>JAZHRO010000035.1:4225000-6625000 GCA_037157565.1 Thalassia testudinum | reverse complement strand
GGTCAAGCTAACCAAACATTTTAGATTTTATAATTTCATTTAACTGATTGAGTCTAGGTTATTCACTGGGAGGCATAATCATAAGCTTAATTCACCATTAACTTCTAATGCATAATTACTAACTATTTAATTAATCAAAGTTATATTTATAACATATGTTATGCACATGAATATTTGCATAAAAGATTTAACAATTAAAATATGCAATATTCCATTTAATAGAAACAAGTGTACAAGAATGATGTTTCATTACAAACCAAGTAGAACATGCTTATTACAATTGATCTTACAAAATATAAGGCAAAAGACAATTACAAGAGTTTAACATGCCTTTTACAACAATTAAAGCTCAAAATATGCAATACAGCAGCTTCAGCCTAGACGTTTGAAATATGCATTGGATGTTTGATCTTTTAATTCCCTTCTTTAGTTAATCTCTATTCTTTTCTCACCTCTCTTATATTTGCCTTTTTCATTAGCTTCATTTCCTTTCATACCTAACTTCTCAACTCTCTCTCCCTCTCTCTTCTCTTCATTTAGCTTTTCTCTTCTCTTAATCTTAGTTTAAGTTCTTTGTGTGCTCACGTTCCACACTTAGTCGTTTAACACTCAACTTAGCCCATTAACCCCTTTTTACTTAATTAAAAATTATGTTTTAATGGGTGACCCAGCTTTTCGGGGATACGTAGCACCCTAGAGGGGTGGGACCATACCTTACTAAGCCGGGCCTAGTTTATTTAATTGTGGATTCTCATTTATTTTTTTCAATGCACACCGGGCCCATTAAGGCCCACTTACACCCATGCCCACACGAGCCCATGCATGCACACCTGCATGCGTACACACACATAAGTACATGCACGCATGCGTGCATGATTAGCTCGATGGTCAGATGTATTAGGTGCGCCTAACAATTGATGATTGAAGCGTTGGGTTCACCTTTTCATATTATACCAAAGCGTGGTGCCTTCAGCTCCCTATGCGGGACAAATCCAGTCGCTCCTCCATCGTGCAATGCTGCATTAGGTCTAATCTTTAAATGAAGATTCCTAGTGACTTGCTCAGCCAAATCGAGCGATCCAAAGCTCGATCAAAAGTTCTTTGCATGCTCTACTTGATTTCAACACCAATTTGGTGTTTGGATTGACTTTGATCCACTAATTTTAGAGCCAAACATGGCTGCTTTGCCATACTGAAATGTGCATGCAATGAAGGGTTCTAGGTCTTTTGACCTATAGAGGAGAGTAATGCTCTCAATTGAAAGCCTGGAATGTTGTAATGAAGCATTCCATATCATTTGGGTGAAGACGGAGAGTTTAAGGAAGTCTCAAGAAGGAACAGAAGGTAAGGAAGCTCAACCTGAAGCTTCAGAGCTCGAATTTGAGCTCAGATTTGGCCAATAGGCAGATAAAATACTCAGGAAAGTATTGAATCAATTCAGGAGGTCCTAAACAATAGATCTGGCCAGAATTTGGATTCAAATCTCAACAAAAGCCTCAGAAATAGAATTGGGTTTTAGAAATAACCCAAAGTGCGCAGTAGGCTAAATCTTAATTAAACCTCAATAAGACACATTTAAATAACTTATATCAGATTCTAAATCATTCCAGGATCTTAATCAATCCACTCAATCATAGATTTAAACTCTAATTCCTCAGATTTAGACTAGGGTTGACTCTTGAAGCTCAAAATTTGACTTTTAAACCTAGAGCTCCTTTGATCAAATTAACATCCTAAATGGATGCTTGATGAGAACCTCATCATGAGCCATAACTAGCTCATTTTGACCTAATACAGAGAATAAAAGCTCCTACATAACCTTAGAAAGGCTTGGCTCAGAGAGATTCTGAGTTTGCAAAGAAAACATAAACTGAGGGGTAAAAATGCAATTTCACCAATTCGATTTGAAAATAGGGTAACTCAGGATCCAAACATAGGTCAAAACAATCTAATAAAAAGAAAAGTGGGATGAGATGACTCAATAAGGGCTACAGCAACTCCAAAGAATTAAATGACAGCCTATAACCCTAAAAATAAATCCACTTCAATTCACGTGGTTCGAGTCGAGGTAAAAATCAACTAAATCCTCTAAAATTCATAGAAAAATAATCTCTAGGGTTTAGGACTTTCAATTTGGCCTTAGGAACCCATTTTGACCTACATTGAGAACCATGCCCAATTAACAACTTAATTTGGGTTTTTATGTAAATTGACCGATCAAACAAGGTTTAATCTAGAAATAAAATTCACCATCAGAATCCTTAGGTCCTAATTAGTCATGTATAAAAACTTGGGCCTAAGAAGAAACCTTCTTGACCAACTTTACACTTTGGTCCTCATATATTTACTTTTTGGCCCTCAACTTTTGAACCCTCACATTTTGGCCCCTAACTCTCCTTCATTCTTTGCATTTAGGTCCCTCCTGCAAAACCTGCGCAGCACCATGCTCCAGCGACCTTGCGCGGAGCATGGCGCCGCGCAGGGTGAGGGAGGGGCCCTGGCAAGTCAATGGGGGGTACCCTGCGTCGTCAGCCACCGCAGGGACACCCCCCTGAGTACTGCGACCGCCCATACCACCCGTGCGAATGCACGGACGGTATGGGTCTCCTTCCTCCGGCGTCCTCCGGCGTCCTCCGGCGAGGGAGAGACGTCGTCTCCCTCCGCCCTCCTCTCTGATTCCGCCCCTATAAATACCCCCGTCGCTCCGCCGTTCTTCGCGAGCTCGGATCTGACGGAGACACCCCCCTCAATTCCTCCCTTCCCACTCCGACAGACTCCCCCTTGCTCCAGCGGCCTCTCCTCCTCCTCCTCGTCACCCTGCCGCACTACCAGCAGCAGGGTTACCTTCCCTCTATCCTTCCGCGTCACGCCGCACCCAGCTGGCGCCTCTCCGGTCCCTTCCTCGCCATCGCCCCTTCCTCTGGGCAATTTCTTCTCCGACGACAGTCGATACGACTGTCGCCTGCGCCAACCCCTCCTTGTCCAGCTTAGCAGGTAGAACTTCTCCTCTTCCTCCCCTCTTTCTTTTCCATACTGAAAACCCTTACTGTCGCCACCTATTTCCCACCGATCACCCTCACCTTCTCCACCTCCGGCCAAACTCTGGCGAACCACTCCCATCGCTCCAGCACCCCACACCGCTCGCCGACCTGTGCATAACCTCTGCCTCCTCACCCTGATCCTCTTCCGCCCTTCCACTGCCCACCAAACGCCCTCTGCAGACCCACCGAACACACCCACTTCTTCGCCCGCAGTTTGACCTAGGGCGACCCGTTTGCTCCACCACGCCCCCTGCAGACCCTCTGACCACCTTCGCCGTGCCACGGCGAAGGTCCCCCGCCTGTCTGATTAGGCCGAGAGGCCGTTCTTCTATGACCAGGTGACTCGCCCGCCGTCACCATTACTGAGCAGGCAGAGCTCCTTCACCTGCAGGTGCAGGCACGCCTTCGCCCAGGTTCGACTCCCAGGTTGCGTGGGGCATCTCCGCGAAGCGTCCCAGGCTCGCAGTTGGGGCGAAGGCCTCGCGTGAAGCCACGATTGCCCGCTGCTCCCTCCGCTGCGGGCGCTCAATTGGGGTGGGACATTTAGTCCCACCTCGGAACTTTTCAGAGGCGCGCGGGCGCATAAAGGCAAAAAGTGCCTTATGCTGTTCGCCTCCTGACCACGGGTTTAGGTCCCTCTCACCCGACCCGGCCTCGTCCGTGATCACGCTCTGCGGACCTGGCCCGATCCGATTAACCCGACCTGCACTCCTCGCCCACCACTGCACGCCGGTGGGCCTGGACCCAGGCGCGACTCGTACTCGATTACCCGGTTGCTCTGGGAGAGCTGTCCTAAGAGCGAAGTCAGAGAGAAAGAGACGCGCGGGGGAGGGGGGTAGAGTAGGTTTTGCCCTCTGACTCTGAACTCTTGAGCGTGCAGGCACAGGTGAAGAAGAAGGAAGCTAAGGGAGACACTGTAGCAACAAGCGGTTTAAGTCGTCTGATTTTCAAATCAGACGACGTCCTGAAGACAGGTGAAGGCAAAGAAGAAGGAAGGCGAGGCAGAGGAAAGAGAGGAACACAGAGCAGCCAAGTGAAGAAACAAAAAGCAGAAGAAGAGAAGCAAGAAGAAAAGAAGAAGAAGAGCATGGGAGGAAGATCTGAAGCAAGAAAAGAAGAAACAAAGAAAATAAAAAGAAGAAACAGACAGGATCGTCCAACCAAGAAATAGAGGAAGAACACGAAGGACAAAAGCCAAAAAGGAGAGAAGACAAAGAGGAAGAAAGAAGAGAAGAAGAAGAAGCCAAACTTTCATCTCTCTCTCTCTTTATTTTTGTAACAGAACATGTATATCTCTAGAATACGACTTGCTCCCTGAGTTCGACCTCAGGAGAACTGTATTTTCCGAGTAACAAATATTAGCAAATGATGGCAATAACTATCTGTACTACAACGACTTAAGAAAAGCTAGTTGCTGCCACCGTTAGCCAATGCTTCTACCTCAGGAAGTTGCACACTTCAAATTGGAGCTTTGAGCACTTAAACAGTGCTCACAGTCACTGCTGCTTGAGGTTAAGGAGTAATCTGTTCGGCAAAAGACTCTAGATGATCCTAGTCCTATCAAAGACCAAGGATGGATTTTCCTAGATTTTGCTGAAGCTTCTGGACCTATTCATATACTTTAACCCTCATTGATTGATCTTCTCCAACTTCGTCATAGTTGGAGATGAAAAAGATCAAGATAGGGCTTTAGTCATTAAAACAGAGAAATAAGAACACATTCGTGATCCTGAGGTCAAGTAGAATTATTCTGGAGCTCTACAAGATCTATCAATGGCTAAAGATTGAATTGGCCTCGCCGGAGCTCTGGTGAACTCAAAAGTAGGAGTTGGAGGTCAAATCTCCACAAAACTGACCATGAATGGCCTCAATGTGTTCTTGAGGTTAGAAGGAACCTCAAGAAAACCATAGATTCCTCAATTAAAGAACTTAGACCTAAAATCAACAAGGATTTAGTAAGGACAGATCTTGAGTTCGACAAAACCCAGGAACAGCTCTCCCACTCAATTGAATGAGGGAAACTGATGTTTATGGCTCGGCGATGATGTATAGGTGTCTAATTAGGTAGGAAAACTCTTTTGAGCTTGCCATTGACAATAGACTCAGAAGTTGAAGGTGAATTGGTCATTTTTGCTACAGGGGCTTATAAATGTAATTGAAGGTTTCGTAGAGGTCCTTAAGGTTTTGTGAGGATGATGGAGGACTTAATTGGAGGTGAAATAGCTCTGAACACCTCACCATAGATAGTGAGATGTTAGGTGAATGTGCTTGTGGATTTAAGCGATTAAATGCTTAATTAAGTGAATTAAAAGGTAGAATGGGGCCCTAAGTTGATGAAGAGGTGACAGAGGGTCCCAAATGGAGGTGTTCTATGCTTGTGGACCTCTGCCATGGACATAGGAGGTCAACAGTGGAAGTGGAGATGTTCTAGGCAATTCAGCTGATAAAAAGGAGGGAAAAGAAGCGAAGGAGGATCATGAGGAGGTGAGATAGGTGATCAGATGGAGGAAAGGGTGAATTGAGGTCTAGTGAGGTCAGAATTGACCTCACCGGAGTCGGAGAAGAGAGGTGAGAAATTGAGCTACTTACTCCTACTCCTACTGTAACCTACCTAATTAACTAGCTTAACCTACTCGTAAGTGTTAGATCTACTTACTTGACGAAAGAGGTGAGGGAATCCACCGTTGGCAGGGTGAAAATGAGATCAAAATCTAGAGTTTGGGGAGGAAAGCAACTCCAACTGATCGAAGCGGAGAGAATCCAAAGCTGTGGCGCGCTCAATCGCCATTGGCAGGGCAAAAGAGAGGAAAAGGGGGTGAGGGAGGTAGTGCTCCTCGGTGGTAGCGCTCGAGAGGAAGGAAGAAGAAGTCGAAGCTTATGAAGAAGACCTACTGATCGACCACAGTGTGGGAGAGGGGGAAGGGGTCGATCCTTAGCATCGGAGGAGTTGGGGGGTATTTATAGTGGCGATGTAGGTAGGGGGTTTGAATCTGGACTGCATTGTGTCTAGGTGCATAGAAACTACTAGCGTCGTCTCCGATGCCGGTGAGGTTAAACTCCTCACCTAATTAGGAATTAGGGTTCCTCTATTCCGTCAGATGAGTTGATGGTGGTGAGCGGAAGATCTGGAGCAGAAATGGGGGCGTTTAGATGAGGGTTGGAAGGTGATCAGAAGATGTGGTGAACGGTGAACATCAACCGTTCAGACCAAGGAAGAAGAAGAAGAAGATGAAGGTGTACACAGGGACCTATTTGTCATAAAACCTAAGGACCTAAAGTAGATAAAATTACTCAATTGAATAAAAACCTAAGGACCTAAACATAAACAGAGGCATTTAAAGCTTATTTTAATTTATTTCTTTTTTAACTTTTTATATGTTATTATAAATTAGGTAAATATTATATTCATGCCTTGAATTTACATTTTTACCCTTTTTAGCTATATTTATTTAAATGATTAAGTTAATTAAGTTAATTACATAGTTAGGTTTAGAAATTAATTAAGTTAATTTAGATATTAATTAACTAGCTAAATATTTAGTATTTAAGTACAAATTAGTTTCTTTTTTGAAAGAATGAGGAATGCTATTGAATACGATAGCAGACTAGGATTCTTTTATTCATAAGCAAATAGAGCCATTACATAAAGTCACTGCACTCTTTTACATTCACCCAACAACCCCTCACAATAGTTCCCACATTACAAGAACCCCTCCTAAAGAGATGCTCATTACAAGCATGCCAAACACACCACATAACAGCCACCATCTTCATCTGCAGGTTCCCCGTCATCACAATTTTCCTCCAAAGGTCATCCCACGTAGGTAATGGTTCCCCACATACTCCCCTTCAGATCTGGTCTGTCACCAAACTAGAGGTGAATAGATACATCCTGTTATCTGTATCAAACTCACACAATGGACAATTCTGCAATGGAGCACCCAGTCTCCTACTTCTTAATTCCCCAGTTATAAGCCTATCCTGCCTACATAACCAAAGGAAGATTTTAAGCATGAGAGGAATTTTCATTTTCCACACCTTGGCACAATCAGAATATGCAGATGTGGGAGCACCAGCCATGCCAGCCACCAGCCTCTTGTAAGCCTTGGCAGATGTGAACTGACCATGTATCCACCGATAGCCATCCTCCCCTTCTACTGGCTGGAACGCAGCCAGATCAGCAAGCAGCTGCTCCTGCTCTGTTTGAGTTCTTCCCCCCTCGCGCGCAGCAGCAGCATCAAGAGCCCACCTACCAGTCGCCTCGTCTCGGCATTCCCTAAAAGACACCCTGCTATCTTCTGCAGCAGCAAAGACCCTTGGGTATTCCTCACTTAGCTTGCCCAGATCAGACCACTCATATTCCCAGAATGCAAAGTTTCTACCATCCCTCAATGTAGGTGCAAACTCTGACCAATGATCTTGGATTACCCTCCTCACTGACTGCCAGAATGATGAAGGTTGGCTTGGGGTCTTACTCCACATATGCACCTGTGTAGGGCCATACGACTCTTTAATTAACTGGGACCACAACTTACCATCTTCCACGGTTAACTTGATTGCCCACTTCAAATGCAAAGTGTCATTGAAATCTTTCAAAGATCGAATGCCCAATCCTCCCTTTGATCGAGGCCTATAGAGGTGCTGCCTGTTCGGGGCATAAATCGGCTAAAAGATGAATACGCCATAGTATAGCACGAAATACGTCTCGACAAATAAAATTAACGGAACTGGGAGTCCCGATCGATCATAGGGAGGCAGAAAAATGCTTTTGATTTCATGCACTTATTCTAAATCTAATTACTAAATAGTACAGATAATGAACCACAATATACATATCACATCATGAATTGCATATATGGAATTGAAACAAATTATAACTTTAACATAAACTACTTATGTAAGAGAACGAGGGCACCACGGGTGGTCCGTGGTGGCCTTTTGAAGAGGTTGAGAGGGGCACGGGAATCCGACAGGGTGGCCCAACGTATTTTGCAGATGAAAATGCAGAAACGATGGGAAGAGGGAGAAGAGTGAGAGGTAGAAGAAGGAAGAAGAGAATGAGAGAGTTGAGAGAGAGTTGTTTTTCAAGGGGGGCCCTTAGGTCCTTTTATAAGCTTTTTTTCTTGTGCAAATTCTTCCCCAAATCCCTCTTCTTCTTTGGTTTATTTTGGTGCTGCCACGTGGTGCATTCTATGCCCTCAGATCCGCATTGCACGGCTCCCACGATCCCGCACCGCTTCTTTGCATTTTCATCTTCAAATCTCGCCTCATCATCTTAGTCCTCTGATCTTGCAATCGGACGGCTTAAGCTCGCGCTCTTCGCGTCATTCAATTGCTACGCATGGTTCTCGCAACTTCCAAATCTCGCAACCCGTACGATCGCTTCACGTGGACACCTCTAGGCCCTCCAATAGCACATGCCCGCCTGCACGCGCACCCCCGTGACCTGCATCAATTTTTGCGTAGCGCAGGGCTCGAACCCACGCCCCACACATAGATCATTTTATCAAGAGTTTTTATTAAAGATTTATTCTTTAATAGATTCTTAGACATAGAATCCAGTATAATTTCGTACTTGCATGTAGATTTTGCAATGGATCTTCTACGAAAATCGATAGACATCTCTAGTTTGTCAAGAAGAAGCATCGCTTCTTCTCCTGAACCCTTGGACTATCTTCTAGTAACTCCACCAAAATATATGTGAGGTGAGAGTAGAGAGTTTGCTGGTGCTCTAAGGCTAGTATAAGGATCTTTAATAATTGAATAACGACACTTGGAGTTGGGCATAGTTTTCGCTCTCAATTCTTGCGTACTAAATCTATGAGAAATTCCATACGAGAGCCACCAAATAAGGAAAAAACACAGAGAGTGGGTTCTAATAAAACTAGGACTGATGTGGATGGTCACGACCATCCTCTATGGAATTCTTGGCTGAAGGAGGGTACTGATGTCAAGGTCAGAAATATGTCTGATAAACACCAGTTTATCATCATTTTTATGCTTTAAAACTAACCTAGCTCTTAGGATTTTACTCCGCAAACGGGTTTTTGGGCTGCATTTAGGCATAAATTAGGATAGGCATGCATTGCATTTTTTATTGTCGTTTTAATGAGTTTTTGTGAGTGTTAGGGATGTACAGATGCACAGATCCCTAAAACCCTAGCACTCAAGAAGGCAAATGGTGAAGGAGAAGCCTAGACTAGCTGGAACTCAGCCTAATCCAGCTCACCTCAACTTGATCCAGCTCACCTCAGCTTGATCAAGCTCACCGCAACTGGAACCTAGCTTACTTGAACTAGGGTTAGCTCATCCCAGCTCCATTCAGCTAATCTCAGCTGGATGGCAGCTCAAGAGAGTTCATCTTATCTCACCCTAGCTCAAGTCAGCTCAGATCCAGCTCAACTTAGCTGAGTCTAGCTCATCTCAGCTCCCACTAGTTCACAGGGAGCTCTAGCTAGCTCAGCTGAGTTGACAGGAGTTCACCCCAGCTCAGATCCAGCTACATTCAGCTCCACTCAACTCCAGCCAGCTGAAGAAGAATTCATCTCAGCTCAGGAAGCTCAAGTCCAGCTCCCGGGGACTCAGCTTAGCTCAACTCAGTTGAGCTAAGCTACCTTAGCTGCCTTAACCAGCTTGATTCTCCCCGGGAGCACCAGACCTAGCTCACCTCAGCTCATTTTGGTAGAAGCTAGCTCACTTTAGCTTGGCTTAGTAGCTAGCAAAGAACTAGCAAGCTAAGCTAGCTAGAGTAGCCCCATGCCAGCCTCTTCAGCAGTAGCCAGCTCCAGCTCCAGCTCCAGACTTCTTCTCCTCAGCTCCTTCCTCCAAACCCTAGCTCCAACACCTTCTCCTCCACTCCACCTTTAGCTAAGCTAGCTTAGCTTATCTTAGCTTAGCTTAGCATAGCTAACAACCAGCTCCTTGGCCCTTCATTACCTCCAAAATCAACCCTAGCTAGCTCCACCAACTCAAGCCTACCTAAGCTAGCTACTCTACTCAAGTTGGCGCCACCTCCTAGCCATCCATTCACCCCATTATCTCCACCAAAAGACACTTCAAGTTGGCGCCAAAAACCACCCCTAACCACCTCTATATTGGCGCCACTTTTCCCTCCAAAATCTCCTCTCATCTCCACCACACAATCTCCCTTGAACCCATCTCCACCATCCACCTAACCCCCCTTCTAGAAGACCCCATGTTGGCGCCAACATGGTGGTGTCTCTCCACCACCAAAATACACCAACACCACCATAACCACCCCCTTTAACACCCCTTGGGTTGGCGCCAACTCTCCTTGGCCATAGGATCTCCAACCACCTCCATCAACTCATCTTGGCCATCCATTTCAAAGGTCACCATAGCCCCCCTCCTATTCTATAAAAGGCCACCACCTACCACCATTTTTGAGGCATCCTCCCTTAGTATATTTTCTACCTAAACCACCTATACCTACGGCCAAGAAGAAGGAGTAGAGAAGGAGATTAAAGGGGCACATCACCAGCCCTTTTGGTGCCTTCTTCTCCCCACTCTCTTCAACTTGAGCCACGCCAAGGAGGAGGACTCTCCCACTTCAAGGAGGACAGCCAGGAAAAGGAGAAAAGCTTAGGGTGGACGTCCACCCTTGGAGAGAAACTTAGGGCACGCCCCCTTAGGGCTTGCCTTGGAGGTCATCACCTTGGCGGAGTTCTGCAAGGAAGGAGTTGAAGGATTCTTTTCAAGCTTGGGAGCCACCAACCTTGGAGCAAGAAGCCCTCTTCTTCACCATCTATTTAGAGGATTTGTGTTTTCTTTCTTTATTTCAATTATCTAGTAGTAGAAGCATTCCTCTACTAGGCATTTTTGTTAAACACTTTATCAATTATCTAGTTGCCTTCTTCGCATATTTTGTTTGCATTTCTATTTGCTTATTTTCAGCATTCTTCACTTCCTCTCCCTAATTATTCTAGGCCTCCACTTGCTTAGAGTGAGCTTAGGGAGAGGCTCTACTTGCCACTTTAGAGTAGTTTACTTAATTGGAAATGTAAACACTTTTCCCGCCATAATTTCGCATGTTGCCTTAGTTCAAAAACAAAAAAAAAAATGGTATATTGAAAATTACCAAAAGAAAGTTGAGATATATTCCAAGCAAGAGAATCAATTTTGCAACCATATTGCCTCCTTGGACGACCCTAGATACTTCCCTATCTAGGATTATAAATTTAAGAGCGAAAGCGGATTTACGCGTTACAACGACATATTTTAACAAACCGCGTAAAATCGCTATCACTTTTTGGCGCCGCTGCCGGGGAGGCACGGCTTTGCATTAACTCATTTTCTCTTGCTTGAAGTGGATCTCATCCCCTTCTCTTTCTTTCTTTTGTGTGTGCAGGAACTACAGCGGGAAGGCGGGAATCTGGAAGAGAGAGCTCAAAGGTCCTTTTCTTTCCGCGAAAATTCAGGTTGGTTCCTCTTTCTGGTCACATAAATAATTAAAACTACCAAAAATATATTAAACTTGGCTTTCAGGACCATAAACACTTAAATTAAGTGGAGTGGTGCATTTTAAAATCCATTGTTTGCTTGTATGCTTCTTTAGCACCATTCCATTGCAAGTATTGGTGTTCTGTTTTTCGGGTCTAGATTTCTGTCCAGACTTGAAAAATCTATTCCTAACACCACAAGCCTCCTAAAATCATAAAATTTCATAGAGTGATTCCCAATTAAGTTTGGAAGATCTGTTCAAAATTTCAGATCAATTGGATTTGTATTTAATTTTTAAAAATTCGTGGATTACAGAGGGGTCACACCCTCTAATCTTCCTATTTTGCTACTGTCCGCGAATTTTCAGAATTTTTATACTCATCTAATTTTTGTGAAATTTATCTTGTTGGAATCCCTGTGAAATTTTACATATCATATAAAATCATAAAAATTTTCTGAGGTCGGTGGTAGTACTAAAAAGTTCATAATACCCACAGGTATTATTTCTGGACTTTGACACCAGTACAATTAAAAATTCAAAACAATTATCAAAAGAATTCCTAAAATCTTATAAAAATCTTTTCTGGAATCCTTGTTTGATTTTATTCAAAGTAGTGGTGTTGTTTGACTTGTTTGGACCACTACTTAATTTTGAAAGCCTAAAAAATAACTCATTGGTAGTTAAATTTCTGTCTTAGGGATAATTGGCTTAGGGTTTCTTTCTTTCTCTTTTGAGGATTAATTCAAAGGAAATATACAATCACCCATACAACTTGTTTTCCTTTGATTGTGGGTTTTCAAACTTGTTTGAAAATTTAACTAAAGAAACCCTAAAATACATTCAATTAAATCAAATCTTAAAAGACAAAAATACAAAAAAAAAATTGTGTGACAACTTGATTTTCATTGGAGCCACTCTCCAATTCCTGCACACACAAAAAAAAAATCAAATAACAGGGCAACAACCCAATAAACGCCCTCCACATTCCGTGTGCACTATAAAATCCTAGACCTAATTAAAATTTGTAGCAACTTGAACCCTAAGGATTTATCAACTTAGGCTTGCTATTTAGGTCTTAAGTTTTCTTTAGTTAGTACCAATTCTATCATCTATATCTGGTGTTCAGGCTGAGGGGCCGTGTCAAATGACCAGGCGCGGGTTTGTACAAGCACCTGGGGTTTTCCCTGGGAAACGTTTGGGCCCAAACCTCCCCTTAAGCAACTTGGCTAGATTTGTTGATAGAACGGGTATTCACTATTGACTACTTATTTCCTATATAGACCAAGTCTTAGGTTATTATTAGGGAGTCACAATTAAGTTAGGTCTAGTTTTTGTTTGTTTGAATTGCACACTTTCTCTCATCTCTTTCTCTTCTCCTCCCCTCCCTGTTCTTCCATTTTATGCACGGGCGACGGTCTCAAAATCCGCACTTGGAAGGACCATTTGATTTCGCCCCCCACGTAAAAAGACCACTTTTTCTGTCTTCTCCTGAAAAAATGGAAACACAACAAAATAGGTCCACTGACCCTTCCACGTCTACCTCTAACCCCACCTCTAACCCTAATTCTAACCCTTCCACCCAAAACCCAACCACCAGTAACTTCCCACACTTGGAGCTCCCCAATCTTGAGTTGCCCCACACAAAACATCAAGACCCCCTACCTGATCTTTTAAAATTGATGGCCGATCAGATTAATAAATTAAATTCCAATCAACAAACATTGACTAGGAACATCCAAAACCTAGCCAATCCAAGGCCAAACCCACCACCCCGTCAGCAGCCTGTTGTTCCTCTAAAAGATTTCTATGATCCGCCTTATTATGAGGAACGACCAGGGGTGGTCATACCGGAGGGGGATTTTGAGATCAAGCCAGCCGTCCTGAACCTGATTAAACACTTTCATGGCCTTCCTAGGGAAGACCCTTTCAGCCACCTTGAAGAACTAACTCTTCTTGCACAGACAACCCGTTCCCGAAATGTGCAAGAAGACATATGGATGATGCGGCTTTTTCCATTATCTCTTAAAGATAAGGCCGCTTATTGGTTCAGGACCATTGGCCGACCCATTACAACATGGCCTCAACTCAAGAGTGCCTTCCTCAAGAAATTCTTTCCCATAGGTCGTACCAATTCCTTACGAAGATCTATTACGACCTTTCACCAAAAATCTGGTGAAACTTTCCATGATTCTTGGGAAAGATTTCAAGACCTTTTAAGAAGTTGCCCGCACCACGAGATTCCTTTATGGCAGCTCGTGCAAATCTTCTATCATGGATTAGAAGATCAAATCCGACAATTTGTCGACGCCTCGTGTGGCGGCAACTTCTTAAATAAAGATGCTGAAAGTGCTTATGATCTATTTGAAGAAATGAGTGAAAACTCATTTAACCAAGCTTCCATGAACACATTTTGCAGAACCCAAAACCCGCAGTTTGGTGTTCATGAAATAGGCGCTCAATCTATCCCAGTCACCCAAGACGATCTTCAAATGATCGCTCAGAAACTCGACCAGATGCATATTAATCAGAAGAAAATTGAGGAAAGACTCGCCACATCAATTCAAGCTCCACGCCCACATCTAACCCAACCTAACTTTCCACGAAGAGAAAATTTGCACAATCTCAACACCACTCCTGCTGATTATTCTGAGGTTGCCCATGATTCACTGGGGAATTTCAATTATCCAGATCTTAACCCCACCCAAAATATTTCTGCCATCCAGGAGCCCTTTAAAAATTCTTCCAATTGGAAAAATTACCCGAACTACTCCTGGAATAATCAAGTTTCCTCCCAACCATATCATTTTAATGGGTATGGGTCGAATCCAAATTTCCATCCTGGGCCATCCCAACAAGATATCAATGCCCAGATGCTACGGACCCTGCAGGATATGCAAACAAAAATGACGGAAGTAACCCGCAACATCACAAATCTGAACAATCAAATTGGGGTTGCTCCCACGCAAAGACCTGTAGGACATCTTCCGTCCCAACCCATACCCAATCCCAATCACCAAGGGAACCATTATATGGGCAGAAATCCACATTATCCAAATCAGCCTCCTCCTAATCCACCTCAGCAGCCGCCCAGGTTCCTGCAATCACAGGCCCCCCCACCTCCTCCAAATAATAATCCGACTGCACATGCAGTTACCTTGAGGAGTGGGAAAACCACCACTGACCCCGAGCCTTCACACGAACCTGATAAGATACCTGTGCAAATTGACTCCCCACCTCCCCATCAGGAAGAAAAAGAAAAACAAAAATCTCAAGACAAGATTCCTGTCCCTTTCCCACAAGCTCTCTACCCCACCACCAACAAAAAAAAGAAATCTGAGCCTACTACAGAAGAACTCATGGAGCTATTTGGGCAAGTTCATATCAATATTCCTCTCCTAGATGCCATCAAATATATACCTGCCTATGCTAAATTTTTGAAGGATATTTGTACTCCTAAAAGGCAGGCTAAAAATCTAGGACAGGTGCATCTTTCAGAGACAGTAAGCTCTGTCATACAGAGTAAGCTGCCTCCTAAGATGAAAGATCCGGGGGTGCCTTTAATTTCTGTAATTATTGATGACACTACATTTAATCGCGCCCTCCTTGATCTTGGTGCCTCTGTAAATATTATTCCCACAAGTTTATTCGAAGAATTTCAGATCGGTGAATTAAAACCCGTCGAGGTTACCCTGCAATTAGCCGACCGATCTACAATCAAACCTCGTGGGATTGTTGAGGATGTATTAGTCAAGGTCCAGAATTGTGTCTTCCCTGCAGACTTTCTGGTTCTTGACATTGAGGCACCCGAATCATTACTGGACTCCCCGATAATCCTTGGACGCCCCTTTTTGGCTACTGCAAAGGCAAATATCAATTGCCACACAGGCAAAATGGATATCAACTGTGCAGGCCAAACTATCACCTTAGATATTTTTAAATCCTCCAGGAGATTCCATGATGATAACTTCTTTGAGGACTCAGATACTGAAATTTCTAATATGGTGGAGGAGACAATGTTAATAGATACCCTTACCGACCACAGTTTTTTTGAGGACTCTGATTCAGACTCAGTGGTCGGCGAGATCTGTGATCCGGAAACTTGTCTTGACTCCAAATTTGTTCCTGATACCCCCCCTAACCCACCCACTATTCACGCACCTAATTTTTCCACACTAACTCACCATTCCTTCCCCGACCCCTTTCTTACGGACCTGCCACCAACCCCGCCCGAGTTTGGCACCCAACCTGAATTAAAACCATGGCCAGACTCGGGCCACACTTATCAATTTCCATCTCACTTTGATCCCAATATTATTTCTAATCAATTTTCTAGGGATCTAGACGAAGACACTTTTTTTGCGGGCATCCAAGTGTCCAATTATTTACATGATTTTCCGTCTTTTGTGCATACCTTCACGCCCGGCTGAATGGCGTAAAAGATAGCACTGGATGGGAGGTAACCCATCATTTTCTTGCTTTCCTTTTTTCTTCTTTTTCCAGGTTTTGTTCATCCTAAACCCGACCGTCATCACTAAGGTGATCCCTTTTCCCTCCTAATGCATGAGGACATGGCATATCTTAAGCATGGGGGGGTGTTTTTAAATTTTTATGATCGATTCAGGATGTTCAAAACCTAAAAACATGCAATTTTCTTTAATTTATTTCCTGCTTGCATACCCAAAAAAAAAAAAAAAAAATATTGAAAACTTTTTGAGGAAAAATTTTGAAATCGGGACTTCAGTCGAAAAATTCACTTCTGGTACAATGGGATTTAATCTTTAACAAACTAAGGATGAGGATATGGATCTGATCATTAGAATTCCAGGGTCTATTTTAGACTAGATCAGATATCCTTCTCTAAAATTCCACCTGAACTCCTGATAGTTCAGGTGACTTGATCCTATTTTGTAATATGGAAAGTATTTGACTTAGTCTTTGATTCAAAAACCTGCGGTTCTTGAGAAACTTCTTGTGTCAATTTTCACACACAAGCCAACACTTAAAAATAACTAAAAATTTGAAAAAACTCCCTTGTTTGGATTTAGTAAAAGTCTGAAGCAGATCATTGGTTTGAGTTCCCACCGTCGAGAAGAAGGAAAAAACCTTCTTTGAGGACACGATGTCAACATGTTACCGCCTCGGTGCTGCTCTGTATCTATATTTCATATCTTTAGACGGAGCATTAAAGCGCATTTCAGCAGCTCAAGTGTCTTGGACGGTGCTCTACCTATAGCGTCGGAGCAAGAGCTTGAGTTTGCTTGGAGCGCCCCTTTTCACCGCATCGTGTTTTGGGGTTGTGAGCTCCTGGGTGGTGTCATGGACAGTGCTATCCCGAAGTACTGGCGCCAGAGCCCCCTCGAGGAATGGTAATGGGAATGATGATACCGACACATCTGTTGTAAGACTAAGCTAAAAATAAGCATGGGGAAAAAAAAAAAATAATAATAATAATAACACGTCCTTATTAAGGTTGGCTTTTCACAAGCACCGACACAAGGTTTTAAAGGAATTTGCAAGTTGCGAATCAGATTCACGAGCCAGAAAAATCCTAAAAACAAACATTTCAAGTCATCTGAATTAACAAGGGGTTAATTTGTGAATTTTCTGAGGATATATTGATCCCGTTCTATCTAATGGTTGGATCCAAAAATAAATCCTGATGTTTATCTTCAACAAATCCCGTATCTCCTGTGTTTTAATCTACCAAGGTCCCTTAATCTCTTTTTCTCCTCAAAAGTAAAAAAAAAATTAGATTTCCCAAAAATTCCGTTTTCCAAAAAAAAAAAAAAAAAAAAAAATTAATGTTTTGCTAAGAGACTAGCAAAAGATAAGCATGGGGGTGTGATAAACACCAGTTTATCATCATTTTTATGCTTTAAAACTAACCTAGCTCTTAGGATTTTACTCTGCAAACGGGTTTTTGGGCTGCATTTAGGCATAAATTAGGATAGGCATGCATTGCATTTTTTATTGTCGTTTTAATGAGTTTTGTGAGTGTTAGGGATGTACAGATGCACAGATCCCTAAAACCCTAGCACTCAAGAAGGCAAATGGTGAAGGAGAAGCCTAGACTAGCTGGAACTCAGCCTAATCCAGCTCACCTCAGCTTGATCCAGCTCACCTCAGCTTGATCAAGCTCACCGCAACTGGAACCTAGCTTACTTGAACTAGGGTTAGCTCATCCCAGCTCCATTCAGCTAATCTCAGCTGGATGGCAGCTCAAGAGAGTTCATCTTAGCTCACCCTAGCTCAAGTCAGCTCAGATCCAGCTCAACTTAGCTGAGTCTAGCTCATCTCAGCTCCCACTAGTTCACAGGGAGCTCTAGCTAGCTCAGCTGAGTTGACAGGAGTTCACCCCAGCTCAGATCCAGCTACATTCAGCTCCACTCAACTCCAGCCAGCTGAAGAAGAATTCATCTCAGCTCAGGAAGCTCAAGTCCAGCTCCCGGGGACTCAGCTTAGCTCAACTCAGTTGAGCTAAGCTACCTTAGCTGCCTCAACCAGCTTGATTCTCCCCGGGAGCACCAGACCTAGCTCACCTCAGCTCATTTTGGTAGAAGCTAGCTCACTTTAGCTTGGCTTAGTAGCTAGCAAAGAACTAGCAAGCTAAGCCAGCTAGAGTAGCCCCATGCCAGCCTCTTCAGCAGCAGCCAGCTCCAGCTCCAGCTCCAGACTTCTTCTCCTCAGCTCCTTCCTCCAAACCCTAGCTCCAACACCTTCTCCAACACTCCACATTTAGCTAAGCTAGCTTAGCTTATCTTAGCTTAGCTTAGCATAGCTAACAGCCAGCTCCTTGGCCCTTCATTACCTCCAAAATCAACCCTAGCTAGCTCCACCAACTCAAGCCTACCTAAGCTAGCTACTCTACTCAAGTTGGCGCCACCTCCTAGCCATCCATTCACCCCATTATCTCCACCAAAAGACACTTCAAGTTGGCGCCAAAAACCACCCCTAACCACCTCTATATTGGCGCCACTTTTCCCTCCAAAATCTCCTCTCATCTCCACCACACAATCTCCCTTGAACCCATCTCCACCATCCACCTAACCCCCCTTCTAGAAGACCCCATGTTGGCTCCAACATGGTGGTGTCTCTCCACCACCAAAAGACACCAACACCACCATAACCACCCCCTTTAACACCCCTTGGGTTGGCGCCAACTCTCCTTGGCCATAGGATCTCCAACCACCTCCATCAACTCATCTTGGCCATCCATTTCAAAGGTCACCATAGCCCCCCTCCTATTCTATAAAAGGCCACCACCTACCACCATTTTTGAGGCATCCTCCCTTAGTATATTTTCTACCTAAACCACCTATACCTACGGCCAAGAAGAAGGAGTAGAGAAGGAGATTAAAGGGGCACATCACCAGCCCTTTTGGTGCCTTCTTCTCCCCACTCTCTTCAACTTGAGCCACGCCAAGGAGGAGGACTCTCCCACTTCAAGGAGGACGGCCAGGCAAAGGAGAAA
This sequence comes from Thalassia testudinum, assembly GCA_037157565.1. Lineage (NCBI taxonomy): Eukaryota > Viridiplantae > Streptophyta > Magnoliopsida > Alismatales > Hydrocharitaceae > Thalassia > Thalassia testudinum. Next base: position 6,606,027 of record JAZHRO010000035.1, on the reverse strand, counting down.
AGCTTAGGGTGGACGTCCACCCTTGGAGAGAAACTTAGGGCACGCCCCCTTAGGGCTTGCCTTGGAGGTCATCACCTTGGCGGAGTTCTGCAAGGAAGGAGTTGAAGGATTCTTTTCAAGCTTGGGAGCCACCAACCTTGGAGCAAGAAGCCCTCTTCTTCACCATCTATTTAGAGGATTTGTGTTTTCTTTCTTTATTTCAATTATCTAGTAGTAGAAGCATTCCTCTACTAGGCATTTTTGTTAAACACTTTATCAATTATCTAGTTGCCTTCTTCGCATATTTTGTTTGCATTTCTATTTGCTTATTTTCAGCATTCTTCACTTCCTCTCCCTAATTATTCTAGGCCTCCACTTGCTTAGAGTGAGCTTAGGGAGAGGCTCTACTTGCCACTTTAGAGTAGTTTACTTAATTGGAAGTGTAAACACTTTTCCCGCCATAATTTCGCATGTTGCCTTAGTTCAAAAACAAAAAAAAAAAATGGTATATTGAAAATTACCAAAAGAAAGTTGAGATATATTCCAAGCAAGAGAATCAATTTTGCAACCATATTGCCTCCTTGGACAACCCTAGATACTTCCCTATCTAGGATTATAAATTTAAGAGCGAAAGCGGATTTACGCGTTACAACGACGTATTTTAACAAATTGCGTAAAATCGCTATCAATGTCATCCTATCCGTTCCCTACCCGGTGCCGAGAATAGGCACTTCCACCAAATAAGCCACCCGAGATCCTCTTGGTCATCCCAAAAATCCCCAAGAATGCCTCACATATAAAAGTACGTATGTCGGGTTATGTTGTGCTGATAAATACAACAGTATGTCGTATTGTGGCATTGTGCCTATAGAATTGCATACAAAAGAGTTGTTTGCTCGAAAAAAAGGGGAAAAAGAAGAAGAAAAGAAAAAAAAGAAAAAACAATAAATAATAAAAAAAATTATGTGAAACAGTTGCATAACGTGAGTCAAGTTAAATGTTTTGAGGCAAAAACACCAACCACCCTCACGAACCACCAAATACAGCCTTAACTACTTCTGTATTTCTGACCGCTTGAATACGGGCTGAGGAGTCTGGCTTAGTCATAGGGTTATCAAAACCTAGTTAAAGTGTCATGCCATGGGAGACCACCAAATACATTTGCAAATCTGGTGAGATGTGAGCTAAAGAAGAAAAAGAAAAGAAGAGAGAAGAGTACAAAAGATTAAAGAGAGCACAGTTTTTCCAGCCCCTCTCTAAGTTGATTTATTCAATAATTTGGAAATCTAAATTTTGAAATACCAGTCTCTAAAAAGCACCAGAAGAGAGTGAGCCACCAAATACAATCCAATTAACTCAGACATCTCCTACCCAAACCAAACACCAGGGCCAAAATCAGAAAATATTTTACAACCCCAAGAGAAGAGGTTCACCTATCCCGACAGAATTTTACTAGGGGTCAAGTACATGCTTTAAATGTATATCGACTCTTTGTTTGAATCCGTTGTAGAAGCTACAACATTATATATTCATAGTTATCTGGATTTCAAATTTTTGGATGCAGCACAAAGAAATAAATCTTTAGTTTAACTCTTGGTAAAATGTATTTAGTCTTGCACTTGCTAGAGACTAGCAAGAGTTAGGCATGGGGGTATGATTGCGCAGCAATCATAGGTCCTAACTCGCCTGAATTAAGCTAGAACTTATCTTAACATGAACATTCTGCATGCATACGCATCATATTCTGCATCGTAGTTGATATATGTGTTTTATGTATTAAACTATGTTATTTGAGAGGTATTAATGATTGTAGGTAATCCAGGGCTGCAGATGACCGATCCAACCTTACGGATCTATTCGGAATAACGACGAGAGTCCAATACATCCAAGATTGCATCAATCAAACTCCCGTAGCACCCTAGGGAGTTTGCAAAAGAGCAAGAGCCAAGGGGCAAATTGAAGAAGATCCAGACCTCAGATGACAAATCCAACTGTATGGATGGATCCGGATCGACGTTGGTAGTCCAACGGTGCAAAAATCAACTTAATCAGAGGCCTACGTCATCATATATAAAGAGAAGAAGAATGGACGGCCACGATGGTGCCATGTGGCACCATCGTAGCCGCCCCTCACCACATCCCCAACCCCTGAAGGTACCTCTCCTCGTAACATGGGCCGTTGGATGTTCATCCAACAGCCACGAACGTGCCACATCGCCACCCAGAATAGATTAATATAAATATAATTAAGTATATATGACAAAGGCTCTGTGCAGCGCATTGGCTCACGTGTGCACCTGTGTATGCGCGGGGCGTGGGCTCAAGCCCTGCACTGCGCAGAAATTGGTGTGGGTTGCAGGAAGGCACGTGCAAGCGCATATGCGTGATTGGACAGTGTAGAGCATGCCACGTGGCTCGATTAGAGCGCATTGCGGGCAGGATGCCTGATTACGCGGGTTGTGCAAAATCAGGAAGGCACGTGAATTGCGCTAAGGATTACATGGTGCTACAGCTATCTAAGCCGTCCGATCATGTTAAGGCGAGATTTGAAGGCATGCGGCAAAAGCAAAAACGCGAAGCTATGGGAGCATGCACAGTCGCGCGATTTCAATTCGAGGGCACACGTTGCGCCATGTGGCAGCACCAGAGAACATCCGAGCGTGGAGAAGGACTTTGAAGGCTTTTTGTTGCACAAAATAAGGGGCTGCAATGCCCTATTTGCCCCTACAAGAAATTATAAAAGAAGCCTAAGGTTCCTCTTTCAAACGCATTCAAGTAGAAAAGTCTCTCTCAACTCTCTCATTCTCTTCTTCTTCCTTCTTCTACCTCTCTCTCTTCTCCATCTTCCCGTCGTTTCTGCATTTTTGACTGCAAAATCTATTGGGCCACCTTGTCGGATTGCCATTGCTCTTCTCAACCTCTTCAAAAGGCCACCATGGACCACCCGTGGTACCCTTGTTCTATTACAGTAGTAGTTATTTACTTTATTTTTTATTCAAATACATGTATGATATGCAATTAATGTTCAAACTTTCTACATGATATATATATTGGAATTCATTGTCTCTACTACTTAGTAATTAGATTTAGAATAAGTGCATGAAATCAAAAGCATTTTTTTGCCTCCCTGTGATTGATCGGGACTCCCAGTTCCATTAGTTTTATTTGTTGAGACGTATTTCGCACTATACTACGACATATTCATCTTTTACGCGATCTACGCCTCGAAAAAATTGGCGAGATTTGAAGGCATGCGGCAAAAGCAAAAATGCGAAGCTATGGGAGCATGCACAGCTGTGCGATTTCAATCCGAGGGCGCACGTTGCGCCATGTGGCAACACCAGAGAACATCCAAGCATGGAGAAGGATTTTGAAGGCTTTTTGTTGCACAAAATAAGGGGCTGCAATGCCCTATTTGCCCCTACAAGAAATTATAAAAGGGGCCTAAGGGTCCTCTTTCAAAGGCATTCAAGTAGTATTCAAGTAGAGAACTCTCTCTCAACTCTCTCATTCTCTTCTTCTTCCTTCTTCTACCTCTCTCTCTTCTCCCTCTTCCCATCGTTTCTGCATTTTTGACCACAAAATCCATTGGGCCACCTTGTCAGATTGCCATTGCTCTTCTCAACCTCTTCAAAAGGCCACCACGGACCACCCATGGTATCCTTGTTCTATTACAGTAGTAGTTATTTACTTTATTTTTTATTCAAATACATGTACGATATGCAATTAATGTTCAAACTTTCTGCATGATATATATATTACAATTCATTGTCTCTACTACTTAGTAATTAGATTTAGAATAAGTGCATGAAATCAAAAGCATTTTTCTGCCTCCCTGTGATCTACCGGGACTCTCAATTCCATTAGTTTTATTTGTTGAGATGTATTTCGCACTATACTACGACGTATTCATCTTTTACGCGATCTACGCCCCGAACAAATTGGTGAGATTTGAAGGCATGCGGCAAAAGCAAAAATGCGAAGCTGTGGGAGCATGCACAGTCGCGCGATTTCAATCCGAGGGTGCACGTTGCGCCATGTGGTAGCACTAGAGAACATCCGAGCATGGAGAAGGATTTTGAAGGCTTTTTGTTGCACAAAATAAGGGGCTGCAATGCCCTATTTGCCCCTACAAGAAATTATAAAAGGGGCCTAAGGGTCCTCTTTCAAAGGCATTCAAGTAGTATTCAAGTAGAGAACTCTCTCTCAACTCTCTCATTCTCTTCTTCTTCCTTCTTCTACCTCTCTCTCTTCTCCCTCTTCCCGTCGTTTCTGCATTTTTGACCACAAAATCCATTGGGCCACCTTGTTAGATTGCCATTGCTCTTCTCAACCTCTTCAAAAGGCCACCACGGACCAGCCGTGGTACCCTTGTTCTAGTACAGTAGTAGTTATTTACTTTATTTTTTATTCAAATACATGTATGATATGCAATTAATGTTCAAACTTTCTGCATGATATATATATTACAATTCATTGTCTCTACTACTTAGTAATTAGATTTAGAATAAATGCATGAAATCAAAAGCATTTTTCTGCCTCCCTATGATTGATCGGGACTCCCAGTTCCATTAGTTTTATTTGTTGAGACGTATTTTGCACTATACTATGATGTATTCATCTTTTACGCGATCTACGCCATGAAAAAATTGGCGCCGTTGCCGGGGAGGCAAGGTGACTTTTGATTTCATCTGTAACATACTATTTTTGTGTGTAGGATTAAACCAGAGAAGTGGCGAACAAATCAAAGTGAGTGCTGTGGAAATCAGGTGCACACATTACTATTAGAAATTTGGCCAGAAAGTGTTATCTTCAAAATTCAATAGCTGTGTTTCTAATGCTCCAAAAATCTTGAAATTTGGACTGGAATTAGATATTCAAATTATCTTTCTAACACCACCATTCCCAAAAAGAAATTCCATCTGTGAAAATTTAAAAAATTTGTAGAGTACATATGTGTTAGAATGCATAATAATAGAACTTTTATGAACTTTGAAAATCAATTTTGACCAACATGCAAAATTGATTTACTCACAACCAGTGAAGTTTGAAACATAATCAAATTAGCTTTCATTATCATATTTTTACAAAATTTTTGGAGCATATTTAATACTATTTCTAACAGAAAAACCAACATGAGGTCAAAATTCTAGATTTGACCCCTTTCTAGTTAGAAATTCATAACTAATTACTGGGAGTAGTAAAAATTTTGAGAAAATACTCTCTAAAAAGATTATTGAAAAAGGAATCTTCTTGTTAAGTTTCAAATCATTTGGATTCCATATTTACCTGAGAGTTTATATTTGATTTGTGGTCTTTAATTTGAAACAACTTAGAAGCGCATGAGCCAATAAGACTACATTGGACTAACTTGGACCCTAACAAGTCCAAAAGTTAGTCGGTGAGGTGAGTCACCTTGTGGATCACCCACCATAAATACTACATTGAAAAGACAGGTTAAAATTCACAAAGAACACATCAAATAATCTACATTTGGCTTGAAACTACTGAGTAGTTTCAACCTCTCTTGCAAAACTTGGCGTCTAAGGCTGCGGCGTAGTGTCAAACGATCGTGGCTGTGGGGTAACGGAACTGGAGGTGAAAGCTGAAGGAAGAACCTTCCTCATTGTCCCCTTGTATCCAGCCTAGTCAGGTTTGCTTGAGAAGCGGGAATTCCTTGCAGTCGGTCTCTTGCTAAATTTTCTTTAACTTGAACTTAAATGAAAAATCAGGTCATTTGATCTAAAAAACCACTCTGTTTAACAAGGCCTTAGCCTTGTTCTGCTTGACTACACCAACCCTTTGAGTTGGTGTATGCAAGGAAGAAGGTCATTAAGACCTAACCTTGCAGGACCTTGGGAGCCAAACCCAAGGTGACAGAGGCGATTTTCGCCCAACCTCTCATCTCAACCTTCTTCCACCCGATTAGCTAAGATGGCCAATCTTGGTTCTTGAATCCGTCAGGACCCTGAAAATCAGAACCCAATGGCTCGTTTGGAAGCCAGGGTTGAGGAAACGAAACATAAATATGAGCAGAGCATCGACCAGATTCTCACGACACTTGATAGGGTGCAGCACCCACCACACGGAGAACAACTGCGGGACTTCTATGATCCGACGACAGCAATCATAGCACCTTAGGTTTGGATTCCCACAGGTGGAGATGCATTCGAGTTAAAACCAAATATCATAAGTCTAATTCAGACTCATTTCCATGGAAACATGAATGAGGATCCTTTCCAACACCTCGAAGACCTGAGTTGGATTACAATGTCAGTTCAACCTAGGAATATTGATATTGGAATTGTTCTCATGAAGTTTTTTCTTTTTTCTCTCAAGGATAATGCTGCTTATTGGTTCAAGACCATCGGAAGGCCAATTGGAACCTGGGAGGAATTACATCGTGAATTCCTCCAAAAGTTCTTCCCGATCGGTTGAACAAATGCCATGAGGCACGCGATCACGACTTTTACTCAAGGCCCTAGAGAGAAGCTACATGCTGCCTAGGATAGATTTCATGAACTTCTCAGGAAGTGCCCACATCATGGTGTACCCAAATGGCACCTTGCACAAGTATTTTACCATGGGCTGGATGACACACATCGGTAACTGGCCGATGCATCTAGCGGTGGGAATTTTCTCGTGGAGGATGAGAACAACGCATTTGAACTGTTCGAGTCCTTAGCAGAGAATTCGATGAATTCCGCCTCAATGAACCAGTTCTAGAGACCTGGATAGCAATGAGTTAATGTCCATGAAGCTCAAGCTGAATCTGCCTGAGACGACATGGACATTATCACCAAAAAGCTGGATAAGGTGGATCTACTCGATAAGAAGCTCGATGAATTGATGCGAGTGAGGTCCGGATCTTTTGGCAACACTGCTCCATCTTACTCCTCTCAAGCATCTCGAGCCCCCTCTTCTCGTACATATCCGATTACTCGGGATGTTTTCTCCCCATCTTCACGGGATCCTGCATACCAAGAACCTATGAACAATATGGATCTGGCACTGTACAATCAGGGTTTTGCACCACATGATGATGCAAGTGCGTATTCTTTTGATGAATTCGCATCTAAGACATCTTCAGCTTACGAAAATGTCAATGCCATTTAGGGATATGGGTGTAACAACCTGTATTCTGAAACATATAACCCTAGTTGGCACCAGCATCCCAATTTCGCCTAGTCTGGTAATCCACAGAGACCAAGTTAAGTTCCACACTACCAGACCAAACAATATGGGAATGTGTAGAACACGTATCCTAGGCAGCAGCCATTCCCATCTCAGTAGCAACTGACACGCTCTATCTATCAACCGCTGCACCAAGCTGCCAACTACCCTCTAAAGTGGGTCGACCCTTTGGAGTTGCTGAAGGAGGAACTGCAGGCATCTATTCAAAAATATACTCATGACAACCTCCAAATAATGAAGGCAATGGCTGACCAAATACAGAGCATACAGAACATGCAGAACCAAATGATGCAAGAGCATAGATCATAGGGAGCTTTACCCTCCCAACCTGTCCCGAACCCGAGATATGTGCAAAATCAGGGTGCCCCGCTTAGATTCCAAGCACCACAGGAGTGGAAAGACTACACAGGACCTGCTACCTAGGCAAGTGGGTAACGATTTTTCCTGCTCCATATCATGAGATGGCTCACAACCCTCTTCCTCTCACAAGCCATCTTCATTAGATAAAGGAAAGAAGCCTTTAGACCTTGAAATTCCCGTACCTTTTCCCGTGGCCCTAACACGAGATTCAGCATGGAAAAAGGACACGTGGAATTTTGAGGACCTGAAATCTATGTTCAAGGAAGTTCACATTCAAGTCTCTCTCCTCGAAGCGATAGATCACATCCCAGCTGTTGCTAGGTTCTTTAAGGACTACTGTACACCGAAGCGGCAGTAGAGGATCAGACAACAAGTGGGATTATCTGAGGAAGCCCGTGCAGTTATTTTAGCTAACTTATCGGCCAAGAAGAAGGACCCGGGCACACCATTGATTTCTTGCTTGTTGTAGGATTCCCCTTTTGACAGGGCCCTTCTTGACTTAGGGTCATCCATCAATCTAACTCCCACTGCAGTATTTGATCAATTTCGATTTGGGTAGTTAAAGCCCACCTCGGTTACCATACAGTTGGCTGCCCGATCTGTAAAAACACCGAGGGGGGTGGTTGAAAATGTGATTGTAAAAGTCCAAGGATTCTGTTTTCCAGCTTACTTTTTTGTTCTTGATATGGAGGTTCCTCCTAATCTCCGTGATGCACCGATTATTCTAGGTCGACCGTTTCTAGCAATCGCCCGTGCAAACATCGACTGTGCATCAGGGTGCATGGAGATTGCCCTTGGAAACGAAAAGCTCAGATTGGGCATTTTTAGGGCATCAAAGAATTTTGATTGTGACTTGATCGAGGCGGATAGTGATGATGAAGATTCAGCTTTCTTTGGGAACATTGGGGTCCTCTGCAGTGACCTAATGGCACATTCATCCTCACTATCAAGGGTCTTTGATCACGATCCACACGAGACTGAGACTACTAATATACACATTTCATCCCAGGGATCTGGTTGTCATGGGTGTTCATCTGCTCCTAACACCCCTGATCCTGACTTTCCTGTCCTATCCAACACTGATATCTTAAGATAGGATTACATGACCACTGCAGGCAAATTCTTCATAAATCAGGATCAACAAATTTTCGCTATTGTTTCACAGAATGTAGGAACCTACCTTCCACCTTCACACCCTTCCAGAAGAAGTGCTTCTGCATCACATCCAACCTCTTCTAAACAGACTTTGGAGGCCTAAATTTCGAGAAAAAGATCGAAATCGAAGTGATGATTGAATTTAGCAAGATCAGTCATCCACCCTTTGACAGAAACCTACTACTCCAAGACTCCAGTCATGCATTTACCTTCTCAAAGAGAGAGGCTCAATCACTCTTCAACTTCTTATCTGTCAAAGGTATCTCACCGGCAATGTGGATGAGGACATATGCAAGGTGGCTAAAATTGCTTCACTCTCCCTAGTTGTCATACTGAAAGAGATCAAGAATGACTTTGCTCCATTTAATCACACACCCGAAATCTCACCAAATATACTAATCATAATAAATAGAGACTCCGCCTCACTGAGCCCACCTTCTACAAAAAACACGGTGTCATTGTTGGTGCTAGAGGACCACGATCATTTATTTTGTTGATAACAAAACATGTGTTATTTAACATTTGCACTTGAAGTCTTAGATTTCAAGTTAATAGCAAATAGAGACGTGTTTAGATGAAGTTCAAGCTCGCATCCATAATGGATTGAAGGAGCTTGACGGAGAATAGAGGAGCTTCACGAGGAACGATAGCCTGAAGAAGCGTGAAGATAAAAATAGGATAGATATCTTTTTATCTTGTTCTATGCAATTTTGTTTCTTTGTGTTGCTCTCTATTTCTTTCTTAGATCTTATGTTAAAGAGCCTCAAAGAACCCTTAAAGTAGTCCTAGGAACAGTTGCACAACCTTAGGATACTTAGGTTTTCTGTAGAGAGCTTAGAAAATCAAAATAGGGTTCTGACAGCATAATTAGACATCTAATATGGAAATCAGACCTCTGATAGTGACTTTTAAGACGTCCAATAACTTAGGCTAGACTTTGTTGCTTCTGTCTAATGAAATTAGATGTCCTGACCTTAGTCTAGATGTCTAATGTTTGTACCAGATGTCCAATTAGTGAAACGTTGGCTACCTAAGCATACGTTGAGGAAAATGATCGTTAGCCTTATATCAGACATCCGTAGAGGACCCCAGATGTTTGATATGTGATCGTTTTGCCTCGACTGACCCAAAATCTCCTTTCTAAGATTTTCTAGCCATTAACCTATCTTGGAAATCCATTTCCGTAGTACAATAGGTTTTTAGACGTCCAGACCTAGGGCCAGATGTCTTGTATGTTGTTTGATGGCCATGCACTAAAACCCTGTTTAGGTCTAAACTAAGTCAGGATGGAATCCCGCCTAGAATTAGACATCTGACTTAGTTCCTAGATGTCTTAAACAAGTTTTCCAGATGTTTGATACCTGGACCAAACATCTGATGACCCTATCAGAATTATGATTGATTTTGGTTATGGCCTGTTTTGCTTTGGGTTCAACCCCAACAGCTATGGAAGCTTTCTAAGGGCTTCCAAAGCCTTCCTAGGCCCTCTATAAATAGAGGAGGATACTTACCTTATAGAAACACACCTTGCAAGACTACTTTCCACTCTTATTGTGACACATTGATATTAAGAAGAAGTTCTAAGATCTCCAAAGCCCGTGTCCACACCTGAGAGCTTCATCTTCATTTGCACACCCGCTCTCCCTCCGAAATTACAAGAACGACCAAGCGTCGTCGTGTGGTTCACGCACCCACATCAAGCAGACACACTTCCAAGCAAAGGGAAGCATCTTTACCTATAGTAGCTAGGTTAATCTTTGTTGGCTCTATAGGTTGTTTTGTAATCTTTCTTTGTTATTGGTTGGGTATTCGCGTTGCGAATTTCTGTCTACTTCGTGAGACAAAATCCTCGTGAAGAGGGGGGGTTAAGGAACGCTAGCCTCATACTTGTAGCATGGTTGTAATTGAGGTTGAACTACCCTCGTTTAAGTAGTTTGTATAATGGATTTGATCGACTAGATCGATCAGGAAATCCTAACTCAAGAGGGTTAGGTGGTGGTTTTCACCCGATTTGGGTTTCCACCTAAAAATATTTGTGTACATTGTGAGATTGCTCTTTTTGTGAGATTGTTACCTTTTTGTTCCGTATTTTATACGTCATGCATATCTCACCCCCTCCCGTAGGAATCTACAATTGGTATCAGAGTAAGTTCTTGCTGTTTCAATGTAACAACCAGGCAAGAAGATCATGGAGGGAAGCAACTCTGTGACGAGGATTCTTGAGGGGCAGTTGATGAGTGGCTACTCATCATAGCTAAAAGGCCGAAATTAAGCTAGATACTAAGCAAAACAATATCAAATTAACACATAAAAAGGGTTAAGTGTGGGAATTAAAGAAAAGACCTAAAACTTTTAATGTGTGTTAAAATCTCCTAATTAGGTCACAAAAATAAGATATTCTGAAAATTAAAGAATAAATGATGATCCATGCATAAATTGAACACATAAACAAGTTTGAAAAGCCAAATCAGAAGTAAAATAAATGTCGTAAATGTTCAATTAAGCACATGTAAAAATTTGAAAGCAATTGGACATCATTTAGGCTTAGAAATAAATAGATTACAATTAGGTCCTTCATGCATTACATTTCTACCCTTCAAAACTCCTTCTTGGACCTATTTGCAAGCCGCAGGGACCCTTTTATAAGACTGCAGGGCCCTTCCAGCTGCTATTCTTCTCGCTTATGGGCCTGCATGCAAATGTTCTACCCCTTCTTCTGAGGGTCCGTCTGCAAATTTCCCCTTTATTTCAAAGAGAAGCCTGTGTTCTTCACGCGCACTGTAGCGCGCGAAGAACACAGCCATTCTCGACCGTCCATCGCACCTTTGATCTCGATCTGCGGCTGGATTCAAATGGAACCTTCGCGCGATTCGGTGCGTGCGTTCACCTCTCTTCCCAGATCTCATCTGACGGTCAGATCTCTCTCTTGACTCACCGCGCGCTCTACCCATCTCATCCTCACCGCCGGCCTGATTCTGATTAACCTCACCCTTGCGGTGATCTCAGTCACTGAGCTGCTATTTAAGCACCTCAGTGGTGTCGCGCGCGGGGGATCGCTCCCTCCTACATCTCTTAGCGATCAATTCTTCCACTCCAGTCTCTCCTCCTCATCTGGACCCTGATTTCACAGCCACCGGCTGTGGAATCATCGCCTGCTCTCGACCCTCCTCGTCGCTAAGGACCTCGTAGCACCTGAGGATGACCCTGGAGTCTCACTAGCAGACTCTTCCCTCCGCTGGAGTCACCCTCCTCCTTTCTTCCTCCTTAGCCGCCGGCTAAGGACCCATAGGTCCCATTCTTCCTGTTAGTTTAGTTTTTAATTCTGCACAAGTAGTGTTAGATTTAGTTTACAGTAGTTTAGAATAGATTTAGTTTTAATTGTTAGTGTTTAATGTTAGCTGTAGTTAGATTAGTCTTAGGAGTAGAATTAGTATTAGATCCCCTCCCTCACCTCCTCTGATCAGTCCAGATCAGAGGGGAAGAATCATCTGTTCATTAATCAATTTATCTCCCTCTTCATGTTTTGTTTTTCCACCATCCAATTCTGATTTATGTTCCTTTTAACGACGAATCTTTCATCTGTCACCCACACATCTGGACCCAATTCCAGATCTGATGGTGTACTGCCTCAGATCTGAAATTGGCGTCACAAGCACCATTTGGAGCTTCTCACTCACCCCATTTGTGTTCACAAAAGCCCCTTTTATTTTAGATTGATTGCCTCAGTTTGTCAGATTCACTTTAACATGGGTTTTGAAGAGATTTTGCTTTCTGAAATGTCTTGACAGATCTGACAAATTGAAGGGATTTTGGTTTTTCTTGAGGGCAAGGATTCTGAGAAGTTCTCTGGTGACAGAGAACAAATCAGAAGAGCCTTTCATGAATTTGCTTCTGCCTTGATCTGAATGCATTTGCTAGCTTTTATAAATTCCTTTAATGCATTCTTTATTTTTCTGATTTGTCATTTCAGAACTGCCATACACCACCTGTTTGATAATTATTTTTGTATGGTGATTCTCTAACCTAAGGAGTTTTCCATACTCCTTAAGGTTGAAAGAAACTGGGATTGTATGTTTTCGGTTTTAATTGACTGAGTTAAGTCTTCCTTCATGCTGTCTATGGCATTAGGAAGACTAACTCAATGCCATTTGTGTTTTGATCTGAAATGACGCTTTTGATAAGGGCTTTTCCTTGTGGGTATTTGAACTGAATTCTTATGTGATTTTCGTGAGATTTATACCCTTATCAGATTGGGATTTCAACTCTTTAATTTTTAGTTTGTTCTGAATTTTCTCTTATTCCCAGTTATACAGTAAAATGCTGCAAACTGCAGCAACATTCCCCTCTTCTCTAAATTCTCCTCTTCTCTGTGAATGCTTTCCCCCTCTTCAAATGGACTAACTGCAGCAGCAGTTAGCCCATTTGACAGTGGCTGAAGCCACTGACACTGCTAAAACACCCTGAACAGTACATTCTCTTCCCTCTCCATCTTCTCTGACAGTAGCTTAGCTGCTGTTTAAAATGAAATAAAAACTTAATTTAACCCTCATTCCCTAAATTCCTACTAAAACCTAATTATACATACTTAATTTCACACTGTAAATATACATATCCATACTATTATAACTATAATATACAGCCTGATTATGTACGTAGACATACATAGATATACGGTAAATACTGTATAAACTTGTACATAAATCTATATACATATGTAATCTATGTAAATATATGTATAAATACTGAACTATTATGTATGTATTTACTGATATATGTATATGTATATATACAGATTCATATGTACATATTCAGTAGCTATATTGTAGAATAAATTAGCTAAATTAATAATTTAGAGCTATAATTAAGTAAATAAATCTATAGACTTAGGTTAACATATATAGTAAGTAATTTAAGTTAGTTAAAGTACAATTATACCTAGTATAGCTTACTGTAACTTAGTTTTATTTAAAACACTCAGAACAGCTAGTTTAGCTTAAATAAAATAGAAATAAATTCGTAAATATACAATAAAAATATGTATAAAATACTTAAGTATGTAAATTGAATCTGTATAAGGTCAATTAGACCATTTACTAACTATTTTATAAGTAATTAACTATTTAATCACCTAAATCAACCTGTACAATCAGCCTAGTTTAGCGAATTTATTTGTATAGTAAACATAATTAAAATTCAAAATTAATTAATCAATTATGTATTATTATGTAAATATTTTATTTACCATATTTTATTTTATTTTTTTTAATAATTTATGGCCCCCAAATCGAGGGCCAAAAAAGCGCACAGACGCAGCTGCGTTTGGTTTCCAGCGCACGATGTGGCGCTGGAATAGCGCCACATCGTGGGCTGCAAACGAAACGCAGCATATAAATATAATTTATGTTATAACCTTACCAGTCGTCATGGCGCCGGGCGCCCGAAACTTCACCTGCTCCGTCTGATCCGATAACCCGATTCTGATATGTGCTGAATACTGAATGCGTGATTCCTGTGTGGGGCTGGGAGCCCGAGCGTGTGCGAACTTGTTGAAGGCGTTGGGCTGAGGCCCTGCGCTGATACGAAAATGTAATTAAGCACCTAATCTGAGATTAGGGCGCGCTTAGTAGAGGTCTGGTCCCACCCGAAGGGTGCTGTGTATCCCTCGAAAAGCGCGCCCGCTAATTAAACACATTTTACACTAAGGACTCCACCGCAGCCTCTGAAAGACTACACAGAACAAAATGAAAGGACAGACGACTTAAAAAAAAAAAAGAGATAACACGAGATAACAACATAAAAGACTCTGTACATATGTAAAATTAAACCCACATAATTACTAACAGAATAAAACGACACTATAAATGTCGCTAAAGACCTCAGGTTGCTTCTTTAGGTTGTATATAGTGTTTCCTGAGATTTAGCGACGTTTATATCTGTCACTAAAACTGATATGTATGTCACTATAAATAAATGATTAGTAAGTTAAGTTTTTACACCATGGTATCCTAATGGAGTATGAACTAACATATTAGTGTTAATAGTATAACTTGTAAATACATAGTTTAGAGTATAATAATAGATTGTTTGATGCTTGTTCATAGTTAGCATTTTTGCAAGCACTTCTTAGTAACTAGGTAAACAAAACATTCATTCATTCTTTAAATGTAAAGTTTCTTTTTTTGAATAAGAAGACAATTTTGGAGATAATCAAAGAGTGACCGAATTAAATTCAATAAATTGCCTCCCAGAGAACGACCTGGAACAAAACCAGTAAAAATTAGATAAATAAGCAAATGATAATAATGGTTGTAATGACTGGAACTCACCCATGCTCACCACTATACGACATCCTTAATGTTATATTGTACACCCTGTACTACAACGACATAATCAACAATTATTACCAATTTCAAACACAACAACCACACATCACAACCAACAAAAAAACCCGAACATTATTTTGGCGCCGCTGCCGGGGAGGCAACACTCTTTGCACCAAAATTTTCTTTTCATTCTTTTGTATATAGGAATTCTTCATTCATTCATTATAATTGCTTTTATTTTCCATTGAATTAATTGTGTATACATTCCTTTATTCTTTTACTAATCATTTGTTTTTTTCCACAGCACTTGAGGAGGAGTGTCGTCTTCCTGGTGGAGTCGCTGCGCTCCAGATCCGTCTTCCTGGTGGAGTTTTGCCTCGAAGTCGCTGTAGGATTTTAGTATTAGTTTTAGTATAGATAGTTTTAGGTTTATTGATTAGGAGCAATTGTTAGTCATAAGTTGTGAGAGCTTGTTCTCACACAATTTTTGTAATAATTCTGGACTATCTGGACTTTATTTCTTTCTGTTCTTAATTTCTTTCCTTACTTTTGAATTGCATATAAAATTTTTCAAAAAGAAAAAAAAAAAAAATCAAAAAGACCTCATACTTATCTAGCAGCAGCATAACCTCAGGCATCCATTTTTAGGATTGCATTTCATTCCTGCTAGATTTTAATTCAAGTCAAATCTGCATTAGAAGATTGCTGGAGTCAGGTACGCATTTCTTACCTAACTCTAACTCCTGCCATATTTGCATTTGACTTAAAATTAAAGAAGACCACTACTTGTTCTGAATTTAGTAAAAAGTGAAATGAGCAGCATAGAAAACATATTTTAATCACTTTAATTAAATCAAAAAGGAGATAGAAAAATTGGGTGGAACCATGTTTGAGATTTTAATCGCCTTGTGTTGAATGTTATCGTGCACACAGCACGATCACTTAAGGCCTCAATACACGGGTTTCTACCTCATCTTTCTGCAACCACAGGATCTGGATCCGCACGCTCAGTCTTATCCAGATTCCCAGTGGATTTTAGAGGTCTGCACTTCGCTAGGTTTATCTTAGGATACGTACAATTGCTTGAAACAATTGTTTGCGTATAACATACTTTGCGTAGCAGCCTCTAGGAAAAATTTTCTCCGATTCATTTCGATTGATTGGTCTTCTTGAATTGAGATTTTATTGGGATTCTTCTGTTTTATTGTGAACGTTAAAAATTTTTTCCCATTGAGTTGGATCGAATTAGAGTAAACGGGATTTCAAAAAAAATCAACTCAATGGAAGGTAGGAGATCCCAAAACCCAGAACTTGTACTCCCCTTGGGTACTGCTACCCAAGCTACTGCATCATCTTCTTTGCCTTCCACTTCTAATCCCTTACCTCCTGAGTCTCAAAATACTTTCCACAATCCCCCTCGCCAAGAGGATGATCTTGATTCTTCACACTTTGAGGATTTTGAAGAACTTCCTCCAGACTCAGTTACACATCCTCTACCACAGCAACCACCTATCCCTAGGTTCCAACCTCCACCTTATCCTAATCATCCTAATCCACCCCTGGAGAGAGGACCTATGCCTCATCTTCAGCACCTTTTCGATACACAACTACAAATGAATACCTTAACCCAACAGGTGCAACAGCTTGCTCAAGCTGTAAATCTATTAGCTAATCCCCAACCACAACCACTTCAACTTAGAAATCCTCAGGCACCACCCCAACCCCGTAGACCTCAACTACGAGATTACTATAATCCCGCAGTTGCCCAACCAATGCCTGTGGTACGATATCCCAATGGGGGTCGTGCTGCTGAACTGAAGCCGAACATTATAGCACTCATTCCTCACTTCCATGGACTTGCTTCTGAGGACCCTTTTCAGCATTTAGAGGAGCTGAAGAATCTTGCCCAAACTTTGGGTCCGCAAGGACATGATCAGCACACGCTTTTGATGAAAATGTTCTCCTTTTCATTAAAAGATAAGGCAGCCTTTTGGTTTAGAACACTTGCACGGACTACACCTATAGATTCCTGGGCTTCTTTAGAACATGAGTTCTTAAAGAAGTACTTTCCTGTAGGCCGCACTAATGCCTTAAGGCGTGCCATCACCACCTTCACCCAGAATTTAGGAGAACCTATGCACGAGGCTTGGGAGAGATTCCATGAGCTTTTGAGAAAATGTCCCCACCATGGTGTCCCACGCTGGCAACAGGTCCAGATCTTCTACCATGGGCTCCATGATGACACACGGAATTTTGTAGATGCCGCTTGTGGAGGCAATTTCCTGTGTCGGGACGAGGACTCAGCCTTTGAGCTCTTTGAAGGCATGGCCGAAAACTCTATTAACAATGCTTCAATGAGCGTGTTTAATAGAAAGTCCTCACATTCCCACTCACACACGGGGGTACATGAAGCCCAATCCAGTAGCAAAGACTTAGAGATAGTGGCTAGTCAACTGGATAAAGTGGGCTTAATCGAGAAGAAAGTAGATGAAGTATGGAAATTTCTCTCAAAACACCCATCTTCTTCTTCTCAGTCACCAGCACAAAACACTTCTTCTCAGTTTCCCACAGGGAGGGAAACTGTGAATAACCTTTCTGTGACACAAACTGCATTACCGGATTTTCCATTTCCATATCCTTCACCAGTTGGAGGAACCTTTGTTCCTCCCTTCACTGACTTCCCTGCACCTTCTGGAGCTTCGGAGGAGCTTCACGCCATTCACAATGATCCTTTCACACAAACCTATAACCCTGGATGGCGTAATCATCCAAATTTCTCGTGGTCGGGAAATTCACAAAGACCTCCTTTTCAACAACCTTCTGCACCACCATTGCACAACCCGATCCGAGCACCACCTCCACAATCACACGGATATCCACCGCGTACCTACCAGCAACCCCAACCCAGGCCCACCCAATACTCTCAATCTGGGCCTACACGAGATGACCAGTTGGGGTCTATCATGAAAGCTCTTGCTGATATGCAACAACAGAATATTGCTATGTAGCAGAGACAGGACGCGGCCTTAGCTGAGATGAGAGCCCAGCTATCAAACTTGACGGAGTCCCGTCAACCACATTCACTCCCATCCCAAGCACAACCCAACCCTAGGAACATACCTGCTCAAAGGTATGTCCAACCTAGACCAACTCTGCAAAACCAAACACATGACATTTCACAAGCAGTGCACAACACTGAATTCTTCACTGACTCAAATTCCTCTCTTGCACAAACACAACCACCTCTGCTACCTAACAATGATTTACCATCTACCTCTAGAGCTGAACTAAATGCCATAGTCACTAGGAGTGGTAAATGCACACTAGATCCACCTCTTCCAACACCTACCACTTCTAGTTCTGCTCCTCCACTTCCTACTTCTCCTCTACCTATAACTGAACCTCTCACAACTCCAGTACCTTTTCCTGAAGCTTTAAAGAAGAAGGAGAAAGGAAAGAAAAAGACCTGTGTGGCACCTGAGGAGGATTTGCTTAAGCTCTTTGAGCAAGTCCACATAAACATCCCCTTGTTGGATGCAATCCGCCACATCCCTCTTTACGCTAAGTTTTTAAAAGACCTATGTACACCTAAGCGTAAAGCAAGAATTCAAAAAGGGAGTAGTCCAATCATTCTCTCGGAACAAGCTAGTTCCATCATCTCTAGTACCCTCCCAACTAAGATGAAAGACCCAGGCACCCCTCTCTTATCCTGCATGATTGGTAACACCACATTCAATAGAGCACTACTTGACCTAGGTGCTTCCATCAATCTTATCCCAACCTCTCTACTGACACATTTTGAGGTTGGCAATTTGAAGCCAACCAAGGTGTCCCTGCAATTAGCTGACAGATCAGTTAAGACACCTCAGGGAGTGTTGGAAAATGTCATAGTGCGGGTCAAGGATTTTTACTTCCCTGTAGACTTTATAGTCCTTGACATGGAAGTACCTGAAGATATCCAGAATACACCTATCATTTTAGGAAGACCTTTCTTGGCTACGGCCAAGGCAAACATCAATTGTGAGGAGGGCCTTATGGAATTAAAGTTTGGAGATCAGAAAATAAAAATTGATATTTTTCAGGCCCAAAGAGGACCGACCTGTAGTTTAATTGAAGAAATCTTCTCCCTGGATTCATTGGATCAATTGGTTGAGGACACCTTGATCAATTCATTAAATTTAGAACCTCAACACTCTTTGGACTCTGACGTGACTTCCACTGAGATACCAAATTTAGAGACTGAGGACCTTCCTCCCATTCCATTAGTATCTCTAGGATCTCCTGAAACTTTCACACCTACTCCTTCTGATCCTGTGCCTGTTGAACTCAAACCTCTCCCTGACTCTCTCAAATATGTTTTCTTAGGACCTGATCAGACCTATCCGGTGATTGTTAACTCTTCCCTTTCTTCTGATCAAGAGTCACGACTCTTATCTGTCCTAAGAGCACATAGGCAGGCTATAGGATGGAGCCTTTCTGACCTTACTGGCATCAGTCCTTCTTATTGCACACATAGGATTTTCACTGAAGAAGGATCTAGACCTACTAGACAGCCCCAGCGTAGATTAAATCCTACATTACAAGAGGTGATAAAAAGTGAAATGATTAAATGGCTGGACAATGGAATTATCTACCCAATTTCTGACAGTAGATGGGTAAGTCCTGTTCAGGTTGTGCCAAAAAAGGCTGGACTTACCATCATCACCACTGATTCTGGAGAAGTCATCCCTACACGCATTGCTAGTTCGTGGCGAGTATGTATAGATTACCGAAAACTCAACCAAGCCACGAAGAAAGATCATTTCCCTTTGCCCTTCATTGATCAAATACTGGAAAGAGTGGCAGGGAATAGATTTTTCTGCTTTTTGGATGGCTATTCAGGATATAATCAGGTGGCAATTCACCCCGATGATCAGGAGAAAACAACATTCACCTGCACCTACGGAACTTTTGCATTCCGTAGGATGCCTTTTGGATTGTGCAACGCACCTGCTACATTCCAGCGGTGTATGTTTGCAATCTTTTCTGACTTAGTAGGCGATTGTTTAGAAGTCTTCATGGATGACTTCTCGGTCTTCGGGAGCACATTTGATGCATGTCTAGACCACCTGACCAAGGTCCTGCAAAGATGCATTAATGTGAATCTGGTACTTTCCTGGGAGAAATCTCATTTCATGGTAACTGAAGGACTTGTATTAGGTCACCTTATTTCTGAGAGAGGAATTGAGGTTGACCGCGCGAAGGTAAAGTTGATTTCTGATTTACCACTACCTTCGTCGGTTAAGCAAATTCGATCTTTCCTCGGGCATGTTGGTTTTTATCGCCGCTTTATAGCGGATTTCTCGAAAATAGCCCGACCTCTCACTACTCTCCTCTCTAAAGACGTAGACTTCCAGATCTCTGACGATTGTGTTCGTGCCTATACGACACTTTGTGATCTGATTACCAAGGCACCCATACTGCAACCCCCAAATTGGTCTCACCCTTTTGAGATCATGTGTGATGCCTCTAATTATGCAGTAGGAGCTGTCCTTGGTCAAAAATTGGACGGGAAACCCACAGTCATCTATTACGCTAGCAAGACCTTGGATGAAGCTCAGAGGAATTACACCGTCACGGAAAAGGAATTGCTAGCTGTAGTATATGCACTGGAAAAATTCAGACCTTATCTTTTAGGTTCCCACATTATAGTCTACACTGACCACACGGCAATTCGATATCTTCTCGCCAAGAAGGACGCGAAATCTCGTCTGATTAGATGGATCCTACTTTTACAGGAATTTGATTTAGAGATTCGTGATAAGGCTGGAAAGCAGAATGTGGTAGCTGACCACTTATCCCGCCTTCCTTCTGAAGCGATTTCTCCTTCTTTACCCATCTCTGACCACTTCCCTGACGAGCAATTGCTGGTCATTCATTCTGATCTTCCCTGGTATGCTGACATTGTCAACTACCTGGCTTCTGGACTCATCCCCACTAATTGGGTCCGACATCAAAAAGACAGACTTAGATCCGAGGCCAAGCACTATTACTGGGAAGAACCTTGGCTTTTCAAGCATTGTAAAGACCAGATCTTTAGGAAGTGCGTCCCTGATAAGGAGATTAGAAGCATCTTATCATTCTGCCACGACCAGGCGTGCGGCGGTCACTTCTCTGGCAAAAAGACCGCTGCAAAGATTTTGCAGAGTGGTTTCTATTGGCCCACAATCTTCAAGGATGCACACGAATATAGCAGGGCATGTTCACGCTGTCAGTCTCTTGGTAGTATTGGCCGCCGAGACATGATGCCCTTGAATCCGATCATGGTGTGCGAAATCTTTGACATTTGGGGCATTGACTTCATGGGACCTTTTCCTAAATCTTATGGCTTCGAGTACATATTGTTGGCAGTTGAGTATGTTTCCAAATGGATTGAAGCCATCCCCTCAAGGACTAATGATCATAGAGTTGTGACACAATTTGTTCAAGATTTCATCTTCTCTGGATTCGGGGTACCTAAAGCCATCATTAGTGATGGAGGGTCTCATTTTAGAAACACACATTTTCAGTCCCTACTGCAAAAGTATGGGGTGTCACATAGGATTGCTACATCTTATCACCCTCAAACCAATGGACTTGCTGAATTATCTAATCGGGAGATCAAAAAGATTTTACAGACTACCATCCGACCTGATAGAAAGGATTGGTCTTCCCGCCTTTCTGATGCGCTGTGGGCATATAGGACAGCCCACAAAACCCCTTTAGGCATGTCTCCTTTTAGACTTGTGTACGGGAAACACTGTCATCTTCCTGTCGAATTAGAGCACAAAGCCTATTGGGCCATCAGAAAGTGTAACTTAGACTTAGAGAAGGCCGGTGATCTTAGGAAATTACAAATGTCTGAGCTCGATGAATTAAGGAATGAATCTTATGAAAGATCAAGGATGTATAAGGACAAACTTAAGGCCTTCCATGACCGTCACATTCTTAGGAAATCTTTTCACCCTGGTAAAAAAGTCCTTCTCTTCGACTCTAGACTGAAACTCTTTCCTGGGAAGTTAAGATCAAAATGGATTGGACCTTTCAAAATCTTGAGATTATTTGATAATGGAGCCGTTGAGATCACTGAACTTGACAAATCTGAACCCTTTATTGTTAATGGACAAAGACTGAAACCTTTCATTGAGCCGCAGGATCTCAGACTTGTCAATTCCACCATTTCGCTCCTACATTTTGAATTACCATGTAAGTTTTCGCCTAGCTGAAGGCGTTAAACTTAGCAACACCTACCCTTGTATATAGCTGTTTTACACTTTTCTTACTCTTACCTTTACTTGCATATAGTGTCTACCCTTGCATTCTGAGCATACATTCATTGACACACATGTCATGCATTTCACTTCCTAGCCCGACTGTTCACTCTGATCCTAGATCAGACTTAAAATCGTCCGCACAGAGATTTTATCTCCTCATTCCAACTTCCTTCCATCACCCAGCCTAGGATAGTGAAAAGCAGAGCATGCATTTGCATCCACCCTTTCATTCAATGAGGACATTGAAACATTTAAGCATGGGGGGGTGTAAATGGTAAACCATTTAAACCAAAATGCAATTGTAGACACAACTATAGTACATATAGTATTATCAAAAAAAAAATTATATACTTCAAAAAAATTGAAAAATTTTGAAAAAATTTTTTTGAAAAAAATTACAAAGCTAAAAATACAAAAAAAAAAAAAAAAAATATAACAAATCAGAAAAATTCCAAAAATACAATAAGGGACATGTACTTTATTTGTCAAAGGAGGATATTCATTTCAAGAGAGGAGGGAGAAAAAGAAAAAAAAAGAAAAGATAAGTGATCTTATAGCTGAAAACAAAAAATAGAATAAGTGTCTATGGACATTCAACCATTACTGGTTTGACCTACCGGGCCATAGGAGCTTGATACAAGCTTAGGCTTAATACACTTCGAGCCTTGACAAGATAGACCACAGTCTCTCCTAACTTTAGGACAATTCTTGTACCTGAGTCACCAGTACAGGATTCGTTGGTTTGCTTTGACTTAGGAGTCTAAGTAACCTTGGCTTACACTACACAATGTCAGGAAAGATCACTTGAACCTAAACCTCAACCCTTGTGTTCATTAGGGAAGGTGGAGTCCTTACCTGTGCGTGCAGGTAGACTCTTTGTCCTAATCTTTAGTTTTGTGTCTAGGAGAAGCTCTTTCCACAAAAGAAATCCACCCACCAAATACAGTGCGCTCTACCAAATAAGTTTTGGAGACATACTGTTCAAAAAAAAAAAAAAAAAAAAAAAAAAAAAAAAAAAAAAAAGAAGTTAAGTATGTTCTCCAAAATGTCTGAAAAACAACTCTTCCACCAAAAATGTTTTCAGGGTTCAAAATAAATACCCTATTTTTCCACCAAAAAAATCTTCTCTGAGCCACAAATACAATAAGGATTGGGTTTGAATACCATCAATTTTTGAGAGTCATCCGAAAACATGAGCTGAAGTTAGGACCAACCTGGACTTAAAAAGAAGTGAAACCCCGGGATTGAGCCTTAGAATTCACCTGGTTAGTCCTGACTTATCACAAAGCACAGCCATAACTTCATAGCATTCTGAGTCTCTGTAAAAACCTCCTGAGTCCTGGAATTCGACTTAAGGTTTAAATATCAAGAGTCCTTGTTGGTTGAGAGATGGTCTATGTCATTTAAGCCTCGAGTTCTGGTAGGTTATCCTCAGTAACCAGGTTCTCACAATGTCCAAAAACACAGTCGGTATTGGAAAATGTTTCAGCTTAAAGATCATCATAAACACTTAAAAATTTTTGAAAGAAGAAAAAGATATCTTTACACACTTACCTTGCTGATACTTAAATTGCCTTACACTTCAACAGATTGTTTGCTAAGGGACTAGCAAAACGTAAGCATGGGGGTATGATGAGTGGCTACTCATCATAGCTAAAAGGCCGAAATTAAGCTAGATACTAAGCAAAACAATATCAAATTAACACATAAAAAGGGTTAAGTGTGGGAATTAAAGAAAAGACCTAAAACTTTTAATGTGTGTTAAAATCTCCTAATTAGGTCACAAAAATAAGATATTCTGAAAATTAAAGAATAAATGATGATCCATGCATAAATTGAACACATAAACAAGTTTGAAAAGCCAAATCAGAAGTAAAATAAATGTCGTAAATGTTCAATTAAGCACATGTAAAAATTTGAAAGCAATTGGACATCATTTAGGCTTAGAAATAAATAGATTACAATTAGGTCCTTCATGCATTACATTTCTACCCTTCAAAACTCCTTCTTGGACCTATTTGCAAGCCGCAGGGACCCTTTTATAAGACTGCAGGGCCCTTCCAGCTGCTATTCTTCTCGCTTATGGGCCTGCATGCAAATGTTCTACCCCTTCTTCTGAGGGTCCGTCTGCAAATTTCCCCTTTATTTCAAAGAGAAGCCTGTGTTCTTCACGCGCACTGTAGCGCGCGAAGAACACAGCCATTCTCGACCGTCCATCGCACCTTTGATCTCGATCTGCGGCTGGATTCAAATGGAACCTTCGCGCGATTCGGTGCGTGCGTTCACCTCTCTTCCCAGATCTCATCTGACGGTCAGATCTCTCTCTTGACTCACCGCGCGCTCTACCCATCTCATCCTCACCGCCGGCCTGATTCTGATTAACCTCACCCTTGCGGTGATCTCAGTCACTGAGCTGCTATTTAAGCACCTCAGTGGTGTCGCGCGCGGGGGATCGCTCCCTCCTACATCTCTTAGCGATCAATTCTTCCACTCCAGTCTCTCCTCCTCATCTGGACCCTGATTTCACAGCCACCGGCTGTGGAATCATCGCCTGCTCTCGACCCTCCTCGTCGCTAAGGACCTCGTAGCACCTGAGGACGACCCTGGAGTCTCACTAGCAGACTCTTCCCTCCGCTGGAGTCACCCTCCTCCTTTCTTCCTCCTTAGCCGCCGGCTAAGGACCCATAGGTCCCATTCTTCCTGTTAGTTTAGTTTTTAATTCTGCACAAGTAGTGTTAGATTTAGTTTACAGTAGTTTAGAATAGATTTAGTTTTAATTGTTAGTGTTTAATGTTAGCTGTAGTTAGATTAGTCTTAGGAGTAGAATTAGTATTAGATCCCCTCCCTCACCTCCTCTGATCAGTCCAGATCAGAGGGGAAGAATCATCTGTTCATTAATCAATTTATCTCCCTCTTCATGTTTTGTTTTTCCACCATCCAATTCTGATTTATGTTCCTTTTAATGACGAATCTTTCATCTGTCACCCACACATCTGGACCCAATTCCAGATCTGATGGTGTACTGCCTCAGATCTGAAATTGGCGTCACAAGCACCATTTGGAGCTTCTCACTCACCCCATTTGTGTTCACAAAAGCCCCTTTTATTTTAGATTGATTGCCTCAGTTTGTCAGATTCACTTTAACATGGGTTTTGAAGAGATTTTGCTTTCTGAAATGTCTTGACAGATCTGACAAATTGAAGGGATTTTGGTTTTTCTTGAGGGCAAGGATTCTGAGAAGTTCTCTGGTGACAGAGAACAAATCAGAAGAGCCTTTCATGAATTTGCTTCTGCCTTGATCTGAATGCATTTGCTAGCTTTTATAAATTCCTTTAATGCATTCTTTATTTTTCTGATTTGTCATTTCAGAACTGCCATACACCACCTGTTTGATAATTATTTTTGTATGGTGATTCTCTAACCTAAGGAGTTTTCCATACTCCTTAAGGTTGCAAGAAACTGGGATTGTATGTTTTCGGTTTTAATTGACTGAGTTAAGTCTTCCTTCATGCTGTCTATGGCATTAGGAAGACTAACTCAATGCCATTTGTGTTTTGATCTGAAATGACGCTTTTGATAAGGGCTTTTCCTTGTGGGTATTTGAACTGAATTCTTATGTGATTTTCGTGAGATTTATACCCTTATCAGATTGGGATTTCAACTCTTTAATTTTTAGTTTGTTCTGAATTTTCTCTTATTCCCAGTTATACAGTAAAATGCTGCAAACTGCAGCAACATTCCCCTCTTCTCTAAATTCTCCTCTTCTCTGTGAATGCTTTCCCCCTCTTCAAATGGACTAACTGCAGCAGCAGTTAGCCCATTTGATAGTGGCTGAAGCCACTGACACTGCTAAAACACCCTGAACAGTACATTCTCTTCCCTCTCCATCTTCTCTGACAGTAGCTTAGCTGCTGTTTAAAATGAAATAAAAACTTAATTTAACCCTCATTCCCTAAATTCCTACTAAAACCTAATTATACATACTTAATTTCACACTGTAAATATACATATCCATACTATTATAACTATAATATACAGCCTGATTATGTACGTAGACATACATAGATATACGGTAAATACTGTATAAACTTGTACATAAATCTATATACATATGTAATCTATGTAAATATATGTATAAATACTGAACTATTATGTATGTATTTACTGATATATGTATATGTATATATACAGATTCATATGTACATATTCAGTAGCTATATTGTAGAATAAATTAGCTAAATTAATAATTTAGAGCTATAATTAAGTAAATAAATCTATAGACTTAGGTTAACATATATAGTAAGTAATTTAAGTTAGTTAAAGTACAATTATACCTAGTATAGCTTACTGTAACTTAGTTTTATTTAAAACACTCAGAACAGCTAGTTTAGCTTAAATAAAATAGAAATAAATTCGTAAATATACAATAAAAATATGTATAAAATACTTAAGTATGTAAATTGAATCTGTATAAGGTCAATTAGACCATTTACTAACTATTTTATAAGTAATTAACTATTTAATCACCTAAATCAACCTGTACAATCAGCCTAGTTTAGCGAATTTATTTGTATAGTAAACATAATTAAAATTCAAAATTAATTAATCAATTATGTATTATTATGTAAATATTTTATTTACCATATTTTATTTTATTTTTTTTAATAATTTATGGCCCCCAAATCGAGGGCCAAAAAAGCGCACAGACGCAGCTGCGTTTGGTTTCCAGCGCACGATGTGGCGCTGGAATAGCGCCACATCGTGGGCTGCAAACGAAACGCAGCATATAAATATAATTTATGTTATAACCTTACCAGTCGTCATGGCGCCGGGCGCCCGAAACTTCACCTGCTCCGTCTGATCCGATAACCCGATTCTGATATGTGCTGAATACTGAATGCGTGATTCCTGTGTGGGGCTGGGAGCCCGAGCGTGTGCGAACTTGTTGAAGGCGTTGGGCTGAGGCCCTGCGCTGATACGAAAATGTAATTAAGCACCTAATCTGAGATTAGGGCGCGCTTAGTAGAGGTCTGGTCCCACCCGAAGGGTGCTGTGTATCCCTCGAAAAGCGCGCCCGCTAATTAAACACATTTTACACTAAGGACTCCACCGCAGCCTCTGAAAGACTACACAGAACAAAATGAAAGGACAGACGACTTAAAAAAAAAAAAGAGATAACACGAGATAACAACATAAAAGACTCTGTACATATGTAAAATTAAACCCACATAATTACTAACAGAATAAAACGACACTATAAATGTCGCTAAAGACCTCAGGTTGCTTCTTTAGGTTGTATATAGTGTTTCCTGAGATTTAGCGACGTTTATATCTGTCACTAAAACTGATATGTATGTCACTATAAATAAATGATTAGTAAGTTAAGTTTTTACACCATGGTATCCTAATGGAGTATGAACTAACATATTAGTGTTAATAGTATAACTTGTAAATACATAGTTTAGAGTATAATAATAGATTGTTTGATGCTTGTTCATAGTTAGCATTTTTGCAAGCACTTCTTAGTAACTAGGTAAACAAAACATTCATTCATTCTTTAAATGTAAAGTTTCTTTTTTTGAATAAGAAGACAATTTTGGAGATAATCAAAGAGTGACCGAATTAAATTCAATAAATTGCCTCCCAAAGAACGACCTGGAACAAAACCAGTAAAAATTAGATAAATAAGCAAATGATAATAATGGTTGTAATGACTGGAACTCACCCATGCTCACCACTATACGACATCCTTAATGTTATATTGTACACCCTGTACTACAACGACATAATCAACAATTATTACCAATTTCAAACACAACAACCACACATCACAACCAACAAAAAAACCCGATCAGCAGTCTACCACTCGTCCACCGTTCTTTGACGGGAGCAATTACCCGCACTGGAAGCTACGGATGAAGACATGGCTTCAAGCCAATGACTTCACAATATGGGCCCGATGTGAGACCCCCTTTGACATCCCGGAGAGACCCGCCATAGGATACTCGCAACGGTAGATCCGGGAGCTCTCTCTAAATGCAAAAATAATGAACACATTGTATTGCGCTTTGAGCCCAGAAGAATTCAACCGAATCTCACAGTGTGCCACTGCATACGAGATTTGGCACACACTTGAGGTAACTGACGAGGGTACCTCTAAGGTAAAGTCTTCTAAAATTAATTTACTTTCACAAGAATTTGAATCATTTTCTATGAAGACTAATGAAACTTTGAGTGAGATGAACACTAGATTCACTCTCATATTAAATAATTTGAAAGGTTTAGGGACGACCTTCATCAAAGGGGAGCTTCAAGGGAAGCTTCTTCGTTCTCTCAGACTAGAGTGGGAACAGAAGGTCATCGCCATCGAGGAGGCAAATGAGGTGGAGGAGATCAACATGGAGGATCTCCTAGGCAATCTAATGGCCTACGAAACAAAGCTAAAGTAGAAGAAGAAGGATATACCGGAGCCAAAACCAAAGAAGACCCTCGCATTCAGAGCCGCATCAAATAGCGAGGTAAGTTTTGATGACGAAGATTTTAAATTCTTAAAAAATTTTCCAAGTTTTGTAGGGAATCAAAGAAAGAAAAGAAGGAGAAGAAGGAAAAGGAAAACCCGAGACGTTGCTACCACTGCAACGAAAAGGGTCATCTTCGACCTGAGTGCCCTCTTCTCAAGAAGGAGAAGAAGAAGGAGAAGTATAAGAAAAAGGCATTCCAAGCAACTTGGGATGACTCGAGCTCAGAGGAAGAAGAAAATCCCGAGAAGAAGAATGAAACCGCCTGCATGGGTTTCATGTCGATAGCAGGCGACAGTGAAAGCGACTCCGACAATGAGGTAAATTCTGATTTACAAGATGCATTTGATGAATTATTTGAACTTAGTAAATCACTTAAGGTAGAAAATAAAAATATTAAAAAGAATCTTAGTTTTCTAAAAATTGAAAATGAAAGATTAGGGATAAAACTTAAGGAGCTAGAAAGTAGTTCTAGTAATGATACCTTGTTAGAAAACATAGACCTAACAAATGAAAATAGTAAGTTGATTAAGGAAAATACAAGCTTAAGATTAGAATTTTTTGATTTAAAGACAAAGATGCATGTTATAGAAAATGAGCTTGCATGTCTTAGGAAGAATTTTGAAAATCTGATAAATAAAGTAGATAATTTGCATAACCCTAAGGTTGAGAAAGGATCTCCCTCAAGGAGACCAACTAACAAAATCGGATCCAAGCTAACTTGGATACCAAAAGACCAACTCAAATCCTATTTTGTCAGTTTCAAGGGAGACTACAATACAAAAGATTGGACCAACAAGTTCAAGGATGGTCAACTCAAATTGGGAAGACCAACGAGTAGACGAAGGAGGAAGGAAAAAAGGAGACCGATGAGACGACAAATAACTAACCCAACTCGTCGCACGTCGACTGCCAGATTGGAGACCGGCGTCGATGTCTGGACGTCCAAGCTATGGATGGGAACCCCATTTGATTTGTCATCCACTTCCATTTGGGCCATTTTGTTGGCCATGGTAAGTGAGTAATCTCTAAACCCTATCATTTTTATCATTAGCATATAGATAGGGGGAGTTAAAATTAATGAGCTACTTGTCAATCTTTAAGGGGGAGTTTCAAAAATAAGTTAGCTATATTTCCCTTAGAAATGGGGAGAAAAAGATATAGCCATCTTGTTATTACAAAGGGGGAGAACATTATTCTTGTTAAAAGAAATTTCACCCAAAAACTAGAAGAGCATGTTTTAAGGGAGAGTTTAGGAAATTTAAAATTTATAATAACTTTTTGATAATGTCAAAAAGAGGGAGAATTTTATGGATTATTATTTATGATTTTGTCAACATCAGAAAGGGGTAGATTGTTGGTGTTAGAGCACCACGATCGTTTATTT
Source organism: Thalassia testudinum (assembly GCA_037157565.1). Classification (NCBI taxonomy): domain Eukaryota; kingdom Viridiplantae; phylum Streptophyta; class Magnoliopsida; order Alismatales; family Hydrocharitaceae; genus Thalassia; species Thalassia testudinum. The sequence continues at coordinate 6,575,819 of JAZHRO010000035.1, read as the reverse complement.
TGATGATAACAAAACACGTGTCTTTTAACATTTGCTTTTGAGTCCTAGTTTTCAGGTCAAATTGCAAATGGAGACATGCTTAGACGGAGTTCGAGCTCGCATCCATGACTGTTGTTTCTCGTAAAGTGCATTTTGATAGGAAAAATGCATCGTAGTATAGTGCGCAATACGATCAAACAAAAATATTTATAAAAAGATAACGAGGCTTTGACTCCCGGTCGTTCATCTCTGGGAGGCATTTATGCAAAATTGAAATTGATCTTTTATCGCTCTACTTGTTTAGAATTGTACGCCAGTTTCCACTCATCGGATTAAAGTTTTGCCACTTTCATTGTGAACTCTGATTACGTGCGCATGTGTTAGATAGATGACAAAGGTAAAAGTATGAGTTTCGGTACGCACAATTCTAGTTATGTGGTGGCTGTTTACAGAAAATGCATTGATAGTTAAATCTTCAATATTTTCTGGTACAGATATGCTGGTTACAATATATATAAAAATGAAGAGCAGGCAACTTGAGTCACACGAAATAGATTGCAATCAATAAGCTCATGATGATTTCAACACACAGATATGTATATAAAAAAAAATATATCTTTCATTCATTCATTTAGGAAGGTGTTTGCAACATGGAATTTAGAGGAAAGCTTATAAAGGAAGGCTTGAAAATATAAATCTAGCTAACATAAAATGATCGCATACAGGAATCTATGGGGGGATTTTGCATGCATCATTGGGGGAGAATAAGAACTACACTACTAAGCAGTAAGTGAAAGCATGTAAATATGAAGAACTAGCTACTAATCTAGTAGAAAATAAGGGCCTTCGATGGCCTTTGAATGGTTGAGAGGAGGAGGGGCGGCCAATGGAGCTTAGGTCGACCCTTGGAGGGAGGTTGGGGAGATGATCCAGCATCCTGGAATGGAAATGGTGGCAGCCATGGTGCACAACGCATGGAGGTGGAATGAATGTGAAGGTACCTAACCTAAGTGTGAATGAGTGCCAAGAATGGGATGGGTGCTAATGGCCACCCCTTAGGTCTTTTTATAGACCTAAGGGAGACTCTCTAGAGAAGTGTGGAACTCTATAGAGAGAGCCCCAAGAGTGGCTAGCCATGGTGAGATAGAGGTAGTTCTTAGATCCATAAAAAGTGGATCTCAATTTGAATAGCTCTTGGTTACTAATTTTGGCAACCAAGAGTGGTGCCACCTTTGGAAGAGAGTTCTAGAGAACTCTAGATGAGTGTGTGTGCGTGAATGGGTGTGTGTGTGTGTGTGTGTCACCGTGCCCTATGTGGCTAAATGGTTTAGGTTAGGTCCTAAAGGGTTTAGGTTGGTGTAGGCCTCAAATTAGGGTTGCAAACCCTAATTGCTAAGGAGGGCTTGCAATTAAACTTAACACGAGTTTAATTGATTGAGTGTGAACCTAATTGAGAGTGAAATAACTCAACTAGGTTGGGCTTAGGTCAATTGGACTCTCCTTGAGTCCAATTGGACTTGTGTGGGTTGAGCTCTAAGCTCAATTAGACCATGAGTCTAATTGACTTAGGCAATGGTAATTGACTATGATTTAAGTAAATTAGTTTTAGTGAGGACCTAATTAGATTCTTAGAGAGGTCTAGAGGTGATGTACTAGGGTTAGGGTACCTTTATTTAGGTTCTTATGGGGTTGGAATTGGGTTTAGGGAGCTTAAGATCCATGATCAAGGCTTGAATCTCAAAACAGGAACTGGAGAGCAGTTCTTGATGTCCAAAAATAAAATCAAATGTCTTATACTCAAAAATCAGAAGTCCAGGCTTGTTGTCTAGACATCCATTCAGAGTCAGGAGGGATTCAAGGTTCTGTCTTGGGTATTTTGCAGAAATTGGATGCCTGACCAATTATTTGGATGTCCAATAACACTGCAGAAGTGGGTTTAAGGTGTGTGGGAGTTGGTTAAGGGTTCTGGATGTCCCATAATTCATCTGGACGTCCAGATAAGGGTTGGAATTAGGGTTTTAAGGTTTCCTAGGGTGCGGTGACCTAATCTAAGGGTGGCTAAGGCTTGGGGAAGTTTCTAGGCTATCCTAGGGCTAGGATGGACCTAAGTTCTTCACATTTTACTGCTTTATTCCTACTTAATAGAGTATCATACCTTAACTCCCTTACATTATTATCTACTACATCTAATCTAGGTCTTCTGCTCCAGCTCTGCTGCAACACCCGTTATTCTTCTATTCTCCTGATCCAGCTTCTGATCTAGCTTCAGATCTAGCTTATTACTTGTAATTGACATAATGCACTTAATCGGTACATTATAGCATTATTTTATGCATAGCTAAAATAAAATAGTAAAGATGCAAATAATGCTTATGCATGCATGAATTACCCTAACTTATGCTAAGTCCTAGGCTAATTTAGGTCAATTAAGACCTATGATTGCACAGTAATCATACCCCCATGCCTAAATCTTGCTAGTCCCTAGAAAAGGCATGACTAAATTATTTACATAAGTGTCCCTAAGGGATTGATTATTTTATCAAGTGTATGCCTAGGGATTTTTCTCCTTTTTGTTTTCATCCTATGCTCTAGAAATCCAGACAATCATGGAAGTGTAGCTATGTAGCTTTTGAAATGGATTCGAGTGAAAAACTAATTCACCTCTAAAGCCTGCACTTGACCCCTAGTAAAAATTCTAGTGGGATAGGCGGACTTCTTCTCTCGGGGTGTTCAAGATATTCTATGAATTCCACCCGGCTTTAAGCTTAGGTAGAAAATCTTAGAGGAAAAAGATTATATATTTGGTGGCTCACTCTCGACTAGTGCTACATAAAGATTAGTACTATAGATTCTAGATTCCCAAATTATTATGTAACTCAACTCAGAGAAAGATGAGAAAAACTATGCTCTCTTTTGATTCCTTTGTATTCGTTCTCTCTTACTCTTTTTCTTTTCTTTTCTTTCTTTTTCTTAGAGCTCACAATCTCACTAGATTCACACATATGACCTGTATTTGGTGGTCTCACTTGGCATTAACACTTTAATTGAGTTTTCATAACCCTAACACTAAGTCAGAATTCCTCAGCCAGTATTCGAGCGGTCAGAAATATAGAAAAATAGGTTAAGGCCATATTTGGTGGATCTCAAATTTATTCGGTGGTATTGCCTTAATGCAAATGAAATAAACACTAAATATTCACAAATTCTTTTTTTTCTTGCTTTTTCTAATTTTTTTTCCTTTTTTTCCTTTTTCTTCTTTTTTTTTCTATGTAAATTTTTTCAACACAACACATGCTAGCATACATTCATGAACTTTATTGAGGAGGCATTATTAGGGATTGGTGGTACTCAAGAGACATTGGGTGGCTTATTTGGTAGAAGTGCCTACTCACGGCACCAGGAGAGATGGATAGGATGGTGTATTTCTAACCTTGACATCAATACCCTCCTTCAGCCGAGGATTTCGTAAAGAATGGTCGTAACCATCCACCTTAGCCCTAGTTTTATGAAAACTAGCTCTCCACGTATTTTCCTTATTTGGTGGCTCTCAAAATTCACACAAAATTGTATATGCAGGAACTAAGAGCGGAAACTATGCCTAATCTCTAAGTATCATCACCTAATTATCTAGGATTCCAGATTCCTTGCACTAATCTTAGAGCACTAGTACTCTTTATTCTCATCTCACACTATTTGGTGGATTTTTGGAAGAAAATCTGCCTAGCTCCCAAAGCACTGTCCAGGGGTTCAGGAGAAGAAGCATTGCTTCTTCTCGGCAGACTAAAGACATTTATCAGCCTTCACCATGAATCCATTGCAAATTCTATATGTGTGTGAAAAATTGTACTGGATTCCAGATTACATGAATCAACTATAAAAATCTTATTCATGAATGTAATATGTATATATGCTATAAACAAGTAACCTCTTATATTCATACTTCATGAAATTTCCCTTTCGGGTTACATTCAGCTTGACCCTAAATTTAGAACAAAAGGTGAGGGAGTGAGTTGGAAATGGTTGTTGCAGACAATTTCTAGCTCAATGCGAGCATTGGAGGTGGGGTCGGTTGTTATTTTATTTAGGATCCTAAAGTACGTGTAACATGCAGCTTCGAGGTTTTCCTAAATGTTGGCATAAAAATTTTCAGTTTTGTCGTATCTACCCCCCCATGCCTAAGTTCTTGCATCTCCTCATGCATGAATGTAAAAGAAAATAAATACAGCAGGGAGTAGATGGGTAGAAATCACCTGTACTTGCTCCTAAAATTATACATTCAGCACCGGCCAACCTGACAGTATGCAATATGCGAAAAGGAAATTTGCTAAAAGAAAAAAAATGCTATGTATAAAAATGGTATGTATAAGTGATGGATGTGGAGTAGATGCTGAGTTTAATGCCTCCAGCTGGGCAAAAACTCAATCAGATGTATTAGTTCTAGCATAGGAGCCTGTCAAGATTAAGAGAGTGATGTGCTTGTATGCTCCCAGAATCAGTGGTCCAGAGATGCAAACCAGCTGATTGTGCACCCTTACTCCAAAAAGTCTACCTATTAGAAGGTGTGGAGTGGTGGTGGAAAATAGAGGGTTATCAGAGGGGGAATCATGATGTTGATTTAGCTGATTTATCATGTCCCACAATTCAGCAGGAAGTTGCTGAGGGAGTAGATCAAAATCTATCTCAGAACTAGAATCTGAGTCATAGGGATCCTCATAACGATAATTGACATCAAAGATCATGCCCTCTCCAGGCTCTGGATCATATGGGGGTATTCGTGAAAGTAGAAGATCTGTGGGGAGGTCACTAAAATCCTCATCAAAAATTACTTCGTCCTCATCTGTACTCATATCTGATTCATTAGAAGCTAACTCTTCAGGCACTGGGTCGAGCCATCCATTAGATTGACTAGGATGATAGGTGTGTCCCCAGCTCATTCTGCTCAAAGCTTCACCCTCATTTGCATTGGGTTCCTCAGTAATTCCTACCTCGGGTAGCATATTTATTTCTTGGGTCAAATCATCCATAGCTATTTCTGGTCTTCGGATGCTAGGATCAGGGATAGAAAGTGTCATCTCAAAATCTCTAACATCCAAATTAGGGATGTAGGTGAAAGAAGAGTGCATATTAGAAGATGTTGGCTCTAGCACATGTTCACCTACAATGGGAAGTGGCCTAGATTGATCAGTAGTGTCTCATGTAATGTTTCCCTCAAGATCCATATCCTCAACTGGATCTACTTCCCTTATATCAGTTGGGTTTTCTAACCCATGAGGTATCTCCCAAGATTTAGGATAATCCGATTGTACCTTAGTCCTGGAGATATCAGTCCTTTCCTCCTCAATTTCCTAAATGGAGGGAGTAGATCAAAATCTATCTCAGAACTAGAATCTGAGTCATAGGGATCCTCATAACGATAATTGACATCAAAGATCATGACCTCTCCAGGCTTTGGATCATATGGGGGTATCCGTGAAAGTAGAAGATCCGTGGGGAGGTCACTAAAATCCTCGTCAGAAATTACTTCGTCCTCATCTGTACTCATATCTGATTTATCAGAAGCTAACTCTTCAGGCACTGGGTCGAGCCATCCATTAGATTGACTAGGATGATAGGTGTGTCCCCAGCTCATTCTGCTCAAAGCTTCACCCTCATTTGCATTTGGTTCCTCAGTAATTCCTACCTCGGGTAGCATATTTATTTCTTCGATCAAATCATCCATAGCTATTTCTAGTCTTCGGATGCCAGGATCAGGGATAGAAAGTGTGATCTCAAAATCTCTAACATCCAAATTAGGGATGTAGGTGAAAGAAGAGTGCATATTAGAAGATGTTATTAGAAGATGTTGGCTCTAGCACAGGTTCACCTACAATGGGAAGTGGCCTAGATTGATCAGTAGTGTCGCATGTAATGTTTTCCTCAAGATCCATATCCTCAACTGGATCTACTTCCCTTATATCACTTGGGTTTTCTAACCCATGAGGTATCTCCCAAGATTTAGGATAATCCAATTGTACCTCAGTCCTGGAGATATCAGTCCTTTCATCAATTTCCTAAATGGAGTTTTCAGACAAACCCATTCAGCATGCTTCCTGCTCCTGTCTCATATCCAAGCTAGATTCTTCTTCCCCTGAATTATCTTCTGGCATCTACTCCTGAGAATCTCCTGTGTGTCCTCCCAACGTAGTTGTTTCAGATTCTTCGAGGTCTTCAAGGCTACTTTCCACTTGATATCTCAAAAGTAGTAGTTCTTGAGTTTCCCGATTTTGTCCAATTAGCCTTGTTATCCCTATTTTTCCCTGAAGGAGTTCCATCACAGCTTGTTGATACAGAATCCAGCTTTGTCTTTGGTTCGACTCAGTGATAGCTTGGATTTCGTGTAGATAGGATGCGGCCTTTTCCCTAGCACTAGCTATAGCCTTCTGTATTCTGTAATGTTGTCGCATATGCATTGGTCATTCTTCAAGGGTTCCAAGGGGTGAATCATGTCTACCCATATTCCATGGGTGAGAAGCAGGAGTATGAAATCCATATCCTGGGTTATATGATGCGATCCTTTGAGGGACCAGCTGGTATGGATCATAACATCCAGGGTTAGGATACGGATTAACCATTTTAGTAACCCGAGGAGAAGGATCAGGCAAAGAGAAAAGTCATCTTTGCCACCTTGGGTTTTGATCCCAAGGTTGAGCTGATTCAATGACTCAGGCTCTCAGATAAGCTCGTGGGTCCAGCTCTTCTGGATCCTGATTAGGTCTAGATACAGAGTTAGCCATTACGGCTAAGCAGATAGAAGAAGAGGGTGGGGGAGAAGATGATCCTGGCGAGGTGACTCGCCTCCTTGGGAGTGGCTCCCAAGGTCCAACCAGTTGAAGTCTAAGTGACCTCCTTCCTTGCATACACCACCCAACCCCTAGGTTGGTGTAGCCAAGCCAGACAAGGCTAAGGCCCTTTCAATTAGATGGTCCTTATGATCGAATGACCAGATTTTTCATTTTAAGTTTGAATTCTTGAAGAAAAATTCATCGTGCAACTGACTGAAAGTGATTTCCGCCTCTCAAGCTAACCCAACCAGTCTGACTACAAGGGGACTAAGGAGAAGGTTCTTCCTTTGTCTTACACCTCCAATTCAATTACTCCTTAGCCGCGGTCGTTTGACACTACCCCGCAAATTTAGTCACCAGGTTTGGCAAGAGAGATTGAAAACACCTAGTAGTATGTCAATGAATTTGTGTTGCTTACGTGTTTTAAAATTAATTTTAGCCCATTTTTCTTCAGTTGGGGTTTGTGGTGAGTGGCCTATAAGGTGACTAAGCTCGCTGGCTAAACACTAGACTTGACTAAGTCTAGGTTAGCCCAAATGTGATCTCTAGATTGTAACCCTAAAGGTGTAACCTAGGGTTCATGCAATTCTAGGCTTTTTTTATTTTTTATTTCTTCAGCAGACCACGAAATTAAGACCAATTCTCTGATAAAAATTGGAATCAGAATAAGTTGAAATTTGGCAAGTAGATTTCCTTTTTAATTATATTTCTGGAGAATATTTTTTATAATTTTTACTATTTCAACCAAATTTATAGAGATTTTTAAATGTCAAGGGGTCAGATCTGGAGTTTTGACCCCTGATTGGTTTTTCAAATTAAAATAGTATCAAATGATTTTCAAAATTTTGGAAAAATATGGAAATTAAAGCCAATGAGATAATATTTCAAACCCCACCAGTTTTAGTCAAAATAAATTCTCAGATTGCTCGAAATTTCTTTTTGAATTTTGAAAAATCACAAATCTGGGTCAGTCTGACCCCCTTGCACTTCATGAATTTTTAAAAACTTTTTACTTGGATTTTTTTAAAACAAATGGTGCCGTTTGAAAGATGGTTTGAAAATAAAGGTCCAAACAAAATTTAAAAATTTTTCACTCTTTAATTGTTCGGCAATTGAATTTTTAAAACGGACTTTGAGGTCTGGCCGAAAATCAGTGCGTGGTGGAGAAGCTTTTGAAAGGGTGTTTGAATTTGAAATTCAAACTTTCCACCAATTTTTTTTTTCTGAAAAACTTTTGAAAATTTTTTTTATTTTTTTTTTAAGAAGGATTTTTTTTCAAAGGGTTTTCAAAAGTATTTTTTTTTTTCTTTTTCAAAACTAACCTAGGATTCAAAAAGAAACCTAATCTAACTACCTAGATTTTTTTTCTTTGATTTTTTTTTTCACGAAAATAGAAAGGCTTTTTTTTTTTCAAATAAATCTAACCTAGGGTTTAGAAAGGGAAATCCTAATCTAAGATGAGATGTGCACCTGATTTTTTTAATCTACGCTCGTTGCGTGCACAGGTTCCTGTTTTTCCTGTTTTCCTACACATCACAAGACAAGCAAAGGAAGATTTATCACTGATAGCTCAAAGGATCAAAATAAAAAATAATGTTGCCTCCTCGGTAACGCCGCTATTTGTTGTTTCTCGTAAAGCATGTTTTGATAGGAAAAATGCATCGTAGTATAGTGCGTAATACAATCAAACAAAAATATTTATAAAAAGATAATGATACTTTGAGTTCCGGTCGTTCGTCTCTGGGAAGCGTTTATGCAAAATTGAAATCGATCTTTTATCGCTCTACTTGTTTAGAATTGCACGCGAGTTTCCAATCGTTGGATTAATGTTTTGCCACTTTCATTGTGAACTCTGATTACGTGCGCATGTGTTACATAGATGACGAAGGTGAAAGTAAGAGTTTCAGTACGCACAATTCTAGTTATGTGCTAGCTATTTACAGAAAATGCATTGATAGTTAAATCTTCAATATTTTTTGGTACCGACATGCTGGTTGCAATATATATAAAAAAGAAGAGCAGGCAACTTGAATCACACGAAATAGATGCAATCAATAAGCTCATGGTGATTTCAACACAAAGATATGTATATAAAAAAATATATCTTTCATTCATTCATTCAGGAAGGTGTTTGCAACATGGAATTTAGAGGAAAGCTTATAAAGGAAAGCTTGAAAATATAAATCTAGCTAACAAAAAATGATCGCATACAGAAATCTATGGGGGGATTTTGCATGCATCATTAGGGGAGAATAAGAACTACACTACTAAGCAGTAAATGAAAGCATGTAAATATGAAGAACTAGCTACTAATCTAGCAGAAAATAAGGCCTCTGATGGCCTTTGAATGGTTGAGTGGAGGAGGGGCGGCCAATGGTGCTTAGGCTGGCCCTTGGAGAGAGGTTGGGGATATGATCCAGCATCCTGGAATGGAGATGGTGGCAGCCATGGTGCACAACTCGTGGAGGTGGAATGAATGTGAAGGTAGCTAACCTAAGTGTGAATGAGTGCCAAGAATGGGATGGGTGCTAATGGCCACCCCTTAGGTATTTTTATAGACCCAAGGGAGACTCTCTAGAGAAGTGTGGAACTCTGTAGAGATAGCCCCAAGAGTGGCCAGCCATGGTGAGAGAGAGGTTGTTCTTAGATCCATAAACAGTGAATCTCAATTTGAATGGCTCTTGGTTACTAATTTTGGCAACCAAAAGTGGTGCCACCTTTGTAAGAGAGTTCTAGAGAACTCTAGATGAGTGTGTGTGCATGAATGGGTGTGTGTGTGGCCGTGCCCTATGTGGCTAAATGGTTTAGGTTAGGTCCTAAAGGGTTTAGGTTGGTGTAGGTCTCAAATTAGGGTTGCAAACCCTAATTGCTAATGAGGAATTGCAATTAAACTTAACACGAGTTTAATTGATTAAGTGTGAACCTAATTGAGAGTGAAATAACTCAATTAGGTTGGGCTTAGGTCAATTGGACTCTCCCTGAGTCCAATTGGACTTGTGTGGGTTGAGCTCTAAGCTCAATTAGACCCTATGAGTCCAATTGACTTAGGCAATGGTAATTGACTATGATCTAAGTCAATTAGGTTTAGTGAGGACCTAATTAGGTCCTTAGGGAGGTCTAGAGGTGATGTACTAGGGTTAGGGTACCTTAATTTAGGTTCCTATGGGTTTAGGATTGGGTTTAGGGAGCTAGGGATCCAAGATCAAGGCTTGAATCTCAAAACAGGAACTGGAGAGCAGTTCCAAATGTCCAAAAATAGAATCAGACGTCTTATTGTAAAAAATCAGAAGTCCAGACTTGTTGTCTGGACGTCCAGTCAGAGTCAGGAGGGATTCAAGATTCTGTCTTGTTTATTCTGCAGAAATTGGACGTCTGACCAAGTGTCTGGACGTCCAATAACACTGCAGAAGTGGGTTTAAGGTGTGCGGGAGTTGGCTAAGGGTTCTGGACATCCTATAATTCATCTGGACATCCAGATAAGGGTTGGAATTAGGGTTTTAAGGTTTCCTAGGGTGCGGTGACCTAATCTATGGGTGGCTAAGGTTTGAGGAAGTTTCTAGGCTATCCTAGGGCTAGGATGGACCTAAGTTCTTCACATTTTACTGCTTTATTCCTACTTAATTGAGTAGCATACCTTAACTCCCTTACATTATTATATACTACTACATCTAATCTAGGTCATCTGCTCTAGCTCTACTGCAACACCCGTTATTCTTCTATTCTCCTGATCCAGCTTCAGATCCAGCTTTAGATCCAGCTTTAGATCTAGCTTATTACCTGTAATTGACATACTGCACCTAATCAGTACATTATAGCATTATGCATAGCTAAAAGAAAGTAGTAAATATGCAAATAATGCTTATGCATGCATGAATTACCCTAACTTATGCTAAGTCTTAGCCTAATTTAGGTCAATTAAGACCTATGATTGCTGCGTAATCAATGAAAGATTGGAGGAGCTTGATGGAGAACAGAGGAGCTTTGCGAGGAGCGATAGCTTGAAGAAGCATGAAGACAAGAATAGGATAGATCTCCTTTTATCTTATTCTATGTAATTTTATTTCTTTGTGTTGCTCTCTATTTCTTAGATCTTATGTTAAAGAGCCTCAAAGCACCCTTAAAGTGGTCCTAGGAATAGTTGCACAACCCTAGGATACTTATGTTTTTTGTAGAGAGCTTAGAAAACCAAAATAGTGTTCTAACAGCATAATTAGACGTCTAATCTGGAAATCAGACGTCTGATAGTGACTTTTAAGATGTTTGACTGTTGACGCAGACGTTCAATAACTTAGGCTGGACTTTGTTGCTTCTATCTGATGAAATCATATGTCCAGACCTTAGTTCAGACGCCTTAGAAGACATCTGATGTTTGTAATAAACATCCAATTAGTGAAACGTTGTCTACCTAAGCATATGTTGAGGAAAATGACTATTAACCTTATATCAGATGCCCGTAGAGGACCCCAGACATCGGATATGTGACCGTTTCGCCTCGATTGACCCAAAATCTCCTTTGTAAGATTTTCTAGCCGTTAACCTATCTTGGGAATCCATTTCCGCAATACAATAGGTTTTCAGGCATCCAAACCTAGGGCCAGGCATCATGTATGTCGTCTGATGGCCATGCATTAAAACCCTATTTAGGTCTGAACCAAGTCAGGAATCCCGCCTAGAATTAGATGTTTTAAATAGGTTTTCCAGACATTTGATACCTGGACCAGACATCTGATGACCCTGTCAGAATCATGATTGATTCTGATTTCGGCTTGTTTTGCCTTGGGTTCAACCGCAATGGCTCTGGAAGCTTTCTGAGGGCTTCTAAAGCCTTCCTAGGCCCTCTATAAATAGAGGAGGATCCTTGCCTTGTAGAAACACACCTTGCAAGACTACTTTCCACTCTTTTTGTGTCACATTGATACTAAGAAGAAGTTCTAAGCTCTCTAAAGCTTGTGTCCACACCTGTGAGCTTCATCTTCATTTGCTCACCTGCTCTCCCTTCGTGATTACGAGAGCGACCAAGTGCCGCTGCGTGGTTCACGCACCCGCATCAAGCCGATGCACTTCCAAGCAAAGGGAAGTATCTTTACCTATAGTAGCTAGGTTAATCTTTGTTGGCTCTATAGGTTGTTTTGTAATCTTTCTTTGTTATTGGTTGGGTATTCACGTTGTGAATTCCCATCTCCTTCATGAGACAAAATCTTCCTTGTGAAGAGAAGGGGTTAAGGAACGCTACCCTCATACTTGTAGTGTGGTTGTAATTGAGGTTGAACTATCCTCATTTAAGTAGTTCGTATAGTGGATTTGATCGACTAGATCGATCAGGAAATCCATACTCGAGAGGGTTAGGTGGCGTTTTTCACCTGATTGGGTTTCCACCTAAAAATAGTTGTGTACATTGTGAGATTGCTCTTTTTGTGAGATTGTTATCTTTTTATTCTACATTTTATATGTCACGCATATCTCACCCCCTCCCGTAGGAATCTACAGTCATCAGCGTACTGCAATACAGGTGCTAGAAATTTGTTAACGAATATCCCTTAACCACACTCGCATCTGCCAACTTGAAGTTGAACTGTGCAATGGTGTCCACTGCCAAATTAAAGATAAGCTAGGCCAAAGGACATCCCTGCTGTACCCTACATTGCAGTTGAATCCACACTCCACAGGGCATCCCATTCACAAGAGGGGAGGAGGAAGTGACAATGCACCTCTTCATCCACTGAATCCACAGGGGAGGGAAGCCCCTCCTCTTAAAAATCTCCCACAGATATGGCCATTCTACTAAATCATAAGCTCTACTGAAATCAACCTTCCACATGAATGATCTGGTCTTTCTCCTCTTCCATCCAGAGAGCACCTCTTGTGCCACAATGAAAGACTCTTGTAAAGATCTATTCGGCAGAAAAGCCACTTTCACCAGACTAATCAAGTCAAACAGCACACACTTCAACCGGTTTGCCAATACCTTACTAATGATCAGGTAAATTGAGTTTGACAGTGCAATGGGTCTAAAATCAGATAGGGTCTCTGCCCCACTGCACTTAGGTAATAGAAACAAGTAAGATTTGTTTATTCTCTCCATGCCTAAGTTTCCCCTTTGAAACTCTCTAATAATCTCCATCACATCCCCTTTGACCACTGGTCAGAATTCCCTGTAGAAAAGGCCCTGAAATATGTCTAGACTCGGAGAGCCCTCTACGTTCAACTCAGCCATGGACTCCACCACCTCCTGATCTAAAATATTTTCAATCAACTTAGCAGCTGCTGAGGTTCTCACCTGGGGGAAGTTTGATGCTGTCATTCTCCACCCCCCTCTCCCTCTCATTCTCGAGGCTTCCTTGAAGTACCTAGTTGTCTCTCTTCTAATTTCATCAGAGGATGTAAGCACCAAATCCCCTCTCTTCAAAGAAGAGATGAAATTCACTCTCCTTCTAGCACTCGCTTCCATATGAAAGAACTTCGTGTTTGCATCCCCCTCTTTCAACCATAGTTGCCTAGACTTTGCATGCCAATCCATGTCCCTAGTCTTGTCCTCATCTTGAATCACTCCATGCTAATGCTTCCTCTGTGCCTCCTCATCCATTATCAACTGCTCCTTGTTCTCCTTCTCATCCAGCAAACACACCATAGACATAGCTTCAAACCTCCTATGATTTCTCATGATCTCTATTGTTCGCTTATACTCCCTCAACATCACTCTCAGGTCTTTCAATTTCATAGCCAGATGATAGGTGGCTAATCCTTCCACCTTCTTCTGTGCCTACCAGCAGCCAACCATCTCCTCGAAGCCTTCCTCCGTCAGCCAAGACTTCCTGAATTTAAAATAAGTGACCACATGGGATTCTCCCCATTGTCCCAAAGTAGTGGGGTGTGGTTCGAAAATGGGCGAGCCAACCCCATGACCGACGAGAGTTGATATCGCTCTAACATCTCCACACTCCCAAAGAACTTTTCCAACTTAGAGACCAGTCCATTACCCCCTCGCCAAGTGAACTTAGCCCCCGCTGAAGGATATTCATTCAAACCCACCTCCGACACCACTAACTGAAAGCCAAGTGAGGTTCTGTCCACCCTTCCATTCCATCAATCATTTACAGATAGAACACAATTGAAATCCCCACCTACAAGCAAAGGCAGCCCATTTGTATTGCTCGCAATCACACACAGCTCCTGCCAGAGCTCGTTTCTCAAATTGTCTGCACAAGGACCATACACACATGAAAGAACCAACTCCTGTGCATCCCCAATTGCCTGAAATTTGCACGAGAGCACAAAGTTACCCCTCCAAACCTCTTTCAAACTCATACTGGACTTCTTCCACCACACAGCCAGCCCTCTTGCCCTTCCAATCGCATTCACAGCTCTAAAATCAGCCTGCCCCCTTGTAACAGCGATTGCCAGAGAGAATCCCCTCCTTCTTCTATGTGTGTCTCCTGTACCAAAGCACAATCCACCTCCCACTCGCGAAGATATTGAGCCAACGATGCCCTTCGCACTCTATCGTGCAACCCATGCACATTCCATGTGAGCACCTTCATCCCCGAGGCTTCGAGGCCCCCTGCTGCCCCCCGGCTATCTTCTCAACCTTCAGAATGTCTGCTATCTTCCCTTTACTGTAAGATTGGTGTCCAACAACACTCGTTCCCCTCAATTTATATGGAGAACTCACATACTTCCCTCTTGATGAAGAACCTACCCCATAGCTCAACTCCCCTGGTGATAAGATGGAAAAGCTATTTGGATTATGTGGAGTAGCCTCACGGACCGCTTGCTGCATCTATACATCAAGATGCACAACAACAATCTCCCTTACCCTACCTTCATCCTGCTCCAACATAGCCTCTGACAGTGGTTGTTCCAACTCCTTCATCTCCTTCATTTCAGCATCTGGCACCTCTGACTAATGAAGCTCTTTACATTTTTTTGCCTCTTGTCTGCCGGAGCTCCTGGCTCTATCCTCACGTGTTTCAATCTGGGTGTCCATCACCTCAACCTGCACAATTTGAACCTCCTTTTGCACACTAACCTCACTACAGAAAGCCAATTTTTGGCAGAGAAGCCAAGAACTACCCCCGCACCTAAGGATGACTTTGTCTGGGATTGGACCCCCCATTGTCACCTTCACCTCAACCTTAATCGATCTCCCGTCTCCCTCACAAAGGCCAACCATGGCACTCTCTGCCATAGTCGCAAAGTTGGCAATCACTCCAGCCACCACCCCCTTTGTTCTTAGATGCAACGGCAATCCCCAGATCTCCAGGACCCCCTTCTAGTCTTAGCCCTTTGAGGTGGGCGATCGTGAAGAGCATCGTCAAATGGAGATACCAATCTCCATACCACCATCACCCCATTAAAGCTAGTTGTGAGGAAGGGGAGCCCTTCCACATCCATCATGCCCAAATCAAAAAGCACAAACCTCGCCCCACCCCAAATGAGACAACTTCCACCCCTGAGAGGAAAGCAAGAGAGACCTTACCAGGCTTTGAATATTCTCAAAGGCATAGGTGCCAATCATAATCTCACTGATGAGTGCCCCCTGATTTTCAACTTTGCTGCCCTGGTCTCCTCGGATTGAGGCACTTCCACATCATACACCTGCCTCAACCCCTCTGCCGGTGGTGGCAGTGGCGGCGACGGTGTCTCATTTGCTCCATGAGCCCTAACTTGCCCACCATCATGCTGAGCCATCGTCCCCTTTGCTCTACAATCAAACTTCTTGTGTCCCCACCCCCCACAGGCCAAGAATAAGGTCGGCGACCTAGACACAGTTGCCATATGCCCTCTCCTTCTACAACAATAACACAGAACCTCCGCATTCCTTCCTTACCTTCGCCTCCACATCTCACCAACCCTTTGGGCCACCCGTGGAGCTAACAATGCCTCTTCCATCCTCTCCCTCTGATGCCATCTCCTAGACCTCCAAACCCTCCAGCCATCGTCGACCTCCCAAACCCTAGCTCCTCTTCTCCTCTCCATCCCCTCTACTGATCTTTATTGAAATATTCCTAAGTCCAAATTAATAATTAAATTATAATTATGATTAATAGATATTTAATTTAATGTTTTTATGTTATGTTAATGGTCCTTGGTATTTAATCCCCTTTATTATAATTAATCCATAATAATACATATCCTTAGCTAATTAATTAGGGAAACTAGTTAATTAAGGGTAATTAAGAGCCATGATGTCTCTCATCACTTATCAACCCATCCTCTAATTTGAGAGGACTTTAAGTCTAAGCATCTACACACTATTTGCACTAACTCACTTTTCGACGATTTTTATGAAAATTAGGTAACTAATGAACTTTCTAGGGCCATTTGGCTGGCAAGTTATCGTGGGTAACAACCAATTGGCAGATTATCCAGAGCCCAGCTACATGACCATACTCATTCTACTGCTTTTAGGTAAATCTTAGATTAGGGAAGCCACCTACTTAGAAAAAGCAAAAGAAAATGATACTCAAAAATAAAAGAAAAAAAAGGGAGAAAAAAATAGAAAAATAAACCACACTTCACCACACAAGTATGGCTGGCAGGTTGCTGTGGGTATCAGCCTATTGGCCGGTTGTCCAGAGCTCAGATGACAAAAATGCATAAATAATTCCCAAAACACTTTGGGAAGAAGCGGGGAAGTAGAATAAACTGGGGAGATATGCTCTGGGTTCGCCCTTGTGTTGACCCTATAAAAAATAAAAAAGTAGGGAGAAAGCTACCGTTCGGAAAGATAAACCTTTACGTAGAAACTCTTAAGGTCATCTAGAGTCGTAGAAACCTGAAGTATATTTTAAATGTCGCCTAGTGAGTCTATTACTCTTTCACAAGATGCTTAACACTTAGAGTCCTTTTCGAGTCTTGGGCAGGTCGGGTAGCCGTAAAAAGTTATCCCGAAACTCTAAAATAAAAAGGTCCAAAAAAAAAATTAGAAAAGAAGAAGAAAAAAAAAATATATCTTTCCTTTTCAAATAAGGCGAGGACTTGGGAGGTCAGCATTCTGGCAGGCACCCGAGCACTGTTGAGTTTTTGTAATTAGCTCCTTAGTGAAATTTTCAAATGCAATCAATGAATCTTGCCTATGTAATCAAATCTCGATTCTATTTTTATACATAGCATTTAGGTTAATTTTGCTAGGGACTAGCAAAAGATAAGCATGGGAGTATGATGACACACATGTATTCATGATTAAATGCTTATGATAGTTCCTAAGCCGAGCATTGCATTCCATAGTATAAATATTGCATTTAGTGTAATGTGTATAAATTGTACAATAATTCTTGCATTATTGTGGCCAGGAGAGAGGGTGAGACATTTTGAATCTACAAATACAAAATTTGACTGTACAGATGAATCCAGAGTGACGATCGTAGTCCGGCAATGTAGAAATCATCTCGATTCGAGCACTGTAGCATCTTCTGTAAGCAAAGTAAGGTGGACAGTCTAGATGATGCCACATGGCACCATCCAAAGAGCCCAAAGTCACCTGGCATCCCTCTAAAGGCCTCCCAACATGCGATCTCAGTCATTGAATGAAAATCCATTGGCTGGAGATCCTCCTCCACCACGTGCCCGTAGCCGCTTTTCTTGACTCAGCTGATAGCATGGCACATCAGTTGTGGAGTCAACTCTCAAAGGAGGGGCGTAGGTTTGAAATTCGCCAAGCCCCCCTAATCGCTCAATCGAGGCAATGCACGCACGACCAGCACACACACTGTGCCAGCACATGCACATGACGTCTGCACTTGAAGTGCACACCAGCACAGTGCAGCGTAGCGCACAACATAGCCATGAGCGCATGCAAGACAAGGCAGTGCGTGCTACGCACCAGCAGCGTTGCGCGGATCTTCAATGACAGCTTGGGTGGATCTTTAACGATGATTGTAGCTGTCACTAATTGTATATGAGAGGAATGCTTCTTCTCCACCACCTATATAAGCCCCCTACACCTCCCATTTTTCCCCATCTCTACCTATGCTATTCCCACTTACTCCAAAGCTCCAAAGAGCCCTCCAAATTCCCAAGAGCTCTCCCAAGCTCCACGGATTCTCCTATTAGTGCAAAAATCCCTTGCTCCAGCAAATATTCATCCTTTACCTCACCACCTTCATAGGAAATCCTAGAGCTGTCCTCCCACCTCCATTCAGGTAGACGATCACCTCCACCTCCTCATCCATATTCTTGGCTTGGTGAAACTTTCCTCTACCCGAATTCATCTTACGCCTCATCCCCGACGTCCAGCATCTCTACTCCTCCGTCCAAGCTACTGGCAAGAGCCGTCGTCTCACCAGACATCCATTTTGGGAGATTTCATCTCACCCTTATCTCTTTTATTTTGTTTAGATTATTGTTATCGTAATAAACATTATTTCACTTTAAGCTATCAAGTTGTAGTTCATCTCTCTACTCTCTTTATTATAAGTGATTTTATCATATCCCTAAAATACCAAAAAACAACAAAACCTAAAAACAGCAAAAAGAAACAAAGCGAAACATGAATTTCAAAGAAACATACATTGCCTCCCCATGTTCGACCTGGGACTCCCTTGGAGTCTTGGTAAAATTTTATTTGATAGCGAGTTTTATGACTGCAACAATGGGTTTCTCAAAACCCTAACTTTTCCCTTGCGAAAACCCGCTAATCAACTATCATGTCGGAGAATATGGCCATCATACAATGTTAAAATGTTGTGGGTGCGTTGCAAAGGTCAAAGGGCATTCGCTTGAAAGAGAATGTACCAAAAGGACATGATGTGGGTTGGGATGGATTCTCCTTTCTCATTTTTTATTACTGAGTCCTACCTTTTTAGGCACAATATGGATGAGACTCACCCACTGGCTGTTAGATATAGGATATATAATATCAGCATCTAGCCATTTGATGATCTCCTTCATAACAACCTCCAGCATATTCAGATTTAGTTGTCTTTGAGGTTGTAGAGAAGGTTTTGCCTCTTCATCTATGTATATATGATGAGTATAATAAGAAGGGAGAATGCCATGGAAATTAGCAATACTCCACCTAATCGTAGTACTATGTGCTTGAAGTATAGAAATCAATTGCCACTCCTATTCTTGGGTTAAGTGAGAACAAATAATAACCAGGTATGTCTCATTATCGCCCAAGAACATGCATTTCAATGAATTAGGTAAGGACTTGAGTTCAATCATGGGTGGAGGAGATATAGAGTTGTTTGCGACAGTTCTCGTAGGGAAGGAGAAGAATCAGCAGCATATATCTGATAATCCTGATACACATTACTGTGTCCTACACGTGAAGGAAGGTTGGCAGTGACTGCATTGTTGAGGAAACAGAATTCAGATCCCCCATCATTATGACCATGGGGTCTGAGTGAGGGTGAACGTGACCAAAGATCAGTGCCCAAGTGTCTCATTGGATGTCCCATGTCATCCCCTTACGTAGAGGCGATGACTACTGAGCTCGTGCTCTGATTAAGCAAATTCATCGTTGTTTAGAAAATGCGTCGTAGTATAGGACAAATGTGCTTAAATCAGTTAAATTTATAACTTAGATTCTAAATAAGAGTCTGAGGTCGAACATAGGGAGTAAATGTGGAATTCACAACATTAATCTCATTCAGAATCAAAGAGCATAATAAAGATAGTCAATGAATGAAATTGATTAGAATTAATATCAATCAATGTATCTCAAGATTGCATGGAATAAAAAAGAGAAGAGAATTAAAACAATGGTGATTTAGATCACCACTTATTCTCTTAATTAAGCATGCATTCAATATTCCAATTAGAATTCAATCTTAACCATAGTACTTAAATAATGTAACAGTGTTTTCAACCAAATCAAATGTCTTAACAGAACACAAGGCTTTCTCAGAAAGCCTTTCTTTTCTTTCTCCCTTCTTCAGCTTCCTTTCTTCTTCTTCTTCTTCTTTAAGCTTCCCTTCTTTCTCAGGCACGGTCCCTCTCTTCTTCTTCAAAGCCTTCTTTTCTTTCTGACGCATAGCATAGGGAATCAACTTTCCTTCAGCAACTAAGTGTCACATAAAGACCTCTTTCTCTTCAGTGCAAGGTAGAGACACATGAGCAAAACCCTCCCCTTCTCTCTCACAATTCCTTCTCTCTCTCAAGACCCGGGTATAATCGGATCCATACACGGGTAAATGGGTCTCGAACAGTGTCCAGGGTCACTATCATGGGTGGTGACCGAGGAGTGAGGTATAGGCAGGTTATCGAGTGAAAGGGGTAGGAGGGACCCGACCCCTCAATGACTAGGTGAAGAAGCCATATCACAAAACCAATTTATCTGTGGTTGAGCACCCTACGGTTCACAATGTGGCACTAGCAAGACCACCTTTCCATCACGTGCAGCTGTAGAGGAGACTTCATCGATTCCAACTGCTTGAGTGCTTCGTGGTTTCAATTGGCACTGCAGTTGGAGATGCATACATAGCCCGCATCTTCTAGAAGTGAAACTAGGCTGTGAACTTGTCGGAGGACTGCAAGTAAGGATCAGAGATGACTGCGGCGATGGCGGTGGACGCTGATGACCTGAAACATAAAGGACGACCTCACGGCCACATTAAAATACCTCAGGGGTATCGCCAACTGATGGCGAATGTGGTGGTGGCGGTTTCGTGGAGTGAGTGTGTGCGTAGAGGTCGGACAGTGATGGAGAGGGTGAACGACGAGGGATGTGTTCGATGGTGCATTGGAGAGACCAATCCCCTCAATTTCTCGAGGGGTTTTGGTCAGTGGGGTACGGAGAACATTTTCGGAGTCGTGGCGAGGTGAACAATGACTTGTGGAGCTATGGCGGCCTCATCGGAGCTTGGTCGATCGTAGGGACGATGGTGGCGTGGAGGGTGTATCAGTTGTGGAAAGGGAAAGGGGAGGGGCTAGAAAGTTTAAGGAGGAGAAGAGGAAGAGGTTAAACCTAGTTATAGGAAGAAAAAGGAGAGGATTCCCACATTGGTGTGATAGTCATATGTGGGGAAGACGAAGTCTCCGTTGAGGGAAACGGTGACGAGGAGAGGGGGAGACAACCCTTGCTGTGGCTGGCAAGGCACGGACGAGTGTAAGGAAGGAGTTGGATATACCAATTTGGCCATTGGCCATCCTTAGGAAGGCAGAGAAGGAGGTTGCCAGAGCGTAGGTCGGAGGAAGTCGGAGATAGGGAAGGAAGAAGGTTTTTGAGGCCAAACCTAGCTAAGGAGCATGGAAATGCATCGTGGGTTCATTTATAAGCCTTAGGAGACATTCCCAAGCACGGAAAGAAGATTTCAAGCTTCGGGGAGTTCCTGCATGTGGGATACCCACATCTTCCATGCATTCGCATGGAAGATTGGGAGAGACTTAGGGTCCAAGGCTGGATCAATTTAGAAGGGAATTCCTCAAGGAATCTCCCTTTCAATTTTGGGAGTATTTGATTATGAATTGAGCGAGAAATCCATGCTCGAATCTCAATGGAGCTTAGTGTGTTCACATTAATGGTGGAAAGGACATATTTGCAAAGAATGATGAGAAACCTAGGGCCCTGATTGCAAATAATTTAGAAGCTGAGGGGTTATTTGAGAGAGAAAGAGTTTGACTGGACCAAAATGCACACTAGGTCAAGATGATCTCTTATTGGGCCCAAATTTTGATACAAACCTAATTTGGATCCAAGGAATCTGATGGTGAAGTTAGATTTCAGTTTTGATCGAGTTTGCTTGGATAATTTATGCAGAAATTCAAATTAGGGCAACTTTCCAATTGAGACACTGTTCTAGGTCAAAATAGGTTCAGATGGTCAAACCAAGGTTACCAAACCTTATGAAATATTTTCTTATAAATTTTAGAAGGTTTAGGTGGAAGTTATCTTGACCAGAACCTCTGCTATTTAAGCGAGTCTGAAATTAGGATTTTCGGTTATAAATCAATTCTTGAAGTGAGCTAAAACCCGTTTCTGTCTGTGTGGACCCATTTATTAGTCATTAATGAACATTTGACCTTATATTAACCTCTGGGAAACCTCGTGATTATTCTGCATTCATGATATGCTGTAAAAACTGCATAATTAACCCTGATTTAATGCGCTCTTCTCATAAAAGATGTTCAGTGAATTACGACTCTTCGACGATTATGTAGGAACATTTGTTAATTGATTCCAACTAATTAAAGCTAGTTATGGCTCATGATGATGTTATTGAACGTCGCAAAATGCATTTGCGTAAATTCACTCATTGTAGCACATTTTACGACATCAATTTTAATTAGAAGAATCGGACGTGAGTTCGAGTGTCAAACACACAGAGGCAAGAATTTGAATCGTTTAATCGCTTTTAATGTCACAAAAATTCATCATTTGATTCATTTGCGAAATAGGGAATGAGAGAGAGAGAATGAGATAGGGTTAGAGAATCGTGATAAGGATATGATAACTAGTTGCAAAGACAAGATATCAAAAACATATTCAATTGATCATCAAATGTTGTGTTCAACCAAATGTAGATGAATGCTTGAATATACAAAATAACTACAACTATTAAAGAAACTAAAACTAAGAACAAGGAAGAAGAAGGCATCAAGGCAGCCACGGCGGTGGAGGAGCTTCCGTCGGTGGCTTGGCATCTTCACAACCTTGTTTGGAGCTATATGGAGGTGGTGGAGTGCTTAGGTAGATGATACCCAAAAGTGGAGGGGGTCAGGCCCTTTTATAATGGAGGAAGAAGGCCAAAAATCATCCTTGGGTCAGCAGTGACATTCAAAGTGTCACTGAAGACTTGCCGCATGTATCGCCAAAGCCCCCACCCTTGCGCTCGTTGCCTTCAACACCCATGCTAGCCTGCGCACCCCGCGTGGCGTGTCATGCGCGCATGCGCTGCGTGCTGCGTTAGCACTGCGCTGCTGCTCCGCACGCATGCTATGCATGTGCTCAGTTGCCCAATTGCACATTTGAGGGGGTGCCGGGATTTGAACCCGCGCCCTCTCTTTGAGAGAGGTCTTTCTGACCACTATTGCATGCCATTGGATTGTCGTGGGGAGAATTCCTTGCACACACCCCTCCAACCATTGGATGAAGAATGGGTGGCTGAGATAGAGCGTTTTGTGTGATGGAGGGAAGAGGGCATGGCTGCTGGGCGCACAAGGGGAGTCGTGGATGGTGCCACGTGGCGCCATCTAGGCTGTTGATCTTCCGGTGCTTGTTGGGGATGCTACAGATGTCGGATTGGATCGATTTTTGCGTCGTTGGGCTACGATTGATGATCTGGATCCATCCGTAGGGTTGGATTCTTCATTTGAAGCTCTAAAATATATCACCCTGTCTCCTGACCACAATAATATACACATTATTATGTAATTTTTACAGACTATCCTAAATGCAATATGATGAATGTTATGCATTATTCACAATGTTAAATGTAATGTTAAGCTTAGGGATTAACATAAGTAGGTATTTTATCATGAATGAATGCATATTTATCATTTATCATCTTGCTCCCTACATTATGGTATGGAAATGATATCAAGGGAAGACACCACATGTCTCTCTGGCAGACCGATACCATCTGGAGCAATCACACCATCCAGCACTAGCAGGGGCGAGTCAGGAAATGATATATAGAGAAAGTTAGAATATACATAATCTGGAGTGTTAGGGTCAAAGAGACACCCTAAACAATCAGATCCCAAGGATGAAATGTCTGTTACGTCTATCTTGGTCCCATGTGGATCATTGTCCAAAAACCCTAAAAGTGAAGATGAATGAGACATTGGGTCGCTACAAAGAAGCCCAATGTTTCTACAATAAGTCAGGTTCTCATCTTCACCATCCTCCTCAATTAGATCACATTCGAAGTTCTTAGATGCCCTAAAACTGTTCAATCTAAGTCTTTCATCACCTTGGGCAATCTCCATACACTTAGATGCACAATCGATATTCGCTCAAGCTGTCGTCAAAAATGGGTGACCCAAAATGATTGGTGCATCATAGAGATTAGGAGGAACCTCCATGTCGAACATGAAAAAGTTCGCTGCAAAGCAGAATCCGTGGACCTTTACAATGACATTATCAACTACCCCCTTGGTGTTTTCACCAATTGATCAGCCAACTGAATAGTTACCGAGGTGGATTTTAACGATCCCCAAATCAAAATCGATCATATACGGCAGTAGAAGTCATGTTGATGGACGAACCCAGATCTAGAAGGGCCCGATCAAATGGAGAATCCTGCAAAAAGCAGGAAATGAGTGGTGTATCAAGGTCTTTCTTTTTTAGCAATAAGTTAGCCAAAATAACTGCACTGGCATCCTTTGATAATACCACCTGTCGTCCTATTTTCTGCTATTGCCTAGGGGTACAATAGTCCTTAAAGAACCTAGCAACAGCAAGGATGTGATCTATTGCTTCGAGGAAGGGAACCTAAATATGGACTTCCTTGAACATAGCTTTCAAGTCCTGAAATTCCTTGATCCCTTTTTCTTCACTAAATCTCGCATGAGAGCTCTAGGAAAAGGGATAGGAATCTCAAGGTCAGCAAAAGGTCGTTTGCCCTTATCCACCTTAGGAGGCTCTTGATCATGGTGACAGGAGGAGGATGAGCTTTCCTACAGTGGAGGACAAGAAGAATCATGACCCGCCTTCCAATATGGTGGGTCCTGTATAATCTTTCCACTACTAAGAGTGACAGCCTTTGTATCGACGTACTGTCCCTGAGGTGGTGGAGGAGCGGAAGGGGCAAAATAGGTCGAGTTCGATGATTGGATGTGTTTCGCATGTTTGAAATCAGGTTTACAAGCAACCCATCATCGTAGTTGCAAAACTCGTCTATCAGATAAAATTTATACCGAAACTCAAAAAGTGAGTCCTAGGTCAAACAAGGGGAGGCAAATGTTTGGTTTTATAAAAATACGGCTTTGCTTTTATTTATTTTTGGTTAATTTTATCTTTTCTTATTTTTTTGGTATTTTTAGCAAGCAAGAGATTTGGTCAATGAAAACTTTATCTACTTGCAAAAATAAGAGAGAGGGAAAGAGAGAGAGAGAAACAATCATCTATCCATGAAGAATTATTTATTTCACTATGAAAGTAGAAAATCTACACTACGAAAGTGTAAAAAGATAGAATGAGGTGAGAGAAATCCCTCTCGACGGTTGTTCGGAGGGCGACTCGCTCTGACGTCGCCTAGAGGAAGGTGGTGAGGAGTGGGACGAAGGAGGATGGAGCCATAGGATGAAGGATGGGGCAGGATGGCATTGTGGCGAGGATCTTCTTCCCGAAGGGCGGTGAGAGGACGGCCATGGGATGCTCCACGAATGGGGATGAGGGGAGGGAAAACTATTTGATTTTCTACTCTAGAGGAGTATCCCAGGCTTGGGACAAGCTCTCTCTAGAGCCTTGGAGGTGGTGAGAGGAAGAAAGGAAGAGATGGTTTGGAATGGTGGTGGATAGGTGAAAGCGCGATCTTCGTTTTTGTTGAAAACTTTACCATAAAATGATGTGTCGTTGTATTTAATCGTGTGGTAGAAAATCGCTTTTCAAAACATTTTAATTTTTAGAATCTAACCACGAATAGTTAGGTCATCTCCACAGGTAGGAATTAACCTATTTAAACTAGTGCGTTGTGCTTAGTTTATTCAGGAATCTCAATGTGTATGCATACTAACTGGTGCACGTGTTTTCAACATGATTTCTTGCTTCAAATAATTAATCAAGAATACAAGGGTGCATATGCAAAATCACCACTATATAATATCATGTAAAATAATGATCTTGATACTGGTAAACACCGTAAATACTAATTTCTCGAATATAGCTTGTTCACCATAATATATAAGACATGCATTAAATCATTCATGAGATATATGCATATGCAAGCAATTTTGATTAAATAAAAGGATGGCTATGAAAATTCACCTCAATAATTTAATTCATTAAATAAATGAATAGTTTTCCTCCGCAATGGCATGATTGGTAATTTTTAATGCGAAGGAAAATAGAGTGTTTTCCTTCTCTGTTCTCTGCACGGATGGAGGAGGAATCTTCTGCCGGCCTGTGAGCGTGGAGGCACGTAGGAGGACAGGCGTCGTAATGGAGGTGGCGCGATGGCCGGTGGTGGACAGCGGTGGCCGGACGGTGGAGGTGCATCACCGCATTTGGTTCTGCCGAACGGTGTGCGCGTGGCCAGTGGCGTGCCTGCGGCTGTGCGCTCACATGCGGGTGCGTTGAGGCGCTACGCAGTCTGGGGCATGGCCTGAGGTGCAAGGTGGGGTGAGTGCTAGGGGCACGGGCGCGGTTGCTGCAGTGGGTTCTTCTTGCGCACTGCTACTGGAAGAACAAGGAAGACGAAGAAGACAAGAGGCGCGGTCTGTAGAGGGCGTGTCCTTGCGCGTTGCTACTGGAACGCTACGTAGCACGCATCTGCTAGCCATGGGAGAGAGCTGGAGAGGGGCGCTGAAGGGGCGCGGGCGCCTGCAGAGGGCGCGCAAGGGAGATGCAGGAGTGGAAATGGCGTTGGAGGGGCGCGGGCACCTGTAGAGGGGGGCACCTACGGGGCAGAAGGCGCAATGGTGTTGAGCCTGCAGGGTACGGTGCAGCGTCTGCAGGCTCTTGGGAGGGCGATGGCACGGTGGTGTGGTGAGGGCAGGATGGGGTGGTGCGCCTGCAGTGGATGGGCGATGGAAGGTGAAGCGCGCAGTGGAGGCTAGTAGGGCGATTGTGTTGCGCCTGCAGTGCGTGGAAGGCCTTGGTTGTGGGCAATGCAAGGGCATTCACCGTGCACACCTTCTCCACAGTGCATACTCTCTCCACAGTGGGGAGGAAGGATATCCCCCCAGGGGGAGGAAGAAGAACCCGAAGATGAAGATGCCCTCCTCTCCTGTTCAAATCCCCTCTTAACTCCTCTCCCTCGTGCCAATTAAGGAATTTTCAAATCCCTTCCTAATTTTAGCCGATGCTTGTTGGGTTCTGTTGGCCATAGGTGGAGATATTTGTGGGGGGAAAATATCTTTCCACCCCCTGTTCTTTTCCACATTTGATCCTCCTCCCTCTTCTTCCCGATTATTAGTGTAGATTAATTGGAGAAGATGAGTGCGCTGTTGCGGGACCCTGCATGAAATATAATTACATAACAAGCAATAGAAGAAATGTAAACTTAAATAATGACACATGCAATCATTTAATGAACAAATGTGATTATTAACCAACATACAATGTTAGAATTGAATTACTTAGGTGTAATAATAGTCCATTAAAAAGAACTCATCAGTAGGTCCTTTTATAGTGGAGGTGGAAGAACAAATTCGCATCTGGGTCATTACTGACGTCCATGAACATTGCTGCAGCTGTCGCTGAAGATCTACCCTTTAATTCCTCTTTCTAGCGCGTGTAGACCATTAGTGACAGCTGCAAGCATCACTAAAGTTCACATCACTGAAGATTCGTGCCTATCCTCCACTGGCGTGTGCTACGTGCTTCACGTGCTCGTGCTCCTCATGCCATGTGCATGCGCGCACTGGCATGCGCTACGTTGCTGCTGTGCGTGGCTGCAGTGGTGCACGATGTGCAGCTGTGGGTGGTGCGCTGCTGCTGGCCGGCATTGGGCATCCTGGATGGCACCACGTGGTGCCACCTGGGCCGTCCATTCTTTTTTCTTTTGTAGAGGGTGCCACGGTGCTTAGATCGAGATGATTCCCACGCTACTGGACTGCGATCATCGCTCTGGATCTATCTGTATGGCTGGATTTTCGTTAGACATCATATGGTGCTACAGTTCTCCAATCTAGATGATTTCAGAGGTGGTAGACTCCGATCGTCATCTTAGTCAGATCCGTACTGTCTGATCATCCATCCGAGGCCCTGAAATAAGTTTTCTTCTCTCCTGACCATAAAAAGGACCTATTAACCTAAAATATATACAACTACTTTAAATGCAAAATGAAGCATGTTATGCAATATTTATAACATGAAATGCAAATCTAAGCCTAGGAACACGCATGGATAGGCATTTTAACCTAAATAGATGTGTCTATATCATACCCTGATGAGAGCCTCATCATGAGCCATAACTAGCTCATTTTGACCCAATAAAGAAGATAAAAGCTCCTACATAACCTAGAAGAAGGCCTAACTGAAGGAACAAGTGCTCTGAGAAGAAAACATGAAATAAAGGTTAAAACTGCAATTTTACCATTGCAGTAGATAAACAGGATTTCTCAGAGGCAAAACATAGGTCAAATGGTCTAAATGAGATAAAAAGTGGGTTGAGTCAATCAGAAATGGGTTCATGTGCAATCTAAGAACTAAAAGACACTTGGTAACCCTAAAACAGACCCGCTTAAATTAACAAGGTTCCGGTCAGAACAAAAAGCAAGTAAACCCTCTACAAATCATGGAAAAACATACTCTAGGGTTTAGAACACTTAATTTGGCCTTTGGAACCTAGTTTGACCTAGATTAGGGTCCTAGCTCTTCAATTAACCTAATTTGGGTTTTTACGCAAAATATCCAGTCAAACGAGGTCAAACCTGAAATCTAACTTCTCCATTGGATTCCTTAGGTCCAAATTAGGTTTATACCAAAATTTGGACCTAAGGAGAGGTCATCTTGACCTACTTTGCAATTTAGTACACCCAAATCACAAATTGGTCCCTATCTTTTGAATACCGTTGCAGAGAACCCCCTAGGTTCTTCGCCTCCTTTGCAAACCGGTCCTGCCGCCATTGCTAGGGCAGAACCGAGCTCCGGCGAGGTTCGGAGAGGGATTGCTCTCTAATCCCTCAGAGATTCCCTCCCAGAAATGGAAGGAGAATTCTCTGAAGAATTGCCTTCCATTTAAGACCGATATCGATCCCTGGTGTGAACCCAATCTCTCGTGCGAACGCACGAGAGATTTGGGTATCCTAACTCCTTTCCATCTCCGGCAACCAACCTCAGGCAATTACGTGCCCTTCACGCCCTCCACACCAAGTCCAGCGCCTATATAAGAACCCACAACTCCGGCCGAAGAGGCTGAGCTTGATTTGGCCGAGTTTCCCCCTTCAATTCCTCTCCTCCTGCTCGGCCAAATGCCCCAGCTAGCTCCGGCGAGCCCCCCTCCCCTCCCTCTTCGCTCTGCCACAAAACCAGTGGCAGAGTTAGCTTCCTGACCTCCCTCCGCGTCGCGCAGTACCAGCGCACGCCGCCTCAGCCCCGTCGTCGCCGCCGTTCTCCCCCACTGGGCGCTTCTCCGGCGACAGCAAGTACTGCTGTCCGCCTTCCGTCCCCTTTCGTCCTTACAATTAGGTTAGAACTCCTCTCCATCCTGTCCCCTCTCTTTTCCCCCTGTTATCTCATCTGATTACCCCTCGACCGACGCTAACCACCCTCATCTTCCACATCACCGACCGAACTCCGGCGAGCCGCCCACACCACTCCGCCACTCCACACGGCTCGCCAACCACCTCGTGAGCTCCGCCTCATCACCAGGAACTCGCTCCACCCCACAACTGCCACTCCAGACCTCCATAACCACCCCCCGAACAACCCACCGTCTCCGGCCACAGGTTGACCTAGGCGGGCACGCCTAGGCCGACAGGCAACCTGCAGCATCACCCACCACCTTCGCCGTGCTACGGCGAAGGTTTCCAGCCATTCTAATTGGGCCAATAGGCCGTTCTGTGGAAGCTCAGGTGAACGCCCCGGCCGCCATTAACAGCCGAAGCAGCAGGAAGCTGGGAGCAGCAGCAGGCGTCAGGCTTCCCAGGTGGCAGGTGCAGCAGACTCTCGCAAGTGTTGCGAGGTGACTGAGTTCAGCAAGGAGCAGCAGCAGGGCCTTCAGCGTGGGCAATTGCACACGGGAGTCTGCGGGCGCACGCAAAGGAAGGGCGGAACGTTTAGTCCCACATCGTGGAATCTCAAGGCACAGGTATGGTATAAAGAGTTTTTGTGATATACGTTTACTGCCTCGAAAGCACAGGGGTGAGGTC
Organism: Thalassia testudinum; assembly: GCA_037157565.1. NCBI lineage: Eukaryota > Viridiplantae > Streptophyta > Magnoliopsida > Alismatales > Hydrocharitaceae > Thalassia > Thalassia testudinum. The sequence continues at coordinate 6,546,099 of JAZHRO010000035.1, read as the reverse complement.
CCTCACTGACCCCACCCGCCTCGTCCGCGGCCTGACCACGCGGACCTGGCGGATCCGACCCGACCTAGACCTACGCACTCCTCGCGCATCACACACCTGCAGGTGCGCCTGGTCCCGGGTACGATCCGCGACCCGATTATGGCTGTGGCTCTGGGAGAGCGGTTTGAGTGAATTGCTTGAGAGAGAGAGATGCGCGGGTAGAGGGAGAAGGGTTAGGTTTTGCTCCTGTGCAGGCAGGCTGAACGCAGGAGAAGGACTTGGCCGCGAGAAGGAAAAGAAAGAAAGAAGAAGGAACGGCAGAGAAGAATAGAAGAGGAAGAAACAAGGCAGAGAAGAAGAAGCAAGAAAGAAGCCTTCGCAGGAGAAGAAAGAAAAGAGCAAGCCAGAAGCAAAAGGCATAGAGAAGCCAAGTGGAGACTTTGCAGAGATCGGAAGAAGAAAAGAAAGAGCAAAGACTGCAGCAGAAGAAGAAGAATAATCGAGAAGAAAAGGAGAAATGCTTTTAAGACGTCTGATCTTGTGATCAGACGTCCAATTTCATATTTTCTTGCCCTAACTCCTTTTAATCGCATACATTCATACCTGAATTGACATTTTGAGTAAATTAGAGTGTTCAATTACATTTTGATTTAGTGGTAAGTTCCATTTGATCCCTGTGTTCGACCTCGCATACTCTAGTTGTTCGAGTAATAAAAACTTTGTATTTGTTCGAACGTTTTGTCGGTTATACTACAACATAATACGCTTTAAATCCGCACAAAACGTTGACAACATTTTGGCGCCGCTGCCGGGGAGCAATGCGCAATTTACCACTAGTCTCTACATTCTTTTTATCATATTGAACACTAACTTGCCCTACTTTTCTTTGATGTGATCTTGCAGGTATTTCATGAGAAAATCTCTCCCGCAAGTCAACCACTCCAGGGCAGGTAATTTCTTTTCTTCCTTAATCATCCCCTAATCTTTGAAAGACAAAAGGAAGAAAATCAACTTAGGAATCAATTGCTTTCTTTATATAGTAATCAAATTCTCTAAGGCAAAACATTTCTTGATTTTGCGAAAATTTCTGCAAATATTCTTGAAGTTGGAGTGATTTTTTTTTCCATCCCACAAATTCTTGTGCCTAATTGAAATAACGCTTAATCTTGGCGGACCACACACTTCTTGTTTATAAGTCCAAAGAGAACTTTTGAAAAAGAAAAAGAGGATTGGAAATAGAACCAAATTAGGGTTTCCACATTAGGGTCTTGAAGCGCTAGTCACACATGCCTGTGTAAAAAGAAATAAACCCTCCCGCATCAGTGTGCTACCCAAGCCCTTGATTGAAGAAAGTTAAATAAGACAAACCCTAAAATTGAGCTCTAAAATCACTTGAGTCTTAAAATTTTCTTTTGACCTAATAACCTGGGAGTCAAATCAGGGTGATCTCTAGGCTCCGAGCTTAGAATCATTCTGCCATCTATAGGACAGGTCAGGTGAAGTTGACCCCTTGGGTCAACCAACCTCTAAATTAGGTTACAATACCAAAAACATCTAGAGTTCAAGTGAGAACCCTAAAAGCACCTTTGAAATAAAAAGTGATAGACTTAAGAGATCAAGGTCCCCATTCTGGTTTACCTGGAATCTCAGTGACAAGAGAGGTCGGGTGGGGGAAACCCTGTAACCCGTAGGGACGCTCTACCGTGTAGGGGTCTTTGCGGGACTCTCCCTCTCTGGCTGCCCAGGTAACTCTCAGGTGGACGATCTTCGGATCCAGGGGTCCATCCGCCCCAAACCTCCATAGTCATCCAAACATCTTTTGGATGTCTTGATTGGGTCAAGAACATCTCCAGTCCTGCATCTTTTCTCTGTAGAGCACACACATTCATTTTCAGTGGGACTCGTTATTCAGATCTGATTGCTTCATAACACATCTTGAGTCAAACTCTGATCTTGATTCCACCACCTGATCCAAATATGCAGCCGAACCACCTAGGACTACCAGTCGAGAAACCTGAATATCAGAGATCCATGAGAGATAAAATGATTGAGGATGCCATGAGATTTTATGAAAATGAAGAAACCTCAACAACAGGAGGAAACATTCAGGTTGATGTCCCAACAACCACAACCTTTGTCATAACTTGTGCCCATGTACTATTAGCAGAAGCCAACAAAGGATCAACCCGTGACTTGCTCATTACTGCATACATTGAGATAGAAAAATTGCATAATAGTGAATACCTTCAATGTATGACAAATCCTCGACTTTGGAAGCAACACCAAGATAGTCTTGAAAAATGGGAAGAGATAATGAGATTAATAAAACAAGTGATTGATCAGAAATACCCGTACATACCGCCAACAGAGGATGAACTATCTTGGGACAACATCGAGGATAAATCTGATCTCGGGTTTAGGGCACAAAATGGTTGTGGATTCCCAACCCAGATGGAGTATAATGCACCTGATATTGAAGAAGGTTGGGAAGCTCCAAATGCAGGAAAAGACCATGATGAACCCATTTTAGAATCCCAAGACTCCTGCAAGTATGAGAGTAGAACTGAACCTCTCGCGGGTGTAAATTCCGTCCCTTATTCTGATAAGGTGGCCCTCGAAGGTTATTCAGACCTAAATTCTAGTAATTCAACCCACATCCTAAGCCTAGAACCTAGATCTGAAGCCTATATTGAAGATTTCAAGGCCCCATATGAAGAAGATCAACCTTTTAATGAAGAATATGATTTTGGGCCTCGATTTGATGAATATCCCTCGTCAACCTCCTCAGAGGAACGAATCGATTTTGCGGAAGTCATGCCAATCTACGACACAGAAATCGAGGAGTTGGACGAGCAAGGTTTCAATTGGGTCTGCCCTACTAGCTTAGAATCTGGGCCTCTACCAGATAGGGAAACCTTTGTAAGCTCAGAATTAACATTTAGGCTAGATCCCAGTCAGGCTGCTGAATATACAACATATGATTTATTCTATGGTGGAACTCATGATCTAGAATCTCATTCAAACTTTGATTTTCGCAAACTCTCCGACGATCTCGAATCCGACCATAACATCGGAGAAAATCTGCCTCCTAATTATAACCTGTCAATCTTCTTTGAAGCCACCTGCTCCACATATACAGAACCAATCAAAACCCGTTCCCCATCCCGACCTGCAACCGGACTCAATTTCTATTCTGATTCACCTCTCACTAAGCCGATTGCAGATGATTCAACTCCGTATCTATACCGGGTATCGGACACTGATCAGACCACAACTCAGGAGCTTCCATCCTTTGACCGTCCCTGTAGGGATTCCACACCTTACATTGATTATTTTTCGGAACCCTACCCCCACCAGGCTGATTCGACTGAGCCCGAACTCAAGTTTTCACTTCCATATCTATCAGAACATCACTGCATTTGGTGGGTCCCACATCTGCTAATCTACATCTATCAACCCACCAGACTTATTGGGTTTGGGCTGCATCATCAGCCCACTGATTTGAACAAGTACCTGGTTGGACCAACCAGGCTCTTAATCAAGGTGCTTGTTTTCCAAAACTCCATTGATTTGACCACTCCCTCTCCACCCCATTTTTCGCTCGGCTGAAGGCATTAAATTTAGCACTTAATGGGAGGCAACCCGTCATCTCAAAAATAGAGACCTGTCTGATTATCCGTCTGTACTCCACGTCTATTGCACCTTGAGTTCAGCCTTAGACAGTTGATCCCACCTCTGGTACACGTATCAGAGCTTAAAATCATTCGCATCACTCATTCCCGACCCATTCACCCACCCGATATATCCTGTTCTAAGCCCCTGACCTCAACACTAATTCCCACCCTCTGTTTACAATGAGGACATTGCAAAACTTAGGCATGGGGGGGGTGATAAAGTGCATACATACAAAACCAAGAAAAAAATCAGAAGGATTCTCACAAAAAATTCGCATATGTCAAAAACACAAAAAATTGAAAAATTACGAAAAAGAACAAAAAAAAAAAATGGGGAGGGAGGAAATGTTGTGAGCCATATAATCATAAGGAGAAAAAGAGCAAAAATGAAGAAAGGGGCACAAAAGGAAAAGAAAAAGAAAATGTCATTAGTAAAAGATTAAGGGGTTAACTGAAGTTCTAGACCGAGTCAAGAAAAAGAAAAGAAAAATGCTACAGAGATATAACAAGAGATTAGCGGGAACGCTGGTCTTAGGCCTCTTGAGCTAGATTTTTTGCTTAAAAATTCACGTATCCGTTAAAATCTGGACAATCCTCAAGAGGTTGAGGAAAATGCAAAGCTTGAGTATTAGGTCTAAGGCTTAGGAAGTATTCAGCCTCGTTAACTGACCTCCGGTTTGCGGGATTCGGTAACCTAAGCACCCCAAATTCACACACAGTCTGGTTCAGTGCGCATAAAACATCCAAAACACGCAAGAGCGTTTAATATTCTGAAAAAGTCACCTAGATTAGGAGCGGCCAATCAACACAAGTTGATTTGGACGAGTTCCCAGCGTGGAGAGGCGGGAAATTCCCCTCGAAGATGCGTAACAACATATCATCTCCTCGGTGCTTGTCTCTTAGGATATTTAAATATCCTACTGGAGGCATGTAAGCACTCTGCTGGTTCAGACACCATGGGTGGCATTATCATGAAATGTCAATCGCCAGGGTCTGAATTCGGCCACGGAACGCCATGGGCGGGATTATCTCGAAATCTCGAAAGCCAGGGTTCCGGGGGTTGCCATGGGCGGGATTATCTCGAAATCTCGAAAGCCAGGGACCTTTGAGGATTGATGATGGGGACGAGGAATCCGATACAGACCGTGTTGAGAAGCTAATCCGAATCTAGAAATAAAAAAGAAAAGAGAGAGAAAATCTCTCCAAACAAATAAATCTTCTATCTCTCTCTTACAAAAAACGCACTGCAAACTGAACTTAGGCTAAAAATATCTCAAGCACGGGTGCTTTAACCGCGGAGTCCAACAAACCCTAGGTTAGTTTCTGTGGGCCGTAGAAACCTTTGCAGAAGACTGAGGCTAAAGCGGAACAGGTTCGGATTTTGGTTGGTACTTGAGTACCTCTAGGCCTATTGTCGGCATTCCCACCTAATCACAAAAGAAAAAGGAGAAGCACTTATCATTATTGACAACAATCAGTGTCTAGAACGGAAGTTAAAACTTTGAAATTTTGCTAAGGGACTAGCAAAAGCTAGGCATGGGGGTATGATGAGAGCCTCATCATGAGCCATAACTAGCTCATTTTGACCCAATAAAGAAGATAAAAGCTCCTACATAACCTAAAAGAAGGCCTAACTGAAGGAACAAGTGCTCTGAGAAGAAAACATGAAATAAAGGTTAAAACTGCAATTTTACCATTGCAGTAGATAAACAGGATTTCTCAGAGGCAAAACATAGGTCAAATGGTCTAAATGAGATAAAAAGTGGGTTGAGTCAATCAGAAATGGGTTCATGTGCAATCTAAGAACTAAAAGACACTTGGTAACCCTAAAACAGACCCGCTTAAATTAACAAGGTTCCGGTCAGAAAAAAAAGCAAGTAAACCCTCTACAAATCATGGAAAAACATACTCTAGGGTTTAGAACACTTAATTTGGCCTTTGGAACCTAGTTTGACCTAGATTAGGGTCCTAGCTCTTCAATTAACCTAATTTGGGTTTTTATGCAAAATATCCAGTCAAACGAGGTCAAACCTGAAATCTAACTTCTCCATTGGATTCCTTAGGTCCAAATTAGGTTTATACCAAAATTTGGACCTAAGGAGAGGTCATCTTGACCTACTTTGCAATTTAGTACACCCAAATCACAAATTGGTCCCTATCTTTTGAATACCGTTGCAGAGAACCCCCTAGGTTCTTCGCCTCCTTTGCAAACCGGTCCTGCCGCCATTGCTAGGGCAGAACCGAGCTCCGGCGAGGTTCGGAGAGGGATTGCTCTCTAATCCCTCAGAGATTCCCTCCCAGAAATGGAAGGAGAATTCTCTGAAGAATTGCCTTCCATTTAAGACCGATATCGATCCCTGGTGTGAACCCAATCTCTCGTGCGAACGCACGAGAGATTTGGGTATCCTAACTCCTTTCCATCTCCGGCAACCAACCTCAGGCAATTACGTGCCCTTCACGCCCTCCACACCAAGTCCAGCGCTTATATAAGAACCCACAACTCCGGCCGAAGAGGCTGAGCTTGATTTGGCCGAGTTTCCCCCTTCAATTCCTCTCCTCCTGCTCGGCCAAATGCCCCAGCTAGCTCCGGCGAGCCCCCCTCCCCTCCCTCTTCGCTCTGCCACAAAACCAGTGGCAGAGTTAGCTTCCTGACCTCCCTCCGCGTCGCGCAGTACCAGCGCACGCCGCCTCAGCCCCGTCGTCGCCGCCGTTCTCCCCCACTGGGCGCTTCTCCGGCGACAGCAAGTACTGCTGTCCGCCTTCCGTCCCCTTTCGTCCTTACAATTAGGTTAGAACTCCTCTCCATCCTGTCCCCTCTCTTTTCCCCCTGTTATCTCATCTGATTACCCCTCGACCGACGCTAACCACCCTCATCTTCCACATCATCGACCGAACTCCGGCGAGCCGCCCACACCACTCCGCCACTCCACACGGCTCGCCAACCACCTCGTGAGCTCTGCCTCATCACCAGGAACTCGCTCCACCCCACAACTGCCACTCCAGACCTCCATAACCACCCCCCGAACAACCCACCGTCTCCGGCCACAGGTTGACCTAGGCGGGCACGCCTAGGCCGACAGGCAACCTGCAGCATCACCCACCGCCTTCGCCGTGCTACGGCGAAGGTTTCCAGCCATTCTAATTGGGCCAATAGGCCGTTCTGTGGAAGCTCAGGTGAACGCCCCGGCCGCCATTAACAGCCGAAGCAGCAGGAAGCTGGGAGCAGCAGCAGGCGTCAGGCTTCCCAGGCGGCAGGTGCAGCAGACTCTCGCAAGTGTTGCGAGGTGACTGAGTTCAGCAAGGAGCAGCAGCAGGGCCTTCAGCGTGGGCAATTGCACACGGGAGTCTGCGGGCGCACGCAAAGGAAGGGCGGAACGTTTAGTCCCACATCGTGGAATCTCAAGGCACAGGTATGGTATAAAGAGTTTTTGTGATATACGTTTACTGCCTCGAAAGCACAGGGGTGAGGTCCCTCACTGACCCCACCCGCCTCGTCCGCGGCCTGACCACGCGGACCTGGCGGATCCGACCCGACCTAGACCTACGCACTCCTCGCGCATCACACACCTGCAGGTGCGCCTGGTCCTGGGTACGATCCGCGACCCGATTATGGCTGTGGCTCTGGGAGAGCGGTTTGAGTGAATTGCTTGAGAGAGAGAGATGCACGGGTAGAGGGAGAAGGGTTAGGTTTTGCTCCTGTGCAGGCAGGCTGAACGCAGGAGAAGGACTTGGCCGCGAGAAGGAAAAGAAAGAAAGAAGAAGGAACGACAGAGAAGAATAGAAGAGGAAGAAACAAGGCAGAGAAGAAGAAGCAAGAAAGAAGCCTTCGCAGGAGAAGAAAGAAAAGAGCAAGCCAGAAGCAAAAGGCATAGAGAAGCCAAGTGGAGACTTTGCAGAGATCAGAAGAAGAAAAGAAAGAGCAAAGACTGCAGCAGAAGAAGAAGAATAATCAAGAAGAAAAGGAGAAATGCTTTTAAGACGTCTGATCTTGTGATCAGACGTCCAATTTCATATTTTCTTGCCCTAACTCCTTTTAATCGCATACATTCATACCTGAATTGACATTTTGAGTAAATTAGAGTGTTCAATTACATTTTGATTTAGTGGTAAGTTCCATTTGCTCCCTGTGTTCGACCTCGGATACTCTAGTTGTTCGAGTAATAAAAACTTTGTATTTGTTCGAACGTTTTGTCGGTTATACTACAACATAATACGCTTTAAATCCGCACAAAACGTTGACAACATACCCCCATGCCTATCTTTTGCTAGTCCCTAGCAAAATTAAACTACATGCTATTGATGAAATCAAAATTTGGATTAGATCTCTTAGGCCTAAGTCATTTATTAACAATAGAAAAGTTCAACTAAGGTCCTAAACAACGAAAACTCAATAGTACCAGGGTGCCTGCTAGAATGCAGACCGCCCAAGTCCTCCCCTTATTTGAAAAGGGAAAATACATTTTTTTTGTTTTTATTTTTCTTCTTTTCTAATTTTTTTGTACTTTTCCAGTTTGAGAGTTCCGGGATAACTTTTTACGGCTACCCGACCCGTCCAAGACTCGAAAAGAACTCTAAGTGCTAAGCATCTAGTGAAAAGAGTGAAAGACTTACTAGGCGGCTGTTAAAATTGACTTCAGGTTTCTACGACCCTAGGTGACCTTACCTAGAGGTTTATCTTTTCGAACGGTAGCTTTCTCCCTACTTCTTTTATTTATGGGGTCAACACAATGGAAAGCCTAATATATATCTCCTCGATTTATTCTACTTCCCTGCTTCTTCCCTGAGTGTTTTGGGAATTATTATGCATTTTTTGTGAGCTGGGTTTTGGACAACCGGCCAATGGGCTGTTACCCATGGCAACTTGCCAGCAATACTCGTGCGGTGAAGTGTGGTTTTGTTTATTTTTTATTTTTTTCTCCTTTTTCTATTTTTTTCTTTTGCTTTTTGTTTATTTTTTTTTCTTTAAGTTGGTGGCTTCCCTGATCTAAGATTTACCTAAAGGCAGTACAATAAAAATGATCTTGTGACTGGGCTCTGGACAACCGGCCGATGAGCTGTTACCACCGACAACTTGCCAGCTATACCACCCTAGATAGTTCATTAGCTACCCAATTTCCGAGGAAACCGTCGAAAAGTGTGTCAGTGCAAAAAATGTGTGTAGATGTCTAGGCTTAAAGTCCCCCCAAATCAGAGGGCGAGTTGATAAGTTGCATACTTATCATCCCAATTTATTAGCCAAATTAAAAATGAATTGAATTGGCGAGGACTTGAGACTAAGTTCACATTTGAGTGGACACCTAGGCTAATTAAGCCCGAAGACATGATGAGTCTAAGTGTTTAGGTCCTCTCGTATCATTTCCTAAAGTTAATAACTTCCAAATGCCTAAGTTCTCTTTTCCTAATTTCTTTGTTTTTATATCTTTTTCAAATTTTCAAAATTTTTTTAATTTTACAAGAAACTAAAAGAAATTCTACGGACTTAACATAATGATTTCAGGAATTGATTATCCACCCCCCATGCCTAAATGATGCAATGTCCTCATTGTAAAAACAAAGACATGAAAAGGGCAAAGTAAACAGAATATCACCTGAATGTCATGACAACCCGGTCAACTCCGTAGAGAGAAGGGAGTATACACATGCGCTAAGTTTAATACCTTCAACTAGGCATAATATACATACAAAGAAGACATTGAGAATTCACAAGTGTGGGTCAGAATCAAAATAAAAATATTGATCCTCAGACCCGCCAACTGAATATGTCGACAAATGTGAACCAAGTTATGGTGCAGACCCATTCCCCAAGGTCGAGTGGTTCTCAGGTTCTAGATGAAAATCATCCAGAACCAAAGGTTGTGTTTGCGAGGCTGGGCCTATGGTTTAATGGTGTGCAACCTAAGACCAAAGTGTCAGACAACGGGAAAAGATGGTTCAATAGGTGCGGTTATCCACTTAACATCTAGCTCAGAAAAATAATTAGTTATTTCGAGCTTGGGTTGCACATGAAGGATATTGTAAGGGTTCTAGTAGAAAGTAGGTGATTTCAGGTCAATAGGTACCGTTAGATCCAAATTCAAAGTTCCCTCAAAATTAGCCTCCCAAATTTTTATTTCAACAATTCTATCTTCCAACATCAAGGGCTCAGGCTCGGGACCTCTATCATATCATTCACCCCATATGATTCTCCCAAGTCTAGAAATTGTGGATGAATCAAGATTGACTTGGGCACAATGATCTCAGAAGTCAGCTATTCGAGGTGTAGATGAGGAATGGGGTCACTGATTGAATCAAGTAAATGAGGATTCGAATCCTCCACATTAGCCCCAACCAAATCAAAATCTTTAATGACTGGGCTATCAAATGGTTCGTCAAGCTCCTCAAGCCTATTTGTCTCACTAAAATCATCTTCCTTAAGCTCAAGTGAGACTTTACTAAGAGATTCCTCACCCTTAGAATCAAAGAATCCATGATCCTCATTTATATATGTCTCAAAATCATATGTCATTTCATGTTCCGTGGAGACATATTTTTCGTCATTCCCTAGCTCTAGGATCTCAAGTGAGAAACTCAATTCATCCTTAAAGGGTTGCTCTAGGCCAACCTGGTCATCTCCAATCTCAGAATATGTATTCCCCCTGATAGGTGCTTGAGCGGGTTTGGACATTGGCTCTCCTGAAGAGGGTTCATCTTGAGAATCATCCCAAGATTTGACTAGGGCAACCACAAATTTCATCCTCAACCTCGACAATTTCCCAAGAAGAAACTCACCCAGGTCCCTATCCATGACACTTTGGAGAAAATCTAATAAAGAACTATTATGTTCACCAATCATTTTGATCATAGGTCCAGTGCATGGTGTTGGCTTAGCTTCTAAAGATTGTATAGTGTTCCTTAAATTAGCCAACACCCTATCCTAGACCTAGTTCACCTGAACCGACTGGTTCCATTCAAGGTTGGGTGGGTTCTGGTTAAATCTAGGGGAGTCAAGATGTCAAGGTTCTCGGGTCCCTCCCTGATAGTAGGTCATTTTAGGTTGTGTAAGGAATGGTGGCGACCTATATTCAGTGGAATACTAGGGAGGGTAGGTGTTATAATCATTATATCCTTCCTGATTGTAGATCGGGTTGGTTTGGTCATCAAAGGATGGAGATCCATAATCATTGTAGGTTTGGGAAGGATAGCAATCATAGTCTTGTTGTATAGGGTTAGGCCCTGGACATTGAGGTCCGGATTCGTATCCCCAATCAAAGTTATCCCGACTAGTGGATGGGTAATTACAAGTCAAGTTGGAATAGTAATCATCTTGGGGATAAGTGTTGGTAGGAGGATAGAATGGGAAATGTGTGTAAGAAGTGGAAGAATACATGGTAGAATAGGAAGGAAAATAGAAGAGAGAAAGGTGCCCTACATTACAAGCAATCAACCCTGTCCTTAGGTGGGTTAGCCTAAAGACCTACAGACTTCCAGCACCCATCTTGAGATTATAAACAATTCGGTCTACTTTTATCCGGTCAATCCAACCAGTTAGAAGGAGGGACTGGGGAGAAGGTTCTTCCTTGGCTTGTGCCTCTGGTTCCTAGTGTACCCCCAGCCGTGGTTGTTTGATGCTACTCCCCTAGCTGGACCAGCAGAAATAGATTAAGCGAAAAAAATCTCAGTCTGAGCCTCGAAGAGAGAATCAATCATTAAGGCCAACGTCTACTCAGTTTTAATTAAGCTTGAGATGATTGTACTATTGGAATGTGATGGGCCCTTTAGATGGGTTGTGCCCTTAATGATCAGTTAAAATGTGTGTGCGTGCACAACTAGGGTTTGCAAACAAGGTTATTTGATGATGTGTCATTTAGGGTTTAACCTTGTTTAGTAGCTTTTAGGGTTTAATTCTTAGGTTGTTTCAATCAAGGTTTAGTAGAACACTCCAAGTTTTGAAAACACAGGTGATGATATGTTCCTTTAAAAATAAAAAATAATGTGGAGTGCCTGGTTCAGCTCTAAGAATCAACCCTAAGTGGCAAGCTACTAATGAATTGCTTTTAATTTGAGTGGTGTGGCCCAAACAAATCAATCAATTGGCCTATTCGCACCACAGATTAAGGCACACATTGTCTTAGCCTAATCAGATTTCTACTCACTTATTTGTTTTGAGTTGAAGTGTACTGGATCCACAAGTTAGATCCCGGTTAAGTGGTAGAATCAAAGTGGAGTGGTGTGCCTTAAGTTGAGAGTTGTGGGTGTTAAGGTGTGTCTCTTTCAGAAAATCCCACAATCAGATAACACTTTTTTTTTATTTATGTGGATGACGAGGTGAGTAGAGGTGGCAAACAAACAACCAAATCTACCTAGGGTTTATAAAAAGCACCTAAGTTGATTTGGGTTTGAGTTATTTGGTTATGGAATGAAAACTAAGGTGGGGGTGGTGTGGGGGACACTTACAAAACCTTCATCCGCGCTTCTCTCCGATCTAACTGCTTTGGCTCGCCTCAGAAGAGTACCTGCAATCAAAGAAAGATCAAAGAAAAAGTGAGATAAAAGTTAGGTAAGTTGGAAAAAACATGAAAAAAAAAATCAAAGAGCGTTGCCTCCCCGACAATGGTGCCAAAATGATCAAACGTGTTTCGTGTGTTTGAAATCAGGGTTACAAGTAACTCGTCGTCGTAGTTGCAAAACTCGTCTATCAGATAAAATTTATACTGAAACTCAAAAAGTGAGCCCGGGTCGAACATGGGGAGGCAATCGTTTGGTTTTATAAAAATCCATGCTTCGCTTTTATTTGTTTTTGGTTGTTTTTATTTTTTCTTATTTTTTTGGTATTTTTAGCAAGCAAGAGATTCAGTTGATGAAAACATTATCTACTTGCAAAAATAAGAGGGAGGGAAAAAGAGAGAGAGAAATAATCTTCTATTCATGAAGAATTGTTTGTTACACTATGAAAGCAGGAAATCTACACTACGAAAGCGTAAAAAGATAGGATGAGGTGAGAGAAATCCCCTTCAACGGTTCCTCAAAGGATAACTCGCTCTGATGTCTCTTGGAGGAAGGTGGTGAGGAGCGGGACAAAGGAGGATAGAGCTAGAGAATGGAGGATGGGGCAAGATGGCGTCGCGATGAGGATCTTCTTCCCAAAGGGTGGTGAGAGGACGGCCACGAGATGCTCCACGAATGGGGATGTGGGGAGGGAAAACTATTTAATTTTCTACTCTAGAGGAGCATCCTGGGCTTGGGACAAGCTCTCTCTGGAGCCTTGGAGGTGGTGAGAGGAAGAAAGGAAGAGATGGTTTGGAATGATGGTGGGTAGGTCCTTTTATAGTGGAGGAAGAATAAATTCACATCTGGGTCATTACTGACATCCATAAACGTTGCTGCTGTTGTCGCTAAAGATCCGCCCTTCAATTCCTCTTTCTGGCGCGTGCAGACCATTAGTGATAGCTGCAAGCATCACTAAAGACCCACGTTGCTGAAGATCCACACCTATCTTCCACTGGCACCAGCCCCGCTGGCACGCGCATCGTGCGCTGCGTGCTTCACCCACCCGTACTCCTCTCGCCGTGCGCACGTGCATGCTGGCATGCGCTGCGCTGCTACTGTGCGCGGCTGTGGTTGTGGCTATGCGCGGTGTGCTACGCGTGGCTACGGCTGTGCGTGGTGTGCTACTGCTGGCCAATGTTGGGCGGCCTAGATGGCGCCACGTGGTGCCACCTGGGCCATCCATTCTTCTTTCTTTTGTAGAGGGTGCCACGGTGCTTAGATTGAGATGATTACCATTCTGCTGGACTGCGCACGTCGCTCCGAATCAATCCATATGGTCAGATTTTCCATTCGAAACCCATATGGATGTTGCATTGCCCCCTAGCCATTGATCTTCCTCAGACTTTGTATGATGCTACGGTTCTCTGATCTCGACGATTTTAGAGGCGTTAGACTCCAATCGTCGTCTTAATCAGATCTATACGGTCCGATCATCCATCCGAGGCCCTGAAATAAGTCTTCTTCTCTCCTAACCATAAAAAGGACCTAATTAACCTAAAATATATACAATTACTCTAAATGCAAAATGATGCATGTTATGCAATATTTATAACATGAAATGCAAATCTAAGCCTAGGAATATGCATGAATAGTCATTTTAACTTAAATAGATGTGTCTATATCATTCAGCAATAAAGCAAACTGAGTCATGGCATAACCATGCCTGTGGTGCTTGGAACGTGGGTGGGGTACCTTGGTTCTATACATATCTCAGGTTCGAGATGGGCTAGGAGGGCAAAGGTCCCTGTAATCTATTCTCTTGCAAGATTTGGTTCTACATGCTCTAGTTAGTCTGAATTTGGTTAGCCATAGCTTTCAAGATCTTGAGATTTTCCTGGTTCGATTGCCGTAATGATTCTCAGCATTATTCATTGGCTGGTAAATAGACCACAACTACTATTGGGATGGTGTTGAGAGAAATCGTAGCTCGCATTTTTGATAAAAGCGTTGTAATATAGTTGCGAAATATGATCCAACAAAGATATTATTTTGTAAAAATAACGAGACTTTGAGTCCTGGTCGTTCATCTCTGGGAGGCGTTGCTTTTACTTATGAAATCGATCTTGTCCAGCTCTACTTTATTTAGAATTGCATATCGGTTCGTGATTATTACGTATTTAAGTACGACATGCTTAGTTGCAGAATGGATAGACAATTAAGATAGGCAACTTGAATCATGCAAATATGATAGCAATCAATAAGCTCATTGTGATTTCATAACATGGAGACATATATATATATATATATATATATATATAACATTTTTTTTATTCATTCAGTGAGAGAGTTGTTTGCAATAGACTATAGATGAAAGCTTATACATAAATGCTTGAAACGGAAATCTAGCTATCAGAAAATGACTACATACAAGAATCAATGGGGGGATTTCGCATGCGTCATTGGGGGAGAAGTTAAGACTACGCTACTAAGCAATAATAAAAGCAGTAAATATATGAAAAGCTAAGCTACTAATCTAGCAGAAGGAAGGGCATTCGGAGGTAGTCTCTGATGGCCTTTGAGTGGTTGAGAGAAGAAGGAGGGGCGACCAATGGAGCTTAGGTCGGCCCTTGGAGAGAGGTTGGGGAGCTGATCCAGCTTCCTGGCGTGGAGATGGTGGCCTCCATGGTGGTGCTCTACTCGTGGAGGTGGAGTGGAGATGGAAGTGGCTAGCCTAAGTGGAATGAATGCCAAGGAAGTGAATGGATGCAAATGGCCACCCCTTATGTCTTTTTATAGACCTAAGGGAAGCTCTCTAGAGAATTATGGAATTCTCCAGAGAGGCCTATGGTGGGAGCTCGTGGGAGAGTGAGAGAGAGAGGGTGGATGGTGGTTTTTAGATCCACCAAATGTGGATCTAAAAATTGAATGGCTCTTGGTTGCTATTTTTGGCAACCAAGGCAACCACACATGGTAGATAGTTCTAGAGAACTCTAGGCTAGATATTTTCATGTGGATGGTGTGTATGGGTGTGTGTGGGTCGAATCTTAGGTGGCTAGGTTGATTAGGTTAGGTTCTAGTGGGTTTAGGTCAAGGTATGTCTCAAATTAGGGTTATAAACCCTAATTCACTAAAGTAAAGTGCAATTAAACTTAATACAAGTTTAATTGGATGTGTGGAAACTTAATTGAGAGTAAAACAAATCAACTAATTTAGGTCTAGGTCAATTGGACTCTCACTGAGTCCAATTGGACAGTGTGTGCTGAGATCAGGGCTTAATTGGACTCAATGAGTCCAATTGAATAGGCTGATGGAATTGACTAAGATCCAAGTCAATTAGGATAAGTGAGGACCTAATTAGGTCCTTAAGGAGGTCTATAAGTGATGTACTAGGGTTAGGGCACCTTAATTTAGGTTCCTATGGGGTTGGAATTGGGTTTAGGGACCTAGAGATCCAAGATCAAGGCTTAAATCTCAAAACAGGAATTGGAGAGCAGTATCAGACGTCTAATAATTGAATCAGACGTCTTATACTAAAAAATCAGAAGTCCAGACTTGTTGTCTGGACGTTCAATCAGAGTCAGGAAGGATTTCGGGTTCTGTTTTGGGTATTCTGCAGAAATTGGACGTTTGACAAAGTGTCTGGATGTCCAATAACACTGCAGAAGTGGGTTTGAAGTGTGTGGGAGTTGGCTAAGGGTCCTGGACGTCCTAAAACTTATCTGGACGTCCAGAGAAGGGTTGGAACTAGGCTTTTAGGGCTTCCTAGGATGCGGTGACCTAATCTAAGGGTGGCTATGGCTTGGGGAAGTTTCTAGGCTATCCTAGGGCTAGGATGGACCTAAGATCTTCACATTTTACTACTTTATTTCTACTTAATAGAATAGAAAACCTTTAACCCCCTTACATTATTATTCCTACATATAAACTAGGCCTTCTGCTCCAGCTCTGCTGCAACTCCGATTATTCCTGATCCAGCTTCAGATCCAGCTCCTGATCAGCTTATTCCCTGCAATCGACATAATATACTTAATCAGCACATTATAACATTATTTTATGCATAGCTAAAGTAAAGCAGTAAAGATGCAGATAATGCGTATGCATGCATGAATTTTCCTAACTTATGCTAAGTCCTAGCTTAATCTAGGTCAATTAAGACCTATGATTGCTGTGCAATCATACCCCCATGCCTAAATCTTGCTAGTCCCTAGCAAATGCAAGACTAAATTATTTACTGCAAGGATCCCTAAGGGACTGGTTATTTTATCAAGTGTATGCGTAGAGATTTTTCTCCTTTTTGTTTTCATCCTATGCTCTAGAAATCCAGACAATCGTGAAAGTGCGGCTATGTAGCTTTTGCAACGAATTCGAGTGAAAACTAATACACCTCTAAAGCCTGTACTTGACCCCTAGTAAAAATTCTAGCAGGATAGGCGGACTTCTTCTCTCGGGGTATTCAAGATATTCTATGAATTTCACCCTGGCTTTAGGCTTAGGTAGAGAATCTCTGAGGGAAAGGATTATATATTTGGTGGCTCAATCTCTCTTGGTGCTACATAGAGACTAATACTATAGAATCTAAATTCCCGAATTACTAAGTAACTCAACTTAGAGAAAGACGAGAAAAACTATGCTCTCTTTGATTCCTTTGTATCCATTCTCTCTTACTCTTTTTTTTCTTTCTTTTTTCTTTCTTAGAGCTCACAGCTTTACCAGATTCACATATATGACTTGTATTTGGTGGTCTCACTAAGCATTAACACTTTAATTGAGTTCTCATAATCCTAACACTAAGTCAGAATTCCTCAGCCAGTATTTGGGCAGTCAGAAACACAAGAAAAATAGGTTAAGGCCATATTTGGTGGAGTTCAATTTGGTATTGCCTCGATGAAATAAATACTAAATATTCATTCTTTTTTTTTTCTTTGCTTTTGTTTCCTTTCATAAGTTTTTTTTTTTCAATTTTTCTTTCTTTTCATCATTTTTTTTTTCATTTCAAATTTTTTTCTTTTTTTTTTTAGCATAACACAACTGGCATACATCCATGAACTTTATTAAGGAGGCATTATTAGGGATTGGTGGTACTCAAGAGACATTGGGTGGCTTACTTGGTGGAAGTGCCTACTCACGGCACCAAGAAAGACGGATAGGACGGTGTATTTTTGACCTTAACAGCAATACCCTCCTTTAGCCAAGGATTCCATAAAGAATGGTCGTAACCATCCACCTTAGCCCTAGTTTTATGAAAACTCGCTCTCCGCGTATTTGCCTTATTTGGTGGCTCTCAAAATTCACTCAAAATGTATAAGCAGGAACCGAGAGTGGAAACCATGCCTAATCTCAGAGTATCATCACCTAATTATCTAGGATTCCAGATTCCTCGCGCTAATCTTAGAGCACCAGTACACTTTACTCTCATCTCACACTATTTGGTGGATTTTTAGAGGAAAATTTGCTTGACTCCCAAAACACTGTCCAAGGGTTTAGGAAAAGAAGCACTGCTTCTTCTCGACAGACTGAAGACGTTTATCAGCCTTCATCGTGAATCCATTGCAAATTCTACGTGTGTGTGAAAAGTTGTACTGGATTCCTGATTACAGGAGTCAACTAAAGGATAAAATCCCTGGTGCATTCTCTTAATAAAATAATCTTATTCATGAATGCAATATCTATATATGCTATAAACATGTAACCTCATATAATTTGTACTTCGTGAATTTCCCATATCATATTACAATCAGCTTGACACTAAATTTAGAACAAAAGGTGAGCGGGTGAGTCAGAAGTGGCTGTTGCGAACTATTTCTAGCTCCAATGCGAGCACTGGAGGTGGAGTCGGTTATTCTTTTATTTAAGGTCCTAAAGTATGTTTTACATGCAGCTCCGAGGTTTTCCTAAGTGTTGGCATAAATTTTTTTTCAGTTTTTCTGTATCTACCCCCCCATGCCTAAGTTCTTGCATATCCTCATGCATGAATGTAAAAGAAAATAAATACTGCAGGGAGAGAATGGGTAGAAATCACCTGTAATTTCTCCTGAAATTATATTCAGCTTCGGCCAACCTGTCAGCATGCACTATGCAAAGGAAATATGCTAAAGGAAAAATATGCTATGTATAAAAATGGTTATATATAAATGATGGTGGAATGTGGGGCGAAGGGTATCTATACGTGCTGAGTTTAACGCCTCCAGCTGGGCGAGCACTCAATAACACGTCCTCACTAATATGAATAGTCTCGTCAGGTGGAGGAGGTTCCTAGGCCAAAAATGGCTTGAGGCGCTGGCCATTTACCATGAATATATGCCCAGATTTTAGGTCTTTGATCTGGACTGCCCCATTAGGGTATGGCTGCATCACAACATACGGGCCAGTCCACTTGGACTTGAGCTTCCCCACGAATAGTTTCAGCCGTGAATCAAATAACTAGACTCGCTGCTTGGGCGTGAATACTTTCCTCCGGATGTGGTGGTCGTGAAAGGCCTTGGTCTTGTCCTTGTATATTAATGCATTCTCATAGGCCTCCCACCGGATTTCTTCTAATTCGCTGAGCTGGAGTTTCCATTCTCGACCTCCTGCATCGTGGTCGAGGTTGCATTTTCGCACCGCCCAAAGGGTGCTTTGTTCCAACTCTACAGGAGGTGACAGGCCTTGCCATATACCATGCAATATGGTGACATTCCGAGTGGGGCCTTGTATGCGGTCCGGTATGCCCAGAGTGCATCGATTAATTTGTCAGACCAGTCCTTCCTGTCTGGTCTAACTGTCTTCTGGAGAATCAGCTTGATTTGACGGTTAGACACTTCAGCCTGCCCATTGGTCTGCAGGTGATACGGGGTGGCTATGCGGTGATGTACCCCGTATTTCTTTAACAATGACCTGAAATGGGCGTGGATGAAGTGGCTTCCCCCGTTGCTAATCAGAGCGCGGGGTATTCTAAATCTCGCAAAAATATTTTGTCGTGTGAAAGAAATGACGATCTTGTGGTCAGCTCGTCTCGCCGGGATGGCCTTGACCCACTTCGAGACATAATCAACGGCTAGCAATATGTACTCGAAGCCATGTGAGTTCGGAAAAGGGCCCATAAAATCGATGCCCCAGACGTCGAACACGTCTACGACCATGATGGGTTGGAGTGGCATCATGTCTCTCCTGGTCATAGAACTGATCGACTGACATCGTT
The DNA here is from genome assembly GCA_037157565.1 of Thalassia testudinum. Classification (NCBI taxonomy): domain Eukaryota; kingdom Viridiplantae; phylum Streptophyta; class Magnoliopsida; order Alismatales; family Hydrocharitaceae; genus Thalassia; species Thalassia testudinum. Next base: position 6,526,803 of record JAZHRO010000035.1, on the reverse strand, counting down.
TGCAGCGTTGGGCATAATCGTGTGTATCTTTGAAGATGGTTGGCCTGAAAAATCCTGACTACGAAATTCTTGCAGCGATTTTCCGTCCTGAAAAATGGCCACCACACGAACTATTGTGGCAGAAAGATAACACACTGGGGATCTCAGAATCTGGGATGCATCTGCGGATAATCTGATTCGCTCCAATGCAGAAGAGCAGTGGGTCATCCCACAGATAGTATTTAGCTTCCGTAATGAATTTGAGTTTCTGGTCTTTGGATAAGTTCGCGGGAATTTTGCCTGTGGCAAGGTAGTTCACGAAATCCGCATACCAGGGGAACTCAACAGAATGTATTGCCAAAAGTGATTCATCCAGAAATTGTTCATGGATAGGCAGGGAATAAGGAATGTGGTCTGGGTCCAATCTGGAAAGGTGATCCGCCACAACATTTTATTTTCCGGCTTTGTTGCAGATCTCGATATCAAATTCCTGCAATAGAGGGATCCATCTAATGAGTCGTGGTTTGGCATCCTTCTTTGCCAGCAAGTGTCGGAGGGTAGAGTGGTCAGTGAAAATGATGACCTTGGATCCTAATAAATATGATCTGAATTTCTCCAACCTGAATACTACTGCTAGCATTTCTTTTTCAGTAACAGTATAATTGTGCTGAGCCTCATTCAGCGTCTTGCTAGCATAGTATATGACAAAAGGTTGTTTCTCCTGACGCTGGCCTAAAATAGCACCGACGGCAAAATCAGAAGCGTCGCACATCATTTCGAAATCAAGCGACCAGTAGGGTGGTTGGAGAATCGGGGAGTTGGAAACAGCGCTTCATAAAGTCTCGAAGGCACTGAGACACGAGGAATCAATTTCAAATGGGACATCGGTAACTAGGAGATTCGTCAAAGGCCGCACAATTTTTGAAAAATCGCGTATAAATCTCCGATAGAAGCCGATGTGACCCAAGGATGATCTGATCTGCTTGATCGAGCTAGGTAGCGGTAAGTGGGAGATAATCTCTGATTTATCCCGGTCGACCTCGAGTCCATTTTTGGAGATCATGTGCCCTAGTACTATGCTATCCCTCACCATGAAATGGCTTTTCTCCCAGGATAGTACTAGGTTTACCTCAATACATCATTTCAGGATCTTGGTGAGGTTATTAAGCCAAGATGCGAAATCATCTCCGAAAATAGAGAAATCATCCATGAATACCTCCACATAATCCCTAATCATGTCAGAGAAGATAGCCATCATACAACGCTGAAATGTCGCTGGTGCGTTGCAGAGGCCAAAGGGCATCCGCCTGAAGGTGAATGTTCCAAAGGGGCATGTGAAGGTGGTCTTGTCCTGATCTTCTGGGCTAATTGCTACCTGATTATACCTGGAGTATCCATCCAGAAAGCAGAAGAAACTACATCCGACTAACCGTTCCAAGATTTGATCGATGAACGGCAAAGGAAAGTGATCCTTCTGGGTAGCTGTGTTCAGTTTCCTGTAGTCAATGCAGACCCGCCGAGATGTCGCAGTGCGGGTCGGGATGGATTCTCCCTTATCATTTTTTATGATGGTGAGTCTTGCTTTCTTGGGCACTATCTAAATCGGACTCACCCACTGGCTGTCTGAGATTGGATATACAATGCCTGCATCCAGCCATTTGATGATCTCCTTCTTAACAACCTCTAGCATATTCGGGTTTAGCCGTCTTTGAGGTTGTCTCGAAGGTTTCACCCCCTCATCCGTGTAAATGTGATGAGTGCAATACAAAGGGCGAATACCGCGGAGATCAACAACACTCCACCCGATAGCAGCCCTATGGTCTTGAAGTGTAGAAATTAATTGATGCTCCTATCTTAGATTAAGTGGGCATTGATTATCATTGGATATGTCTCACTTTCGCCCAAGAATACGTACTTGAGTGAGTCAGGTAAGGGCTTCAATTCAATTACGAGTGGGTCAGAATCAGAAATGAGAGTGGAAGGAGCAGAATCAAGGGTGGGAATCTGCTGATCCATGTACACATGAATTCCCGCTAAGTCGCTCCCTGTGAAATCTGTTGTGACTGCGTTAACGGGAAACCCGTTAGCTGTAGTCACGTCTTCCTGCAATAACAAGGGCAATTCAGTAATATATGGATCAAGATAGCTGGATTCAAGGGTGCTGTGGTCAGAAGCACACCCCAAACAGTCAGATCCTCGGGGAGATATGTGTAATGCAGTGGTTTCAATCCCGTGTGGATCGAGGTCCGAGAACCCTGATAGTGTAGATGAATGAGACATTGGGTCGTCACAAAGGAGCCCGATGTTACCACAGTATGCCGAATCTTTGTCTTCACCATCCTCCTCTATTCGATCACAGTCGAAGTTCTTTGCTGCCCTGAATATGTCTAGTCGAAGTTGCTCATTGACTAGGGCAATCTCCATACACCCGTATGCACAATCGATGTTCGCTCGGGCTATCGCTAGAAATGGATGACCCAAAATAATTGGTGCATCACAGAGATTAGGAGGAACTTCCATATCGAGAATGAAAAAATCTGCAGGAAAGCAGAACCCGCGGACTTTTACGATCACGTTTTCAACCACCCCTGTCGGTGTTTTGACTGATCTGTCAGCTAGCTGAATCGTAACCGAGGTGGGTTTCAAATCCCCAAATCGAAATTGATCAAATACGGTGGTAGGAGTTAAGTTGATGGACGAACCCAAATCTAGAAGGGCCTGATCAAATGGAGAATCCTGCAAGAAGCAAGATATGAGTGGGGTACCAGGGTCTTTCTTCTTCGGCGGTAGGTCAGCTAGAATCACAGCGCTAGCTTCTTTCGACAGTACCGCCTGTCGTCTAATTCTCGACTATCGCTTCGGGGTACAATAGTCCTTGAAGAACCTAGCGACAGTGGGAATGTGATCGATGGCCTCGAGGAGGGGGTCCTGAATATGTACTTCCTTAAACATCGATTTCAGGTCTTCGAAATTCCGCATGTCCTTTTTCTATACTACATTTCGTGTCAGAGCCTCAGGAAAAGGGACGGGAATCTCAGGGTTAAATGGCCTCTTACCCTTATCTACCGCAAGTGGCTCCTGAGATGATGGATTGAATCTGCCTGCGGCGAAGGGTGGAAAAAATTAGAACCTGCCTGCCTAGGTGGTGGATCGGCTTGCTGTCCCTTCCACTCTGAATGAGACGGCGTGTGCATCGGCTTGCTGTCCATGAGGTGGTGGGGGAGTGGAAGGGGCAGAATACGAGGGATTCTGCAGAGGTGGCTGGCCTTGCGCGTAACTGGGTGGTGCAGGAGGCGCCTGTAGTATGGCGTATGCTTGTCCCTGTGGTGCCTGAAACCTAGGCGGAGCACCCTGGTTCTGCACATATCGAGGATTCAGGACGGGTTGGGAGGGCAAGGCTCCCTGAGTCCTATGCTCCTGCAACAGCTAGTTTTGCATGTTCTGTATGGTCTGAATCTGATCAGCCATCGCCTTCATAATCTGCAAGCTATCTTGTGTAGATTTCCTCATTGATTCTTGCAGCTCCTCTTTCACCGCCTCCAAAGGGTCAGCTTGCTTTAGAGGGTGGTTGGCAGCTTGGTGCAGCGGCTGGTATAACGAGTGGGGTTACTGCTGCTAAGGCAGGAATGGCTGTTGCCTAGGATACGTGTTTTTCACATTCCCGTATTGCCTGGCTGGTAGTGTGGATCTTGATGTGGTCTCTGTGAATTTCCGGACCAGGAGAAGTTCGGATGCTGGTGCCAACCAGGGTTATACATCTCCGAGTATGGGTTATTACGCCTGTATCCTTGGATAGCGCTGACGTCCTCATAGGCCGAAGATATCTGAGACGTATATTTATCAAGGGGATACGCATTATAATTTGCGGGTGGTGCGTAACCCTGGTCGTAAGGTGCTAGATCTGGATTACTCACGGGATCCTGATATGCGGGATCCCGTAAATATGGAGAAGATGCATCCCAAGTGAGTAGATTAACTCGAGCAGGTGGGGCTCGGGGTGCATAGGAGGATCTTGCAGCGGCAGAGCTCGAGTCGGATTGACCCTGATTGATCTGGTCAATCTTCTTCTCAATTAGGTTTATTCTATCCAGCTGCTTGACGATGATATCCATGTCGGCCTGAATAGAATCGGTGTGAGCCTCGTGGACACCAACCCACTGCTGACCAGGCCGCTGGAACTGGTTCATAGATGCGGCATTTATTGAGTTCTCTACTAATGATTTGAATAGCTCAAATGCGCTATTCTCGTCTTTTGCGAGAAAATTCCCACCGCTAGATGCATCGGCCAAATACCGATGTGTGTCATCCAGCCCATGCTAAAAAATTTGGGCTAAGTGCCATCTAGGTATACCATGATGGTGGCATTTTCGGAGAAGGTCGTGAAATCTATCCCATGCTTCATGTAATTTCTCCCCAGCTCCCTGGGAGAAAGTCGTGATTGCGTGCCGCAATGCATTTGTTTGACCGATTGGGAAGAACTTTTGCAGGAATTCACGTCGTAATTCCAGCCAGGTTTCAATTGGCTTCCCAATAGTCTTGAACCAGTATGAAGCCTTGTCCCTTAGCGAGAACAGGAAAAGCTTCATCAGAACGATCCCGAGATCAATATTCCTGGGTCGGATCGTTTCAGCGAGTCGACTCAGGTCCTCAAGGTGCTGGAACAGATCTTCACTTGAGTTCCCGTAGAAATGAGTGCTAATCAACCCAATTACATTGGGCTTGAGCTCAAACGCGTCTCCGCCTATGGGAATTCTAATTAGCGATGCGACGATAGGTGCGGCTGGGTCATAGAAATCCCGCAGTTGTTCTCCTCGTGGCAGGTGCTGCATCCTGTCAAGCGCCATCAGAATACGATCCATGATCTGATGACGCCACTCCTCAGATTCGGCGACCCGGGCTTCCAAACGAGCCATCGGGTCCAGATTCACAATGTATTGACTCAGTCTAGGTCTAGGTCTAGGATTTGCCATGGTGGCTCTTGGAGTAGAAGAAATAGGGGGAGAAGATGGCCCGGGCAAAGTGACTCGCCTCCTTGGGAGTGGCTCCCAAGGTCCAACCAAGTGAGGTCGAAGTGACCTCCTTCCGTGCATACACCGCCCAACTTCTGGGTTGGTGTAGCCACGTAGGACAAGGCTAAGGCCCTGTCAATCAAATGGTCCTTATAGATCAGGTGACCAGATTTTTCGTTATGGATTTAAATTCCTGAAGATAAGTTCATCATACAACCAACTGAAAGTGAATCCCGCCTCTCAAGCTAACCCAGCCAGTCTGGTTACGAGGGGACTAAGGGGAAGGTTCTTCTTTTGGCTTACGCCTCCAGTTCTGTTGACCCCTGAGCCACGGTCGTTTGATACTACCCTGCAGACTTAGTCACCAGGTTTGGCAAGAGAGATTAAACTCACTCAGTAGTACGACAATGAACTCAGGTTGATTTCGTATTTTAAAGTTAATTTTAACATGTTTTCCTCAGTGGGGTTTGTGGTGAGTGGCCCACAAGGTGACCAAGCTCACCGGCTACCTAGACTTGATTAAGTCTAAGTTAGGCCAATGTGTGGTCTCTAGTTGTAACCCTAAAGATTTAACCAAAGTTGCTTGCACTTCTAGGGTTTTTCTCTGTTTCAGTAGACCACAAAAATAATGTTGATTTTCTGATAATAATTGGAATTAAATTAATTTGAAAATTTTCTACTATATTCCCTTTTCAATTATTTTTTCAGAGAATATTTCTTTGGAATTTTTACTATTTCAACTGAATTTTTAGGGAATTTTGAATGTCAAGGGGTCAGATATGGAACTTTGACCCCTGAACGGTATTTCACTTTGAAACAATATCAAATGACCTTCAAAAATTCATAACAAATATGGAAAATAAAGCTAATGAGATCAGCTTTCAAACACCACCATTTTTAGTCAAAACAGATTCATAGATTGCTCGGAATCACTTTTTGAAATTTGAAAAATTTTGAATCCGGGTCAGTCTGACCCTTGTGCACTTCACAAATTTTTAAAAATTTCATACTTGAAATTTTTTCAAAGTAATGGTGGCATTTGAAATATGGTTTGAAAATGAAGGTTTAACCCAAATTTCAGAATTTTTAGCTAACGAATTTTTTGGCAATTGAATTTTTAAGTTTGATTTGAAATCTGGCCGAAAATCAGAAGATGGTGGAAAAGCTTTTAAAGAGGTTTGAACTTGAAATTCAAGCCTTCCACCAAAAAGATTTTTTTTTTCTTTTTCAAAACTTTTGCACTTTTTTTTTAAAAAGAACTTTTCAAAAGATTCATAGAAAATATCTTTTTTTTTTCTTTTTTTTTTTTCAACTAACCTAGATTCGAAAGGAAACCTAATCTAGATTTTTTTTCAAAATTTTTCTTTTTGATTTTTTTTCTTTCTTTTTCACGAAAATGAGAAAAATCTTTTTTTTTTTTCGCAAAGAATTTTTCAAAGCAAATTGCAGCAAGTAAATCTATTCCTAGGGTTCAGAAAGAGAAGCATAATCTAAGATAGATGATGTGCACCTAATTCTTCTTCGCCGTGCTCGGTGTGTGCGCAGATCCCATTTTCGTTCCGTGTTATCCTGTACATCAAAAATGAAGTAGAGGCAGATTTGTCAATGATAAATTAAAACATCAAAATCAAGAAAAATGACATTGCCTCCCCAGCAACGGTGCCATTTGTTGGGAGAAATCGTAGCTCGCATTTTTGATAAAAGCGTCATAGTATAGTTGCGAAATACGATCCAACAAGGATATTGTTTTGTAAAAATAACAAGACTTTGAGTCCCAGTCGTTCTTCTCTGGGAGGCGTTGCTTTTACTTTTGAAATTGATCTCATCCAGCTCTACTTTATTTAGAATCGCATATCGGTTCATGATTATTACGTATTTAAGTACGACATGCTTAGTTGCAGAATGGATAGACAATTAAGGCAGGCAACTTGAATCATGTAAATATAATAGCAATCAATAAGCTCATTGTGATTTCATAACATGGAGACAGATAAATATGTATACAACATTTTTTTATTCATTCAGTGAGAGAGTTGTTTGCAACAGAACTATAGATGAAAGCTTATACATAAATGCTTGAAACAAAAATCTAGCTACCACAAAATGACTGCATACAAGAATCAATGGGGGGATTTCGCATGCATCATTGGGGGAGAAGTTAAGACTATGCTACTAAGCAGTAATAAAAGCAGTAAATATACGAAAAGCTAAGCTACTAATCTAGCAGAAGGAAGGGCATTCGGAGGTGGTCTCCGATGGCCTTTGAGTGGCTAAGAGAAGAAGGAGGGGCGGCCAACGGAGCTTAGGCCAGCCCTTGGAGAGAGGTTGGGGAGCTGATCCAGCTTCCTGGCATGGAGATGGTGGCCTCCATGGTGGTGCTCTACTCGTGGAGGTGGAGTGGAGATGGAAGTGGCTAGCCTAAGTGGAATGAATGACAAGGAAGTGAATGGATGCAAATGGCCACCCTTTAGGTCTTTTTATAGACGTAAGGGAAGCTCTCTAGAGAATTATGGAATTCTCTAGAGGGGCCTATGGTGGGAGCTCGTGGGAGAGTGAGAGAGAGAGGGTGGATGGTGGTTTTTAGATCCAGCAAATGTGGATCTAAAAATTGAATGGCTCTTGGTTGCTATTTTTGGCAACTAAGGCAACCACACATGGTAGAGAGTTCTAGAGAACTCTAAGCTAGATATTTTCATGTGGATGGTGTGTGTGGGTGTGTGTTGGTCGAAACTTAGGTGGCTAGGTTGATTAGGTTAGGTTCTAGTGGGTTTAGGTCAAGGTATGTCTCAAATTAGGGTTATAAACCCTAATTCACTAAAGTAAAGTGCAATTAAACTTAATACAAGTTTAATTGGGTGTGTGGAAACTTAATTGAGAGTAAAACAAATCAATTAATTTAGGTCTAGGTCAATTGAACTCTCGCTGAGTGCAATTGGACAGTGTGTGCTGAGATCAAGGCTCAATTGAACTCAATGAGTCCAATTGAATAGGCTGATGGAATTGACTAAGATCCAAGTCAATTAGGTTTAGTGAGGACCTAATTAGGTTCTTAGGGAGGTCTAGAGGTGGTGTACTAGGGTTAGGGAACCTTAATTTAGGTTCCTATGGGGTTGGAATTGGGTTTAGGGACCTAGAGATCCAAGATCAAGGCTTAAATCTCAAAATAGGAATTGGAGAGTAGTATCAGACATCTAATAATTGAATCAGACATCTTATACTCAAAAATCAGAAGTCCAGACTTGTTGTCTGGACGTCCAATCAGAGTCAGGAAGGATTTCGGGTTCTGTTTTGGGTATTCTGCAGAAATTGGACGTCTGACAAAGTGTTTGGATGTCCATTAACATTGTAGAAGTGGGTTTGAAGTGTGCAGGAGTTGGCTAAGGGTCCTGGACGTCTAGACAAGGGTTGGAACTAGGGTTTTAGGGCTTCCTAGGGTGCGGTGACCTAATCTAAGGGTGGCTAAGGCTTGGGGAAGTTTCTAGGCTATCCTAGGGCTAGGATGGACCTAAGCTCTTCACATTTTACTGCTTTATTTCTACTTAATAGAATAGAAAACCTTTAACCCTCTTACATTATTATTCCTACATCTAAACTAGGCCTTCTACTCCACCTCTGCTGCAACTCCCGTTATTCTTGATCCAGCTTCAGATCCAGCTCCTGATCAGCTTATTACGTGCAATCGACATAATACACTTAATCAGCATATTATAACATTATTTTATGCATAGCTAAAGTAAAGTAGTAAAGATGCAGATAATGCGTATGCGTGCATGAATTTCCCTAACTTATGCTAACTCCTAGCTTAATCTAGGTCAATTAAGACCTATGATTGCTGCGCAATCAGATGGGAATGGTTATTGCTTGGGGTACGCATTCGCCGCATCCTCATATTTCTTGGTCTGATGCTGTGGATCTTGATTAGGTCTCTGTGAATTCCCGGACTTGGAGAAATTTGGATGCTGGTGCCAGCCAGGGTTATATGTCTCATAGTATGGCTTGTTATGCCCATAACCTTGGATAGCGTTAACATCTTCGTAGGCTGACGGTGTTTGAGATGTTTATTCGTCATGGGCATACGCACCATAATCATCATTAGGTGCATAACCTTGATCAGGAGGTGACAGCTTTAGATTGTTCACAGGTTCTTGATACGCAAGATCTCGTAAAAGACTAGAAGGAGAGGATACATCCCGAGTTAGCATATGTACTCGAGTAGGAGGGGCTCGGGATGCAGAAGAAGGGTGAGATAATAGCATTTCTTGAATATCCTGGACAAAAATGAATCAATTTGTCAATCTTCTTGTCCAGCAGGTCCATCTTATCCAACTTCTTAGTGATAATGTCCATGTCGTCTCGGGATGACTCTGCATGAGCCTCGTGGACAATAACTCGTTGTCTAGGTCGCTGCAATTGATTCATTGAGGAAACATTCATGGAATTCCCTGTTAAAGACTCAAACAACTCAGAGGCATTGTTTTCATTTTTAGCGAGAAAGATCCTGCCACTAGATGCATTGGCTAGATACCAATGTGTGTCATCTAGACCGTGGTAAATGATGACAAGGTGCTGATGAATGATCTATCTGGATCACTAATTGTTATTAATTACTTATCGTTGTTGTTGTAGTATAGTCACAATCCAGATGGAAAGTCAATGATTTTATTTATTTACATAATTTTTACTAATTTATTCCAAGTCGTTCACTAAGAGGCATTTATTGATATACATTACTTTATGTTCCAAAAATGTCGATTATATTTATTTTTTGAAACAGTTGTCAATTATATTTATAAATGAATCAATGAATCAAGAATGAATAACTTGAGTTAATTATGTACAAAATGAATCAATCAATGCTAACTACAATGCCTTAAACATATTTACAATCAAACAAGTATGAAAAACTATTTAAGCTATTCTATGTTAATTATAATCAATTTTCCTAATCAATACCTAAGTCTAGGAACAAAAATAATAAACAAGTACACTAACATATACTATACTAACTAATATTAAACCTTAGTTAAACTGTATACAACCTAAGGCAAACAAGTACTACAACTATATATACACTAACTATATACATATATATACATAATGTACACTACAATACATACATACAGGTATAATATATCTATTTACAAATATACTACTAATACTTAAATATATACACTCTATATATAGTGCTTATAATTTACTACACATATATACATACAATTATGTAGCCTATCAACAATATAGAAAACTTTAACTTAGCTAAATTACTATAAAAGACTATACTGACATACTTAAATGTTACTAAAGCCTTCAAAAAATGTCACTAGAAACTTATATACATAAAAGGCTAAAACACTTATATATATATACTATACATTTACATATACTTACTATACATACATTTGTATATTATATACTGATATATATATACACATATATGTATACACTATATATATACACACACTGTACACATAGTACATTATACACAATACATATACATTATGCATATATACACATGCAACACACACATTGTACTCACAACTAACACACATCTACAACACTTGGTGTATATTTCACTCGTTCTCCCTAAGCACACACTGACAAAGGTTTCAACACTTAGCCATTTTTGGCTTACGTTCCCTCACTCACACTGAGCTTAGCCTTTACTTATATAAAAAACTAAATTTTTAATGGGCAGGGTACGATTACTTCATTGGATACACAACACATGCAAGGGTGGGACCAGATTACTACTACAAACTGACCCCTAGTTGATAATTAGGTGGATTTTGGTGCATTAATTCGGCCTAGACCTAGCTCAATCGAACAAGGCCTGACACTGTTCAAACCTAGCTCCCAGCCCCACATCAAATCTCAGATATATATGTTCAATCATGCTCAAAGGATCAGAGGGTGCAATGGGTATAGGGTATATGTGTGTCGAGTGCTGACAACTGAAGAGCGCTCGGACGAGTTTCAATTTATATGGTAGCGACTAGTCATAAGCAGATAAGGTGGGACTTGACAAGTGGAGGAATTGGCATGGAATTGCATTCATTGAAGCCAAGTTTAGGCCTTCAGTTGAGTGCCTTCTTGGTGTCTAATTAGAAATTAAATTTTACCATTAGAAAGCCCTTACATAGGGCTACATAATTGTAGACTTAATTTATAATAATAACTTATTTAATTATATTTAAAAATTACTTGAAGTTTATGATTTATACACGTTAAATTAGATCGTAAATCCTTGATTAATGTACAAATTAATAATGTAATCATCCAATTGAGTTATAAATTAGTTAATATGCATAATAAAGTATTTATTGTACATTTTTACTTTATCTTTTATCATTTATTTTAATTTATGTACATTTATTTACACATTTTTATTAGATAAATGCATAATTTAGTTATAAATACTATTGTATACTATAAATATATTATAAATAGGTTGAAAATAATTAAAATTAATAAATACAAATGTACAACATAGATTACTTTAGTTATAAGTTAAATTACTAATTTATTTTATTTTAACTTAATAATTTACCTAATTCTACAATAAATACATAAATAAATCAATATACAGGTATAATACAGTATATAATAAATACTTCAATATGTATGCACAGTAGTAGATACTATTATACAGGTTTTAAATACTTATTTATAATTATCTTAATTTACATTCGTATAATCTATTATATATTAATAGATAATTATATACTAAAGTTATATATACAATAACTCATCTTAAATATTGATTTAAATATATATAATACATTTATAAGTTATTTATGTACATCTAACTTATGTAAATTAATATTTATATTTAACTTAGTGTTAAGTTGTATTTACAAGTATAAATAGTATATACATGGTATTTTTGTATAATTTTGGGTATTTTTAGATTTTTATGGTATTTTTATATTTAATAGAGGTAGGAGAAGAGAGAGAAGAGGTGAGATGATAGAAGAAGAATTTACTTTTATATTTTTGAATATTGTTTCTTTTATTAAGTTTCAGAGTAGACCGAACCATTGGCTGATATGTTCTACCAACTCGGGGGTTCGGAATACTTTGAAACTTCACGTACACCTAAAAATATAGCTAATCCTACTCAAGACATATATGTTTTATTTAATTAGAATTTTTATATATTTTTATGTATTTACAAATTCATCCAAAAGAGGCATAAATGAGTTAAAACACATGAACCTAAGGCCTCTAAGTGTGTTTCAATGGTTAAACAAGTTTAGGCATTCACAAACATTCAACACAATATATGGAAGACATTGAAGCAATTAAGCATGATTTTCATCTTAATTTTCATTAAATTTACCATTTGGACAATTTAAACAGTTGCAAGCAACTGACATTAAATCAAACAACAATTATACTCAAATTTTCAAATCAGACCTAAGTTGTAATAGTATATGAATGCTTATACAAGATGATTTAACAATACAAAACATGAAAATCTCACTTAAACTCTTAAACTTAGTTCGAAACCCACTGGAATCTCTCAAATCAGATGCTGCTACTATAGTTTCAATTCAGTTACTGATCAACTGCTCAGACAACCCAAATTAGACCTTTAAGATCTTATTTGAGGTGAAATGAATCAATCTTAAGCCTGAAAAATCAGATCAAGGTGTTGTTCAATCCAAAGAACCATTTTAGCTAGAAAACACCCACAAATCATCGACAACTGCTACAAATATGATTCAATCAGACCTTCCCAGGTTTGATTTGAATCAAAACAAGGAAGCTCACAACTGGAACAACCCTATCTTCCAAAGACCACTTGAAATCAGAGATTAATTTTCAAAGATAAACACTTAGATTAGACAAATTGAGCAGCAATTGCTGCTACTAAAATTGTCCAAACCAGTGCATAAAATCCAAGGAAATTCACTCTAAATCCATGAAAACACTCTCAGAAGGTCTGAAATCCATTGAAATCAATTCATGAGTCTAAAGAACTCTAAAAACCCTAGTTTAGACCCTTCTCCTTGCCATAGACAATAGAAGAGAGTGGATCAAACTAGACATTTAATCCATTTGCAACACAACTAAGAACCTTCATCCAAAACCTTTTAGGACTCAATCAAAACCCTGATTAATGGATAAGTAATGTGTAGATTCACTTAGATGTTGCCCACCTGGGCACTTTAATGTGAGCTAACCAAGATGATTTGCTCATCTAGAGATCCTACACACGATTGATTGGTGTACAGAAGCTCTGGGCAATGCTTCAGATCCATTTAGGTCACAGTAGGAGCTTTAAAACTATGCATCAAAATCTAAGCTCCTGCTACCTTAGAATGCACAAAACAATAACTCAATTTGAAATTAGGCGTAAGAAACATACTCGATTAAAATCCATTTCAATGTGTCATAATTCATTTCCATAGTCTCAATTGAACTCTAAAACTATCAATTCACTCAATTAAACACAATTTAAATCGAAATGAATCACTGATCTACAAATCAGGCATGGCAATCAAATCCATAGCAATTGAGTGAATTGGCACAATTAAAATAAAAGGGGGGTCTTGTGGATAGATGGATTGAATGGGAGGCCGCCCCAATAGATTTTAGGCATAATTTCAAATCTAAGAGCCTAAGCTTCAGATCTGACCTTGGCCTTGATGGAGGGGTGAAATATGAATTAAATTGAGAGGGAAAATCAGAAAGCGATTGTGAGATGGTGTGGAAGAAAAGTGAACAAGAGAACGACAATGAATTCATCTCCTCTGATTGGAATTGATCATTGGAGATGAGGTTTCTTATCGGGAAATTTTCACTCAAAAGATAATATCAAGAAATATAATCATCGTCATAGTACAAATCGTGGTGGAAAACATCCCGGATCAAAAATATTTATCAATGAAAATTAACTATGGAGTTAGGATGTGGTATCCACAGGGAGGCAGAAAACCAATAAACTCACAGATAATTTTTACTAAGAATAATCCTGCATATTTTCCAATTGTGTTCTAAATATCATAAAACGAAACATTGTTTAGAGACAAATTAGGAACCTATATAACCACAAGATGAAGCCCACATAAGATTCACAATCAAACTATTATTTTTCTTTCTATTACTCTCTTACAAATATTCATGGCATAATGATGCTATCAAAGAGTGTAAGAGGGAGTAAAACATGCAAGTAATAGATGGCAGGGGGAATAGAAAGGAATAGAGGGGTTGGTCAACAATTTCTCCTAAATATAGTAATTTATTGCATAAATGAATAGTGCATCAATGGCATAAAATGTAAATTTCAATTGCACCCAAAATAGAGGATGTTTTCCACTTGGTCGTGCGCTTGTGTGGAGCTGTGGTGGGTGGCGAGACTTTTGGTGGAGGTGGGCCAGAGTGAGGGGGTTCTGATGGTGGTTGTAGCTCGAACGATGGTGGCTGGTGGTGGCCGGGTAGAGAGGTCGCCAGCGGTGGGGAGGTCACTGTAGAGGTCAAGGAGGTCACATGTTGTTCTATTTGAACGGTCGCTACTGCTATGTGCGAGGAAGGTCGACGCATGGTCGTCATGGCCATCATGGAGGTCATTGGTAGTGGGGAGGTTGCCGTGGAGGTCACTGGCACATGGTGTGTTGGGTTCTGTTGTAAGCGAAGGAGGATGGTGATTCTGTTGGGTAGAGCTTGGCCTACTGCAGTTACTGGAGAGAAGAGGGAGAGGCGTGGTTGCGGCCGGGTTGCTTTGTCCATCAGTGAGCAGTTGTGAGGAGCGTGGTGAAAGAAGGTGGCGGTGGTCTTGTGATCGTAAGGGAAGGAGCAGACGTATGGCGGTTCTGTTGGGGTCTTTTGAAGAAGAAACAGGGGAAGAGGAAGAGGAAGAGGAAGAAGAAGAAAGCCCCTAAGGGGACGTAGTGGAGTTGAGGGAGAAGAGGCCTTTTGTCGTAGTCTCAATTTAGTTATAAGGTGGAGCGTGGTGGTAAACGTTGAGGTAGAGGATCTCAGTGGCGAGAACGTCAGGTGGAGCATGGTGGGGATAAACTCATGGTGAGGAGAGTGCAATTGGGGTAATGATGTTGGTGCTGTCACCACTGACCATGGTGGCAACTCACGGTGATGGAAGTCATCGCGGATGTGGGTGGCTCACGGTGGTGGTGCTTGGCAAAGGTTGCGTTCGAGGTGGAGGCTCACAGTGGTGTTCTGGTAAGTAGAGGATGTAGAGAGGGGGCTTCCTCCCCATGTAGGAAGTTGATGATCAAAAGTGGGTTGGTTGGCCCTCTTTTGTTTTGTGCATGGGTCTCCCAACTTGGAGGGAATGGAGGTTGATTTTTGTGTGGGACCAAGAAAGGAAATGCTTGGCTATGTTAGTAGATTGTAAGGAAAAAATTAGAGAGAGGGATTAGAGAGGAGATACCAATTTTGATGATTTGTGTCAAAAACTCATGGGCTCAAATAGGGTAAGCTTAAGAGAGATTCCAAGTTGATTTCCTTGCCTTGTAATTGGAAAAACTCAAATGTTAGAATGTTCTTTCAAATCTTGATCCCCAAATAATTCCTGTAGGAAAATATAAATAACATTGCAATAAACAATCATATATTAATTACAAAAATATATGCATGCAGTGTACATCAATTAAGCAAAAATGCAGGAATGTCAAAACACACTTAACTAATTTCTCAGGTAATGGGTGCTCATAATCTTCCTTCACCTTACACATTAAATGCTCTGAGACATAATAAAAATCCACTAAAGCAGACCTATCACTATCATTACTCTAGCCTATGCCTAATTAGCCACTAAATCCATGAATTATCTAGCTAATTCTACTCTACTTAATCTATACTACACTAATAACTATCCTAGAAAGCATTAGATCCTACTCTAAGTGGAGAAAGGGGACTCTCTTAGATCCTTAGCTGATGGCTGAAGAAGATGAAATGGGGTAGATCTTCAACGGGTGAAAAGCTTACTAGTAAAGCATCTAGGACGTTGTCAGGCTTACGTCATCCTTAGCAACGTGGAGGAATTGAGGAAGAACTCCACCTCTGTCACCGATTGAGTTGAGTGAAATGGAAAAAAGAAGCTGGAGAGGAAGAAGGATCAGGTCGAGAGGTGTAGGAGGGGGTCGATCCCTTTACACGCGAGGCTTGGGGTGTGCTTAAGTAGGTGCACCAATGAATCAACTCACTGCAAGGTGCGATTAAGCTTGATTAGGGTAGATAGTGGATTTGAAAAAGATTGGTGTGCGGTAACCTTTAACTCAAAAACGCAACATTGGATCAGATCTGGGGACTGCATTGGTGTTTCACGCGTAAGCGTGTGGAAAATGGATAAGGATTAGCCATTAGATGAGTGGTCTATGAAATCAAGGCTAGCTGTGCATTGTGTTCTTCACAGCTATAATGCACATGCGAGTAGCAAATGTATTTGAAAAATTGCACAAGAGCCCTTTAAGTGAAATAATGCACAATTTGCATAAAAACCCATAAGTGGCGAAAATGAACTCAGAGCGGTCCCTGGCCGTTGCGGGTTTTCAAGTAGGTCCTTGAAAGGTTTTAGCTTAAGAAAATGTATATGAATGAGGACCTAAATATAAACAACTAATTCCAAGGTCTTATTGATGTCTAAATGCAATGCAACTTTTATGATAGCTTAATTGAACATATTAGAAGTTAATTCAAGCCTTCCTTTAACTTTTAAGTTCAGAAATATGTTCAATTGGCAATTGGATCATCGATTTATATTTATGAATAGAAAATCTCATTAATTTGACCTACTTATTCATTTTTAACCTGAATTTGATGTTTTAGGTCATTTTCCTTAAATCCAGCACTTAGCCCATTTATTGTGTTAATTAGATAGTGCTTAAACTAGTTTCTAGCTTAACCTAGGCATTTTAGCTATGATGAAACATACCTCATCAGGTGCTATCTAGGAACACCATGGTAGGGGTACTTTCGGAGAAGATCATGAAATTGGTCCCATGCATCATGTAACTTTTCCCCTGGTTTCTGGGAAAAAGTCGTGATTGCTCCCCTCATCGTATTTGTACGATCAAATGGGAAGAACTTTTAGAGGAATTCTAGACGTAATTGCCCCCAGGTACCAATTGGTCTCCCAATGATCTTGAACCAATAAGAAGCTTTATCCCTCAGCAAGAATGGGAAAAGCTTCATGAGAGCAATCCCTAAATCAACATTTCTGGGTTGAACCGTTTCTGTGATTCAACTCAAATCCTCAATGTGTTGGAAGGGACACTCATTCGAGTGACCATGAAAATAAGTCTAAATCAGACTTATTACATTCGGCTTAAGCTCGAATGCATCTCCGCCTGTGGAAATTCAGACCTGAGGTGCCATGACTAGTGCAACCATATCATAAAAGTTTCATAGTTATTCTCCTCTTGCTGGATGATGCATTCTATCCAGAGTGTTCAAAATCCAATCTATGCTCTGCTAGTGCCGCTCTTCAGATGCCGTGATGTAGGCCTTCAGACGGGCCATAGGATTTTAGTCCTCAGGACCAGGGTTTGGATTTGGGGTAGCCATTTCAGCTAACAAAGTAGAAGGGTGGAAAAAGGAAGAAGGAGGTGATGTAAAGAGTCACCTACTCACCTCGAGTTAGAATCCCAAGGGCCAACCAACTCAGGTCTTAACAACCTTCTCCCTTGCATAGACCAACTACAAGGGTTGGTGTAGTCAAGCCAGCAAGGCAAAGGTTTTGGAATCAGATGTGGTCCTTAAAGTCAATGACCAGATTTTCACATTCACATTCAAATTTCTAGTGTGTATTTGTTATAAAACTGATTGAAGATAATCCCAGCTTCCTAGACTAACCCAGCTAGTCAGAATATGAGGGGACTAAAGGGAAGGTTCTTCCTTTGGTTCGCATCGATGGTTCCTTAATACCCCTTAGTCGCAGTTGTTGGCACTACCCTGCAAGCTTGGACACTAGGTTTGGCTAAGGAAATCGAGACTACTTAGTAGTCAAACAAGAAATATTGGTTACAGTATATATATATTTCGTGAATTGCAATTAACCGTACTCCAAATGTTGACCTAATTACCTATGTTTTGTTTCAATTAATGTGGGTAAGGTGGTTAACTAAGTAATCAAGCTCACTCACTAGGAAATGGACTCAATTGAGTCCCAACTTAGTCAATTGGCCTTTATAAGTTGATAAAAATGCTATGGTGGCAACCTAGGGTTTATGCCATCTCTAAGAAAAATTAGGTAGCAGCGACTCAGGAATCAAAACAAGATGAAATTTGACATGTAGATTCCTTTTCAATTTATCTTTCTAGAGAGTATTTTTCTAGGCTTTTTGCTACTTCACTTGATTTTATATTGATTTTATACCAACTGAGGGTTGGATATGGTAGACAGACCTCTTGCCAGTATTTCAAATTGAAATAGTAGAAGGACCGATCCAAAACTTCTTGAAAAATCATCAAATAAATCTGATTTCACTTGCATTCAAATGCTGCAAATTTTAGTTCAATCAAATTTGTATGCTGACCAAAGTAAATCTCGTAAGGTAGAAAAAATCAGTTTTCAATCTTGTTTGACCCTAGTCCACTATACGGATTTTTAAAATTTGTATCATGCAAATTTTCTCAAATAAACTATGGTATTAGAAAGGTGGTTTGAAAATGCACATTTAGGCTAAATTTCAGAACTTTTTGATCAATAAATATCTGGCAAAAGAATTTTTAAATCTTGAAAATAAGTACCCGAATTTCAAGAAATAGCAAAGAACCTTTTAAAAGAGATTTTGAAATGAAAAGACCTCTTTTACATAAAACTCTTTTGTTTTCAAAATTTTTCAATTTTTGTTTCCACAAACAACTAACCTAAGATTCAAACAAAAACCAAAGATCTAAGATAGAAGGTGTGCACTTGTTTAGATGTTCACTGACACTTAGTGTGTGCATGGATTTCCCATTCGATTTCTTGCACTCCAAAAAGCAAGCAAATGCAAAGATATGAGAAGTGAGATCAAAAATCAAAAATCATATCCACCTTGCCTTCCCAAGAACAATGCCATTTGTTAGGTTTAAGATTACGTGAAATTGATTAAGTTACATCGTAGTATGGTTGCGTAAAAAACCTAAACAACAATTTTAATGAAACTTATGTTAGAGTCCCAGTCAATCTCAGGAAGGTGAAAGTAGCAAAATGATTCTTATTTCTCTTACATGCCAATCTACCTATAATCGCAGCCCGATTTCAAGATTACATAAACACATCTCACCTATAACGTTGTTAACCTGAACAATGTGAGCATGCGTAAGGAAAATAATGAAAGTGAATGTATATGTGTCAGTACGCACAATCTCCACAATACAAACACTACTGACCACATTTACGTCAAGTGCCACATCATTTATGCGCTTTGGTATTGCCATTTTTTTTTGTGTTTTTGATTTTTTTGAATTTTTTTTGTGATTTTTCAAATAGAGAAAGAATGATCCAAAAATAAAGATATCCACTTTTCACTTCAATGAATCATCCATAATTACAAAAATGGAGCTAGAGGAATGATTTTTACATAGGAAGGAAATCAAATCTACTACTAATCTATCAGAAAGCCATGTCGTTGGGTATGCTCAGGGAGACATCAATACTGGACGATGGTGGAG
Organism: Thalassia testudinum; assembly: GCA_037157565.1. Classification (NCBI taxonomy): domain Eukaryota; kingdom Viridiplantae; phylum Streptophyta; class Magnoliopsida; order Alismatales; family Hydrocharitaceae; genus Thalassia; species Thalassia testudinum. The sequence continues at coordinate 6,507,193 of JAZHRO010000035.1, read as the reverse complement.
GCTAGACCATGGGCATGGAGACCTATCTAAACCACACAGAGAGGTGCACACCCACAACCCAGGGAGAGCCTAGGCATACACAAAGATAGAGAAAATTAACTAGCTACTTGCAATTGAAATAAATACGAAATTAAAACATAGAAGAACTACTAAACTACTAGAATCAATGGGCACCAAGGGTGGCCCTTGGTGGTTGTGTGGATTGGAGGAGGGAGGGTGGAGGACGGCCACAAGGTGGTGGTGGTCGGCTTCTTGGAGGTGGTAGAGGGTGCTTGAGTGGAGTAGGTTGGGAGGGCTATGGAGGGTGGATGGAGATGCCAAACTGTGGCCATGGGTGGTCTTTATATAGGCTAGGTGGCACCCATGATTAGGATTAGGGTTTGGTGGTGGCGCCACCTTGGGTTGGTTGTTGATGTAAACATGTTTACACTACTTAAGATGTCTATTTATGCATGTTCTTAAGCATAGGATTGCATTGCACGCTATAAATATTGCATAACATGCATCATCTTGCATTTAGAGTAGTTTGAATAAAATGGAGGTTAATTGTCCCCTCTTATGTTCAGGGATTGGGCAAACTTTTTATCGGGGCCTCGGATCGAAGATCCAACCGTACAGATGTGATCAGGGTGACGATTGGAGTTCAACGACTCCAAGATTGCCCTAATTAGGCATCTGTAGCATCAGATAGAGATCGGGGAACCCAAGAAGATCAAGGGCCAAGATGGTGTGAATCCACACTTCAAACGACAAATCTAACTGTACGGATGGATTCGGATCGACGATCGTAACTTAACGACGCGAAAATCGACTCAATCTGACACTCATGGCACCATCTACATCATCCAAAAGATGGACGGCCAAGATGGCGCCATGTGGTGCCATCTCAGCCATCCAATCGGCCCTCAGGACCGCCACTGCCTCTCCAAAGAAAATCCAACATGCGATCTGGGCCATTGGATCTTGATCCAACGGTCCTGATCGCTTGTTCAAAAGTTCGGCAGCCCGCCCATCCACGCACGCAGCGCAGTGGATAAGGCACTCGGCCGCCTTCAGACGCGCGTTTGAATCGCAGGGTGCGGGCGAGTGGACGCGAGGAGCGTCGGATCGTCATCGAACGGCTATGCGCACTCGATAACGCTTACGTGCTATTAGACGCATGGCGAAGACGCGGCATCACACGTGATGAGGCGCGTAGCTAAGGCAGGCAATGGACGCATCTCAGCCGTTCGATCTCGCAATCGAACGGCCGAGATTTAAAGTACGTGAACGTGCGTTGAGGAGCGGAAGGCTAGCAGGCACGTGTGCACCGCCTACTACGCCCACGTTTGGACCTTTAGCGATGATTTTATCTGTCACTAAAGGTCATGAATTAATGTTTTTAGAGTTGTAATGACCAAATTGCCCCCACTCCTTGCAACTATAAAAGGAGACCCCCTCCACACAAAATTCTCATCCCTTCCTTCTCTTCTCTCCCTCTCCAAAGCTCAAGAGAAGCTTGTCCCACACCCGGGATGCTTCTTACGAGATAAAGTCAATTTTTCGTCCCCTTTCGAAAGCGGATCCCGTGACGACGACGTGCTGCCCCGTTCCCGTTCTTCCACTTTGTCCTCCTTCATCCTGCTCCGTCCTCCTTTGTCCAGGCGTCGTCCCGTCTGGCTTGTCCTCGAAGCGATCGTCGAGGAGGATATTTCTCTCTCCATTCTTTTAATGCTTTTTAGAGTAGATTTGCTACTTTCTAGAGTAGATTTACTGCTTTCTAGTGTAATGATTTTCTGCTTTCTGGTCATAATATTTAGTGAAACAAACAAACTTTTTAATGATGAATTCCATGTTCATTCTACATCTCGTTTTGGTTTTTGTTTGTAATATTCTCTCTCTTATTCTCTCTCTCTCTTCTATTTATTGTAAATAGTTAGTAGTTCTAATCAATTAATTTACTTCGTGACAAATAAAACAAATGCATGTTTTTAAATCAAACGTCCGCCTCCCTGTGTTTGACGCGGGATTTCCACTCCGGTCTAAATTTTATTTGTTGAACATGAGTTCTTCACTTTCAAACTAGAACGACAAGGTTTTCAAAACCAAACACGTTAGCGTAGCAACCCGTGCGCTCAACATTTTGGCACCGTTGACGGGGAGGCGATGCTCTTTGATTTTTTTCTTCGCATTTTCTAACTTACAAATCATTTACCTCACTTCTCTCCTTTCTTATTGTGATTGCAGGTACTCTTTCGAGACAAGCAAAAGTGGTAGATTGGAGTAAAGTGCTGTGGAAGGTTTTGTAAGTTACCCCCACCTCCCACCAATTAGATTTCATTTCACCACATAATAACACAAACATCAATCAACCTAGGTGTTCTTATAAACTCTAAGGTTAGATTGTTTATTGTTTGACACCCACACCTGCCCCAACCTCCACATTTAAAAAAAAAAAAAATCTCACAGAGGTACACAATCTCATCTGATTTTCAAACTTAACCGGTAAACTGATCTTTGGAGCCGGTACACACATCCAAACACATAATTGAGTAGAAATCGGATTAGGTAATCACTTGTGTGCCTAATTAAGTGATGCAACAGGCCAATTGTTTGAGTTGATTGGGCCGCACCACTTCAATTAAAATCAACTCATCAAGTAGCTGCCACATAGGTTCAACTCTTAGGGATTTATCAGGCACTCCACATTTTTTTAAGTTTTTAAGGAAAACATCTCCACTTGTGCTTTCAAAACCTGGTGTGTCAACAAAACTTGTTTGAAAACACCTAAAGTTGAATCCTAAAAGCTACTAAGCAAGATTTGAACCTTAAATTCACCACATCAAAAATAATCTTGCTTGAAAACCACTGGTTGTGCACGCACACACAAATCAATCAATCATTAAGGGCACAACCCATATAAAGGGCCCATCACATTCCAAAGCACATTCAAACCTAGCCCTAAATAAAATAGAGTAGACGTTGGCCTTAAGGATTCAACTCGCTCTTCAGAGCCCAGAATGAGATTATTTTCGATTAGTCTGTTTCTACTGTTCAATCTAATGTCTAGCTAGGGGAGCATAATCAAACGATCGCAGCTGGGGGGTACATTAGGTACCGGAGGCGCAAGCTGAAGGAAGAACCTTCTCCCCAGTCCGTCCTTCTAACTGGTTGGATTGAACAGACAGAAGTAGATCAAATCGTTCCTTTATCTCAAGACGGGTTTTGGGAGTCTGTAGGTCTGTAGGCTAGCCCATTTAAGGACAAGTTTGATTGTTTGTATTGCAGGGCACCTTTCTTCGTCCCATCTCTCATGAATTCTTCCACATATTACATGCATTCCCACTCTTTCCCTCCTGCTTTGAATTATCCTCAACATGACGATTATCCCGACTCCTACTATAATCAATCATCATTTAGTTTGGATAACTTGGATTGAGGACATAGTTCCGGACCTTCGTGTTTAGGGTTTAACCTTGAACACTATGATTGTGATTTCCATCCTTCTCAGAGCCACATCAATTATAGATCGTCATCGTTTCATGAACAACCTAATACAATCTACAATCAAGAAGGATACACTGATCCTTACCCATCCTCTGATTACATTGCCTTTAGGTCATCACCATCTTTTGAACAATGTGCAATGACCTATTATCAGGAAGGGTATAACGAATCTCAATTTGTTAATTCCCCTGCATTGATCCCAAACCTGCCCAACCCTGAACCAACTCATTTGGTTCAGGGTAACCAGGTTCAAGATAAGGTTCTTGCTAACTTAAGGAATATCATACAATCTTTAGAAGTGCAGCCAATACCTTGCATTGAGAGATTGGAGCCTTTGATTTAGATGATTGATGATTTGAATAAGTATTTTGTTGGATTGATGTTAAGGATAAGAACCTGGGTGAGTTTCTACTTGGGAAGTTAGCAAAATTGAGGATGAGATTTGTGGTCACTTTGATTCAATCATGGGATGATTCCTAGGATGAACCCTCTTCAAGAGAGCCAATTTCAGAACCCGTTCAGGCACCTATTGGGGGAGACAAATGTTACGAGGTTGACCAGATTGAATTAAAGCAACCAATTAAGGAAGATCTGATTTCTTCACCTGAGGTCCCTGAGCCAGGGTACGAGGAAACGTATGTCTCCTTGGAACAGAAAGTGACAGATGATTTTGGGACATACATTAATACGGATCTTGATTTCTTTGACTCTGATGGTGAAGATTCACATTGCGAAGTCTCACGCGAGTTTACAGAACATGATTTCTGTGGGACAATTGGGCCTGAGGAATCTGATAAATCATCTGATAACCCAATAATTGAGGAAACTGATCTTATTAGGGCTCACATTATGGATCCAGAATCGCATTTTCTGGAGGATTCAATCAAATGCCCTGATTGTCAGTTACACCCCATTGAGCTTATCGATGATTCCATTTCTGAGATAATTAGACCCAAGTCAATTCTGATTCAGCCACATCATTTAGGCTTAGAGATTTCAGATGGGGTGATTAATATGCAAGAGGTCCTGGAATTTGACATGCTGAATGAGGAGGATAGGAGCCGGGAAATTGTGATTTAGGAAGCAAGTTCTGGAGGAAGTAGAAGACTAAGTCGAAGGGTTCCTATTAAGCTGAAATCATCAAACCAGGACCCTTACGACATCTGTTTTGAGGATGTCCAACCTAAGCATACATTCAATGATTATCCTTTTAAGCTTGAATTCTCTGTAACCCGACCTTTTGATCTTGGGTTGCATCCTCATAAATGGCAGGCCCGACCCCAGTTGCATACTGATTTTAGGTTTTGGGTAATTTTTATCCAGAACCTAAGATATTCTCGATTATGGGGTATGGGTCTGCACCACAATCTGGTCCACATATGTGGACATTTGCTAATAGGTCAGAAGTTTCTTATGTTTATTCTAATTCTAACCTGCACCTGTGAATTCTTTATTTCTATTCTTTGTATAGTGTGCCTAGCTGAAGGCACTAAATTCAGCACGTATACAGTTCTTTTTAGTTTTTATCTCGGAGCAGACCTAACATTCACACAATTCAGGTGCTTTCTACTCTATTCCACTCTGTTTTATGTCATTTTAGTACAATAAGGACATTGCATTAGATAGGCATGGGGGGGTGGATATTCATCTTTGAATTTTTTCATCAGCTCTGTAGATTTGTTTTATTTTATTATAAAAAAAAATGGAATTAGGAAAGAGAACTTGGGTTTAAGAAAATTTTCAATCTTAGGAAATACTACATTATGATTTGAACATAAAGACCCTTCAAGTCTTTGGACTTAATCAGCCCGTGTATCCACTAAAATGTGGATTTGTTTTTCAAGTCCTCACCAACATAAATTGTATTTTAATTGGAGTAAATAAGTTTGGGTGATAAGTACACGACTTATCAACCCACCCTCTGATTTGAGGAAATTTTGAGTTTGAAGCATCTACACACTATCTTGTCACTGACTCATTGTTCGACAATTCTAACGGAAATTGGGTAGCTAATGAACCTTCTATGGTGATATGGCTCACAAGTTACTGTGGGTAACAGCCCATAGGTAGGTTGTCCAGAGCCCAATCACTGGATCTTTCTCTTTTTGCTGCCTTTACGTAAATCTTAGACCAGGGAAGCCACCTACTTCAAAAAAAAAATCAAAAAAAAAAGAAAAGGAGAAAAGAAAAAAAAAGCCACACTTCGCCGCACGAATATGGCTGGCAAGTTATCGGTGGTAACAGCTTATCGACAGGTTGTCCAGAACCCAGCTCAATAAATGCATTGAAAATTCCCAAAACACTTAGGAAGAAGCAGAGAAGTAGAATAAACTGGGGAGATATACATTGGATTCACATTTGTGTTGACCCTGTAAAAAAATAAAAGTAGGGAGAAAGCTACCGGTTGTAAAGATATACCTTTAGGCAGAATTCTTTTTTAGGTCACCTAGAGGCGTAGAAATTCGAAGTTTGTTTTAATTGCAGGTCAATGAGTCTATCACATTCATAATAGGATGCTTAAAACTTAAGGTTCTCATCAAATATTGGGTGAGTTGAATGGCCGTAGAAAGCCACTCTTAAACCCTAAAACTTGAAAATCCAAAAAAATTAGAAAAAAGGAAAAAGAGAAAAATGAAATTTTCTTTGAATAAGGTGAGGGCTTGAAGCGGTCTGCATTTTGGCAGATACTCAGGCATTGTTGTGTCTTTGAAAGTTCAGATCCTAGGTAGACATTTTCTTAATGATTGAAAATAACTCATGCCCAAATAATCCAACCTAATTCTTCTATAAATAGCATATAGTTTTTGCTAGGGACTAGCAAAAGATAGGCATGGGGGTATGATGTAAACATGTTTACACTACTTAAGATGCCTATTTATGCATGTTCTTAAGCATAGGATTGCATTACATGCTATAAATATTGCATAACATGCATCATCTTGCATTTAGAGTAGTTTGAATAAAATGGAGGTTAATTGTCTCCTTTTATGTTTAGGGACAGGGCAAACTTTTTATCGGGGCCTCGGATCGAAGATCCAACCGTACAGATGTGATCAGGGTGACGATTGGAGTTCAACGACTCCAAGATTGCCCTAATTAGGCATCTGTAGCATCAGATAGAGATCGGGGAACCCAAGAAGATCAAGGGCCAAGATGGTGTGAATCCACACTTCAAACGACAAATCCGACCGCACGGATGGATTCGGATTGTCGATTGCAGCTTAACAGTGTGAAAATCGACTCAATCCGACACCCGTGGCACCATCTACGTCATCCAGAAGATGGACGGCCAAGATAGCACACGTGGTGCCATCTCGGCCATCCAACTGGCCCTCAGGACCGCTGCTGCCTCTCCAAAGAAAATCCAATGCACGATCTGGGCCATTGGATCTTGATCCAACGGTCCTGATTGCATGTTCAAAAGTTCGGCCGCCCGCCCATCCAAACGCGCAGTGTAGTGGATAAGGCGCTCGACTACCTTCAGATGCACGTTCAAATCGCACGGCGTGGGCGAGCAAGCGCGAGGACTGTCGGATCGTCATTGAATGGCTATGCGCGCCCGATAGTGCTCATGCGCTTTTAGACCCGGCATCACACGCGATGAGGCGAGCAGTTGAGGTAGGCGATGGATGCATCTCAGCTGTTCGATCTCACGATCGAACGGCCGAGATTTAAAGTACGTGAACGTGCGTTGAGGAGTGGAAGGCGAGTGGGCGTGCACACGTCACCTACTACGCCTACGTTTGGACCTTTAGCGATGGTTTTATCCGTCACTAAAGGTCCTGAATTAATGTTTTTAGAGTTGTAATGACCAAATTGACCCCACTCCTTGCAACTATAAAAGGAGAACCCCTCCACACGAAATTCTCATCCCTTCCTTCTATTCTCTCCCTCTCCAAAGCTCAAGAGAAGCTTGTCCTACACCTGGGATGCTTCTCGCAAGATAAAGTCAATTTTTCGTCCCCTTTCGGAAGCGGATCCCGCGACGATGACGACGTGCTGCCCCGTTCCCGTTCTTCCACTTTGTCCTCCTTCATCCTGCTCCATCCTCCTTCGTCCAGGCGTCATCCCATCCGGCTCGTCCTCCAAGCAACCGTCGAGGAGGATATTTCTCTCTCCGTTCTTTTAATGCTTTCTAGAGTAGATTTACTGCTTTCTAGAGTACATTTACTACTTTCTAGTGTAATCATTTTCTGCTTTCTAGTCATAATGTTTAGTGAAACAAACAATCTTTTTAATGATGAATTCCATGTTCATTCTACATCTCGTTTTGGTTTTTGTTTGTAATATTCTCTCTCTCTCTTATTCTCTCTCTCTCTCTTGTATTTATTGTAAATAGTTAGATAGTTCTAATCAATTAATTTACTTCGTGACAAATACAACAAATGCATGTTTTTAAATCAAACGTTCGCCTCCCTGTGTTCGACCCGTGATTTCCATTCCAGTATAATTTTATTTGTTGAACACGAGTTCTTCGCTTTCAAACTACAATGACAAGGTTTTCAAAACCAAACACGTTAGCGTAGCAACTCGTGCACTCAACAGTTGTGGTCGCCACCTTCTATGGAGGGTGTGTGGATTAAGTTGGGAGGGTGGTAGAGTACACTAGAGACTTCTAGAGTGGGCGACCAAATGGTGGTGGTGAGAAGGGTTATATGGGCAGCACTAAGTGGGTCCTAGGTTGGGTCTAGTAGGTCTAAGAAATAGGTTTAGATTAGGTTTCTAAAATAGGTTCAATTAACCTATTAACTACGGTGGTAAGTTCAATTAGACTTAACACAAGTTTAATTGAATTATTGTGGGTGTGATTGGGATAGGGAATTCCTAATTAGGTTCATCAGCCTAATTAGATCATAGGTAAGTCAATTGGATTCTGATTTAGGTCAATTAGACTTGAATGGGTTGAATTGGTCCAGTTGGGTTCCATGAATCCAGTTGGTGATGGGTTAGGTCTAATAAGGTTTAGGTTAAGTCTAATCAGGTTCTATTGAGCCTAACCTAGCTCAATTCAGGTTGATTATTCCTATGAATTGAAATCTATACTACAAAAGTGAATAAAAGAGAATGGGAAGAGAGAGAATCGCCCTTGACGACTACTTAGGGGATGACTCGCTCTGATGGTGCCTAGACGAAGGTAGTGAGAGGTTGAAGGAAGGAGGACGAAGTTGGAGGAAGAGGGATGGGGCAAGACAGCGTTGTAGAAATCATCCACTTCTGGAATGAAGGTGAGAGGACGGCTGATGTGAACACCATCATGAGCCATAACTATCCAAATTTGGTCTTATAAAATTAATAAAAGCTCCTACATATTAGTTAGAAGGTCTCTTGAGCAGGATGAGTTGTTTTGAGAAGAAAAGATGAAAATAAGGTTATTTCTGCAATTTTACCATCTTATCACCAATACAGAATAACTATGGGATATGCCAGGGGTTTATTAAAGGTCATTGATGAGAGAATCATCATAAGCCCTAACTAGCTCATTTTGACCTAAGAAAGAGAATAAGAGCTCCTACATAACCTAGAGGACCTAATTCAAGGAATAAGTGTTCGGAGAAGAAAACATGAAATAAAGGTTAAAACTACAATTTCACCATTGTAGTACATAAACAAGATTTCTCAGAGGCAAAATAAAGGTCAAATGGTCAAAATAAGATAAAAAGTGGGCTGGTTCAGTCAGAAATGGGTTATTATGCAATCTAAGAATTAAATGACATTCTATAACCCTGAAATAGACCTGCTTAATTCAACAAGGTTTTTGTCAGGACAAAAATCAAGTAAACCATCTAAAATTTATGGAAAAATATCCCCTAGGGTTTAGAACCTTCGAATTGTCCATTGGAACTTGTGTTGACCTAGATTGGGGTCCTAGCTCATTAATTGACCTAATTTGGGTTTTTGTGCAAAATGTCCACTCAAACAAGGTCAAACCTAAAATCCAACTTCACCATTGAATTCCTTAGGTCCAAATTAGGTTTGTACCAAAATTTGGACCTAAGGGGAGGTCATCTTGACCTACTTTGCAAAATAGTACATCTAATTACATTTTGGCCCCTATCTTTTGAAAACCATTGCACAGACCCCCCTAAATTCCTCGCCACTCTTACAAACAGATCCCTCTACCATTAATGCGGAGAAATCCTACTCTGGCGAGGAATGGAGTGGGAGTACTCCCTGATTGCTCAGAGATCTCCGCGCAGATTTGGAAGGGAGATTCTTTGAGGAATTCCCTTCCATCTAAGCTCGATTTCAATCTATGATTTGCACCCAATCTCTCATGGCAATGCATGAGAGATTTGGGTCTCCAATAGTTTCCATCTCCGGTGAGGTCTCTTGTGCTTGGAAGCTTGTCTTCCAAGCATAAGAGTCCCTGCCAGCGCGACTACAAAGGCACCACCACCTCCTGCCGCATCTCTTTAGCTCGACTTGGCCAGAGATCCACCCCCAATTTCATCTTCTTCTCCTCCGGTCAAGAAGTCCAGCGAGCTCCGAAGAGCCTCCTTCCTCTTTCTCATCACTCTGCCACACTACTAGTGGCGGAGTTGCCCTCACCATCTTCCTCGGCATCGCGCAACACCTGCGCACGCACCTCTAGACCCTTTGTCGTCGTCGTCTTCCTCCACTGGACACCGTCTTCTCCAGTGATAGTAGATACAGCCAGCCGCCACCTCTCCCCCTTCATCCACTTAATTAGGTTAGACTTACTCCTATCTATCCCCTCTTCAATTCCCCTCCTATTTCACAAAACTCTCCTCGATTGCCGCTGTCCACCGCCATCTTCCCCATCTCCGGCAGACCTCCGACGAGACGCATCCATCACTCCATACCTCCACACGTCTCACAACCAACCTCTTCACCTCCGCCATCGACCACTGAACACTTTCCACCCACTCACAAACCGCCACACGCACTCCACGCTTCCACCGAATAAACCCACTCACATGGTCGCAGTCCAACTTAGGCACGCACGCCTAGGCTAGTCCGAGCCATGCCAACCCCTGCCTCACCTTCGTCGTGATATGGTGAAGGTTCTCCTATTTTCTGATAGAGATGCAAGGCTATTTTTGTGTCGTGCAGGGTCGAGCCCTCGTCCGCCATTAATAAGCATACAAGCTTGCTTGCTTTCCAGCTTTAGGCCACGTGCTCCAGGTTTCAAGATCCTAGGCTGCGCAAGTTGAGTGTGTGAGCGATTCTAGCCTGAGAGCAGTTGCTGTGGACCCTCCAGCTATGTCAATTGTGTGAAGACATTGTCCTGTAGGTGCCAGCAGAAGCGAGTGGGACATTTAGTCCCACCTCATGAATGCAAGAGTACGGTGCGTAACATAAATTGAATTTGTGTTTCACGCTGTTTGCTTCAAGTCACACAGGGGTGAGGTCCCTCACCCTCACTTGCCATGCCTCGTACGCAACACTCCCCCGCAAACTTGGCACCCGACCCATTTACCTAACCTAGCACTCCTCGCGCACCACACCCACGCTGGTGCGCCTGGACCTGGGGATGCGACCTGACCCGATTACTCGGCTCTAGGAGAGCATACCGAATAGAGAAATGGTGAGAGAGCGACGTGGGGAGGGTAGGGGTTAGGTTTTGCTGCGTTGTGCAGGGAAGGAGCAGAGGTAAGGAGGGAAGAGGCACAGCAGGGAAGCTAAGGAAAAAGAAGAAGAAAGAGGAAGGCATAGCTAAGGTGAAAGTAAGGATACTTAGCCGTAGAAAGGAAGAAGGAAGGAAGGAAAGCCAAAGAGAAGAGGAAGTCAAAGGAGAGCTAAGGCTAAAGGAAATCAAGGCAGAAGCCAAGGAAGGAAAAGGAAGAAGAAGAAGAGAAGCAAGCCAAAGAAAGAAGAAGAAGAAGGATAAAGGCACTGTGCAAGAGAAGAAGGAAGAAGAGCAAAGAAAGGAACCTGCAAAGAAGAGACAATGAAGAAGAAGCAGACGGCCAAAGTCAAAGAAGAATAGAAGGAAAAGAGCTAAGGAAAGAGGGAAATCAGAGAAAGGAAGAAAGAAGAACAAGAAGAGAAAGTAGGCAGGAGAAGGAAATAGGAGAGAGTTAAAAGAGAAATATCTTTTTAAGACATTTGATTCTATAATCAGATGTCCAATTCTATTTTGCTACAATTTTAACTCTTAAACTCTTGCATTTATATTCTAAATTAAGTTTTGAGTAATTTGAAGTGTTCAATTACATCATTGAGATTAGTGAATAAATTCCATTTGCTCCCTGTGTTTGACCTCGGATATTTAGGTTTTTGAGTAATAAATTCTTATTTATTGTCAACGCTTGGTCACCTATACTACAATGCGACTGACTTAAAAAACCCGACAAAGCGTTGCAACATTTTGGCACCATTGCTGAGGAGCAACACGCAATTTATCACTAATCTTTGCATTCTTTTTTGATCATATTGAACACTAACTTGCCCTACTTTGCTTTGTTGTGATCTTGCAAGGTATTTCACGAGAAGATCCCTCCCGCAAGTCAATTACTCCAGGGTAGGTAATCTCTTCTCTTCCTTAAACCATCCCCTAATCCTTAAAAGACAAAAGGAAGCAATTAATTTAGGAATCAATTGCCTTCTTTCTATAGTAATCACCATCTTTAAGGTGAACATTTCCTGATTGTGCGAAAATTTTCAAATCTTCTTGAAGTTGCAGCGATTTCTTTTAGATCCAATCCCACAAAATTCCTGTGCCTAATAGAAATCACGCTTAATCTCTACAGACAACACACTTCTTATTTTTGAGTCCAAAGAGAATTTTTGTGAAAAAGAGGATTGGACATAAAACTAAATTAGGGTTTCAACAGTAGGGTTTTTGGAGTGCTAGTCACACATGCCTGTATAAAAGGAAATGAACCCTCTCGCATCAGTGTGCGACCCAAGCCCTTGACTGAAGAGATCTAAGCAAGACAAACCCTAAAAATTGAGCTCTAAAATCACTTGAATCTTAAAATCTTGGACCTAATAAACTGGGAGTCAAATCAGGGTGGTCTCTAGGTCCCAAGCCTAGAGTCATTCTGCCATCTTTAGGATAGGTCAGGTAAAGTTGACCCCGTGGGTCAACCAACCTCCAAATTAGATCACAACATCCAAACATCTAAAGTTCAAGTGAGAACCCTAAAGCACCTTTGAAATAAAAGTGGTAGACTTAAGAGGTCAAGGTCCCCATTCTGGTCTACCTGGAATCTCAGTGACAAGAGAGGTCGGGTGGGGGAAACCCTGTAACCCATGGGGATGCTCTGCCGTGTAGGGGTCTTTGCGGGACTTTCCCTCTCTGGCTGCCCAGGTAATTCTCAGGTGGACGACCTTCTGATCCAGGGGTATCATCCTCCCTGAACCTCCATAGTCATCCAACATTTTTGGGTGCCTCGATTGGGTCAAAAACATCTCCAGTCCCTCATCTTTTCTCCTTAGAGCACACACATACATTTTCAGTGGGATTCTTTATTCAGATCTAATCGCTTCATAACTTGATTCTACATCTTGATTCAAACTCCGATTCTACATCTTGATTCCACCACCTGATCCAAATATGCAGCCAAACCACTTAGGACTACCATTCAAGAAACCTGAATATCGGAGATCCATAAGAGATAGGATGATTGAGGATGCCCTGAAATTCTATGAAAAAGAAGACAAAACCTCAACACCAGTAGAAAACATCCAGGTTGATGTCCCAACAACCATAACCTTCATCATAACTTGTGCCCAAGTGCTATTGGCAGAAGCCACAAAAGGATCGACCTGAGACATGATCATCACAGAATACATTGAGATAGAAAAATTGCATAATCTTGAATACCTTCAATGCATGACAAATCCTGTACTTTGGGAGCAACACCAAGATGATCTTGAAAAATGGGAAGAGATAATGAGATTATTAAAACAAATTATCGATCATGATGCATGACAAATCCTAGATTAGATGGGCATGCGCTAGGGGCTGGAATGTGGAGGATGGTGCACGCAGCAAGGGCGTGCGCAAGGATGGCGGTCGCGCAAGAGATGAGTGCGCTCGGTGGAGTTGTGACTGGTGGCTGGAAAAACTAAGGACAGGGGAGGAAGTTGAAGGTGGTGCTATAGGAGTTTCAGACGTCTGGGAAAATTCCCAGACATCTTAACTAATGGGGACGTGAAGTTGCAATGGCTGCAGTGGTGGTTGTTGGTGATGACGACGAGGGTGGTGCACGCTGAGGTGCTTACAGTAATGCAGACGAGCTCTAGATGGCGGTGTGGCCTGTCACGCCACACGCCCACGGTGGTGGAGGCTCGTCACCACGGTTGAGGCTGGTGGTGGTGGAACGGACGAGAGATCAACTCTCTGCACAGTGGTGGGTCAGGGATGGTGGCCTCTGGTACAAGGCAGCCTCCCTCCTTTTGTAGCCACGATCTTCATTTCAAATTCAAAATGGCGTGGCATAAATGTGATGTGCAGGTGGAGGAAGCAGAACCGAAGTCGGAGGAGTTACCTGTGCAAAGGAGAAAAAAATAAAAGAATAAAATATTATGGTTATTTATGCATAAACCCTTAACTTCTTTGTTAAATTAAAACAATGCATGCAATGCACCTAATTGGTTAACTAATGCAATTCTACGTTAATTCTAAATGCATTTAGTTATGAATGCAATGCATGAATTATGTAATTAAATCAGAAATATGAATTAATCTATTTACATCCTAATGCATGCTAAATAAATGTTAGAATTAACTTAATGTCTAGGCACTTAAATACTTAAATAGCCCACAAATATGGGCTAATCAAATACCCCCATGCCTAGTTTTTGCTAGTCCCTAGCAAATCCAAGCAAAACCTAGCACTCCAAGTAGACTAGACAACCCAATCGGTCTTCCTTTAGAAACATATTAAGTTCAGACTTTAGACCTAAGGTTCCCAAGTAGTTGCTAAGTTACAGACTAGGTCGGCTAAAGACGAGTTGCAGGCACAAGTTTCCCTGATTTCTGACTCTACCTTAAGGTTTATTGATCCCTGAGATTAAAGCATCCGTGCATGTGCTTTGGTCTGAGTTATTTGAGTTAAAGGAAAAAGGATTTTTTTTTTTTAATTCCCCTAAGTCTAACCTCAGATCAACTATCAACACGGTCTGTGTCGGATTCATTGTCCCCATTACCGTACCTCGAAGGGTGCCTGGCTTTCGATGCTTCGAGATAGCACCGCCCATAGCGACTCCAAGAACTCCTGGCAATCGACACTTCGAGATAGTATCGCCCATGGATTTCTAAAGCGAATTCAGGCCTGTGGCAATCAGCACTTTGAGATAGGGCCGCCCATGGTACCTAAACCGCACAATGCACTTACATGCCCCCAGTAGGATGGATATCCTAAGAGACAAGCACCGAGGAGGTAATATGTTATCATCGCATCCTCAAGGTGAGTATATACTCCACCTCTCCTGCGGCGGGAACTCTTCCAATCAAATTATGTTTTCAAACCTCTCCTAAGTCAAAACTAAGAGAACCAAATCTCTTTTAAGAAAGGAATTAAGTTGGTTACTTACTTACACTATACCAAGTGTGTGAAATTTGGATGCTTGGGTTACAAGGACCCATAAACCAAAAGGTAGAACAAGACTCCAGGTACTACCCTACCTTTTAACTCCAACCCTAGCTTTCCTTCCTCAACCTCTTGAGGAATGGTCCGCAACTTAACTCCTACTTAAGTTTTTAAGTCCACAAAGGACCCTAAAGGTCTAAAGCTAGTGACTCATTTAGCTTCTAAAGTTTGACCCTAGAATTAACTTAGTCTACCCTAGAGTTCTGATTTGCTTAAGAATGCAAGACCTAGCCAGTTAAGCTCAAAACTTTTTTCTTTTTAGATTTTTTGTTTTAATGCAAATGTATGCATGCTATAAACAAAATGCCTCAGGTCCTCTCCCCCATGGCTGGTTCAAACAATGTCCTCATTGAAAACAAAAAAAAATTAAAGGAAGATATTACCCAAGGCAGATAATGGTAGGAGCTAAGGCTCCTCAAGAGTGACCTCGTCAACCAGATGGCCATCCAAAGTAATGTATGGTTTTAACCATTGACCGTTGATGATAAAGGGAGTTGCTGAAGAGGAATGGTTTTGAATCTCCACAGCTCCATGCGGAAATACTTTAGTGATTATGTAAGGCCCATCCCAACGAGATTTTAACTTCCTAGGAAAAAGCTTAAGTCTGGAATTGAAAAGCTAGGCTTGTTGGTTGGGCTCAAAGGTCTTTCGAAGTATAAACTTATCATGCAAGACCTTAGTTCTTTCTTTATAAGCTTGAGAGGTGTCATAAGCATCATTCCTCAGCTCCTCAAGCTCACTTAATTCTAGAAGTCGTGCCTTACCCGCCTTCTCTAAATCCATGTTAACACTTCGAATAGCCCAAAGTGCCTTATGTTCCAGCTCAGCAGGTAAATGGCATGCTTTCCCATACACAATCCGAAAGGGAGAAGTAGCCAAAGGGGTCTTATAGGCCGTTCGATATGCCCACAAAGCATCATCGAGCTTTTGGGACCAGTCTTTCCTATCAGGTCTAACAGTCTTTTCCAAAATATTTTTTATCTCCCTATTCGACACTTCAACCTGGCCACTAGTCTGAGGATGGTAAGGGGTAGCGACCTTGTGAGTCACTCCCAGACTCCTGATTAGCCGATTGAAGTGGTGGTTTTGGAAATGATGTCCCCCATCACTTATAATGGTCTTGGGGCAGCTGAAACGGGATATGATATTGGCCTTCACAAATTTCAAAACCACAGAGTGGTCATTTATGCATGTAGGAATGGCCTCTATCCATTTAGAGACATAATCAACTGCCACCAAGATATATTCATAACCATGGGACGACGGGAAGGGGCCCATAAAGTCAATTCCCCACACATCAAAAGTTCCAACAGATTGAATAGGATGTTGAGGCATTTCATTCCTCTTCCCAATCGTTCCATTCCGTTGACATCTAATACAGGCCTTAACAAAATTATGAGAATCCTTAAATAAGGAAGGCCACCAAAAACTGAAATGGTGAACCTTAAAGGCAGTTTTCTTAGCACCAAAGTGTCCTCCACAATGAAGTTCATGGCAAAAGCTCAGTACACTTTGTTGTCCTCTTCAGGTACACAACGTCTCAATACTTGGTCTTATCCAATTCTAAATAATTCTGACCCTTCCCAATGAAAATATCTTGCTTGGGAAATGAATATCTTTCTTTTCTGCTCATCCCAAGAGCCAGGAGTTTGTCCAGTGACCAAGTAATTTACAGTATCTGCATACCAAGGTAAAGTTGGTGTTACCGCCATCAGAGTTTCCTCGGGAAATGTCTCACGAATGTCTCCAGAAAGAGAGTCATTAAGAGGAAGCCAAGACAGGTGGTCAGCCACAACATTTTCTACTCCTTTCTTTTCACGTATTTCCAATTCAAATTCTTGAAGGAGTAGGATCCACCTAATCAGACGTGGCTTAGAATCTTTCTTAGCAATGAGATGTTTCACTGCCGCATGATCAGTAAAAATAACCACCTTAGACCCAAGCAGATAAGACCTAGACTTCTCCAGAGCAAAAACTATAGCAAGTAATTCTTTTTCAGTGACGGTGTAGTTTTGCTGAGGTTCGGTTAAAGTCTTGCTTGCATAATGCAGCACATGAGGTCTTCCCTCAACCCTTTGTCCAAGGACTGCTCCCACTGCATAATCCGAAGCATCACACATCAGCTCAAATGGGAGTGTCCAATTAGGAGCTTGGAGAATAGGTGCAGAGATCAAGGCCTCCTTTAGAGTTTGAAAGGCCTGAATCAAAATTGAAGGAAGATTCCTTTGCTAACAAGTCACAAAGTGGCCTAGAAATTTTACTAAAATTTTTAACAAAGCATCTATAAAAGTCGACATGGCCCAGAAAGGATCTAATCTTTTTGACGCTCGTAGGCAATGGGAGTTTGGAAATAGAATCAATCTTGGCTTTATCTACTTCCAAACCTTTCTCAGATACAACATGCCCAAGTACAATTCCTTTATGTACCATGAAGTGACTTTTCTCCCAATTGAGACTAAGCCAGTCTCCTTACATCGCTTCAACACATTCTTCAGGTGTAGGAGACACTGGTCGAAAGACGAGCCATAAATGGAGAAGTGATCCATAAACACTTCAACACACTTGTCAATCATGTCCGAAAAGATAGACATCATACACCGCTGGAAAGTTGCAGGGGCATTACATAATCCAAATGGCATACGCCTGAATGCAAAAGTACCGTAAGGACTCGTGAATGTCGTCTTCTCCTGGTCATCAGGAAAGACTGCCACTTGATTGTACCTAGAATATCCATCGAGAAAGCAATAGTACTTATTCCCTACCAATTTCTCAAGAATTTGATCAATAAAGGGCAGAGGAAAGTGATCCTCTGGGTAGCAGTGTTCAGCTTGCGGTAATCAATACAGACCCTCCATCCAGTTGAAGGTCTAGTGACGACTTGTTCACCTTGGTCGTTGAATTCCACAGTAAAGCTTGCCTTCTTTGGCACCACATGAATAGGACTTACCCATTTACTATTTGCAATGGGATATATGATCCCAGCGTCCAACCACTTTAGGATTTCCGTTTTTACCACCTCCCTCATATTAGGGTTCAGACGTCTCTGCATGTCCCTAAATGGCTTGATGGAATCATCAGTATAAATGTGGTGCATGCAGAGTGTAGAGTCTATACCCTTAATGTCAGCAATGCCCCATGCAATAGCTTCCTTGTGCCTAGACAAGCATTCAATCAAGGCTCCCTCTTGTGCCTCAGATAGCACAACCGAAATGATAACGGGGGGCGTATCATTGGCACCTAGGAAAACGTACTTGAGAGTGTCAGGGAGGGGTTTCAACTCAAGGTCGAGGGCTTGTATGGTTGAGGGTTTCATAATAGATGTCCCCATCTTAGGTAGCAGATCTACCTTTGGTGGAAATGATGGGGGAAGAGACTCAGCAGAAACACCTAGCAATTCCTCCAGTTCTAGTATATCCCCTTCACATTCCTCCAAGAGATGGGAATGCTCATTTAGCATGACTTGCTGAAGGGGGTCATCACAAAACATTGCAGGGGTTGCCTCTTCAATCAGGTTATCTATCACCTCAACTTGAGAACAATCCTCAAGTCTGACTTGTTTGTAAGCATCAAACACATTAAGCCGGATTTTCCTATTCCCAAAGCCCATTTTCAATGCCCCAGTATTGCAATTGATTGAAGCATGTGAAGTTGCAAGGAAGGGGCAGCCCAAAATGATGGAGGGTTTGGTTGGCTTGTTGGTAGGGTCAGTGTCCAAAACTAAGAAGTCAATGGGAAAGAAGAAATCGTCCACTCTTATGAGGACATCTTCCAAAATTCCCCGTGGTGTTTTAAGTGATCAATCTGCAACTTGAAGGATTACAGGGCTAGGCTTCAGATTGCCTCCCCCAAGTTGTTCATACATGTAGCTCGGAAGGATGTTCACCCCTGCACCAAGATCAAGTAGAGCCTCATCAATTTGTAAGTCACCAATAACTACTGAGATGTGGGCTCCTGGGTCCTTAAGTTTCGAGGGTGTGCCATGTTGAACAATTGAGCTAACAGAATCAAGCAGGACAACTTTTGATTGGACCTGTTTTCTAGATTGCCGCTTTTTCGTGCACAGGTCCTTTAAGAAGAGGGCATAAGACGGAATCTACCTGATAGCTTCAAGAAAAGGCAGGTTAATATGCACTTGCTTGAAAGTTTCCATAATCTCATCTGTCTTATCTTTGGCTCCAGATGAGCCAGCAGAAGTTTGCCCAGAAGTGGATAAGCACTCTGGAAAAGGCACTCTCGATCTCTGGGTGGAAGGGTTGTCATGTCGAGTAAGGGGTGGAACGGGGGCAACTTCTCCAGTGAGGTGATTTCAAGCGGAGAAGATTTGGGTAAGTCTTCTTCCGTGGGGGTGAAAGTCGGGGTGGATGGTTTTTTAGGGGGTGAGACTATAGGAGCATCGGGTTTGGAAATTTCTTTCCCACTCCTCAGAATAGTCATCGCCTGAGCATGCTCCCTAAAGACAATCCCTTTTCCTTTAGGATTTTCCTTAGCAGCACTGGGGAGCTTCCTAGTTTCCCTCTATCTAACGGCCTCAACAAGGTGTCCTATTTGTGATTTCATCTCATGTATAGCCTTGTCATGAGATTGGATGATGGCACTTTGGCTTTCTTGCATAGTTTTCAACATCGCCTTCAATTCATCCATCTCAGAGGTCTTAGGTTGGGAAAAGGTCTGAGGTTGGTTCATTTGATGGTTTTGAAAGGATCGTGGTTTGTAATTCCCTAAATTTGAGACATTTCCTTGTCTCCATGAAAAGTTTGGGTGGTTCCTCCATCCCTCATTATAAGTGTTGGAGAAAGGGTCATTACGAGGTCTAGGATGGAACCCTTGAGCGGCATTCAGATCCGCTTGTACAAGCTCAGGGAATTGGGAGGCGAAGTGGCAATCCACAGTGGCGTGTGTATTTCCTTGGCAAATTAAGCATTTGGAAGCTTGCGGAGGTGTTAGATACGAATGAACTCGAGTTCGACATAAGCCTTTCCATGTTTTGATTCAATAATTGAATCTAATAGGCTAAATTCTGGATGTCCCTTGCCTCATTCGCCTTCAACTTTCTTTGCATGAGAGTGGGCTTTCTATCCATGTAGGAAGAATTCAAGTGAATAGAATTCTCACTCAAAAGAGGTTCCAAGATTCATCCTCAGTCTTAGATAAAAAGGTTCCCGCACAAGCACCATCCACAGTTTGCCTATGCGAATCATTAAGTTCGATGTAGAACCTTTCAACTAGTTGCCATTTAGGCACCTGGTGATGTGGGCAAAGTCTCAGCAAGTCGTTAAAGTGCTCCCACTCACCATGGAACTCTTCCCCATCCTTTTGAACAAAACTCATAATTTCCCTCCTAAAGTGATTGGTTTTGCTCATGGGGAAGTACTTCTTCAAAAACTCCTTCTTCAGGGCATCCCAAGTGTTAATATTATCAAGGGTGTGATACCAAGACTTGGCTTTGTCCTTAAGGGAGAAGGGAAAGAGGGTCCGCATTTGAGCGTCATCAGTAACGCCCTGCAGCTTCACCGTGGAACTGACCTCGGTGAATTCCTCTATATGCCTGTACGGGTCTTCCCTAGCAGTACCATAAAAGGAGGGCAGCAAGGATATGGTACTGCTTTTGATCTCATAAGGATTCTCCCCTCCAGGTCTACGTAGTGCAGGGCCAGCTTGATTGGTTGGAATGAAATATTACTTAAGGCTCCTTTGATAGGCCATTTCTACCCTTAGAAGGTTTCTTCTTAAGATTCTTTCAGGTTCAGGATCAAACACAAGTTGTCTCCTAAGAGAATGCCTACCAAGCATGCACTACAAACACAATTCAAAAGGACTAGTTCGGTCTTTACAAATTTAGACTTTTGACTTTAGTTCAAATTGTAGGTGACAAAGCAAGTTGCCTAATCAATTACGCGCCTATTGTCAACCTTCGAAATGCCTAAAAAGACCTAGTTGGAGCTTAGGTATTCTTCCCTAAATCTCAAATGGTCAAGCAAATCCAAAGATGGAAGATCGAGGGATGCAAGTAGGCCTAAGCCTTCCTTTGAAGCTGTGTTTTTGCGGTGCTTCTCAACTATCCCCAAAAATCCATGACAGGGTATCCCCCTCTTCGGATTTACAAAACCTTTGATCTCAAGTTCCAAACACTTTAGAATCCAACGGTAGGAGGACTCTTGTCTTAGTCGTTCCAAGACTTAGGAGTGTCTAAATGAGTGCCGTGGTGCAAAAGATATAAGTGTGCATTCACTGCAAAAATATTTTTAATTTTGAATCGCACACCACATTTGAAAATCAAGTCCTTGATTTTTAGATGTCCCTCCTTTAATTAGTCCTTTTTCACGAATATATGTGACCACTTGTTAGATCGCTTCAAGACAAATTATGTGGTCTTCGAATTAAGTCCAAATGCAATGTGTGATCAAGAATAGGATGCAAAGTAAGAGAATGCGTACCTTGCTTCCAGCAATCAACGATGCGAGAATGCACACAATGCAGAGAAATAAATCTAGAGGCTGCTCATACAGACCTAAATGGTTCATCCTAATGCAGGCAGCTCATTTTTTTTTATTATTTTAGTTTTATTTTACCTACTTGTGCACAAACAAGTAAAGGTAAACAATCCACAAAATAAATTAAAAACCTAAATCTAAAGAAAAAGGAACAGGCTCCCAAAAATTACCCAACACGGGCCTAAAACAAAATCGGGGAACAAACCCCTCAAAATATACCCCAGAACAAGAGTTTCAAACCAAATATGCAATGAACAATTAAGTCTAAAGTCTTAATCCTGCTCTAATCAAATCAGTGACTAAATGTATAGATATGATCGTTGCGTCCTCGTCCTTCCCCTCCTTTGCAAGGTAGCTTGATCAATTTCTCCTCTGGTGACGTCAAGGATCGCCTCTCACGATGGCTGATTCGTCGCACAAATTTCTCGCACAGAAAAAATAATAAATGGTCAGATCACTGTGCAATGAGAAATAATCAAAAATAAAATCAGGTGAAATTATTGCGTCTATTGCCTCCCCGGCAATGGCACCATTTGACGAGTCGATTCTTCGCTTTTAAAGTCGTTTGTTACATAAAATGATGTGTCGTTTGTAGTTCTATGTGGTGGAAAAATTGACTAATCAACAATTAATATAACCACTCAATTAAGAGTGGGTTGTGTCCACAGGGAGGCAATGACATATTCAAACTTGCATCGGTTAAAAACGTATGTTCACAGTTAGTTTCAATGAGAATCGAGCCAGATCTGCCTTCAGATTAAGAAAGCATCAAGAGAACATGCTGAAATGGCAATTTTGAATAACTAAAGGATATTTTTTGCAATGTAGCTTAATAAAATAATAATAAATGTTCATAGTGGCATAGAATGTAAATATTAATATAGCTTTTACTGTAGCAAAACAGGGAACTTCTTCCCCTTGTCCGTGTGTGAGGAGGAAGGAATGGCCAGAGGTGTGCAGCTCGAAGGAGGATCTTTAGACCGAGGGCTTCGTGATGGCGGTCGCGGCGAAGTGCGAGGTGCCCTGAGGTGGTTGGACGGAGGTATGGTGGTGGTGGGTTCCGGTGGCTGTTGAAGTGCCGCAGGCCGTGCGGGCGTGGATAGGCGTGGCTAAGCTCCTGGCGAGGAGGCGCACGTGTTGGACTACACGCGTGCGAAGGGTGGTGCTGCTGGCGAACACAGTTGCTACTGCTGGATGCTGCTGGCCGCACGTTGCAACCCGTGCGCTGCAGCTAGAGGGCACGCGGCGGGTGCTACAGGAGGTGCGGCTCTGCAGGCTGCAAGGAAGGCTCAAGGCGGGTAGGCTGGAGGCGCTGTAGGGTGCTGGCAGGCTTGTGCAGCCGGAGGGGCGCACGTTCTGCAGGCGCGTGGTGAGGCACTGCAGGGTATGCGTGGAGGTGGGTGCAGGGTGCTGGCAGGCTTGTGCAGCTGGAGGGGCACGCCGGTTGCGTGCGTGGCCGGAGCGAGGGTGGATCTAATGGGCGTGCGCTAGGGGCTGGAATGTGGAGGATGGTGCACGCAGCAAGGGCGTGCGTAGGGATGGTGGTCGTGCAAGAGATGAGTACTCGGGGTGGAGCTGTGACTAGTGGCTGGAAAAACTAATGACAGGGGAGGAAGATGAAGGTGGTGCTGTAGGAGTATCAAACGTCTGGGAAAATTCCCGGACGTCTTAACTGACGGGGACGTGAAGTTGCAGTGGCTGCAGTGGTAATTGTTGGTGATGACGGCGAGGGTGGTGCATGCTGAGGTGCTCACAATAATGCAGACAAGCTCCAGATGGCGGTGTGGCCTGTCACGCCACACACCTACGATGGTGGAGGCTCGTCGCCGCAGTTGAGGCCGGCGGTGGTGGAACGGACGAGAGATCAACTCTCTGCACAGTGGTGGGTCGGAGATGGTGGCCTCTGGTACAAGGCAGCCTCCCTCCTCCTTTTGTAGCCACAGCCTTCGTTTCAAATTCAAAATGGCATGGCGTAAATGTGATGCATAGGAGGAAGTGGAGCCGAAGCCGGAGGAGTTACCTCAGCAAAGTTGAAAAAAAATAAAAGAATAAAATATTATGGTTATTTATGCATAAACCCTTAACTTCTATGTTAAATTAAAACAATGCATGCAATGCACCTAATTGTTTAACTAATGCAATTCTAAGTTAATTCTAAATGCATTTAGTTATGAATGCAAAGCATGAATTATGTAATTAAATCAGAAATATGAATTAATCTATTTACATCCTAATTCATGCTAAATAAAT
Source organism: Thalassia testudinum (assembly GCA_037157565.1). Taxonomy (NCBI): domain Eukaryota; kingdom Viridiplantae; phylum Streptophyta; class Magnoliopsida; order Alismatales; family Hydrocharitaceae; genus Thalassia; species Thalassia testudinum. The sequence continues at coordinate 6,483,402 of JAZHRO010000035.1, read as the reverse complement.
GTTAGAATTAACTTAATGTCTAGGCAGGTAAATACTTAAATAGCCCACAAATATGGGCTAATCAGAAAGCACTGTGCTGGTTCAGATACCTTGGGCGGCATTATCACGAAATGTTGATTGCCAAAGTCTAGATTCGGCCATGGAACGCCATGGGTGGGATTATCTCGAAATCTCGAAAGCCAGGGTTCTGGGGGTTACCATGGGCGATGCTATCATGAAGCATCGATTGCCAGGGACCCTTGGGGATTGATGATGGGGACGAGGAATCCAATACAGACCGTGTTGAGAAGCCAATCTGAAGCTAGAAATAAAAAGAAAAGAGAGAGAAGGCTCTCCAAACAAATAAATCTTCTGTCTCTCTCTTACAAAAATGCACTGCAAACTGAACCTAGGCTAAAAATGTCTCAAGCACGGGTGCTTTAACCGCGGAGTCCTACGAACCATAGGATAGTTTCTGTGGGCCTTAAAAACCTTTGTGGAGGACTGAGGCTAAAGCTGGTCAGGTCTAGATTTTGGTTAGTACTTGAGTACCTCTAGGCCTATTGTTAGCATTCTTAACCTAATCAAAAGAATAAGAAAAGCACTTACAATAACTGATGACAGAAACTCAAGGTCTAGAACAGAAGTTAAAACCTTAAAATTTTGCTAAGGGACTAGCAAAAGCTAGGCATGGGGATATGATGAGAGCCTCATCATGAGCCCTAACTAGCCTATTTTGACCTAGGAAAGAGAATAAGAGCTCCTACATAACCTAGAGAAGGACCTAATTCAAGGAACAAGTGTTTTAAGAAGAAAACATGAAATAAAGGTTAAAACTACAATTTTGCCATTGCAGTATATAAAAGGGATTTCTCAGAGGAAAAACATATGTCAAATGGTTTGAATAAGAAAAAAAGTGGGTTGGTTCAGTTAGAAATGGGTTATTATACAATCCAAGAATTAAATGACATTCTATAACCCTAAAATAGACCTATTTAATTCAACAAGGTTATGGTCAGGATAAAAATCAAGTAAATCCTCTAAAATTCATGTAAAAATATCCCCTAGGGTTTATAACCTTCAAATTGGCCTTTGGAACCTGTTTTGACCTAGATTGGGGTCCTAGCTCATGAATTGACCTATTTTGGATTTTTATGCAAAATATCTAGTCAAACGTGGTCAAACCTAAAATCCAACTTCACCATTGGATTCCTTAGGTCCAAATTAGGTTTGTACCAAAATTTGGACTTAAGGGATGGTCATCATGACCTACTTTGCAAAATAGTACACCCAATTACATTTTGGCCCCTATCTTTTGAAAACCATTGGACAAACCACCTAACTTCCTCGCCACTCTTACAAACAGGTCCCTCTACCATTAATGGGGAGAAATCCTACTCCGACGAGGAATGGAGGGGAAGTACTCCCTAATTCCTCAGAGATCTCCTCCCAGATTTGGAAGGGAGATTCTTTGAGGAATTCCCTTCCATCTGAGCTCGATTGCAATATCTGATTTGCACCCAATCTCTCGTGTGAACGCACGAGTGATTTGGGTCACCAATAGTTTCCATCTTCGGCAAGGTCTCTTGTGCTTAGAAGCTTGTCTTCCAAGCATAAGAGTCCTTGCCAGCGACTATAAAAGCACCACCACCTCCGGCCGCATCTCTTTAGCTCGACTTGGCCAGAGATCCACCCCAATTTCATCTTCTTCTCCTTCAGTCAAGAAGTCCAGTGAGCTTCGGCGAGCCTCCCTCCTCTTTCTCGTTGCTCTACCACACTATTGGTGGCAGAGTTGCCCTTACCATCTTCCTCTCCATCGCGCAACACCCGCGTGCGCACCTCTAGACCCTTCGTCGTCGCCGTCTTCCTCCGCTGGACACCATCTTCTTCGGCGAAAACAGATACAACCAGCTGCCACCTCTCCCCCTTCGTCCACTTAATTAGGTTAGACTTACTCCTCTCTATCCCCTCTTCAATTCCCCTTCTTCTATTTCACAAAACATCCCTCGACTGCCGCTGTCCACAGCCATCTTCCCCATCTCTGGCCGACCTCCGACGAGACGCATCCATCACTCCACACCTCCACATGTCTCTCCACCAACCTCTTCACCTCCACCATTGACCACTGAATACTTTCCACCCACTCACAGACCGCCACATGCACCCCACGCTTCCACCGAACAAACCCACTCACATGGTCACAGTCCGACCTAGGCACGCACGCCTAGGCCAATCTGAGCCACACCAACCTTCGCCTCAGCTTCACCATTGTACGGTAAAGGTTCTCCTATTGTCTGATAGAGCCACAAGGCTACTTTTGTGTCCTGCAGGGTCGAGCCCTCATCCACCATTAACAAGCATACAAGCTTGCCTACTTTCTAGCTTCATGCCACCCACTCCAGGTTTCAAGATCCCAGGCTGTGCGGGTTGAGTGTGTGAGCGAATCCAACTTGAAAGCAGTTGCTGCGGACCCTCCAGTTGCATCAATTCTGTGAAGACATCATCCTGCAGGTGCCAGCAGAAGCGGGTGGGACATTTAGTCCCACCTCGTGAACGCAAGAGTGCGGCACGTAACATAAATTGAATTTGTGTTTCACACTGTTTGCTTCAAGTCACACAGGGGTGAGGTCCCTCGCCCTCACTCGCCATGCCTCGTTCGCGACACTCTCCCGTGGACCTGGCACCCGACCCATTTACCTAACGTAGCACTCCTCGCGCACCACACCCACTCCGGTGCGCCTGGACCTGGGGACGCGACCCGACCCGATTACCTGGCTATGGGAGAGCATACCAAATAGAGAAATGGAGAGAGAGTGACGTGGGGAGGGTAGGGGTTAGGTTTTGCTACGTTGTGCAGGGAAGGAGCAGAGGTAAGGAAGGAAGAGGCACAGCAGGGAAGCTAAGGAAAAAGAAGAAGAAAGAGGAAGGCACAGCTGAGGTGAAAGTAAGGATACTTAGCTGCAGAAAGGAAGAAGAAGGAAAGCCAAAGAGAAGAGGAAGTCAGAGGAGAGCTAAGGCTGAAGGAAATCAAGGCAGAAGCCAAGGAAGGAAAAGGAACAAGAAGAAGAAGAGAGGCAAGCTAATGAAAGAAGAAGAAGAAGAAGGATAAAGGCACTGTGCAAGAGAAGAAGAAGGAAGAAGAGCAAAGAATGGAAGTTGTAAAGACGAGACAAGGAAGAAGAAGCAGATGGCCAAAGTCAAAGAAGAATAGAAGAAAAAGAGCTAAGGAAAGAGGGAAATTAGAGAAAGAAAGAAAGAAGAACAAGAAGAGAAAGCAGGCAGGAGAAGGAAATAGGAGAGTTAAAAGAGAAATATCTTTTTAAGATGTCTGATTCTATAATCTGACGTCTAATTCTATTTTGCTACAATTTTAACTCTTAAACTCTTGCATTTATATTCTGAATTAAGTTTTGAGTAATTCTAAGTGTTCAATTATATCATTGAGATTAGTGAATAAATTCCATTTGCTCCCTGTGTTCGACCTTGGATACTTAGGTTTTCGAGTAATACATTCTTATTTGTTGTCAACGCTTGGTCACCTATACTACAATGCGATTGACTTAAAAAACCTGACAAAGCATTGCAACAGTCATGTAGTCATTAATGCTTAATAAGTGGGTCCATGAAGACAAAAATGAGTTTTCACGCATTTCAATAATTAATGGACATCTAGAACCCTAAAAATAGACACACTTAATTAACTAAGATTCTGGTCAGGATAAAATTCATCTAAACCCTTTAAAAGTCATAGACAAATATTCTCTACGGTTTACCATCTTTGATTTGATCATCTGAACCCATTTTGACCTAAAATAGAGTCTTAGACAGATTATTGCCATAATTTGGGTTTTTGCATAAATTACCTAGTCAAAGTATGTCAAAACCAAAATCCAACTTCACCATTGGATTCCTTAAGTCCAAATTAGGTTTGCATCAAAATTTGGGTCGAATCAGAGATTCTCTTAACCTAGTTTGTAATTTGGTCCAGTCTGATTCTTTCTCTCTCGCACAACCCCTCAACTTTTGAAATTCCTTATAAATACCCCCTATCTTTGTCGTCACTCTTTGCAACGAGGTCCCTCCACCATTGTCGTGGAGTAATTCTACTCCAGTGAGCTTATTTTAGCAAGAACTCGGTGATTACTTGACGAATCCCTCTCAAAATTGAAAGGGAGATTCATCAGGAAATCTCCTTTTTCTTGGGCCATGTCCAAGTCTCCAATTCTTTCCCAATCTCTCATGCAAATGCATGAGAGATGTGGGTGTCCTACTCTGGTGAACTTACGAAGATTGAAAGCTTAGTTTCCAATCTTCAAACCTACATCTAAGGCCTATATAATGACCCATGTTGCACGCCGATCTCTTTACTCTCATTTTCAGCCAGAATCCCTCTATTTCCTCCCTCGTCTCCAATCGGAAAGCTCCACGACGTCTGGTGTTGAAGCGACTGGCTCGATCGTGTTTTAACAATTATTGCGTTGTAGTATAGGTGATCAAGCGTCGTCAACAAATAAAAGTTTTTATTACTCGAAAAATCGGAGTATCCGAGGTTGAACACAGGGAGCAATCGGAATTTACTACTAATCTCAAATGTAATTGAACACTCTAATTTACTCAAAAGTTTAATTCAAATGCATTTAAAAAGTAATCCAGGCAAGAGTAAAATCGGACGTCTGATCACAAGATCAGACGCCTTAAAAGTGTTTTCCCTTCCTTGATTATTCTTCTTCTTCTGATCTTGCTTTCTTTCTTTTGTCTTGGCCTTTCTTTTTCTCTGCAGTCTCTCTCTTCTTCCTTCTCTTCTCTCTTTTGCGAAGGTTTCTTCTTCTTCCTTGGTCTTCTGTTTCTTCTCTCTTCTCTTCTCTGCAGCCTTTCTTCTTTCTTTGCAGTCTCTCCTCTTCCTTGTCTTCTCTCTTCTGCGAAGGCTTCTTCTTCCCTGGTCTTCTGTCTCTTCTCTGCAGCCTTTTGCTTCTTTTGCCTTGCTCAGTCTCTTCTTCAGAGTTTCTTCTTCTGCTCCTTCTCCTTCTTCCTCTCTTCTCCTTCCTGCGGCTAAGTCTCTTCTCTTCAACTCTCAGCCTGCCTGCACAAGGAGCAAAACCTACCCCTTTCCCTCTACCCGCACATCTCTCTCTCTCTCTCTGCAAATCGCTCTCAGGACGCTCTCCCAGAGCCGCAGGTAATCGGGTCGGGTAGCGCACCCGGGACCAGGCGCACTGGCGTGAGGGTGATGCGCGAGGTGTGCTCAGATAGGGTCGGGTCGGAGCCCGCCAGATCCGCGAGATGAAGCCGCGGATGAGGCGAGCGTGCGTTGGGTGAGGGACCTCACCCCTATGCATTCGGAGGCGATAAGCGTATAACACAAAATCAATTTAAAGCATACCTACGCGTTGTAGATTGCCGATGTGGGACTATTAGTCCTGCCCTACTCTCGCGCGCGCCCGCAGAACCTTCGTGCAATTGCCACAGCTACGGCCTCTGTTGGCGTTGATTTCTGGAGCAACGATCTTCACGAGACCTGCCCCAATGCGCAGCACCTGAAGCCTGGAGCGAGCTTGGAGCTTCTTCAACTGTCGTCAATGGCAGCTGCAGCTCCGATCTTGTCGTGCATGAATATGGCCTATTGGCCTAATCAAACCACCTACAGACCTTCGTCGTGGCACGGCAAAGGTGGTGTGACGTGCAGCAGGTCGCGGGGTGGCCTAGGCGTGCGTGCCTAGGTCGCCCTATGACCGGAGGTGTGGGTGTGTTCGGGGGGCTGTGGTGGGGGAGTAGAGGGATGGTGGATGGGTGGAGGTTGCTCGGTGAGGTGAGGCGGAGCCTCTAAGTTGGTCGGTGAGTCGTGCGGAAGTGTGGAGTGACGGGAGCGACTCGTCGGAGGTTGGTCGGAGGCGAGGAAGATGGCAGTGGTCAGCGACGGTCGAGGGTCGATTGACGAAATAAGGTGGGGGGAATGAAAGAGGGGATAGAGGAGAATAGTTTAAACCTAACTACAGGGATGAAGGGGGTGGAGAGGCGGACGGCTGTACCTGCTATCGCCGGAGAAGAAGATGCCCAGTGGGGAAGGACGGCGGCGATGATGGGTCTGAGGCTGCGTGTGCGGGTTTTGCACGACACGGAGGAGAATCAGGAAGAAGTCTCTACCACTGGTTTTGTGGCAGAGCGAAGAGGAAAGGAAAGAAAGCTCGCCGAAGCTCGCTGGGTACCCTGGCTGGGAAGGAAGAGACGAATCTGAGGTCAAACCCCAGCCAGGTCGAGCTAAAATTGGGCGGTCGGGTTTGGGGGTTCTTTTATACGCATTGGGCTGTCTGTTCAGAGCTTGGAGGGCACTCCTTCGTCTCCGACGGCTCGCCGGAGAAGGAAAGTGGGTGGATACCCAAATCCCTCATGCGTTCGCACGAGAGATTGGGATCAAATCAGGGATCATGACTGGCCTCAGATGGAAGGGAATTCCTCAGAGAATCTCCCTTCCATTTCTGGGAGGGGATCTCTGAGGAATCAGAGAGTATTCCCTCTCTAATCCTTGCCGGAGCAGGATTCTGCCCCAATAATGGTGGAAGGACCTGATTGCAAAGGTGGCGAGGAAGTTAGGGGGCTCTCTGCGATGATTTCAAAAGATAGGGACCAAATTATAATTTAGGTGTACTGAATTGCAAAGTAGGTCAAGATGACCTCACCTTAGGTCCAAATTTTGGTACAAACCTAATTTGGACCTAAGGAATCCAATGGTGAAGTTGGATTTTAGGTTTGACCAAGTTTGGCTGGATATTTTGCGTAAAAATCCAAATTAGGTTAATTGATGAACTGAGACCCTAATCTAGGTTAAACTGGGTTCCAAAGGCCAAATTGAATGTTCTAAACTCTAGAGGATATTTTTCCATGATTTTTAGAGGGTTTACTTGATTTTTATCCTGACCGAAACCTTGTTGATTTAAGCGGGTCTGTTTTAGGGTTACCTAATGTCATTTAATTCCTAGATTGCACATGAACCCATTTCTGATTGACTCAACCCACTTTTTATCTCATTTAGACCATTTGAACTATGTTTTGTCTCTGAGAAATCCCATTTATGTACTGAAATGGTAAAATTGCAGTTTTAACCTTTATTTCATGTTTTCTTCTTAGAACACTTATTCCTTCATTTAGGCCTTCTTTTAGGTTATGTAGGAGCTTTTATTCTCTTTATTGGGTCAAAATGAGCTAGTTATGGCTCATGATGAGGCTCTCATCATTTGGCGACTCCCTCCAACCACTCTCATCATCCGCTCATAATACCAGCGGTGGATTCTCCTTCCTCTCCCTCTTCTGTGTCGTGCCATACCAGCGGGCGCCCCAATCCCCTTCATCGTCGCCAATTCTCTCCCACCAGAGCTCTTTTCGTCTCTGGCACCAGCCACACCAGACCCGACGTCACTTCTCCTCCCCGTCATCCGCTACTTAGATCACTTCTCTCTCTCCCTACTTCTCTTTCTGTACTTACGACACACGCACGACCACCATTTCCCCCTCAACACCATCACCTTCCTCCGCTCTGGCAACCACTCTGACTAGGCTCTCCGTCTACTACACCGCACCATAAGCCTCGCCACCTATCCTAAAAGTTAGACCTTATGCACGCAAGCAAAACCCCTCAAGAAATTGAGGGGTTTGGTTGCCTTAACCGCCTACCAAACACCACCACCATTACGTTCACAGTACGCCTTTGCTAGCCCTCTTCGACCCCTCTCACAGCTCGCCACCACCACCATCGCCTTCGCTGTGCTGCAAAAAAAACTCCTGAGCATCTCTGACGTGGCCATCGAGCCGTGTTTCTCTTTTCAGGTGTTCACGCCACAGTGCCATTGTTGCAGCTGCTTCAAGCGAGCTCTCATCATGTTCTTCAGGCATCCACTCTAGGCAAGTGCCCCAGGTCATGCGGAGTAGTCCCAGGACCATTCCCAGGTCCTTGCTTGGGGATGCCAGTGTCTGCAATTGCCTTAATTGGAGGCATCTTCGTAGCAGCTGATGCATGAAGAAGGCGGCAGCACTTAGTCCCAGGTGGAGGCAGCGGATAAATTGAATCCGTGCTTATGGCTATTCGCCTCAGCACGCACAGAGGGTGAGGCCCCCCCCACGTAGGCGCATACGAATGCCCTCGCTCGCAGTTCACACCACGCTGGTTTGGGCCTGATCCATTTACCCGGTTACCCAGGTCTAGTTTGGTTCGCCTGATTTTGAGAGAGAAGGAAGAGAAAGAAACATATAGAGAGAGGGGGGTGTTTTTCCTCACTCTCTAACTCTCTACACTTAGCAAAATCTGAAGAAGAGAGGCTTTCACCTCTATTAGTTCTGTGCTCTGCTGTGCCTCTCCCTGAGCTTGAGAAAGAGAGGCCTTTGCTTCTGTGTGCTAGTTTTGAGATACTGTAGCACTTAATCTGACATGGCATTTAGTTGATTGATACTATTCCATTATTTATATAGAATTGTAATAGGGTAATTTGGTGATTCAAATCACCATCTTTACCCTAATCTTTTTACTACATTGACTCTTGAATCTATATTTATATCATTTGTGCTTCAAATTGCTATTACATTGCTATATTCTTGCTTACAATTATGATCTTGAGATAAATTGCCATATTACTCCCTACATTCGACCTCAGACTTTTCTAAGTTATAAATTTTAAGTGTTCTACCTAATTTATCGTCTATACTACAATGCATTATTTTTAAAACATCGATTCAGAGCCTTTTGGCGCCGTTGCCAAGGAGCAATGCGTAGTTTGATCTCTTGATTGCAATTTTTGATTTGATACTAACTTTCTCTATCTATTTTGCTGTGATTTATGTAGGGGAATCTAGTCAAGGAGAGTCAGATACACACCAAACACTCCAGGGGTAGCTAAACTCTATCCACTTTCTCCTAAGCCCCTGATTCTAAAAAAGCTAATAGAAGAAAAATCAATTAGGGCTAACTTGCATTTTATTCTTAGATTAATCATCACAAGTTGCCTGATTTGATACATTCTCAGAAAACATCCCAAACTTGATTCTTGCACCTACTTAGGGATTTAAGAGAACTAGGGCTACCACCTTCTTGGTTGAGCCCTAGGTACCAGACTTGGAATTAATTGATTGACCAATTAAGAGCCAATTGAGGTTTCCATTCTAGGGTTTTAGAGACACACTTCCTTAAAACAAGAATCAATCTTCCTAAACTTTGTGTGTCCTAAGCCTTGATTGAACTTACCTAAGAAGCAAACCCTAAGAATCAAGCTTTAAATCTCACTTGAATCCTAAAAGTAGGGACCTAATAATCAAGGACAAATAGGGTGAAGTTGACCCACCTTGCAGGGTTAACCAATCTTCAAATTAGGTCACCACTGACAAAAACATCTTAAATTTCAAGTGAAATCCAAAGCACCCACACTCTAAACTTAAAATTGGTAGACTTAAGAGGTCAAGTTATCCATTCTGGTCTACTTGGACCCTCAGTGACAAGGAAGGTCAAGTGGGGGAAACTTGTAACCTGTGGGGATGCTCTACCATGTAGGGGTCTTTACGGGACTCTCCCTTCCTGGCTACCCAGGTATTCTCAGGTGGATGACTTTCTGATCTAGGGGTATCATCCGCCCCGAACCTCTATAGTCATCCAAAGATATTTAGGTGTCTTGATTTGGTCCATCACACCTTCTACTTGATTGCACCGCAAAAATACACCTGCAATTGTGTCGTCTTGTGCTATTTCCTAGCATTACTAGTGCATATTAGGGTTCCATAGTTGCATTTGTAAAAATGCACGCATGCATGCATTTAATTAAGAGGGGAGGAGAATGAAATAAGTGGCCTTGCAATTAACATTTTTCCTCAAGTGCATCTTTGCAAAATTCACCAGCATTTTATTTCTACTTGATTTTGAAATGCTTCTCGCAACTGCATGGATTGACTTCTTCCTCCTCGCGCCATGCTCTCCATCACCTCTCCCTACCAGCCGCATGCACACCTCTCCCTGCCAAGCCATGCATGAGCCATGCACAGCCAGGGCATGGCTGTGCATGCTCTCCTCTTCTTTAAAAAGGGCACAATTCTTCCTTTGTAGCCAGCCTGGTCCAACGCCAAAAACATAGGAAACCCAACGCAGCACCACCTTCTTCTCCAGGCCATCTCCTCGCTCTCCCTCCATACGTAGGACCTCCTCCTCTGAGGAGACACCCTGCGGGCAGGAGTTATCATTGTGGTACACACCCACCACAGTGAGACCACCACCAGCTAGCTCTTCAAAGAGCCGATGGGCGTGGTGGCCTTCTTTTCCCTGTTTGAACGACCACGCCACTTCAGCCATTGGAGTGGGAGCTTCAAGCTTGAAGCTCAAAGCTCCAGCAACGGCAGCAAGGCGGCAGCACGCAGCAAGGCAGCTGCAGGCCACCCTCTCCTTCCACGCACTCCTGCAGGCACCCATGCCTCTAGCTTCTTCATGCAAGCGCCTTGTCGCGCTCTTTCTTTCGCAACCGACCACCGCGCGCCACTGCAGTGGCCGGCCAAGCTTCACTACACGCCAGTAGCACCCGCAAGCCTCCGCGCAAGCAGCAGGCCGCCCTCTCCCTCCACCGCGCATGCCAGCAGCCCTCTCCGCGTGCTCTGTCGCGACATCCCGCCCGCAAGCCACCAGCCGGAGCCACTCCACCGTGTGCGCCGAGACGTCCGCACTCACAACACCTACAGCAGGTGGTTGCACGGCTCTCCTGGCCAATGTAGCCACTGTTCACGTGTTTCTGCGGAACACTGTGGCTACAGTGGGGTGACCGGTGAGTTTCTCACTTAACCGGTCACCCGACGCACCGCAATCGGCCTTCCCTCGTGTGCACGTCTCGCCCCGCATTCTGCTAGAGCCAACGCGCGCGTCTGCCAGCACCTGCACCCACCTGCATCACCCACTCTCTTCGCCCACGCATGCCTGCGAGCGCCCGCTCCAGCCCTTACACGCAGCATTGTGTGTTGCGGTCCTCTCCCCGCCACTCCCTCCAGCGCGCTCCTTTCTACGCACATACGCACCTGTGCGTGCACATGAAGCCTCCAGACGACGCTTGGTCCTTCAAACGCCTTAACCCTCAGCAGTGCTCTCTCTCTCTCTCTCACAGCACTCTCTTTATCGACGCTTGCACACCTACACTTAGACTTTCATACACACACACACACACCTATACACTATTACATACATATATATATACGTATACATATATATATTGATATATATACATATATTTATATACATATATGCATATATATATATACTTATATCTATATATATAGTAGTATTTATATAACTAAGTATTAGTATACATACATATATATATATACATATATCTATACATATATTAGTACTTATATAAATATGTATTAGTCTATATACATACACACACACATATATATATATACATCTATATACTTATATAAATATATACATACATATGCGCATATACTTATACATACAAACATATCTATATATATATATATATATATAAATATACATACATATATACATCCATCTATATAACTATATATACATATATATATATATATACATACATATCTATCTACATATATTTATATACATATATTACTATATATATATATATTTACATTTATATAGTTATTTGTACATACTTATACACATATATATACATATATATATATCTATACAAATATCTATCTATACATATACTTATATATATATATATATACATATATATATATAACCATATATACATATAGATATATTTACATATATACATACATATATATATTTTTTCACATTACTTACCATACGTTGTATCGCTGGAATATCTGTACCAGTTGCTGATATTCCCCGATACACGCGTACAAAAAGCGTGGTCACACACATCTTCCACCATCCATCCTACACTCCACGCGGCACCTCATCCTGTCAGTTGCGTCTTTCTAGACGGCGACCGACTCAACACTGTGCTACACTCCATCTCCACCTCCACCCCCACCCCTTTATACATATATAGTATATACATATATAGGTATATATATACTATAGTTACTTTACTTCTGCTTCTCTTTCCTACCAATAAAAAGATAAAAAAAATATATAAAAGAGAAAAGATAATCCTTGACTTGCAGGTACTCTGTCTTGCGAATAGCAAGACCCATTTTAGAACCCTGATTTGACTCAAAGCCAAGAACTTAATTTTTAGGGTGTGCCTCAAGGACAAAGATTACCAGAAAAAAATCTAAATAGAAAAACACCAAAAACATAAAAAGCAAATGGAAGAGACTCGTTGTAGGAAAGGCGTAGAAACTTGACTTGTAACCCCACTTCCCTGAGTTCGACCTTGGGCCTAAAAGTGACCAAGATAAAATCAAATAGGCCAGGTAAAAAAATATTTTGTAAAGAGATGGTTAGGTCCAATCTAGGTTAACCACTATACACACTTCAACGATAAAATCACCATATTAACAACCTAATCGGGTCCGACACCACACCTTTTCTGGCACCGTTGCTGGGGAAGTGCGCCTTCAAGTGAGTTTCTATTCCATTCCTTTCATTTTTTCTCTTCTCTCTTCACGGGTTTTTTTTGTGCAGGTGAACCTGTTGCAAGGAGAAGGCAGGCAGACGAAGTCAAAGACGTGAGCAGATCCAAGGCAGGAACGAGAGCGTGAAGATGCCGACACCGCATTGGAGCTTCACACACGTTGCCAAACAAGTAGGTCTTCTTTTCTTAGCAACTTAGGTTAACTTGTCACCTTAATAAAAAAAAAAACTAAAAACTAAAAAATAGAAAAACTTCTTGGGATCTCTTGGGGCAAGTGGACTAAAATTTACTTGTTTGATTGATTGCCTTTACTCCCACCGCCCCGGGATTTCCCGCCTTACTTCGCATAGTGAAAATCCAAGAATCTTGATTCTTGAATTTTTCGCCATGTGAAGTATTCTTTGAGGCAAACATAAAAAGATTGATTGCACCTCTCTTTGCCTCATTTACCTGCAATTCGGGATCACCTTTCTGGTGGGGAGACTTGGAATTGAGTTAATTCCAACCCCACCATGACTTTTCAACCTGCTTAAGATTCAATCTCAAATATTTCAACCCCAACAAATTGATTTTCTTTATATTTTGGTTGAGCCTTGTGTGGAAATCTTTCTGGTGATTGGGAGCACTTGAATTGAAGTGCTTTGGCTCCCTTTCACATTAATCTAAAATTGATTCGTGAATCCACACATAGAAATCTCCATTTAGGGTAGCCCATTGCATTTTAGCATGCATTAACCAATTGACATTGAAGAAGAGTTTGTTGGGCTTAGAAGAAAACCTACATTCTCTCAAAACCTGGAGATTGGTTGAATTGGCATTTCAGCAAAATCCTAAAATCCATACTACTTAAGGCTGAACTCTAGAAACCATTCACCAATTAAAAACTTCAATTCAGGGAGATTTCCCCATTGCATGCTTGTTTTACACACTCTGAAAATCAATCACTTGGGCATTACCCGTAAACAACGCCCTTCACATTCCAAAAGCACTTGACCCTAAGCCTCTGACTAAAATTGGTAGTAACTTGACCCTTATTAAGGATTCGAGGTCTAACTACCTGCGTGTAGCGCCTACGTGCTGGTGAGGGTTCCCACGTGCCATCGGGTGTCTAAGACTAGGGCAAACGGCCTTTCAATCTGGCCCGGTGGTTCCGTAGTCCTCGCATTCGGTTCCGTAGTCCGTGATAGCAGGTAACTTAGATCTTTAGGGAACATGACCAGGGGTGAGAATGTTTCAAGTGGGGAGAGGGCGAGTGGAGGGCGATCGGCGATGGGCAGAGCGCGGTAGTGGGGCGGAGCCATCCTGGGTGGGTGCAGAAGGTGAATGGAGGACGTGGAGATCAAGGGCCTGGAAGAGAAGAGAGCGGATGTGGTAGGAGAGGTTTTTTAGGTCGTCTGAACATACTCAAAGACGTCCTTGGAGGAGGAAGAATGGTGATGTTCTATGCTTCAGATGCAGACAAAGGGGGCATGTGGCTGCGATATGTAAAAATGCCCAGATCTGCTTGGAGTGCAGGGGTGAAGGACACAAACGCGAGTTATGCCCTAGGAGGATCCCTTTGCGACAATGTCAGGCAGTCTCTCGTCCTGTATGGAGGGTCAAGAATGAACCTCGGCCGCCACCACCACCGATTTTGGGCAGGCATACAATTGAAGTTGAGATCCCATCTATGAAAGAGATCTTGGCTGCAGAGATCACACTGCGAGGTGCTTTGATTGGGGAGATCATGTCAGGTAGGCCATCGATTGAAATGCTTCAGAATCTGGTACATTCCTTAGATCTTTTATGTGCGGGCTGGAAAGTTGCTATGTTATCCCATTCTCGATTCTTGGTGTATGGTTTGGGCATGCTGGATGTAGAGCGATTGAGATTTCGTTCAAGTATCTTCAAAGATTTCATTGTGATCTGGAGAATGGTCTCTCCTTTTGATGGGGCACTATCTGAACGGCCTCCACAAAGAGTGTCCTCCAGGAAGGTCCTCCTTGAGATCTCTGGACTGCCACTCCACCTGCGGGTAAAGGGAGTTGTCTCCAAGATGCTAGCAGGCTTTGCATCAATCTGTGATGGTTCTGATGTTCTGATTGGAGAAGGAGACATTAGGTCTCTAAGAATTGAGGTGGAAGTTGCTAATGGTGGTTCAATTCCAGATTCGATCACTATCAGATGTGGGGGCACCTCTTGGCTTGTTAGGCTATCTATTCTTGGGCAGGTTGAATGTGGTCAAGATAATTCTCCTAAGGAGAAACCAATGTCTGGAACCAAAAATGAGGTGAGCAAACAATGTGACAGCTGTGGACGCAACCCTACAGTTGAGGCTCCTGATCTCAAAAAGAGGAAGGATTGCCACTGTGTTATGGCTGAGAAGGATCAGATGGAAGATGTTGCAACACCTGCTAAAAATAGATCAGTTTTGATTGGCAAAGAGGGTGACTGTCTGGAGGTTGCTGAGACTGAAGTGGAAAATTCTGAGATGATCTGCAGTATGGAGTTGGGCAGTACAGAAAGGGAGTTGAGGCTTAAAGAGCCAAACCAGATGCAGCACCTGAGTCCCCATGCAGTTGAGGTTCCTGAGCCCAAAAAGAGGAAGGATTGCCACTGTGTTATGGCTGAGAAGGACCAGATGGAAGATGTTGCAACACCTGCTGAAAATAGATTAGCTTTGATAGTCAAAGAGGGTGATTGTCTAGAGGTTACTGAGACTGATTTGGCAGATTCTGAGATGAACTGCAGTATGGAATTGGGCAGTATAGAAAGGGAGTTGAGGCTTAAAGAGCCAAGCCAGATACAGCTTGCTATTCCAACTGATTTGCAGTATGGCTATTCCAAACAAAAGAGAGGCGTGGGCAGATCTCCATATGTGCTGAGAAGGAGAAGGAAGGAGCCTCCTATTGTGGAGCAAGATATTGCTAAATCCATTATGGTAGAATATGTGGGCTGCAAGGCCAATGGGGATCTCTCAATTGAGAAATGAGAGTTTTGTCGTGGAATGTGCGTAGGCTACGCAACAAGCAAAGAAGGGCTTCTCTTTGTAGATATCTCTCTGAGTGGGAGATAGAATGTGCCCTTTTACAAGAGACTCACTTGGAGAGGGAGAATGGTCAAGAATGGGACTGTTTTAAGCAGTCTGGCCATAGTGATATTGTGGCTAAGGGTGCTGCTGGTCGGTCTGGTGGTTTGGCTTTTTGGTGGAGAAAGTCTGCCATTTCAGTAACTGAGATTTTTTGTGATAGGTTCTTAATTTCCTGCAGGTGTCACTCTCCCCAAGGTGATATGGAATGGTTTATATCATGTATTTATGGTCCTTGTGTGGCAGCAGAGAGGGTTGGCTTGTGGGAGGAACTTCATGCAATGCATCAAAGAGTGCAAGAGACTCCATGGCTGTTAGGGGGTGATTTCAATTGCTATCTTTCTGGTGATGACAATCCAGATGGGAGAGTGGACAGTTCTTCAGCAGGCTTCCAATTGGCTGTGCAGAACATGGGCTTGACTGAATTTCCCATCAGTGGTGTGGAATATACTTGGAGGAATGGAAGTGGACAGATTTCCAAATTGGACAGATTCTTTGGCAGTCCTAGTTTGTTAGAGAGATTTCAGTTATCAGCTGTTTTGAGCCTTGATAGGCTATTCTCTGACCACATGCCTTTGGTTTGCGACAGTGGGGTGAATGCAGACACAGGGTCATATTTCAAACTCAAGAGATCTTGGTTTTGGGAAGAAGGCTTTGTGCAAATGGTTTCTCAGTGGTGGCAAAGCAAGGATGTTCAAGGCACTGCTACACAGTAGTCGGCTGCAAAATTGGTTGGTCTGCATGAAATGTTGAAAGAATATGGGCAGGCTGTGAATCTGATTAGAGACCAGAAGAGGAAGGAAGCCTTGACAGTCATCAGGGATTTAGATATGAAAGAGTGCAGGCTGAATTTGGACCAACAGGAGCAGCAAATGAGGCAGCAGATGCAAGCAATTGTGGGGGATGAAGACCTGAAAATTGAAATGGATTGGCGTGAAAAATCCAGACAGCTTTGGCATAAAGAAGGTGATGCGAACACAAAATTTTTCCATCTTGCGGCCAGTGCTAGAAGGAGATTCAACCATATTTCATCTATTAAAGTTGAAGAAAGAAATATTACCTTGGTTAAGGAGATCAGATCTGAAGCAACAAAATTTTTTAAAGAAGCTTCCAAGGCAACTCCAAGAGGTTCATGGAGGATGGCAGCAATGGATTTCCCTTGTGTAACTAATGAACAGAGTGACATGCTTGTGACCCCTATTTCTGAACAGGAAGTGCTAAAGGCCATTAAAGATTTAAATAATGAAGGGGCTCCAGGTCCAGATGGTGTTCAGGTGTTTTTCTACAGAGAGCTATGGAATGTTGTTAAGGTGGATGTGTTGAAGGTTATCCATGAGTTTGAACTAGGTAACTCTGGATTTGAGAGGCTGAACAAATCCTATCTGTTTTTGCTGCCCAAGAAATCAAGTGCAGAAAGTTTTTCTGATTACAGACCCATTGCGTTATCAAATTCCATCTACCTTATTATTAGT
Source organism: Thalassia testudinum (assembly GCA_037157565.1). Classification (NCBI taxonomy): domain Eukaryota; kingdom Viridiplantae; phylum Streptophyta; class Magnoliopsida; order Alismatales; family Hydrocharitaceae; genus Thalassia; species Thalassia testudinum. The sequence continues at coordinate 6,466,348 of JAZHRO010000035.1, read as the reverse complement.
AAGGTTATTGCTAACAGATTGTGGGAGGTTCTAAAGGATTTGATTATGCCTGTTCAATCAGCTTTTCTTCCGGGGAGATCGTTACAAGAGTCATTCATTGTGGCGCAGGAAATTGTAATGGGGTGGCAAAGGAGAAAATCAAAGGCTTTCTTATGGAAAGTGGACTTTTCAAAAGGCTATGATTCTATCTCCTGGTCATACTTGTGGGAGATCTTTAGAAGGAGGAAATTTCCACCCTTATTGATTCAATGGGTGAAGAGATGCATTACGACAGCCTCTTTTTCCCCATTGATAAATGGTAAACCGTGTCGTTCTTGGATTCAGCCCCAATGTGGAGTAAGGCAAGGTTGTCCTATTTCCCCTTTGATTTTTAATCTTGCGGTGGATACTTTGGCTAGGTTTGCCTGCAAATTGGCTGTGGATGGTTTTATAAGGGGGTATTCAATGTCTAATCATAGGGCTCTAGCTCCTATACTTCAGTATGCTGATGATACTGTTTTTCTTGTAGAAGGGGGGAAGAGAGAAGCGCAGGCTCTGTTACATATGGTTAAATTGTTTGGAGAGGTTTCTGGGCTCAGATTGAATGGATGTAAATCTTCCCTGGTCTGTTTTGGGATGAATGATGGTTTACAGAATGAGATCACCATTCTTGGTACACCTGTGGTGCCATTACCGATTAAATATCTGGGTCTGCCTTTGAAATGTTCTAAGTTGAAGAAAGCAGAATGGTCTTTCCTCTTTGAAAAGGTAGCTACAAAATTGGAGGGCTGGAGCAGTAGATGCCTATCAAAAGGGGGGAGGTATATATTACTGAATTCTGTTATCACATCGATTCGTGTTTTCTTCTTCTCTGTCCTGAGAGCTCCAAATTCTATTTGGAAAAAGCTGGAGGTGATGCGGAAAAGATTCTTTTGGAAAGGGGCCTCCCATCAAGGGGCTTTCTTTCAACCCTTAAAATGGGAGTCAATTTGCAAACCAAAGAAGCTAGGAGGCATGGGTGTCAGATCCCTTAAGGAATTCAATGAAGCATTACTTTTGAAATGGGCTGTTCGGTTACTGCAGGGGGAAAAAAAATTTGGACAGAAATTATTCAGGACAGTTATGGGAGTACCAATGATGAGAAAAATCATCTTAACCCACGTAAACCATCCCCTTTTTGGCTTTCTGTGGTGCGAGCCTTGAAGGAAAATTGGAATTTTTTCAAATCTGTTTTAGGTGATGGAAAAAGCTTTAAGTTTTGGCTGGAGAATTGGGTACATGGAGGGACGCTTAAAGATAGGTTCCCCCTTGCTTATGCTGCAGCAGCAAATAAAAATGCAATGGTAGCTGATTATTGGGATGCGGATTTGGAGCAGTGGCTGTTAAATATTGGTGGGAGGAATAATCATGAAATAAGAACCCGAGTAGAGAATGAACGTCTCATGCAAGAGCTTGCTGCTTTCAAACCCATGCCTCATGAATATGACACATACAAATGGGAAGGTAATTTTTCTACTGCGGCTGCCTATGACAAATTGATAATGTCCTCCGGATGGCGGAAGATGAAATGGGGAAAAAGCTACGGAAGTTAAAAATACCACTAAAGTTACAAATTTTCTTATGGCTGTGCAGGAGGGATGGTTTGATTACTGGAGATCTGAGGCACAGAAGGATGGGGACCCCAACCCAGTTTTGTTATTTGTGTGGGTTGCATAATGATTCTACAGATCATATCTTCTCTTCATGTGCTATCACTGATTATGTTTCGAGGAGAGTATGCAATGAGTCCTTACCCACCTGGGGAAATTTGTGGAGCTGTCTGGTAGATGGGAATAAGCCTTATATACATATGGTGGCTGTTCTGTGGGCGGTATGGAGGGCTAGAAATGAGTGTGTTTTTCAGGAGACCCCAGCTCATGTGGAAAATATTGTAAATTTATGCTGGAGGCTCATACAGTGCTGGGAGTCGAACTTGTAAATTATTTTTTTTATTATCAATAATAGCTCTCCTGGTTTGCTATCGGTGATTCGATAGCATTCCTTTCTTCCTCAAAAAAAAACTTAGATCTTTAGGTCTAAGGGCACACTGTAGAGGTTAGGAATTTGATTGAATTGATTTGTCATCAAGTGTACCTTTGCGATGCCATTTCTCTCATCTCTTTTCCCTTCTCATCTCCCTAATTCTTTCTGCAGTAGTGCATGTTTGGGAAGAGGTCACAAAACCCTGAACTATGTGAATTTTCTGATAATTTTAGAAAGGGAGCCGAATCGTCCTCCTCCTCCACAAACATGGCTGCACGCCCATCCCCAAATCTCGAGAGAGGAAACCACCGTCAGGACCCACCAGGTGGTGGAGCCTTAGATCCCATAACCCGCCTCCAAGCCCAAATGGAAATGTATAATGAACAAATAGAAGCCATTAGAGAAACATTGGAGGAAATGCAGAACCCTCTCGAATGGGAGGAGCCTAGGGCTCTTAGCTCCTATCAGAATCCCGCTCCTATAGAGACCATAGGACAAATTCGGGTCCCCATGGGCGGGGACAACTTTGAACTGAAACTGAACATAATTGGCCTAATTAATTTTCACTTCCATGGTCTTGCAAGTGAAGATCCTTTTCTCCACTTGGAAGACCTAACCTGACTGGCTGAAATGGTTAAACCAAGAAATGTCGAGTTACCTATAGTCCTCATGAAAATGTTCCCATTTTCATTGCGGGATAAAGTGTTGGAGTGGTTACGCACCCTTGGGAGAACCATCCACTCTTGGGAAGAGATGCGAACATCGTTTCTCAAGAAGTTCTTCCCAATCGGGCGAACCAATGCGCTTCGTCGTGCTATCACTTCATTTACGCAACAAAACGGCGAACAATTTCATGAGGCATGGGAGAGGTGTAACAACCTCCTCAGGAAGTGTCCACACCACGGTCTGCCTAAGTGGCATATAGCCCAGATTTTCTACTATGGGCTAAATGAGACTTTGAAGCAGATTGCAGACGTTTCTTGCGGAGGGAACTTTATGAATAAAGACGAGAATGGAGCATTTGAATTGTTTGAAAATATGAGTGAAAACTCAATGAACAATGCTTCCATTAACGCCTTTAATCGTACCAGCCAGCCCCAAAATGTCCACGAAGTTGACACGGGACCCTCCCATTCATCCACTGATCTCAGCCTTATTGCACAAAAACTGGATGAAGTCTCCGTTGTGCACAAGAAGCTGGACGAGCTTCTAGCCAACCTCGCCCTTCTATGGCAAACACCCCCACTTCACCACTTCGTCACAATCCAAATTCTTCTAACACCAGGCTTATCTCGAGAAACCCGTAAGACCTTCCTTACTGAGTGTCGCGCTGAGCGACTCGGCAAGTCATGCGGATCTAGCTTCTGCGAGCTAATATTTCAACACGGTGGACCAAGCCTTCGTGTGCTCGGAAGTATATTTACATGCGGACATGTCTTCTGGCATAGAAGATGCTTGCGCCTTGGGGAACAACCCGTTCTCTGCCACGCATAACCCCGGGTGGCACAATCATTCGAACTTCGCATGGTCCAACAACCCGTAGTGCCAAAACCCCATGGGTGGACCAATGCGACCGTCCGCACCCGTCATCCCAAGGGCCCAGTCTAATCCTATGGCGAATCTACCATCAGGCCCTTGCGCACCGCAAGCAGAGCACACATCAAGTCCTCTTGACAAATTGATGCGAATGATGACGGAAATGTTAAAGCACCATGAAGAGAACATGACCTCTCTTCAGCACTAATTGGCGCAGCAGAATGCTGAGATTAGTCAACTACACATGGCGACTCGATCTCAGGGCACTCTTCCCACCCAACCTGATCCAAACCCATGAAACTTCGTACCCCGTGGTCCTCAACCACAGGTACGACTTTCTCAGGGGCAGGTTAATCAAATTCTGCAAGCTCCGAGCATTCCACCGGGATTTTAGGCCAATCTCGCTGCAGCACCGCACTCTTATGTCCCTATTGCAAACCCTCCTCCGCCGTATGATCCCACTGGACCTACACTGTCCAATGCTATCACTACGATAGTGGTAAGTAGACCGTCGATCTACCTCGACCTAATCCTGGCTCGTCTTCTTCATCGCCCTCTCATTCGGGATGCGCACCGCATTCGCGAGAGGACGATACACCCAAATTGGTGCCAGAATCAATTCCATTCCCTGAGGCTCTACTGAGGGAGCCAAAAGGCAAAAAGAAAGATACGTAAGCCTTTAATAACCTGTGTAATTTGTTCAGGGATGTAGAAATCAAGGTACCCCTGCTCGAGGCTATCGACCACATAACTACTGTCGCCCAATTTTTCAAAGACTACACAACACCCCGGCAACAGTCAAAGAAAACCAAGAATCTGGTGGTTCTCTCACCTCATGCGAGTTGTGCTATACTGTCAAACTTACCACCGAATCAGAAAGATTCGAGAACACCACTGATTTCCTGTAGTATCCAAGGCTGCAATTTTAACTATGCCCTGCTTGATCTAGGATCTTCCATAAATCTCATACCAACCATCATGCTCGAAAAATTTTCCTTGGGAAATCTGGAACCCACCCCTATCATGTTATAGTTGGTAGATCGTTCTGTCAAAATTCCGAAGGGTGTGGTGGAAGACGTGGTGGTTAGGGTCAATAGTCTCTATTTTCCTGTTGACTTTCTTGTTTTAGACATGGGAGTTCCTAGTTCACTTTCTGATTGTCTGATCATCCTCGGTCTAACTTTCTTGGCCACAGCCCGCGCCCATATCGATTGCGAGTCGGGCTGTATTGAGATTGCCATTGGATCCGAAAAGCTCAAGCTTAACATCTTCAAGGAACCAAGAACTTTGATTGAGATTGCATCGAGGATGACACGTATGACGAGGACATGGCCGTCAGCACGTGTATCGGACTAATTGGGACCTATTCGGACTGCTGTGGATTACGTATAAACACTGATGACTGCCTGACCAACACATATTGTGACGTTCCCCCATCCCTCCCTTGTCCCGTACCTTCTCCTGGCCAGACTTTTGCCAAGGTTTTCTCCACTTCCCATACCTCGTGGTTTGAGTCATATCTGGGCTACTCACTGCCGGTCCACACTCTTGAAGATCGGATTGCCCTTTCTTCCCTGCCAAATCAGGAGGATTTGCAAATCCACATTGGGACCTTGAGCCCATATACTTCTCACTGGGGCTATTCCTTTTTGGATCCATCTATCCAAGAAGCCCCTCTTCTTGGCCAATCTGAGGGCCAACTTCTTCTCCCAGACTTGTTCTCCAACCCTCCTGGGACCTCCTCCCAAGAAATGTCAGATCTTTCACCATCCACTCCTGAGCTGAAAGAGCTACCTAGTACACGTAGGTATGTTTTCCTAGGGCCAAATGAAACGCTCCCTGTAATCATCAGTTCAAAATTGACTAGGGAGCAAGAGTGCAAACTAACTAAGGTCCTTGACTGTTCGATCTTTCGCTTTTAAGTCGTTTGTAGTTTAATGTGGTGGAAAAATCGACTAATCAATTTTTAACAGGAAATAACCACTCGCATAGGAGCGGGTCGTATCCACAGGGAGGCAATAATGTATTAAAATTCGCGCCACTTAAAAATGTTTGTTCGTAGTCAATTTGGACAAGAACCAAGCCAAGATTGCCTTTAGATTAAGGTTTAAGCAAGAAACAATGCTGAAATGGCAATTATGAGAAACTACAGGATATTTTCCGCAATGCAGAGTCAATAGAATATGATTAAAATGTGGCAATGGTAGAAAATGTAAATTTTAATTAACGTTTTACTGTAGCAAAACAGCGGAATTTTTCCCCGTTGTCTTGCGCGACGAGGAGCCGATGGCCGGGCGCGGGAAGCTCGGAGGAGGTCCCTTGGATCAAGGGCTTCGAATCGGTGGTGGCGGCGAGTCGCGCGGTGGTCGGAGGTGGCCGAACGAGCTCCGGCGGAGGTGCTGCAGCCGGCAGCTTGCGCAGCCTGTTGGCGTGAAGTCCGTCGCCTGCTGCTGCTGCGGGGGTGGCTGCTGCCGCTGCCGTGGGCACTGCTGCGGCTGGCGTGGCAGGCGTTCGTCTGCAGGCGCGGGGAAGAGCGCGTTGCAGGCGGTTCTGCAAGCACGGCGAAGGGTGCTGCAGCGAGGTTGGAGGATGGCGTGCGCTGCGGAGGGTCTGCGGAGGGTGCTGGCGCGATTGGCGTGGGCGGTGGTCTGCAGGCGCGTGGAGATGGCTGCGGTGGTCTGCAGGCGCGGTTGATGGTGGGCATGGGTGTGCTGCAGGCTGATGGGCGCGGGGAAGGTGGCGTAGGCTGATCTGCAGGCGTGCGCAGGTCTGCAGCCGGTGAGCGGTGGAGGGTGCAGGCGTGGGTGCGCTGAAGGTTCTGCAGGCTGTTGAGCGGAGGCATGGCTGTTGGAGAGTTGAGGCGCGTTTGAGCTAAAGGTTGACGGTCGTGGGTGCGCTGAAGGTTCTGCAGGTGCGGGAAGGGGTCTGCAGGCGACTTCAGGCGTGTGCGGTGAAGTGAGCGGGTAACTTCAGACGTCTGGGAAATTCCCCAGATGTCTTAAGTTACTGAGAGGGTGGCTGAATCAGTAGGTCAGTGATGGTGGTCGGCGATGACGGCGAGGGAGTTGCACGCTAAGGTGCTCACGGTAATGCGGGCGAGCTCCGGATGGCGGTGTGGCCTGTCACACCACACGCCCACGGTGGTGGAGACTCGCCGCCACTGTAGAGGCCGGCAGTGTGGAGTGGAAGAGAAAGGTTCTCTCTGCACAGTGGTGGGTCGGTAGCGGAGGCCTCCTGAGCTCAGCTGCCTCCCTGCTCCTTTTGTAGTGTCCTGAACAAGTTTGAAATCAGCCGCCGACCAGATCCACCACATCCGCTCCCCCTTGAATGGCTTCATCACTACAGCAGCCGGGCATTGGAGCGGCACCCAGCCGTTCTGAAAGAAGAAGAATAAGGAAAATAATGTTAAAATATTAGGATTATTTATGTATAGACCCTCAATTTCTATGTTAATGAAAACAATGTACCTAATTGGTTATCTAATTAGATGAATGCTATTCTAAGCTAATTCTAAATGCACTTAAGATATGAATGCAATGTATGGATTATGTAATTAGATTAAAACTATGAATTAATCTATTTACATCCTAATTTATACTAAATAAATGTTAGAATTAACCTAATGTGTAGGCACTTAAATACTTAAATAGCCCACAACTATGGGCTAATCAAATACCCCCATGCCTAGCTTTTGCTAGTCCCTAGCAAAATTAGACGAAACCGAGCACTCCAAGTAGACTAGTCAACTCACTTAGTCTTCCTTCAGAAGCATATTAAGTTCAGGCTCTAGATCCAAGGTTCCTAAGTAGTTGCTAAGTTACAGACTAGGTCGGCTAAACACGAGTTGCAGGCACAAGTTTCCCTGATTTCTGACTCTACCCTAAAGTTTATTAATCCCTGAGATTAAAGCATCCGTGCTTGTGCATTGGTCCAAGTTATTTGAGTTAAAGGAAATTTTTTTTTTTAATATATATACTTTTTTTTTTTGTTTGATTCTTCTAAGTCTAACCTCAGATCAGCTATCAACACGGTCTGTGTCGGATTCATTGTCCCCATTACCATACCTCGAAGGGTGCCTGGCTTTCGATGCTTCGAGATAGCACCGCCCATAACGACCCCAAGAACTCCTGGCAATCGACACTTCGAGATAGTATCGCCTATGGATTTCTTAAGCGAATTCAGGCCTATGGCAATCGGCACTTCGAGATAGGGCCGCCCATGGTACCTGAACCGCGCAATGCGCTTACATGCCCCCAGTAGGATGGATATCCTAAGAGACAAGCGCCGAGGAGGTAATATGTTACCATCGCATCCTCAAGGTGAGTATATACTCCACCTCTCCTGCGGCGGGAACTCTTCAAATCAAAATGTGTTTTCAAGCCTTTCTTAAGTCAAAACTAAGAGAACCAAATCTCTTTTCAGAAATTAAGTTAATTACCAGACCAAGTGTGAAAAATTTGGATGCTTGGGTTACAAGGACCCGTAAACCAAAAGGTAGAATAAGACTCCAGGTACTACCCCACCTTTTAACTCAAACCCTAGCTTCCCTTCCTCAACCTCTTTAAGAATGGTCCGCAACTTAACTCCTACTTAAGTTTTTAAGTCCACAAAGGACCCTAAAGGTCTAAAGCTAGTAGCTTATTTAGCTTCTAAAGTTTGACCCTAGAATTAATTTAGTCTACGCTAGAGTTCTGATTTGCTTAAGAATGCAGGACTTAGCCAGTTAAGCTCAAAACTTTTTTTTTTATATGTACAAATGTATGCAATTATGCTATGTATATCCCCAAGTACACCCCCCCATGCCTAAAATCTGCAATGTCCTCATTGCATAGAAGGATATTACCTGGGTCAAAGCTAGGCTGAATAGCCGAAGAACCTGCAAATCAGGTTCAAGAATTGCAGAAATAGGCCCTAACAATGAGCAAAGCAAAGTTGGCCTAGAAAATAGGTAACCTAGGATGTTGGCGAGCTGATGATGAATCCCGATAGCAAATGCTCGCCCAACTAAAATGGGAATGAAATCTTCCCAGGTCACCAGAAGAGGTTCTAAAGGATAAACAGTTAAAATAACCTCCAAAGGGGTAGGGGTAGGATGACAAGCATCCTCCAAAAAGAATGGGGAAGGAATGGTATAGAGATAAACCCCCAGGGTAATGGACTGACTAAAGAAATCATCAATCCATACCCGATACTCCATTACAGAAAATATTGGTCTGTTAAGCCCCTAGTCAGAACAAAAATGAGCAATTCTCTAAGGCAAGGATCGTCTAAGGTGTCCAAGTTACGAGGTTGTGGGATGGCCATAAGATCTAGGTTGGGTTTAATCAGCTTGGTGTCCATCCCAAACACTCTTTCTAAATCCTCAATTTCATCCCTAGCATTCCTTGCACCATCACGTGGATCTTCCTGCTCTTCATCAGGAGTCACAATTTCGCTTTCAGATATAAGCGAATCAGAGGGTGACTTCGAAGTGAATGAAGGCAGGTTGGAAGCAACAGATCTAGGGATTATCCTATCAATGTCATCCCCGGGTTTTTGTTCTTTACTCAAATCTTCCCCGGAGTCTATATGTGAATCCACATAAATCTTAGAAATTGCTTCCAAATTTTCCATCATTTTATCATGAGGAGAAATATCATCAATGGGTGTGCCAAGGAAACCTAATTTGGTCAAATTTGTGACATCCTCAGGGGCTAACTCTTCAAATAAGACATAATCACCCTTATTGTCACTCCAAATCTTGAATGTAGGTTCCTCATATAATTCGTCTTCCTCCTCATCACACAATTCATCATGTACCTGAGGTCTAGAATCATTTAATATCTCAGCAGATCCCCTAGGGTGCTCTATCTGAGGTAAATTATTTACATTGGTTACATCAGACTCCTCAGATAGGTCAATTTCTTTAGGGTTAGGTTCCCTAAGGGTAGGTTTGAGTTCCATATCGTGATCAGAAGGGAGGGCAGGATTAACAACTTGACTTTGACCCACTTCATCAAATGTCACGAAAATACTATCATCTGGGTCGAGGTCTTCCAATGGTACCATCATTCCCTTCTTTTGACTCCAATATAATTCAGGTGGATACTCAACCTTATCATCATCTTCCTCGGGTTGCCACCTTTCTTCATCCAATGCATAGCTACTTTCATGTGTATTTTCCTCCCACCTAAAGTGTAGATCTCTCAAGGAAGTGTCATCTAATGGGGAGGTTTCAAAATCGATCCTCGAAAAGTAGCTATTCTCCCCAGAATTTCCCTTCAACTTAAAGTGTAGCTTTCCCACGGGAGATGCATCTATTGTAGAGGGGTGTACGTCATCGTCAATGTGGCAGATTGGGTGGCTAATTTCATCTCTTTCTTGTTGGCCTGCTCTCAAAGATTCTCCTAACAATTCACTCATTTCATTTTGCATTTTCTGTATTTCCATCTTCAAAGAGGAGAGGTCATTTCTATCATAAGAGAAGTCAGGCTCAGGCTTATAGTACCTAGGAGTGTTTGTCCAACCATTATAAGTTTTCAGGGAGGGTGGGTTGGGTATTTCTTTGGTATGTGGGATATTGGGCAAAGCAAATCCCGCTCCTGAGTTCTGCTCACTAATTTGGGGCTTAACTAGGCCATTACTCCTATAATAGGAGTAAAACGGATCCCAATGATTGTCATTATGTCCATCAAGGAATGGACCATCTTGACGTCTGGGATCGAAGGATGCAGAGTGGGGGTGAGGGTGTGGGCAAGATGTGAAAGGATGAAAATCAATGTGGTCCATTCTAACTCACACTTCAATCAGAATTCCCCAAGCAAGACACAATTCAAAAAGGACCTTTTAGGTCTTTCCCAATTTAGGCTTTTGATTTTAAGTCAGATTGCAGGTGACAATACAATTTGTTCAATCAATTTACGCGCCTATTGTCGACCTATGGCTCGCCTAAAAAGACCTATTTGGAGCTTAGGTGTTCTTCCCTAAATCTCAAATGGTCAAGTAAATCCAAAGATGGAAGATCGAGGGATGCAAGTAGGCCTAAGCCTTCCTTTGAAGCTGTGCTTTCGCGGTGCTCCTCAACTACCCCAAAAAATCCGTGACAGGGTATCCCCCTCTTTGGATTTACAAAACCTTTGATCTCAAGTTCCGAACACTTCAGAATCCAACGAAAAGAGGGCTCTTGTCCTAGTATTTCCAAACCTAAGGAGTGTCTAGAAGCGTGCCGTGGTGCAAGTGAAATAAGTGTGCATACACCGTAAAAGATTTTGAACTTTGAATCGCACGCCAAGTTTAAAAATGAAATCCTTGGTTTTTAAAATGTCCTTCCTTTAATTAGTCCTTTTTCTAAAAAAAATATGACCACTTGTTAGATTTATTCAGTACAGATTAGGTGGTCTTCGCATTAAATCCTAAATGCAATGCGTGATAAAAAATAGGATGCAAAGTAAGAGAATGCGTACCTTGCCTCCAGCAATCTTCGATGCAAAAATGCACGCAATGCAGAAAAGCAAATCTAGAGGCTGCTCATACTGACCTAAATGGTTCGTCCTAGGGCAGGCAGCTTCTAGTAGGCAGCTCATTTTTTTCTTTTTCTATTTTTTTTTTAGAACTACTTATGCACAAGCAAATAAAAGAAATAATAATAAAAAAATAAACCTAAATCTAAAGAAAAGGGAACAGGCTCCCAAAAATTACCCAACACGGGTCCAAAACAAAATCGGGGAACAAACCCCTCAAAATTTGCCCCAGAACAAGGGTTTCAAACTAACTGTAATGAAAAATTAAGTCTACAATCTTAATTCTATTCTAATTAAACTAATGACTAAATGGTGTCCGTCGCGTCCTCGTCCTTCTCCTTTGTTTAAAAATGGCTCGCCCAATTCTCGTCTGGCGACGTCAAGGGTCGCCTCTCACACTGGCTGATTCTTGCACAAATTTTCTCGCACAGAAAAGAAAATAATGAATGGTCAAATCTCTATGCAATTGACAAATAATCAAAATAAAATTAGGCGAAATTATTGCGTCTGTTGCCTCCCCGGCAATGGCTCCATTTGATTGTTCGATCTTTCGCTTTTAAGTCGTTTGTAGTTTAATGTGGTGGAAAAATCGACTAATCAATTTTTAACAAGAAATAACCACTCACAGAGGAGTGGGTCGTATCCACAGGGAGGCAATAACGTATTAAAATTCACGCCACTTAAAAATGTTTGTTCGTAGTCAATTTGGAGAAGAACCAAGCCAAGATTGCCTTTAGATTAAGGTTTAAGCAAGAAATAATGCTGAAATGGCAATTATGAGAAACTACAGGATATTTTCCGCAATGCAGAGTCAATAGAATATGATTAAAATGTGGCAATGGTAGAAAATGTAAATTTTAATTAACGTTTTACTGTAGCAAAACAGGGGAATTTTTCCCCGTTGTCTTGGGCGACGAGGAGCCGATGGTCGGGCACGGGAAGCTCGGAAGAGGTCCCTTGGATCAAGGGCTTCGAATCGGTGGTGGCGGCGAGTCGCGCGGCGGTCGGAGGTGGCCGGACGAGCTCCGGCGGAGGTGCTGCAGCCGGCAGCTTGCGCAGCCTGTTGGCGTGAAGTCTGCCGCCTACTGCTGCTGCGGGGGTGGCTGCTGCCGCTGCCGTGGGCACTGCTGCGGCTGGCGTGGCAGGCGTTCGTCTGCAGGCGCGGGGAAGAGGGCGCTGCAGGCGGTTCTGCAAGCGCGGCAGAGGGTGCTGCAGCGCGGTTGGAGGATGGTGTGCGCTGCGGAGGGTCTGCGGAGGGCGCTGGCACGATTGGCGTGGGCGGTGGTCTGCAGGCGCGTGGAGATGGCTGCAGTGGTCTGCAGGCGCGGTTGATGGTGGGCACGGGTGTGCTGCAGGTTGATGGGCGCGGGGAAGGTGGCGTGGGCTGATCTGCAGGCGTGCGCAGGTCTGCAGCCGGTGAGCGGTGGAGGGTGCAGGTGTGGGTGCGCTGAAGGTTCTGCAGGCTATTGAGCGGAGGCGTGGCTATTGGAGAGTTGAGGCGCGTTTGAGCTGAAGGTTGACGGTCGTGGGTGCGCTGAAGGTTCTGCAGGTGCGGGAAGGGGTATGCAGGCGACTTCAGGCGTGTGCGGTGAAGTGAGCGGGTAACTTCAGACGTCTGGGAAATTCCCCAGACGTCTTAAGTTACTGAGAGGGTGGCTGAATCAGTAGGTCGGTGATGGTGGTCGGTGATGACGGCGAGGGAGTTGCACGCTAAGGTGCTCACGGTAATGCGGGCGAGCTCCGGATGGCGGTGTGGCCTGTCACACCACACGCCCACGGTGGTGGAGACTCGCCACCACTGTAGAGGCCGGCAGTGTGGAGTGGAAGAGAGAGGTTCTCTCTGCACAGTGGTGGGTCGGTGGCGGAGGCCTCCTGAGCTCGGCTGCCTCCCTGCTCCTTTTGTAGTGGCCTGAACAAGTTTGAAATCAGCCACCGACCAGATCCACCACATCCACTCCCCCTTGAATGGCTTCATCACTGCAACTGCCGGGCGTTGGAGTGGCACCCAGCCGTTCTGAAAGAAGAAGAATAAAGAAAATAATGTTAAAATATTAGGATTATTTATGTATAGACCCTCAATTTCTATGTTAATGAAAACAATGTACCTAATTGGTTATCTAATTAGATGAATGCTATTCTAAGCTAATTCTAAATGCACTTAAGATATGAATGCAATGTATGGATTATGTAATTTGATTAAAACTATGAATTAATCTATTTACATCCTAATTTATACTAAATAAATGTTAGAATTAACCTAATGTGTAGGCACTTAAATACTTAAATAGCCCACAACTATGGGCTAATCAGTCCTCATAGAACACAAGGCAGCTATTGGATGGTCCTTATCAGACTTATCTAGCATTAGCCCCTCCTACTGCACTCACCATATATATACGGAGGAGGACGCTCGACCTTCCCGCAAGATGCAGCGACGTCTCAACCCTATCATGCGGGAGATCGTTAAGAAGGAAATCATTAAGTGGCTGGATGCGGGTATAATCTACCGATCAGCGATAGCCCTTGGGTGAGTCCGATTCACGTTGTGCCCAAGAAGGCAGGACTCACCATCCGTGTCAATGACAGGGGCGAATCCATCCCTATACGCACTCCTACATCTTGGAGAGTGTGTGTAGATTATAGGAAACTCAATGCTACAACCAAGAAAGATCACTTTCCGCTACCATTCATTGACCAAATCCCGGAGCGGTTAGAGGGAAATAAATTTTTCTATTTCCTGGATGGATTCTCAGGATATAACCAGGTGGCAATTGACCCCCGAGACCAAGAGAAAACCACTTTTACTTGCCCCTTTGGTACCTTTGCATTTAGAAGAATGTCGTTCGGACTTTGCAACATGCCAGCAACTTTCCAGAGATGTATGCTGGCGATATTCCATGACATGGTGGGTGACTTTCTCGAGGTCTTCATGGATGGCTTTTCGATCTTTGGACCATCTTTCGATGAATGTTTTGCCAACCTGACTTGTATCCTTAGGAGATGTATTGATGTAAACCTCGTGCTTTCCTGGGAAAAAAGTCATTTTATGGTGCACGAGGGAATTGTTCTCAGACATATCATCTCCGATAGGGGTATCGAGGTTGACAGAGCTAAGCTTGATGTCATTGCTGATTTACCTGTGCCTGGCTCTGTCAAACAAATCCACTCCTTCCTGGGACACGTCGGTTTCTATAGGAGATTCATCAAAGACTTCTCCAAAATTTCTCGACCCTTAACTCATCTCCTATCAACCAATGTACATTTCGATATGGGCCCCGACTGTATACAAACATTGACGTAGCTGCGTAATGTTGTCACCAGGGCCCCTGTTCTCCAGCTGCCTGATTGGTCCCTCGACTTTGAACTCATGTGTGACACTTCCGACCTTGCAGTCGGAGCCATCCTAGGACAAAGAAGCGATAGACACCCCTTCGTGGTGTACTATGCCAATAAGACGTTGGACGAGGCCCAGCGTAATTATACTACCACTGAAAAAGAACTACTGGCGGTCGTCTTTGGGCTGGAGAAATTCCGCTCTTACCTTCTGGGCTCTCATGTTATTGTTTTCACAGATCATGCAGCCATTCGCCATCTCATGCACAAGAAGGATGCCAAGCCTAGACTGATTCGTTGGATCCTTCTGCTCCAGGAATTTGACATTGAGATACAAGATAAGGCCGGAGCCCAGAATGTTGTGGCTGATCACCTTTCCAGACTGGACCTTGATCATATTGGACTTACTCTGCCGATCAATGAAATTTTTCCTGATAAGCACCTATTGGCAATAAATGTGGCAAGTGGACCGTGGTATGCTGACATTGCCAATTACCTTGCTTCTGGATCCCTTCCATGTGGCTGGCCTAAAAACCAGCGCGAGCGTCTCATGGCAGAAGCAAAGTATTATTTTTGGGATAATCCACTTCTTTTTTGCATAGGTACTGATCAAGTCATCCGTCGCTGTGTTCCTGACAGCGAGTTCCACAGTGTGCTATCCTTCTGCCACGATCAGGCTTGCGGAGGCCATTTCTCTGGGAGGAAAACTGTAGCCAAGGTGTTGCAGTGCGGTTTCTTTTGGCCCTCCCTTCACCAGGATGCACACAATTATGCCAAGCATTGCACTTGGTGCCAGTCGTTAGGGTCAATGTCACATCGTGACATGATGCCCTTACAACCCATCCTAGTTGCAGAAATCTTCGACATTTGGGGAATTGATTTCATGGGTCCCTTTCCTCCTTCCAACGACTTCGAATTCATCCTCGTGGCCGTTGACTATGTTTCAATATGGATTGAGGCTATTCCCGCACGCCGTGCTGACCATGTTATATCCACTCGATTTGTCAAAGACCACATCTTTGCGCACTTTGGGATCCCTCGAGCCATTATCTCGGATGGAGGAAGCCACTTTACCCATGCTTCTTTTCGGGCACTTTTGAGGAAATACGGAGTCCACCATCGTATCACATCCCCGTATCATCCTCAAACGAACGGCCAGGTAGAGGTGTCGAACCGGAAAATCAAGCAGATTCTCCAGAAAACGGTTCGGCCTGACCGTAAGGATTGGTCTGACAAGCTGATTGACACACTTTGGGAGTATCGGACCACCTTCAAGGCTCCCCTTGGTATGTCTCTGTATAGAATCGTTTACGGGAAGCCTTGTCGTTTGCCCGTGGAGTTGGAGCACCGCGTTTATTGGGCGGTTCGCCAATGTAACCTCGACCTAGACCTGTGTGGTCGAGAAAGGAAACTCCAACTCCAGGAGCTGGAAGAGCTCTGTCGTGAAGCCTATGATTCTGCTTTAACTTTCAAACAACGCACTAAGGCTTTTCACGAGAGCCATATTCGGTGGAAAGAATTTGAGCCATCTCAGCAAGTTTGGCTCTATAATGCCCGACTCAAATTCTTTCCTGGGAAATTGAAGTCCAAATGGACTGGTCCTTTCCTGGTTTCAAGACCATTCCCCAACGGGGCCGTCGAGATCAAAGATCCCAAATCTGGGAGTAAATTTACGGTCAACGGGTAGCGTTTGAAACCCTATCTGACTCATGAACCTGCCCCCATTGGAGAAACCATTGCCCTGCTGGAGGGTAACTAATTCTTTGCCTCATTCTGAGTCCAGCTGGGGACGTTAAAATCAGCGGTCGTTGGGAGGCACCCTAACAACATTCACTATCCACCATCACTTTTCACTTCACTGTCACGCTCACTTCACTTTTCACTTCACCACCCTCCATCTACCCACCCTACCACCCTGCTGTATACCCTGCAATTCAACTCTCATTACTTGATCTTTCATCCTTTCTCTACCCTTCCCCGCATGCATATGAGGACATAGCATCGTTTGGCATGGGGGGGTGGATAGGTGTTGAAGCGACTGACTCGATCGTGTTTTAACCGTTATTGCATCGTAGTATAGGTGATCAAGCGTCGTCAACAAATAAAAGTTTTTATTACTCGAAAATCGGAGTATCCGAGGTCGAACACAGGGAGCAATCGGAATTTACTACTAATCTCAATGTAATTGAACACTTTAATTACTCAAAACTTTAATTCAAATGTAAATGCATGAGTTTGAAAAGCAATTATGGTAAAAAGAAAGAATTGGACGTCTGATCATGAGATCAGACATCTTAAAAGATGTCTTTCCCTTCTTTGATTCTTCTTCCTCTGTAGTGCCTTGCTTTTCTTCTGCCTTCTTTCTTTCTTCTTCAGCCTTCAGTTTGCTTCTTCTCTTCTGTCTTCTTCTTCTTCCTTGGTCTTCTGTCTTGGCCTTTCTTTCTCTGCAGTCTCTCTCTTCTTCTCTGCAGCCCTTCTTCTTCTCCTCCTACCTTGCTCAGCCTCTTCTTCAGAGTTTCTTCTTCTTCTGCTCCTTCTCTTCTCCTTCCTACGGCTACGTCTCTTCTCTTCAACTCTCAGCCTGCCTGCACAAGGAGAAAAACCTACCCTCTCCTTGTACCCGCACGTCTCTCTCTCTGTGCAAATCGCTCACAGGACGCTCTCTCAGAGCCGCAGGTAATCGGGTCGTGTAGTGCACCCGGGACCAGGTGCATTGGCGTGAGGGTGATGCGCGAGGTGTGCTCAGATAAGGTCGGGTCAGATTCTGCCAGATCCGCGGGGTGAAACCGCGGACGAGGCGAGCGTGCGTTAGGTGAGGGACCTCACCCCTGTGCGTTCGGAGGCAACGAGAAGATAACACAAATTCACTTTATACTACACCTACGCCTCGTAGATTTTCGATGTGGGACTATCAGTCCCGCCCTGCTCTCGCACTCGCCCGCAGAACGCTCTTCGCGCTCCGCTCAGTTGCAGCCTCAACTCTCTTCACTGGATAACTGGCTGCTTACACGCAACTCACTCCACTCCACAGCAGCTGAAATCCTGAAGCCACGGAGCCTGAGCGTGCTTGGAAGCTGCTTCAACCGTTGTCAATGGTGGCTGCAGCTCCGATCCTGTCATGCATGAATACGGCCTATTGGCTTAATCGAACCACCTGCAGACCTTTGCCATGGCACGGCGAAGGTGGTGCGACGTGCAGTAGGTCACGGGGTGGCCTAGGTCGTCCTGTGATCGAAGGTGTTGGTGTGTTCGGGGGGCTGTTGTGGAGGCGTAGAGGGATGGTGGATGGGAGGAGGTTGCTCGGTGAGGTCAGGCGGAGCCTCTGAGTTGGTCGGCGAGTCGTGCGGAAGTGTGGAGCGACGGGGGCAACTCACCGGAGGTTGGTTGGAGGCGAGGAAGATGGCGGTGGTCAGCGACGGTCGAGGGTCGATTGATGAAATAAGGTGAGGGGAATGAAAGAGGGGATAGAGGAGAATAGTTTAAACCTAACTACAGGGACGAAGGGGGCGGAGAGGCGGACGACTGTACCTACTGTCGCTGGAGGAGAAGATGCCCAGTGGGGGAGGACGGCGGCGACGACGGGTCTGAGGTAGCGTACGCGGGTATTGCGCGACGCGGAGGAGAATGAGGAAGAAGTCTCTGCCAGTGGTTTTGTGGAAAAGCCAATAGGAAAGGAAAGAAAGCTCGCCAGAGCTCATTGGGTACCCTGGCCGTGAAGGAAGAGACGAATCTGAGGTGAAACCCCGGCCAGGTCGAGCTGAAAATGAGCGGCCGGGTTTGGGGGTTCTTTTATCGGCATTGGGCCGTGTGTTCAGAGCTTGGAGGGCACGTATCCGTCTCCGATGGCTCACCGGAGAAGGAAAGTGGGTAGATACGCACATCTCTCTTGCGTTCACAAGAGAGATTGGGTTCACACCAGGGATCAAGACTGGCCTCAGATGGAAGGGAATTCCTTAGAGAATCTCCCTTCCATTTCTGGGAGGGGATCTCTGAGGAATCAGAGTGTATTCCCTCTCTAATCCTCGCCAGAGAAGGATTCTGCCCCAATAATGGTGGAAGGACCTGATTACAAAGGTGGCAAGGAAGTTAGGGGGCTCTCTGCGATGATTTTCAAAAGATAGGGACCAAATTATAATTTGGGTGTACTGAATTGCAAAGTAGGTCAAAATGACCTCCCCTTAGGTCCAAATTTTGGTACAAACCTAATTTTGACCTAAGGAATCCAATGGTGAAGTTTGATTTTAGGTTTGATCCTGTTTAACTGGACATTTTGCGTAAAAACCCAAATTAGGTCAATTAATGAGCCAGGACCCTAATCTAGGTCAAACTAGGTTCCAAAGGGCAATTTGAATGTTCCAAACCCTAGAGGATATTTTTCCATGAATTTTAGAGGGTTTACTTGATTTTTATCCTGACCGAAACCTTGTTAAATTAAGCAGGTCTGTTTTAGGGTTACCAAATATCATTTAATTCCTAGATTGCACATGAACCCATTTCTGATTGACTCAACCCACTTTTTATCTCATTTAGACCATTTGACCTATGTTTTGCCTCTGAGAAATCCCATTTATGTACTGCAATGATAAAATTACAGTTTTAACCTTTATTTCATGTTTTCTTCTTAGAGCACTTATTCCTTCATTTAGGCCTTCTACTAGGTTTTGTAGGAGCTTTTATCTTCTTTATTGGGTCAAAATGAGCTAGTTATGGCTCATGATGAGGCTCTCATCATACCCCCATGCTTAGCTTTTGCTAGTCCCTTAGCAAAATTTCAAGGTTTTAACTTCTATTCTAGACCTTGAGTGTAAGTGCTTTTCTTTTTCTTTTGTGATTAGGTTAGAATGCCGACAATAGGCCTAGAGGTATTCAAGTACCAACCAAAATCCGGACCTGTTCTGCTTTAGCCTCAGTCCTCCGCAAAGGTTTCTAAGGCCCACAGAAATTAACCTAGGGTTTGTTGGACTCCGCGGTTAAAGCACCCGTGCTTGAGACATTCTTAGCCTAAGTTCAGTTTGCAGTGTGTTTTTGTAAGAGAGAGATAGAAGATTTATTTGTTTGGAGAGCTTTTCTCTCTCTTTTCTTTTTATTTCTAGCTTCGGATTAGCTTCTCAACACGGTCTGTATCGGATTCCTTGTCCCCATCATCAATCCTCAAGGGTCCCTGGCTTTTGAGATTTTGAGATAATCCTGCCCATGGCAACCCCCAGAACCCTGGCTTTCGAGATTTCGAGATAATCCCGCCCATGGCGTTCCGTGGCCGAATTCAGACCCTGGCGATTGACATTTCGTGATAATGCCGCCCATGGTATCTGAACCAGCAGAGTGCTCACATGCCCCTAGTAGGATATTTAAATATCCTAAGAGACAAGCACCGAGGAGATGATATGTTGTTACGCATCTTCGAGGGGAATTTCCTGCCTCTCCCGCTAGGAACTCGTCCAAATCAACTTGTGTTGATTGGCTACTCCTAATCTAGGTGACTTTTTCAGAACATTAAACGCTTTTGCGTGATTTGGATGTTTATGCGCACTGAACTAGACTGTGTGTGAATTTGGGGTGCTTAGGTTACCGAATCCTACAAACCGAAGGTCAGTTAACGAGGCCGAATACTTCCTAAGCCTTAGAACTAATACTTAAGCTTCGCATATTCCCCAACCTCTTGAGGATTATCTAGATTTTAGCGAATACGTGAATTTTTAAGCTAAAGAATCTAGCCCAAGAGGCCTAAGATCAGCGTTCCCGCTAATCTCTTGTTATGTCCCCTTAGCACTTTTCTTTTATTTCTTTTCTTGATCTGGTCTAGAACTCCAGTTAACTCCTTAATCTTTTACTAATGACTATTTCTTTTTCTTTCTCATTTTGTGCTCCTTTTTGTCATTTTACTCTTTCTCTCCTCCTTATGAACATGTGGCTTACAAAATTTCCTCCCTCCCCCATTTTTTTGTTCTTTTTCATAATTTTTCAATTTTTTTGTGTTTTTGACATATGCAAAATTTTTTGTGTGTGAGACTCCTGACTTTTTTTCTTGGTTCTGTATGTATGCACTTTATCACCGCCCCCCCCCATGCCTAAGTTTTGTAATGTCCTCATTATAAACGGAGGGTGTGAAATAGTGTTGAGGTCAGGGACTTAGAACAGGATACATCGGGTGGGTGAATGGGTCGAAAATGAATGATGCGGATGATTTCAAGCTCTGATACGTGTACCAGAGGTGGGATCAACTGTCTAAGGCTAAACTCAAGGTGCAATGGATGTGGAGTACAGATGGATAATCAGACGGGTCTCTATTTTTGGGATGACGGATTGCCTCTCGTTAAGCGCTAAATTCAATGCCTTCAGCCGAGCGAAAAATGGGGTGGAGAGGGAGTGGTCAAATCAACAGAATTTTGTAAAACAAGCACCTTGATTAAGACCCTGGTTGGTCCAACCAGGTGCTTGTTGAGATCAGTCGGCTGATGATGCAGCCCAAACCCAATGAGTCTGGTGGGTTGATAGATGTAGATTAACAAATGCGGAACCCACCATATGCCATGAAGTTCAAATGGATATGGAAATGAAAACTCGGGTTTAGGCTGAGTCGAATCAGCCTGGTCAGAGTAGGGTTCCGAAAAATAGTCAATGTAAGGTGTGGAATCCCTACAGGGGTGATCACATAATGTTGGCTCCTGTTTTTCAGTCCGATCAATGCCCGATACCCAATATAGATATGGAGTTGAATCATCTGCAATCGGCTCAATGAGAGGTGAATCGGAATAGAAATTGAGTCCGGTTGTGGGTCGGGGTAGAGAACGGGTTTTGATTGGTTCTGTATATGTGGAGCAGGTGGCTTCAAAGAAAATTGGCTTGTTACAATCAGGAAGCAGATTTTCTCTGATGTTATGGTCAGATTCGAAATTGTCAGAGTTTGCGAAAATCAAAGTCTGAATGAGATTCAAGATCATGAGTTCCACCAAAGAATAAATCATATGTTATATACTCAGCAGCCTGACTAGGGTCTAGCCTAAATGTGAATTCTGCGCTTAAAAGGGTGTCCCTATTTGGTAGAGGCTCAGGTTCAAAGTTAGTAGGGCAGACCCAATCGAAACCCCACTTGTCCAACACGGTTTCTGTGTCGTAGATTGGCATGACTTCCGAAAAATCGATTAGTTCCTCTGAGGATGTTGGTGAGGGATATTCATCAAATCGAGGCCCAAAATCATATACTTCATTGAAAGATTGATCTTCTTCATATGGGCCTTGAAATCTTCAAAATATGTTTCCGATCTAGGTTCTAGGCTTAGGATGTGGGTTGAATTACTAGAATCTAGGTCTGAATAACCTTCGAGGGTCACCTTATCAGAATAAGGGATGGAATTTATACCCTCGAGAGGTTCAGCTCTACCTTCATTATTGCAGGAGTTTTGGGATTCTAGAATGGGCTCATCATGGTATTTTCTTCCATTTGGAGCTTCCCAACCTTCTTCAATATCCGGCACATTGTATTCTATCTGGGTTGGGAATCCACAACCATTTTGTGCCTCAAATCCGAGATCAGATTGATCCTCGATGTTGTCCCAAGATGGTTCATCCTCTGTTTGTGGTATATACAGGTACTTCTGGTCAATAACTTGTTTTACTAATCTCATTATCTCTTCCCATTTTTCAAGACTATCTTGGTGCTGCTTCCAAAGTCGAGGATTTGTCATACATTGAAGGTATTCAAGATTGTGTAGTTTTTCTATCTCAATGTATGCAGTAATGATCAAGTCACAGGTTGATCCTTTTGTGGCTTCTGCTAATAATACTTGGGCACAAGTTATGATAAGGGTTGTGGTTGTTGGGACATCAACCTGAATGTTTCCTACTGGTGTTGAGGTTTCTTCTTTTTCATAGAATTTCAGGGCATCCTCAATCATTTTATCTCTCATGGATCTCTGATATTCAGGTTTCTTGAATGGTAGTCCTAAGTGATTTGGCTGCATATTTGGATCAGGTGGTGGAATGAAGATGTAGAATCAGAGTTGGAATCATGATCAAGTTATGAAGCGATCAGATCTGAATAACGAGTCCCATTGAAAATGTGTATGTGTGCTCTAAAGAGAAAAGATGAGGGACTGGAGATGTTTTTAACCCAATCAAGACACCCAAAGATGTTTGGATGACTATGGAGGTTCGGGGCGGATGGACCCCTGGATCAGAAGATCGTCCACCTGAGAATTACCTGGGTAGCCAGAGAGGGAGAGTCCCGCAAAGACCCCTATATGGAAGAGCATCCCCACGGGTTACAGGGTTTCCCCCACCCGACCTCTCTTGTCACTGAGATTCCAGGTAGACTAGAATGGGGACCTTCACCTCTTAAGTCTACCACTTTTATTTCAAAGGTGCTTTAGGGTCCTCACTTGAACTTTAGATGTTTTGATATTGTGACCTAATTTAGATGTTGGTTGACCCAAGGGGTCAACTTCACCTGACCTGTCCTATAGATGGCAGAATGATTCTAGGTTTGGAGCCTAGAGATCACTCTGATTCGACTCTCAGGTTATTAGGTCCAAAAATTTTAAGATTCAAGTGATTTTAGAACTCAATTTTTATTAGGGTTTGTCATGTTTAGATCTCTTCAATCAAGGTCATGGGTAACACACTAATGCGAGAAGGTTTATTTCCTTTTATGCAAGCATATGTGACTAACATTTCAAGATCCTACTGTAGAAACCCTAATTTTGTTCTATTTCCAATCCTTTTTTCTTTTTCACGGAAATTCTCTTTGGACTTGAAAGCAAGAAGTGTGTTGTCCGTAGAGATTAAGCGTTATTTCTATTAGGCACATGAATTTGTGGGATAGAATCTAAAAAAATCGCTCCAACTTCAAGAAAATTTAAAAAATTTTCGCAAAATTAGGAAACGTTTGCCTTAAAGATGGTGATTACTATATAAAGAAGGCAACTGATTCCTAAATTAATTTTCTTCCTTTTGTCTTTCAAAGCTTAGGGGATAGTTTAAGGAAGAAAAGAAATTACCTGCCCTAGAGTCGTTGACTTGCGGGAGGGATTTTCTCGTGAAATACCTGCAAGATCAAAACAAAGCAAAGTAGGGCAAGTTAGTGTTCAATATGATAAAAAGAATGTAGAGACTGTTGGTGCTAGAGCACCACGATCATTTATTTTGATGATAACAAAACACGTGTTATTTAACATTTGCAATTTGAGTCCTAGATTTCAGGTCAATTGCAAATGTGGACGTGTTTAGACGGAGTTCAAGCTCGCATCCAGGATGGATTGGAGGAGCTTGACGGAAAACACAGGAGGTTCGCGTGGAGCGAAAGATTGGAGATGGAAGAAAAGAAGAATAGGATAGATTCTTTTTTATCCTTTCATGTATCTCTTGTATTTATTTTCTTGCTCTTTTTGATTCTTTAGAACATTATGTTAAAGAGCCTCAAAGTACCCTAAAAGTAGTCCTAGGAACACCTGCACAACCCTAGGATACTTAGGTTTTCTGTAGAATACTTAGAAAACCAATATAGGGCTCAAACAGCACTTCCAGACGTCTAATTACAAAATCAGACGTCTGATAAAGAATTTTAAGACGTCTGACTGTTGTTTCAGACGTCTGATAATTGTTAGGCTGGACATAGTTAGTTCTGTCTGATGAAATCAGACGTCCAGACATTAGACCAGACGTCTTAGGAGACGTCTGATGACTTTGCCAGACGTCCAGTTAGTGGACCGTTGGCTGGCTTAGAAGACACTCAAGAATATGACCGTTAGAGCCTTATCAGACGTCCATAGGACTTCACAGACGTCTGATAAATGATCGTTTTGCCTCGGCTGACCCAAAATCTCTTCTCAGAGATTTTCTAGCCGTTGCAACGTTTGGAAATCAATTCCCACGGTAAAAGTAGGTTTCCAGACGTCCAGACTTAGTGTCAGACGTCCTCTATGTCGTCTGATGGACTTATACAAAAACCCTGTTTAAATCTGATTCAAGTCAGGGAGAAACCCGCATAGAATCAGACGTCTGACCTTGGAATCAGACGTCTTACCTTGGAATCAGACGTCTTAAAGTGGAATTCCAGACGTCTGATGCCAGAGTTAGACGTCTGATAACCTTGTGAAGTGTAATCATTGTCCTGATTTCGGCCTGATTCTCTTGGGCTTTGCACCCAACGGCTATGGAAGCTTTTCCAAGCCTTCCAAAGCCTTCCTAAGGCCTCTATAAATAGAGGGGAACCTTTGTAACACAAACACAACATAAGAGACACTTAGAAAGACACAAGACACACTTAGCTAGACATTTTCACACTCTTGTGTCCAAGAAGTTCTTGCTCTCCAAGCTCAAGTTCTACATCTTGAGAGCATCAAACAGTTTGCGCGCCCGCTCTCCCGCTGTTGATAACGAGAGCGACGTAGCGCCATCGCGTGGCACACGCACCGCGTCATCGTCGACGCACTCCTTGCAAAGGGGAGTTTCCTATTTCCTATAGAAGCTAGGTTTAATTTTGTTGGCTCTATAGGACTGTTATTTTATTTTATCTTTGTATTTTGGTTGGGTATTCGCTTTGCGAATTCCCGTCTCCTTCGTGGGACAAAATCCTTCTCGTGGAGAGAAGGGGTTGAGGAACGCTACCCTCGTACTTGTAGCGTGGTTGTATTGAGGTTGAATCACCCTCGTTCAAAGTGATTCGGTTAGTGGATTTGATCAACTAGGTTGATCGGAAAATCCTAACTCGAGAGGGTTAGGTGGTGGTTTTCACCCGGTTTGGGTTTCCACCTAAAAATCTTTGTGTACATTGTGCGATTGCTTATTTTTGTGAGATTGCTTTATATTTTTATTTCCGCAATTTTATTACGTCACCCCTCCTAGTAGGGACGAACCTTCAGAGACTAGTGATAAATTGCGCGTTGCTCCCCGGCAACGGTGCCATTTTGTTGAAGCGACTGACTCGATCGTGTTTTAACCGTTATTGGTCGTATTATAGGTGATCAAGCGTCGTCAACAAATAAAAGTTTTTATTACTCAAAAATCGGAGTATCCGAGGTCGAACACAGGGAGCAATTGGAATTTACTACTAATCTCAATGTAATTGAACACTTTAATTACTCAAAACTTTAATTCAAATGTAAATGCATGAGTTTGAAAAGCGATTATGGTAAAAAGAAAGAATTGGACATCTGATCTCATAATCAGACATCTTAAAAGATGTCTTTCCCTTCTTTGATTCTTCTTCCTCTACAGTGCCTTGCTTTTCTTCTGCCTTCTTTCTTTCTTCTACAGCCTTCACTTTGCTTCTTCTCTTCTGTCTTCTTCTTCTTCCTTGGTCTTTTGTCTTGACCTTTCTTTCTCTGCAGTCTCTCTCTTCTTCCTTGGTCTTCTGTTTCTTCTCTGCACCCCTTCTTCTTCTTCTTCTCCTCCTACCTTGCTCAGCCTCTTCCTCAGAGTTTCTTCTTCTACTGCTCCTTCTCTTCTCCTTCTTGCGGCTACATCTCTTCTCTTCAACTCTCAGCCTGCCTGCACAAGGAGCAAAACCTACCCTCTCCCTGTACCCGCATGTCTCTCTCTTTCTGCAAATTGCTTACAGGACGCTCTCTCAGAGCCGCAGGTAATCGG
The DNA here is from genome assembly GCA_037157565.1 of Thalassia testudinum. Lineage (NCBI taxonomy): Eukaryota > Viridiplantae > Streptophyta > Magnoliopsida > Alismatales > Hydrocharitaceae > Thalassia > Thalassia testudinum. The sequence goes on along the minus strand of JAZHRO010000035.1, from coordinate 6,440,393 downwards.
GTCGGGTAGTGCACCCCGGACCAGGCACACCGGCGTGAGGGTAATGCGCAAGGTGTGCTCAGATAAGGTCGGGTCAGATCTCGCCAGATCCACGGGGTGAAACCGCGGACGAGGCGAGCGTACGTTAGGTGAGGGACCTCACCCCTGTGCATTCGGAGGCAAAGAGAAGATAACACAAATTCACTTTATACTACACTTACACCTCATAGATTTTCGATGTGGGACTATCAGTCCCGCCCTGCTCTCGCGCTCACCCGCAGAACGCTCTTCGCGCTCCGCTTAGTTGCAGCCTCAACTCTCTTCACTGGATAACTGGCTGCTTGCACGCAACTCACTCCACTCCACAGCAGCTGAAATCCTGAAGCCACGGAGCCTGAGCGTGCTTGGAAGCTGCTTCAACCGTTGTCAATGGCAGCTGCAGCTCCGATCCTGTCATGCATGAATATGACCTATTGGCCTAATCAAACCACCTGCAGACCTTCGCCATGGCACGGCGAAGGTGGTGCGACGTGCAGCAGGTCGCGGGGCGGCCTAGGCATGCGTGCCTAGGTCGTCCTGTGACCGGAGGTGTTGGTGTGTTCGAGGGGCTGTTGTGGAGGCGTAGAGGGATGGTGGATGGGCGGAGGTTGCTCGGTGAGGTGAGGCGAAGCCTCTGAGTTGGTCGGTGAGTCGTACGGAAGTGTGGAGCGACGGGGGCGACTCGCCGGAGGTTGGTCGGAGGCGAGGAAGATGGCGGTGGTCAGCGACGGTCGAGGGTCGATTGATGAAATAAGGTGAGGGGAATGAAAGAGGGGATAGAGGAGAATAGTTTAAACCTAACTACAGGGACGAAGGGGGCGGAGAGGCGGACGGCTGTACCTACTATCACCGGAGAAGAAGATACCCAGTGGGGGAGGATGGCGGCGACGACGGGTCTGAGGCAGCGTGCGCGGGTATTGCACGACGCGGAGGAGAATCAGGAAGAAGTCACTGCCACTGGTTTTGTGGGAGAGCGAAGAGGAAAGGAAAGAAAGCTCACCGGAGCTCGCTGGGTACCTTGGCCGGGAAGGAAGAGACTAATTTGCGGTGAAACCCCGGCCAGGTCGAGCTGAAAATGAGCGAATGGGTTTGGGGGTTCTTTTATAGGCATTGGGCCATGTGTTCGGAGCTTGGAGGGCACGTATCCATCTCCGACGGCTCGCTGGAGAAGGAAAGTGGGTAGATACCCACATCTCTCATGAGTTCGCACAAGAGATTGGGTTCACACTAGGGATCAAGGCTGGCCTCAGATGGAAGGGAATTTCTCAGAGAATCTCCCTTCCATTTCTGGGAGGGGATCTCTGAGGAATCAGAGAGTATTCCCTCTCTAATCCTCGTAGGAGAAGGATTCTGCCCCAATAATGGTGGAAGGACCTGATTGCAAAGGTGGGAGGAAGTTAGGGGGCTCTCTGCGATGATTTTCAAAAGATAGGGACCAAATTATAATTTGGGTGTACTAAATTGCAAAGTAGGTCAAGATGACCTCCCCTTAGGTCCAAATTTTGGTACAAACCTAATTTTGACCTAAGGAATCCAATGGTGAAGTTGGATTTTAGGTTTGACCCTGTTTAACTGGATATTTTGCATAAAAACCCAAATTAGGTCAATTAATGAGCTAGGACCCTAATCTAGGTCAAACTAGGTTCCAAAGGCCAATTTGAATGTTCCAAACCCTAGAGGATATTTTTCCATGAATTTCAGAGGTTTTACTTGATTTTTATCCTGACCGGAACCTTGTTAAATTAAGCGGGTCTGTTTTAGGGTTACCAAATATCATTTAATTCCTAGATTGCACATGAACCCATTTCTGATTGACTCAACCCACTTTTTATCTCATTTAGACCATTTGACCTATGTTTTGCCTCTGAGAAATCCCGTTCATGTACTGTAATGGTAAAATTGCAGTTTTAACCTTTATTTCATGTTTTCTTCTCAGAGCACTTATTCCTTCATTTAGGCCTTCTACTAGGTTATGTAGGAGCTTTTATCTTCTTTATTGGGTCAAAATGAGCTAGTTATGGCTCATGATGAGGCTCTCATCAATAGGAATCCTTAGGATCTGGGTATTTTATGGTATCATGCAGTTTCTATAAAAAAGAAAAAATGAAAAATGAATCAAAAAGGGTGTTTAGTAATGATCTGAAGGTTGAAACAAAAATACAATAAGTGTTTATGGATATTCAACCTTTGTTTTGAAGACTTTCCAGGCCACAGAAGCTTGATTCGCTCAGGCTCGGCTTAGTTCACTTAAGCATTGACAAGATAGATCAAAATCTCTCCTAACTAAGGACGTATTCTTATACCTAAGACAGTAGTACAGGATCTGTTGGTTTGCTTCTACTTGAGAGCCTAAGTAATCTTGGTTCACACTACAGATATCAAGAAAGACCAGGTGAACATAAGATCCAACCCTAGTGTTCATTAGGTAAGGTGGAGTCCTTACCTGTGCGCGCAGGTAGACTTTTTATCCCAGGCTTTAGTCTTGTGTTTAGGAGCGACTCTTTCCACCAAGAAAGAACTCTCCCTCCAAAAAGAAAAGTGTGCTCCTCCAAATAATGTTGTAAGAGATATACTGACACATGTTTCAAAAAAAAAAAAAAAGATGTAAATAAGTCAGTATATCTCACAAATGTCTGTAAAGTCTCTACCCTAAAAAAAGTTCTTCAGGGCAAGTCACAAATACCCTGTTTTCCTATGAGCCACATATGTCAGAAAATGGGAGTTGAGTTTTCCGTCATCTTCTTAAGGGTCAATCCGAAAACACGAGCTGAAACTAGGACCAACCTGTACTTAAAAATTCATGAAACCCTAGGCTTGTGTCTTAATGTTCATCTGGTCAGTCTTGATTCTTCACTAAGCACAAGCCATAACCTCTTGAGCTCTCGATTACGGCAAAAACCTCCTGGGTCCTGCAAATCGTACTTAAGGTTTAAATATCAAGAGTCCTGGGTAGTCGAAAGATGATCTATGTCATGTGAGACTTAAAGTACTGGTAATCTTCTCTACAATTGGTTCTCACAATATCCAATAATAAACACACCTATGATGCCTCAGGAGAAAATCTTCAGCTTAAAGATCATTTCTAAATACTATAAAAAATGTTTTACTAGGGACTAGCAAAAGATAGGCATGGGGGTATGATTGCACTACAAAAATACACCTGCAATTGTGCCATCTTGTGCTATTTCCTCGCATTACCAGTGCATATTAGGGTTCCATAGTCGCATTTGTAAAAATACACGCATGCATGCATTTAATTGAGAGGGGAGGAGAATGAAATAAGTGGCCTTGCAATTAACATTTTTCCTTAAGTGCATCTTTGCAAAATTCACCATCTTTTTATTTCTACTTGATTTTGAAATGCTTCCCACGGCTGCATGGATTGACTTCTTCCTCCTCGCGCCATGCTCTCCATCACCTCTCCCTACTAGCCGCATGCACACCTCTCCCTACCAAGCCATGCATGAGCCATGCAGAGCCAGGGCATGGCTGTGCATGCTCTCCTCTTCTTTAAAAAGAGCATGATTCTTCCTTTGCAGCCAGCCTGGTCCAACGCCGAAAACATAGGAAACCCAAAGCAGCACCACCTTCTCCAGGCCATCTCCTCCCTCTCCCTAAATACGCAGGACCTCCTCCTTTGAGGAGACACCCTGTGGGCAGGAGTTATCATTATGGTGCACACCCACCATAGTGAGACCACCACCGTCCAGCTCTTCAAAGAGCCGGTGGGCATGGTGGCCTTCTTTTCCCTCTTTGAATGACCATGCCACTTTAGCCATTAGAGCGGGAGCTTCAAGCTTGAAGCTCAAAGCTCCAGCAGTGGCAGCACGCAGCAAGGCAGCTGCAGGCCGCCCTCGCCTTCCGTGCATGCCTGCAGGCGCCCCCGCCTCCAGCTTCTTCTCGCAAGCGCCTTGTTGCGCTCTCTCTTCTGCAACCGGCCACTACGCGCCATTGCAGCGGCCGGCTAAGCTTCATCGCATGCCAACAGCACCTGCAAGCCTCTACGGAAGCAGCAGGTAGCCCTCACCCTCCACCATACACGCCAGCAGCCCTCTCCGCACGCTCTGTCGCGACATCTTGCCCACAAGCCACCAGCCGGAGCCACTCCACCACGCGCGCTGAGCCGTTTGCACTCACAGCACTTGCAGCAGGCGGTTGCGCGGCTCGCCCGGCCACTGTAGCCACTGTTCACGCATTTCTACGGAACACTGTGGCTACAGTGGGGTGACCGGTGAGTTTCTCACTAAATCGGTCACTCGACGTGCCACAACCGGCCTTCGCCCGTGCACGCATCTCGCCCCGCATTCTGCCAGAGCCCACCTGCATGTCTGCCAGCGCCCGCACTTGCCTGCGTCGCCCGCTCTCTTCGCCCATGCGTGCCTGCGAGCGCCCGCTCAAGCCCTTCCGTGTAGCGCTGTGCACTGCGGTCCTCTCCACGCCACTCCCTCCAGTGCGCTCCCCTCTGCGCGCATATCCACCTGCGCGCGCGCGTGGAGCCTCCAGACGACGATTGGTCCTTAAGACGCCTTAACCCTCAGCAGCGCTCTCTCTCTCTCTCTCGCAGCACTCTCTTTACCGACACTTGCACACCTACACTTACACTTTCATACACACACACACACACCTATACACTATTACATACATATATATATACGTATACATATATATATTGATATATATAGATATATTTATATACATATATATATATACTTATATCTATACATATAGTAGTATTTATATAACTAAGTATTAGTATACATACATATATATATATACATATATCTATATACATATACATATATATATATATATACACATACATATTTACATATATACATATACTTATATACATATCTATATATATATATACATATATCTATACATATATTAGTACTTATATAAATATGTATTAGTCTATATATATACACATATATATATATACATCTATATACTTATATATATATATACATACATATACGCATATACTTATACATACATATATATATATATAAATATACATACATATATACATCCATCTATATAACTATATATGCATATATATATATATACATATCTATCTACATATATCTATATACATATATTACTATATATATATATTTACATCTATATAGTTATATATACATACTTATACACATATATATACATATATATATATCTATACATATATCTATCTATACATATACTTATATATATATACACATTTATATATATACACATATATATATAAATATATATATACCTATATATTTATAACCATATATACATATAGATATATTTACATATATACATACATATATATATATATATTTTCACATTACTTACCATACGTTGTATCGCGGGAATATCTGCACCAGTTGCTGATATTCCCTGATACACGCATACAAAAAGCATGGTCACACACATCTTCGACCATCCATCCTACACTCCATGCGGCACCTCATCCTATCGGTTGTGTCTTTCTAGACAACAACCGACTCGACACCGTGCTACACTCCATCTCTGCCTCCACCCCCACCCCTTTATACATATATAGTATATACATATGTAGGTATATATATACTATAGTTACTTTACTTCTACTTCTCTTTCCTGCCAATAAAAAGATAAAAAAAAATATATAAAAGAGAAAAGATAATCCTTGACTTGCAGGTACTCCATCTTGCGAATAGCAAGACCCATTTTAGAACCCTGTTTTGGCTCAAAGCCAAGAACTTAATTGAGGGTGTGCCTTAAGGACAAAGATTACCATAAAAAAAGCTAATAGAAAAACACCAAAAACACAATAAACGAACGGAAGAGACTCGTTGTAGGAAAGGCATAGAAACTTGACTTGTAACCCCACTTCCTTGAGTTCGACCTTAGGCCTAAAAGTGACCAAGATAAAATCAAATAGGCCAGGTAAAGAAATATGTTGTAAAGAGATGGTTAAGTCCGATTTAGGTTAACCACTATACACACTTCAATGATAAAATCACCATATTAACAACCTAACCGGGTCCGACACCACTACCCCTTATCTTCTCCATCAGTGCATGTTTGGGAGGAGGTCCCTAAGACCACCCTTGAGGCCTTCATTAACTATTCACTCTCATCGAGGCCAAGCCTCGACTTCTCTGTTTGTGCAACCACCCGACCAGATCAACATATCTTCTGATTCATCTGAGCCAAGATCTCCTTCATCCATACTCATGGAACAACTAGCAGAAGAAGAAAACAATCTCTAGAATCAGCTTTAGCACCTCAACGATCTATTCCAGGCATTTATAAATCCACCGTAGCATCCTATGATGTGAGATCAATACATTCCCGCTGCAGTGGCGATCGAACCTCTAGTCCAAATCCCAGTTGGAGGTCTTGATAATGAACTCAAGCCTAACATGATTCATGCTATTGCTAAATTTCATGGGCTTAATTCCGAAGATCCCTTCCAGCACATCAAGCAACTCAAGCATCTGGCCCATACCATCAGGTCAAAAGCTCAAAATCAGGATATTTTGCCCATGAAAATGTTCTCCTTCTCTCTCATGGACAAGGCTGCTCATTGGTACTAAACCTTGACTCATCCAATCAACACATGGGCTGAACTACAATCCGAATTTCTAAAAAAGTTCTTCCCTGTTGGTCAGACAAATGCTCTGCAGCACCAGATCGCACATTTCACGCAGTAAGCAGGAGAACCACTTCATGAGGCATGGGATTGCTTTCTGGATCTCATGTGAATGTACCCCCACCATGGAGTTCCTAAATGGGAACAAGTCTAGTCTTTTTATTAGGGACTCTGTGATGATATTCGATTGTTCGTCAATGCAAACTGAGGAAACATCATGGGTCAACACGAAGTCACCGTGTAGGAGATTCTCGAGAACATGTGCAAGAACTCCATTAACAATGAATCCTTGGGCATGTTCGACAGGACAAATGCCCATGCATTGATGAATTCACGAGGAGCACATGAGACGTAGGGCCTGTCCTCTTCCATCAACTTAGAGTTAATGGCCAATCGCCTGGACAAGGTCTCTATCATTGAGCAGAAGGTGGATGAGCTGACCCGACATCTACAGCGAGCCACCTCTACACAAAACCCATTTGTACAACCACCCTCTAGGAGGGAGGCTGTGCACAACATCTGTCACCGATCTTCTTAGTGGATGGATCCATATCCACCCTCGTCTGATCTAGGGTTCGGAGGAATCTCCGAATTTTCTTACTCTACTTGGGGGAACTCTGAACCCTCACCTTCTGATTTCTCTGAGATTCCACAGACTTGAGAGGGTCTCAATGCCATCCAGAATGATCCTTTCTCAAACACCTGCAACCTTGGATGGCGAAATCATCCTAATTTCACATGGTCAGGGAACAATCAAAATTAGAGACCTTAATATTAGCCCCGACCGAAAATAATTGGGAACCTTCACCAGGGGTGAGAATGTTTCAAGTGGGGAGAGGGCGAGTGGAGGGCGATCGGCGATGGGCGGAACATGGTAGTGGGGCGGAGCCATCCAGGGTGGGTGCAGAAGGTGAATGGAGGACGTGGAGATCAAGGGCCTGGAAGAGAAGAGAGCAGATGTGGCAGACATCTGAACATACTCAAAGACGTCTTTGGAGGAGGAAGAATGGTGATTTTCTATGCTTCAGATGCAGACAAAGGGGGCATGTGGCTGCGATATGTAAAAATGCCCAGATCTGCTTGGAGTGCAGGGGTGAAGGGCACAAACGCGAGTTATGCCCTAGGAGGATCCCTTTGCGACAATGTCGGGCAGTCTCTCGTCCTGTATGGAGGGTCAAGAATGAACTCGGCCGCCACCACCACCGATTTTGGGCAGGCATACAATTGAAGTTGAGATCCCATCTATGAAAGAGATCTTGGCTGCAGAGATCACACTGCGAGGTGCTTTGATTGGGGAGATCATGTCAGGTAGGCCATCGATTGAAATGCTTCAGAATCTGGTACATTCCTTAGATCTTTTATGTGCGGGCTGGAAAGTTGCTATGTTATCCCATTCTCGATTCTTGGTGTATGGTTTGGGCATGCTGGATGTAGAGCGATTGAGATTTCGTTCAAGTATCTTCAAAGATTTCATTGTGATCTGGAGAATGGTCTCTCCTTTTGATGGGGCACTATCTGAACGGCCTCCACAAAGAGTGTCCTCCAGGAGGGTCCTCCTTGAGATCTCTGGACTGCCACTCCACCTACGGGTAAAGGGAGTTGTCTCCAAGATGCTAGAAGGCTTTGCATCAATCTGTGATGGTTGTGATGTTCTGATTGGAGAAGGAGACATTAGGTCTCTAAGAATTGAGGTGGAAGTTGCTAATGGTGGTTCAATTCCAGATTCGATCACTATCAGATGTGGGGGCACCTCTTGGATTGTTAGGCTATCTATTCTTGGGCAGGTTGAATGTGGTCAAGATAATTCTCCTTGGTTTCTCCTAAGGAGAAACCAATGTCTAGAACCAAAAATGAGGTGAGCAAACAATGTGACAGCTGTGGACGCAACCCTACAGTTGAGGCTCCTAATCTCAAAAAGAGGAAGGATTGCCACTGTGTTATGGCTGAGAAGGATCAGATGGAAGATGTTGCAACACCTGCTGAAAATAGATCAGTTTTGATAGGCAAAGAGGGTGACTGTCTGGAGGTTGCTGAGACTGAAGTGGAAAATTCTGAGATGATCTGCAGTATGGAGTTGGGCAGTACAGAAAGGGAGTTGAGGCTTAAAGAGCCAAACCAGATGCAGCATCTGAGTCCCCATGCAGTTGAGGTTCCTGAGCCCAAAAAGAGGAAGGATTGCCACTGTGTTATGGCTAAGAAGGACCAGATGGAAGATGTTGCAACACCTGCTGAAAATAGATTAGCTTTGATAGTCAAAGAGGGTGATTGTCTAGAGGTTACTGAGACTGATTTGGCAGATTCTGAGATGAATTGCAGTATGGAATTGGGCAGTATAGAAAGGGAGTTGAGGCTTAAAGAGAGAAGCCAGATACAGCTTGCTATTCCAACTGATTTGCAGTATGGCTATTCCAAACAAAGGAGAGGCGTGGGCAGATCTCCATATGTGCTGAGAAGGAGAAGGAAGGAGCCTCCTATTGTGGAGCAAGATATTGCTAAATCCATTATGGTAGAATATGTGGGCTGCAAGGCCAATGGGGATCTCTCAATTGAGAAATGAGAGTTTTGTCGTGGAATGTGCATGGGCTACGCAACAAGCAAAGATGGGCTTCTCTTTGTAGATATCTCTCTGAGTGGGAGATAGACTGTGCCCTTTTACAAGAGACTCACTTGGAGAGGGAGAATGGTCAAGAATGGGACTGTTTTAAGCAGTCTGGCCATAGTGATATTGTGGCTAAGGGTGCTGCTGGTCGGTCTGGTGGTTTGGCTTTTTGGTGGAGAAAGTCTGCCATTTCAGTAACTGAGATTTTTTGTGATAGGTTCTTAATTTCCTGCAGGTGTCACTCTCCCCAAGGTGATATGGAATGGTTTATATCATGTATTTATGGTCCTTGTGTGGCAGCAGAGAGGGTTGGCTTGTGGGAGGAACTTCATGCAATGCATCAAAGAGTGCAAGAGACTCCATGGCTGTTAGGGGGTGATTTCAATTGCTATCTTTCTGGTGATGACAATCCAGATGGGAGAGTGGACAGTTCTTCAGCAGGCTTCCAATTGGCTGTGCAGAACATGGGCTTGACTGAATTTCCCATCAGTGGTGTGGAATATAATTGGAGGAATGGAAGTGGACAGATTTCCAAATTGGACAGATTCTTTGGCAGTCCTAGTTTGTTAGAGAGATTTCAGTTATCAGCTGTTTTGAGCCTTGATAGGCCGTTCTCTGACCACACGCCTTTGGTTTGGGACAGTGGGGTGAATGCAGACATGGGGTCATATTTCAAACTCAAGAGATCTTGGTTTAGGGAAGAAGGCTTTGTGCAAATGGTTTCTCAGTGGTGGCAAAGCAAGGATGTTCAAGGCACTGCTACACAGCAGTTGGCTGCAAAATTGGTTGGTCTGCGTGAAATGTTGAAAGAATATGGGCAGGCTTTGAATCTGATTAGAGACCAGAAGAGGAAGGAAGCCTTGACAGTCATCAGGGATTTAGATATGAAAGAGTGCAGGCTGAATTTGGACCAACAGGAGCAGCAAATGAGGCAGCAGATGCAAGCAATTGTGGGGGATGAAGACCTGAAAATTGAAATGGATTGGCGTGAAAAATCCAGACAGCTTTGGCTTAAAGAGGGTGATGCGAACACAAAATTTTTCCATCTTGCGGCCAGTGCTAGAAGGAGATTCAACCATATTTCATCTATTAAAGTTTAAGAAAGAAATATTACCTCGGTTAAGGAGATCAGATCTGAAGCAACAAAATTTTTTAAAGAAGCTTCCAAGGCAACTCCAAGAGGTTCATGGAGGATGGCAGCAATGGATTTCCCTTGTGTAACTAATGAACAGAGTGACATGCTTGTGACCCCTATTTCTGAACAGGAAGTGCTAAAGGCCATTAAAGATTTAAATAATGAAGGGGCTCCAGGTCTAGATGGTGTTCAGGTGTTTTTTACAGAGAGCTATGGAATGTTGTTAAGGTGGATGTGTTGAAGGTTATCCATGAGTTTGAACTGGGTAACTCTGGATTTGAGAGGCTGAACAAATCCTATCTGTTTTTGTTGCCCAAGAAATCAAGTGCAGAAAGTTTTTCTGATTACAGACCCATTGCGTTATCAAATTCCATCTACCTTATTATTAGTAAGGTTATTGCTAACAGATTGCGGGAGGTTCTAAAGGATTTGATTATGCCTGTTCAATCAGCTTTTCTTCCGGGGAGATCGTTACAAGAGTCATTCATTGTGGCGCAAGAAATTGTAATGGGGTGGCAAAGGAGAAAATCAAAGGCTTTCTTATGGAAAGTGGACTTTTCAAAAGGCTATGATTCTATCTCCTGGTCATACTTGTGGGAGATCTTTAGAAGGAGGAAATTTCCACCCTTATTGATTCAATGGGTGAAGAGATGCATTACGACAGCCTCTTTTTCCCCATTGATAAATGGTAAACCGTGTCGTTCTTGGATTCAGCCCCAATGTGGAGTAAGGCAAGGTTGTCCTATTGCCCCTTTGATTTTTAATCTTGCGATGGATACTTTGGCTAGGTTTGCCTGCAAATTGGCTGTGGATGGTTTTATAAGGGGGTATTCAATGTCTAATCATAGGGCTCTAGCTCCTATACTTCAGTATGCTGATGATACTGTTTTTCTTGTAGAAGGGGGGAAGAGAGAAGCGCAGGCTCTGTTACATATGGTTAAATTGTTTGGAGAGGTTTCTGGGCTCAGATTGAATGGAAGTAAATCTTCCCTGGTCTGTTTTGGGATGAATGATGGTTTACAGAATGAGATCTCCACCATTCTTGGTACACCTGTGGTGCCATTACCGATTAAATATCTGGGTCTGCCTTTGAAATGTTCTAAGTTGAAGAAAGCAGATTGGTCTTTCCTCTTTGAAAAGGTAGCTACAAAATTGGAGGGCTGGAGCAGTAGATACCTATCAAAAGGGGGGAGGTATATATTACTGAGTTCTGTTATCACATCGATTCCTGTTTTCTTCTTCTCTATCCTGAGAGCTCCAAATTCTATTTGGAAAAAGCTGGAGGTGATGCGGAAAAGATTCTTTTGGAAAGGGGCCTCCCATCAAGGGGCTTTCTTTCAACCCTTAAAATGGGAGTCAATTTGCAAACCAAAGAAGCTAGGAGGCATGGGTGTCAGATTCCTTAAGGAATTCAATGAAGCTTTACTTTTGAAATGGGCTGTTCGGTTACTGCGGGGGGAAAAAAAGTTTGGACAGAAATTATTCAGGACAGTTATGGGAGTACCAATGATGAGAAAAATCGTCTTAACCCACGTAAGCCATCCCCTTTTTGGCTTTCTGTGGTGCGAGCCTTGAAGGAAAATTGGAATTTTTTCAAATCTGTTTTAGGTGATGGAAAAAGCTTTAAGTTTTGGCTGGAGAATTGGGTACACGGAGGGACGCTTAAAGATAGGTTCCCCCTTGCTTATGCTGCGGCAGCAAATAAAAATGCAGTGGTAGCTGATTATTGGGATGCGGATTTGGAGCAGTGGCTGTTAAATATTGGTGGGAGGAATAATCATGAAACAAGAACCCGAGTAGAGAATGAACGTCTCATGCAAGAGCTTGCTGCTTTCAAACCCATGCCTCATGAATATGACACATACAAATGGGAAGGTAATTTTTCTACTGCGGCTGCCTATGACAAATTGATAATGTCCTCCAGGATGGCGGAAGATGAAGAAATGGGGAAAAAGTTATGGAAGTTAAAAATACCACTAAAGTTACAAATTTTCTTATGGCTGTGCAGGAGGGATGGTTTGATTACTGGAGATCTGAGGCACAGAAGGATGGGGACCCCAACCCAGTTTTGTTATTTGTGTGGGTTGCATAATTATTCTGCAGATCATATCTTCTCTTCATGTGCTATCACTGATTATGTTTGGAGGAGAGTATGCAATGAGTCCTTACCCACTTGGGGAAATTTGTGGAGCTGTCTGGTAGATGGGAATAAGCCTTATATACATATGGTGGCTGTTCTGTGGGAGGTATGGAGGGCTAGAAATGAGTGTGTTTTTCAGGAGACCCCAGCTCATGTGGAAAAATATTGTAAATTTATGCTGGAGGCTCATACAGTGCTGGGAGTCGAACTTGTAAATTATTTTTTTATTATCAATAATAGCTCTCCTGGTTTGCTATCGGTGATTCGATAGCATTCCTTTCTTCCTCAAAAAAAAAATATTAGCCCCGACCACAAGTTTCTCATCCATATCAGCCGCCTCAGCCTCGGCCCAACCCAACTTTCCAAACTGGGCCAGCTAAAGAAGATCAAATGACTCTTATCCTTCAGACTCTTGCTGACATTCAAAAGATGAATGCAGCTATGCAAAAACAACACAAAGAAGAGATCACAAAGGTTCACAATCAACTCGCCCAGATGGCAAATCCCCGCCAACCTGGTGCACTCCCTTCGCAACCTCTACCTAATCTAAATAACATGCCAAGCCAGAGGCGTGTTATGAACCCGACTCAGGGCTAGGCTCACTTTGTATATCAGACCCCTTCTGCTCCATCAGTCGATGGGATGGAGGCTTCGACATCATATGCGGATTATCAGTAGCAACCACCTCTTTTGACTACCCCAACCTAGAACCAGGTAGGACTGAATTCTATTACCACCTGTAGTGGCAAAACAACTCAGGAACCACTTTACCTAAGCGACTCTTAGCATGGCAGTTCAAACCCAAACCCTAGGTTGGTCATTCAAGATACTCCTGTCCTAGATCAAGAACATGGACCAATTCTAGAGGAACCTGTAACGATTCCATTTCCTGAGGCCTTGACCGAGGGAAAGAAGAAACCCAAAACCGTGGCTCTTGAGGACCTGGTCAAGCTCTTTGAGCAAGTCCAAATAAACATCATGTTAATGGATGCAACTTGCCATGTAACAGCTTACGCAAGATTCCTAAAAGATGTATGTACACTAAAGCGTAAGCCGCGAACCAAAGGTGGGAGCCTGATCGTATTGTTGGAACAAGCCAGCTCCATCATTTTGAGTAAACTCTCGCATAACACAAAAGATCCCTGTACCCCTCTGATCTCCTGTACAATCGGTGATATTCAATTTAGCCATGTATTATTGGATCTAGGAGCCTTCATAAACCTAATACCTACATCCTTACTTGACCACCATGAAGAATCTGAGCTTAAACCAACAGAGGTGACATTGCAGTTGGCTGATCGATCTATTAAGTCACTAAAAGGAATTCTCAAGGATGTCATAGTTAGGATACATGATTTCTACTTCCTCGTGGACTTTATAGTTTTAGACATGGATGCTCCTAAAAACTTGAAGAACACACCGATCATTTTGGGGAGACCTTTTCTGGCCACAGTTAGGGCCAACATCAATTGTGAGGAGGGCCAAATTGAGTTAAAATTTGGGAGCAGGACACTAAAGATCGATATCTTTAAAACCCAAGGAGGAATTAATTGTGGGGTTATCGAACAAATTTGTGACAGAGTCCATGGTTGATGACCCATGTGTCGAGGAAAACCTGCTTATCTCTAAGGATCAAAGCCCACACTTAGAGGAGCCTGAATTAGACCTAGAGATACCTTCAGCTCCTATCATTGCTCCTGAACCTCACCTTGAACCACCTGCTGTTGCTGAAAATCCAGCCATGGAGTTAAAACCCCTCCCTAACCATCTCAAATATGTCCTTTTGGGTTCTAATTAGACATTTCTTGTGATTATCAATTCCCACCTCACCTCTGATTAGGAAACACGCTTGATTTCTATCCTCCAGTAGCATCAGAGAGCCATTGGTTGGACTCTTGATGACCTGACTGGAATCAGCCTCTCATATTGCACACATCACATCTACACTGAAGAGGGCTCACGACCATCCCATGAAATGTAGAGATGCCTGAATCCAACTCTACAAGATGTCGTGAAAAAGGAGATCATCAAGTGGTTAGATGCAGGCATCATCTACCCGATCTCCGATAGTCGTTGGGTGAGTCCAATCCAGGTTGTGCCCAAAAAGGTAGGACTCACTGTCATTACCACTGAAACCAGAGAGACTATACTGACTCGCATCACAAACTCATGGACAGTCTGTATTGATTACTGAAGACTAAATGCCTCCATGAAAAAGGAGCATTTCCCACTACCATTTATTGATCAGATAATTGAGAAATTGGCAGGGAATCAATTCTTTTTCTTTTTTGACAGGTACCCCGGTTATAACCAGGTGGCAATCCATCCTGAGGACCAAGATAAGACTACCTTCACCTACCATTTCGGGACATACACGTTTCGTAGGATGCCATTCGATCTCTGCAATGCACCTACTACTTTTCAACAGTGCATGCTTGCCATATTCTTAGATATGGTAGGTGAATACCTTGAAGTCTTCATGGATGACTTCTCAGTATTTGGGGAATCTTTTGATTATTGCCTCCTGCACTTAGTCCAAATCCTCAGGCATTGTATTGACGTGAATCTGGTTCTTTCCTGGGAAAAGAGCCACTTCATGGTACTTGAGGGAATTATCCTGGGTCACTACGTCTCTGAAAAAGGCATCTAAGTTGATCGAGCTAAGGTTAATTTGATTTCCAAACTACCCATGCCTGGCTCGGTCAAGGACATCCGTTCTTTCCTGGGGCATGTCAGTTTTTACCGCCGTTTCATTCCTGATTTCTTGAAAATCGTGTGCCCCCTGACTAATCTTCTCTCAAAGGATGTCCCCTTCAAAATTATCGAGGAGTGCACTCATGCATTTGAGAGCCTGCATGATCGAGTTACTCAAGCACCAATCCTGCAATCCCTTTACTGGTCTCTACCCTTTAAGATCATGTGCGATGCATCTAACTACGCAGTGGGTGTGGTAATTGGGCAGAAAATAGACGGGAAACCCGTGGTCATCTACTACACTAGCAAGACACTTGACGAGGCTCAGCGTAACTACACAGTTACTGAAAAAGAGCTACTAGCTATAGTATTTGGCCTTGAAAGATTTCGATCTTAGCTTTTGGATTCTGGTGTTATCATATACTCGGATCACACCGTGGTGAGGCACCTCCTTGCGAAGAAGGACGTGAAACCTCAACTAATTCACTAGATCTTGCTGTTGCAAAAATTCAACCTCAAAATTCATGACAAGATAGGAAAACAGAACATGGTAGCTGATCACTTGTCAGGCCTTCCTTTTGATATCATCAACCCTTCCAGACCAATCACAGCACACTTTCCTAATGAGCACCTCCTGACTATCGGTGCAGGACTTCCCTAGTATGCTGATTTGGTTAACTAATGGTGTCACATTAGATCCCATCCGATTGGCCGAAGGCCAAGAAGGACAGGTTGTTTTCTGATGCCAAGTACTATATCTGTGAAGATAGGCATGGGGGTATGATGTAGACACATCCATTTAGGTTAAAATGTCTATTTGTGTATGTTCCTAGGCTTAGATTTGCATTCCATATTATAAATATTGCATAGCATGCATCATTCTGCATTTAGAGTAGTGTATATTTTAGGTTAATTGCATCCTTTTTGTGGTCAGGAGGGAAGGAGATTTATTTCGGTGCCTCAGATTGATGATCCGACCATACGGATCTAATCAGGACAACGATCGGAGTCCAACGCCTTCGAAATCGCTTTGATTAGAGTCCTGTAGCACCATATGCAGTCTAAGGAAGATCAATAGGCAAGGGACTAGGTGATGTAATTCGAGGCTTCAAACAACAAATCTGACCGCTTAGATGGATTCGGGTCGACGATCGCAGACCAACGGCATGAAAATCGACTCAATCTGACCATTGTAGCAACCTCTACAACTAAAAGAAGATGGACTGCCCAGATCGTGCCACGTGGCGCAACCCAGGCCTCCCATGCACACGCACGTGCCACCACAAACGCACAGCAACGTGGGCACACGCGCACGTGGAGGCATGCATGTGCTGCAGTGCAATGGGCGTGAATGGGTGCATGCAAGGAGGCACGCGACATGGGTGCACGGAGTGCGCGTGAGCGCAGCGGTGGGTGGGCAGGTGGGCTGTCTTCAGCAAGTTTGTGACGGATTTTTAGTGACATTTTTGGCCGTCACTAAATTTTCTATATACAAATTTGATTCTTTCCTCTACTATAAAAGGACCCCTACCCCTACCATTTTTCTTCATCTCTTCCTTTCTTCCTCTCATAACCTCCAAGGCTCTAGAGAGAGCTTGTCCCAAGCACGAGTTGCTCCTCTAGAGTAGAAAATAAATATTTGTTCTCGCCTCTCATCCCCCTTCGTGGAGAATCCCGTGGCCATCTTCTCACCTCCCTTTGGGAAGAAGATCCTCGTCGCGACGCCATCCTACCCTGCCCTTCGTCCTCTGGCTCCATCCTCATTCATCCTGCTCCTCACCACGTTTCTCTAGGTAATGTTAGACCGAGTCATCCTCCAAGTGACCTTCGAGGGGGATTTCTCTCACCTATCTCTATCTTTATTACTTTCGTAGTATATTTTTCCAACTTTCCTAGTTGTAATAAACATTTCATTATAAAAATACATGATTGTTTCTCTCTCTTTCTTTGTCTCTCTCTTTTTATTGCAACTAGATTAGCTAGATTTCATCGACCTGATCTCTTACCCTAATAAAAAAACCAAAAAAAATAGAAAAGACAAAAAATGACAAAAACAAATAAAAAGCGAAACACAGATTTTCAAAGCCAAACGTTCGCCTCCCCGTGTTCGACTCGGGACTCACTTTTCGAGTTTCGATTATAAATTTTATCTGATCGATGGATTTTCTCGCGAATTGAACTACGATGATGGGTTTTCCAAACTTTGAACCCTTTATGTGACAAGATCTGACGCGATCATTTTGGCACCATTGCTGGGGAGACAATGATCTATGGTTTCTTTTCACATTTTTCCCGCATTACTTACATATGTTTCTAACCTATCTTTCTTCTTCGATTTATTGTCTTGCAGGAACCCGATTGAGGAGCCGAAGGCGGTAGATTGGAGTAAAGTGCGGGTAGAGACATTTGTAAGTTTTCCCCCACAACCGCCACCCTAGTTTCCATTTCGCCACACTAATAACTCAAACTCAAATCAACCTAGGTGCTTTTATAAACCCTAGGATAGATCTGATTGTTTGATTATCACTTCGTCTCACCTCACCCACCCGCATATATTAAAAAAAATAATAAAAAGATACTCTTTTATTGTGGGATTTTCTGAAAGAGACACACATTAACACCCACAACTCTCGACTTAAGGCGTACCACTTCACATCAATTCTACCACTTAATCAGAATCTGACCTGTGGATCCGATACACCCTAACTCAACACACTAATAAGTGAGTAGAAAAATTGACTAGGTTAAGAGATTTTGTGTGCCTTAACTAAGTGGTGCAACATGCCAACTGATTGAGCTGTTTGGGCCGCACCACTCAAATTAAAATTGATTCATCAAGTAGCTTGCCACTTAAGGTTGATTTTTAGGACTGAACCAGGAAATCCACATTTTATTCTAATTTTTAAAGGAATATATCTACACCCGTGTTTTCAAAACTTGGAGTGTTCTCCTGAACTTGATTGAATACACCTAACATTAAACCATGAAAACTACTAAACAAGGTTAAACCCTAAAAGACACATCATCAAATAACCTTGTTTGCAAGCCCTGGTTGTGCACACACACACATTTGAATTGATCATTAAGGGAACAACCCATCTAAAGGGTCCATCACATTCCAAGAGCACAATCATCCCAAGCATAATTAAAATTGAGTTGATGTTGGCCTTAAGGATTGATTCGTTCTTCGGGGCTCAGACTGAGATTTTTTCAATTAATCTGCTTCTACTGCTCCATCTGATGTCTAACTAAGGGAGTAGCATCAAATGACCAAGGCTGGGGGGTACACTAGGAATCGAAGGTGCAAGCCAAAGGAAGAATGTTCTCCCCAGCCCCTCCTTCTAACTGGTTGGATTGAACGGATAAAAGTATACCAAATTGGTTATAATCTCAAGACGGTCTTGGGAGACTGTAGGTCTTTAGGCTAACCCACCTAAGGACAAGGTTGATCGCTTGTATTGCAGGGCTCGTTTCTTTCTTTTGATTTCCCCTCCTATTTGACCATGTATACTTCCACATACTACACTCATTTCCCATCCTACCCTCCTACCACCACTTATACCCAAGATGATTACTATCCCAACTCATCTTATAATTACCCATCCACTAGCCGTGATAAGTTTGATTGGGATATAAATCCGGACCTCAGTGTCCAGGGCTAACCCTGGACAACAAGACTATGATTACTATCCTTCCCAGAGCTACAATGATTATAGATCTCCATCCTTTGATGATCAAACCAACCCGATCTACAATCAGGAAGGATATGATGATTATAACATCTACCCTTAGTATTCCACTGAATATAGGTCACCTCCATTCTTTGAACAACCCAAGATGACCTACTATCAGGGAGGGACCCGAGAACCTCAATATCTTGACTCCCTTAGAATGAACCCAAACCCACCCAACCCTAAACCAAACCATTCAGTTCAGGTGAACCAAGTCCAAGACAGGATGTTGGCTAACTTGAGGAACACCATACAATCTTTAGAAGCTCAGCCAATACCACGCATCGAAGCATTGGAGCCTATGATAAAAATGATTGATGAGCTGAATAGCTCTTTATTAGATTTGCTTCGAAATGTTAGGGATAGGGGGCTAGGTGAGTTTCTACTTGGGAAATTATTGAGATTGAGGATGAAATTCGTGGTTGCCTTAGTACAATCTTGGGTTGATTCCCAGGATGAACTCCCTCTAGGAGAGCCAGTGTCTGAACCCACTCAGGGACCTATCAGGGGGCTACATATGCTAAGACTGGGGATGACCAGGTTGGGCTAAAGCAACCCATTGAGGATGTACCGAGTTTCTCACCCGAGATCCCAGAGCCAGGGAATAACGAAAAATATGTCTCCATGGACCATGAAATGACATGATTTTGAGACATATATAAATGAGGATCATGAATTCTTTATTCTGAGGGTGAGGAATCTCTTAGTAAAGTCTCACTGGAGCTTAAGGAGAATGATTTTAGTGAGACTAATGGGATCAAGAAGTATGATGAACCCTTTTATAGCCCAATTATTGAAGATTTGGATTCGGTTGGGGCTAACTTGGAGGATTCGAATCCTCATTTACTAGAAGATTCAATCAGTAGCCCCATTCCTCAACCTTACCCCAAAGGGATTGATTTTGATTTGGAAATCATTGCACCCAAGTCCATCCTGATTCAACTACAAATGTTGGACTTGGGTACTTTAGATGGGGTGTACAACGATTTCGAGGTCCTGGAAATATTGATTTTAGAGGATAGGAATTTGACAATGAAAATTTGGAAGGCTAACTCAGAGGGAAACACAATTTTGGATCTAGGGGTTCCTATTGACTTAAAACCACCAACCTTTTACCAGGACCCTTACGATAGCTTTGATGTGCGACCCAAGCTTGGAATAACTGATTATTTTTCTAAGCTGAATGTTAAGTGGACATCTGAACTTAATGAACCAAATCTACCTTTTGTCTGACACTTTATTCTTGGGTTGCGCACCACCAAACTATAGGCCCAGCCCTGTAAATACAACCATCTTCGGTTCTGGGTGATTTTCATCGAGAACCTTAGAACCACTCAACTTTGCAGCATCGGTCTATACTACAACTTGGTCCACATTTGTGGACATCTTCTATTAGTGAGTTTGAGGATCAATATTTTTATTTTGATTCTGACCCGTACTTGTGAATTCTCAAATTCTTCCTTGTATGTATATTATGCCTAGCTGAAGACATTAAAATTTAGCACGTGTGTATATTCCACGTTCTCTGTGGAGCTGACCGGATTGTCACGAAATTCAGGTGATATTCTGTTATTCCGCTCTTTTCCTATCTTTGTTTTTACAATAAGGACATTGCATCATTTAGGCATGGGGGGTGGATACTTAATCCTGAAATTATTTCATTAGCTCTATAGAATTTCTTTTATTTTCTTAAAAAAAGAAGAAAATTCAAAAAGACAATAAAAAGAAAAAAATTGAATTAGGAGAAGAGAACTTAGGCTTTTGGAAGTTATTAACTTTAGGAAATTATACGATAGGACCTGAACACTTAGACTCTTTAGGTCTTCGGGTGTCCACTCGAATGTGGACTTAGTCTCGAATCCTCACCAAGTAATTCTATTTTAATTTGGTCAATAAATTGGGGTGGTAAGTATACGACTTATCAACCTACCCTCTAATTTGAGGGGACATTAAGCCTAAGCATCTACACACTGTTTGCACTAACTCACTTTTCGACAGTTTCTTCAGAAATTGGGTAGCTAATGAACCATCTAGGGTGGTATGGCTGGCAAGTTGTTGGTGGTAACAGCTCATCGGTCGGTTGTCTAGAGCCTACCCACACGACCATTCTCTTCCTGTTGCCTTTAGGTAAATCTTAGATCGGGGAAGCTACCTACTTATAAAAAAAAGAAATACTTAGAATAAAAAAAATAGAAAAAGGAGAAAAGAAAAAATAAAACCACACTTCACCACACGAGTATGGCTGGCAAGTTGCTGTGGGTAATAGCCCATTGGCCAATTCTCTAGAGCCCAGCTCACAAATATGCACAAATAATTCCCAAAACACTTACGAAAGAAGCAGGGAAGTAGAGTAAACTGGGGAGATATACACTAGCTTCTCCCTTGTGCTTACCCCATAAAAAATAAAGTAGGGAGAAAGCTACTATTAGAAAAGATAAACCATTAGGCAGAAACTCTTAAGGTCACCTAGGGTTGTAGAAACCCAAAGTCTATTTTAATAGCTGCTTTTGAGTCTATCACCCTTTCACAAGATGCTTAGCACTTAGAGTCCTTTTTGAGTCTTGGGCGGGTTGCGTAGCCATAAAAGGTTATCTTGAAACTATCAAACTCCAAAAGTCCAAAAAAATTAGAAAAGAAGAAAAACAAAAAAATGTATCTTCCATTTTCAAATAAGGTGAGGACTTGGGCGGTCTGCAATCTGGCAGACACCCAGGTACTATTGAGTTTTCATAGTTTAGGGACAGTTGAAATTTTCTTTTATTAATAAACGACTTAGGCCTAAGCGATTGAGTCCAAACTTTACTTTTATAAATAGCATGTAGTTTAATTTTGCTAGGGACTAGCAAAAGATATGCATGGGGGTACATCCATTTAGGTTAAAATGCCTATTTATGCATGTTCTTAAGCTTAGATTTGCATTCCATATTATAAATATTGCATAGCATGCATCATTCTACATTTTGAGTAGTTTATATTTTAGGTTAATTGCATCCTTTTTGTGGTCAGGAGAGAAGGAGATTTATTTCGAAGCCTCGGATTGACAATCTGATCATATGGATCTGATTAGGATGGCGATCGGAGTCCAAAGCCTCTGAAATCGCCTTGATCAGAGTCCCGTAGCACCATATGCAATCTGAGGAAGATCAACGGCCAAGGGACTAGGTGACATAATTTGGAGCTTTAAACGACAAATCCGATCATGTGGATGGATTCGAGTCGACGATCGTAGCCCAACGACGCAAAAATCGACACAATCCGACCTCTATAGTAGGCCCTACAACGAAAGGAAGATGGATAGGACAAATTACGCCATGTGGCACAACCCAGGCCTCCCATGTGCATGCATGGGCCACCACACGTGCATAGCAGTGCAGGCGAGCATGCATAGGCAGAGGCACGCATGCACAGCAGCGTAGCGGGTGCACATGGGCGCTCGGGCGGAGATGTGCGTCATGGGTGCACAAAACGCATGCCAACGCAACGATGGGTGGGCGTGTGGGCTATCTTCATCAACGTTTGTGGTGGATCTTTAGCAACGCTTATGACTGTCTCTACATGTCTTGTATAATAATTTGATTCTTTCCTCCACTATAAAAGGACCCCTACCCCTCCCATTTTTCTTCATCTCTTCCTTTCTTCCTTTCACCACCTCCAAGGCCCTAGAGAGAGCTTATCCCAAGCCTGAGTTGCTCCTTTAGAGTAGAAAACAAATATTTGTTCCCACCTCTCAACCCCCTTTGTGGAGCATCCCATGGCCATCTTCTCACCTCCCTTCGGGAAGAAGATCCTCGCTGCAATGCCATCTTGCCACGCCCTCTGTCCTCATTCATCCCACTCCTCACCACCTTCCTCCAAGCGTCGTTAGAGCTAGTCGTCCTCGAAGTAACCGTTGAGGGGGATTTCTCTCACCTATCTCTATCTTTATTGCTTTCATAGTATAGTTTTCCCACTTTCCTAGTCGTAATAAACATTTCATTATAAAAATACATGATTGTTTCTCTCTTTCTCTCTCTCTTTATTTTGCAAGTAGATTAGCTAGATTTCATTGACCTGATCTCTTGCCTTATTAAAAATACCAAAAAAATTAGAAATGACAAAAATGACAAAAACAAATAAAAAGCGAAACGTGGATTTTCAAAACCAAACATTTCCCTCCTTGTGTTCAACCTGAGACTCACTTTTTGAGTTTCAGTTCTAAATTTTATCTGTTTGACGAATTTTCTAGTGAATTGAACCTTTACGTGAAGAGATCCAATGTGATCACCTGTACCTCATCTACATTGGTGCTAATCAGATCATCAGACGATGTGTCCCGGAAGTGGAAATTCAAGACATTCTGTCCTTCTGCCATGCCTAGGTCTGTGGTGGACACTTCTCCAGACATAAAACCACAGCTAAAGTCCTCAAGTGCGGCTTGTATTGGCCCGTGATCTTCAGGGACGGATACGACTACTGTAAGGCATGCACTCATTACCAGACCTTGGGCAACATGAGCCACCGCGATATGATGCCTTTACAATCGATTCTCATATGCGAAATTTTTAATATAAGTAGGATTGATTTTATGGGACCCTTCCCTAAATCGAACGGCTTCGAATACATTCTCCTTGCTGTAGACTATGTGTCTAAATGGATCGAAGCTATCTTGACCCGAACCAATGATCATAAAGTGGTAATCAAGTTCATTCATCAACACATCTTTTCTCAGTTCGGTGTCCCACGTGCCATTATCTCTGATGGAGGGACCCATTCTATAAATTCGTAGTTCATATCCCTGATGACCAAGTACGGGATGTCACACCGAATCTTGACTCCTTACCACCTCTAAACCAATGGATTGGTTGAACTGTCTAATCGGGAGATCAAGAAAATCCTCCAAGTCATTGTTCAGCCTAACAGGAAGGACTGGTCGGCCTGACTTCCAGAAGCCTTGTGGGCTTATGGGACCGCCCACAAAACCTAATTAGGTATGTCTCCGTTCAGATTGGTGTACGAGAAGGCATGTCACCTCCCCGTCGAGATGGAGCATAAAGCCTATTAGGCAGTACTGAAGTGCAATTTAGATCTGCTTAAGGCCGGAACCCACCGTCAGCTTCAAATGAGCGAGATCAAGGAACTATGCAATGACGTGTACGAGAACTCGCAAATTTACAAAGAGCGGGTGAAGACTTTTCATGAAAAACACATTTCTAGAAAAACCTTTCACCTGGTCAGAAGGTCCTACTCTTTATGCCAAGCTAAAACTTTTCCCAGGTAAACTCAAATCTAAATGGATTGGACCATTCATGGTGAGATGAATCTTTGGAAATGGAGCCATCGAAATTAGTCAACCCAGCCTTGATTCAGAACCTCTCATTGTGAATGGCCAATGACTTAAGCCATCCGTTGAACTCACTGATACGAACTTGGCTGAGGTATCATGTATTCTCCATTCTCCCTGAGCTTATTGTGCCCAGCTGATGGCGTTAAACTCAATGCTTAACAGGAGGCAACCCATCATCTTTTGAAAAAAATCGAACCCTTTTGACACATCTCTTTGCTGAACTCATATTACACTTTAGGGTTCGTCCATTAGAATAGCCGACTCCACCTTTGGTACTCGTACCAGAGCTTGAAATCATCCACAACAGTCATCCCGACCTGTCCACCCACCCTTTGAACCTATTCTAATGTACGATCTAAGCTAAACTTGAACCCACCTAATTTACAATGAGAACATTGCAAATCGTAGACATGGGGGGGTATTAAAGTGCAAAATGCCGTGAGAATCAATTCACAAAAAGTGTTTCATCAAAAAAAATTTATATGCTACTAAAAAAAAAAAAAGGAGGTTGAGAAAAAAGGAGAGCTATTTTTGAAAAATGAGAAAAGGAGGGAAGAAAAATTGAAAAGAGAAGAAAGGAGCAAAAAGATAAAAGAAATTGAGTCCCTTCAAAGTAATATGAAACTTACCTAACTTCTAGGTTGGATCGAATGATGAATTAAGACCTGGAAGGTTAAAACTTAAGGGATTAGTAGGCGAATACCGACCTTAGGCCTCTTGGATCTGATTGGATTTAAACACTCATGTACTTGTCACGATCCGAATTAGTCCTTAAGAGGTTAGGGAAAATGCAAAGCTTGTGTATTAGGTCTAAGGCTTAGGGAGTATTCGGCCTCATTAGCTAACCCCTGGTTTACAAGACTCGGTAACTTAACCACCCTAAAACCACACAAAATTTGGTTTAGTGCACTTTAAATAATGAAATCATGCCAAAAGGCATTTCCTCTGTTCTGAAAATGGTCCCAAGATCTACATTAGGAGCGGCTAAAAAACACAAATTAATTTGGGCGAGTTCCTGACACGGAGAGGTGGGAAATTCCCCTTGAAGATGCAAAATAACATATCATCTTCTCGGTTCTTGTCTCCTAGGATATCTAAATATCCTACTAGGGGCATGTAAGCACCTTGTGCTGGTTCAGATGCCATGGGTGGCATTATCACAAAATGTTGATTGCCAAGGTATGGATTTAGCTACAGAACACCATGGGCAGGATTATCCTAAAATCTCAAAAGCCAAGGTTCTGGGGGTTGCCATGGGTGGTGTTGTCTCGAAGCATTGACTTCCAGGGACCCTACGAGGATTGATGTGGGGACAAGGAATTCGATACAAATCATGTTTAAGGCCAATCCAAAGATGGATCTAAGGAAAAATATAATGAAAATAAAAAGAGGGAGAAAAGCTCTCCACAAATGAAAATTCTTCCATCTCTCTTACAAAAATGCATTGGCAAACTGAACTTAGACTATCCATGTTTCAAGCACGAGTGATTTAACTGCTGGGTTCAATAAATCTTAGGTTAGTTCCTACGGACCTTAGAAACCTTCGCGGTAGACTGAGGTGAAAGCTAGTCAGGTCTGGATCTGGGCTGGTACTTAAGTACCTCTAGGCCTATTGTTGGTATTAATATCTGATTCCTAGAGATGCAGCTTAGTAAGGCATCCTGACGATTACATCCGACCTAGATAACTGGTTTGATTCATAGAATTTTGCTAAGGGACTAGCAAAAGCTAGGCATAGGGGTATGATGGGAACACCATCATGAGTCATAACTAGCTTAATTTGGTCTTATAAAGTCAATAAAAGCTCCTACATATCAGTCAGAAGGTCTCTTGCGCAGGATGAGTTGTTTTGAGAAGAAAAGATGAAAATAGGGTTATTTATGCAATTTTACCATCTTATCACCAATATAGAATAATCACGGGATATGCTAGGGGTTTATTAAAGGTCATTTAGTCATTAATGCCTAATAAGTGGGTCCATGCAGACAGAAATAGGTTTTCACGCATTTCAAGAATTAATGGACATCTGGAACCCTAAAAATAGACACACTTAATTAACTAAGATTCTGGTCAGGATAAAATTCATCTAAACCCTTTAAAAATCATAGACAAATATTCTCTAGGGTTTGGCATCTTTGATTTGACCATCTGAACCCATTTTGACCTAAAATAGAGTCTTAGATAGATTATTATCCTAATTTGGGTTTTTGCATAAATTACCTAGCCAAAGTATGTCAAAACCAAAATCCAACTTCACCATTGGATTCCTTAAGTCAAAATTAGGTTTTCATCAAAATTTGGGTCCAATCAGAGATTATCTTAACCTAATTTGCAATTTGGTCCAGTCTAATTCTTGCTTTCTCGCACAACCCCTTAGCTTTTGAAATTCCGTGCAAATACCCCCTATCTTTGTCATCAATCTATGCAAATAGGTCCCTCCACCATTGTTGTGGAGGAATCTTACTCCGGCGAGCTTCTTTTAGCAAGAACTCAATGATTACTTGACGAATCCCTCTCAAAATTGAAAGGGAGATTCGTCAGGTAATCTCCTTCCTATTGAGCCATGTCCAAGTCTCTAATTCTTTTCCAATCTCTCATGTGAACTGATGAGAGATGTGGGTGTCCTACTCCGGCAAACTTACCATGCTTGAAAGCTTGGTTTTCAAGCTTCAAACCTCCATCTAAGGCCTATATAAAGACCCATGTTACACGCTGATCTCCTTACACTTGTGTTTGGCTGGAATCCCTCTATTTCCTCCCTCCTATCCAGTCAAAATGCTCCATGACGTCTGGCGACTCCCTCCAACCACTCTCATCATCCACTCGCAATACCAACGACGAATTCTCCTTCCCCTCCCTCTTTTGTGTCATGCCATACCAGTAGGTGCCCTAATCCCCTTTGTCATCACTGATTCTCTCCCATCGGAGCTCTCTTTGTCTCCAGCGCTGGCCACACCAGACCCAAGGTCGCTTCTCCTCCCCGTCGTCCGCTACCTACTCAGATCACTTCTCTCTCTCCCTACTTCTCTTTCTCACACTTACGACACATGCACGACTACAGTTTCCCCCTCAACACCATCATCTTCCTCCGCTCTGGCAACCACTCCTACGGGGCTCTTCGTCTGCTACACCACACCATAAGCCTTGCCACTTATCCTAAAAGCTCTGCCTCATCCATGGGAGCAAAACCCCTCAAGAAATTGAAGGGTTTGCTTGCCCTAACCTCCTACCGAACACCACCACCTTCACGTTCACAGTACGCCTTCACCAGCCCTCTCCGACCCCTCTTATAGCTCGCCACCACCACCATTGCCATCGCCGTGCCGTAGCAAAGCTCCTGAGCATCTCTGACGTGGCCATCGAGCCATTTTTATCTTTTTAGGTGTTCGCACCACAGTGCCATTATTACAGCTGCTTCAAGTGAACTCTCATCACGTTCTTCAGGCATCCACTCTAGGCGAGTGCCCCAGGTCATGCGGAGTAGTCCCAGGACCCTTCCCAGGTCCTTGATTTGGGATGCCAGCATCGGCAACTGCCTCAATTGGAGGCATCTTTTTAGCAGCTGATGCATGAAGAAGGAGGCAACACTTAGTCCCACCTAATGAAGAGAAGAGGTGGAGGCAGCAGATAAATTGAATTCATGCTTATGGCTATTCGCCTCAGCATGCATAGGGGGTGAGGTCCCTGCCCACGCACGTGCATACGCATGTCCTCATTGGCGGTTCATGCCACGTGGGTTTGGGCCTTGGTTCGTTTACTCGGTTACTCGAGTCTGGTTTGGTTTCCTTGATTCTGAGAGAGAAGGAAGAGAAAGAAATAGAGAGAGAGAGGGGGGTTTTGCCTCGCTCTTTAACTCTCTACACTTAGCAAAATCTGAAGAAGAGAGGCTTTCGCCTCTATTGGTGGTATGCTCTACTGTGCCTCTCCCTTAGGCTTGGGAAAGAGAGGCCTTTGCCTCTGTGTGCTGTTTTGAGACACTGTAGCACTTAATCTGATGTGGCATTTGGTTGATTAATACTATTGCATTATTTAAGTAGACTTGTAATAGGGTAATTTGGTGATTCAAATCACCATTTTTACCCTAATCTTTTTGCCACATTGACTCTTGAATCTATATTTATATCATTTGTGCTTGACATTGCTATTACATTGCTATATTCTTGCTTACAATTGTGATCTTGAGATAAATTGCCATATTCCTCCCTATGTTCGACCTTGAACTTTTATGAGTTATAAATTTTAAGTGTTCTACATGATTTATCGGCTATACTACAGTGCATTATTTTTAGAACACCAATTCAGAGCGTTCAACAATGCTGATGTCGAAAATACGCATTTTGTAAATGCAGGTTATTATGTCGTTGTATGCATAAAATTCAATTGTCATTTAAAATTTAAAATCCTAGATAGTGGAGGTATCTAGGGTCGTCTAGGGAGGCAATTTTAGTTTTCCAAACGTATTTTCTCTCTTACAAAAACTAGAATCTTTTTTTTTTGTATTTTTGTCTTTTAGGGTTTTTTTAGAAATGATCGGGAATAGATCATGCGAAACATGCAATGAAAGAAACTATGCCTAGGTGACAATAAAGATCTTCTCTTCTAAGCTCACCTTAGGCAAGTGCACCTAAGGTAATTAGAAGGGAAGAGTGTGGTAAACTAAGCTAAACAAAGTAACAACTTCGAATTGAAACACACAAAATGGAAAGGCAAAGAAAGCTTTTTGTATTTACTAGAAAGGTTAAGTTACAACTAGATAAATGTTTGGAATTAAAATCTAGCTAATACAAAAGGATGAAGAAGAAGAAGTGATCCTCTAATGAAGCTTGAGAAGGCCTTTTGATTGCATAAGAATTGACACCATTAAATAATTAATCTTATGATATTTCCTAGATTTACTCATATAGTATTAGATAGCTTTGCATGCATTTTTTAAATATAGGCATTCATACATTTTAGGAGAGGAAGATAGAGAGAGAGAGATAGAGCCCTCATTCCCACATATTTCTACCACATTTCTACCACCTACAACTATTTCCTAACAACCTAAGTGCCTACCCAGAAAAATCCCAAAATATCCCAATGGTTTTCTTTGTCGTCACCCTCACCACTCACCTATATATCCGCCCACCCCATGCCCATGTGCAAGGGTCGACACCCAACTTCACCACCATCATACTCACACACCTCTCACTCACAGTTGCACACATCCACTCTAGCCGACCACCATCTTCCCCTCTCTTCTCTCTCCCTCTCTTCCTCTCCCATTCACAGCTCCTCACTAGTTGAGAGGGATGCTGTGCACATGGAGAAGTTCACCATGGTTGTAACCACCATGGTGAGTTCCACCACCATCCAGCTCCCTTGCAAGCAGGTGGGCATGGTGGGTTCTTTTTTTCTTACTTTGATAGTTTTATCGCTTGTGTGTTTTGATCGCCATTAGTGTTGTTTTGAGCTCCTAGAGCTCATGCTCTATTCACATTGTAGCAACTCAATTATTACTCACTTTCCTCCTTCCCACCAGATACACTTCTCAGTTACTCGGTGAAAAGGCCATGTACGCATCACCTCCCACATCAGCCGGTCATTGCACTCACCCCACCATGCCTATTCTCTCCCTTAACCACCAGCTAAGTAAGAAGCTTAGCCGATGGTTATTGCACCTACCAGTTCCCCGCCGCATTGTTTGCCCATGTGCTTAAGAAGCAACCAGCAAGTTTCTTAGCTAGCCGGTTGCACTTGTTCTCTCTCTCCACTAGCACCCGCTCCAGCTGGTTGATCATACCCCACACCTCACTACCCTCACGTGTGCCTCACCACTCCTCACACACACACACACACACACCCCCACTCACCCCCGCTGTGCACACATAGACACACTAACACCCACACACACTTATACATATACACATACACATACACATACATATATATATACATATATAGATATTCCACACACACATCCATTTATTCACACGTGCACATGTACATATTCCCATTCACCATACCAGGCACATTTCTGACTACCGTGCATTTTATTATGCGTGTGTACGCACGAGTTGCATACACATATGTGATTTTAGCGCACATCAAGCCATTCGCCACACACTCCCACACGTCAGCTCTACACCATCACACGACACATAGCTAGGGTTAATTGTATCTCTCTAGACGATGGTTAACCCAACGCGGTGCTCCATTTCCTTTGAATCTCCGATTCAAGTCCCTCCACTAAAAATTATATAGTTATACACACATATATATACATAGATATCTATATATTATCTATATATATACATATAAATAAGCTAAGTACTTTCATTCATTTCCATTCCTCATTTCATTTTGCATTTCTTTTCATGGTCTCTTTTATTTGTTGATTAAGAAAAGACAAAAATATTATAAAATAGAAAAGATAACTCTTGGCTTTGCAGGTACCCGATCTCGCGTGTAGCACGATTAATTTTGGACTTGATTTTGGTGATTCACCAATGGTTTAGTTTGAGGGTGTACCTCAAGGACAAGAATATCCCAAAAAAAATCTAAAACTATGAAAAATCTAAAAATATAATAAGCAAACGGAAATCACCCATCATTAGGAATTGCGTAGAAATCGATTAATCCAAACCTGCCTCCCTGTGTTCGACCTTGGGCCTAAAATTGACAATCTTCAAATTTGATTTAGTCCAGTTAAAATAAAATTGATAAACCTATGTAGAATCGTTTGTAGGTAACCGCTTCCACTGTACACATTTTGATGCTAATATCACCTAATTAAATAACCCTACTCGTGTTACAACATAAGTTTTCTAGCGTCGTTGCTGGGGAGGTGCTTGCTAGATTCGATTTCTACTCTTGTCCTTTAGATTTATCTTGCTTTCCACCCATCTCTTAACGGGTGTTAATTGTTGGTTTTTGTACAGGTGAACCTGTTGCTAGGAGGAGACACATAGAGGAGGTCAGAGGCGTGGATGACTCCAAGGAGAGAGCGAGAGCATGAAGTCGTCGATGTCACTTGGAGTTTCGTACACGTTACTGAGGAGGTAGGTGTCCTTGCCTCTTAGCAACCTAGGTTCTCTTGTCACCATAAATTTCATTAAAAAGATAAAAAAAATCAAAAAAATCAAAACCCTAAAAAAAGAGTCTTCTTGGGATTTCTCAAGGCGAGTGGATTAAAATCCACTGGTTGATTCTTTCATTACATCTACCACCCTAGATTTCCCACTCATTCACATGCATAAAATTTGAGAAACTTGATTCTTTATTTTTTCACAATGCATGATTTTATTTGAGGCAAATTAAAATCGATTGTTTGTCATATCTATTTGCCTCATTATTCACATTCACGATCCACTGCTTTGGTTGGGGAAGTCTTGGAATCAATGTGACTCCAACCCCACCACAACATTACATTTGCCTCTGATTTGATTCCAAACCTTTACCCAAACGACAACATTCTGCACCTACACCGACAATTAGTAATTATCGGTATTGGTCAAAATGACCATCATTGTAGGTTCAAAGAGCTATTCCGACAATCATTGAAGGTGCTCTCTGAAGAGGCGTCACTGTAGGAAACATTGACCATTTCTTACCATCGATGTTGTACCTAGACATACAGTGATGGTCACATCCTAGAAGCTGGCCATTTTTTGTGATAGCAACAACAACAACGCTTTTATCCATCACTGTAGGGTAAAAAAGTGTTGCTAAAACTATCACTACAAGTAAAAACTCTAATTGTCTTTTTTACATATTACCAACATGACCATCCGTCACTAGATCTATTAATATAAATATCAAAGCAATATCTTAATAGAATTAAAATTTAACCTTATATTAATAACAATGTTTACCTTCATTCAAGTAAGATTAAAAGAAAACATACAAGATATAACACTTTTGAAATAACAACTTGAATTATTCATAAAAGAATACATGTACATCCAACGGAACAATTTTTCCATATGAGTCTAAAAGAAATTTGTCTATCAGCAAGTACTATAAGTGTAATGAGCCACAATTATCCATTAATCTCTTTCTATACACAAGTATCTAATTATTCTAAAAGTTCATTAGTTGTCAAGTACGTCAACCATGAGACCTTGAGCAGCTCACAAAGGTTCTTGATCTACTTGAGGTAATGCACAACTGCAAATCATTAAACATGATGTTATAACTCTTGGAAAAAAGAATGATGATTTTATTGTTTGCTTATACATAAATATGAAATCATCATAGAAAAAAGAGAGCTTCAATGTTGATATCTAGCTTCTCTCAAAAAGATAAAAAATCCTGAATATGACATGGAAGATTATATATATAATTTTTCTTTCACTTTTTGGTGGGATGGGGAGGGTGGCAATGGGATTACATGGGATATGAATGGGTCATATGAGAATAAATATAACTTAGGCATCAAATTTACATTTAGAGAAATTGTCATGTTAGATGCTGTTGAACTTATTTTACGAAGCTACGCTAACGTGTTCGATTTTGGAAAACCCGTCGTTGTAGTTCGAAAGCGAAGGATTCGTGTTCAACAAATAAAATTTATACCAAAATAAGAATTCCGGGTCGAACACAGGGAGGCGAACGTTTGATTTAAAAACTCCGCGTTTCTTTTTATTTTGTCACAAAGAAATTCAATTTAAACTATCTAAGTATCTACAACAAATAAAAGAGAGAGAGGGAGTAAGAGAGAGAGAAGGAATACTATACATGGAAATCAAAATGAGATGTAGAATAGACAAGGAATTTATCATAAAAGAGTTCTTTCATTACAACTAGAAAATATAAAACAATTACTCTAGAAAGCATTAAAAGAGTGGAGGGAGAAATGTCCTCCTCGACGATCGCTCGGAGGACGAATAGACTACTCTAGAAAGCAGTAAATCTATACTAGAAAGCAGTAAAAAGAATAGGGAGAGAGAAATCCTCCTCGACGGTCGCTTGGAGGACGAGCCGGACGGGACGACACCTGGACAAAGGAGAACGAAGCGGGACGAAGGAGGACGAAGCAGAAGAACGGGAACGAAGCAGCACGCCGTCGTCGTCGCAGGATCCACTTCCGAAGGGGGACGAAAATTTGGACTTTATCTCGCGAGAAGCATCCCGGGTGTGGGACAAGCTTCTCTTGAGCTTTGGAGAGGTAGAGAGGAGAAGGAAGGGATGAAAATTTCGTATGGAGGGGGTCTCCTTTTATAGTTGCAAGGAGTGGGGGCAAAATGGACATTACATCTTCAAAATAATAAATAAGGGGTCTTTAGTGACGGATAAAACCGTCGCTAAAGCCCCGCCGTCGCCGCCGCGCCCACGCGCGCCCGCTCGGCTGGCCTGCGCGCGTAACGCATATGCACGTCCGCGTCGTCTCAGCCGTTCGATCGCGAGATCGGACGGCTTGAACGCGTCCGCGCCCGCTGCGTAGCGCGCCGCCCGCGTGTGATCGCGCGCCCACCAGAGCGTCCAATTGCGCGTCGGCACTATCGGGCGCGCGCGGCCGTTGGATCTTCATCTGACGCTCGTGCGCGCCCGCTCGCCCGCGCCTTCGACCCCCTCACCGCGGCTCGAACCCGCGACCTCCGCTTCGCCCGCGGCTGCGTCGCCGCTGCGCTACGCGGGCGAAATGGTCGCGCGGACGTTTTTAAACGCGAGCGACCGCAGCCGTTGGATCGAGATCCAACAGCGGAGAGGAGACGGTGCGCGGTCTTCACAGGACTCCTGCGGCCGATTGGGCGGCTGGGATGGCGCCACGTGGCGCTATCTTGGCCGTCCATCTTCTGGAAGTTGTAGATGGTGCCACGGATGTCGGATTGACTCGATTTTTGTGTCGTTCGGCTGCGATCGTCGATCCGAATTCATCCATGTGGTCGGATTTTCCATCTGAAGTGCGGATTTACACCATCCTGGCCCTTGATCTTCTAGGGTTCCCCGGTCTCTATCTGATGCTACGGATGCCTAATTAGGGCGATCTTGGAGTCGTTGAACTCCAATCGTTGCCCTGATCATATCCATACGGTTGGATCTTTGATCCGAGGCCCCGATAAAATATTTACCCTGTCCAAGCACATAAAAGGAGACAATTAACCTCCATTTTATTCAAACTACTCTAAATGCAAGATGATGCATGTAATGCAATATTTATATCATGAAATGCAATCCTATGCTTAAGAACATGCATAAATAGACATTTTAAGTAGTGTAAATGTGTTTACATCAGATGCTAGGGGAGAAATGAATGGAGCATATCCACAAGCAAGAGACAGCATTTGTCTATTTCTCCCATTGCAAAGGTTTGTTTGCACAACTACCATTTCAGTTTTTTAGATCAAATTTTGAAGGGGATTCTCCAAGAATGTGCCTTTAGAAATCAAGTGTTTTGCTAGTTATTTTCTGATTTCTTGAATGATTACAAGAGACTTACTACTCAAATGTTTTCAGTTGTTTTACTCAATTCCTATTTCTTCTCTAATCATAAAATCCCCCTTGAGCTCTCAACCCAAACTCTTGGAATCCAAGCCAAGGTGACCTAGGATCGTAATTCATTTTGACCTTCAAACATAGATCAAGGTGCCCTACATTAAAGGAAGCTCGAGAAATTTGCATAGATGGAGATAGGAAATTATAAGTCATGTGGGTTGGACAGTAGTAAGTTATATTTTTTGACACAAAGCAAAAGAACATGCTAGCTCCTCTTTTCCCAAAAATTGATATGCCCTCTTCAATATGCTCAACTTTCACATCTACCACCTTTGCTATTCACAAAATTAAAAAATTAATCAGCCCATAAAGGTGTTATGATTTTTAACCTAAATTTAAAATCCATATTATGGTAATTAGGGATAATTAATCCATACCTACCTAAATTAGGAATTATATTCACTTAATGGCATCAATAATGATCCCAACATCATCTAACCAATGTTTAGTAAGAAATACATAAGTAACATCAGTAATTTCTAAGTTGATTAAGTTGTAGTTTTGTGAGAGAAGTTTCTTAGTAATGGAATGTGTTTCCAAAGTTGCCCATGTTCCTCATGTAGCTACTAGATTTGCAAGCATAATTTCCAAACTGTCAACATCAAACTATAACAAATAAGTAAAAAAAAAATGTTGGATTCATACTTAGCTCCATTAAAAACATTGTTGAATGGATATACCCATGAAAAATCTAAATCAATATGAGTTTGCTATCCTAAGGTTTAGTTCGGGCAAGAGCATGTAATCTAAACAATTCCTATCCTAAGGTTTGGCTTGGGTAAGAGCATGTAATCTAACTATTGAGACTTAGAGAAGATGCCACGTGGACAGTGCCATGTGGCACATCAGGCCATGTGGTAGTGCCATGAGGCAGTAGCAGCAGCCATCCAGACGCCCAACAGGGCTGGTAGCAAGGTTCCCAATGGACCAAGTAACCTCAACTCCAAGTTCTCTTTTTTTTTCTTAAGAGGTCTCAACCACGAATCAGATATGGCTCCTTATACTACAAAGAAAATGCTACCTAAGTGATATAACAATGCCCAAAGTCCCTTAATCTAGATCTCAATCCAAGGAGAGGTGCAAGATATAAAGGTCATGGCCATGGATAATGGCCAATTGATAGTTGTAAAGCAACAAAAAGCCAGTTAACACAACACACTTGGAAGCACTAATGACCAATGTAGTTGGTTTACCACAAAAAAGAGCATGGTTTAAATCATGCTAAATCTTTCTCAGAGAGAAAAAAGATAGTTCAGTACTTTTTGACAAATTGGAAGCACAATTGTTGATTCAAGCAAACTAGAGCAAACAAATTGTTTAATTTTGACAACAAATAAGTACATTTTCTTTCCATGGAAAAAGATACTTCAGTCCAAATCTGGTCTTGGGATATACAATAAGAAATTAAAAGTTTTTGTTCAATTTTACTTAATTTTTTTCACTGGAAACTCGATAGTTTAGTCTAAATGTTTTCTTTTCATCATTACCATGTTGTCAAGCAAGAAAAGTAACAGACCTCTCTGGAAAGGAATTTCATAACTGACAATTAATCACTTACTACCATAAATGTAAGACTTGTCATGCTTCTCCAGTTACTAGCAAAAGTGAACTTTTTAGCCCACCTGCAATGCCAGTCTTTGCTTGAAGTTGGATTTTCCATGCATATTCGGTGGCCCAATGCCTAAATATCTTCCTCTAAGGAAATGTACATCACAATTATAGTTATGTCGATGTTTATGGCCACATTTTGAGATAGGGACTTCTACATTTTGCTTTTACTATAGCAAGATAAGGACCTATTGGTCACCACTGAAGGCTTCATATCCCAAAGTGCTGGGCTTACCTGTCCAAGTGTTACGACTTTTGGTTCGGCTGGAAGAAGGTGAGGTTAGGCTGACTTTGCTTATGCTCATTACATTATCTTCATTTAGATCTACAGAGTTATCTCCAAATGTGTTCGAGCGAAGACTTCCACAAATTTCCTCATCCTCTTCTAGTAACAGTGCCTTCTCTTCTAATACTAGGAAAGAAAATGATTAGATTAGATTAGACTTCTCAAGATATAAAGCCTTTCAAGAAAAGATCTCATCCGCCAATATCACAATCGAGTCATGCAAATCAAGTCAGATCATGAATACAAAATTGAACACGCATGTTTTTTTTTGAGAGAGATAAAAGGGAGGTTACTCAAAGTATCAAAGACAATAACCTTGCACTCTATTAACTATTTAAAAAAAGGATACCCTACATCTCAAGTGCAAAAAGATCCCTAACTCAATAAAAAGAGTAAACACTGAGAACCACAATATCAACATAAGGTCTCTCTAACCAAATTGCCCAAAGAATAGCAAGTGGCACCGCTCTTTCCTTTTTGGATATAAATTGCAATGGTTCTTGTAGGCTGCATCCATTCCTGAAGATTCTCCAAAAATCATCAAAGGTGAATATAGCAATCTAAGGGATGTCAACAGCATTCCCTACGGTGACAAAGAGGCATCTAAAGAAAATATGACTAACAACTACATCCCCTTATTCACCAAAAGAACTAGCGCAATATGCAGGTCCCATTTTCTCCCGTTAAACATATAGTGTTGTTCCAGCAAAAAACTTGTTTGTAATCATTCTAGTAACTTTCCACCAAAATTTTTGAATGCGTAGACTTTATAAATTGCCACACTTGTTTTCAAATTTTACATAAACAAGTAGAAATGCATCTCAAAGAGATGCTACACCCCGATCATTCACTCCAAATGCATCAAGAAAGAATGCTTCAAGTTTACCAACATTTTTGAGACCAACCGTTAACTAATAGTTTCTCTATATTTGGCAAAATGAAAATTTCTAAAGCAATAGGGCATCAACACTCTTAATCAAAGGGCAAATGCTTTGATTTCAGTAACTAGAATAATGTTTTTGAAAGCTAACATGTAGTTGATAAGCAATTGAGGAAATCAAGATTGTACGGGAGCCTCCACGCTCCACTTTTGCACCAATTATCAACGCTAACCTTTGACAAAAGTGATGCCCTACAATTTTTCAAATAGTTTTTTGTCTAAATCCTATGTGAGATAGGCATATGGAAGAACAAAAAACATGAATGATTGGTAGAATATGTAATTTGAATCATATACCTTATGTTTGGTAGATAGATGATGAAGACCCTTTTTCTCCCGAGAGTTTCTAGGTACACTTCTAGCATAAGAAGCCTATGAAGTAATAGATAATTACCAAACACAGTCAAATTATATAATTACATAGCAAAAGGTTCATGTCTTTTATACAAATAAAATAATTGAATACCTTTGCTTGTCTCGCCTCTATCTGTATATACAAAACAAACATTCAAATCATATTAAAATATGTGAATATCATTCATGTCAAATAATGTATCAAATCATGCCTGCATAGCCAATTGCCTTGCATGTTGCATAATATCATCCATGTTAGCATTGGGAAATTATTCTTTCAACATCTGGACAATCCCCAAAATATTCTCAAAAAGTCCATTCAAAGTCTCATGGATATTAGATTGAGGGGATGTTGTGGTGTTGAAGCTTTTTGGAGGGAGCAATTGCTCCCAAATAACAAAGTCTACCTTTCTTCTCATCTCCCTTCACCTTCGAGGAGGCATCCCCTTGCCAACAAGTGACTCCCTTGGAAGTTGAACTACTAGCATCACTTTGATATTTCTTCATGAGGTCCTAATGATTGTAACAAGAAAAAACTCAATCCTAAAAATATACCATGGCAATTAATCATAAGCCGAGATCACAAAGAGCATATTGCAAGTAGAAACTAGAATTAACGTAATTATTAATGGTTATCAGGGATGCAAGGGAATCAAGATCTAATATTTGCATAGATGCATCTGCTTCTCTAATTTGATTACAAGTTTGATTTATTACATTACACAAAAATGAAACCTTCATGTGTTTGACAAGAAAGAGGATTTTTAGCATGCTACCACCAAATAGACAAGAAGTACAATTTAATATTCTTGGAAAAAGAAAAAAGTTATAACTCTAGTACGCACAACTACTACAATAGCTAATTTGATTTCTTGATGCCACATTCTTCTTAAACTTCTCAACTAAGGTTTTCACCAGTAGCTAATTTGATTTCTTTTTTCTAATGAAATGGATGATCATTCATCTCATGTGATCATCCCTTTTTTGCTTGAAAAGAAGAAAAAAAATTGTAGTGCATTTTTTCTTTTTAGAAAGTGAAATGTACATGTGATTAGAGGTGCTTTGAAGAAAAGTTCGCATTGCTGAGATCTCTAGGGTTCACATCCAATTGCATCTTTGGAATCCAAAGATGTATTTCATCAATTCATCTTGTAATTTGTGTTTTCATGTGATTTTCCATAAACTTGTAGCTTTTACCAAGTCAAGATTTCAAACATATGCTCATCACCCTTAGAAATATTTCTAGTATTTTCTTTCAACTTTTTGTTAAAAATAATTGAGATGGTTCTAAGAATGTATGGAATCTTATTAGAAGAGGGCAAAATTACTCTGAAGGACCTGATGGATGTGATTGTTATGCTTATTCTGTATGAACAAGAGTGTCCTTAACAGTCTGTACCCCTACTACATGACCTGATCAAGCCACATAAGAAATCATAGGACAAGCTACACTGAAGTACAAGTTGAGTTACACAATAATTAATATGTAGGAATTTGGTTTCTTCCTTGCATAGCTAGTCTTAAGAAATATTTTCGATTTTGATTAGGGATCTTCTCTTTGTGTTTATGCTGTAGATATTTTTCATGTGGATAATTAATTTTGTTCCAGTAGTAGGTCAAACCATATAAATGTACATACTTGGTACTGTTATATTACCTATTTATCATGTTGTTTGAAAATACTCAAATGAGAATTAGTTTTATAACATCCCTACATTCATATCCATAGTAAACATACATTACATACAAAGATGCCTACACACTGCACACACACATAATGTGAAGCAAGTAGGGAAACATATTTATGCATGCATCTCTATGTCTATATCCCAGTATCTTGCCCACCTTAATGGCGTTACTGTCAAAGCAGTTTGTGCACATGTGATATAATAGTTGTGTTGTATAGAACTAATTATGTACTTACAATTATGCTTTAATCTGGCTAGTAACAAGTTGTGAAGAAGACAAGGAAATTAGCATGAAGTATTGCCAATCTAGATGCTCAACCATCAAACTTCTTTGTCCGAAGAAAAGGATTTGTGAGTCTATAGGAGTCAAAGAACGGTGGAACAACTTCTTAAATTTGGGAAATTGGTCTTTAAATGTGCCTTTTTTAATTATTTTTCTATATCTCTCTTTTTTTCTTTTCATTTTTTGATAGGTAGTAATTCAATTGCCCTGTATATGCCTATTTAAGAAGTGCTTCTGAATACTTTTATCCCTAATGGAATTGTGACCGAAAATCTTCTTTGTTTCCTTATGCTCAAATTCTAAACTTTAATAGGTTGGAAGCCAAAGGATCATGCTCTTGTCAAATTCTGAGATGGATGAAATAGCCTATTCATTTGAGTAGCACATGCTAAAAACTGCTCTTTTGGTGCCTATTGCCTATTTGGATCTGTTTTGAGGTCCCAAGTGTACAACCTGTCATTATTCATTTCTAAATAGGAACTTATTTGGAAACCTTGGGTATACTTTGGCACAAATTAGAGAATAGATCATATTCATTTCTTTTTTTAATCTTAACCAAGTACGTGTGAAGATCCCTGATTGTTGGCACATTTTTCTTCAATGCAAAATTCCAGATCATGAAAATGTCAAGAAAATGCTTTCTAGAAGTGGAACATTTTGATGGAGCAAGCAAGTGAACATTACATTCTTCCTAAACTTCTCAAATAAGCTTTTCACTAGTGACATGAGGATAAGAAGTACAATTTAATGTCCATGGAAAAAGAAAAAAGTAATCACTGAATCTTATAATTAAATTAATGAAAGCATCTAAAATATATCATTAGATCCTTTGCCTTCTCATTCACTGCAGTCGCATCTTTATGTTTCCAACTAGTCATGTAAATGTCAGCTCTTGTAGGAATTAGTCCATCTGCTTGTGTCTAGTGCTTGTATGAAGAGCTAACCATTAACGAATTATTCAATGCTAAAAGATTAATACTAAATAAAAACATATTACCTTTTCATGGATAATCCTAGCAAATGTCTTTGTTCCAATGCAATAGGGTCCTCAAGTTTTAGCCGATTTCTCCTATTTTGCTCACACATTTTCTAAAGGTACAAGGGTATTAAAAAAAAAGTAAGTGATGTATTTGTCATAAAAACATTGAGAAAAGTGAAATTCATTTGCATTAAAACAATACCTAATGCTCATCACTAAGCCAAATATGAGCAAGTGTAAGAAATTGTCATTTGTCAATCCAAGCATCTTCAATTGTGTCCCACATCTCTTATGGGGACTATCTTTTATCAAATACTTTACTCTTAATTTCATTCTTCCATGCCCTCCATTTTGTAGTAGCACTACGCATGACAAATTTCCTTGTCTTTTCATTACAACATGGCTGAAATTCATTCTTCTCCTACAAAACATATGATATTGTTGTAAATATTTTCAATACCCAAGAAGTTAACAAAAAAGATGAATTATAACTAGCTCTTAAACTTGAATGGCATCCCATATTGTCATCTTATATTGAGGTCCCATGTCTTTCCAACTAGAATATCCTATGGGGCCAAATTTGATCTTCGTACCGTAGATC
This sequence comes from Thalassia testudinum, assembly GCA_037157565.1. Lineage (NCBI taxonomy): Eukaryota > Viridiplantae > Streptophyta > Magnoliopsida > Alismatales > Hydrocharitaceae > Thalassia > Thalassia testudinum. Next base: position 6,398,910 of record JAZHRO010000035.1, on the reverse strand, counting down.
TGATAAAGTTTGTTAACTTAGCAACTTCTCCAGCAGAAATGCTAGCAACACCAACTTGAACCTCCATCTTCTTGCCATCTTCCAACTCCCATATTTCATTCATTAAGGTGGGATCTCTCAACTTCTTTAATTGAGATGAAGCTACTCCTATGACAATAAAGAACTATATAAAAGAGTAGATTAGCATCTTATATATTTTTTCCCAAAAAAATTCAAGAAAAAGATTCTAAATACTCTCCAAATGTTAAAAAAAAAATTGACTTAGCTCTGAGACAACTTGTATTGGGGCACTTCGTGATGAAATTGAAGTTGATTGCTCACTTGCAATTATAGGTTGTTTTCTTTTTCTTGTATCAACCACTTTATAATTCCTTCCCCCCCTCCCATAACTACAAAAAAAGTGACCTACAGTGACAGGTGGTATATAACAATATTTCAAATATTTCCCTATTGGTCAACATTAAATGTCACTAATTTACCTTTTTTTTCTTTTTTCTTTTTCTTTTTTTCCCCTCCTCTCCCTCTCTTGATTTTTCTTTTGCCTCAAAAACCTAAACCCATATGTCGCCACCTGCTGCACACCCCCACCCCCTCCCCCAACACACAAGGACCTTCGATGCCTCTCACCACAATGCCTCCTGACGGCAAAGGGACACACACACTCAACACCCCTACCCTCGATGCCTCTTCACAGTGCCTCCAACGTCTCTGCCAATGTCTCAACTTCTCAATTGCCACTCACTCGCCTCGACATTAGGGCATCTTTGCCAATCTCTCACTCACCTCGACATCAAGGTCTCCATCAATCACTTCCTCAGGTTACTCTCCATTAACGATCTCTCTTCTCTCGCCTCTTGCCTCTCGCTCACTCTCTTCCGCCAATGACTCACTCTCATTCTCCAAAACTTTCAATGATCTCAGATCTCGGATCTTAGATCTCTTTCCATCGATTTCACTTATGACGATATCTCATTCCTATGATTTGATCGACGTTCTTAGATCTAGGTCAATCGAAGCTTAATGTTTGCTCAATCAATGCTTAAGATTGGGATCTCTCACTCAATCTTGTGTTGCTTGATCATATCTAGTTTATATGCTTGATATCTCTCACTTGATCCCCCTACCTTTCTCTCAATCTCTCTTTTGGTTTGTGTTTGATTCATGTACTCTCTCTACGTTGAAATGTGATTTAGGGTTAGGTTTACACGATTAACCTTTTTTAGAGTGGTTTAGGTTACGGTTAGTTGCTGGTGTTTGATTTAGGATTAGGGCTATACAATTAATCCTTTTCTTACGTGATTTATGTTCTTTTGTATGTAGGGGCCTTTGAATGGAGGTGGATCTCACATAGGGATATTCGCAACCTTCAGGAGGTTCATGTGTCATGCATATTAAGGTGCTGATTACAAATCCTCTTTATATATATTTTAATCTTTTATTAATTGTTGTCTTTCTTCTATATTGAGGTTCTACAGTAGTTTCAAAATATATATCCGTTCTAACCAAGGGCAAGAGACGTGTGAGATGGAAACTCAAGTGCTTGTTTTGTTCAATTTTACTACTGTGGTATTAAATTTTCATTCATGCCTTTGATTATGTATTTTCTTCCAAAATGTCAATTTTACTTTTGTTGATTCTGTAAAGACTTTTATTGGTAAAATCCTATCTAAAAGTCATTTGAACTTTTCTATTCAAGCTAAAAAAGCATCTATAGAAAATATTAGATTTGCCTACATGAAAAATGAACAGATTCAACCTAGATGTTTAGTACCATCAAGAATTTTTTCCACAAAAGTATGATCATCTATGTAATTAACCATTGTATTGTTATTGTTAGTAGATTACTATCTAGGGACACATAGTTACTTGCACAAAGTGCATAGCTAAATACTAGTTATAATTCTATCATTGTGAATCTGATTAGATATAATCTTATACACAAGATTTCTCAACGCAAGACACCCTCAGAACATGGGCATCAACTATTAGATTTGACACTAAGCTAATAGATTCTTGAAGCTTAGATCAACCGACCAAAGAATATGATAGACATTAAATTGCAAAAAGTTGTGGGACAAAAGCAAGCAATAAAGAAATCACCTCCCTTTAACATGAACCTTTTCTTCTTCTATGATCCACCTAGTCAATTGGCATGCATCTTCTGCAAGAGATCTGCAAGTCATACAGATACCGAGTTCACCAAGTCACTTGTCAGCCGCCACTCTACCTCTGCAGAGGGCTTCCAAGCTACGTCCCATATGTCATTGCTTTTGGTTTGCCTAAAATTGCACCTTCACCTTCTCAGACATGTTAAGGCCTTTGGTGAAGCATTGACCTAAGAATGACAAATAAGAGATTATGGTTGAAGGTGAGAACAAACTAAGAGCTCTCTTCATTTCTAGCCTACTTTTTCTCCTGTGTTCTAACCCATCTTTAGATTGGAGCTTCTCTCTCCCTTGACATCAGGAATTTTATCTCATAGTGGCAGCTAATTTCTTCTCATTTCTATGTTTTTATTACTCTCTTTCTAGGTAACTTCCTCTGTAATTTTCCCTCAAAAGAAAACTCCCTTTGCATTTGGGGGTTTAGCTTGATTTATACTCACTTAAAGTAAAGAAAGCGACTTGATAGCCTTGAGAAAAGACAACTCCCTTTAGGACACTACCCTTTAGGACTAAGAAGAGGCATCTAAAGTAATTCCTAACTTTATCAAAGAGAGCACAATTGAGGAAGAGATCCTAGATTTGACAACAGGGAAGAATATCATAGCATAAATGAGTATTCATCTCCACCAACATCTGCTGAGGATTGTGTCACTCAAAACCTCGATCCAAAATGGAGCATTGGATTTCCATGCCAACGGACAGCTCCAGCAATGGGTACCATAGTTATTCCTAAAATTATTTGGGCAGTAAGCAGCACCTCTGCATTTTCAAGGCATTTTAAAGCAAAATGCTAATGACTTAAATTTTAAGAAAAGCTCCATGTAATTTTTCCTTTTTATTATAAGTTTAAAGTTGTTAGTCCAGTAGAGTCTAGACTTTGGGAGTCTAAAGGGTTTTTCTCCTTTTTTAGATATGCTATTTTGATTAGGTTTAAGAGTTTAATTTTTCCTTTTTTGTTCTCATGCATCCCTTCCCTGTTTGGAATGAATGCATTAATGGATTGGCTAGAGGACAAGACAAACAATTGTCCCCTGCATTGCCTCTCTCTCCACATGTGAACTCCCCTACTTTTATAGTTTAATTTTATAATTCAAAATAATGGATAACCTAGTCACCGCTCATCCAAACATTGTACTATTGATATCTTTTAACGTAAGAGTCCACTACTAATATAGACACATCTATTTTGGTTAAAATGTCTATTCATGCATGTTCCTAGGCTTAGATTTGCATTTCATGTTATAAATATTGCATAACATGCATCATTTTGCATTTAGAGAAGTTGTATATATTTTAGGTTAATTAGGTCCTTTTTATGGTCAGGAGAGAAGAAGACTTATTTCAGGGCCTCGGATGGATGATCAGACCATACGGATCTGATTAAGACGACGATCGGAGTCTAACGCCTCTGAAATCATCTAGATGACAGAACCGTAGCATCGTATGAAGTTCAAGCCGTACGGATTTTACGAATGAAATCCATATGGGTTTCGGATGAAAAATCTGATCGTACGGATGGATCCGAAGCGACGATCGTAGTCTAGCAGTGCGGGAATCATCTCAATCTGAGCACCGTGGCACCCTCTACAAAAGAAAGAAGAATGGACGGCCCAGGTGGCGTCACATGGCCGCCCAATGCCGACTAGCAGTAGCGCACGCACACAGAGCAGCCGTGCGCAGTAGCAGCGCAACACATGCCAGCATGCACGCGTGCACATGGCTCGGGGAGCAAAGGCACGTGAAGCATGCAGAGCGCGATGTGCGCGCCAGCGGAGCACGCAAGTGGGGCAGGTGCCAACGAGGTAGGCACGGATCTTCAGCAATGCACTCTTTTAGTGACGCTTGCAGCTATCACTAATGGTCTGTGCGCGCCAGCAAGAGGATTTGAAGGGCGGATCTTCAGCGACAACTACAGTGACGTTTATGGACGTCAGTAATGACCCAGATGCGAATGTGTTCTTCCTCCTCTACTATAAAAGGACCTACCTACCACCATTCCAAACCATTTCTTCCTTTCTTCACCTCACCACCTCCAAGGCTCTAGAGAGAGCTTGTCCCAAGCCCGGGATGCTCCTCTAGAGTAGAAAACCAAATAGCTTTCCCTCCCCTCACCCCCATACATGGAGCATCCTGTGGCCATCCTCTCACTGCCCTTCGGGAAGAAGATCCTCGCCGCGACGGCGTCCTGCCACATCCTCCATCCTCCTTCGTCTCGCTCCTCACCACCTTCCTCTAGGCGACGTCAGAGCGAGTCATCCTCCGAGCAACCGTCGAGGGGGATTTCTCTCACCTCTTTCTATCTTTTTACACTTTCATAGTGTGGTTTTCCTACTTTCGTAGTTGTAACAAATAATTCTTCATGAATAGATGCTTGTTTCTCTCTCACTCTTTCTCCCTTTCTCTTATTTTTGTAAGTAGATAAAGTTTTCATCAACCAAATCTCTTGCTTGATAAAAATACCAAAAAATTAGAAAAGATAAAAACAACAAAAAATAAATAAAAGTGAAGTGCAGATTTCCAAAACCAAACGTTCATCTCCTCGTGTTCGACCCGGGACTCACTTTTTGAGTTTCGGTATAAATTTTATTTGACCACGAGTTTTGCAAGTACGACGACGGGTTACTCATAACCTCGATTTCTAACTCGCGAAACACGTGCGATCATTTTGGCACTGTTGCCGGGGAGGCATCGGAATTTACTTTATTATTTTCTGCGCTTCTTTGCATTTACATAACACTAACCTTGCTTATCTCTGATCTATTGCCTTGCAGTTACCCTAGCATGGAGATCCAACTGCAGTAGACAGAAGTAAAGTGTGGGTAGAGTGTTTTGTAAGTGTCCCCCACACCACCCCCACCTTAGTTTTCATTCCATAACCTAATAACTCAAATCCAAATCAACTTAGGTGCTTTGCATAAACCTTAGGGTAGATTTTGGTTGTTTGATTGTCACTCCACTCACCTCACACACCCGTATATATAAAAAAAATATTATTCTCTTGTGGGATTTAACTGAAAGCAACACACCTAACACCCACAACTTCTTATCACAAGGTGCACAATCACTTTGATTCTACCACTTAACCGAGATCTGACCTATGGACCTGGTACACTTCAACTCAATACACATAAGTGAGTAGAAATCCTAATAGGTTAAACATTCTTGTGTGCCTTAACTAAGTGGTGCAACAGGCCAATTGATTGAGCTATTTGGGCTGCACCACTCAATCTAAAATTGATCCATCAAGTAGCTTGCCACATAGGGTTGATTCTTAGGGCTAAACCAGGCACTCCACATTATTTTTTATTTTTAAAGGAACATATCATCACCCGTGCTATCAAAACTTGGAGTGTTTTACTAAATCTTGATTGAACTAACCTAAGAATTAAACCCTAAAAGCTACTAAACAAGGTTAAACCCTAAAAGACACATCATCAAATAACCATGTTTGAAAACCTTGGTTGTGCACGCACACACATTTTAACTGATCATTAAGGGCACAACCCATCTAAAGGGCCCATCACATTCCAAGAGCACCATCATCCCAAGCCTAATTAAAATTGAGTAAATGTTGGCCTTAAGGATTGATTCGCTCTTCAGGGCTCAGACTGAGATTTTTTTCAATTAATCTACTTCTGCTGGTCAATCTGATTGTTTGTATTGCAGGGCTCCTTTCTCTCTTTTGACTTCCCTCTTACTCCGTAATGTATCCTTCCACATCCTACACACATTTCACATCCTATCCTCCTACCACCACTTATTCCCAAGATGATTACTATCCTGACTTGACTTGTAATTACCCATCCACTAGCTGGGATGACTTTGATTGGGGATATGAATCCAGACCTCTGTGTCCAGGGCATAACCCTAGACAACAAGACTATAATTACTATCCTTCCTAGAGCTACAATGATTATAGATCTTCATCCTATAATGACTAAACCAACCCGATCTACAATCAGGAAGGATATGATGATTATAACACCTACCCTCCCCAGTATTCCACTGAATATAAGTTACCGCCATCCTTTAAATAACCCGAAATGATCTACTATCAGGGAGGGACCCTAGAGCCTCGATATCTTGACTCCCCTAGATCTAACTCAAACCCACCCAAACTTGAACCAAACCATTCGGTTCAAGTGAACCAAATACAGGATAGGGTGTTGGCTAATTTGAGGAAGACTATACAATCTATAGAAGCTCAGCCAACACCATGAAATGAAGCATTGGAGCCTATGATCAAAATGATTGATGAACTTAATAGTTCTATATTGGATTTGCTCCAAAATATTAGGGATAAGGACTTGGGTTAGTTTCTTCTTGGGAAATTCTCGAGGTTGAGGATGAAATTTATGGTTGCCCTAGTCAAATCTTGGGATGATTCTCAAGATAAACCCCCTTCAAGAGAGCCAATGTTTGAACCTGCTCAGGCACCTGTTGGGGGGGATACATTTTCTGAGACTGGGGATAACCAGGTTAGGCTAGAGAAACCCATTGAGGATGAACCGATTGATTCACTCGAGATCCTGGAGCCAGGGAGGAGGAAAAATATGTCTCTTTGAACCAGGAAATGTCAATCAATTTTGAGACATATATAAATGAGGATCATGGATTCTTTGATTCTGAGGGTGAAGAATCTCTTAGTGAAGTCTTACTTGAACTTGAGGAAGATGATTTTAGTGAGACAAATGGGCTCAAGGAGCATGATAAACCATGTGATAGCCCAATCATTGAAGATTTTGATTCGGTTGGGGCTAACTTGGAGGATTCAAATCCTCATTTACTTGACGATTCAATCAGTGACCCCATTCCTCATCTGCACCTCGAAGAGATGACTTCTGAGATCATTGTGCCCAAGTCAATCTTGATTTAGCCATGATTACTAGACTTGGGATAATCATATGGGGTGAATGATATCCTAGAGGTCCTGGAGCCTGAGTTCTTATGTTGGAGGATAGAATTGTTGAAATAAAAATTTAGGAGGCTAATTCTAAAGGAACTTTGATTTTGGATCTACGGGTACCTATTGACCTGAAACCACCTACTTTCTACCAGGACCCTTATGAGATCTTTCACGTGCAACCTAAGCTCGAAATAACTAATTATTTTTCTAAGTTGAACGTCAAGAGGACATCCGAACCTATTGAACCATCTTTACCCATTGTTTGACACTTTAGTCTTGGGTTGCACACCATAAAATCGCAGTCTCGGCCCCGCAAGCTTAACAACCTTCGATTTTGGGTGATTTTCATCCAGAACCTGAGAACCACTCGACCATGGGCATGGGCCTGCATCATAATCTAGTCCACGTCTATGGACATCTTCTGCTGGCGGGTTTCAGGATCAATATTTTGATTTTGATTCTGACCTGCACTTATGAATTCTCAATTTCTTCTTTGCCTATATGTTATGCCTTGTTGAAGGCATTAAACTTAGCGTGTGTGTATACTCTCTTCTCTCTGTAGAGCTGATCGGGTTGGAATGAAATTTAGGTGATATTCTATTTACTCTACCTTTTGTATGTCTTTATTTTTACAATGAGGATATTGCATCATTTAGGCATGGGGGGGTGGATAATCAATTCCTGAAATCATTATGTTAACCCCGTAGAATTTCTTTTAGTTTCTTATAAAATTAAAAAAAAAATGAAAATTTGAAAAAGATAAAAAAAAGAAAGAAATTAGGAAAAGAGAACTTAGGCATTTGGAAGTTATTAATTTTATGAAATGATACGAGAGGACCTAAATACTTAGACTCTTCTGGTCTTTGGACCTGATTAGCCTAGGTATCCACTCGAATGTGGACTTAGTCTTGAGTTCTCGCCAATTAAAATTTATTTTAAGTTGGTAAATAAATTGGGATGATAAGTATGCGACTTATCAACCAACCCTCTGATTTGGGGGGACTTTAAGCCTAAGCATCTACACAGTTTTTTGTTTGCATTGACTCACTTTTTGGTGGTTTCTTCGGAAATTGGGTAGCTAATGAATTATCTAGGGTGGTATGGCTGGCAAGTTGTCGGTTGTAACAGCTCGTCGGCAGGTTGTCTAGAGCCCAGTCACAAGACCATTTTAATTGGACCATCTTTAAATAAATCTTAGATCAGGGAAGCCACATACTTAAAAAAAAAGAGAAACAAACAAAAAGAAAAAGAAAAAAGTAGAAAAAGGAGAAAAAAAAAATAAAACCACACTTCACTGCACGAGTATGGCTAGCAAGTCTCCGTAGATAACAGCCCATTTGCCTGTTGTCTAGAACCCAGCTCACAAAAAATGCACAATAATTCCCAAAACACTTAGGGAAGAAGCGGGGAAGTAGAATAAACTAGGGAGATATACACTAGGTTTGCCCTTATGTTGACCCCATAAATAAAAGTAGGGAGAAAGCTACCAGTCGAAAAGATAAACCTTTAGGCATGGTCACCTAGGGTCATAGAAACCCAAAGTCCATTTTAACGACTGCCTAGTGAGTCTTTCGCTATTTTTACAAGATGCTTAGCACTTAGAGTCCTTTCGAGTCTTGGGCGGATCGAGTAGCCGTAAAAAGTTATCCCGGAACTCTCAAACTCTAAAAGTACAAAAAAATTAGAAAAGAAGAAAAATAAAAAAATGTATCTTCCCTTTCCAAATAAGGCGAGGACTTGGGCGGTCTGCATTCTAGCAGGCACCCGGGTACTATTGAGTTTTCGTTGTTTAGGACCTTAGTTGAAATTTTCTATTGTAAATAAACGACTTAGGCCTAAGTGATCTAATACTAATTTTGATTTTATACAAAGCATGTAGCTTAATTTTGCTAGGGACTAGAAAAGGATAGGCATGGGGGTATGATATAGACACATCTATTTAGGTTAAAATGCCTATTTATGCATGTTCCTAGGCTTGATTTTCATATTATATTATAAATATTGCATAACACGCATCATTTTGCATTTAGAGAAGTTGTATATATTTTAGGTTAATTAGGTCCTTTTTATGGTCAGGAGAGAAGAAGAGTTATTTCAGGGCCTCAGATGGATGATCGGATTGTATGGATCTGATTAAGATGACGATCGGAGTCTAACGCCTTTGAAATCGTCTAGATCAGAGAGCCATAGCATCGTACGAAATCTGAGGAAGATCAATGGCCAAGGGGCAATGCGACATACATATAGGTTTCAGATGAAAAATCCGACCGTATGGATGGATCCGGAGCAACGATCGCAGTCCAGCAGTGTGGGAATCATCTCAATCGGAGCACCGTGGCACCCTCTACAAAAGAAAGAAGAATGGACGGCCTAACAGTGCACGCGCACAATCGCAGCCACAGTAGCGCACCAAGCACAGCGCAGCCGCATGCAGCAGTAGTGCAGCGCATGCCAGCATGAGTGCGCACGGTGCGGGAAGCAAGGGTGTGTGAAGCGCGCAGCGCGCGATGAGCACGCCAGCAAGGCAGGTGCTAGCGAGGCGGGCGCGGATCTTCAGCGACACACGCCTTCAGTGACGCTTGTAGCTATTACTAATGGTCTGCACGTACCAGCAAGAGGATTTGACGTGTGCATCTTCAGCGACAGCTGCAGCGACGTTTATGGACGTCAGTAATGACCCAGATGCGAATTTGTTCTTCCTCCTCCATTATAAAAGGACCTACCCACCACCATTCCAAACCATCTCTTCCTTTCTTCACCTCACCACCTCCAAGGCTCTAGAGAGAGCTTGTCCCAAGCTCGGGATGCTCCTCTAGAGTAGAAAACCAAATAGTTTTCCCTCCCCTCACCCCCCTTCGTGGAGCATCCGGTGTCCATCCCCTCACCGCCCTTCGAGAAGAAGATCCTCGCTGCGACGCCGTCCTGCCCCATCCTCCATCTTCTGGCTTCGTCCTCCGTTGTCCCGCTCCTCACCACCTTCTTCCAGGCAACGTCAGAGCGAGTTGTCCTCCGAGCAACCGTCGAGGGGGATTTCTCTCACCTCTTTCTCTCTTTTTACGCTTTCGTAGTGTAGTTTTCCTACTTTCGTAGTTGTAACAAATAATTCTTCATGAATAGATGATTGTTTCTCTCTATCTCTCTCTTTCTCCCTCTCTCATATTTTTGTAAGTAGATAAAGTTTTCATTGACCGAATCTCTTGCTTGCTAAAAATACCAAAAAATTAGAAGAGATAAAAATAACCAAAACAAATAAAAATGAAGCGTGGATTTCCAAAACCAAACATTCACCTCCTCGTGTTCGACCTGGGACTCACTTTTTGAGTTTCGGTATAAATTTTATTTGACCACGAGTTTTGCAACTATGGCGACGGGTTACTCGTAACAACAATTTCTGACTCGCGAAACATGTGCAATCAACTACCATAGTCTGGAAGTCGAAATATAGACTCATGGGTCTGCTAAGTAGACCCCCTTTGCTTCTCATTTTTGTTTCAGTGCATAGGTTTTGGTTTATTTCCTAAATCATGCTTTAATAATTTGCATGGGAAAATTGACATCATCTTCGTAATCTTTGTTTTAGTGCTCTGTGTTTTTTTTTCTTGAAACTGTGAGGAAAGCTATTGTAAGACGATAGCAATCCAGAGGGCATTTTATTTCATACTAAACAAATAAAACACAAAGGATAGTTACATATTGGATCCCCATCTATGTATGAGGGACCAGCACTCATTTACAATTAGCTCACACCAGACTAGTCTCTCCTGAAATAACTTTTCATTTCTCACCCTCCACACACACCACAGGGTAGCGGCCATACACATATATGGTCGTCCAGAAGTAGCAAACCTCTGCCAAAGTGATTCCCAAGTAGGTAGAGGTTCCTAACATATTTTCCTCCATAAATTGTCTGTGACCAAACATGAGGAAAAAATATGAGACACACTGTCAGTGTGTAATCCACAGAGATAACAGGCATTCAACGTTGTCCCCATTCTTTTGTGTCTAAAGTCACCCGTGATCAAGCCTTCCCTCCTGCAATTTCCACTTTCAATGGAATCTTCACCAGCCACATTTTCTTATCGAACGGGTCACTCTCCATATTTGTGTTTGATCTGATAATTTTTTCATAAGCCTGCTGCGCTGAATACCTCCCATTCCAGCCATATATATCAGCTGCACCCTATCTAGGACAGATCTGCTGCAATGCAGATAGCATATTCTGCCTATCCTCCCACTGCCATGTACCTGTTCTGCAGAAATCAGAACCATCCAGCCTCCGGGAGTTCCCTGAATCATACCATAGGCTGCTAACAGGGGCTTCTTTATCTGCAGCTGCTGCATGTGCTCTTGGATAGGCATCTCTTAGAATCCCCATTGGTGACCATTGCTCATTGCACAGACTGAAGTCACGGCTATCTCCAAGCTTGGGCTGCATAAAATGCCAATTGCTTTTAATTGCTAGGATGATCGATCTCCAAAAAGGGGATGGTTTGATTGGATATAACCTCTTCAATGAACTGTGAGATCCACCATAGCGATCTCTGATCAGATCTGTCCAAATTTCTTCCTTGCCCTCAAAGATCTTGATCGCCCATTTGATCAGAAGAGCCTCATTAAATTCCTTAAGAGCCTTAATCCCCAGTCCACCCACTTCCTTTGGTCGGCAAATTTGGTCCCACTTCATAGGCTGCATGAACCTCCCCTCATGTCCTACCCCTTTCCAAAAGAATTTCTTCCGCATTACATCTAATCATTTCTAAATAGATTTTGGGGCTTTAAAGATGTTGAAATAAAAATCGGGATAGAGGTTATCACTGAATTTAGGAGAATCAGTCTCCCACCCTTTGATAGAAATTTATTGCTCCAACCTTCCAGTTTGATAGAAATCTTGTCGAAGAGAACATTCCAATCATTCTTCTTCATTTTTGCAGATCATAGTGGTAGCCCCAGATATTTAAGTGGTAGCTTAGACCGAGGTGTATCCAGTGTAGTCGGTAGTGTGTTCTGTTCCTGATCATTCATGCCAAAATAGATCAAAATAGATTTTTCCCTATTCAGTTTCAGACCAGAGATGTCTCCAAAAATCTTCACCATATATGTCCTAAAGCATGGGCAGCAGGAGTGTCATTTTACATGCATATCTTGCTAGCCCATCGACTACAAGATTAAAAATCAAGGGGGCTAGAGGACATCCTTGTCTAACCCCACATTGAGGTTGAATCCAAGCACCACATGGTTTCCCATTGATCAGTGGGGAGAAGGAAGCTGTTGTGATACATCGCTTCATCCACTGAATCCAGGTAGGGGGGAAACCTCTCCTTTTGAAAACCTCCCAAATGTATGGCCATGAAATCGAGTCATAGGCCTTTTGGAAGTCCATTTTCTACATAAATGCCTTACATTTCCTTCTATGCCATCCACTCACCATTTTTTGGGCCATAATGAAAGATTCTTGAAGGGATCTGTTGGGTAGAAAGGCAGATTGTATAGGATGGATCAAGCTTTGTAGAACAGTTCTCAATCTGTTTGCCAATATCTTACTCACCACTAAATAAATGGAATTCGACGAAGAAATTAGTCTAAAATCTGAAAATTTCTCAGCTCCCATTGTCTTTGGCAACAAGAAAAGATAAGATTTATTGATCTTATTGAAACCTGCATTGCCCCTCTCAAACTCTCTTATGACTTCCATCACCTCCTGGCCAATCACACTCCACATTTCTTTATAAAAGAACACTTGGATACCATCTAGTCCGGGGGAGCCCTCCATATTTAGATCTTTAATGGCATTCATAGTTCCCTGTTCAGTGATAGTAGCCGTCAGTTGAGAAGCCTGATCACTTGTAACTCTAGGCACATCACTCACAACCATCCTCCATTCCCCTCTCTTTGTTGCCCGTGAAGGCCCCCTGTAGTCCCTGATAGCCTTTGCCCTTATTTCCTGCATAGAGGACAGTCTGTGCCCATTTTTGAGAATGGAAGAGATAAAATTTACTCACCTCCGAGAGCTGGCAGCAAGGTGAAAGAATTTTGTGTTGGCGTCTCCCTCCTTGAGCCACAACTGTCTTGACCACTCCCTCCAGTCTATCTCCTGCTTGAAATCCTCCTCCACTACCACACCCTACCACATTCTTCTATTTGCAAGCTCCTCATTTGATAATGGGCCTGCTACTTCTTTAGAATCCAGCATCTGAATGTTGTTCAAAGCCTCTACATGCCTCTACTGCCTTAGTGTGATCACAATAGCTCCATATTCTTTCAGAACAGTCCGTAGAGCTGCCAGCTTGGATGCAAACCTGATAATAGCTGAGCCATCCACTTGTTTGGTCTGCCACCATGAGCCAACCATCTCACAGAACCCAGGCTCTCTTAGCCAAGATCTTCTGAACTTGAAGTGTGAGCCTGCTTGAATCTCTTCACCACTATCTCAGACCAAAGGAGTATGGTCAGAGAATAGGTGGTCCAGTCCAACAACACTTGACAGTTGAAACCTATCAAGGATAGTAACATTCCCAAAGAATCTATCAATCTTTGATAGTAAACCATTACCATTACTCCAAGTGAACTCAGCTCCTGATGATGGATATTCATTCAAGCCAAGGGATTGAACTACGAACTGAAACCCAATAGAGGAACTGTCTGTAGCACTATATGGCCTATCAGTCCTTGTCAGCACACAATTGAAATCTCCTCCTATTAGCCAAGCTTCCCTTTACGCAAGTTCAGCTGCTACAGCCCGATCCTCCCATAGTTCCTGCCTCACAGATGCATCACAAGGGCCATACACAGCTGTAATCCAGATAATATCTTGCCCCTGATGAGTTTGAAACTTGCATGTCATCAAATGTCGAGCCTTGTGTACATCCAATATGTGTGCCCAAGCCCTTCTCCACCAAATAACAATGCCCCTTGACCTACCATGTGCATTAAGCATCACACATTCATTTGCCCCTACAGCCATCATGTCATTCCATACTCTATCAGACTCATTCTCAATATGAGTCTCTTGTATGATCGCACAATCGATCTCCTACTCTCTCAAGTATCTCAACAAAGAAGCCCTTCGACTTTTGTTGCATAACCTACTCACATTCCATGTAAGGATTCTCATCTTCCTTCATGAGATCCCTCCCCCTTTTGGCTTTGGCATTTACTGACCTGCATAATCACAGCTACCATGTTCTCATCCAAAAGCAGATCAGACTTTGGTTTCCTCTGTCTGAGTCTATAGGGTGACCTGCCCTTACCAGATTTGGTAGTAGATCCAGTACCGAATTTTAGGCCCTCCACCTCTTGCAACTTCTGTTGGGTCTTCAAAGAGTTAGGCAAAATCTCTTTTAACACCCGCATCTCAGTGTCATCAGCACCTGATTGTGGATCCCCTGCATCTTCAATCACAGCCATCATTGATTCCTTCCTGACTGAATTCACCTGCTCCTCGACCATCATCTCCCCCATTTCCCCCAGATGATGGTCCTTGCACTTTTTTGTTATCGGAGCCTCAGCAGGAGAAGGCTTGCACAAGACCTGTAAGTTTGCCACTTTAATAGCTTGCAAATCAGACGACTTGTCTTGCCCCTTCTTTACAGCAATGTCATCCACAATGAATCTCAATAGCAACAACTAGGAGTTTGATTGCACAGCAATCATAGGTTTTAATTGACCTAGATTAAGCTAGGACTTAGCATAAGTTAGGGAAATTCATGCACGCATACGCATTATTTGCATCTTTACTGCTTTACTTTAGCTATGCATAAAATAATGCTATAATGTGCTGATTAAGTATATTATGGCGATTGCAGGGAATAAGCTAATCAGGAGCTGGATCTAAAGCTGGATCAAGAATAACGGGAGTTGCAGCAGAGCTGGAGTAGAAGGCCTAGTTTAGATGTAGGAATAATAATATAAGGGGGTTAAAGGTTTTCTATTCTATTAAGTAGAAATAAAGTAGTAAAATGTGAAGAGCTTAGGTCCATCCTAGCCCTAGGATAGCCTAGAAACTTCCCCAAGCCTTAGCCACCCTTAGATTAGGTCACCGCACCCTAGGAAGCCCTAAAACCCTAGTTCCAACCCTTCTCTGGATGTCCAGGACCCTTAGCCAACTCCCGCACACTTCAAACCCACTTCTGCAGTGTTATTGGACATCCAGATACTTTGTCAGACGTCCAATTTCTACAGAATACCCAAAACAGAACCCGAAATCCTTCCTGACTCTGATTGGATGTCCAGACAACAAGTCTGGACTTTTTATTTTTGAGTATAAGATGTTTGATTCTATTATTAGACGTCTGATACTGCTCTCCAATTCCTGTTTTGAGATTTAAGCCTTGATCTTGGATCTCTAGGTCCCTAAGCCCAATTCCAACCCCATAGGAACCTAAATTAAGGTGCCCTAACCCTAGTACATCACCTTTATACCTCCCTAAGGACATAATTAGGTCCTCACTAAACCTAATTGACTTGGATCTTAGTCAATTCCATCAGCCTATTCAATTGGACTCATTGAGTCCAATTGAGCCCTGATCTCAACACATACTGTCCAATTGGACTCAGTGAGAGTCCAATTGACCTAGACCTAAATTAATTGAGTTGTTCTACTCTCAATTAAGTTTTCACACACCCAACTAAACTTGTATTAAGTTTAATTGCACTTTACCTTAGTGAATTAGGGATTATAACCCTAATTTGAGACATACCTTGACCTAAACCCACTAGAACCTAACCTAATCAACCTAGCCACCTAAGTTTCGACCCACACACACCCACACACACCATCCACATGAAAATACCTAGCCTAGAGTTCTCTAGAACTCTCTACCATGTGTGGTTGCCTTGGTTGCCAAAAATAGCAACCAAGAGCCATTCAATTTTTAGATCCACATTTGGTGGATCTAAAAACCACCATCCACCCTCTCTCTCTCACTCTCCCACGAGCTCCCACCAAAGGCCTCTCTAGAGAATTCCATAATTCTCTAGAGAGATTCCCTTAGGTCTATAAAAAGACCCAATGGGTGGCCATTTGCACCCATTCACTTCCTTGGCATCCATTCCACTTAGGCTAGCCACTTCCATCTCCACTCCACCTACACGAATAGAGCACCACCATGGAGGCCACCATCTCCATGCCAAGAAGCTGGATCAGCTCCCCAACCTCTCTCCAAGGGCTGGCCTAAACTCCATTGGCCGCCCCTCCTTCTCTCAGCCACTCAAAGGCCATCGGAGACCACCTCTGAATGCCCTTCCTTCTACTAGATTAGTAGCTTAGATTTTTGTATATTTACTGCTTTTATTACTACTTAGTAGCATAGTCTTAACTTCTCCCCCAATGATGCATGCGAAATCCCCCCATTGCTTCTTATATGCAGTCATTTTCTGGTAGCTAGATTTCTGTTTGAAGCATTTATGTATAAGCTTTCATCTATAGTTCTGTTGCAAACAACTCTCTCACTGAATGAATAAAAGAAATGTTATATATATATATATCTGTCTCCATGTTATGAAATCACAATGAGCTTATTGATTGCTATCATATTTGCGTGATTCAAGTTGCTTGTCTTAATTGTTTATCCATTCTGTAACTAAGCATGTCGTACTTAAATACGTAATAATCACGAACCGATACGTGATTCTAAATAAAGTAGAGTTGGATAAGATCGATTTCAAAAGTAAAAGCAACACCTCCTAGAGACAAACGATCGGGACTCAAAGTCTCGTTAGTTTTACAAAACAATATCTTTATTGGATCATATTTCGCAACTATACTACGATGCTTTTATCAAAAATGTGAGCTACGATTTCTTCACCAACAGAGCTACCCGCACATCTCAGAATCAATCTATCAGGGATTGACCCTGATTTGAAGACATCAACCATAACACTCAGGACCCGTCCATCACCCTCCATCAACCCAATTTCTGCATCTTCTGCCATTAGGGCAAATCCAGATATCATGGTCGCCACCACCTCTCTTGACCTCAGGTGTAGCGGTAGACCTTTGATCTCAAGTCTTCCCGACCTAGAGCCTAATCTCTAAGATGGCCTCTCCGACAAGGCTCCATCAAAGGGAGAGACTAACCTCCATATCATCGTTAAACCTTCAAAAGAGCTTGATTGAAAACACAAACGTTCGACATCCATCATCCCTAAGCTGAAGAGCACAAACCGTGTGGGTGACAGAAAAGCGATTTGACAGGAGTTGATCAATGGAGAAAGAGAGCTTACCAATTTATGTAGGTTTTTAGAAGATGGATTACAGATCATCGCCCCTCTTAATATCAGCTCTGCCGCTCTTATGTTCTCTGTCATAGGAACCTCAACATCGACCGTGTGACCCCCATAGGTACGACGGGGCGACGGTGGTGGCAGCTGTGCCCTAACATTCAAAGCTCCAATGCGCAAATTCGAGAGACCCTTCATCTGCCCATCAGTTGCCTTACATGAATCCCGCTTATGGCCGTAACCACCGCATGCAAGGCACACAATGGGAAAGCGACATACAGCCGCCATATGGCCCCACTGTCGGAAGCAAACGATCTTTCTGCTACCCCCTGAATTCCCTCTATCTGTCTTCCTCATATCCGCCTCCCATCTACCAGTAGCGTCAGATCCTCTCTTCTCCTTCCTCCTCCATGCTCTAGATCTCCATGTAGTCTAGCCCTCGTCATCCCAGATTCTCCCCCCAATCGCCCCATGGTCACCTCCCTCCATCTCCCCCTTCGAGGATTGATTTTTAAATCTCCCCGCTAGATGATGGTATCCTATTATTTAATGGTTTTTATTACTATTTTTTTAGTGCTCTATGTTTATTATTACTTGCTTTAAGGTTCAAGGGTAATTATATTGTTTTCCCTTCATTCCTTTGATATGCATCTCGAATGCATTCTAGTGGAAAAAAGTATTCATAAACTACAATGAAAAGTTTCATTTTCAGCACCTCTCATTTAATCATGTTGATTTTGAAACTAATGGAGTAATGCCATTGTAATTGTTTTTCCAAAAAAATGTCAATGCAAAGTGTCTTTCACTCAACTGAAGGTTAGTTGAAGGTTCACTCAACTCAAGTCTTCAACTTACTTTGTTGTAATTTCTTCAGCCCCGAATCACTTTCTTTATGGCAATTTGGGATTAGCCAGACAGATTGCCACAACCTCTAGCACTTAATGTTTTAAGCAGAAATAGCAAAAAAGTTAACACAATAAATCCAAGCCCCAATTGTAATTTAAACATGAAAAATCCCCCAAAGCCATTATAGATTATACTTCGATGATTCGCAAGGAAACATGAAAAAAGCTATCTATCTAATTAGTTGCTTATGAAAGAAAATAAACCAGTGGTTGGATCCAATTGCACATTCAAGAGTGACACATAGCAGGCATTAAATGGCAATGTTTAGTTTTATTTGGTGCATTACCACTCTCTGGTCCTTATCTCTGCTCCCAACCACATGACTTTCTGACCAAATGGCAGCCTTGTATGCAATGCAGCTGAAAGAGTTCCACATACCACTATTTTCACATAAAATATTTGAAAGGTTCACCTTTTTCAAAGATTCACTTTGACTACATTATAGTGCACTAATTATGTTTATAGTGTTGACTCCAACAAATTTGATCTTGAAAAAAGTGCAAAGTATATTGAAATTTAGTTTAAATAACAAGAAATTATTTAAATATAAATAACTAGATTAATTAAGGCAAAGTGCATGCGGGGGGGGGGTTGTGTTGCCTCTTGAAGAGGAGTTCCTCTTCAAGGTACACTTCAATCGTATAGTATTTCTAGCTTTTGCTTTATTTGCATGAATTCCTCATCTAATTTAATCATAATTTCTTGTGAATTTTCATGTCATTTTTGTATCCCTAATTATGTTCTTGTTGTGACATATCTATTGAACATACTACATGAATTTCAATATGGTGATGGCTCATATTGTTACTTGTATATTTGCTTCGACCCTATTTATTTCCACACTAAGTCATATAAATCCCCCTTTCCAAAATGTTAATGGAGAGCAGCTGTGAACAGAAGGGATTTTAGGGAAAATCCATAGATTAAAGTTCACCATCAGAGGAAGCAACAAAAATGGATATCCATCACCAAAATTTCACAATGAACATGAAAACTTACCATAAATCGATGAATTTATATAGACAAATTGGACTCTTGAAGCTAACAACACTAGCCCAGAAGAAATATTCACACATCCATTAGAGGCAAGAACCACCACCATAGAAAAGAAGCAACTTTGATACTAAATGCATGAAATATTACTATATTATATATCTTTCAATCTACATGGGTAGCTTAGATTCTTCAATCTGAACATTCCAGCAACCCATAAGAGAGGTAGACATGTTTCCATGCAACCTAAAAATTATCAAATAAAACAAAAACTAAGTTAAGCTACACAACACATAGGCAGTAAATCACAATAGACTTGAAATCTTGCTATTATATATCCATTAATGTGTAGATCAGATTCTTGAATCTGAGAACGCCACATGCATTTTAATCCCAAATTGCATATGTTGGTACATTATTCAAATTACACATGCTACCAACCATTCATGTCTGTTGTTCTTCCATATGCCTATCTCACATAGGATTTAGAAGCAAAACTATTTGAATACAATTTGTAAATTTGTAAGAAAATGCATCACTATTCTGCTCCTTGAGCTTCACTATTCTTGCATATGCCTATTACGATTAGAATGACATACTAAATAAATTTAAGATCAAGTTACTGACTTGTTTGACCTACAATTCTCTATTCCACTCCTTAAGCTTCATTAGTTCTACTTCAAGTTCCATGACATAGGCCTATTACAAGATGTGGTTCATGAGAAACCATAGATGCCCATGACTAGTAGCCAAAGGGAACTGGAAATGCCCATAGATGCCCATTACAAAAACAAAAATGCTTTATTCAAGAAATTTACTATCTTCTGATTTCTTTTCCTGTTTTCCTTCTTCCGTCCTTTGTTTCTTTTTGTCTTCTTCCTTTGTTGTAAATATTGGGAACAAAAAGGGTATTGGAACATCTAGGGATATCAGTTTGGTGGGCGTTGACCCTATTTTATATAGTTGCTGGGTGGTATTTCTTTCTGATCTGTTGTGGGGGGGAATCAATGGATAAGACAGAGCAGGAAATTGTTGCTAATATCATAAAGCAGTTGCATTTGGAAGAAGTGGAAGAGATTTTACTGATGGCAATGGATCTGAAGGATCCTATAAAATGGAAGCACTGCTTTTATTTTAAGGTCCTTACTGATAGAAAGATAAAGAATTGAGCTTGTTACGTATGCTCCATGCTAATGTTTAGAATCTAATGTTTTTAAATCTAGGCAAAAAATAGAATCTAGGCACAACTACATAAACAACCCTTGGAATGTGCTTCCTTGCTTCCCTATTCAATATGTTTCTGTGGTAGGTACAATTACATGGTTTTGCATCTCCTTATTCTCCACATTATTGCCCACCTTGCAAACATAGCATCATTAGAAGTTTGCAAATGTGAAACCTTGCAATTTTCGTTGGGCCATTGTCCAGAGTGATCCTCCCAAGCTATCAACTGGTTGGTCAAGGTTGTGGATGGGCCATTGGAACTTGCATTTTTTCTTGTGACAAAATGCACTAGATCTCCAGTCTAATTGTGGAAGGTTGTTTTGAACAAATTTCATTTTTCCCATTACATCTTGTTGCCAAAATTTTTACAGTAATTTACATAAAGTATCACCATCTATTTGGTGAAATGAACTAGACAGTATCTAATGTGTAAGATGTACAAATAGGACTATTATATCCATCTACTAATAAAGGATGTAGTCTATTTACTGTGAAGTACTAATGATGGTGGGATTCACAACTAGACAGTATATGGGAAAACTACTTGGTGTGAGAAGTGGACTAAGGAACATCTCGAAAAATGATACATTGTCCTTGGAATAAATCTCACACTTGATCATAGTTGAAAATATTTCTTTTGTCATCATTGCTACCAAAATATTATTCTCTTGAAATGCATTAGATAAATATGAACTTGATGCATGTAAGTGCCTGGTTTATTACGTAAGCAAAATTATGGAGAACGCTTTGAACATTTGATGGAGAGGGCAACTGTCGTATTCAATACCTTACTCTCTAGGCCTACCAAGACACCTTATAATATATGTCCTTGATCAAACTAATGTTTACAAGAGTGCTAGGAAGCATAAATTAAGAGCTTTTAATGATTTTCGGAAGGGAATCCTATGGGGTTGACACTCAACATTATCTGATTTCCTAGTGAAGCTAATGATTAATAACACTAATTTGTTGTATGCTTTTCATATTGCAGTGGTTATTTTCCATGCTCCAAACAAACTCAACTGCCGAGCTGAGAAGCAATTCAAGGAAATGGGTGACTGCAATTCCTACTAAAGTAGTTGACTGCAGATTGCAAATTGATAAAGATGATGCTTTGGGTTATCACAAAGAAGAGCAATGTGGAAAGAAGAGCAAATAACACAACAGTTGGACTCAATATTTTGCAAATATCAAATAACACAATCACTAGACTTGATACCTTTCCCTATTTGGTTTCAATTTAATACTTTGTGTTTGATTTTCACTAAGCGAAGTGATCATTATCTTTACCTTTTAATCTATTAACCTATGCTTCACTAATTTTTGCAGGATGCTTTCTCACCTGAACACTAGCAGTTCGGGTATTGGTAAGCCCTCCATGCAATCAAAATTAGTTTGTTGCATATGCTTATATTTCTACAACCTTTCCTAAATAACATTACTTGACTCTTAACTAATGTTAGACGAAGATATAGATCATCTGTTTTCTTGTTTGTTTGTTTAGGCGAATGAGTTGAAGTGCAATGTTGAGTAAAAGACATATGGAGTGGTTGATCTGTATAGATCTATAGATTGATGTTTTCCCATCTTTCTTTTTGAATAATTCAACTAAATCACAAAATGAAAATCATTTCACAATTCCTTTTTGATGATAAATGACTTTATTCATGAAATGTCAATTTTCTTAAAATCTTAAATGTCTAAATTTCTTGAAGAATCCTATTTAGGATGTTGCAGAAGTTAAATACTCTTTTTCCATATCATTTCTTTCAATGGTGAAGCTTTATGTTATTATTATTTCAAAATTATTAGGAATGACTTCGAGATTATCCATCTACTGACAACTCTTAGTTTGTATTATTTTAAGTTCATGAAATATGAATAGCACCAGTGGTTTAGTGGTAGAATAGTACCATTCCATGGTATAGACCCGGGTTCGATTCCCGGCTGGTGTGTCATTTTTTTGTTCAAAGTTGGAGCATCCATTTCTTAATCCTTATGCATCTTGAATTTCATTTCTTCAAACAAAGAAATGGGAGGTTCTTTAAGGATAAAAGAATTATAAATAACTACATGACATTACTTTCCTTCCTCTTTCATGATAATGATACAACTTGTAATTTGAATTTTGAGGAAATGTTATGTTCATCCTAGGACATTCGATTAACTATTTTTAGAACCAAATGACATGGTGTACAAATTGCAGGAAGGATGCATAGAGAATAACATCAACTGATCATCACGTTATTTATTTGTAATTAAAAATGAGGAGTAGAGTCTTATACTTATATAGAGATATTTTTTTGATTGATGTAATGATTATATCATAAAGTAGTTTTGGGAAGGGTGACGATGAAAACAGTGTGGCCATTTAACCAAGCTAGTGTAAGTGGTAAGTGTAATGTAGTGGCACTCACTTTTCTCTAGCCTAGTGATAAATAAGAATGCATATATAGCATATACTTTTATTAGCTATACTTCGAGTGTTAATCATAAGAATAAGGTATATTGCACTTGATTGTTTGGAAGAGAGTAGGACATACACTTTGTAGTAGGGATGAGGCCACAATCCAAATATGAACACATTAGAGCTTAGGATTAAAAAATGGACTTTGATTTTGTTCTTACATATTAAGGTGTTAGGTGTTTGTTGTTGCTGGTGTTTAGAACAAGGTCATACTTTCAAGTAGGTAATGATGGATCATATTTTAGTTATGTTAAATCCTTATACAAATGTAGAATTCTTTTTATTTCAATGCTTACATTTGAAAATTGTTATAGGGGATAGTTTGACTAATTTGTGTTAATTAAATTAGATGATTTTTAGTATCTATATTGGAAATTTCATTTATGCATAATATATAGTTTAACAAGAATAAGGCATTGTTGGTATATATTGTAGTAGGGATATTAATGAATATTACATATAAGACCTACTCCAATGGTTGTAGTAACGAATAGAATTACTATATAAAATCCCCACCTTTTTGTCTACAGTGTCCATCCTGCTGACAATTATGTTCGTTGGTGTATATATAGGCATTACACTGACATAATAAATCATTGGTGATAGATCCAAGCTAACCGTTGCTATTGGCCTGAACACTAGATTACACTACCTTATAAAGATGTCTGTCATTGTAGGACTTGGTACAACATCGACGGTTTTTACCATCGAGGTACCCTACAGCAACACCCTTTAAGAGAACGCTGAAGTTGACTGTCAGAATAGGCACCTAAAGCTACAACGACGGTCATGTTAACCTATACCGATGGTTATTGACCATCGGTGTAGGTGAATATTGTTATTGTGCATTTATCTAAAAAAGAAAAGACAAGAAAAAGAATCATCAAAAAATGCATAATCGTTACTAAGTAAAGTCATTAATTTGAAGTAACTTTTAATCAAAACATAAAATAAATTGTATTGAAAAGCAATAATTTAAAAAATAAAATCTTCTGCTGAAGTTGAATTTTGTTATCTTTGCTTGTTTCTTGTCACAAGTATCCAAATCAAAATCAATTGAGATGGAATCGCCCGTAAGTAAGATAAAAGTGACACCTATTTTGATTGCATTATTAAGGGCTAGGTTTCTAAGTGAAGATCATTTCTCCTCACACATGTAGTAAAGTCATTCACAAACATATACGAAAGTATTTAGTGAAAATAGAATTGGGACTGACTTAATGCACAACAAATGGAGAGTACAGTAGAATCACTCTACAGTTGGGAGCACCAAATAAGTAATTGGCTAGTAGAAAAAACCCCTGGACTTCATACATCTAACCTACCTGATGGGAACACCATCATGAGCCCTAACTAGCTCATTTTGACCCAATGAAGAGAATAAATGCTCCTACATAACCAATTCAGGGTCATAATTCACTGCATAACCTTTCTAAGAGAAACACAAGAAACAAGGGGTAAAATTACAATTTTACTAAAGCAGTAGAATCATGAGTTTTCTCAAGAGCTAAACAAAGGTCAAATGGTCTTAATAAGATAACAACTGGGTTGGATTTGACATAAAAGGATTTGTGTGTGTTCTATAAATTAAATGACTTCTTAAAACCCTAAAAAAAGACCCACTTGATTAGCCAAGGTTTTGTCATGGATAAAATTAACTTAAACCCTCTAAAAATATAGAAAAATATTCTCTAAGATTTAGTACCTTCAATTTGGCCATTAGAATCCATCTTGATCTAGAATAGGGTCTTAGATAGATATTTACCCTAATTTGGGTTTTTGCATAAAATTTCCCAGTCAAACATTGTCAAACCCAAAATCCAACTTCACCATTAGATTCTTTAGGTCCAAATTAGGTTTGTACCAAAATTTAGACCCAAGAAGAGTTTACGTTGACTTCGTTTACAAAAAGGTCCAGTCTGATTACATTTCTACCCCTAACTTTCAAAAACCCTTGCTAAATGCCCCCTAACTTTCTCATCATCTTCACAAGTAGGTCCCTCTACCATTATCGCGAAGGAAAACTACTCCGACAACCTTTAACTTGGAAGTTCTCCTCGATTGCTTGGAGGATCTCTTCCAATATTGGAAGGAAGATCCTTTGAGAAATTCCCATCAATATGAACCCATTTTTGAGATCTGATTCACTCCTAAT
This sequence comes from Thalassia testudinum, assembly GCA_037157565.1. Taxonomy (NCBI): domain Eukaryota; kingdom Viridiplantae; phylum Streptophyta; class Magnoliopsida; order Alismatales; family Hydrocharitaceae; genus Thalassia; species Thalassia testudinum. The sequence goes on along the minus strand of JAZHRO010000035.1, from coordinate 6,373,876 downwards.
CTCTCATGCGAACACATGAGATATGTGGGTATCCTAACAGTTCCCATCTCCAATGACCTTCCAAACTTGGGAAGCTTGCTTCCCAAGCCCTAATCGTCCTTCAGAGCTCTATTTAAAGGAGCCCAGACCTCCCCGACCTCTTTAAGCTTGAAATTGGGCCAGTTTCCCCTCTATTCCACTCTCCCATCCGGCCGCAACCCTTTGCAAGCTCTGGCGGCCTTCCTTAGTTCCTTCATCGCCCAACCACAATACCAGTGGTAGGGTTATCTCCCTCTTCATCCTCCACGTCGAGCAATACCCACTGACGTCATCCCTACCCCATCTTCACCGCCGCCTCTCCTACGGAGGATTCGTCTTCCCCACGTCCGGCAACCATATCGGCATGGGATTCCTTTCTCTTTCATCCCTTAGAAGTAGGTTTTTAGGCTCCCTATCTTCTTTACTTTCTAACTCTCTCTATTTCCCAAAATCGACCAAGGACGCTATTGACCACCGTCACCTCCTCCATCTCCAGCGATACCACCGGTGAGGTGCTCCCGTCGCTACGCAACTCCATCCACCTCGCCGACCACCCTACAACCTCCAGCACACCTTCCTGATCATATCCCCTCACTCCATTCACTCTATCGACCACCCAAACACCTCATCAAACACACCCACTCACATGCACACAGTACGCCCTAGGCATGCCACCACAGCCACCCTCGCTCAACACCAAGGCCACCGGCACATTCGCTGTGCTCCGATGATGCTCCCTAAATGATTTGACATGGCCGAAAGGCCGTTCTCTTCATTTCGGGTAGTAGGCCCCATCCTCCATTGCTACCGAGCTTTGACGAAGCTTCAAACCTCTCCAGGTCTTGCAACGCTCCAGGGGATAGCCTTAAGTTGTGTGGACTTGAGGCGTGCAGGCGTCTAAGCACTCATACGAAGGCTTCAGTAGTTATAGTCCCATCAATTTGCCAAAGACCCTACTGCTGCGGTGTGCGGAAGACAGGTGGGACATTTAGTCCCACCTCGGAAGTGAAAAAGCACCCGCACCCACATAAAGTGAAAAAGTGCAGAAGGTTGTTCGCCTCCAACACTAAGGGTGAGGCCCTCCTCCCCCCTTCACCGAACTCATCAGCAGCACTGCCCATGTGGACCTGGCTGACCCGACTACCCGCCTGACTTCACTCCTCGCTCACCACACACGCCAATGTGCCTGGACCCAGGTATGTGATAGGTTTGATTACCCAACTGGCTAAGGCTCTGGGTGAGTGAGACTGAAATAGAACGAGAGAAGGAGAGAGGAGAGTTGCGCAGGGGAAGGGGGGCTTTTGCTTTGTGAGGATTGGCTCCAAAACTTAGCCAATTTAGTGGAAGAAGATGAGGTCAGGCAGAAGAGAAAAAAGAAGAGAAAGAGAAGGACCTCAGAGAACAAAAAGGCAAAGGCAGAGAAAGAAGAGAAGGCCAAAGGCAGAAGCTGAAGAAGAGGAGGCCAGAAGAAGAAGAAAGGATGAGGATGAGAGGCTAAAGCTAGAGCAGAAGTAAGCCAAGGCAGATGGAAGATGAAGAAGAAGTGAACGCCTGAAGAGAAGAAAAAGAGCAGAAAAAGAAGAAAGAAAAGAAGTGGGATCAGACACTTTAAGTCATCTGATTCCTTCATCAGACGATAGAATCTAGTTTACATTGCATATTCATACATTGAGTTCCTTCATGATATTGAAGGAGTATTTGGTGACCTAAATCACCATTTTTACTCCCATATTTTTTGTACTTTGATACTGATATTATTGCATACTGTTTTAATTCTGAATTATGATCTTGATTTTTAAATACCAATTTGCTCCTTGTGTTCGACCTCGGAAATCTTTTCGAGTAATAAAATTGTATTTGTTTTCAAAGCGATTTTGACTATACTACAACATGACTATTTTAAAACATCGATCTCACTTTCGATCAACATTTTGGTGCCGTTGCCGAGGAGCAACAGGCAATTTAGAATTCTTGATTACAATTTCTGATACAAATTCTAACTTGCTATATCTCTTTTGTTGTGGTTGTTTCAGGGAGAAGAAACATTGAAGAAGGTCTGCCGCACAACAAACACACCAGGGGCAGGTAACTTCTGATTACACTCTCTCTTAAGCCCCTCATTCTGAAAAGGAAAAGAAGGATAAAATCAATTAAGGCTACTTGCTTTACATTCTTAGCTAATTTATCAAGTTGCCTGATTTGATTTCAACAACAAAAACTTGATTTGTGCACCCACTTAAGGTAACTAGGGCTATCACTTTCTTGTTTGAGCCCTAGATACCACATTTGGAAAACTAAATTGGATCAAAAGTAGAGCCAATTAAGGATTCCAAGTTAGTGTTTTTAGAGACAGTTTCATAAGCAAGAATCAACTTTCCAAATGATGTGTGCCTAAGCCTTGGTTGAATTGATCTATTCAAGCCAACCCTAAAAATCTTGCTTTTAATCTCACTTGAATCCTAAAAGAGGGACCTAAAACTTCTCAAAGGACAAAATAGGTGAAGTTGACCCACCTTGTTGGGTCAACCAATCTTGAAATTAGGTCACTCTTGCACTCAATTCATCTTAAAGTTCAAGTGAAATCTTAAGCACCTTTGCTCTTTAATAAAACTTGTAGACTTAAGAGGTCAAGTCCCCATTCTGGTCTACCTGGAACATCAGTGATAAGAGAGGTCGGGTGGGGGAAACCCTGTAACCCGTGGGGGTGCTCTTCCGTGTAGGGGTCTTTGCAGGACTCTCTCTCTCTGGCTACCTAAGTATTTCTCAGGTGGACGGCTTTCTGACTAAGGGGTATCATCAGCCCCGAACCTCTATAGTCATCCAAAATTTTTGGGTGTCTTGATTGGGTCCATCACATTCTATCCTCATCTAAACCATCGGTGCATGTTCGGTAGGAGGTCCTTAAGACCATCCTTAAGGCCTCCTTTAGTCATTCACTCCCGTCAAGGCTAGGCCTCGATTTCCATGTTTGTACAGCAGCCCTATCATATAGACATCTCCTCTAATTCATTTGAACTTAATTCTCCTTCATCCAGCATCATGGCACAACCCGCAGAAGAAGAGAATAACCTTGAGAACCAGCTTCAATGCCTTAATTATTTATTCTAAGCCTTTATGAATCCACCGCAGGGTCTTATGATGCGAGATCATTACAATCCCACTGCGGTGGCGATCGAACCTTGAGTCCAAATCCTGACTGGAGGTCCTGATTCTGAACTCAAGCCCAACATGATTCATGCTATTCCAAAGTTTCATGGGCTTAATTCCGAGGATCCTTTTTAGCACATCAAACAGCTCAAACATCTAGTCTAGACCTTCGGGTCAGATGTACAAAATCGGGACATTCTTCTCATGAAAATGTTCTCCTTCTCTCTCATGGACAAAGCGGCTCACTGGTTTTAGACTCAAACGCATCCAATCAACACATGGGTTGAACTACAATCCGAGTTTCTGAAAATGTTCTTCCCAGTTGGTCGGACGAATGCTTTACGACACTAGATCACACACTTCACACAGCAGCTTGGAGAACCACTTCATGAAGCATGGGATCGTTTCTTGGATCTCATGTGAAAGTGCCCCCATCACAGAGTTCCTAAATGGGAACAAGTTCAGTCCTTTTACCAGGGACTCCATGAAGATATCCTTTTATTCATCAATGCAACTTACGGAGGAAATATCATGGGTCAACACAAAGACATAGTGTGGGAGATTCTCGAGGATATGTGCGAGAACTCCATCAATAATGACTCCATGGGCTTATTTGACAGGACGAATGCCCATGCATCGATGAATCCAAGGGGAGCACATGAGACGCAGGGCCTATCCTCATCTGTCGATTTAGAATTGATGGCTAATCGTTTGGACAAGGTCTCTATCATTGAGAAGAAGGTGGATGAGATAACTTGACATCTGCAGCGAGCCACCTCTGCGCAAAACCTGTTCGCACAGCCACCCTCAGGGAGGGAAGCTGTGCATAACATCTATCACCGATCTTCTCAGAGGATGGACCCATATCCACCCCCGTCTGACTCTAGGGCTGGAGGAAACTCCAACCCTGCCTACTCTAGTTGGGGGAACTCTGAACCCTCGTACTCTAACTTTTCTGAGGTTCCTTAGACCTGCGAGGACCTCAACGCCATCCAAAATGACCCATTCTCTAATACCTATAACCCTAGATGGCAGAATCATCCCAATTTCCTGTGGGCGGGAAACAATCAGAATCGGAGACCACCATATCAACCCCGTCCACAAGCTCCTTGTCCATATCAGCCACCTCAACCTCGGCCCAACCGCACCTATCAATCTGGGCCAACTCAGACAGATCAGATGGCTCTTATCCTTTAGACTCTGGCTGACATTCAAAATACGAATGTGGCTATGCAAAAATAGTACAAAGACAAGATCACAGAGGTTCGCAATCAACTCGCCCAGATGGCGAATTCCCGCCAACCTGGCACACTCCCTTCGCAACCTCTGTCGAATTCGTATAACATGCCAAACTAGAGGTGCGTTATGAGCCCAAATCTGAGCTAAGCACACATGATTTATTAGACTACTTCTACTCCATCACCCAATGGGATGGAAGCTTCAACATCATACTTGGGATTTCAGCAGCAGCCTCCTATTTTACCTACACTAAACCAGAACCAGGCAGGATTGAATTCAGTAATAACTTGTAGTGGCAAAGCAACACAAGACCCACCTTACCCAAGCCACTTTCAACCTGGTAGTAACCCAAACCCTAGGATAGTCATCCAGGATACCTCTGTCCCAGATCAAGAACCTAGACCTATTTTAGAGGAACCATCCATGGTTCCATTTCCCGAGGCCTTGCCCAAGGGAAAGAGGACAACTAAACCTGTGGCACCTGAGGAGGACCTGGTCAATCTCTTTGAACAAGTCTATATAAACATCCCCTTGATGGATACAATTCACCATGTACCGGCTTACGCATGATTTCTGAGAGACGTGTGTACACTTAAGGGTAAGCTGCGAACCAAAAGTGGGAGCCCAATTGTATTACCGGAGCAAGCCAGCTCTATCATTCTAAGCAAACTCCTACCTAAGGCAAAAGACCCAGGTACTCCCCAGATTTCCTGTACAATTGGTGATATCCAATTTGATGGAGCTTTATTGGATCTAGGAGCCTCCATAAACCTAATACCTACATCCCTACTTAACCATCTTAAGGAATCTAAGCTCAAACAGATAGAGGTGACATTATAGTTGGCAGATCGATCTGTTAAGTCACCTAAAGGAGTTCTTGAGGATGTCATTGTTAAAGTTCGGGATTTCTATTTCTTGGTGGACTTCGTAGTCTTGGATATGGATGGTCCAGAAAATCTGAAAAACACACCAATCATACTAGGGAGAACCTTTCTAACCACTGCAACGGCCAACATTAATTGTGAGGAGGGCCAAATTGAATTGACATTTGGTAACCAAACATTAAAGATTGACATCTTTAAGGCCCAACAAGGGATTAATTGTGGAGTTATAGAACAGATATGTGATATCAAGGTTGTGGTTGACGATTTGTATATTGAGGAAAACCTGACTACTTCTGATCAACCACAAGAGGATCAAAACCTGCAATCAGAGGAGTCCAAACTTCACCTGGACACACCCATAACTCCTTCCCTTGCTCCTGACACACACCCTGAACCACCCGCTGCTACTGATAACCCTGTTTTGGAACTTAAGCCTCTTCCCAATCATCTAAAGTATGTCTTTTTGGGTTCTAATTAGACGTTTCCTGTGATTATCAGTTCCAAACTCACGCCTGATCAGGAATCCCATCTGATTTCTATTCTCCAGCAACATCTAACAGCCATTGGATGGACTCTTGATGATTTAACTGGTATCAACCCCTCTTACTGCACACACCGCATCTATACTGAAGAGGACACACGACTTTCCCGTGAAATGCAGAGACGTCTGAATCCTAATCTGTAGGAGGTCATGAAAAAGGAGATCATCAAGTGGTTAGATGCTGAGATCATCTACCAGATCTTCGACAGTCGGTGGGTGAGTCCAATCCAGGTTGTGCCTAAGAAGGCAAGACTCACCGTGATCATGACTGAAATCGGAGAAATCATACCAACCCATGTGGTGAATTCATGGAGAGTCTGCATTGATTACAGAAGACTCAATACCTCCAAAAAGAAGGATCATTTTCCACTATCGTTTATTGATTAGATCCTCGAGAAGCTAGCAGAAAATAGATTCTTCTACTTTTTGGTCAGGTACTCCAATTATAACCAGGTGGCAATCCATCCTGAGGACCAAGAAAAGACCACTTTCACCTACCCCTTCGGGAAGTATGTGTTTCGAAGGATGCCGTTCGGTCTCTGCAATGCAGCCTCTACTTTCAAGCGGTGCATGCTTGCCATATTCTCAGATATGATAGGTGATTATCTAGAAGTCTTCATGGATGACTTCTCAGTGTTTGGCGAATCATTTGACAATTGCCTCCTGCACTTGGTCCAAATCCTCAGGCGGTGCATTGACGTGAACCTGGTTCTTTCCTAGGAAAAGAGCCACTTCATGGTGCCTGAAGAAATTGTCCTGGGACATCTCATCATAGAAAAAGGCAATTAGGTTGATCGAGCCAAGGTGAATCTAATTTCCAAACTCCCTATGCCTAGCTCGATCAATGAAATCTGATCTTTCCTAGGGCACGTTGATTTTTACCGTCGATTCACTCTTGATTTCTCGAAAATCGTGCGCCCCTGACTACTCTACTATGTAAGGATGTTTCTTTTGAAATATCCAAGGAATGCACTAAAGCATTTGAGATCCTACATGATCGAGTTACCCAAGCTCTAATCCTACAGTCCCCTGATTGGTCTCAACCCTTTGAGATCATGTGCGATGCTCTTGATTTTGCTGTAGGAGCAGTACTTAGCAGAAAATTGACAGGAAACCCGTGGTCATCTACTGCGCTAGCAGGACACTTGACGAGACTCAACGTAACTGCATAGTACTGAGAAAGAGCTGCTAGCCGTAGTATTTGCCCTAGAAAAGTTCAGATCGTATCTTCTAGGTTCCCGTGTCTTCATTTACTCTGATCACACAGCTGTGAGGCATCTCCTAGCAAGGAAGGATGCAAAACCTCAACTAATCCGCTGAATCTTGCTGTTGCAAGAATTTGACCTCGAGATTCATAACAAAGCGGGAAAACATAATACGGTAGCTGATCACTTGTCTTGCCTTCCTTCTGACAATATCGATCCTTCCAAACCCATTATGGAACATTTTCCTGATGAGCACCTCCTGACTATTAGTACATGGCTTCCATGGCTTGCTGATCTAGTAAACTACCTAGCATCACATCAAATCCCGTCCGATTGGCTGAAGGTCAAGAAGGACAAATTGCTTTCTGATGCCAAGTACTACTTCTGGGAAGACCCGTATCTTTTCCGCATCGGTGCCGATCAAATCATACGACGATGTGTCCCGGAAGCGAAAATTCAGGGCATCTTGTCCTTCTGCCATGACCAGGCATGCGGTGGACACTTCTCTGGTCATAAAACCGCAGCTAAAGTCCTCCAGTGTGGCTTTTATTGGCCCATGATTTTCAAAGACACATATAATCACTATAAGGCATGCACTTGTTGTCAGACCTTAAGCAACATGAGCCACCGTGATATGATGCCCTTACAGTCGATTCTCGTATGCGAAATCTTCGATGTTTGGGGGATCGATTTTATGGGACCCTTTCCTGTTTCGGATGGCTTCAAGTACATTCTACTCGTTGTTGACTATGTGTCCAAATGGATCGACACCATTCCAACCCGAACCAATGATCATAAAGTGGTTATCAAATTCATTCATCAGAACATCTTTTCTCGGTACAGGATTCCACGTGCTATAATCTCTGATGGAGGGACCCGTTTCACTAATGCTCAGTTCAGGTCACTGATGACTAAATACGGGGTGTCACACCGAATCTCTACTCCTTATCACCCTTAAACCAACGATGTAGCTGAGCTATCGAATTGGGAGATCAAGAAAATCCTCCAGGTTACTCTTCGGCCTGATAGGAAAGACTGGTCATCCCGACTTCCAGAAACTTTGTGGGCTTATAGGATTGCCCACAAAACCCAATTAGGTATGTCTCCCATCAGATTGGTGTACGTGAAGGCATGTCACCTCCCCGTCAAATTGGAGCACAAAGCCTATTGGGCAGTACGGAACTGCAATCTCGATCTTTCTACGGTAGGAACCCACAGAAAGCTTCAAATGAGCGAGATCGATGAATTACGCCACGACGTGTATGAGAACGCACGAATTTACAAAGAGTGGGTTAAAGCCTTTCATGATAAGCACATATCTAGAAAGATCTTTTGCCCTGGTCAGAAAGTCCTACTCTTTGATGCCAAGCTCAAACTATTCCCAGGAAAACTCAGATCAAAGTGGATCGGACCTTACCTTGTCTGATGAATCTTTGGAAATGGAGCCATTGAGATCAGTCCACTCAGCCATGATTCAGAACCTTTTGTCATGAACGGTCAGAGACTCAAACCATTCATTGAACTTACTAATACAAATTTGGCTGAGACATCTTTCACCCTCCATTCTTCCTAAGCTCATTGGGCACAATTGATGGCATAAAACTCAGCGCTTAATGGGAGGCAGCCTGTCATTCTTTTAAAATCGAAAACCTTTCTTGACATTCCTATGCTGAATTCTTATTGCACTTTAGGGTTCATCCATTAGAATAGTCGACTCCACCTCTGGTACCCATACCCGAGCTTGAAATCATCTGCAACAGTCATCCCGACACATTCACCCACCCAAAACCTATTCTAATTAATGATCTAAGCTAAACTCGAACCCACCTAGTTTACAATGAAGACATTGCAAATCGTAGGCATGGGGGGTATGAAAGTGCAAAATGCCGTGAAAATCATCTCACAAGAAAAGGTTTCATCAAAAAAATCACATATCCCAAAAATACCAAAAAAATGAAAAAATTCTTGAAAAAGAACAAAAAAATGAGAGGAGAGAAAATTTTGAGGGCATATCAATTTTGAGGAGAAAAAGGGGAGAAGTTAAAAATGCCAAAAAGGAGCACAAGTTGAAAAGAAAAGAAAAAGAGATAGTCATTAGTAAGAAATTAAGGAATTAACTTAGTTCTAGACCATATCAAGGAAAAGAAAAAAGTGCTAATGAAACACAGAAGAGATTAGTAGGAACGCTGATTTTAGGCCTCTTGGGTTGTGATCATATGCTTAAAAATTCAAGTACCTGCTAAGATCTGGATACTCCCCGAGAGGTTGGGGAAAATGAGAAGCTTAAGTATTAGGTCTAAGGCTTACGGAGTATTCAGCCTCGTTAACTAACCTCTGGTTTATGGGACTCGGTAACCTAAGCACCCCAATCCACACACAGTCTGGTTCAGTGCGCATAAGTATCAAAATCATGCAAATGAGTTTAAATTGTTATGAAAAAGTCACCTAGATTAGGAGCAGCTGATCAACACAAGTTGATTTGGACAAGTTCTCGGTGCGAAGAGGCGGGAAATTCCCCTCGAAGATGCGCAATAACATATCGTCTCCTCGATGCTTGTCTCCTAGGATATCTACATATCCACTAGGGGCATGTAAGCACCCTGTACTTGTTTAGATGCCATGGGTGGCATTATTCTGAAATGTCGATTACCAGGGTTTGGATTTAGCTGCAGAATGCCATGGGTGGGATTATCTCAAAATCTCGAAAGCCAGGGTTCTAGGGGTTGCCATGGGCAGTGCTATCTCGAAGCATCAATTGCCAGGGACCCTTCGATGATTGATGATGGGGACTAGGAATCCGATACAGACCATGTTGTGAAGCCAACCCAAAGCTAGAAATAAAAAAAAATGAGAGAGAAAACTCTCAAAAAATAAAGAAAATTCCTCTATCTCTCTCTTACAAAAATGCACTACAAACTGATCCAAGGCTAAAATATGTTACAAGCATGGGTGCTTTAACCGCGGAGTTCAACGAACCTTAGGATAGTTCCTGTGGGCCTTAAAAACCTTTGTGGCAGACTAAGGCTAGAGCTGGTCAGGTCTGGATCTTGGTTGGTACTTGAGTACCTCTAGGCCCTCTATCACCGTTCTAACCTAATCTACAGAAGAAAGCACACATCATAGTTTTCGAGCATCAAAAGATTTCATGATCTAGAATCAAAGTTAAAACCTCAAAATTTTGCTAAGGGACTAGAAAAAGCTATGCCTGGGGGTATGATGGGAACACCATCATGAGCCCTAACTAGCTCATTTTGACTCAGTGAAGAGAATAAATACTCCTACATAACCAATTGAAGGTCATAATTCACTACATAACCTTTCTGAGAGAAACACAAGAAACAAGGGGTAAAACTGTAATTTTACCAATGCAGTACAACCATGGATTTTCTCAAGGGCTAAACAAAGATTAAATGGTCTTAATAAGATAACAAGTGGGTTGGATTTGACAGAAAAGGTTTTGTGTGTGTTCTATGAATTAAATGACTTCTTGAAACCCTAAAAATAGACCCACTTGATTAACCAAGGTTCTGGTCAAGATAAAATTCACTTAAACCCTCTAAAAATCATAGAAAAATATTCTCTAAAATTTATTACCTTCAATTTGGCCATTAGAACCTATCTTGACCTAGAATGGGATTTTAGATAGATATTTGCCCTAATTTAGGTTTTTCCAAAAATTTCTCAGTCAAACGTTGTCAAACCCAAAATCCAACTTCACCATTGGATTCCTTCAGTCCAAATTAAGTTTGTACCAAATTTAGACCCAAGATGAGTTTACGTTAACCTAGTTTGCAAAAAGGTCCAGTCTTATTACATTTCTACCCCTAACTTTCAAAAACCCTTACTAGTAGCCCCCTAGCTTTCTCGTCATCTTCACAAGTAGGTCCCTCCGTAATTATCGTGAAGGAAACCTACTTCGGCAACCTTTAACTTGGAAGTTCTCCTTGATTGCTTGGAGGATCTCTTCCAAAATTGGAAGGAAGATCCTCTGAGAAATTCCCATCAATATGAACCCATCTTTGAGATCTGATTCCCTCCCAATCTCTCATGCGAACACATGAGAGATGTGGGTATCCTAACAGTTCCCATCTCTGGCAACCTTCCAAGCTTGGGAAGCTTGCTTCCCAAGCCCTAATTGCCCTTTAGAGCTCTATTTAAAGGAGCCCAAACAACCACGACCTCTTCAAGATTGAAATTGGGCTGATTTCCCTTCTATTCCTCTCTCCCATCCAGCTGCAACCCTCTGCAAGCTCCGGCAGCCTCTCCCTATTTCCTTCATCGCCCAACCACAATACCAGTGGCAGGGTTATCTCCCTCTTCATCCTCCGCATCGAGCAATACCCGTCGATGTCATCCCTACCCCATCTTCACCGCCACCTCTCCAATGGAGGATTCATCTTCCCCACATCCGGCAACCATGCCAGTGTGGGATTCCTTTCTCTTTCATCCCTTAGAAGTAGGTTTTTAGGCTCCTTATCTTCCCTACTTTCTCCCTCTCTCTCTATTTCCCAAAATTGACCACCGACGCTACTGACCATTGTCACCTTCTCCATCTCCGGTGATACCTCCAGCAAGGTGCTCCTGTCACTACGCACCTCCATCCACCTTGTCGACCACCCTACAACCTCCACCGCACCTTCTTGATCATATCCCCTCACTCCATTCACTCCATCGACCACCCAAACCTCTCACCGAACATACCCGCTCTCACACACATAGTATGCCCTAGGCACACCACCACAGCCACCCTCTCTCAACACCAAGGCCACCAGCACATTCGCCATGATCCGGCAATGGCCCCAGAACGATTTGATGTGGTCGAAAGGCCGTTCTCTTGATTTTAGGTAGCAGGCCCATCCTCCATTGCTGCCGAGCTTCGACGAAGTTTCAAACCGTTCCAGGTCTTGCTACGCTCCAAGGGATAGCCCCAGGCTATGCGGACTTTAGGCGTGCAGGCGTCCAAGCCCTCACGTGAGGGCTCCAGTAGTTGCAGCCCCATCAATTTGCCAAAGACCCTACTGCTGCGGTGCGTAGAAGATAGGTGGGACATTTAGTCCCACCTCAGAAGTGAAAAGGCTCCCGCACCCACATAAAGTGAAAAAGTGCAAAAGGTTGTTCACCTCCAACACTGAGGGTGAGGTCCTCCTCCCCCCTTCACCGAACTCATCTATGGCACTGCCCACGTGGACCTGGCTAACCCGACTACTCGCCTGACTTCACTCCTCGCTCACCACACACGCCAATGAGCCTAGACCCAGGTATGAGATAGGTTCGATTACTCGATAGGCTAAGGCTCTGGTAGAGCAAGATTGAAACAGAAAGAGAGAAGGAGAGAGGAGAGTTGCGCAGGGGAAGGGGTTTTTGCTTTAAGAGGATTGGCTCCAACACTTAGCCAATTCAGAGGAAGAAGAGGAGGTTAGGCAGAAGAAAAAAAAGAAGAGAAAGAGAAGGACCTCAGAGAACAAAAAGGCAAAGGCAGAGAAAGAAGAAGAGAAGGCCAAAGGCAGAAGCTGAAGAAGAGGAGGCCAGAAGAAGAAGAAAGGAAGAGGACGAAAGGTTAAAGCCAGAGCAGAAGGAAGAAGAAGAAGTGAACGCCTGAAGAGAAGAAAATGAGTAGAAGAAGAAGAAGGAAGAAAAGAAGAAGGATCATACACTTTAAGTCGTCTGATTCCTTCATCAGACGACAGATTCTAGTTTACATTGCATATTCATACATTGAGTTCCTTGGTGATATTGTAAGAGTATTTGGTGACCTAAATCACCATTTTTACTCCCATATTTTTGCACTCTGATACTAATATTATTGCATACTATTTTAATTCTGAATTGTGATCTTGTTTTCTAAATACCAATTTTCTCCCTGTGTTCGACCTCGGAAATCTTTTCGAGTAATAAAATTATATTTGTTTTCAAAGCATTTTTTAGTATACTACAACATGACTATTTTTAAACATCGATCTCGCCTTCGATCAACACTACCTCAGATATAACCAAGTAGATTTCTAAGCAAGTCAAATACTATGATGCATACGGAGGATAGCTGATGGTGCAAAATGGGGGTTGAGAATTGATTACCATGAAAACATTTAGAAATCACCAAGTTGCTTCTTGAATTTGAACTCAGTGTATTCTATGTTCTATTCTTTTTAGCATGTGAGAAAGAATTTACTTATTTATGAGTATTGGCATAAACAATACAAATACTATGTTTGTGTGTGAGAAGAAATTTGCTTTCTGGCAGTTAACTCATAGTTTTGGGTTCATTGGTATTGGCATATGCATTATATATTTACGAAACTTTATGTGTATGTCTGAAAATTTTCTAAAATCTAGTTTAATGGATCGAATACTTCCTCTTTCCTTTTCTTTTGCCTTTTCTTTTTTCTTAAAAAATATTCTCTTAACTTCATGGCACTAGCTTAAATTCTATGTATCTGGAGATAATAGTTGTTGCCCTTATGCAGTAGCTTAACCTCTTATCATCTTCCTTGAATGTGGCATCTTTTTCTTTTCAACTGCTGCTACATAGAGAGTTAGGATTTAGTACACTCCTATTTCATTTTCCAACCGGAGACGCCACCATCCCCTCCCCTATTTCAATTCTCTATTCTCTCACTTACTTACAATAGAAAACCATAGAAATTAGATAATTTGATTCAAGAACAATTGATTGAACTCCTTGCAATCAATCAACTTGCAAGGATAGCTGGTGTTTGACATGCAAGGGAAAATTGAAGAAAAATTGTATTGTGTATTGATAAAGAATATTCAAGTAAAGCACTTACTATATGCCATTTTAGCTCATAGAGAGAGATGAAATTGGGGGATAGATGCCTTACCTTTTTTTCCCAAGAATCAAGTTTTCCACATAGATGCTACATATTTGCACCATCTTCTGGGTGATAGATCAAGTTTCCTAAGCATGATACAAGCAATAATGAAAGTAACTGCTTTTTAGAAGGACACCAATCTTTTGAATATGCTGGTGATAATGCCATTGATTTATAACCTAGTAGAGAAGAAAGCTTGAATTTTGTTTCCAGAGATCCCATAGATGCTAATTTTGGAAAGCCTCAAAATGGCAGTAAAAGAAAATCACATTCCAGTAAGAAAGAGCCACCTAAAGCACTTGCACCTAAATACAGTGAGGTTCTCAGATCTGGAACTCCTAATTCTAGAAGGCAAGTTACTAAAGATCACTCTGATGAAATAAACCATAGATAAAATCATAGTGATATTAGTTCCTTATTCAGAATTCACAAACCATAGATAAAACCAATCAAGCAGTTGCTTTTAAAGCCGATTCCTGATGTTGAATTTATTTTCATCTAAAATAGATCAGTATCAATTAGAATCTTATCAAACTCATCATACCATTTTCCCTTTATTTTTCCATCTACAGGAAACAAGTCCAAAAAGTGCCCAAAAATTCAGCATATGTCTGAAATTAAAAGCTAACCTGACAAATATTGCAAAAAAAGTAATCGGAAATGCATGTAGATAATGTCATCTGAGATGTTTGAATCAGTTTTTGGTTCTATAAGAGAGATATACTTCCATTTCAGAGGGAAGTATTTTTTCCCTTTTTTCTTATACATGACTTGGTGCCATCTGTTATTTTCCCTTTTTTTTTGAGGTGATGCTACTTTCCTGTAGTAACAACTGATAAATAGCTCCACATTTAGATATTTCTCTACTCTATACTCCTATTTCTAGGCATGGATTTTAAAATAAGAAATATATTGGAAATACATCTTCCCTTGTGTCCTGATGTTTCTAACCTCTAATAAGAATGAGAGAAATAAATATTGTTGGAAGATATATGTATGTTTGGATTAAGTACACGAACCATGTAACACACTTAACAGGACCATCACATGGTCTATTAATCCAACACACATATGTCTTCCAAAAAACATAAACCATATCATACTGACAATATCTAAAATGGGAGAATAGGTTCTAATTTCAGCCTTCTTTGGTGGTGGAAGAAAAAGGTGGATGCATCAGAATAGCTTGTTAAATCCTTCACTTCTGGTTCATGTTTCTTTCTACTCTCAGAGCTCTTGCCATGGTCCCTATGATATGAAGCACTAAGAAAAAATGTCATTTAAGATGTTTCAAGGAAAGGATCGATAATTTGCTTGTTATTGACTAGCAATTTGGTTTACTTATAGGACTGTCAATTTGTTAGTGTGCTTTGTTTACAGAGTATTTTCATTTGAGAGCATCACACATGAATACCAAATTAGGAAGGCAATTAAAAACAATAAATCATTGCTTTAGACAAAGACTTGCTCAAATGTTCACAAGGAAAGCATCATATGTGAAGAACATCTCCTATCAAATATCATCATCATCCGAATCAGCTTCCTCATCAGACACATGAATATTCAAATCATCCACATCTCTTAACCAAGTGGATGATTCATTTGTTGTCATCCTTGCATTCCTTATGTCAAATCCATGCAAGAGACTTTGGACGTCTACACTTTCAAAAGCATCTCTAACCTTGACTTGCTTAACCACATGCCATTCGTCATTTTGATTATCCTTGATGCTGAACACTTTCGATACTTGAGATGCCAAGATGTAGGGGTCATCCTTGATATCCTTCCCTATATGTGATAAGTTTGAGAAATTAACAATGGTGAATCCATAGCCATCAGTCTTGCACCCTCTAGTTGGATGAACCCAATCACATTTGAATAGAACCACACTATACATCTCTGAGTAGCTTAGTTTGAGAATGTCTTTTAGCACACCATAATAATTTTGTTCCTCGTCAATTGGCTGATCATCTTTTTGACTAGAATAGCTGCTTGAACTAGAAATAATGGCTACACCACTATTTTGTGTCATCAAATCCTTCTCATGTTCTATGGTATGAAACCTAAACCCATTAATAATGTACCCTCTGTAGGTAATAACCGTGTCAAAAAGACCTTTAGCTAACCACTTCAATTTCTGAGAAACTTTATCACTTCTTTCTCCAAACATTCAATATACAACAAATTAAGTAATACAATTTAAATTATTGATAAAAACCAACTCAAATTTAGTTGAATGTATAATTGAAAAATCAAAAGAATTTTACTTTATCATGAAGCCAATCATTGAACTGAAGACTATGAAGCCTATCAAGTTCAAAGTGATATAGGTGTGGTAAGCAGTGATGCATTCTTAGCATAGACTTATGCACCCTATTTCAAAAAGGCAATGAATCTCTAGTTACATGATGCTTCAACTTATCATGATAATCCAATCAAAGAAATGAAGAATTTCCAATACATATGTTCTAAAGTGACTAACATCTTCATTGTTAAAGAGGACATAATGATGTGCCTGAAATAGCAACTGTGAATCAAGCTTCTTCCTTGAAACTCTTCTTCATTTATTGAGAATGAATCTCTTGTTTATTATTTTCTTCTTCCCTAAAGGTTGTCCCAGTGGAGATGGTAGATCTTCATCCATCTCAAGGATAGCATGCTTGTCATATCATGGTCGCTTATCAAATTTGGTATGACCACCACCAAGATACCTTGAACAAAAAGTTAGGCACTCATTTGCCAAGAATCCTTCTGCAATTGATCACTTAGGATGAGCTTTGTTCTTGAGAAAGCCATTCAAAGTCAGAAAGAACCTAAAACATCAAAATGCTCACATATTAGTGAAACACAATTTCTGAAAAGACATCTAGTAAATAATTGTATAATTCACAAATAACTACCTCTCAATAGGATACATCCATTGATAGAAAATGGGACCTCCAAGCTTTGCTTCCTCTACTAAATGGATGATGAGATGTATCATGATAGTAAAAAATGAAGGGGGAAATAGCTTTTCCATTTCACATAATGTTAGAATGGCTCAGGATTTTAGTATACCGAGATCTAACGGTCTGAAAACCTTGGCACACAAGCATTTAAAGAGGTGGCATAAGCCAATTACGACAATCGTCACTCTATCAAGTAAACAACCTTGAACAACCGCTGGTAAAAGCTTCTGCATCAGAATGTGGCAATCATACGTTCTCATCAATGTTAATCCTTTTCTTTTTAACTTGTATCACACACGAGATGTTGCACGATAACTCATCTGGAAGTTTCATCTCCTTCAAGATGGTAAAAAAATTGTAACTTCTTACTTCGTCATCTGATAATAAGCTCTTGGAATCGCATTTCCAACTCCTTCTTTCAGATGGAGGTCTCTTCTAATTCCCATATCTTCCAAATCTTTGAAAGACTTGTAAGTATCCTTTGTCTTTTTGACCTAACAAGTGATTGTCCCAAAAATATTGTCAAATACATTTTTCTCGATGTGCATGACATCAATGTTGTTACGTAGAAAATTATGCTTCCAATATGGCAACTCAAACAAGATGGTCAATTTCTTTAAAGGATTGCGTGATTCATCCTCTAATGAGGCAACTAACTTTTCAACCTCAAGTATACTTTTACCAGAAATTTGTACAAGTGCCGACTGATGCTCTGTGCTCCCATTGAATGATTCACTATCCATGCGGACATTGTGATTCTGATCTAACCATCTCCGATGTCCCATATAGCAATACTACTTGCTATGAGACAACCATAAAGATTTAGTGTTATAACCACAATAAGACACCCTTTCTCTCCCCTTACACTCCAACTAGAAAGTGTTCCATAAGCTGGAAAATCATTAACTATCCAGAGTAACACAGCTCGTATAAAAAAGGTTTCATTATTAGATGTATCAAAGGTTTCAATTCCATGTTCCCATAATTCCTTCAACTCCTCAATGAGAGGGTGCATATTAACATCTATCGTCCCCAGGAACTTTTGAACCAGAAATCAATAAGGATAAGATGAAGTTTCTTTGTTTCATACATACCTAGGGAGGCATGTTATAAGGTATTAGAATGATAGGACATGTGGTATGGGCAACATTCATATTCTTGAATGGATTGAAACCATCAGCAGCTAATCCTAAACGGATGTTACAAGGCTTGACAACAAACTATGGATGCAAAGAATCAAAGTGTTTCCACACTAAAGAGTCTACAGGATGCCGTAAGAGGTCATCCTTAATAGAACCTTCTTCATGCCATCTCATATCTGTGGCTGTATTTGAACATGAAAACAATTGTTGCAATCTTAGTTTTAAAGGAAACCACCACAACACATTAACTGGTTTTCTCTTTTTCTTTACCACAAAAAGATCATCCAATGAATCCTCACCATCCTTAATGTTCTTCCATCTTGATTCACCACATATTGAGCAAACATCGTCATTTTCATTGTCCAAAAGAGCATACAACTATTTGGGCAAGCATGTATTTTGAGATAACTTATGCCTAAGCTTGAGATGATGCTCTTTACTTGATTGTGAGATTTTGATAACCCATTACTGTTGACGTGGTCTCGATTGTGTTTTAACTGTTAGTTACGTCATAGTATAGGTGATCAAGCGTTGTTAACAAATAAAAGTTTTATTACTCGAAAACCTAAGTATCCGAGGTCGAACACAGGGAGTAATTGGAATTTACTACTAATCTCAAGAATGTAATTGAACACTTTAATTACTCAAAACTTAATTCAAATATAAATGCATGAGTTTGAAAAGTAATTGTGGCAAAAAGAAGAATTTGGACATCTGATCATGGGAACAGACGTCTTAAAAATATGTTTCCCTTCTCTTATTCTTCTTTTTCTGATTTTCTTCCTTTCCTCTTCTTTGTGCTTCTTCTTTCTATGCAGTTGCCTTACTTCTTTTCTTCTTATTTTCTTCTTCCTTGCTTCTTTCTTCTCCTGCAGTATCTTTCTCCTTACGGGTCCTTCTTCTTCCTTGGCTCTGCTTCCTTGGTTCAGTTTTCCTTTGCCTTCAGTTCCTCTTCTTCTTGTCTTTACCTTTCTCTATCTCTTCTTTCTTCTTTAGTTCTTCTTCTCTTTTTCCTTCGCCTCTTCCTTTCCTTCTCTTTTTCCTCTGCAATGGCTTCCTTCCTTCCTCTTTTCCTTTGCTAGCAGCAGCTAAGTGTTAGCTTTTTTTTCTCATGTCTGCCTTCCTTGCACAAATCATAGAGGAGCAAAACCTATCCCTCTACCCACACCCACGCGTCTCTCTCTCTGTAAACCACTCTTCAGCATGCTCTCCCAGAGCTGGGTAAACGGGTCGGATCGGGTGCCTAGGTCCAGGCCCACCGGCGTGACGGTGGTGCGCGTGGAGTGCTCAGGGCAGTGTCAGGTCAGGTCGCCAGATCTGTGTGGTGAAGTCACGGACGAGGCGGTGAGAATAGGTGAGGGACCTCAGCCCATGTGCGTTTGGAGGCAACGAACTTATAACACAAAAACAACATAACTTACTCCAGCTCTTTGTGACTTAACGATGTGGGACTAATGTTCCACCTCTATTTCGCGCGTGCCCGCAGGAGTCCGTCCTTCAATTGCCACTACTATAGACTTTGCAGTGCCTCTCGCTGGAACAGAAGTCTTCGCGATACCTCCCCGAGCTAGTCGGACCTGGAGCCCTGAAGAATTGCAACCTAGAGCAAGCGAGAAGCTTCTTCAAGTCACCGCTAATGGCGGCCGGGGCGTGAAACATGTCGGACATGAGAAGAGCCTCGCGGCTTAATCAGATCACCGGGGGACCTTCGCCGTGTCACGGCGAAGGTGAAGCGCTAGGTGGCAGGCTGTGGGGCCGCCTAGGCGTGCCTGCCTTGGTCGCCCTTTGGCCAGATGGATGGGTGTGTTCGGGGGGCTGTTGTGGAGGCATAGAGGGTCTATGGATGGGCGGAGGTTATTCAGTGAGGTGAGGAGGAGGTTATGCGGTGGTCGGCGAGGCGTGTGGGGCTGTGGAGCGATGGGAGCATCTCACCGGAGGGTGGCCAGAGAAGAAGAAGATGGTGGTGAACAGCAGCGGTCAAGGGGCGGTTGCGTGAAATAAAGATGAGGGAAATGAAAGAGGGGATAGAGAAGAATAGTTTTAGCCTAACAAAAGGGACGAAGGGGACGAGAAGGTGGCTGGGAGTACCTGCTGTCGCCGGAGAAGAAAGTGTCCAGTGGAGGAAGGCGGCGGCGACGACGGGGCTAGGGCAGCTCGCGCGGGTGTTGCACAACGCGGAGGAGGATGGCTCTGCCACTAGTTTTATGGCAGAGCGAAGAGGAGGAGGAGGGGGGCTCACCAGAGCTTGCTGGACCCCTTGGCCGGAGAAGAAGAAGATGAATTTGAGGTGGAATCCCGGCCAAGTTGAGCTGAGGAGGTGCGGCCGGAGTTAGGGTTTAATTTATAGGTGCTGGTCGTTCTTCTGGTGTATGGAGGGCACGTCTTCTGCCACTGACGTCTCACCGAAGATGGAAGGTAGTTAGATACCCAAATCTCTCGTGCGTTCGCACGAGAGATTGGGTGCAAATCAGGGGTCGTGATCGGGCTCAGATGGAAGGGGATTCTTCAGAAAATCTTCCTTCCAATTCTGGAAGGAGATCTCTAAGGGATCTGAGAGTATCCCCTCTCTAATCCTCGCCGGAGAAGGATTCTTCCCCAATAATGGTGGAGGGATCTGATTGTAAGATTGGCGAGAAAGTTACGAGGGTTTATGTGATGGTTTTCAAAAGATAGGGACTAAAATGTGATTGGGTATACTAAATTGCAAAGTAGGTCAAGATGACCTCCCCTTAGGTCCAAATTTTGGTAAAAACCTAATTTTGACCTAAGGAATCCAATGGTAAAGTTGGATTTTAGGTTTTACCACGTTTGATTGGACATTTTGCGTAAAAACCCAAATTAGGTCAATTGATGAGTTAGAATCCTAATCTAGGTCAAACTAGGTCCCAAAGGTCAAATTGAATGTTCTAAACCCTAGGGGATATTTTTACATGATTTTTAGAGGGTTTAATTGATTTTTATCTTGACCAGAACCTTGTTGAATTAAGCGGGTCTGTTTTAAGGTTACAAGATGTCATTTAATTCCTGGATTGCACAAGAACCCATTTTTGATTGAATCAACCCACTTTTTATCTCATTTAGACTATTTGACCTATGTTTTGTCTCTGAGAAATCCTGTTTATGTACTGCAATGGTAAAATTACAGCTTTAACCTTTATTTCATGTTTTCTTCTCAGAACACTTATTCCTCCAATTAAGCCCTCTTCTAAGTCATGTAGGAGCTTTTATTCTCTTTATTAGGTTAAAATGGGCTAGTTATGGCTCATGATGAGACTCTCATCATACCCCCATGCCTAACTTTTGGTAGTCCCTTAGCAAAATTTCAAGGTTTTAACCTCTGTTCTAGACCCTGAGTGTCTATCAACAATTATGATAAGTGCTTCTCTTTTTCTTTTGTGATTAGGTTAAAATGCTGACAATAGGCCTAGAGGTACTCAAGTACCAACCAAAATTCGGACCTGACCCGCTTTAGCCTCAGTCCTCCACAAAGGTTTTTAAGGCCCATGAAACTAACCTAGGGTTTGTTGGATTCCGCGGTTAAAGCACCCGTGCTTGAGACATTTTTAGCCTAGGTTCAGTTTGCAGTGCATTTTTGTAAGAGAGAGATAGAAGTTTTATTTGTTTGGAGAGCTTTCTCTCTCTTTTCTTTTTATTTCTACCTTCGGATTAGCTTCTCAACATGGTCTATATCGGATTCCTCGTCCCCATCATCAATCCTCAAGGGTCCCTGGCTATCGATGCTTCGAGATAGCACTGCCCATGGCAACCCCCAGTACCCTAGCTTTCGAGATTTCGAGATAATCCCGCCTATGGTGTTCCGTGGCCGAATTCAAACCCTGGCGATCGACATTTCGTGATAATGCCACCCATGGTATTTAAACCAGCAGAGTGCTTACATGCCCCCAGTAGGATATTTAAATATCCTAAGAGACAAGCACCGAGGAGATGATATGTTGTTACGCATCTTCGAGGGGAATTTCCCACCTCTCCGTGTAGGGAACTCGTCCAAATCAACTTGCGTTGATCGGTCGCTCCTAATCTAGGCAACCTTTTTTAGAACATTAAACGCTTTTGCGTGATTTTGATATTTAGGCACACTAAACCAGACTGTGTGTGAATTGGGGTGCTTAGGTTACCGAATCCCGCAAATCGAAAGTTAGTTAACGAGGTCGAATACTTCCTAAGCCTTAGACCTAATACTTAAGCTTTGCATTTTCCCCAACCTCTTGAGGATTATCCAGATCTTAGCGGATATGTGAATTTTTAAGCTAAAGAATCTAGCCCAAGAGGCCTGAAACTAGCATTCCCTCTAATCTCTTGTTATGTCTCCTTAGCACTTTTCTTTTCATTTTTCTCTTTTCTTGATCTGGTCTAGAACTTCAGTTAATCCCTTAATCTCTTACTAATGACTATTTCTTTTTCATTTTGTGCTCCTTTTTGTCATTTTTGCTCTTTTTCTCCTCATGATTATGTGGCTCACAAAATTTCCTCCCTTCATTTTTTTGTTCTTTTTCATAATTTTTTCAATTTTTTTGTGTTTTTCACATATGTGAATTATTTTGTGTGGGAATCCTTCTGATTTTTTCTTGGTTCTGTATGTATGCACTTTATCACCCCCCCATGCCTAAGTTTTGCAATGTCCTCATTGTAAACGGAGGGTGTGAAATAGTGTTGAGGTCAAGGACTTAGAACAGGATACATTGGGTGGGTGAATAGGTCGGAAATGACTGACGTGAATGATTTCAAGCTCTGGTACGTGTACCAGAGGTGGGATCAACTGTTTAAGGCTGAACTCAAGGTGCAATGGACGTGGAGTACAGACGAATAATTAGACGGGTCTCTATTTTTGGGATGACAGGTTGCCTCCCGTTAAGCGCTAAATTCAATGCCTTCAGCCGAGTGGAAAATGGGGTGGAGAGGGAGTGGTCAAATCAGCGGAATTTTATAAAACAAGCACCTTGATTAAGAGCCTGGTTGGTCCAACCAGGTGCTTGTTAAGATCAGTAGGCTGATGATGCAGCCCAAACCCAATAAGTCTAGTGGGTTGATAGATGTAGATCAACAGATGTGGAACCCACCAAATGCAATGTGGTTCAGATGGATATGGAAGTGAAAACTCAGGTTCGGGCTGAGTCGAATCAGCCTGGTCAGAGTAGGGTTCCGAAAAATAGTCAATGTATGGTGTGGAAACCCTACAGGGGTGATCAAAGAATGATGGCTCCTGATTTTCAGTCTGATCAATACTCGATACCTGGTATAGATATGGAGTTGAATCATCTGCAAATGGCTCAGTGAGAGGTGAATCAGAATAGAAATTGAGTCCGGTTGCGGGTCGGGGTAGAGAACGGGTTTTGATTGATTCTGTATATGTGGAGCAGGTGTCTTCAAAGAGAATTGGCTTGTTATAATCAGGAAGCAGATTTTCTCCATTGTTATGGTCAGATTCAAAATCATCGGAGAGTTTGCGAAAATCAAAATCTGAATGAGATTAAAGATCATGAGTTCCACCACAGAATAACTCATATGCTGTAGATTCAGCAACCTGACTGGGGTCTATCGTAAATGTTAATTCTGAGCTTAAAAAGGTGTCCCTATCTGGTAGAAGCTCAAGTTCTAAGCTAGTAGGGCCGACCCAATTGAAACCCCGCTCGTTCAACTCCTCAATTTCTGTATCGTAAATTGGCATGACTTTCGAAAAATTGATTAGTTCCTCTGAGGATGTAGGCGAGGGATATTCATCAATTAGAGGCCCAAAATCATATTCTTCATTGAAAGATTGATCTTCTTTATATGGGGCCTTGAAATCTTCCCAATAGGTTTCAAATCTAGATCCTGGGCTTAGGATGTGGGTTGAATTACTAGAATCTAGGTCTGAATAACCTTCGAGGGTCACCTTATCAGAATAAGGGATGAAATTTACACCCTCGAGAGGTTCAATTCTACTCTCATTATTGCAGGAGTTTTGGGATTCATGGTCTAGAGTGGGCTCAACAGTGTGTTTTCCTGCATTTGGAGCTTCCAACCTTCTTCAATATCAGACACATTGTATTCTATCTGGGTTGGGAATCCACAACCATTTTGTGCCTCGAACCCGAGGTCAGATTGATCCTCGATGTTGTCCCTAGATGGTTCATCCTCTGTTTGTGGTATATACGGGTACTTCTGATCGATAATTTATTTTACTAATCTCATTATCTCTTCCCATTTTTCAAGACTATCTTGGTGTTGCTTCCAAAGTCGAGGATTTGTCATACATTGAAGGTATTCAAGATTGTGCAGTTTTTCTATCTCAATGTATCCAGTAATGAGCAAATCACGGGTTGATCCTTTTGTGGCTTCTGCCAATAGTACTTGGGCACAAGTTATGATAAAGGTTGTGGTTGTTGGGACATCAACCTGAATGTTTCCTACTGGTGTTGAGGTTTCTTCTTTTTCATAGAATTTCATGGCATCCTCAATCATCCTATCTCTCGTGGATCTCTGATATTCAGGTTTCTTGAATGGTAGTCCTAAGTGGTTTGACTGCATATTTGGATCAGGTGGTGGAATCAAGATGTAGAATCAAGTTATGAAGAAATTTGATCTGAATAACGAGTCCCACTGAAAATGTGTGTGTGTGCTCTGAAGAGAAAAGATGAGGGATTGGAGATGTTTTTGACCCAATCAAGACACCTAAAGACATTTGGATGACTATGGAGGTTCGGGGCGGATGGTACCCCTGGATCAGAAGATCGTTCACTTGAGAATTACCTGGGCAGCCAGAGAGGGAGAGTCTCGCAAAGACCCTTACACGGTAGAGCATCCCCACAGGTTACAGGGTTTCCCCTACCCGACCTCTCTTGTCACTGAGATTCTAGGTAGACCAGAATGGGGACCTTGACCTCTTAAGTCTAGCACTTTTATTTCAAAGGTGCTTTAGGGTTCTCACTTGAACTTTAGATGTTTTGATGTTGTGACCTAATTTGGAGGTTGGTTGACCCAAGGGGTCAACTTCACCTAACCTGTCTTATAGATGGCAGAATGATTCTAGGCTTGGGGCCTAGTGATCACCCTGATTTGACTCCCAGATTATTAGGTCCAAGATTTTAAGATTCAAGTGATTTTAGAGCTCAATTTTTCTTAGGGTTTGTCATGTTAAGATCTCTTCAATCAAGGGCTTGGGTAGCACACTAATGTGGGAGGGTTCATTTCCTTTTATACAGGCATGTGTGACTAGCACTTCAAGACCCTACTGTAGAAACCCTAATTTGGTTCTATTTCCAATCCTCTTTTTCTTTTTGAAAAGGTTCTCTTTGGACTTAAAAACAAGAAGTGTGTTGTCCGCAGAGATTAAGCATGATTTCTATTAGGCACATGAATTTGTGGGATAGAATCTAAAAAAATCACTCCAACTTCAAGAAGATTTGAAAAATTTTTGCAAAATCAGGAAACGTTTGCCTTAAAGATGGTGATTACTATAGAAAGAAGACAATCGATTCCTAAATTAATTTTCTTCCTTTTGTCTTTTAAAGCTTAGGGGATAGTTTAAGGAAGAAAAGAAATTACTTGGCCTGGAGTGGTTGACTTGCGGGAGGGATTTTCTCGTGAAATACCTACAAGATCACAACAAAGCAAAGTAGGGCAAGTTAGTGTTCAATATGATAAAAAGAATGTAGAGACTAGTGATAAATTGCGTGTTGCTCCCCAGCAACGGTGCCAAAATGTTGACGTGTTCTTGATCGTGTTTTAACAGTTAGTTACGTCGTAGTATAGGTGACCACTCGTTGTCAATAAATAAAAGTTTTATTACTCGAAAACCTAAGTATCCGAGGTCGAACACAGGGAGCAATTGGAATTTATTACTAATCTCAAGAATTTAATTGAACACTTTAATTACTCAAAAGTTAATTCAAATATAAATGCATGAGTTTGAAAAGTAATTGTGGCAAAAAGAAGAATTTGGACGTCTGATCATGGGATCAGACGTCTTAAAAATATGTTTCCCTTCTCTTATTCTTCTTCTTCTGATTTTCTTCCTTTCCTCTTCTTTGTGCTTCTTCTTTCTCTGCAGTTGCCTTGCTTCTTTTCTTCTTATTTTCTTTTGCCTTGCTTCTTTCTTCTCCTGCAATATCTTTCTCCTTACGGGTCCTCCTTCCTTGGCTCTGCTTCCTTGGTTCAGTTTTCCTTTGCCTTCAGTTCCTCTTCTTCTTGTCTTTACCTTTCTCTATCTCTTCTTTCTTCTTTAGTTCTTCTTCTCTTTTTCCTTCGCCAATTCCTTTCCTTCTCTTTTTCCTCTGCAATGGCTTCCTTCCTTCTTCTTCTTTTCCTTTGCTAGCAGCGGCTAAGTGTTAGCTTTTTTTTCTCCTGTCTGCCTTCCTTGCACAAATCACAGAGGAGCAAAACCTATCCCTCTACCCACACCCACGCGTCTCTCTCTCTGTAAACCACTCTTCAGCATGCTCTCCCAGAGCCGGGTAAACGGGTCGGATCGGGTGCCTAGGTCCAGGTGCACCGGCGTGACGGTGGTGCACGAGGAGTGCTCAGGGCAGTGTCATGTCGGGTCGCTAGATCCGTGTGGTGAAGTCACGGACGAGGCAGTGAGAATAGGTGAGGGACCTCACCCCATGTGCGTTTGGAGGCAACGAGCTTATAACACAAAAACAACATGACTTACTCTAGCTCTTTGTGACTTAACGATGTGGGACTAATGTTCCACCTCTATTTCGCACGCGCCCGCAGGAGTCTGTCCTTCAATTGCCACTACTACTGACTTTGTAGTGCCTCTTGCTAGAACAGAAGTCTTCGCGATACCTCCCCGAGCTAGTCGGACCTGGAGCCCTGAAGAATTGCAACCTGGAGCAAGCGAGAAGCTTCTTCAAGTCACCGCTAATGGCTGCCGGGGTGTGAAACCTGTCGAACACGAAAAGAGCCTCGCGGCTTAATCAGATCACCGGGGGACCTTCGCCGTGTCACAGGGAAGGTGAAGTGGTAGGTGGAAGGCCGTGGGGTGGCCTAGGCTTGCGTGCCTAGGTCACCCTGTGGCTGGATGGATGGGTGTGTTCGAGGGGTTGTTGTGGAGGCGTAGAGGGTCTATGGATGGGCGGAGGTTATTCAGTGAGGTGAGGAGGAGGTTTTGCAGTGGTCAGCGAGGCGTGTGGGGCTGCGGAGCGATGGGAGTGTCTCGCCAGAGGGTGGCCGGAGATGAAGATGGTGGTGAACAACGGCGGTCGAGGGGCAGTTGTGTGAAATAAAGTGAGGGAAATGAAAGAGAGGATAGAGAAGAATAGTTTTAACCTAACAAAAGGGATGAGAAGGCGGCCAACAGTACCTGCTGTCCCTGGAGAAGAAAGTTTCCAGTGGAGGAAGACGGTGGCGACGACGGGGCTAGGCAGCTCTCGCGGGTGTTGCGCGACGTGGACGAGGATGAGGAGGACGGCTCTGCCACTGGTTTTGTGGCAGAGCGAAGAGGAGGAGGAGGGGGCTAGTCGGAGCTCGCTGGACCCCTTGGCTGGAGAAGAAGATGAATTTGAGGTGGAATCACGGCCAAGTCGAGCTGAGGAGGTGCGGCCGGAGTTAGTGTTTAATTTATAGGTGCTGGCCGTGCTTCTGGTGCGTAGAGGGCACGTCTTCTGCCATCGACGTCTCATCGGAGATGAAAGGTAGTTAGATACCCAAATCTCTTGTGCGTTCGCACGAGAGATTGGGTGCAAATCAGGGGTCGTGATCGGGCTCAAATGGAAGGGGATTCCTCAGAGAATCTCCCTTCCAATTCTGGAAGGAGATCTCTGAGGGATCTGAGAGTATCCCCTCTCTAATCCTCATCGGAGAAGGATTCTTCCCCAATAATGGCTAAGGGACCTGATTGTAAGATTGGCGAGAAAGCTAGGGGGGTTTATGTGATGGCTTCCAAAAGATAGGGACCAAAATGTGATTGGGTGTACTAAATTGCAAATTAGGTCAAGATGACCTCCCTTAGGTCCAAATTTTGGTACAAATCTAATTTGGACCTAAGGAATCGAATGGTGAAGTTGGATTTTAGGTTTTACCATGTTTGATTGGACATTTTACGTAAAAACCCAAATTAGGTCAATTGATGAGCTAGGACCCTAATCTAGGTCAAACTAGGTTCCAAAGGTCAAATTGAATGTTCTAAACCCTAGGGGATATTTTTCCATGATTTTTAAAGGGTTTACCTAATTTTTATCCTAACCGAAACCTTGTTGAATTAAACGGGTCTGTTTTAGGGTTATAAGATGTCATTTAATTCCTAGATTGCACATGAACCCATTTTTGATTGAATCAACCCACTTTTTATCTCATTTAGACCATTTGACCTATGTTTTGTCTCTGAGAAATCCTGTCTATGTATTGCAATGGTAAAATTACAGTTTTAACCTTTATTTCATGCTTTCTTCTCAAAACACTTATTCCTCCAATTAAGCCCTCTTCTAAGTCATGTAGGAGCTTTTATTCTCTTTATTGGGTTAAAATGGGCTAGTTATGGCTCATGATGAGACTCTCATCAATTACCCTCCAGTAGCAAGAAGCTTAAATACTCCAAGAGTTGAGTAAACGAGTTGTTTCTCCAACTGTTTAGACACTTTAGATGGTATAAATATAAAGTGGCAACTAACTTGCTCTCATTTGAGTTACCACATAACAACTTCTCAGCATCCTTCATCAAATCAAAGATCTTACGTCATTCCTTTTCTACTCTATCAAATCCTTGTTTGCTAGCACCTTCATATCCCATATCATCTTCAACAAAATTAGCATCGTCATTGCTCTCTGTGCATCATGCATCTGCATTGACTCCAACAAAAACATCCTCCAACAATCCATGAACATCATGCTAAAAGGTTGCATCCCCATTCCTCTCATTAGAGATTGAGGTGTGAGAAGTCTCACCATGATAGGTCCAATTCACATAATTCTTAAGAAAGCCATTACAAAGCAAATGATCAATCACCTCATCCTTCGTCCTCCACAAAGCATTAACACACATCCGACAGGGACACAAAATCCAACCATCTACTGAAGACTTATCAAATGCAAAATCCAAAAATCTCATAATTCCCTGCATATACTCTGTGCTTGTCACTTTTGACTTTATCCATGATTTATACATCGCTTCCTACAACACGAACATAATCTAATAATCAATCATAGGTATCATGTTGAATCAAACAACTCCTTATTGCATATAGGTAAGCATAACAACAAATCTACAAATAAGCCATGGTAATAATCCCTTTTGATCTAATAATCAAATGACCCCCTGATGGATCAAAAATAATTTTGATTGATCAAAAGGAATTTTTAACCCCTGATTACCTTCATTTTGTGACAACTGGAAGTTGGCAATTTGAGTCTGGATTGGTTCAACGTAACCTGAGATTCATAGTATTGTGAGTACCTAAGAGACTCAACTTTAAAGTATGGTTGTAGATGAGTTTAATGGAGAAATTTTATAGGATGGCCATAGATTGGTTTATTTTCAGTCATGATTCATTTGCCTATCATTGTTTACTACCTAGAACTGCAAGACTCCAATTAAGTTGATAATTATAAATAAAATCCTTGAACCTTCTCTCTTTGGAAGGAAAAGGCTCTAGATGCAAACTAGATTATTATAGTACCACATCAAATTTGTTAACAATTTCATGTGTGATTATTTAGTCTTTTTTTTAGGAAGTAGATATGATGGCAATGAGATTTTATCTCATGACCTTTTTGAAGGTCAGTGGGGTGCTCTACCATTGAGCCAATCTCTTCTTGTTGTTAATTGTTTGGTAACATTCAACTTCAAAGGGCAAAGTAGAATATATAATAAGCATATAGTAGCAAGAGTGTAGCAACAATAAGAATGCAATACAATATCCAATACAACAATTATAATTGCCTCTTGCCCACATAGCTAAGTAAGGCACGACATATCTAAGTTGTGCTATTATTATTTTAATATATTTTATTTGTTACTCTTTATATAACATCTAAAGCTTATAAGTCATAAATTTGAAAACCAACTTCTACCACTGGATTACATAGCATATTAATGAACACAACAACTGACAACATAATAATAACAAAAGTAATCTCATTAACAACAAAAACAATGAAAAAAAATCAATCGGAAAAAGATAAAAAGAACACATTTACCTATAGAGATCAAAAAATAGAAAGTTGATAGAGAAGGTGTAGAACCTACAAAGAGAAAAAAAGAGGTTAGACACGAACAACCAAATGAATCTCATATCACATTCACAACAAAATGAATTTAAAAAAGTTCAATAAGCAAAAGTGTAGATAATTAGGCTACAATTTGTTAATCAAGAAATTTATTGCATGCGATAATATTTTAAAGGATTAAAAAAAGCCAAGGTATGTCTTCTTTGTGATAAAAAAAGTAATAGATTAATCACTTCATATATTCCCTAAGACTAGTGAGTAGAGAAAAGTTGCCTACCATTTGCCATGAATTTGACATATTTGATGCATAGCCTTTTAGGGGAGAATAATTCAATTTGAGTTGTTTGACTTTGGTTTAATGTTTTCTGAAGCAAAATCAAAAGTTCCTCGATTAGACGTGACTTTTTCCGGTGTGGTCGGGGTGGAGTGTAGGGCTAAACTAAGTTGTTTGAATTAATTCAAATTACAATGACTTAGTTGTAACTAAAATTATTATCTATTGTAGTCAATTACTTCTGTGTGTTGATATTTAGAATGATAGCATAAGTGTTAGAGTAATCCTTAGATAAGGTGCACACAATTCAAAAGAAAACATAGCCTGGGCATAACTATTAATCCAGATATCATGGCTATATAAATAGAAAACACTAGCTATAAGTAATGTAAGTAGTACATGGACAGATACATTTAGTAATGCATTCTTCTCATGGAGGCAATCACTGGGTAGTATGTCTATTTTCATCATCAAATCCCCAAAGCAACTTCCAACTCCCTTAAGTAACAACAATTAATGAGCTCTCCTTGTGGCTAATTATGAAAACTTGGACATTGTAGTTAACCCATGGAGCGTCTTTCATGCTTAACTACGGGGAACTAGTTGGGTGGTTTCATGTTTATTGACCATTTCTTTTGCTAGTAATATGAAGGGTCGAGCTCCTACAGAAAAATATCAAGTAGAATAAACATGGAATGCCCTTCCAACTTGTGTTTCAGCTGCAAAAAATGTAATATATTATGAAAATGCTGATTTAATTCAACTAAGTTTTGGTCTCTTCCTTTTAGACTTGCAGATAACTCAGGAGATGCTGATGGCCTACAGCCTACACTCTCCCTCAACTAACTATAATAATTTGACAGGTGCAACAACTACAACTAACACTTGAATATGACCCTTTACTCATTATAATTGTGTACAAGTCCCTTTAAAAATCAAAGAGAGAGAAAGGATATGATATCTAGACATATCTAGACATATTACTCACCAATAGCAGCAAAGCAACAACTGCAACACAACTTGAGTGGGTCACTGTTGAGAAAGCTTGAGCTCAAGTTCCCTATTAACACTACATGGCTTCCAAAAGGAATGAACTATGGTGTGTTAAATACAATGGTGGGTTAGACAACAGCCATATGGATGTCATTGATAGACAGAAAGAAGAAAGAAATACATATATACAATTGAAATTTTGGCTTTCCACTCTAGTGTAGTTTCTCATCCTTGGTGCTAAAAGGGAAATGGTAAGAAATAACTTACCAATACAAAGATAACTGCATGCATGCAAGGGTAGAACGCAAAAAGGGGAAGGCAATGGCAAGAAATACATTACTAGAGGAATTGCTAGTCAGTGAATTATGGAAGTACATCTTAAATATCAAATTTGAGAGATGATTCATAGAGGATTGAACTCTAACTGGTAACTCTTTCCCTCTGACATTGGGGGGTTCACCTCATCTCCTATAGCTACTAAATAATCCCCTCTCACTCCCATTCAAGCCATCCCCTTAGATATAATCAACAGAACAGTGAGAGAGATTGATAGAGAGAAATCGAGTGAGAGAGATCAAGTGGAGTGGGGGAGAGATCTGATCGAGTTGAATCTGACATTGGAATAGTGATAGATCATAAACATTAAGATCGATTTGATGAAGAGAGGGATCGATTTAAGTGTTGATTTCAAAAACCTTCAAATGAAAATTCAAGTGAGATAAGATCCAAGTGAGAAATAGATCCAAAGCCCTAAAAGAGATCTCTCTACTTTTTATCATCTTCGGCGAGATCAAGAGAGAGCTTTAACTAATCTGAGTCGACGAGAATGCGGTGCTCAATCAAGGGCAGTGACTGGTTAGGGGTGGCAACTCAATCTGATGGCACTCGATGGAGATTAGGGCGTCGAGCAATGTCGATCCGATGACACTCGACTGAGATTAGTCGATGAGAGATTGTTAGAGCATCAACCCGAATGACTCAACTCGACGGAGGGCAATGAAGATTAGGGAGGCACTCGAGCCTACCTAACAAGGAGGCACTCAAGCAGCATCGAAGTTGGTATGTTTAGAGTTAGGGAGGAGTGTAGAGGAAAGTGGTTGAGGAAGGAAAGAGAGTAGTTGGGTTAGCATAGTAAGAAGCTAAAGACGTATTTACCCTCTATTGTTCTCTTTTTCCTAATAGTGTCAGACAGTGTAGTATGTATCATTAGTAACATATAATAAAACCTATATTGACATATATTTGATGTCAGTGCTGATATACCGTTGGTGTAGGGTAACTTTTTTGTAGTGAACATTGTCATTTTCATTTTCATATCTTGGTGGTTAAGCCTTGTGTGGATTTTCCATCGTGGTGATTGGGAGCACTTGGATTGAATTGTTTGGGTCCCATCACATTCAATTAAAAGAGGTTCATGCATCCACACTTTGAAATATCCATTTAGGGGCCCATTGCATTGTAGCATGCATTAACCAATCAAGCTGATGGAGGGTTGTTTAGGTATAAAGTGCTTATTTTTCTGAAACTTGGAGATTGGTTGAACTGATACTTCATTTGAATCCTAAAAGTCATACTACTTAAGAGTGGAATTCTAAAAGACATTCATAAATCTAAACTTCAATTCAAGGAGATTTTCCTATTGCATGCATGCTTTACACACATATCAATCTACACACTTGGGCATTACCTATAAACAACGTCCTTCACATTCCAAAGAACTTTTATCCTAAGCCTCTTAACTAAAATTGGTAGTAACTTGACCCCATTAAAGTTTGGAGGTCTAAGTACCTACATGTAGCTCCTACATGAAGATATGGGTTGCCACGTGCTATCAGGTGTCTAAGACTGAGGTAAACGACCATTCAATCTAGCTCGGTGGTTTTGCGGTGCTCGTGTTTGGTTTCGTAGGTCGAGATAGTAGGTAAATTAGTGTTCCACGCGAAACGCATTAAAAGATTTCTATATTATTGTTGTAGTTGCAAATCACGTCGAAGCAAAATAAATTTATAAATAAGAAACGGTAAGTCTTGAGTCGTTCGTAAGGAGGCAAAATGAGATTTTTAAAATCTTTCTTACTAACTAATCTGACCTAATGAAAGCATATAAAGAGAGACAAGATATTCATTTAATCAAACTTTTTATTGCTACTTACAGAAAGTTATAAACTATGAATCAAAGCAAATATACTAAAGAGTAGAGAGAGAGAGAGAGAGAGAGAGAGAGAGGTAGATGAAGAGTGGAGCCACTTGAGGGATGCTTGTAGGAAACTCGGCAAAGCTTTAGATCTAGGGTGCTGAGAAGAAGGCTGGAGAGAGATGCTGCAGAGAGAGAGAAGCCAAAGATGTGTGCAGGTGGAATTTTTTTCTATCTCTAGGTATCTAAGTTATGTTCCAAAGGGTAGAGGCTAAGTCTTTTTATAGAAAGGTAGGTGGCTTTCTATTGGTTGATCTAGAGTGCCTAAGATCACTAATTTGGATGGTTTAGATTTAATCAAAAGTGATGCCTAAGATTGATTGAATAGGGACCATAGGATCTAAGTTGTAGGGCTAAGATAGGATGAGGTTTTTCTAAAAGTAGGCGACCTAGGTGGGTGGCAACCAAGAGATAAAATCTTGCCAAGGGATTAGATCTTATCTCTTGGCCAACCACTAAGGGATAAAATCTTCTTAAGTTGTCACCAACTTAAGAGGATTAGCATAGAATTTTCGTGGGACTTATGTAGGTAGGGTTAGGGATAGACATAGGTTGTGAGAATAGGTTCCTAATTGGGCTAGGTTGACCCTATTTCTAGTGGGTTGGGTCCAAATAGGTTCCATGAACCCAATTGACTTATACTAAGTCAATTAAGTAAGCTTATGGACCTAAATAGGTTCTTGGGTTAAGGATTAGATCTAGGGTAGGTTGGATAGGTTCCTAGATAGTAAGGCAACTCTATGGACAAAGGGTCAAGATGATGGATAGTGCTATCCATGATTTTGGCTTTTGAGCTCACTTATTCAATTTGAGCTGACCTAAGAGTAGGAGTTGGGATAAGGGTATCCTAGGGTTCTAAGGGTAGGGTAAGGTTATCCTAGTCCCTCTCTCCCTTCTTCTTTACTTGGATTTTCATTTCTTCCTTGATCAAATCTTAGTCTTCAGCCAGCTCTTAATTCTACTACAACTTCTTTTCCTATTCAGCTTAATGCTCCCGCTTATTCCAAGTCCTTAACCTACATTATTAATAAAAGACTAAAATTAGACAATTAGGTCTAAACTAAACATAATGTACAGAATATGCAAGCATGATCTAAATGAAACATTTACAATTTAAATGCATGATTTTAGTAAGGAGAGAACCCTGGAATAAGCCAATTAGGGTAATAGATTAGAGTGTTATCATTTAGATCTTTAGGTCTTAGGTCACATTTATAGGTTAGGACCTTGATTGATTGTTTTGTTATCAAGTGCACCTATTCAGTATCTCTTCTCTCATCCCCTTCTCTTCGCAACTCCCCAATTCTTCTTTTGGTAATGCATGTTTGGGTGGAGGTCACAAAACCCTGAACTTGTTGACTTTTCTGATAATTCTAGAAGGGTAGAATCTGGTAAATCGTCCTCCTTCGTAAACATGGTTGCTCGCCTACCCCCAAATCTCTAGGTGGGCAATCCTCCCCCTCTAGGAGTCGACCCATTAACCCACCTCCAAGCCTAAATGGCATTGTACACTGAACAAATTCAAGCCATTAGGGACACCTTGGAGGAAATGCAAAACCCTCCCCAATAAGAAGAGCCTAGGTCTCTAAGCTCTTATCAGAATCTTGATACAATAGAGACCCATGGGCAGGTTCATGTCCCCGAGGGCGGGGAAGATTTTGAGTTAAAATTGAACATAATTGGCCTAATCAATTTCCAATATCATGGACTTGCTAGTGAAAACCCTTTTCTTCACTTGGAGGACTTAACTAGCTTAGTTGAAATGATTAAACCAAGAAACATCAAGTTACACATTGTCCTCATGAAAATGTTCCCATTTTCATTGTGGGACAAAGCTGTGCAATGGTTGCACATGATTGGAAAACTTATTCATTTTTGGGAAGAGATGCGTACAATGTTTCTCAAGAAATTCTTCCGAATTGGGCATACCAATGCATTTTGTCATGCTATAACTTCTCTCAAGCAACAAAACAACAAATAGTTTCATGAGGCTAAGGAGAGGTATAATGACCTTCTCAAGAAATGTCCATACCACGGTCTTCCTTAGTGGCATGTAGCCTAGATCTTCTGCTATGGGCTAAATGAAACCATGAGGCAGATTGCGGACGCTTCCTGTGGAGGTAATTTCAGGAATAAAGACGAGGATGGAGTGTTTGAACTATTTAAGAACATGAGTGAAAATTCAATGAACAATGGTTGCATCGTAGCATTTAATCGGACCAGTGCACCTTGTACTAGAGAACACGAGGTTGACATGGGACCCTCCCATTCGTCCACTAACATGAACTTAATTGCACAAAAATTGGATGAAGTCTCCCTTGTTCGTAAGTTGGACGAACTCTTGGCCAACCCCACCCGTTTTGTGGCCCACACATCGACTCCTCCATCATGTCACAAACCTAATCCTTCCCAAGTCAGGCTTATTTCTAAGAATCTTGCACGACCTGCACCATCCTTGTTGAGTATCGCACCGAGTGATTCGGTAAGTAATGTGGGCCTACCTTCTGCTAGCTAGTATTTTGACATGGAGGAACAACCTCCATGGACTTGGACGCATTATTTTATGTGGGCTCATCTTCAGAATTCAAAGACATGTGCGCCCTAGGGAATAATCTATATTCTGCTACTTATAACCCAGGGTGGCGTAACCATCCAAACTTTGCATGGTCCAACAATGCTTAGTGCCAAAACCTCGCTGGTGGACTAATGCAACCGTCCAATCCCATCATCCCAAGGGCCAAATATTGTCTGCTGGCAAATCCGCCATAGGCCCTTACGTACCTCAAATGGATCAGGCATCAAACCCTCTTGATAAGTTGATGTGAATGATGACAGAGATGTCTAAGTGCCATGAAGAGAACATGACTTCTCTTCAACACCAATTGGCACAGCAGAATGCTGAAATCGGTCAACTACACATGACAACTAGATCTCAGGGCACTATTCCTACCCAACCTATCCTAAACCCACAAAATTTCATACCCCATGCTCCGCAACCACAGGAGTAACCTTCTCAGGGGTAGGTTCACCAGATTTTGCATGCTCTGAGTACTCCACCAGGATTTCAGGCTAACCCCGCAGTAGCACATCAACTGTACGTCCTTGTTGTGAACCCTCCACCACCTTATAATCCCACTGGACCTACAGCATCCAATGTGATTACTACGAGGAGTGGTAAACAAACTTTTGATCCACATAGACTTGATGCTGGCCCATCTTCTTCGTCGTCCTCTCATTTGGATTGCACACCGTATTCTAGTGTGGATGACATACCCAAACTAGAGCCAGAATCTGTCCCATTCCCTAAGGCTCTACTAAGGGAGACAAAAGGCAAGAAAAAGAACACACATACCCTTGACAATCTACGTGATTTATTCAAGGATGTTGAAATCAAGGTTCCCTTGTTGGAGGCAATCGACCACATCCCGATTGTCGTCCGTTTCTTTAAGTACTACACTACACCAAGGCGACAACAAAAGAAAACCAAGAACCCAGTGGTTCTTTCGCCTCATGCAAGTTGTACTATACTGTCAAAATTACCACCAAAGCAAAATGACCAAGGCACCCCTCTCATTTCATGCAGCATCAAAGGCTGCAATTTTGATCATGCCTTGCTAGATTTAGGATCTTCCATTAAACCTGTTCTAACCATCATGTTTCAGAAATTTGCATTAGGAAATTTGAAACCTACCCCCATTACATTACAGTTGGTAGATTTCTTTATCAAAGTCCCGCAGGGTGTGGTGGAAAATGTGGTGGTTACGATCAATAGTCTCTATTTTCCTATTGACTTTCTTGTATTAGATATGGAAGTTCATGACTCACTTTCTGATTACCCGATCATCCTCTGTAGACCAATCCTAGCCACAGCCCACACTCATAATGATTGTGAATCGGGCTGCATCGAGATTGTTGTGGGCTCTGAAAAGCTCAAACTTAACATTTTTAAGGACACCAAGAATTTTGACTAAGATCTTATCGAGGTTGACATGTATAACGATGACTGATGAGTCCATTTTAATGGACTAATATTACGCCTAAGTAACTTTAATTATGTCTTTTAGGTTTGTTAATAACTATATTAAGTTATAGAAGATTTGCATGCATCATGATTTAGGTTTACAATTATTCTATAACTTAATATGTTCTTTTTATATACAGGAAAAATAATTGGCAAAAGAATGAGGGGAAAAGGATAAATTACCCTTTTTCAAATCACCGGCAGCTGTTCTTTTCCCCATTCTCTGGGGAACCCTCAACAGCCACCAGCCAGAGATAGTTAAGGGATTTGAAAATCCCTTAACTCTCAGAGGCGCAACGGAGAAGTTAAAAAGAAGAGGAGGGGAGCAAAGGAAAGGGCTTCATCGACGGGTTCTTCTTCCTCCCCCTGGGGGGATATCCTTCCACTCCACTGTGGAGAGAGTATGCACTGTGGAGAAGGCTCACCACCCCCTCCTGCCCTAGCCACGCCACCGCGCCATCGCCCTCCTAAGAGCCCGTAGGCGCAACACCAAGCCCTCCAGCGCACCCCTGCTGCAGGCAGTTCTCTAGTCCACCGTGTGCATACACGCACCCGCAGCCACACGCAGTACGCAACTGCGTGCCTCCTTGCCTTTCCAGCACACTCAGCCCTTCAGCGCCCCCTGCTGCAGTCGCTCACGCCACCCCGCCAGCACGCCTACCTCGCTCTTGCGCCTACCTCCATCCATCTGCAGGCACATCCCCCGGTGCACCCACAGGCGCACCTGCAGGCACACCTCCCGCACACAGCACCGCCCGCCTTGCAGCGCCCATGCCAGCCTCTGCAAGTGCCTGCCCGTACGCTTTCCTGCCTCTCCGCCCTACAGACGTGCCCGCAAGACCCACCGCTCAACTTCAAGCATAGCACCTCCCGCGCGCAGCACCGCTCGCCCATCAGCGCACCTGCAGTCGCCAACAGCAGGCACTCACCCATCAGCGTCGCACCTGCAAGCGTGCGCGGGCCACCGTGTGGCTGCAGCAGCCTCCGTCTCCTCCAACAGACCAGCGCTCCGACCACCTCCGGCCACGCCACTGCCATCGTTGCGTAGCTCTCGTCAAGCCACACCTCCTTGCGGATTCTCGTGGCCAACCGTGCACGGCCGCACATGCGAGGAGGAGAGAGGAGAGATCCTTTGTTTTTCCCTCTATTAAAAATTACATTCAATGCCATTGTCAAGTTATATTAATATTTTATTCTGCCCACATTGCACTAATGCACTCAGATTTTCTTGAAATTATTTTATTAGTGTTATGTGCATGTTTCTATCTTGAATTTCAAATTAGAATTTCATGAAAGTTGAATTCACATGATAAGCCAGTACACATGCATCTTAAACATATTTTTGAGGCTTAATTTCTGACATGAAAATTGCATAAACACCCCTGAATTTTTAAAGAAATTGCAAAGTTCATTTAAAACAGCATTTTCCTCGCATTAAAGTTGCAGAAGAGTTTGCGAACTGTGCTTTCCTCGACTCGTGAATTTATTAGGCTAATTCCTCCCTATGGAGATGACCTAACTCTTCGTGGTTAGTTTTGAAAATTTAAATGTTTTGAAAAGCGATTTGCTACCATGAAATTATATACAACGACACATCATTTTATGATAAAGTTTTCAACGAAAACGAAGATCGCTCTTTCAAATGGCGCGTTGCCGGGGAAAAATGCCTATTAATTTTTCAGGAATTTTATGTTATTTTTATGCTATTTTGAAAACTTTTCTGAATTATTAACTGTGGATTTTCTTCTGTGCAAGAACACATGATGAAAGTAACGGGCGTGTACTGCGAAGACGGTTTTTTTTTTTGGTGGACCTTGACGCCACCTGGAGGACGGGAACAGGAACATGTGGGCCTTGATCCCACGCATATAGGCTTACGGAGAAGCCTATTTCCGATTTAGTCATAGATTTTAGTTAGATTTAGTTAGATAGACATTAGAATTTAAATTCTATCTTTTGGACCCTTGTTGGGTATTTTTGGGAACGTGTTCCCAGTGCCACTTCATTTCTTATTGCTCTTGTATGCGGGAGTGTATTTTTGGGAGCGTGTTCCCATTTATTTAGATTATAGGATTATTTGAACTGTTTTGAACTACATTTCAGTTAGTTAGATTAAGTCTGTTTCTTTATTATATATATAAAAAAAAAATTTGAACTGCCTGCTAGAAGCTGCGTATCTATAGGACGACCATCTAAGACTGAATGAGCAGCATTTAGTTTATTTTTATTGCATTGCATTCATTACTGCACGAAGAAAGCTGGAGTAAGGTACGTCTTCTCTTGAGCATTAATTACTTGTCATGCATATGCATTGAACCTAAATCTACGACCACTAAAGTGCTTGAGTCAAATTAATTCAATGGTCACTTTAAACAAATTGGGATTGTTAAGAGGTTGGACTTTAAAATCTGTGACCGAAAATTGTGTGCAAAAGGATCCTGTTTGCGGAATTTCAAAAAATCAAAACACGATCATATGCTTGCACACTTGAGACACTGTGTACCTCACACATAAGGTCACTAGATAAATTTCTACCTCTCCTTTTTTGCACCACAAGGGAAGTTAGTCAGAAATCAACAAGCCTATCCACCAAGTTACTTCGGTTCCTCGTGTGTGGGCTCGATTTGAGACTTCCATCCCTTGCAAGTAGGTTATAGGCACCAGCGATAGTTGGCCTAGGAAGCGTAATTTTTGCAAAACTTATTTGGCCACCAACTAAACATATAACTCTAAGACCTATAATCTACTAAAAACAGATCTCGTTGAATTTGCGTTTGCTTTGACAATAGAACTCTCTAGGAAGTTTTCTGCTTATATTCTGAATGTTTGCTAAATCCTAAGAGAGTTAAAATTGTTTTGCTTAAAGAAATGGATTACTTTTACTCCTATCATTTAGATTATCAGAGTCAATACTTCCCATCTTTTAATCAGGATCCCATGCTCCGAGCGTATCCATCCTTTGATGGGTACATTGATAATTCATGGGATCATTCTCATTCTTACCCTGGGAGTACTGGCTTGATAACTCCCACTTTTGAGCAGAGCCTAGGAGAGAGATTCTCCAATCCTGAAATCCCTACTTCCATGCAAACACCCAACCCTCCCACCCTTCATGATTTTCCGTATTGAGGTTGGATCGATACCCCTAGGCAACTAGAGTCTGAAATTGACTATCCTCCCCAACCTGGTAATAGTAGCCTCTCCTCTTTTATGATAGAAATGCAAAAATAGCAAAAGGAAATAATGGAATCAATGGGAGAGATGTTGAGGAATAGTCAACACTTAAATGAAGAAATAAGACAACTTAGCTACATGCTTCCCAATAATCCTGATCCCTACCCAATAAACCATGATCATGAAAATAATTCTGAGGAACCTAATGACAATAGGGATCCAATTTTAGGTAGCTATCACTCAAACTCTCCTAATGAGACACGGCCACTAGAGGATAATTATCATAGTGATTATCCACCTGAATTATATTGTAGTCAAAAGCAAGGGAAGATGGTATCTCTTGAGGACCTTGACCCCAATAACGGTATTCTCCTTACCCCTACCAACCCGGGTCAAGGTTGTATTATTCCTATCACTTCCTCTCTTGATTATTTGGTGGAATCCCATTCTACTCTTAGTGAGCCTACTCCTAACCCTCCACTTAGGGAATCAACACCTACTATTCAATATTCTAAGGATTCAAATGCACCTAATGAACTTGACCCTAAGGGAATAGAGGATGATTAATTCTGGTCTCAGGGATATGAAGAGTCTAATTCAGAGGATGAGGATGCCCCAATAGAGGAACCTAGACTGAAAATCTGGAGTGAATCACAGGAAAATTATTTATCATTTGAGGATTTACATCCTGAGGGTAGAAATAATATGATTAAATCCAGATTCCTCCTTTCTTTTGAGAGCCATCCTCCATCAAAACAGGAGTTGATATTAGAGGAGGACAAAAAAAATAATGAGAACTGATGAGAGCATCATCATGAGCCATAACTAGCTCATTTTGACCCAATAAAGAAGATAAAAGCTCCTACATAACCTAGAAGAAGGCTTAACTGAAGGAACAAGTGCTCTGAGAAGAAAACATGAAATAAAGGTTAAAACTGCAATTTTACCATTGCAGTACATAAACGGGATTTCTCAGAAGCAAAACATAGGTCAAATGATCCAAATAAGATAAAAAGTGGGTTGAGTTAATCAGAAATGGGTTTATGTGCAATCTAAGAACTAAATGACACTTGGTAACCCTAAAACAGACCCGCTTAAATTAACAAGGTTCCAGTCAGAATAAAAATCAAGTAAACCCTCTAAAAATCATATAAAAACATCCTCTAGGGTTTAGAACACTTAATTTGGCCTTTGGAACCTAGTTTGACCTAGATTAGTGTCCTAGCTCTTCAATTAACCTAATTTGGGCTTTTACGTAAAATGTCCAGTCCAACGAGGTCAAACCTAAAATCCAACTTCACCATTGGATTCCTTAGGTCCAAATTAGGTTTGTACCAAAATTTGGACCTAAGGAGAGGTCATCTTGACCTACTTTGCACTTTAGTACACCCAAGTCACAAATTGGTCCCTATCTTTTGAATACCTTTGCAGAGAGCCCCCTAGGTTCTTCGCCTCGTTTGCAAACCAGTCCTGCTGCCATTGCTAGGGTAGAACCGAGCTCCGACGAAGTTTCGAGAGAGATTGCTCTCTAATTCCTCAGAGATTCTCTCCCAGAAATGGAAGGGGGAATTCTCTGAGGAATTCCCTTCCTTCTAAAGCCAATTACAATCGCTGGTGTGAACCCAATCTCTCGTGCGAACGCACGAGAGATTTGGGTATCCACCTTCCTTCCATCTCCGACGAGCCGGCAGCGTTGATTGCACGGTCTCCAAGCGCTGGTAGGTGCGGCCAGCACCTATAAAAGACACCCCAGACCTTGCCGCAGAAGGCAAGCTTGATTTTGACGGAGATCCCTTCCAAATTCCTCCCTCTCCCATCTCCGGCCAAACGACCCACAAGCTCCGGCGACCTCCTCCCCTCCTTCTCGTCGCTCTGCTGCCATACCAGCAGCAGAGTCCTCTCCGCCGCTTCCTCCCGCGTCGCGCTGTACCCCGCGCGCGCGCTTCTGACCTCATCTTCGTCGCCGCTTCCTCCCTCAGGGTCTTTCTTCCCCGACGACGGCAGTTACGAGCCGTCCTCTCCGCCTCCTCCCTTCCTTCCAGACAACCCCATATACGTTCTCCATCCTCTCCTCTCTCTTTTTCCCCAACTATTTTACTTGATTACCCCTCGACAGTACCTAACCGCCTCCATCTTCCTCGCCTCCGACCGCACTCCGGCGAGCCGCCCACACCACTCTGCCACTCCACACGGCTCGCCAACCACCTCGTGAGCTTCTCCTCACCACCAGGAACCCATTCCACCCCATCACTGCCACTCCAGACCTCCACAAGCACCCCCCGACCAACCCACCATCTCCGGCCACAGGTTGACCTAGGCACGCACGCCTAGGCCGACCGGCAACCTGCAGCATCACCCACCGCCTTCGCCGTGCTACGGCGAAGGTTTTCAGCTATTCTGATTGGGCCAATAGGCCGTTCTGTTGGATGTCAGGTGTACGCCCCAGCCGCCATCCAGCAGCAGGGAGCTTGGACCAGCAGCAGGCGTCAGGCTTCCCAGGCGGCAGGTGCAGCAGACTCTCGCAAGTGTCGCGAAGCAACCGAGGCCAGCCAGTAGCGCAGAGGAGTCAACAGCTTGGGCAATCGAGCGACAAAACTCTGTGGGCGCACGTGAAGGCGAGACCAGATAGTCCCACATCGTGGGATTGCAACACTCAGGTACCATATAAGTTGTTTTTGTGTTTTTGTCTTAGTGCCTCCGTAAGCACAGGGGTGAGGTCCCTCACTGCCCTCACACACGCCTCGTACGCGGCTTGACCTCGCGGATTTGGTGGATCCGACCCGACCTATACCTACGCACTCCTCGCGCATCATCACTTGCCGGTGCGCCTGGTCCCGGGTGCGAACCCGACCCGACTACCCGTGTGGCTCTGGGAGAGCGTTCGTGAGTGAATTGCTTGAGAGAGAGAGACACTTGGGTAGAGGGATGGGGGTAGGTTTTTGCTACTGTGTGGTGTGTGCAGGAAGGAAGAACTGACCAAGGCAGCGAACACTTAACGGCTGCAGAACAGGAAGAGAAGAAAGAAGAGGTTGTGTAGCAGTGAAAGAAGTCTTCGCAGAGAAGAAGAAGAAGGAAGACAAGGCAGAAGAGAGAGAAGAACGAAGAAGAAGACAAGGGAAGACTACAAAGAGATCAAAAGAAAAAGAAGAAGAAGAAGAAGAAAGGCAAGGTAGGAGAAGAAGGAAAGATACAGAAGCAAAGATAGGAGAAGAGCCACAAAGAAGAAGAGAGAAAGAGAGATCACATTTAGGACGTCTGATACACAAATCAGACCTCCAATTCTACTTTTTTTTTCCAAATCCTTTTTAAAATTCTCTCTTTGAATGAATTATATTTGCATTTAACAATTGTATTCTTTGGTTTTACAAAGTACTGAGATTGCTCCCCGTGTTCGACCTTGGATACTCTAGTTGTTCGAGTAATAAAATTCTTTATATTTGTTTAAACATTTTGTCGGTTATACTATAACGTAATAAGCTTTAAATCCGCACAAAATCATTGAGAACATTTTGGCGCCGTTGCCAGGGAGCAACGGGCACTTTTAAAGCTTTTCAGTACAACTTTTCTACCTAATATCTGACTTAACTTCTCTCTTTTGTTGTGTTCAAGCAGGGAAAGCAAAACAAAAAGGAAAGAATAGCAACTGCACAACAGACTCTCCAAGGAACAGGTAATCTCCATAAGCCCTCTCTCTTAACCCTCTCACAATCTAAAAAAGGAAAAAAAAAAAAGAGAGAAATCAACTTAGGGCTACCTGTTTCATATTTAGTAACTCATCAAGTTGCCTGATTTTCATTTCAACATATTTTTATCTGTTCATCCAACTAAGGCAACTAGGGCTAAAACTTTCTTGATTGAGCCCTAGGTGCTAATTTCTAAGGCAAC
Source organism: Thalassia testudinum (assembly GCA_037157565.1). Classification (NCBI taxonomy): domain Eukaryota; kingdom Viridiplantae; phylum Streptophyta; class Magnoliopsida; order Alismatales; family Hydrocharitaceae; genus Thalassia; species Thalassia testudinum. The sequence goes on along the minus strand of JAZHRO010000035.1, from coordinate 6,329,214 downwards.
TAAATTGGACCCACTAGAGCCAAGTTAGGGATTGCAAAGCTAGGGTTTGTAGAGACACATCTTCTCTAAAACAAAGAAACAAACTTTCCAAAAAGAGGTGTGCCTAAATCGTGTTTGAAACGATTTATACAAGAGGAACCCTAAGCAAATCAGGCTGATAATCCATTTGAACCATAAAAGGAAGGACCTAAAAGCTCTCAAAGGAACAAGAGGTGAAGTTGATCCCTTGGGTCAACCAACCTTAATATTAGGTCACTTTTGCACTCAAAATACTTAAAAGTTCAAGTGGAACATTAAGCACCTTGATCTTAAAATAAAAAAAGGTAGACTTAAGAGGTCAAGATCCCCATTCTGGTCTACCTGGAAACGCAGTGACAAGAGAGGTCGGGTGGGGGAAACCCTGTAACCCGTGGGGACGCTCTATCGTGTAGGGGTCTTTGCAGGACTCTCCCTCTCTGGCTGCCCAGGTATTTCTCAGGTGGACGATCTTCTGATCCAGGGGTCCATCTGCCCCGAACCTCTATAGTCACCCAACAATTCTTGGGTGTCTTGATTGGGTCCAGCACCTTCTAATCTCATCACACCTTTCGGTGCATGTTCGGTAGGAGGTCCTTAAGACCACCTTTAAGACCTCCTTTAGAAATTCATTCTCGTCGAGGCCAAGCCTCGACGCCCTTGTTTGTGCAGCAACCCCACCACATAAATCTTTCATCTGATTCAGACCCTGATTCTCCTTCTTCTCCCATCATGGCACAACCCATTGAAGAGGAGAATAACCTTGAACACCAACTTCAACGCTTGAACGATCTCTTTCAGAACTTGTAAACCCACCACAGTGACCTATGATGCGAGATCACTATAATCCCGCTGCGGTGGCAATCGAACCTCGAGTACGAATCCCAATTGGAGGACCCGATTCTGAACTGAAGCCCAATATGATTCATGCCATACCGAAGTTCCATGGGCTTAACTCTGAGGATCCATTCCAACACATTAAACAACTCAAGCATTTGGCCCAAACCTTCGGGTCAGATGTACAAAACCGGGATATCCTACTCATGAAAATGTTTTCATTCTCCCTCTTGGACAAGGCTGCACACTGGTATCAGACTCAGACCCGCCCGATCAACACATGGGAGGAATTACAGTCCGAATTTTTGAAAAAATTCTTCCCTGTTGGCCGGACGAATGCCTTGCGCCACCAGATCACTCATTTCACTCAACAACCGGGAGAACCTCTTCACGAAGCTTGGGATCGATTCCTAGATCTCATGCGAAAGTGCCCCCATCACGGAGTTCCTAAGTGGGAACAAGTCCAGTCTTTTTACCAGGGACTCCGTGAGGATATTCGTCTATTCGTCAATGCAACCTGTGGAGGAAACATCATGGGCCAACACAAGGACACGGTGTAGGAGATTCTCGAAAACATGTGCGAGAACTCCATAAACAATGACTCCTTGGGCTTATTCGACAGGACGAATGCCCGCACATCGACGAATCTAAGAGGGACACATGAGACGCAGGACCTGTCCACCTCTGTCGACCTGGAACTGATGGCTAGTCGGTTGGACAAGGTCTCTATCATAGAAAAGAAGGTGGACGAGCTAACTCGACATTTGCAGCAAGCCACCTCTGCACAAAACTCTTTTGCACGACCTCCTCTGGCAAGGGAAACAGTGCAAAACATCTATCACCAACCTGCCAAGGGGATGGACCCATAGCCACCCCCGTCTACCTCTCGGACCGGAGTGACCTCCGATCCCTTCTACTCGAGTTGGGGGAACTCTGAACCCTCGTATTCTGACTTTCCTGAGGTTCCTCAGAACTGCGAGGACCTCAACGCCATCCAGAATGACCCATACTCCAATACCTACAACCCTGGATGGCAAAATCATCCTAACTTTCAGTGGGCGGGAAATTCTCAAAAACCACCATATCAACCCCGTCCACAAGCTCCTCGTCCATATCAGCCGCCTCAGCCTCGGCCCAATCCCACCTACCAATCCAGGCAAAATCAGGATCAACTAACTCTTATCCTTCAAACACTGGCTGACATTCAAAAGACTAATGAAGCAATGCAAAAACAGCACAAGGATGAGATCACAGAGGTTCGCAACTAACTGGCCCAGATGGCAAATTCCCGCCAACCTGGCACCCTTCCTTCGCAACCTCTGCCCAACCCAAATAACGAACCGACCCAGAGGCGCGTTATGAATCCGAATCCAGGCCACGCACATTTGATTTATCAGGCCCCTGCTACTCCATCACCAGACGGGATGGAGGCTTCAACATCTTATGCAGGATTGCAGCAGCAGCCACCCCTCCTACCTAACCCAAACCAAAGTCAGGCCGGATTAAACTCTATAACAACACGTAGTGGTAAAACAACACAAGACCCACATTATCCGAACCACTCCAAGCCTGATAATCGCCAAGACCCTAGGGTAGTCATCCAAGATACTACTGTCCCAGATCAAGAACCTGGACCTATCCTAGAGGAACCAGCTAGGATCCCATTTCCTGAGGCCTTGACCAAAGGAAAAAGGACAACCAAACCTGTGGCTCCTGAGGAGGATCTGGTCAAGCTCTTTGAATAGGTCCAGATAAACATCCCGTTGATGGATGCAATCCGCCACATACCGGCTTACGCAAGGTTCTTGAAAGACATATGTACACCTAAATGTAAGCCGCGAACCAAGGATGGGAACCCAATCGTACTATCAGAGCAAGCCAGCTCTGTCATCTTGAGCAAACTCCCACCCAAGGCTAAAGACCCAGGAACTCCCTTGATTTCTTGTAAAATTGGTGAAACCCAACTTGATAGAGCCCTACTAGACCTAGGTGCCTCCATAAATTTAATACCTACATCCCTCCTTGACCACCTTGAAGAATCTGAACTTAAACCCACTGAGGTGACATTGCAATTAGCCGATCGATCCATCAAGTCACCCAAAGGAATACTCGAGGATGTCATTGTTAGGGTACGAGATTTTTATTTCCCAGTGGACTTCATAGTACTGGACATGGATGCACCTAAGAACCCAAGGGACACACCAATCATATTAGGGAGACCCTTTTTGGCCACTGCTAGGGCTAATATAAACTGCGAAGAGGGCCAGATAGAATTAAAATTTAGGAATCAAAATCTGAAGATTGACATTTTCAAGGCCCATCAAGGGATTAATTGTGGGGTTATAGAGGAAATTTGTGATGTCGAAGCCGTGGTTGATGAACTACATATAGAGGACAACCTGATTATTCCTGATCAACCACTAGAGAATCAAAAACCGCTAACAGAGGAGTATGGACATGATCTAGACACACCTATGACTCCTACCATTGCTCCCGATACAAACCCCGAACCACCCGCTACTGCTGACAATCCTGTCATGGAACTCAAGCCCCTTCCCGAACATCTAAAATACGTCTTTTTGGATTCAAATTAGACGTTTCCTGTGATTATCAATTCTCGACTCACACCTGACCAGGAACTCCGTTTGATTTCTGTTCTCCAGCAACATTGTAGAGCCATTAGATGGACTCTAGATGATTTGACTGGTATAAGCCCTTCATACTGCACACATCGAATCTACACACAAGAAGGCTCACGACCTTCAAGAGAAATGCAAAGATGCCTAAACCCTAACCTACAGGAGGTCGTGAAAAAGGAGATCATTAAGTGGTTAGATGCAGGGATCATCTACCCAATCTCCGATAGTCGTTGGGTGAGTCCAATACAAGTGGTGCCTAAGAAGGCAGGACTTACCATCATCACAACTGAAATCGGAGAAGTCATTCCTACCCGAATAGCTAATTCGTGGAGAGTCTGCATTGATTACAGAAGACTAAATTCCTCCACGAAGAAGGATCATTTCCCACTACCGTTTATTGATCAGATCCTCGAGAAACTAGCGGGAAATAGATTCTTCTGCTTTCTTGACAGGTACTCCGGTTACAATCAGGTGGCAATCCATCTAGAGGACCAAGAAAAGACCACATTCACCTACCCCTTCGGGACGTACGCATTCCGAAGGATGCCGTTCGGTCTCTGCAATGCACCTGCAACTTTTCAGCGGTGCATGCTTGCCATATTCTCAGATATGGTAGGTGATTATCTGGAAGTCTTCATGGATGACTTTTCAGTTTTTGGACAATCATTTGACGATTGCCTCCAACACTTGGTCCATATACTCAGGCGGTGCATCGAGGTGAATTTGGTTCTTTCCTGGGAAAAGAGCCATTTCATGGTGCCTGAGGGAATTGTCCTGGGACATTTAATCTCAGAGAAAGGCATCCAAGTGGATCGAGCTAAGGTTAACCTGATTTCCAAGCTCCCTATGCCTAGCTCGATTAAGGACATCCGATCTTTTTTGGGGCACGTCGGTTTCTACCGTCGATTCATCCTTGATTTCTCCAAAATCACACGCCCCCTGACCAATCTTCTCTCCAAGGATGTGCCTTTCAAAATTTCCAAGGAATGCACTCAAGCATTTGAGATCCTACGTGACCGAGTCACCCAAGCCCCAATCCTACAGTCCCCTGATTGGTCTCAACCCTTTGAGATCATGTGCGATGCATCTGACTTCGCTGTAGGAGCGATTTTGGGGCAGAAAATTGACGGGAAACCTGTGGTCATTTACTACGCCAGCAAAACACTGGATGAGGCTCAGCGTAACTATACGGTTACTGAGAAAGAGCTGCTGGCCGTAGTATTTGCCCTGGAAAAATTCAGATCATACCTTCTGGGTTCCCGTATTATCATATACTCGGATCACACAGCTGTAAGGCATCTCCTTGCCAAGAAGGACACGAAACCTCGACTAATCCGCTGGATCTTGCTGTTGCAAGAATTTGACCTCGAGATTCGCGACAAGGCGGGAAAGCACAATGTGGTAGCTGATCACTTGTCCCGCCTTCCTTCTGAAATTATTGATCCTTCCGGACCTATTACAGAACATTTCCCTGATGAGCACCTCCTGACTATCAGTACAAGTCTTCCATGGTTCGCCGATATAGTTAATTACCTGGCATCACATCAGATTCCACCCGATTGGTCGAAGGCCAAAAAGGACAAATTGCGTTCCGATGCCAAGTATTACCTATGGGAAGACCCGTATCTTTTCCGCATTGGTGCTGATCAGATAATCCGATGGTGCGTCACGGAAGTGGAAATCAAAGACATACTCTCATTCTACCATGACCAGGCATGCGGTGGACATTTTTCTAGACATAAAACCGCATCGAAAGTCCTCCAGTGTGGCTTCTACTGGCCCACAATTTTCAAGGATGCATACGATCACTGTAAGGCATGTTCCCGTTGCCAGACTCTGGGCAACATGAGCCATAGAGACATGATGCCTCTACAGCCGATCTTGGTATGCGAAATTTTTGATATTTGGGGGATTGATTTCATGGGACCCTTTCCGACCTCGGATGGCTTCAAATACATCTTACTCGCAGTTGACTATGTTTCCAAGTGGATAGAAGCCATTCCAACCCGAACCAACAATCATAAAGTCGTTATAAAATTCCTCCATCAAAACATTTTCTCAAGGTTCGGGATTCTGCGTGCTATAATTTCCGACGGAGGGACCCATTTTACGAACGCTCAGTTCAGGTCACTGATGACCAAATACGGGGTGTCACACCGAATCTCTACTCCTTACCACCCCCAAACTAATGGTCTAGCTGAGCTATCTAACCGAGAGATCAAGAAGATCCTTCAGGTTACTGTTCGACCTGATAGAAAAGATTGGTCTTATCGGCTTCCGGAAGCATTGTGGGCCTATAGGGCCACCCACAAGACCCAATTAGGAATGTCTCCCTTCAGACTAGTGTACGGGAAGGCATGTCACCTCCCCGTCGAATTGGAGCATAAAGCCTATTGGGCAGTACGGACCTGTAATCTCGACCTTTCTAAGGCTGGAACACACAGAAGACTTCAAATGAGCGAGATCGATGAATTACGCCATGATGCGTATGAGAACTCGTGAATTTACAAAGAACGGGTTAAAGCTTTTCACGACAAACACATTTCTAGAAAGGTCTTTCATCCTGGTCAAAAAGTTTTACTCTTTGATGCCCGACTCAAATTATTCCCAGGAAAGCTAAGATCCAAGTGGGTCGGACCCTACCTAGTCCGACAAATCTTCGGAAATGGAGCCATTGAAATCAGCCCACTCAGCCACGATTCTGAACCCTTTGTCGTGAATGGTCAGAGACTCAAGCCGTTCATTGACATGACCGATATAGATTTGGCTGAGTCATCCTTTACCCTCCATTCCTCTTGAGCTCATTGCGCCCAGCTGATGGCGTAAAACTCAGCGCTTAACGGGAGGCAACCCGTCATTCTTTGAAAAACCCGAAACCATTTCTGACATCTCTATACGGAACTCATATTGCACTTTAGGGTTCATCCATTAGAACAGCCGACTTCACCTCAGGTATACCTACCCGAGATTCGAAATCATTCGCAACAAGTCACTTCGACCCATTCACTCACCACACACCTGTCCTAATACATGAACTAAGCTGAATTCGAACCCACCTAATTTACAATGGGGACAATGCAAATCTTAGGCATGGGGGGGTATGAAAGTGCAAAATGTCAGAAAATTCATATCAAGAAAGGGTTTCACATAAAAAAAAAAAAAAGAGACTTGATAGAGGGGAGGAACAATTCAGGGTCATACAAATGAGAGGAGGAAAAGAAAGAAAAATGACAAAAAGGAGCACAAAATGAAAATGAAAAGAAATAGTCATTAGTAAAAGGTTAAGGGGTTAACTGAAGTTCTAGACCAAATCAAAAAAAGGAACAGAAAAGTGCTATGGAGACATAACAAGAGATTAGCGGGAACGTTAGTCTTAGGCCTCTTGGGCTAGATTTGTTAGCCTAAAAATCCACGTATCCGTTAAAATCTGGATAATCCTCAAGAGGTTGAGGAAAATGCGAAGCTTAAGTATTAGGTCTAAGGCTTAGGAAGTATTCGGCCTCGTTAACTGACCTCCGATTTGCGGGATTCGGTAACCTAAGCACCCAAATTCACACACAGTCTGGTTCAGTGCGCATAAACATCCAAATCACGCGAAAAGCGTTTAATGTTCTAAAAAAGTCACCTAGATTAGGAGTGGCCAATCGGCACAAATTGATTTGGACAAGTTCCTAGCGCAGAGAGGCGGGAAATTTCCCTCAAAGATGCGTAACAACATATCGTCTCCTCGGTGCTTGTCTCTTAGGATATTTAAATATCCTACCAGGGGCATGTAAGCACTCTGCTGGTTCAGATACCATGGGCGGCATTACCACGAAATGTCGATTGCCAGGGTCTGGATTCGGCCACGGAACGCCATGGGCGGGATTATCTCGAAATCTCGAAAGACAGGGTTCCGGGGGTTGCCATGGGCGGGATTATCTCGAAATCTCGAAAGCCAGGGACCCTTGAGGATTGATGATGGGGACGAGGAATCCGATACAGACCGTGTTGAGAAGCTAATTCGAAGCTAGAAATAAAAAGAAAAGAGAGAGAAAAGCTCTCCAAACAAATAAATCTTCTATCTCTCTCTTACAAAAAACTCACTGCAAACTGAACTTAGGCTAAAAATGTCTCAAGCACGGATGCTTTAACCGCGGAGTCCAACAAACCCTAGGTTAGTTTCTGTGGGCCGTAGAAACCTTTGCGGAAGACTGAGGCTAAAGCGGAACAGGTCTGGATTTTGGTTAGTACTTGAGTACCTCTAGGCCTATTGTCGGCATTCCCACCTAATCACAAAAGAAAAGGAGAAGCACTTATCATTGTTGACAGACATTCAGGGTCTAGAATGGAAGTTAAAACTTTGAAATTTTGCTAAGGAACTAGCAAAAGCTAGGCATGGGGGTATGATGAGAGCCTCATCATGAGCCATAACTAGCTCATTTTGACCCAATAAAGAAGATAAAACATCCTCTAGGGTTTAGAACACTTAATTTGGCCTTTGGAACCTAGTTTGACCTAGATTAGGGTCCTAGCTCTTCAATTAACCTAATTTGGGTTTTTACGCAAAATGTCCAGTCCAACGAGGTCAAACCTAAAATCCAACTTCACCATTGGATTCCTTATGTCCAAATTAGGTTTGTACCAAAATTTGGACCTAAGGAGAGGTCATCTTGACCTACTTTGCAATTTAGTACACCCAAATCACAAATTGGTACCTATCTTTTGAATACCTTTGCAGAGAGCCCCCTAGGTTCTTCGCCTCCTTTGGAAACCGGTCCTGCCGCCATTGCTAGGGCAGAACCGAGCTCCGACGAAGTTTCGAGAGAGATTGCTCTCTAATTCCTCAGAGATTCTCTCCCAGAAATGGAAGGGGGATTCTCTGAGGAATTCCCTTCCTTCTAAAGCCAATTACAATCGCTGGTGTGAACCCAATCTCTCGTGAGAACGCACGAGAGATTTGGGTATCTAACTTCCTTCCATCTCCGGCGAGTCGGTAGCGTTGATTGCGCGGTCTCCACACGCTGGTAGGTGCGGCCAGCACCTATAAAAGACACCCCAGACCCTGCCGCAGAAGGCAAGCTTGATTTTGACGAAGATCCCTTCCAAATTCCTCCCTCTCCCATCTCCGGCCAAACGACCCACAAGCTCCGACGACCTCCTCCCCTCCTTCTCGTCGCTCTGCTGCCATACCAGCAGCAGAGTCCTCTCCGCCGCTTCCTCCCGCGTCGTGCTGTACCCCGCGTGCGCGCTTCTGACCTCATCTTCGTCGCCACTTCCTCCCTCAGGGTCTTTCTTCCCCGACGACGGCAGTTACGAGCCGTCCTCTCCGCCGCCTCCCTTCCTTCCAGACAACCCCAGATATGTTCTCCATCCTCTCCTCTCTCTTTTTCCCCAACTATTTTACTTGATTACCCCTCGACAGTACCTAACCGCCTCCATCTTCCTCGCCTCCGACCGCACTCCGGCGAGCCGCCCACACCACTTCGCCACTCCACACGGCTTGCCAACCACCTCGTGAGCTTCGCCTCACCACCAGGAACCCATTCCACCCCATCACTGCCACTCCAGACCTCCACAAGCACCCCCCGACCAACCCACCATCTCCGGCCACAGGTTGACCTAGGCACGCATGCCTAGGCCGACCGGCAACCTGCAGCATCACCCACCGCCTTCGCCGTGCTACGGCGAAGGTTTCCAGCTATAATGATTGGGCCAATAGGCCGTTCTGTTGGATGTCAGGTGTACGCCCCAGCTGCCATCCAGCAGCAGGGAGCTTGGACCAGCAGCAGGCGTCAGGCTTCCCAGGCGGCAGGTGCAGCAGACTCTTGCAAGTGTCGCGAAGCAACCGAGGCCAGCCAGTAGCGCAGAGGAGTCAACAGCTTGGGTAATCGAGCGACAAAACTCTGCGGGCACGCGTGAAGGCGAGACCAGATAGTCCCACATCGTGGGATTGCGACACTCAGGTACCATATAAGTTGTTTTTGTGTTTTTGTCTTAGTGCCTCCGTAAGCACAGGGGTGAGGTCCCTCACTGCCCTCACACACGCCTCGTACGCGGCTTGACCTCGCGGATCTGGCGGATCCGACCCGACCTAGACCTACGCACTCCTCGCGCATCATCACTTGCCGGTGCGCCTGGTCCCGGGTGCGAACCCGACCCGACTACCCGTGTGGCTCTGGGAGAGCGTCCGTGAGTGAATTGCTTGAGAGAGAGAGACGCTTGGGTAGAGGGATGGGGGTAGGTTTTTGCTACTGTGTGGTGTGTGCAGGAAGGAAGAACTGACCAAGGCAGCGAACACTTAACGGCTGCAGAACAGGAAGAGAAGAAAGAAGAGGCTATGTAGCAGTGAAAGGAGAAGTCTTCGCAGAGAAGAAGAAGAAGGAAGACAAGGCAGAAGAGAGAGAAGAATGAAGAAGAAGACAAGGGAAGACTGCAAAGAGATCAGAAGAAAAAGAAGAAGAAGAAGAAGATGAAAGGCAAGGTAGGAGAAGAAGGAAAGATACAGAAGCAAAGATAGGAGAAGAGCCAAGAAGAAGAAGAGAGAAAGAGAGATCACATTTAAGACGTCTGATACATAAATCAGACGTCCAATTCTACTTTTTTTTTCAAATCCTTTTTAAAATTCTCTCTTTGAATGAATTATATTTGCATTTAACAGTTGTATTCTTTGGTTTTACAAAGTACTGAGATTGCTCCCCGTGTTCGACCTCGGATACTCTAGTTGTTCGAGTAATAAAATTCTTTATATTTGTTTAAACATTTTGCTGGTTATACTATAACGTAATACGCTTTAAATCCGCACAAAATCGTTGAGAACAAGAACTCTATGGGAGACTCTCGGGAACAAAACATGTCAATTCAGGATTTATACCCCGAGAAGAATGATGAATTCAATGATATAGGCTTCCTCCAAAATATTAAGACTGATCCTCCTTTAGAAATAATTGAGGATACTGATCCAACTCCTAATGAATCACATATACACCCCGAAAAATATTTCAGTGAACCAAACGAATCTGGGGATGAGCTGAATCATAATGATTTTTACATTTTGACCCTACCATCAAAAAGTTGTAATTTGGAGTCTACCCTTGATTCAAATATGACTCCGATCATTAATGCTAGGCAGGATAACTTGAAGTTGTCTACTACTATTAGGGAGTGTACACAATCTGAATCATTGTTGAAATTGGACCTAACACTAACTAAGCCCTCATTGGACTTAACCATTACCTTCCAACACTACAAACAACCCTTATACTCCCTAACCGATCCTTGGCTCAAATCTTTGCTCATGTACATTCTTTCTGGAGAATATATCAGGCCAATACATCCTAGGGTAGAATGGCGGGTATGGATTGATGCTTGTACTTTTACTCTCGCCATTCAAGGGTTTGAACTAATTATGTGTATATCTTTTAAAACCCGTCCTGCTTTGGAGGATCCTTGTTATCCTCCACTTATTCCGTTTCGGGAGGCCTCTTTTCATATTTTGTTTCTTATTCCTAGACCTCCCTAGGTAGCCAATGAGATTTTCTGTTTTCATTTCTTCTGGCGAGCATTTGGAATTACATTACATCATCAGCTCGCCAACATCCGTGGTTACCTGTTTTCTAGGCTTACTCTGTTACGCATATTCTTAGGGCTTAACCTTTTCTGTTTGGAACCAAACTTATAGGTTCCTTCTTGGTCTGGCTGCTGACAGAAAATGCAGTGCTTGTTGGGAGGTAACCCAGCAGACCGTGTCAGGTGATATTTTTCTTTTCTCCTCCTGTTTTAATTTTACAATGGGGACATTGTAGGATTTAGGCATGGGGGAGTGCATTTGCATTTTAGGAAGTATTCATGCATTTAGGTTAGTATAAAAAAAAAAATTGAGCTGAATGGGTTAGTCCCTAGCAAAATACCTTTGTTATTGGAGGTTCTTCTTCTGGAATTATTTCTTAAGTTTAGAATCCAGTACATTTATTTCACGTGCATGTAGATTTGGTAATGGATTTTTGAGGAAAACTAACAAGCATTTGTAGTCTACTGAACCCTTGGACAGTTTATAGAGAGTCAGGCATATATCTTCTAGTAGATCCACCTCATATTTGTGAGAAGAAAGTAGAGAGATTGCTGGTGCGCTAAGTCTAGCGCAAGGACTCTTAAATTTTTGGACAATTAGATGATGATACTTCAGAGTTAGGCGTAGTTTTCACTCTCTATTCCTGTGTACATACTTTGAGTGAATTCCTAAGAGTCACCAAATAAGGCAGATACACAGAGATTGAGTCTTAATAAAGCTATAACTATGGTGGATGGATACGATCGTCCTTCATAGAGTCCTCAGCTGAAAGAGGATAATAGTGTCAAAGGTCAGAAATATGCCTATCCTATCCATTCCTTCCTGGTGCTGAGAATAGGCACTTCCACCAAATAAGCCACACAATTTCCTTTTGACCATCATCATCCCTAATAATGCCTCGTAAATAAAAGTCTGTATCGTGTTGTGTTGATTGAAAAAGAAGCAAAAATCGGATGAAATAAAAAGAGAGAGAGAGAAAAGAAGAAAAAGAAGAAACAGAAAGAAGAAAAAGAAGAAATAGTTATATTACAAAAAAAAAAAGTCCAAGTGTATGATGTAACACTGTTTCTGAGGCAGCAAAACACCTATCGCGTTCCACCAAATATGACCCATACCTACCTTCTAGTATTTCTGATCGCCTGAATACTGGTTGAGAACTCTAACTTAGTTGTAGAGTTATTAGGACTTTAATTGAAGTGTGGATGCCATGTGAGGCCACCAAATAGTGAGTACAATTTCTAAATCTAGCGAGATTCATGACTCAGAAAGAAAGAAAAGAGAGAGTGCCCAGGAACATCAAGAGAGCACAATTGTGTAGCCTCTCTCAGAGTTGAATTATCTAATAGTCTAGAAAGCTAGAGTCTACAGTACTAGACTATATGTAGTACCAGATGAGTGTGTGCCACCAAATACAAATCCATTCAACTCAATATCTCCTACCTAAGCTAAACACCAGGGTCAAATTACATATTATTTCTGTGTTATCCCCGAGGGAAGTAGTTGCCTATCTCGACAGAAATTTTTGCCAAGGGTGATGTATGAACTCCCAATGCGAATCGGCTCTTTCACTTGGATCTGTTACCTTGGCTATTAGCACTTCACATTTTTCTAGATTTCTAAAGTTTTGAAGTAAGAAAAGAAGAAATCTTCTGATTAGGTCTATTATTTTTTATTTTTTTGCTAGGGACTAGCAAATCCTAGGCATGGGAGTATTTGATGAGTCAATTATAATGGACTAATATTACGCCTAAGTAACTTTAATTATGTCTTTCAAGTTTGTTAATAAATATATTAAGTTATAGAAGGTTTGCGTGCATCATGATTTAGAATTACATTTATTCTATAACTTAATATGCTCTTTTTATATGCAGGAAAAATAATTGTCAAAAGAATGAGGGGAAAAGGATAAATTACCCTTTTTCAAATCATCGATGGCTGTTCTTTTCCCCATTCTCCGGGGAACCCTCAAAAGCCGTCGGCCAGAGATAGTTAAGGGATTTGAAAATCCCTTAACTCTCGAAGGCGCAACGGAGAAGTTAAAAAGAAGAGGAGGGGAGCAAAGGAAAGGGCTTCATCGACGGGTTCTTCTTCCTCCCCCTGGGGGGATATCCTTCCTCTCCATTGTGGAGAGAGTATGCACTGTGGAGAAGGCGCACCACCCCCTCCTGCCCCAGCCACGCCACCGCGCCATCGCCCTCCTAAGAGCCCGTAGGTGCAACACCAAGCCCTCCAGCGCCCCCCTGCTGCAGGCAGTTCTCTAGTCCACTGTGCGCATACACACCCCTACAGCCACACGCAGTGCACAATTGCGTGCCTCCCTGCCTTTCCAGCACACCAAGCCCTCCAGCGCCCCCTGCTGCAGGCGCTCACGCCACCCCGCCAGCCCGCCTACCTCGCTCTCGCGCCTACCTCCATCCATCTACAGGCACATCCCCTGGTGCACCCACAGGCGCATCTGCAGGCACACCTCCGGCACGCAGCACCGCCCGCTTTGTAGTGCCCGCGCCAGCCTCTGCAAGTGCCTGCCTGCGTGCCTTCCTCTCTCTCCACCCTGCAGACGTGCCCGCAAGACCCACCGCTCAACTTCAAGCACAGCACCTCCCGCACACAGCACCGCTCGCCCATCTGCGCACCTGCAGGCGCCAACAACAGGCGCTTGCCCATCAGCGTCGCCCCCGCAAGCGTGTGCGGTCCACCGTGCGACTGCAGCAGCCTCCATCTCCTCCAACAGACTGGCTCTCCAGCCACCTCCGCTGGCCACCGGCGGCCACCTCCAGCCACGCCGCTGCCATCGTTGCGTAGCTCTCGTCAAGCCGTACCTCCTTGCTGATTCTCGCGGCCAACCGTGCATGGCCGCACACGCGAGGAGAGAGGAGAGATCCTCTATTTTTCCCTCTATTAAAAATTGCATTCAATTCCATTGTCAAGTTATATTAATATTTTATTCTGGCGACATTGCACTGATGCACTCAGATTTTCTTGAAATTATTTTATTAGTGTTATGTGCATGTTTCTATCTTGAATTTCAAATTAGAATTTCATGAAAGTTGAATTCACATGATAAGCCAATACACATGCATCTTACACATATTTTTGAGGCTTAATTTCTGACGTGAAAATTGCATAAACACCCCTAAACTTTTAAAGAAATTGCAAAGTTCATTTAAAATAGCATTTTCCTCGCATTAAAGTTGCAGAAGAGTTTGCGAACTGTGCATTCCTCGACTCGTGAATTTATTAGGTTAATTCCTCCCTATGGAGACAACCTAACTCTTCATGGTTAGTTTTGAAAATTTAAATGTTTTGAAAAGCGATTTTCTACCACACAATTAAATACAACGACACATCATTTTATTATAAAGTTTTCAACGAAAATGGAGATCGCTCTTTCTAATGATGACATGTCTAACGATGACATGTTAATCAATGGATGTATTGGGTTGGTAGGGACCTCTTCTAATGGTTGCGACATACCCCTAGTGAATCACCAAGACCTAATTGACTTATACTATGGCATTTCTGTTGTGATCGAAAATCATCGTATTTAGGAAAATATCACATTGTAGTATAGCGACGAAAATCGATACGACATTTAAATTTGTAATGCTAAAAAAAATGAGTTCCAAGGTCATTCGTAGGGAGCAAGTGTAACAAATCAATCACTAATCACAATAAAAAATAATGCAAGTGAATCAATGAACTAAAATGATATTCAATAAAAAGCAATAATGTACCTTAAGAGTTAAGGACAAAAATATAAAAATAAAGGACTAAAAATGGTGGTTGAGACCACCAATTAAGCCCTACAATTAAACAGAAATCCCAACAGTGCTCAAGAGTTAAATATCTCAACAGTGGCCATCAACCACTTATGCACGTCAGCACAAGGATTCAATATCTCCATAGTGCCTTAAATCATATGTTCAACACTAAGTCAGATGCCTTAAGTTACCAACCACAGCAGCCTTTAGACCTTCTCAAATTTGCTAAGTGTTGGAACACATACCAATGATGAATAGTGCAAAACCTCCCCCTTCCCACCTCAAAATCCTCTTTCTCTTTCCTCCTCAAATCGAAGTATAGGTATGCAGGTAAACAGTAACTGAGTAATTAGGTCAAGGGGTCCAGGCCTCCGTGTGTGGGTTGCCAATAAGGGTGCACACGTGCGTGGGAAGAGGACCTCACCCTCGTGCGTACTAAGGTGACGAGCTTACAAGTGCAAAACAATATATGCACGAAAAAAAATCAAAAGTCCCCAAGGTGGGACTACTAGAAAGCTCCCTTGCGTGTGCAGCAGCTAAGGTCTTCATCAAATTAGAGCTGCTGGAGCTGTTTGTTGCATGATTGAAGGCTTGGAGAGAGGCACTAATCAAGCTCGCTTTGATTGGGAGTGGTTGCAGTGGGGTAGCAGCCAGAGAGAGGCAGATGGTGTCGAGGAAGGCGGAGGCAGCGGCGAAGCTTCGGTGACATACCTAAAATGAATAATAAAGACTCACAACCCAATTAAAGTAGTTCAAATGCTTCGCCAGAGTGTGGCAAGTGTGCTGGTGGTGGTGAGAGGTGGTGTGTGCGTGTATTGTGCTATGTCAAGGTCGGAGATGGCGGTTGGATGCGTGTATGTTCAGTGGAGGTGTGAAGTGGTTGCTTTGCTCAATAGGTTTAGAGCTTTTGATGGTGGACACGAGGTGAAGCTTGTGGAGGTGGTGACAAGTAATTTGGTGGTCGGAGGTGGCCATGTGGCCTCGTCGGAGGCATGGTCGGCACTGAGGAAGATAGAGGGAGAGGAAGTGGTTGTGCGGTCGAAGTAGGGAAATAAGGTCCTAGGGGTGATCTAGAGAGGAAGAGAGGGAGTTTATGAGGACTTAGGGGGAGCGAGAGAGAGGGATGCATCCGGTATTGACAAGACGGACGCAAAGAAGATGAAGGCGACAACAAGGAAGGAAAGGATGAAAGAGATCATGCTTTGGCCAATAAAACTCTCAATGAAGAGGGGAAGACGAAGGGTCATCCAATTTGATGGTTGGATGGCCGGAGGAGGTTTGAGAGAGCTTGGAAATTTCAAGCTTTGCCAGAGAGATTTCAGTGACGAATGATACTGAGACATGGCCTAAAAGATTGGTCATGCTCTGATTGGTGTTCATACCAATTTTGGTGTAGATTAATGAAGGTTTG
Organism: Thalassia testudinum; assembly: GCA_037157565.1. Classification (NCBI taxonomy): domain Eukaryota; kingdom Viridiplantae; phylum Streptophyta; class Magnoliopsida; order Alismatales; family Hydrocharitaceae; genus Thalassia; species Thalassia testudinum. The sequence continues at coordinate 6,313,002 of JAZHRO010000035.1, read as the reverse complement.
ATGGGTCAAATTGGATCCCGAATCTCGCTGGCCATGCATTAGGTTCTGTTCACACCTAACGCATTAGGTCCCTCTGCCATTACAGTGGAGGAGTCCTACTCCGATGAGGATTTGAGGAGGATTTCTCCCTGATTCCCCAGAGATCCCCTCTCAGATTTGAAAGGGAGATTCTCTGAGGAATTCCCTATCATCTAAATGCAATCACCAGCCTTGATTCGCACCCAATCTCTCGTGCGAACACACGAGAGATATGGGTATCTCTCACATTCATTCTCTGGAGAGGATTCTTGTGCTTAAAAGCTTGCCTTCCAAGCACAAGGACCTCTGCCAGTACCTATAAAAGGACCCCATGTCCCTGCCGCTCAGATTCAGCTTGGTTTGGTCGGAGAACAACCTCCAACTTCGTCTCTTCTCCTTCGGCCAAACATCCAGCAGGCTTTGGTGACATCTCCTCCTTCTCGTCACTCTACCACAATACCAGTGGCAGAGCTGTCTTCACCTCCTTCCTCCGTGTCATGCCATACCCGCGCACGTGCCAAAAGCCTCTTTGTCGTCGCCGTTCTCCCTCTACAGGAACTTTCTTCTCCAGCGGTGGTAGGTATGCGCCAGCCATTCTCCTGTCCCCCTTCATCCTTTAAGTAGGTTAAAACTCTTCCCCTCTCTCCTCTCTTCATTTCCCCTTTCTTTATTTCTACTTTCGACCCCTCGACACCGTAGACCACCACCATCTTCCACATCTTCGGTCGACCACCGATGAAGGTGCATCCACTGCTCCACGGACCCACACACCTCGCCACCTACCTCAAAACCTCCGCCATCATCCACTGATCATCATCCACCTATTCACTGACTGCTACATGCACCCTACACTCACCTGAACATACGCACTTTCACGGCCATAGTTCGACCTAGGCACGCAAGCCTAGGTCATTCTACACCACACCACCCACTGCATCACCTTCGTCGTGACATGGTGAAGTTACCTATGTGTTTTGACAGGGTCGTGAGGCTGTATTAGTACTTTGCAGGTTAAACCCCCTACCGCCATTAGAGCACGAGCAAAGCTTGGTCGCAAGCTCGATCCAGGTTGCGTTGCTCCAGGTAGTAGAGGCCTAGGTGTGCGGAAACACTCCATGACTCTTTTGCACCAAGCAATCAAAGGCCACATCATCTGCAGCTGCAGCAATTGGGCAGGCATTCTCCTTGCGCACGCGTGAAGAAGTGGGTGGGACTTTAGTCCCAACTCGGAAAGGTTGAAGTGCGGTGAGTACTTTAAATTATTTTTCTATTTTTTCGTGTTTGCCTCAGATCACGGGATGAGCTCCCCTCGCCCACTCACCCACCTCATCCGTGACCCATGCTACGCGGACCTGGTTACCTAACCCGTTTACCCAGCACTCCTCGCACACCACCCACGCCGGTGTGCCTGGACCTGGGTGCGTGTGACCCGACCCGATTACCCGATTGGCTTTGGGAGAGCGAACCTAGGAGAGAAAAGAGAGAGAGTGTACATGGGGGAGGGTAGGGGTTGGTTTTGCACTTGTGTGTGCAGGAAAGGAAGAAGGAAGCGGAAGCTACAGCTGCCGAGAAGAAGGAAAGCAAAGGGCTGAAGGCAAAAGCTGAGGAAGCTAAGGAAGAAAAGAAGAGGCACTGTAGCGGAGAAGGTGCGGTTGAAGGAAAGGCAAAGGCAGAAGCAAAGACAGAGAAGAAGGAATAAGAAGGAAGGAGAAATCAAGGAAGAAGAGAAGCCATAAAAGAAGAAGGCCAAGGTTAGAGAGGAAAAGAAAGAGAAGCTAAGGCAAGCACGTAGAGGAAAGGAAGAAAAAAAAGAAAGAGGAAAGCTAAGGAAAGAAAAGAAGGAAGAAGGAAGCACAAGAAGCGAAAGGTAGAGAAAGTCAAAGAAAGAAAGAAGAAGAAGAGAAGCCAAGAAGGAGAAGACAAAAAAGGAAAGAAGAACCAAAGAAGAAAAGAAGAGGAAGCTGAAGAACAAGTCAAAGAGAAGAATCAAACACTTTTTATCCTTTTCCTCTCAATTTCTCTTTTATTGCTACATTTTAGTATTCATAAACTCATGCATTATATTTTGAATTATATTTTGAGTAAATTTAAGTGTTCAAATTACATTTATTGAGATTAGTAAATAAATTCCATTTGCTCCCTGTGTTCGACCTCGGACTCAACATTCAAGTAATAAAAATTCTTATTTGTTTTCAATGCTTTTTCGACTATACTACAATGCCACCTTTTTAAAACCTGATCAAGTGTGAAAAACATTTTGGCGTCATTGCTGGGGAGCAACGTGCAATTTATCACTAGTCTCTACATTATTTTTGATTAAAATTGAACACTAACTTGCCTTATTTGTTTTGCTGTGATTTTGCAAGGTATTTCATGAAGAAATCTCCCACGCAAGTCAACCTCTCCAGGGCAGGTAAATTCTCTTTCCTTCCCTAATCCACCTCCTAATCCTGGGAAGACAAAAGGAAGTAATCAATTAGGAATCACTTGCCTTCTTTCCATAGTAATTACCGTCTTTATGGCAAGGTTTCCTGATTTTGTGAAAATTTTCAAATCTTATTGAAGTTGAAGCGATTTTTAGATCCTACCCCATAATTTCCTGTGCCTAGTAGAGATCACGGTTAATTTCTGAATCTCCGTGGACTACACACTTCTTTTTTTTAAGTCCAAAGAGAACTTTTGCGAAAAGCAAAGAGGATTGGAAATAGAACCAAATTAGGGTTTCTACAGTAGGGTTTTTGAATGCTAGTTCACACATGCTTGCATAAAGGGAAATAAACCCACCCGCATCAGTATGCTACCAACGCCCTTGATTGAAAAGATCTAAGCAAGACAAACCCTAAAATTGAGCTCTAAAATCACTTGAATTCTAACAACTTTGGACCTAATAACCTGGGAGTCAAATCAGGGTGATTTCTAGGTCTTGACCTAGAATCATTCTGCCATCTTTAAGGCAGGTTAGGTGAAGTTGACCCCTTGGTTCAACCAACCTCCAAATTAGGTCACAACACCAAAAAAATCTAAAGTTCAAGTGAAAACCCTAAGCACCTTTGATCTTAAAGGTGGTAGACTTAAGAGGCCAAGGTCCCCATTCTGGTCTACCTGGAATCTCAGTGACAAGAGAGGTCGGGTGGGGGAAACCCTATAACCCGTGGGGACGCTTTACCGTGTAGGGGTCTTTGCGGGACTCTCCCTCTTTGGCTACCCAGGTAATTCTTAGGTGGACGACTTTCCGATCCAGGGCTATCATCAGCCCCGAACCTCCATAGTCATCCAAACATCTTTGGGTACCTCGATTGGGTCAAAAACACCTCCAGTCCCTCATCTCCTCTTTAGAGCACATACATACTTTTTCAGTGGGACTCTCTATTCAAATCTAATCACTTCACAACTTGATTCAACATCTTGATCCAAATTCTGATTCCACATCTTGATTCCACCATCTAATCCAAATATGCAGGCAAATTACTTAGGACTACCTTTCAAAAAACCTGAATCAGAGAGATCCATGAGAGATAGGATGATTAAGGATGCCCTTGAATTCTATGAAATTGAATATAAAACCTCAACAACAATAGAAGACATTCAAGTTAATGTACCAACAACCACAACCTTTATCATAAACTGTGCCCAAGTATTATTGACTGAAGCCACAAAAGGATCAACCTGAGACATTCTCATCACAGGATACATTGAGATAGAGAAATTACACAACTTTGAATACCTTCAATGCATAACAAATCCTGTACTTTGGGAACAACACCAGGATGATCTTGAAAATGGGAAGAGATAATGAGATTATTGAAACAAATTATTGATCAGAAATACCTGTACATGCCCCAAACAGATGATGAACCATCTTGGAACAATATCGAGGATCAATCCGATTTTCCAGATCTCGGGTTTGAGGCACAGAGTGGTTGTGGATTCCCTACCCAGATAAAATATAACATGATTGATATTGAGTTTGGTTGGGAAGTTCTAATTGTAGGAGAACACAATATAGAGCCAACCCTAAAAACTGGATCACCAAGCATAGAATTCCAAAACTCCTACAATGATGAGATTAGCACTGAACCTCTCAAGGGTGTATATCCCGCCCCTTATTCTGATAAGGTGACCCTCGAAGGTTATTTGGACCTAGATCCTAGTGATTCAACCCACATCCCAATCATAGAAACGTATTGGGAAGATTACAATGCCTCGTATGAAGAAGATCAAATTTTCAAGGAAGAATATGATTCTGGGCCTCTTTTTGATGAATATCCCTCTCCAACATCCTCAGAGAATCATATCAATTTTTCGGAAGTCACTCCAATTTACGATACAGAAATCAAGGAGTTGGACGAGTGGGGTTTCAATTGGGTCTTTCCCACAAACCTAGAACTCGAGCCTAGACCAAATAGGGACACCTTTTTAAGCTCAGAATTTACATATAGGCTAGATCCCAGTCAGGCTGCTGAATCTACATCATATGATTTATTCTGTGGTGGAACTCATGATCTCAAATTTCATTCAGAACTTGATTTTCGCAATATCTCTGACGATTTCGAATCTGACCATGATTTTGGAGAGACTGTGCTTCCTAAATTCAATGAACCAATCTACGACCTCAGCTCACATGATTCATTCTCCGACTCTAAGATCCTAGTTCCCGAGATCACTGATTTAAGATCAAGTTCCAGTGACATGGAATCATTTCTTTTCGATCCTCAAGAATCAAAACCAGAAAATGCCGAGAGTGACTGCAACCCAGAATTCGAATCTTTTATCGATTCAGATTTCCAGTATCCTATCGACACTCTTCAGGCATTCACTTTTGACTTTGAAAGCTACTATGAGGACTCTCTACATGAAACCACCTGTCACTTCTTTCTAGAAGAGCCCTCATGCACAATTCTCATTGAAGCCACCTCTTCCACACATACAGAACTGATCAAAACTCGTTTTCAACCTCGATCCACAACCAGACTCAATTTCTATTCTGGTCCCCTCTTACTGAGTCATTTGCTGATGATTCAACTCCACACTGGTGATCAAACATTGATCAGACTAAAAAAACATGCTCCATCATTCTTTGATCACCTCTGTAGGGTTTCCGCATCATTCACTGATTACTTCACGGAGCCCTACTCTGACTGGGCTGATTCGACTCAGCCAAACCCCAAATTTACACTTCCACATCCATCCAAGCTGCATAGCATATGGTGGGTTCCACAGCTATTGATCTACATTTATCAATCCACTAGATTAATAGGGTTTGGGCTGCATCATCAGCCTGTTGATCTCAACAAGCACCTGGTTGGACCAACTAGGCTCTTATTCAAGGTGCTTGTTCCTCTCCATACCATTTCCTGCTCGGCTGAAGGCATTGAATTTAGCGCTTAACGGGAGGCAACCCGTCATTCCAAAAACCCAAGATCTGTCTAATTATCCATCTGTACTCCACGTCTACTGCACCTTGAGTTTAGCCTTAGACCAGTCAATCCCACCTGTAGTACATGTACCAGAGCTCGAAATCATTCGCATCAATCATTTCCTGACCTATTCGCCCACCCGATATATCCTGTTCTAAGTCCTTGGACCCAACACTGTTTCACACCCTCTATTTACAATGAGGACATTACAAAACTTAGGCATGGCAGGGTGGTAAAGTGCAAACATAAAAAACCAAGAAAAGTCAGAAGGATTCTCATAAAAAATTCACATATGTCAAAAATACCAAAAAAAAATAGAAAATTATAAAAAAGAACAAAAAAATGGAGGGAGGAAAATTTTGAAGTCACTAAACATGAGGAAAAGAGCAAAATGACAAAAAGGAGTACAAAATAAAAAGAAAAAGAGATAGTCATTAGTAAGAGATTAAGGGATTAACTGAAGTTCTAGACCACATCAAGAAAAAGAGAAAAAAAGGAAAAAAGGTGCTAATGAGACATAAAGAGATTAGTAGGAGTGCTAATCTTAGGCCTTTTGGGCTAGACTCTTAGGCTTAAAAATTCAAGTATCCTCTAAGATCTGGATAATCCTCAAGAGGTTGGGGAAAATGTGAAGCTTAAGTATTAGGTCTAAGGCTAAGGGAGTATTCGGTCTCATTAACTGACCTTCGATTTGCAGGACTTGGTAACCTAAGCACCCCAATCCACACATAGTCTAGTTTAGTGCGCATAACTATCAAAATCACGTAAAAGCATTTAAATGTTCTAAAAAAAAAGTTGCCTAGATTAGGAGCAGCCTATCAACACAAGTTGATTTGGACAAGTTCCCGGCATGGAGAGGTGGGAAATTCCACTTGAAGATGCGTAACATATCATCTCCTCGGTTCTTGTCTCCTAGGATATTTACATATCCTATTGGGGGCATGTAAGCACTCTACTGGTTCAGATACCATGGGCGACATTATCATGAAATGTCGATTGCCAGGGTCTGGATTTAGCTACGGAACGCCATGGGTGGGATTATCTCAAAATCTCAAAAGCCAGGGTTCTAGGGGTTGCCATGGGGTGCTATCACTAAGCATCGATTGCCAGGGACCTTTGAGGATTGATGATGGGGACGAGGAATCTGATACAGACCGTGTTGAGAAGCCAATCTGAAGCTAGAAATAAAAAGAAAAGAGAGAGAAAACTCTCCAAACAAATAAATCCTCTGTCTTTCTCTTACAAAAATGCACTACAAACTGAACCAAGGCTAAAATATGTCTCAAGCACGGGTGCTTTAACCGCGGAGTCCAACGAACCTTAGGATAGTTCCTGCGGGCCTTAAAAACCTTCACAGAGGATCGAGGCTAGAGTTGGTCAGGTCTAGATTGTGGTTGGTACTTGAGTACCTCTAGGCCTACTATCGGCATTCTAACCTAGTCGAAAAGAAACGGAAAGAGCACTTATCATAACTGGTGAAAGAAACTCATGGTCTAGAACAGATGTTAAAACCTTAAAATTTTGCTAAGGGACTAGTAAAAGCGAGGCATGGGGGTATGATGGAAACACCATCATGAGCCCTAACTAGCTCATTTTGACCAAGAAAAGAGAATAAAAGCTCCTACATAACCTAGAGAAGGGCATAATTCAAGGAATAATTGTTCTGAGAAGAAAATGTGAAACAAAGGGTTAAACTGCAATTTTACCATTGCAGTATATCAACGAGATTTCTCAGGGGCTAAACATAGGTCAAATGGTCTAACAAAGATAAAAAGTGAGTTGGTTCAATCAGAAATGAGTTCATGTGCAATCTAAGAATTAAATAACATCTTGTAACCCTAAAACAAACTCACTTAATTTAACAAGGTTTTGGTTAGGATAAAAATCAACTAAATCCTATAAAATTCATGGAAAAATACCCCCTAGGGTTTAGAACCTTCAAATTGGCCTTTGGAACCTATTTTGACATAAGTAGGGGTCCTAACTAATTATTAGCCCTAATTTGGCTTTTTATACAAAATGTCTAGTTAAACGTAATCAAACCTAAAAGACAACTTCTCCATTAGATTCCTTTGGTCAAAATTAGGTTTGTACCAAAATTTTGTCCCAAGGGGAGGTCACCTTGACCAACTTTGCAAAATAGTCTACCTAATTACAATTTGACCCCTAACTTTTAAAAACCATTGCGCAAACCCCCCTATCTTCCTCGCCACTCTTTGCAATTAGGTCCCTCAGCCATTACAGTGGAGGAGTCCTACTCCGGTGAGGATTTGAGGAGGATTTCTCCCTGATTCCTCAGAAATCCCCTCTTAGATTTGAAAGGGAGATTCTATGAGGAATTCCCTATCATCTGAACGCAATCACCAGCCTTGATTCGCACCCAATCTCTCGTGCGAACACACAAGAGATATGGGTGTCTCCCACATTCCTTCTCTGGTAAGGATTCTTGCACTTAGAAGCTTGCCTTCCAAGCACAAGGACCTCTGCCAGTACCTATAAAAGGACCCCATGTCCCTGCCACTTAGATTTAGTTTGGTTTGCCCAGAGAACAACCTCCAACTTCGTCTCTTCTCCTCCGGCTAGACATCCAGTAGGCTCTGGTGACATCTCCTCCTTCTTCTCGTCACTCTGCCACAATACCAGTGGCAGAGCTGTCTTCACCTCCTTCCTCCACGTCGTGCCATACCTGCACACATGCCAAAAGCCTCTTCGTCGTCGCCGTTCTCCCTCCACTAGAACTTTCTTCTCCGGCGGCGGTAGGTACGCACCAGCTGCTCTCCTATCCCCCTTCTCCTTTAAGTAGGTTAAAACTCTTCCCCTCTCTCCTCTCTTCATTTCCCCCTTCTTTATTTCTACTTTCAACCCCTCAACACCGCAGACCACCTCCATCTTCCACATATTAGGTCGACCACCAACGAAGGTGCATCCACCACTCCATGCACCCACAGGCCTCGCCACCTACCTTAGAACCTCTGCCATCATCCACTGATCATCATCCACCCATTCACTGACTGCCACACGCACCCTACACTCACCCCAAACACATGCACTTTCACGACCATAGTTTGACTTAAGCACGCACGCCTAGGCCGTTCTGCACCACGCCACCCACTGCATCACCTTCACCATGACATGGCGAAGATACATGTTTTGACAGGGTCGCAAGTTCGTATTAGTGCTTTGTCGATTCAACCCCCTACTGCCATTGGAACACGAGCAAAGCTTGCTCGCAAGCTCACTCAGGCCATGTTGCTCCAGGCAGTAGAGGCCTAGGTGCGCGAAAACACTCCATGACTCTTTTGCACCTAGCAATCGAAGGCCACATCATCCATAGCCGCAGCAATTGGGTAGGAAATCTACCTGCGCGTGCGTGAAGAAGTGGGTGGGACTTTAGTCCCACCTCGGAAAGGTTGAAGCGCAGTGAGCACTTTAAATTGTCTTTTGTGTTTTCTCTTGTTTGCCTCAGATCACAGGGTGAGGTCCCCTCGCCCGCTCACCTGCCTCGTTTGTGACCCACGCTACGCGAACCTAGTTGCCTAACCTGTTTACCCAGCACTCCTCGCTCACCACCCACGCCGGTGCGCCTAGACCCGGGTGCGCATGACCCGACCCGATTACCCTATTGGCTTTGGGAGAGCAAATCTAAGAGTGAAAAGAGAGAGAGTGTATGTAGGGGAGGGTAGGGGTAGGTTTTGCACTTGTGTGTGCAGGAAAGGAAGAAGGAAGAGGAAGCTGCAGCTGCAGAGAAGAAGGAAAGCAAAGGGCTGAAGGCAAAAGCTGAGGAAGCTAAGGAAGAAAAGAAGAGGCACTGTAGCAGAGAAGGTGCAGCTAAAGAAAAGGCATAGGCAGAAGCAAAGACAGAGAAGAAGGAATAAGAAGGAAGGAGAAATCAAGGAAGAAGAGAAGTTAGAAAAGAAGGCCAAAGTCAGAGAGGAAAAGAAAGAGAAGCTAAGGCAAGCACATAGAAGAAAGGAAGAAAAAGAAGAAAGAGGAAAGCTATGGAAAGAAAAGAAGGAAGAAGAAGGAAGCACAAGAAGCCAATGGTAGAGAAAGTCAAAGAAAGAAAGAAGAAGAAGAGAAGCCAAGAAGGAGAAGACAGAAAAGGAAAGAAGAACCAAAGAAGAAAAGAAGAGGAAGCTGAAGAACAAGTCAAAGAGAAGAATCAAACACTCTTTATCCTATTCCTCTCAATTTCTCTTTTATTGCTACATTTTAGTATTCATAAACTCATGCATTATATTTTGAATTATATTTTGAGTAAATTTAAGTGTTCAAATTACATTTATTGAGATTAGTAAATAAATTCCATTTGCTCCCTGTGTTCGACCTCGGACTCAACATTCGAGTAATAAAAATTCTTATTTGTTTTCAATGCTTTTTCGACTATACTACAATGCCACCTTTTTAAAACCTGATCAAGTGTGAAAAACATTTTGGCGTCATTGCTGGGGAGCAACGTGCAATTTATCACTAGTCTCTACATTATTTTTGATTAAAATTGAACACTAACTTGCCTTATTTGTTTTGCTGTGATTTTGCAAGGTATTTCATGAAGAAATCTCCCACGCAAGTCAACCTCTCCAGGGCAGGTAAATTCTCTTTCCTTCCCTAATCCACCTCCTAATCCTGGGAAGACAAAAGGAAGTAATCAATTAGGAATCACTTGCCTTCTTTCCATAGTAATTACCGTCTTTATGGCAAGGTTTCCTAATTTTGTGAAAATTTTCAAATCTTATTGAAGTTGAAGCGATTTTTAGATCCTACCCCATAATTTCCTGTGCCTAGTAGAGATCACGGTTAATTTCTGAATCTCCATGGACTACACACTTCTTTTTTTTAAGTCCAAAGAGAACTTTTGCGAAAAGCAAAGAGGATTGGAAATAGAACCAAATTAGGGTTTCTACAGTAGGGTTTTTGAATGCTAGTTCACACATGCTTGCATAAAAGGAAATAAACCCACCCGCATCAGTATGCTACCAACGCCCTTGATTGAAAAGATCTAAGCAAGACAAACCCTAAAATTGAGCTCTAAAATCACTTGAATTCTAACAACTTTGGACCTAATAACCTGGGAGTCAAATCAGGGTGATTTCTAGGTCTTGACCTAGAATCATTCTGCCATCTTTAAGGCAGGTTAGGTGAAGTTGACCCCTTGGTTCAACCAACCTCCAAATTAGGTCACAACACCAAAAAAATCTAAAGTTCAAGTGAAAACCCTAAGCACCTTTGATCTTAAAGGTGGTAGACTTAAGAGGCCAAGGTCCCCATTCTGGTCTACCTGGAATCTCAGTGACAAGAGAGGTCGGGTGGGGGAAACCCTATAACCCGTGGGGACGCTTTACCGTGTAGGGGTCTTTGCAGGACTCTCCCTCTTTGGCTACCCAGGTAATTCTTAGGTGGACGACTTTCCGATCCAGGGCTATCATCAGCCCCGAACCTCCATAGTCATCCAAACATCTTTGGGTGCCTCGATTGGGTCAAAAACACCTCCAGTCCCTCATCTCCTCTTTAGAGCACATACATACATTTTCAACACTTTTTCGACTATACTGCAAGCCACCTTTTTAAAACTCGATGAAGCGTGAAAAATAGTAAGTCCCATGCAGATTGTTCCCAAGAAAGTCGGGATTACCGTTTTAACTAGTGAGAGAGGAGAATCCGCCACAACTTGTTCAGCTTCCTCTTGGAGGGTTTGTATCGATTACAGGAAGTTGAACACGGCCATGAAAAAGGATCATTTCCCTCTGCCTTTCATTAATCAAATCTTGGAAAGATTAGTCGGGTAGAAGTACTTCTGTTTTCTTGATAGCTACTCGGGATACAACCAAGTTCCTATCCATCCCGAGGATCAAGAAAAAACTACTTTCACCTGTCCCTATGGAACCTTTGCTTTCCGTAGGATGCCATTCGGTTTATGCAATGCACTTGCGATTTTTCAAAGGTGTATGTTAGCCATATTCTCTGACATGGTGGGAGAGTTTATGGAAGTCTTCATTGACGATTTCTCTATTTTTGGATAATCATTTGACTCTTGTCTAGCTAATCTAGAAATGATTCTTAAACGATGCATCAAAACAAGATTGGTCGTTAGTTGGGAAAAGAGTCATTTCATGACACAAGAAGGCATCATCTTGGGTCATGTAATCTCTGAACAGGGAATTGAAGTGGATAAAGCTAAGGTTGATGCTATCACTAAGCTTCCTCCTCCCACATCTGTTAAATAAATTCGATCATTTCTTGGTCATGTGGGATTTTACAGTAGATTCATCGAGGAATTTTCGAAGGTTACTCGTCCTCTGAGCAATCTTCTAGCCAAAGAAATGCCATTTGTTTTCGAAGAATCATGTCGTAAGGCATTTGATTTTCTTAAAACGGCAGTCACTTATGCTCCGGTGTTGCATCCACAGGTTTGGACAACCCCTTTTGAGATCATGACCGATGCTTCTGATTATGCGGTTGGGGTTATTTTGGGTCAAAAAGTTGACAGGAAGCCCTTTGTCATCTACTACGCTAGTAAAGCTCTAGATGAAGGCAAGAGGAATTACACTGTTACTGAGAAGGAATTACTGGCCGTAGTATTTGCTTTAGAAAAATTCAGGGCCTATCTCTTAGGGTCTCATGTCATTATTTATACCGACCACTCAGCCTTAAGACATATCTTGACCAAAAAGGATGCCAAACCCTGGCTTATTCATTGGATTCTTCTACTTCAAGAATTTGATCATGAAATCAAGGATAAATCTAAGGTACAAAATGTGGTGGTGAATCATTTGTCGAGACTTCTAAGTGATTCTTCTCGTCTGGACATCCCGATTGCTGATACTTTTTTGGACAAAACCATCCTTACAATTTCAGGTGTCCAAACCCCGTGGTTTGCTGACATTGTTAATTATTTAGCCGTTGGTCAAATCTTCTAGGATTAGAGCAAGCAACAATGGGAAAGACTCAAATCTAAGGCCAAATACTACTTCTTGGAGGACCCTGAACTGTACCGCATCGGCTCTGATTAGATTATTTGCCGATGTGTTCCAGAGGACGAATTCAACAGTATACTTGAGTTCCGTCATGCATCTATGTGTGGTAGACATTTCTTCGGGAAAAAGATGGCTACAAAAATTTTGCAATCTGGATTCTATTGGCCGTCTTTATTCATGGATGCCTAGGATTTCTCAAGGTCATGTTCTCGATGTCAGGCACTCAAGAGCATAACTAAGAGAGATATGATGCCCCTAAACCCAATTCCTCCCGTCGAAATCTTCGACGTTTGGGGCATCGATTTCATGGGACCCTTTCTCCCTTCATTTGGACATCAGTACATTCTCGTCGCTGTTGATTATGTGTCCAAATGGATTGAGGCAATCCCCACTCGAACTAATGACCACAAGGTGGTCATCAATTTTGTTAAAAAAAACATCTTCAGCAAATTCGGGATTCCGAGGGCCATCATCAATGATGGTGGCACTCATTTCACTAATGTCCAGTTCCATAATGTGCTGGCTAAATACAAGGTTAATCACCGAATCTCCACACCTTACTATCCCAAGACGAATGGATAGACCAAGATCTCCAATCGGGAGATCAAGAATATTCTGCAGAAAACAGTTAGGCCTGATAGCAAAGACTGGACTCAAAAGCTTGAGGACGCTCCTTGGGCCTACCGTACAGCGCATAAAATGCCTATTGGCATGTCTCCGCTTCGTCTGGTGTATGGAAAGGCATGCCATTTAACTGTAGAGATTGAACATAGGGCATTCTGGGCAATCAAGCAATGCAATTTAGATCTGAGTTTAGTCGGGAAGACCAGGAAACTCCAACTATCTGAGTTGGAAGAGCTTAGAAATGATGCATATGAGAATGCCAAGATCTATAAGGCTCAGACCAAAGGCCTACATGATCAATTGATTTCCTGCAAGAGCTTTGAGTCGAACCAGAAGGTCTGGTTATTCGATTCTCAACTTAAGCTCTTTCCCGGCAAACTTAGGTCAAAACGAAACGGCCTGTTCATTATCGACCAAAATTTTCCAAATAGAGCCATTCAGATCTCTGACCCGAAGATGGGTAATTCATTCAAAGTCAACAGTCAACTTCTAAAGCCTGTTATTGACCGTACTCTTCCAGAACCGTCTCAGACACGATTGCTCTAGCCATGTTGTGACTTCTTTGGCTAGACTTCGCCTACCTGACGCCATTAAACTCAGCAGTTGTACATATGACACAAAGCTGACCCGAGCTTCATATTCAGGTGATATATTCCATACTCTACCCTTTCTTTCATGTCTCTTTTTCTCAATGTGGACATTGCATCAGCTAGGCATGGGGAGGTGGATTCATTTTTGAATCATTTTGTCAGCTCTGTGAAATTCTTGTAAATTTTATTCATAAAAAAATAAAAATAAATAAATAAATAAGTAAATAATTTGAATTAAGAAGGAATACTTGGACATTAGGACTTTTCAATCTTATGAAATATTACATTAGGATCTGAACACAAAGACCCTTTAGGTCTTTGGGCTTAATCAGCCCGTGTATCCACTAAAATGTGGATTTGTTTTTCTTGTCCTCGCCATCTTAATTTTATTTCAATTTGATTAAATAAGTTTGGGGTGATAACTACACGACTTATCAACCCACCCTCTGATTTGAGGGAACTTTAAGTCTAAAGCATCTACACACTATCTTTCCACTAACTTGTTGATCGGTAGTTTTAACAGAAATTGGGTAGCTAATGAACCTTCTAGGGTGATATGGCTGGCAAGTTATCGTGGGTAACAGCCCATAGGTAGGTTGTCCAAATCCCAAACACTGGACCATTCTCTTCTTGCTGCCTTTAGGTAAATCTTAGACCAGGGAAGCCACCTACTTAAAAAAAAAAAGTTAAAAAGAAAAAGAAAAGGAGAAAAGAAAAAGAAAATGAAAGAAATAAACCACACTTCTCCGCACGAGTATGGCTAGTAAGTGATGAGTCCATTTTAATGAACTAATATTATGCCTAAGTAACTTTAATCGTACCTTTTAGGTTTGTTAATAATTACATTAAGTTATAGAATGTTTGCATGCATCAAGATTTAAGTTTATATCTATTTTATAGTATTCTATAACTTAATATGTAATGATTTTATGTTTTTATGTGCAAGAAGAATATTTGGCAAAAGAACAAGGAGGGGAGGGCAAAGTCCCCTTTCAAACAACCGGCGGCATTTTTTTTTCTCCCATCCTCCGGCCACCCTCAACAGCCGCCAGCCAAAAATAGCAAAGGGATTTGAAATCCCTTAACTCACTCATGCAGTGAGAGGAGATAAAGAGGTTGGGGAAAAGTTGGATAGGGGGCATCTTCTTCCTCTCTCTTGCGAGGATCCACCTTCTCCCTAGCCACCACCAACACTATGGTTAGAGCATACACCGTGAACCAAGCACAGCCAAGCGCTCTGCAAGCGCTGCGCCTGCCCTTGCAAGCCACGCCATCAGCGCCTCCATAGCAAGTGCCCGCTACATCGTGCCTGCACTAGTGCCCTGCCAGACTACCTGCAAGCGCCCGCGCTATCTCCACTACAAGCGCACCCCTGCAGGTGCCTGCACCCCCCACCAGCGCTCCTGCCTGCAGCATGCTACCACCGCAGCGTGCCTTCTCCCCGCAGGCGCTTCCCCATGCACTTGCCAGACTCGCATCCTTCTCCCCGCAGGAGCTTCCCCCCTCCAGCACCCGCCTTCAGCGCCTGCCACCAGTGCACCCCTCTGCAGGTGTGCCTTCAACCTCGCCAGTGCCTTCAAGCTAGTAGGAGAACCCACGCCCATATGCGTTTGCCCCTCTCTAGAACCTACGCAGACTCGCCTCCAGCGCCTCCAACCAGCGCCCCTCCAGCGCCTGCCTCCAACGTCCACAGGCGTTTCCCCCTCTCCAGCGCCTGGCATGCCCTCTGCAGATGCTGAAGAGTGACCATGTGCCAGACCCACCCCCAGCGCCTCCAGCCAGCAGCCCTGCAGGCACCCTCACCACCAGCTCTCTGCAGGTGTGCACCCGCGTGCACCTACGCCAGTGCCAAGTGCGCGGTCGCGCGGCTGTAGC
Organism: Thalassia testudinum; assembly: GCA_037157565.1. Classification (NCBI taxonomy): domain Eukaryota; kingdom Viridiplantae; phylum Streptophyta; class Magnoliopsida; order Alismatales; family Hydrocharitaceae; genus Thalassia; species Thalassia testudinum. Next base: position 6,297,504 of record JAZHRO010000035.1, on the reverse strand, counting down.
AGCGGCCATCCTCCTCCAATAGGCTACCGGCCATCCTCCTCCATCCGGCCATCGCCGGCCACCATGTCACCGCCGTTGCATAGCCCTCGTCGAGGCCTACCTCCCGGCCGACTCTCGCGGCCAACCGTGCACAGCCGCACACGCAAGGAAGAGAGAGGAGAAATCCTCTGTTTTCTTCCCCATTAAAAATTACATTTACTGCCATTTCCACCAAAATCAATTTCAATTTATGATTATTTAATTATGGTGAAATTGTGACTGTACACTCAAACTTTCTGATAATTGCGCATTATTGATATTCACATGTTTCAACATTGGTTTTGGGATTAACATGTGCACAAATTTTCTCTAATATGTGTCAATTGAAAATTACATAAAATCATCACATATTTATTAAATATTTCAGCGAGGAAAAATTGCACATATACCCTTATATTTTTGAGTTATTGTGCATCTTCTTTCTATCGCATTTCATGTCAGGTTTGATTAGGGGTTTTGCACTTGATCAAAAGAATACAAAATAATCGAGAATTTATTGCATAATTGCCTCCCTATAGACACGACCCGCTCTTCTGTGAGTGGTTATTTTTATTGTTGATTAGTCAATTTTTCCGCCACTTAAATACTACAACAATGTGTTATTTCATTTGCGAAACCTAATCAAAAGTGGAAAATCGACTTGTCAGTAAGTTGTCTATGGTAACAGCTCATTGACCAGTTGTCCAGAACCTAGCTCATGAAATGCACTGAAAATTCCCAAAACACTTAGGAAGAAGCAGAGAAGTAGAATAAACCAGGAAGATATACACTAGATTCACCCTTGTGTTGACCCCATAAAAGTAAAAGTAGGGAGAAAGCTATTGGTCGTAAAGATACACCTTTAGGCAGAACTCTCTTTTTAAGGTCACCTAAAGGCGTAGAAACCCGAAGTCCGTTCTAATTGTCGATCAATGAGTCTATCACATTCACAATAAGATGATTAGAACTTAGGGTTCTCATCAAATCTTGGGTGGGTTGAATGGCCGTAGAAAGCCACTCTTTAACCCTAAACTCAAAACTTCAAAAAAAAAAATTTAAAATAATAAAAAGAGAAAAGGAAAATTTTCTTTGAATAAGGTGAACGCTTGAGGCGGTCTGCATTTTGGTAGATACCCAGGCGCTGTTGTGTCCTTCAAAGTTCAGATCTTGAGTAAAAGAATTTCTTAATGTTGAAAATAACTTATGCCCAAGTAATCCAACCTAATTCTTTTATAAATAGCATGTAGTTTTTGCTAGGGACTAGGAAAAGATAGGGATGAGGGTGTGATGTGCATACATCTGATTAACCTAAAATGTCTATTAATGCATGTTCTTAGTGTCACATTAGCATCATACATTGTAAATAGTGCATAACATGCATAATCATGCATTTAGATTAAGTTGTATAAATTATACAGTAATTGTCTCCTTTTAATGGTTAGGGACAAGACGACTTTTTATCGGGACCTCAGATCGAAGATCCAACCATACGGATCTGATCAGGGCGACGATTGGAGTTCAACGACTCCAAGATCGCCCTAATCGGATATCTGTAGCACCAGATAGAGATCGAGGAACCCTAAAGATCAAGGGCTAATATGGTGTTAATCCACACTTCAAATGACAAATATAATTGTACGGATGGATTTGGATCAACGATCGCAGCCTAATGGCATGAAAATCAATCCAATCTGACACTTGTGGCACCATCTACAATACTCAGAAGATGGATGGCCAAGATGGTGCCACATGGCGCCATCTCAGCCGCCCAACCAGCCGTTTGCACCTGCTGCAGCCTTTCCTCCTCATCTGACCGATGCTTCTGGGACGTTGGATGCTCATCCAATGGCTGTGGGGCGTGCGCACATGAAACAAGCGCTCGACCAAAGGCACCCGCAGTGCGTTGGTCGAGCGCACTATCGAGAAGAAGAGACGCCCATTCGAGCCACGGATGCCTCAAATTGGAGCGAGGGCGAGCGGGCGCACGAGGGAGCAGAGCCGTGCGATTGTGATCCAATGGTGCTGCACAGCTGATAGCACCCATACGCGATCGGACACGTAGCGAGGATGCGAGATCGCATGCGTAGGTGCAAGCAGTTGAGGTGTGGCGAGGAGTGATCTAAGTCGTCCGATCTCACGATCGGATGGCTAAGATTTGAAGAATGTGGGCGTACATTTTAGGTGAGGAAGAGGAGCGGACACACGAGCACTTCCTACGAAGTCCACGTTCAGGCCTTTAGTGACGGATTTATTCGTTAGTAAAGGTCCTGAATTAATTTTTTCAAATTGTAATGACCAAAATGCCCCCACTCCTTGCAACTATAAAAGGAAACCCCCTTCATACGAATTTCTGATCCCTTCCTTCTCTTCTCTTCCTCTCCTAAGCTCAAGAGAAGCTTGTCCCACACTCGGGATGCTCCTCAAGAGATAAAATCAATTTTTCACCCCCATTCCGAAAGCAAATCCCGCGACGACGACGATGTGCTGCCTCGTTCCCATTCTTCCTGCCTCGACCTCTTTCTTCCCGCTTCATCCCTCGTCATCCAAGCGTTATCTCTTCTGGCTCGTCCTCCAAGCGATCGTCGAGGAGGATAACTTCTCTCTCCCATTTCATTTTCCTACTTTCTAGTTGTAATAGCTTTCCTAGTTTCTAGTGTAATTTCTCACTTTCTTAGTTGTAGAAACCTTTTGCAATATCAAGTGGATGTTTTCTCTCTCTCTCATTCTTATTGTCTATAGTATTTCATTTCATATATAATTACTCTGCTTTTTTAAGAAAAACACAAAAGGAATATAATTGTGAATTTTGATCAACGTAGCCTCCCTAAGTTCGACCCAGGATTTCTATTCCGGTATAAATTTTATTTGTTGAACCTGAGTTCTTCGCTATTCAAACTACAATGACAGGTTTTCAAAACCAAATCTGATAGCATAGTCCTCCGACGTTTCAACACCTTAGACATAATACATTAGCTTCTCACTTTCCTCAACCTCTTGTGGATTACTCCGGATCTTAACAAATACGTAAGTGTTTATGCTGTAGGAATAGGCCCAAGAGGCCTAAGGTCTGTATCTGTCACTAATCTCCTAAATTTTAGCCTTCCAGGTCTTAATTCATCATCCGATCAAGCCTAGATCTTAAGTGAGTTCCATACTCAATTATAGGGACTATCATTTTTTTTCTTTTGTTTGCACCTTTTTTTCTTTTCTTTCCTCTTCTTCCTCAATTTTTCAATTTAGCTCTCAAAATTATCCTTTCCTTTTCTCCTTTTTTCTTTCTGATGAAACCCCTCTATGAATCAACTTTCATATCATTTTGCCCTTTAATACCCCTCCATACCTAAGATTTGTAGTGTCCTCATTGCAAATTAGGTGGGTCTGAGTTCAGCTTAGATCATACAAAAGAATAGGTTTGGTGGGTGGTGAACAGGTTGGGATGATTTCAAGCTTTGATACAGGTATCAAAGGTGGAGTTGGTTGTTCTAATGGATGATTCTTAAAGTGCAATATGATTTCAACTTAGAGATAGGTTAGAAGCATCTCAGATTTTTCAAAATGATGGGTTGCCTCTCATTAAGTGCTAAGTTTAAAGCCATTGGCTTGGTGCAATGCAACTCAAAAGGATATGTCATCTGGCACACTGTGATGAGTGGTAGGAGATAATATGTGATCAAGGTGAATGAGAATCAGATGACCACAAATGAGGACAAAATCATGATGAAGAGTCAATCTAGATGGTCTATGATATGGATCAAGTTGATTCATTTCTAGGTGTTTCTTATTAAGCATTTTCGGAGGAATCACCAAGAAGATGCAGTGATCACGGGGCTTTGAAGTAAGACTATGCTGAGTCCAAGACCCAATAAAAGTGCACCTAGTCAATATAGTCTAAATGTTTGGTTCCTCTTGTGCAATGTGCCCGATTGCACATGTTTCTCGTGTTAGAAATCAGGGTTACAAGTAACACATCGTCGTAGTTGCAAAATGTGCGGTCAAATAAAATTTATAACTGAAACTCGAAAAGTGAGTCCCGGGTCGAACACGGGGAGGCAAATATTTGGTTTTATGAAATCCGCGCTTCACTTTTATTTCTTTTTGGTCATTTTTATCTTTTCTAATTTTTTTTCTATTTTTAACAAGCAAGAGATTAGGTCAATGAAAACTTTATCTACTTGCAAAAAGATAGGAGAGAGAAGGAGAGAGAGAGAGAAATAATCATCTATTTATCAAGAATTGTTTGTTACAACTACGAAAGCGAAAAATCTACACTACGAAAGCGTAAAAAGATAGAAAGAGGTGAGAGAAATCCCCCTCAATGGTTGCTCGGAGGACGACTCACTCTGGCGTCACCTGGAGGAAGGTGGTGAGGAGCGGGACGAAAAAGGACGGAGCTGGAGGACGGAGGATGGGATAGGACGATGTCGTGGCGAGGATCTTCTTCCCGAAGGGTGGCGAGAGGATGGCCACGGGATGCTCCACGAATGGGGATGAGAGGTGAGAAAACTATTTGGTTTTCTACTCTAGAGGAGCATCTCAAGCTTGGGGCAAGCTCTCTCTAGGGCCTTAGAGGTGGTGAGAGGAAAAAAGAAAGAGATGATGAAAAATGGAAGGGGTAGGGGTCCTTTTATAGTGGAGGAAAGAATCAAATTCGTATATAGGACATTTAGTGACGGTCATAAACATTGTAGAAGATCTGACACAAATGTTGTTGAAGATAGCCCACTCACCCACCCATGGTTGCGCTGGTATGCGCTTCGCACGCCCGTGTCGCACGCGCACGAACAATACGCGCCGCTGCGCTTGCGCATGTGTGCCTCTGCTCGTGCACGTGCACCTGTGCTGCTGTGCAAGTGCGGTGGCGTGTGTGTGCGCATGGGTGGCCTAGGTTGCACCACGTGGTGCAATCTGAACCGTCCATCTTCTTTCCTTTGTAGGGGATGCTACAGAGGTCGGATTGAGTCGATTTTCGTGTCATTGGGCTATGATTGTTGACTTGAAATCATCCATGCAGTTGGATTTGTCGTTTGACACTCCAGATTATGTCACTTAGTCCCTCGGCTGTTGATCTTTGTTGGATTGCATATGGTGCTACGGGACTCCGATCGAGGCGATTTCGGAGGCGTTGGACTCCGATCATCGTCTTGATCAAATCTGTATGGTTGTATCGTCAATCCGAGGCTCTAAAATAAGTATCCTTCTCTCCTGACCACAAAAAGGATGCAATTAACCTAAATTATATACAACTACTCTAAATGTATAATGATGCATGCTATGCAATATTTATAACATGAAATGCAAATCTAAGCTTAAGAACATGCATGAATAGGTATTTTAACCTAAATAAATGTGTCTACATCATACCCCAATGCCTATCTTTTACTAATCCCAAGCAAAATTAAGCGACATGCTAAGTATAAAATCGAAATTAGGATTAGATCGTTTAGGCTTAAGTCGTTTACTAACAATAGAAAATTTTAACTATGGTCCTAAACAACGTAAACTCAACAGTACCAGGGTGCCTGCTAGAATGCAGACTGCCCAAGTCCTCACCTTATTTGAAAAGGGAAGATACATTCTTTTATTTTCCTTCTTTTCTAATTTTTTATACTTCTGGAGTTTGAGAGTTCTGGGATAACTTTTTATGGGTACTCCCTGCCTAAGACTTGAGGATTCTAAGTGCTAAGCATCTTGTGAAAATAGTGAAAGACTCACTAGGCAACCGTTAAAACGGACTTCGAGTTTCTACGACCCTAGGTAACCTTTCCTAAAGGTTTATCTTTTCTACTTGTAGCTTTCTCCCTACTTTTATTTATGGGGTCAACACAAGGGCGAACCCAGTGTATATCTCCCCGGTTATTCTACTTCCCCGCTTCTTCCCTATGTGTTTTGGGAATTATTATGCATTTTTTCGTGAGCTGGGTTTTGGACAATCAGCTAATGGGCTATTACCCATGGCAACTTGCCAGCCATATGATGAGAAGCTCATCATGGTCTCCAATTACCCCTAATTAACTAGTCTTCGTAGTTAATTAGCTAGAAATATGTAAATATATGGGTTAATTATTAAATAAGGGACAAATAGTAAAGGACTTTAAAATAAGTTTAAAATGCCATAGTATCATCCAATTAGTATTATTAATAATTTAATTAATAATTGGACTCAAAATATTATCTAATTAGTGTGATTAACTTGCTTAAGTATAATATATACCTAAGTATGTAATCACTTAAGTAACATTACTTAATTAAATAAATTAATCTAAAAAGGTCAAAAAAGTAAATTCAAGGTCTAAATATAATAATTGTCTTATTTATAATCATATATAAAAAGTTGAAAAAGATTTAAATTAAAATAAACCTTGAAAACCTCAATTTACATTTTAGTCCTTATGTTTTATTTCAATCAGATCCTTATTCTTCATTTAGGTCCTCATCTTTCACTACGAACAAGTCCCTGAAACTTCTTCTTCTTTCTTTCTTTCTTCAGCCTTCTGGATGGTAGACGACAGGAGGTGCGTCCACCGTCTGATCACCGCACATCCGACGTCATTCCTTCTTCAAGCTCCTAGAGCTTGTGCTCACCATCTCCTTTTCATCCACCGGTCTGGATGATCTATAATCCTATGTTAGGGTTGGAGATAACCTCACCAATGTCAGAGAAGACGCCGGTGGTTACTCCCCTCCTAGCTTTTTCTCCGTCTAGATTCCACCTCCATCTCAGCTGTCGCCACCTATAAATACCCCTCCACACCCTCGATTTTCACCAAGTTAGCTCCCTTCCCTCTTCTTCACTGAGCTAACTGATAGGATATTCTCTCTAAACTCTGGCGACCTTCCTCCACTTCATCCATCTTCCTTCATCCATCTTCGATAGCTCTGGACCTCTGCTGACGTCAACCCAGTCTTCTAACGCATCGCTGACTAGGAGTTCCTCTGCTTCACCTTACAATTGCTCGCCAGACATCTTTCGCCAACCCTCTGATTTCCTCCTCCGTTATGAGCCATCGACAGAGATCTCCTACCTCCTTTGTCCAAGTAACAGTAGGTTAGGTAAGTAGATTAGTTAGGATAATTAGTTAGGTAGATTAGGTAGTTGTAATGTTAGTTTATCACTCGTCTTCCTCAGCTTCCGCAAGCTCCTTGAGCTTGTCAGGAGCAATTCTTTTGTCTTTTTAAGTCACCGTTCACCTTCTCACACCTTCCATGAACATGTCTCTCATCCTTAATTACTCAATTGATCATCTAATCAACTAAACCAACTCCACCTCCACCAACTGCTCCTACTGTCCATGGCAACAGTAGTTGAGCTTATTTCACCTTCACTCGGTCCCCCACCATTTATTCATTGCCTAAGGGCCCTAATCCTCACTTTAACTTAAGTAATTACCCCCTATAACTTAAACGCCCAATTTTAATTAAGCTCCTGAGCTCGCTGTCAATGGCAGGTTAGGAGAAGTTTAAACCATTAATTATACATCTATATATCATCACAAATACCTGTTGACTTGTTTCCTCCACTCAATTGAGTGGGAAAACAAGTCCTGAGCCTAATCAAACTCAAAACATGTCTAAAATGAATTCACTGTTTAATCTTCACTTTATTGAACAATTGACAAAATTAATTTGTTCTTGAGGTTTCTTGTGACCTCAGGAAGCTTTTTAAATCATCAATGGCACAATTTCACAACATCTGTATAGCTTCACCTTTCCCTGGACTCACCGGTGCTCCGACGAGTCAAAACAAGCTCTTCAGCCCGTAGTACTTAGTGAGAAGCTCCATATCATTGATTTGAAGTCCACTGATCATGCTGAGGTAGTTTCTTTGAGGTTTTAGTGTCTGGAGTTTTTGTTGGGTATTCATCTTCTCCAACTTTGACAAAGTTGGAGATGTTTGACAGTTAGGTTTAAACCTTATTCAAGGGGTCTAAAAGCACCAGTGCCTTGCCATGATACAATTCCTATGAGTGAACCACTGTGATAAACTTTGGTTTGTTCTGAGAAACAAACTCCACTTCAAGCTTAGGAAACAGGATAGGAAGCCTAGGAACCTTAGTTGAATCATCTTTCTAAGGGTCTGAATATGTTCCTGAAGTTAAAGAGATGTTTAAGGCTTTAGTTTCCTTTGAAATAGTTAAACTCAGAAAGTCAAAATTTGAGGCTAATTGGTCAAACTAAAGTTTGATCCTTGGATTTTGGATTTAAATAGATAAATTGAGGAGTTCAAACTGTTGCTGAGATGCTTGTAAACAATTTAGATGAGATTTGGATGAGCTCTGATCAGCTTTTTGGTAGAAATTGAATTCTGTTCAGTTTGGGTTGTTTTTGAACCTAAACTGGTGACAGTAGCTTTGTGATGAGATTTTAATGAATAATCTGCCTAGATAGGTTCGTAACAACCTCTAGAGATTGTTTGATTTGATTCAATAGGTCTTTAGCCGTCTGTATGACCTTTTAGAACTTAAATCACAGTTCTGAAACTCCTTGGAGAAGCTTTTAGCTTCTGCACCTTCCCTGAAGCTCCTTAGAGCTCAATTCCTCCACCAACAACCGTAGAATTACCCTCTGAATCCCTTTAATACTTCATCTGGAAGTCAAAAGTCCAGTCTATGGACCTTAGAGTCAAAAATCCACTCTGCAGGCCAAAATAGCCGTGGTCAACCCAGGACCTTTGCCCTTCAAATTGAAGAGCTTAACCTCCCCTGAGTATTAAATTGACACTTCAATCATGTAGAACAACTCAAGAGATTTCCAGCAATCTTTTATTTTCTTAGAACGAAGCTCTAAGCTGGCTGGAATCGACATTTCAAGTCTGGACTGGGAGGGGGAAACTTAGTCCCACCTCGGTAGAACCAGAGGGATCGCATGGGTATAAAACTGATTTTTGTTAAGGGCATATCAGTTGACAGCGCACGACGCAAGGAAATGAACTGAGCATTGGGTGTGTGTGTCGGTGTGTGCAGTGCACGTGCCGGGTGTGTGTGCGCCTGTGGGGGGGCGAGTGTGGGCCCGTGAGGGTATGTACATGGGCCTGGGTGGCCGTGAGCTGGATGGGCTCAAGACTATGCGAATCGGAAATAAACCGACACTAAATTAATCCAGGCTTGGACCTTGTAGGGTTTGGTCCCACCTTGAGAAGGGTGCTATGTATTCTCGACCGGTCCAAGCTGCCAATTAACAACCTAATTTTTGGTTTAAATAGTTAGACTGATTCGGTTCAGAAGGTCTGCAAGGGCTCAGAAGGAAAGGATGCTAAGGAGAGGAAGATGAGGAGAAGAAGTAAAGGAAAGGAAGAGAAGGAGAAGAAAGGGAGAGCTCGTAAGATAAAGAAAGGTAAACAGGCACAAGGGCTAAAGGGAAAAGGCAGAGTAAGAAAGAAAGAAAAGAAAGAGAAGAAGATATGTAAAAGAAGGAGCTCGAGAAAGATTAAGAAGAAGATTAAGAAATAAGTAAAAAGAAAAGAGAAAGAAAGAGAAAAAGGTAAAAGAAGAAGAGAAACAAAGAGGCTGAAGACAAAGGAGAAATTCATGGTTTAATTTCTTCCATATTATTCATTCCTTTTGAGCTTAATGTTGTAATAAGGCATATTTACATTAGAATTACTTTTTCTTTCCTTAATCACTTGAAATAAAAAGAAATAAACATGTTTACTTGTTGTTAAAGACGATCATTTGTGTAAATGTGTTTCTTATGGAATTTTGCATATTATTTTAATTTGAAATCGTTAAGCAAAATTCATGCTCTTAAAATAAATTTAATTATACTTTCTATAAGTAGTTTAGACTTAATGGTGAATTCTAATTAAGTTATACCTCCCAGCGAACGACCTGGACTTAATCAGTTAAATGAAATAAAATCTAAAATGTTAGGTTAACTTGACCCTATACTACTTAATCGACATAAATTCAAGTTGACCTAAGTTAATTTCTTCTGTACATAATTAAGCACAATTAAATTAATTAACTGTGTTGAGAAAGATGATCACCATTTTAATGGCGCCATTGCCGAGGAGGTAACTGTAATTAAATTTGCCATTGTTACTGTTTTGTGTTTTGTATTAATTAGTTTTGTTTTTGTTTTTGTTTTGTCTTCTTTTCAGGTTTACCTCTACAGGTATTCTTAGGAAAGAAGGTGATTTTTTTTTCTATTTTTGATTTTCACTATACATACATTTGTAAGTGCTCTTTCCTTATTCTCTAGTTTAGTTTGAATTGTTGCATTTAGTTAGTTAAAAATTAAAAAAATATAAAAATACATACTTTCTGACTAGCAGCAGAATGTTATAGGCATACACTCTTAGGAGTGCATTTACTTGCTAGTAGTTTACGATCTTACTCGGGAAAATTTCTATTATTTTTGTCGCATCAGCGGGAAAACACGTGAAAAAATCGCGTAGATCCCTATCCTGGAGATAATATCAAGACCACATATTTGTTGAAAATACTTGAAAAGCGATCCTTTTACTTCTTTCTATTATGTTTTTGAAAAGATTAAGTAAGAAAGAGAATGATAAAAATTGTGACTTAAATCTGTTTGTAGAATGCATGCGGGTTTTATCGCTATCATCTGTTGCATGCTATCGTGCACACAGCACGATCACTAGAGTCACACGAGTCTAAATTTTCTATCTCTCCTCTTTGCACCTGTTATGGCTTCGGTCGAAGATCAACAAGTCTGTCTCACTACTAGAGCCCCGGGGAGCTAGTAGTGAGCGGTCTCAATCCTAGACTTTAGGCCTTTGAGCTTTAAGGATACGCACTTGCGTAGATACACATTTAGGATGCGTATTTTGATATTGATACTATACTTGTTTGCGTCCAAAATATTTTGCGTATTCTAGGACTCTCTTCTTTCCTTAGAAGAGAAAAACCCACTTTTTCACGTTGTTTTGCGGGTTCTGTTGCCACTGATTTCTGGTGGTGTGAATGTACCTTTGCACATTCTTTTCATTTTATGCACAGGAGGTGATCCTTGAATCCGCCTCTTGTAACTCCTTTGACAGGTGCTCCCAAGCCGGATGCAACTAAGCAACCAATCAAATTCCCATCTGATTTGTCTGTTTCTATGGATTAATTGCAAAATCAAAATCCTGAGATCCCTTCTTCTTCTGGTCAGGGGGAGATGCCACCTTTTGACATTCATGAGGTGCTCTTGAACCAAAATCTTAGATTGCTTGAACCAAATCGTCAAATCAATCTTTTAACAACTACTTTGAATAATTTACAAAACCTTCAAACCTGTCCTCCAGCTCAACCTGAGGTGGGTTTTGACCTTCCTAATTTACCGATTCCTCGTCCTAGGTCTCTACTCTGAGACTACTATAATCCATGTAATGCACAAGTAGAGCCTAATGTTAGGATTCCCATTGGGGAAAATGACCTAGAATTAAAGCCAAACAATATAGGTTTAATCCCACATTTTCACAGATTTGCATCCGAGGATCCATTCCAACATATTGAAGATCTTAAAAATCTATCTCAAACTCTTGGACCTCGAAATCAAAATAGGGAAATCCTAGTCATGAAGATGTTCTCTTTTAGCCATAAAGATAAAGGCGCATATTGGTATAGAACTATTGCAAGACCAATCTCAACTTGGGCTGAACTCGAATCTGTATTCTTGAAGAAATTCTTTCCTATTTGTCGCACGAATGCTTTAAGGCGAGCAATCACAACTTTCAATCAAAATCAAGGAGAACCAATTCATGAAGAGTGGGAATGCTTTTAATGAATTACAAAGGAAATGGCCACATCATGACATCCCTTGTTGGCAACTAATGTATATCTTCTATTATGGATTGCAAGAAGGCATTTGCAATCTAGTCGATGCCTCTTTTGAAGGGAACTTTCTCAATCGCTACGCAGAATCTGCTTTAGAATTATTTGAAGGGATGGCAAAGAACTCAATCAACAATGCATCCATGTCGCAATTTATGCAGGGCACGAATACAGCACATCAAAATCTGCATAAGGGCATTCACGAGATCGGTAATCCATCCAGTTCAAAGGATTTGGAAATTATTGTAGAAAAATTGGACAAAGTCGACATCATAGCAAAGCATCTTGATGAGGTCCGAAATACTATGAAAACTCTTACACCTCTACTTGCTACGCAAAATCTCGCGCATTCACCTGTTTCATAAATTCCCATGGGGAGGGAATTTGTGAATAATCAAGATTCTAGAGATCCATCTTCCTTGGGTTTTCTATCTACTCCTACACCAACCCAAGGAGGGACCTTTATCCCATAATCTTTCCTACCTTTTTCCCCATCTCCTGCTTTTGTGGAAAGCACGCCCTATCCTTTAGATTTAAATGCCATTCAGGGATATGCACCAAGATCAAACCCATATTCTAATTCCTATAATCCTGGATGGCATAATCACCCTAATTTCTCTTGGTCTGACCATTCACAAAGACCATCATATCTGACTCAGACCAGGCAAAACCCGCCTACATTGCCATTTCAGCAACCTAATGCGAGGCCATTTTATGTGGGTTCGCAAAACCCCGTAGGGCCAAATAGAGATTCACAACTTGACCAGATTTTGAAAGCTATGACTGAGAGCCAGTGACAGAATGCTGAGGCTCTTACTAAAGTCCAATGGCAATGTTTGGCAGAGTTGGCTGATCTTAGGGGCCAAATCACATAGTTAACTGAATCTCGTCAGCTAGGGGCCCTTCCATCCCAGCCAATTCCAAACCCTAGGAATATCTAGGAGGGACAACACTCGAGAGTGCAAAATCTGAATCAGGAACATGTCCATTTCCTTAATCAATTACCCCTAAATCCAAATCTAAATCAAAATCCAAATCCACCCTCTCCTAATCATGATTTTGATTATCTTAATCAACAGCAATCATTTTCAAATCAACCTTTGATTTCTGATTCATCTTTCCAAAATCAACAAGCATCTTCTTCTTCATTAACTTCCTCTTCACATGCAGGTATTAACTCTGTTACAACCCACAGTTGAACTTCCACTAGGGATCCAGTTTATCCAATGTACCTATACCAAGACCCTAGTACATCTAGAATGACCCTTGTTTCTACACCTGAAAGAGGTGCAGAACCCGATCCTGCAATTCCCGCTAATTCGCGAGATTTTGGGAAATACCTCACTAGAACAGGAAATCCATGCCCCATTTCTTGAAGCTTTGGAGAAGACTAGGAAACAAAAACAACTTGTTACATTAGATGAAGATTTAATTAAAATTTTTGAATAGTTACACATTAATATCCCACTCCTAGATGCTATCAAACACATTTTGACTTACACGAGATTTCTTAAGGAGTTGTGTACTCCTAAGTGTAAGTCGAAGAAAAGAAGCACTGTAGTACTTTCAGAGTATGTGAGCTCTATAATTTCAAGTATGCTTCCTTTGAAAAAGAAAGATCCAGGATCTCCATTTATTTCCTGTATAATTGGGGGTCAGTGTTTTGATAGAGTCCTCCTTGATTTAGGAGCATCTATTAACCTCATTCCTTTATCCTTGGTAAAACATTTCAACATAGAAAACCTTAAGTCTACCAATGTGACTTTACAATTAGCCGATAGACCTATTAAGTCACCTAAAGGAATGTTGGAGGATGTAATTGTAACAGTTCAGGATTTTTATTTCCCAGTAGATTTTATAGTCCTTGATATGGAAGTACCCGAACACATTAGAGATACCCCAATTATCTTAGGGAGACCCTTCTTAGCCACTACAAAGGCCAACATTGATTGTGAATCTGGAAAGATTGAATTGAAATTTGGGGAGAAGACAATTAAGTTAGATATATTTAGAGCTTCTAGAGGATTGGATTGCAATTGGATTGAGGAAATCAAATCTATTGCAACTTTTGAGGATGACATTAATTCCTTAGAACTAGAGATCACACCTTTTGATATCCCATACCCTCAAAACAACGAAACCCTATTATTAGAATCTTTACTCAATCTTGAATGTGAATCTTATGACTCATCTAACTCACTTCTCGTAATCTAAAATCCCGCCGCAAATCCTGCTGTTGATTCTACTCCTGTACTAGAATTGAAACCATTGCTTGATAATCTTAAATATGTCTATCTCGAATCTGATCAAACATATCATGTAATTATCAACTCTTATCTTTCTGAATCACAAGAATCGAAATTGATCATGGTTCTTCGAGATCACATGAAGGCAATTGGGTGGACTCTACATGATCTCACTAGGATTAGCCCCAATTTTTGTACTCATCGCATCTATATTGAAGATGGGGCATGACCTTCAAGAGAAGCTCAAAGACGTCTAAATCCAAATTTAAAGGAGGTCGTAAAGAAAGAAATAATCAAGTGGCTAGATGCTGATATTATTTATCCCATATCTGATAGCCCTTGGGTTAGTCCAATTCAAATGGTACCTACAAAGGTAGGACTCACCATAATTAAGACTGAATCTGGAGAAACCATTCCCACACGAATTGCAAATTCGTGGCAGGTTTGTATTGATTATCGTAAGTTGAATACAGTTACAAAGAAGGACCATTTTCCTTTGCCATTCATTGATCAAATCCTTGAGAGATTAGCTGATAATAGGTTCTTTTGCTTTTTAGATGGTTACTCTGGATATAATCAAGTAGCAATATATCCCGAAGATCAAGAGAAAATAACTTTCACCTTCCCCTTCGGAACTTTTGCTTTTCGAAGAATGCCATTTGGGTTTTGCAACGCACTTGCAACTTTTCAGCGTTGCATGTTAGCCATTTTCACCAAAATGGTGGGTGAATATATGGAGGTTTTTATGGATGATTTTTCAGTATTCGGGGAAACATTTGATATTTGTCTGGATAATTTGTCGAAGATTCTTAAGAGATGTATAGAAGTGAACCTTGTCCCCAGTTGGGAGAAGCGCCATTTTATGATTCTAGAGGGCAGTGTACTTGGTCACCTCGTGTCTGAGCGAGGTATCCAAGTAGATAGAGCTAAGATCAATCAAATTGCAAATCTTCCAATTCTTGACTCGTTCAAAGGCATTAGATCATTTCTCGAGCATGTGGGATGTTATAGGAGATTTATAGTTGACTTTCCAAAAATTGCCCGACCACTCACAAACCCCCTCACAAAGGATACTACTTTTGAGATGAGTGAGGAGTGTATTTCGGCATTTAAGACATTGAGAGACAGAGTTACACAAGCTCCGATCTTGCAACCACCTAATTGGGATTTATCATTTAAGATCATGTGTGATGCATCAAATTATGCAATAGGAGCTGTTTTGGGATAGAAAATTGAGAAGAATCTGGTAGTAATTTACTATGCTAGTAAAACTTTGAATGAGACACAAAGGAATTACACAGTTACAGAAAATGAATTACTAGCAATAGTATTTGGATTAGAAAAGTTCGGATCTTATATACTCGGATCTTGAATCATTGTGTACTCTGATCACTCAGTCCAATACCTTCTATCCAAAAAGGACACGAAACTTAGGTTGATCAGATGGATCTTGCTTTTGCAAGAATTTGACCTAGAAATTTGTGACAAGGTGGGATGACAAAATGTTGTTGCTGATCACCTTTCTCGCCTTCCTTCTGATACCATTGAATCATCTCCTCCAATTACTGAACACTTTCCTGATGTACATCTTTTGACTATATCCTCAGATCTTCCTTGGTACGCAGATATTGTTAATTATTTGGTTACACATCAATTCCCGCCAGACTGGGACGGCAATCGTAAATCACTACTCAAAGCAGAAGCCAAATGCTATTTCTGGGAAGATCCATATCTTTTCCGACTCTGTAATGATCAAATCATCAAGCGTTGTGTCACTTCTTCTGAGATTGATTCTATCCTCTCTTTTTGTCATGACCAGGCTTGTGGTGGTCATTTTTCTGTCGAAAGACCGCTGCAAAAATTCTGCAATGAAGGTTTTATTGGCCCACTTTATTTGCAGATTCACAAACATATTGCAAGGCATGTAGTCGCTGCCAAACTCTTGGTGGCATGTCACGAAAAGACATGATGCCTCTAAACCTGATTGTTGTCTGTGAAATATTTGATATTTGGGGGATAGACTTTATGGGTCCATTTCCATCCTCTTTTGGCTTCGAATACATTTTACTTGCTGTTGATTACGTTTCTTGTTGGATTAAAGCCATACCCACATGCACAAACGATCATCGAGTTGTCATTCCTTTTATACAGAGTCATATTATTGCTCGTTTTGCGGTACCTCGTGCCATCATTTCAGACGGTGGTTCCCATTTTATTAATGCCCAGTTTAGAAATCCACTTAGAAAATATGGAGTTACACATAGTATTTCTACACCTTATCATCCCCAGACTAATGGGAAAACTGAGGTCTCTAATCGGGATATCAAAAAGATCCTTCAAATGACAATCTGACCCGATAGGAAGGATTAGTCTTCCTGTTTAGATGAGGCTTTGTGGGCTTATAAGACTGCTTACAAAACACAAATAAGCATGTCACCATATAGACTTGTTTACGGGAAACCCTGTCATCTTCCCGTAGTAATTGAACACAAGGCCTATTGTGCAATTAAAGCCTATAATTTAGACCTCGTGAAGGCTGGTGATCATCGTAGGTTGCAGATTAGTGAACTTGAGGAATTACGCCTTGATTCCTATGAGAGTTCAAAGCTGTATAAGGAAAAACTTAAAGCCTTCCATGATAGATATATTTCCCGCAAATCTTTTACACCTGGTCAGAAGGTGTTGCTTTTTGATGCCAGTTTGGAGCTCTTCCCTAGGAAACTTAGGTCTAAATGGCAAGGGCCATTTATTGTTGTTAGAGTCTTCAACAATGGAGCTGCCAAAATCATCGAACCCAACAAGGATCCACCCTTCAAAGTTAATGGTCAACGTTTAAAACCTTTCTTGGAATCACATCGTTTGGGTCATGTTGGAGACTGTTACATGCTCCATTAGGGTTTGCTAACTTCCATCCATATTTTCTACATAGTTGTTTCCTACTTTCTACAGTTTTCTCTTCCCATACACTTTTCTGATTTTTCACCTCATCTTATATTGATTACCTTCATTTAGTCCGACTGTTCACTTTGACCTTTGGTCAGAATTGAAATCGTCCGCACAGAGATCTTTGATCTCCTCTACCCGACTCCTTCCATCACCCTACACTAAATGAAGTGTAATATCTTTTCACCCTTCTTACAATGAGGACATTGTAAAATCGTGGCTTGGGAGGTGTGAAGTGAAATTTTCACTTCAAGTGTAAGAAAATATATAAAAAACACACATAAAAAGCAAATACCCATAATTTTTTTTAAGAAAAATAAAAATACCAAAAATTCTAAAAATTTCAAAATAAAAATTATCATAAAAATTTGAAAAATTTTGAAAAAATTGGAAAATTGTATAAAACATAAAAATAAATATATATAAATATAAAAATTTTAAAATTGAAAAATTATAAAAATAATAAAAGGGGTATTTTCATTTAGAATTAAGAAAAGAAGAAGAAAGAAAAAATATATATTAATAATTAAGAGCTTAATTATTCTTTTAGGTCAGAAACCAAAAAAAAAAAAGAAATTATAGTATAGATATATAAAAGCATTAAATTCTTATTTAGATTTTTACTTATAACATTTTGCAAAAACACACTTTTATTTGCAAAATTTTGAAACAAGATTTTATTTGAATTAGAATCTTTGAACCTTAAAGCTTTGTTTTTCTATTCTTACCCTGAAATTAAGAAACTAAGGTGTATTAAGTTTAATACTTAAGTTTTGGAATTAAATTGTAACTTTTTAATCAATTAGATTAAGTAATCATTTTTCTTTTTGAATATTTGATTTTATCATAAAGTTAAGTAAAAAAGCTAGATATTCAGAATTAATTAAGTAAAGAGTTAGTAGAATCTTTCAAGTCTATCAGGCTATAGTTAGCTTAATCAACTAGAGGACATTTAGCTAGACTTAGTGAGTTTTTGTCTTGACAGATCCTATAGGAGGAAACTAGAAGTTTAAAGAACCTGAGAGTGAATGGTTTTGTTGTCCAAGCTTTGGTTTGAGAGCTAAGTAACCTAAACATCCAAAAATCACACACATAGAATTGTCTTGATGGCATCTGAGATCGCGAAAACATAGAGGTTAAGAGATTGATTCTAAATCCTCTTTAGTCCAAGGATTTCCGTGAGGCAGTTCTTAAAAGGGTGAAGGATGTGCCACACACCTAGAAAAAAGATTTGGAGTATAAAGTTGGTAAGAAAAATGAGAAGGGGAAGAAAAATAAAAAAAAATAAATAAAACACCCTGCAATTAAGTACCTCGCTACAAATGGGTACTTGTGCAGTTTTTCCATAAAAATAAACTATCTTGGTATAAATAGATGCTAGCCTTCCTTCCATCAAATAAAAGAACACCTCTTTACATATCAGTGTTCTAACTTATAGAAAAAGTTGAAAAAAAATATGGAGATAAAAAAGACCCAGTGGTCCACCGAGGAGATATACACAAAAAGTGTTGACCACGGGATAGAAAATTGGTGAGGAGAAAGCAACCAAACCTAAGTAAGGCCAAGCCAAAGGCTTGAATTTGAATAATCTGGATTGGAAATTGATGTCTTAAGATCTGGATTTTTGCAAATTTGGATGCCTTTAGGACAACTCTCTTCACAAGCATGGATGTTTTAAAATCATAGCTACTGAACCTTGGTATTGGGCAATGAAGCCTAGGAAATCGGGTTTTGAGGATTTGTAGTTGAGACCTAAAGGAGAAAGATTGACAAAATCCTAGGTCTAGAAGTTTGTCCTTAGTGCTGTAGGCTGGTAGATTAAAGTTTTACTACTCTAAGTTTGATTAATGATGAATATCTAGTTAATTTTCTTAAACTTAGATTGATAGAAATCAAATATCATAAACAAAAGATTAACTTAAGTCTATTGAGTTTTTGAGTTAAAATTTAATTTCTAACTCTTAGGTTTTGTTTTCTTAAAACACTTTGAATTCTAAATTTTTAAGGGTTAAGAATGGTTACAAAGAATAAGTGATTTTTGAGATTTTAATTTTTGATAAAATTCTTGTTAACATCTCTATTTTTAATAAAGTGGGTTTTGAAGATGTTTTGAGTTTTAAGTCTAAGCAAGGAAATTTTCACAAAATGCTCTGTATATTAGTTATTTATATTAAATCTAAAAAAAAATTTTCTGACCTAAGCTTTCCTCTACTTGGTTCTTATTTATATTAATTTAAACCTAAGTGCTTTAAATCATCATATTTCTAGTTAATTTTGCTAGGGACTAGTAAAACTTTAGCTTGGGGGTATGATGAGAAGCTCATCATGGTCTCTAATTACCCCTAATTAATTAGTCTTCCTAGTTAATTAGCTAGAAATATGTAAATATATGGGTTAATTATTAAATAAGGGATAAATAGCAAAGGACTTTAAAATAAGTTAAAAATTCCATATTATCATCCAATTAGTATTATTAATAATTTAATTAATAATTGGACTCGAAATATTATCTAATTAATGTGATTAACTAGCTTAAGTATAATATATACCTAAGTATGTAATAACTTAAGTAACATTACTTAATTAAATAAATTAATATATAAAGGTCAAAAAAGTAAATTCAAGGTCTAGATATAATAATTGTATTATTTATAATCATATATAAAAAGTTGGAAAAGATTTAAATTAAAATAAACCTTGAAAACCTGAGTTTACATTTTAGTCCTTATATTTTATTTCAAAGGGCCCTTATTCTTCATTTAGGTCCTCATCTTTCACTACGAACAAGTCCCTGAAACTTCTTCTTTCTTTCTTCAGCCTTCTGGACGGTTGACGACAGGAGGTGCATCCACCGTTTGATCACTGCACATCCGACGTTATTCCTTCTTCTTCAAGCTCCTAGTGCTTGTGCTCACCATCTCCTTTTCATCCACCGGTCTGGGTGATGTTGTAATCCTATTTTAGGGTTGGTGACAACCTCACCGGCATTGGAGAAGACACCAGTGGTTACTCCTCGCCTAGCCTTTTCTCCGTCTAGATTCCACCTCCATCTCAGCCACCGCCACCGATAAATACCCCTCCACACCCTCGATTTTCACCAAGTTAGCTCCCTTCCCTCTTCTTCATTGAGCTAACCGATATGCTATTCTCTCTAAACTCTTGCAACCTTCCTCCACTTCATCCATCTTCGATAGCTCTGGACCTCCGCCGACATCAACCCAGTCTTCTGACTCATCGCTAACTAGGAGTTCCTCTGCTTCACCTCACAATCGCCCACCGGACTTCTTTCGCCAACCCTCTGATTTCCTCCTCCGTTATGAGCCATCGATGGAGATCTCTTTCCTCCTTCGTCCAGGTAACAGTAGGTTAGGTAAGTAGTTTAGTTAGGATAGTTAGGTAGATTAGGTAGTTGTAATGTTAGTTTTTCACTCATCTTCCTCAACTCCGGCGAGCTCTTTGAGCTTGTCAGGAGCAATTCTTTTGTCTTTTTAAGTCACCGTTCACCTTCTCACACCTTCCATGAACATTTCTATCATCCTTAATTACTCAATTGATCATCTAATTGACTAAACCAACTCCACCTCCACCAACTGCTCCTGCTGTCCATGGAAACAATAGTTGAGCTTATTTCACCTTCACTCGGTCCTCCACCATTTATTCATTGCCTAAGGGCCCTAATCCTCACTTTAACTTAAGTAATTACCCCCTATAACTTAAACACCCAATTTTAATTAAGCTCCTGAGCTCGCTGTCAATGGCAGGTTAGGAGAAGTTTAAGCCATTAATTATACATCTATATATCATCACAAATACCTGTTGACTTGTTTTCTCCACTCAATTGAGTGGGAAAACAAGTCCTGAGCCTAATCAAATTCAAAACTTGTCTAAAATGAATTCACTGTTTAATCATCACTTTATTGAACAATTGACAAAATTAATTTGTTCTTGGGGTTTCTTGTGACCTTAGGAAGCTTTTTAAAACATCAATGGCACAATTTCATAACATCTGCATAGTTTCACTTTTTTATGGACTCACTAGAGCTCCGACGAGTCAAAACAAGCTCTTCTGCCCGTAGAACTTAGTGAGAAGCTCCATATCATTGATTTGAAGTCCACTGATCATGCTGAGGTAGTTTCTTTGAGGTGTTAGTGTCTGGAGTTTCTGTTAGGTATTCATATTCTCCAACTCTGCCAGAGTTGGAGATGTTTGACAGTTAGGTTTAAACCTTATTCAAGGGGTCTAAAAGCACCAGTGCCTTGCCCTGATACCATTCCTATAAGTCAACCACTGTGATAAACTTTGGTTTGTTTTGACGACCAAACTCCTCTTCAATCTTAGGCGACAGGCCTGGAACCCTAGGAACCTTAGTTGGATCATCTTTCTAAGGGTCTAAATATGTTCCTGAAGTTAAAGAGAAGATGTTTAAGGCTTTAATTTCCTTTGAAATAGTTAAACTCAGAAAGTCAAAATTCGAGGCTAATTGGTCAAACTAAAGTTTGATCCTTGGATTTTGGATTCAAACAGATAGATTGAGGAGTTCAAACTGTTGTTGAGATGTTTGTAAACATTTTAGATGAGATTTGGATGAGCTCTGATCAACTTTTTGGTAGAAATTGAATTCTGTTCAGTTTGGGTTGTTTTTGATCCCAAACTGGCGACAATGGCTTTGTGATGAGATTTTAATGAATAATCTGCCCAGATAGGTTCGTAACAACCTCTAGAGATTGTTTGATTTGATTCAATAGGTCTTTAGCCATCTATATGACCTTTTAGAACTTAAATCACAGTTCTAAAACTCCCTGGAGAAGCTTTTAGCTTCTGCACCTTCCCTGAAGCTCCTTAGAGCTCAATTCCTCCACCAACAACCGTAGAATTACCCTTTGAATCCCTTTAATACTTCATCTGGAAGTCAAAAGTCCAGTCTGTGGACCTTGGAGTCAAAATCCACTCTGTAGGCCAAAATAGCCATGGTCAACCTAGGAACTTTGCCCTTCAAATTGAAGAGCTTAACCTCCCCTGAGTATCAAATTGACACTTCAATTGTGTAGAACAACTCAAGAGCCTTCCATCAAACTTTTATTTGCTTGGAACTGAGCTCTGAGCTGGCTGGAATCAACATTTGAAGTCTGGATTGGGAAGGGGAAACTTAGTCCCACCTTGGTAGAACCAGAGTGGCTGCATGGTTATAAAACTGATTTGTGTTAAGGGCATATTAGTCGACAGTGCATGACACAAGGAAACGAACTGAGCATTGGGTGTGTGTGTGGGCGCGTGCAGTACACGTGCCCAGGTGTGTGTGCACCTGTGGGCGTGCGAGTGTGGGCTCGTGAGGGTGTGTGCATGGGCCTGGGAGGCCGTGAGCCAGATGGGCTCAAGACTACGCGAAACAGAAATAAACGAAAACTAAATAAAGCCAGGCTTGGACCAAAGAGGGTCTAGTCCCACCCTGAGAAGGGTGCTATGTATCCTCGACCGGTCCAAGCCGCCAACTAAAAACCTAATTTTTGATTTCAATAGTTATATCGGTTTGGTTCAGAATGTCTGCAAGGGCTCAGAAGGAAAGGATGGTAAGGAGAAGAAGAAATGGAGAAGAAGCAAAGGTAAGGAAGAGAAGGAGAAGAAAGGGAGAGCTTGTAAGATAAAGAAAGGTAAACAAGCACAAGGGCTAAAGAGAAAAGGCAGAGTAAGAAAGAAAGAAAAGAAAGAGAAGAAGATATGTAAAAGATGAAGCTTAAGAAAGATTAAGGGAAAATATTAAGAAGAAGATTAAGAAATAAGTAAAAAGAAAAGAGAAAGAAAGAGAAAAAGGTAAAAGAAGAAGAAGAGAAAGAATGAGGCTGAAGACAAAGGAAAAATTCATGGTTTAATTTCTTGCATATTATTCATTCCTTTTGAGCTTAATGTTGTAATAAGGCGTATTTCCATTAGAATTACTTTTTCTTACCTTAATCACTTGAAATAAAAAGAAATAAACATGTTTACTTATTGTTAAAGAAGATCATTTGTGTTAATGTGTTTTCTTATGGAATTTTTCATATTCTTTTAATTTGAAATCATTAACCAAAATTCATGTTCTTAAGATAAATTTAATTATAATTTTTATAAGTAGCTTAGACTTAATGATGAATTCTAATTAAGTTATACCTCCCAGCGAATGACCTGGACTCAACCAGTTAAAAGAAATAAAATCTAAAATGTTAGGTTAACTTGACCTTATACTACTTAATCGACATAAATTCAAGTTGACCTAAGTTACTTTCTTTTGTACATAATTAAGCACAATTAACTTAATTAACTTTGTTGAGAAAATAATCACCACCATACTTCTACGATGAAGTGTGGTTTTGTTTATTTTTTATTTTTTTCTCCTTTTTCTATTTTTTTTTTCTTTTTCTTTTTGTTTGATTTTTTTTCTTTAAGTAGGTGGCTTCCATGATCTAGGATTTACCTAAAGGTAGTACAATGAAAATGGTCTTGTGATTGGGCTCTGGACAACCGGCTGATAAGCTATTACCACCGACAACTTGCCAGCCATACCACCCTAGATAGTTTATTAGCTACCCAATTTCCGAGGAAACTGCTGAAAAGTGAGTTAGTGCAAAAAAATATGTAGATGCTTAGGCTTAAAGTCCCCCCAAATCAGAGGGAGGGTTGATAAGTTGGATACTTATCATCCCAGTTTATTAGCCAAATTTAAAATGAATTTGAATTGGCAGGGACTCGAGACTAAGTCCACATTCGAGTGGACACTAGGGCTAAATAAGCCCGAAGACCTAAAGAGTCTAAAGAGTCTAAGTGTTTAGGTCCTCTCGTATCATTTCCTAAAGTTAATAACTTCCAAATGCCTAAGTTCTCTTCTCCTAATTCTTCTTTCTTTTATCTTTTTGAATTTTCAATTTTTTTTAAAGAAACTAAAAGAAATTCTACAGAGTTAACAAAGTGATTTCAGGATTAAGTATCCACTCCCCCATGCTTAAATGATGCAATGTCCTCATTGTAAAAATAAAGACATGAAAACGGTGGAGTAAATAGAATATCACCTGAGTGTCGTGAAAATCCGGTCAGCTCCGCAAAGAGAAGAGTGTATACACAAGCGCTAAGTTTAATGCTAGGCATAACATACATACAAAGAAGAAATTGAGAATTCACAAGTGTGGGTAAGAATCAAAATAAAAATATTGATCCTAAACCCTACCAGTAGAAGATGTTCATAGTCGTGGACCAGATTATGGTGTAGACCATGCCCCAACGTCGAGTGGTTCTAAGGTTCTGGATGAAAATCAAAGGTTGTTAAGCTTGCAGGGTTGGGCCTGCGATTTTGTGGTGTGCAACCCAAGACCAAAATGTCGGACAATGGGTAAAGATGGTTCAATAGGTGTGGTTGTCCACTGAACATCTAGCTCAGAAAAATAATCAATTATTTTGAGCTTAGGTTGCACGTGAAAGATATCGTAAGGGTCCTGGTAAAAAGTTGGTGGCTTTAGGTCAATAGGAACCCTTAGATCCAAACTTGTTTTTCCCTCAAAATTAACCTCCCAAATTTTCATTTCAACATTCCTATCCTCCAATATCAAGTGCTCAGGTTCCGGGACCTCTATCATACCGTTCACCCCATAAGATTTACCCAAGTCCAGAAATCATAGCTGACTTAGAATTGACTTGGGTACAATGATTTCCAAATCAAAATCAATCCCTTTAGGGTGTGGTTGAGGAATGGGGCTATTGATTGAATCTTCTAGTAAATGAGGATTCAAATCCTCCAAGTTAGCCCCAACCAAATCCAAATCTACAATAATTGGCCTATCAAACGGTTCGTCAAATTCCTCAAGCCCATTTGTCTCACTAAAATCATCTTCCTTACGCTCAAGTGAGACTTCACTAAGAGATTCTTCACCCTCAGAATCAAAGAATCCATGATCCTCATTTATATATGTCTCAAATCGATTGTCATTTCCTGGTTCAAAGAGACATATTTTTCCTCGCTTCCTAGCTCAAGGATCTCAGGTGAATCAATCGGTTCATCCTCAATGGGTTGCTCTAGCCCAACCTGGTCATCCCCGATCTTAGAAAATGTATCCCCCCTGACAGGCACCTGAGTGGGTTCAAACATTGGCTCTCCTGAAGGGGGTTCATCTTGAGAATCATCCCAATATTTGACTAGGGAAACCACAAATTTCATCCTCATCCTCGATAATTTCCCAAGAAGAAACTCACCCAGGTCCCTATCCCTAACATTTTGGAGAAAATCCAATAGAGAACTATTAAGTTCATCAATCATTTTGATCATAGGCTCCAATGCTTCAGTGCATGGTGTTGGCTGAGCTTCTATAGATTGTATAGTGTTCCTCAAATTAGCCAACACCCTATCCTAGATCTGGTTTAGCTGAACTGATTAGTTCGGTTCAGGGTTGGGTGGGTTCGGGTTAAATCTAGGGGAGTCAAGATATCGAGGTTCTCGGGTCCCTCCCTGATAGTAGGTCATTTTAGGTTGTTTAAAGGATGGTGGTGACGTATATTCAGTGGAATACTGGGGAGGGTAGGTGTTATAATCATTATATCTTTCCTGATTATAGATCGAGTTGGTTTGGTGATCAAAAGATGAAGATATATAATCATTATAGCTCTGGGAAGGATAATAATCACAGTCTTGTTGTCTAGAGTTAGGCCCTGGACACTAAGGTTCGGATTCATATCCCCAATCAAAGTTATCCTGGCTAGTGGCTAGTGGATGGGTAATCATAAGTCAAGTCGGGATAGTAATCGTCTTGAGGATACATGTTGGTCGAAGGGTAGGATTGGAAATGTGTGAAAGATGTGGAAGGATACATTGTGGAGTATGAGGGAAAACAAAATAGAGAAAGGTGCCCTGAAGTACAATCAACCAAACTTATCCTTATGTGGGTAGCCTAATGACCGACAGATTCCCAGGACCTATCTTGAGATTATAAATGATTTAGTCTACTTTTATCTGGTCAATCCAACCAGTTAGAACGAGGGACTAGGAAGAAGGTTCTTCCTTTGGCTTGTGCCTCTGGTTCCTAGTGTACCCCCCAGCTGTGATCGTTTGATACTACTCCCCTAGCTAGACATCAGATGGACCAGCAGAAGCAGATTAATCGAAAAAAATCTCAGTTTGAGCCCCGAAGAGCGAATCAATCCTTAAGCCCAATGTCTACTCAGTTTTAGTTAGGCTTGGGATGATCGTGCTTTTGGAATGTGATGGGCCCTTTAGATGGGTTGTGCCCTTAATGATCAGTTAAAATATGTGTGCATGCACAACTAGGGTTTTCAAACAAGGTTATTTGATGATGTGTCTTTTAGGATTTAACCTTGTTTAGTAGCTTTTAAGGTTTAATTCTTAGGTTGGTTCAATCAAGGTTTAGTAGAACACTCCAAGTTTTGAAAGCACAGGTGATGATATGTTCCTTTAGAAATCAGAGAAAAAATGTGGAGTGCTTGGTTCAGCCCTAAGAATCAACCCTAAGTGGAAAGCTACTTAATGAATCGCTTTTATTTTGAGTGGTGCGGCCCAAACAATTCAAGCAGTTGGCCTATTGCACCACTTAGTTAAGGCTCAAAGAAATGTTTGACCTATTCAGATTTCTACTCACTTATTTGTGTGTTGAGTTAAGTGTACCGGGTCCACAGGTCAAATCCCGGTTAAGTGGTAGAATTGATGTGATTGTGCACCTTAGGGTGAGAAGTTGTGGGTGTTAAGTGTGTAGCTTTCAGAAAATCCCACAAGAGAAGAGTATCTTTTTTATATATATGCAGGGGTGAGATAAGTGGAGGTGGCAAACAAACAACCAAATCTATCCTAGGGTTTATAAAAGGCACCTAAGTTGATTTGGGTTTGAGTTATTAGTGTGGTGAAATGAACTAGTGGGTGGGGGTGGTGGGGATAAACTTACAAAACCTTCATCCACACTTTTCTCCGATCTAACTGCTTTGGCCCCCCTCGGATGAGTACCTGCAATCATAGTAAGATCAGAGAAAAAGTGAGATAAAAGTTAGGTAAGGCGGAAAAACACGGAAAAGAAAAAAAAACCAATGAGCGTTGCCTCCCCGGCAACGACGCCAAAATAATCACACGTGTTTCGCATGTTAGAAATCAAGGTTACAAGTAACTTGTCATCGTAGTTACAAAATGAGTGGTCAAATAAAATTTATAACTGGAACTTGAAAAGTGAGTCCCAGGTCGAACATGGGGAGGCGAACATTTGGTTTTACGAAATCCGTGCTTCACGTTTATTTCTTTCTGGTCGTTTTATCTTTTTTAATTTTTTTGGTATTTTTAACAAGCAAGAGATTAGGTCTATGAAAACTTTATCTACTTGCAAAAATATAAGAGAGAGAAGGAGAGAGAGAGAGAAACAATCATCTATTTATCAAGAATTGTTTGTTACAACTACGAAAGTGGAAAGTCTACACTATGAATGCCTAAAAAGATAGAAAGAGGTGAGAGAAATCCCCCTCGACAATTGCTCAAAGGATGACTCGCCCTGACATCACCTGGAGGAAGGTGGTGAGGAGTGGGACGAAGGAGGATGGAAGATGGGGCAGGATGGCGTCGCGACGAGGATCTTCTTCTTGAAGGGCGGTGAGAGGACGACCACAGGATGCTCCACGAATGGGGATGAGAGGTGGGAAAGTTATTTGGTTTTCTACTCTAGAGGAGCATCCCGATCTTGGGACAAGCTCTCTCTAGAGCCTTGGAGGTGGTGAGAGGAAGAAAGGAAGAGATGATGAAAAATGGGAGGGGTAGGGGTCCTTTTATAGTGGAGGAAAGAATCAAATTCGTATATAGGACATTTAGTGATGGTCATAAACGTTGCTGAAGATCTAACACAAACGTCGTTGAAGACAGTCCACGCTCCCACCCGCTGCTGCGCTGGCACGCACTCCGCATGCCCATGTCATGCACGCACGCGTGACACGCACCGCTGCCTCCACGCATGCTTTGCATTGCTGCATGCATCGCTGTGCTTGCTTATGCGTGCCTCCTCGTGCATGTGCGCACTTGCACTGTTATGCGCGTGCGGTGGCACGTGCGTGTGCATGGGCATCCTAGGTTATGCCATGTGGTGTAATCTGGATCGTCCATCTTCTTTCCTCTACAAGGGATGCCACAGAGGTCGAATTGAGTCGATTTTTGCATTGTTGGGATGTGATCGTCAGCCCAAATCCATCCATGCGGTCGGATTTGTCATTTGACACTCCAAATTGCATCACCTAGTCCCTTGGTTGTTGATCTTCCTTGGATTGCATATGGTGCTACGAGACTCCGATCGATGCAATTTTGGAGGCGTTGGACTTCAATCGTCATCTTGATCAGATCTTTATAGTCGGATTGTCAATCCAAGGCTCCGAAATAAGTATCCTTCTCTCCTGACCACAAAAATGATGCAATTAACCTAAATTACATACAACTACTCTACATGCAGAATGATGCATGCTATGCAATATTTATAACATGAAATGCAAATCTGAGCCTAGGAACATGCATGAATAGGCATTTTAACCTAAATAGATGTGTCTGCATTAGTGCCCTAATAGATCATTATCCAACAAGTCATCTTGATCCTTTTCCAAGGGGTGCAAGTTCAATTCCTCAAGATATGACTCAAAGATTGGGTCATCTAATGGATCTTCTCTATAATTCTCATCCCAATCAAAGGTGAATGTCTGGAGAATGACTATTGGATCATAGAACTCTGGTTTTGTAAATGATTCAAACTTTGGGTTGTGGTCACTCCTGGTATCTGGAATACCCGATTCCTGGAGATGCTCAAATACTTATCATCATAAAATGTCTCTAGATTTATGGAATATAAATCCAAATCCCATTGAATGTCATCACCCTGTCCCCTGGAACCCATGTATACTTCTTCAGGATCAAAGGTGAAAGCCTTCAATACTCTTAATCAGCTGAAATCATGCTTGGCTGAATCGAGATCCTCTGCAATGCGGAAAACTTTTAGTTCTAGTTCTAAGTTTTCTATTACCGAGATGGTGATGACTTGCTAAATCAAACCTAGCTATTCTGCCGAGCATTTTTCCTTTCCTTTAGATGATGCCATGTAAATATTGATCTCAATTCTCTTATCTCCAAAGGCAGTTATCATGTGCCCTGATTCACAATTGATTATGGCTCCTATAGTAGCCAAGAAAGGTCTCCCCAAAATCAAGGGCATATCTTGTATTTGTTGTGACATGTCCATGTCAAGAACTAGAAAATCAGCTTGGTAGTTGAAATCTTTGACTCTAATTACCACATTCTCTACCAACCCAATCAAGGTGATTACAGTTCAGTCAACTAATTGCAGAATAATATGAGCAGGTTTTAGTTGTCTTATTCGTAGTTTATCAAATAGGACGGTTGGGATTAGGTTAACTGAAGCACTAAGATCCAGTATAGCCTGCTTAAAATTTATATCATCGATCTTGTAGTGGATTAGCGGGGTGCCTAGATCAGATTTCTTTTGAGGCAAACTGTTTTGGATTATAACACTTACATTTTCAGACTGTGCTACCTTCCTTTGCGAGGATTCCTCCACCTCTTTTTTAGATGAGTCAGGGGAGGTAGAGTGGAGAGTGAGGATATCAAGTAACGAGATAGTAACCCGTGCATTCCACAATGATCCCGTTATGTTAGATTTAGATAGTCCACTAGTGTGGAGGTGGGGTAAGATTTGGGATAGGGGAATGGATTAGCTAGCTTGAGGGATAGGTTTCTGTTTCTACCTCTTAGGTTTTGTCCTCAACCTTATTGAGTTGACCATGGATTAGGTGGGATTTGGGAGAAAGGCCATGGGGCATGATCTTGTGGTCTTTTCTCATGCCTACAACACTTATCATAGCATGGTCATGATGCGGAGGCGGAGGAGAGAGGATTGGATCCTACTATAGAATAATAGGGTTAATCATTGACACTTGATTTAGATCAGTTGAGGTGGAAGCTCCAAACATGAAGGTATGAGTCGGTGGGCCTGGCTGAGCGTAGCAAGCTTGGACCTAGATTTGATTCACCATGTGTTTCTTGGTCAACACGTTGTTGGGATTTGGCAGAGGTTGGGAAGGAAGTGCACCAGGCTGGTGAGTCCACACCATTTGTGCCAATTGATTTCGAGCCTCTGTGGTCTCTTCTTTGTGCTATTTCTGCATAGCTACATTAGTCTTCTAGATGTCAGCTAGGGCCTACAGAATCATTCTCATTTGATCTTCCTTGTTAGGCCTAGATTGGTAAGTCGGGTTGGGCCTAGGCTAGGCGGGCTAATATGGTCACTAAGCTTGTGGTCGGGGTTGGAATTGAGGTCTCGAGTTCTGATTATTTCCCTACCACAAAAAATTTTGGATGATCGCTCCATCTAGGGTTATATGTGTTGGATAATGGATCATTCGAGATGGTGTGGAGATCCTCGCAGGTCTGAGGAACTCCAAAGTAATTAGAGTACGAGGGTTCAGAGTTCCCTCAACTAGAGGATGGCATGAAGCTTCCCCTGAAACCAGGATTAGATGAGGGTGGATACATGTCCATCCCCTGATATGCGTGGTGGTGAATGTTATGCATGGCCTCCCTACCTGAGGGCGATTGTGCATATGTATTTTACTGTGCAGAGGTGGCTTTTTGTTGATGTCGAATCAATTTGTCCACCTTCTTCTTTATGATGGAGCTCTTATCTAAGTGATTGGCCACCAACTCCAAGTCAAGGGATGCAGATAGGTCTTGAGTCTCATGTGCCCCTCACTTGTTTGTCAATATGCAGGTGGTCGTCCGGTCGAACACACCCTTAGACTCATTATTTATGGAGTTCTCACACATGTTCTCAAGAATCTCCCAAATGGTGTCCTCATGCTAACCCATGATGTTGCCACCACAAGTTGTGTTGACAAATAACCTGATATCCTCATGGAGTCCCTAGTAAAAAGATTGGCTTTGTTCCCATTTTGGAACTCCGTGATGGGGGCATTTCAGCATGAGATCCAAAAAGCGGTCCTATGCCCATGAAGTGGTTCTCAAGCATTTTGCATGAAATATGTGATCTGGTGCCACAAGGCATTGGTGCAACCTATTAGGAAGAATTTCTTCAGGAATTCAGATTGAAGTTCCTCTCATGTGTTGATTGGACGAGTCGAAGTCTAATACCAATGGCTAGCCTTATCCATATGAGAGAAGGAGAACATCTTCGTGAGCAGGATGTCCCGATTTTGAACAAGTGGCCCAAAGGTCTGGGCCAAATGTTTCAGTTGTTTGATGTGTTGGAAGGGATCTTCAGAGTTCAAGCCATGTAATTTGGGAATTGCACTGATAAGATTCATCTTTAATTCCGTATCAGGTCCTCTAGCTGGGATTTGCACCCAGGGTTTGATAGCTACTGCTACTGGATCATAGTGATCTCGCATCAATGGATGTGGTGGGGGATTCATGAATTTATGGAATAAATCTGCGACAATCTGCACTTGATTCTGGATGTTAGGCACTTCTCCTTCTTGATTCTCCTTTGATGCACATGATGGAGAGCTGGGCTCGAATGTGGAAGTATCTGAAGAGATGTTGATCTGATTAGACGGGAACATAAACAATTGGGTCAGGGCTTTACCACGACAAGAGTGAAATGCTACTGGAGGCCTCAAGTTTTGTCTTAAGGACCTCCTCCCATACATGTACTATGGAATCAGACGAGGGACAGAAAGTGTATTGGACCCAATCGAGGCACCCAAAAATTTTTTATGACTAAGGAGGTTCGAGGTGGATGTTACCTCTGGATCAGGAACTCACCCAACCAAGATCTACTTGGGCAGGCAGGAAGGGAGAGTCTTGCAAAGACCCCTACACGGTAGTGCATCCCCACGGGTTATAGGGTTTCCCCCACCCGACCTTCCTTGTCACTGAGATTCTAAGTAGATCAGAATGTGTGAGCTTGACTCCTAGGTCTAACAATTTTAATCTTGCTTGTACCTTGAATTTCACTTGAATTTTGAAGTTGATTGGATTTTTGGCCTAATTTGGAGGTTGGTTGACCCATAAAGTGGACCAACTTCACCTGACTTGCCCTAAAGTTGAGGATGAGTTGGGTCAAGAACCCAAATCACCCTGAAGTGGTTTTGCAAATAGGTTATTAGGTCATAAATTTTAATGATTCAAATATTGTTAGAACCTTGATTTTAGGGTCCATGTGATTAGATTAACTCAACCAAGGCTTGGGTAACACACGATGTGGGAAAAATGTTGTCTTTAATTCAGGAAAGTGTGTACTCCTGGAACCCTAATGTGGAATCCCTAGATTGGCTCTATTTCCAAGTCCAATTCTTTCCAAAAGTTGTTACCTTGGGCTCAATCAAGAAGGTAAATAGCCCAAGGCACCTTATGTTCTTAGTAGGTGCAAGTATCAGGATAGGGATCTCAAATCAAATCAAATCAAATCAGGCAACTCTTATGATTGCTACTAATTGATTTCCTTTTTAATCTTTCAAGAGATGAGGGGCTTAAAGAAGAAGGAAATGATATTACCTGCCCATGGTGTGGTTGCTTGTGCGGTCGATCATCAAATTCACCTACAGCAGCACAGCAAATCAGATAAAGCAAGTTAGAATTAGATAAAAAATTGTGATTAGTGAATGAAATGCACATTGCCACCCAGCAATGGTGCCAAAATATTGTGATAAAAAATTGTTGTATTTTGGAAAATATCTTATCATACTATAGCGACGAAAATCGATACAACATTTATATTTGTAATGATCAAAAACCATGAGTTCCGAGGTCATCCGTAGGGAGCAAGTGTAACAAATCGATTAGTAATCACAATAATCAGAAATAATGGAAGTGAATCTACCAACTAAAATGATACTCAATGAAAGCAATAATGCACCTCAAGTGTTAGGGACAAAAATATAACAATAAAGGACTAAAAATGGTGGTTGAGACCACCAATTAAGCCCTACAATTAAGCACAAATCCTAACAGTACTCAAGAGTCAAATATCTAAATAGTGGCCTTCAACCACTTAGCCACATTAGCACAAGGATTCCATATCTCCATAGTGCCTCAAATCAAGCGTCAGACACTAAGGTCAGACACCTTAAGTTACCAAGCACAGCAACCTTCAAATCTTCTCAAATTTGCTAAGTGTTGGCATGCATACCAATGATGAATAGTGCAAAACCTCCCACCTTAGAATTCTCTTTCTCTTTCCTCCTTAAATCTGGGTATAGGTATACGGGTAAACAGTAACTTGGTGATCGGGTAAAGGTTTGTGGATCGTAGGCGTGGGTGCGCATGTGCATGGGAAGAGGACCTTACCCCATGCGTACTAAGGTGACGAGCTTACGGGCGCAAAACAATATATGTGTGAAAAAAATCAAATATCCCCGAGGTGAGACTATCTAGAAAGATTCCTTGCGTGTGCACAGCAATTGAGGTCTTCGTCAAATTGGAGTTGTTTGAGCTATTTGTTGCTCGATTGAAGACCTAGAAATGCACCAGTCAAGCTCGCTTTGATTGGGAGTGATCGTAGCATGGGTGGCAGCCAGAGAGAGGTGGACGACGTTGAGGAAGACAGAGGTGATGATGGAGCTCCGACGATGTGCCTAAAATGCACAATACAGCCTCGCAGCCCAATTAAAATAGTTTCGATGCTTTGCCAGAGTGTGGCAAGTGTGCTGGTGGTGGTAAGAGGTGGCATGCATGTGTATTGTGCAGTGTCGAGGTCGGAGATGGCAGCCAGATGCATGTGTGTTCGATGAAGGTGTGCAGTGGTTGCTTCGCTCAATAGGTTTAGGGATTTCGATGGTGGAGGCGAGCCAAAGCTTGTGGAGGTGGTGGTGAGTGATTTGGTGGTCGGAGGTGGCTGCGTGACCTCATTGGAGGTGTGGCCACACTGGGGAAGATAGAGGCATAGGGTGTGGTTGTGCAGCCGAATTAGGGAGATAAGGTCCTAGGGGTGATCTAGAGAGGAAGAGAGGGAGTTTAGGACTTAGGGGAAGCGAGAGAGAGGGATGCGTCCGACATTGATCGACTGGACACGAAGAAGACGAAGGTGATGACGAGGAAGGAGAGGTCAAAAGCGATCTTGCTTTGGCTGACAAGAATTACGACAAAGAGGGGAAGATAGAGGGCCATCCAATTTGATGGTTGGACGGCCGAAGGAGGAGGTCGGAAAGAGCTTGTCAGAGCTGAAGGTGCGGAGGCCAGAAGGCAAAGAGAAAGGGTGATTCTGGCTGAATCTTGGTTGGTTTGAACCGTGGGACTTTGAGGGCTTTAAATAGAGTTGTTTCCTCCCCTCAAAGAGCCAATTTAAGCAAGTTTAACTTGATTCAAGATCAGTTTGTAAGCTTGGAAATTTCAAGCTTCTCCAGTGAGATTTCGACAATGAATGATCCTGAGACATGGCTGAAAAGATTGGTCGTGCTCTGATTGGTGCTCACACAAATTTTGGTGTAGATTGGCGAAGGTTTGTTGGGTCAAATTGGCTCGCGAATCTGTCCAACCATGGGTTAGGTTCTATCCACACCTTCAATGGTGGAAGGGACTTGAATGCAAGAATGATGAGAAGGTTGGGGCCTATTTGTAATAAACTTGAAACTTAGGGGTATAAATGTGAGAAATAAAGTTCTTAGGGGCTAAATGCAAAGGAGGTCAAGATGAACTCTGATTGGGTCCAAATTTTGGGGTTAATCTAATTTGAACCCAAGGAATCTAATGGTGAACTTGAATTTGACTTTTGATCATGTTTTATTGGGTAAATTGCATACAAGACCAAATGAGGGCAAATTCCATGAATGGTCAAACCAAAGGTACCAAACCAATTAAAATATTTTTCCATGAATTTTATGAGGTTTAGATTGATTTTATCCTGACCTGAACCTTTTAAATTTAAGTAGGGTTGATAATTAGTGTTTTTAGTACTATTTTTGCACTTGAAATGAGTGAAACCCTGATTCAGTTAGTGTAAACCTACTTTTTAGACTTTTATGCTTAATTGACCTTTAATTAACCTCTGAGTAGCTCCATTATTAATTTGCATTTGTGATGTGCTTTTAAAACATCATAATTCACCTTATTTTCTTCTTTTCTTCTCAAATCAGATTATTGCGGAATTGTAACCTGCAAATGATCAAGTCAGAGCATTTACCAGTTGAATCTGACTAATTGTGGCTAGTTAGGGCCCATGATGGTGTTACCTTCAATTTCCCCACCCCTCCCCTTATCTCTATCTCTTCTTGACTGGAACCCTTGATGAGGCTCCCTCTTCTTATGCCTCATGGTCTGAGTCATTTCCGGGATGCTCACCTTTGGTCTATCCCCTTGAAGATCGAAGTGCCCATTCTTTCCTGCCAAATCAAGCGCATGCTACAATACACATTGGGACCCTGTTCCCAAATATTGATCCCTAGGGCTCTCCTTCTTGCATCCATCAATACAGGATGCCCCAATTCTTAGCGAACCTGAGGGCCAATTTCCTTCACCCCTTATTCTTCATTCTAATCCTTTGGGACACTCTCATCCTAGGATTTACTAGATCTTTCCCCATCCACTCTAGAGCTTAAAGCACTTCCTGACACACTAAAATATGCTTTCTTAGGACCAAATGAAATGCTCCTTGTAATCGTTAGTTTAAAATTGTCCAAAAAAGAAAGACTGCAAACTAATGAAGATCCTAATTGAACATAAGGTAGCAATTGGTTGGTCTCTTTCTTATTTAACTGGCATTAACCCCTCTTACTGTACTCACCATATATATATGGAGGAGGAT
Source organism: Thalassia testudinum (assembly GCA_037157565.1). NCBI lineage: Eukaryota > Viridiplantae > Streptophyta > Magnoliopsida > Alismatales > Hydrocharitaceae > Thalassia > Thalassia testudinum. The sequence continues at coordinate 6,261,767 of JAZHRO010000035.1, read as the reverse complement.
GCTTGACCTTCCCGTGAGATGTACCGACTTCTTAATCCTAATATATGAGAGGTCATTATAACAAAAATTTTTAAGTGGCTTGATGCAGGCATCATTTACCCAATCAGCGATAGCCCCTAGGTAAGCCCAATTCATGTTGTGCCTAAGAAGGCGGGACTCACCATTTGTGTTTATGACAGGGGTGAATTGATAAATGTTAGTTTATCATCACTCTTATGCCCTAAAACTAATCTAGCTCTTAGGATTTTAACTCCGCAAATGGGTTTTCAGGCTGCATTTAGGAATTCACTTAGGATAGGCATGCATTGCATTTTTGTTATAGTTTTGATGTATTTATTTGAGTGTTAGAGATAGGAAAAGAGTTAGACCCCATAAACTTTGGCACTCAGAAAGGCAAAATATGAAGGAGAAGTTCACATCAACTGGATCTCAGTTAGATCCAGCTCATTCCAGTTGGATCCTAGCTCATTTTAGTTGGATCAACTCATCTTAGCTCCATTCAGCTCATCTCAGCTGAATGATAGCTCAAGCTAGTTCACCTTAGCTCCATTCAGCTCACCTCAGCTGGATGGTAGCTCAAACTAGCTCAAGGCAATTGATCCCAGCTCCATTCTAGCTCCTCTAGCTCAAAACAGTTCACTAAAAGCTCTACCTGACTAGGACTAGCTACTGCCATCAACTAGCTAAGCCTAGTCAATTGAAGAAGTCCTCAACCAGCTCAGGCCATCTTAAGTCCAGCTCCCAGAGACTCAACACAACTAAACTTAGTTGAGCTTAGCTACCTGACCTAAGCTAACTACTCCAACTAGCTAGGAAATCTTTGGGGGAGACCCGACCCAGCTCACCACAGCTCACATTAGTAGAAGCTAGCTCATTTTACCTTGGCTTAGCAGCTAGCAAAAGAACTAGCTAGCTAAGCTAGCTAAGGAGATCACATGCAACTCTCTTCAGCAACCATCAACTTCAATATAGCTTAGATGTAGCTCCTCTTCAGCTCCTCATCTAAAACCCTAGCTCTACCTCCCCTCTCCACTACTCATCTACTAGCTAAGCTAGCTTAGCTAGTTCACTTCCTTGGCCACCAAAACCTAACCCTAAACCCCATCTAACTAGCTCCACCAAATAAGCCCACCTAAATCTACCTAAGCTCCCCTATTCCTATTCCATTTTGGTGCCACCTAACCCTCACCTTTTCACCCCATCACCACCACTAAAGGACACCTTAATATTGGCACCAAAAACACCTTAACTATTCCCCATCTTGGTGCACAAATTCCCTCCAAAACCTCCCACATCTCAGCCCTTCATTTACCCCTTCAAGCCATCCCAACCATCCAAATTGGCACTACCTAGGACCCCCTTCTAGAAGCCCATCTTGGCACCAAAATGAGTGGTCTCTCCACCACAAAAGGGCACCAACCACTGATAAATGCCAGTTTATCATCATTCTTATGCATTAAAACAAACCTAGCTCTTAGCATTTTACCTCGCAAATGGGTTTTTTGGACTGCATTTAGGCATTAATTAGGTTAGGCATGCATTGCATTTCTTATTGTGTTTTTAATGTGTTTTTGTGAGTGTTAGGGATAAACAGATTGCCAGATCCCTAGTACCCTAGCACTCAGGAAGGCAACTGGTGAAGGAGAAGCTCTCACTAGCTGGAACTCAGCTTGATCTAGCTCACCATACTTGGAATCCAGCTCACTTGGATTAGGGTTAGCTCATCCTAGCTCCATTCAGCTCATCTCAACTGAATGACAGCTCAAGAGAGCTCATCTTAACTCACCCTAGCTCAGGTCAGCTCAGATCCAGCTCAACTTAGCTGAGTCTAGCTCATCTCAGCTCCCATTAGTCCACAAGGAGCTCTAGCTAGCTCAGCTAAGTTGACTGGAGTTCACCCCAGCTTAAGTCCAGCTACATCCAACTCCACTCAACTCCAACCAGCTAAAGATGAATTCATCCTAGCTCAAGAAGCTCAAGTCCAGCTCCTAAGGACTTAGCTTAGCTCAACTTAGTTGAGCTAAGCTGCCTTAGCAGCCTTAACCAGCTTGATCCTCCCCAGGAGCACCAGACCCATCTCACCTCAGCTCATTATGGTAGAAGCCAGCTTACTTTAGCTTGGCTTAGTATCTAGCAAAGAACTAGCAAGCTCAACCAGCTAGAGTAGCTCCATGCCACCCTCTTTAGCAGCTACCAACTCCCGTTCAAGCTCCAGGCTTCTCCTTCTCAGCTCCTCTCTTCAAACCCTAGCTCCAATACCTCCTCCTCTACTCCATAGCTAGCTTAGCATAGCTTAGCTAGCAACAAACTCCTTGGCCATCCACCACCTTCAATTCAACCCTAGCTAGCTCCACCAACTTAAGCCCTACCTAAGCTTACCTAAGCTAGCTATCCTACTCCAAGTTGGTGCCACCACCTAGCCACCTCTTCACCCCATCATCACCACCAAAAGGCACCAATTTTGGCATCGAAACCTATCCCTAACTACCCCCCTTTTTGGCGCCAACATCCACCCCCATATCCACCATACACTTAACCCTACAACCCATCCTAGCCACCCACCTACCCCTCCTTCTAGAACCCTACTAGGTGCCACCTTAGCCCCCCTTCTAGAAGCCATTTTGGCACCAACTTCAAGGGGTGCCACCAGCCATAACCACCACCTAGGTACCCCTTGGGTTGGCGCCAATCACCCTTAGCCATAGGATCCCCAACTACCCCCCATATCCTATCCTAGCCATCCATTCCAAGAGCCACCTATGCCCCCCTTCCTACACTATATATACCCACCTATCTTCCCACATTTTCTTCATCCTCCATTAGTGTTTTCTTCTACCTACATCCACCTATACCTATGGCCAAGAAGAAGGAGTAGAGAAGAAGATTAAGGGGGCACATCACCAGCCCCTTGGGTGCCTTCTTCTCCCCACTCTCTTCAACTTGGGCCATGCCAAGGAGGAGGACCTTTCCATATCAAGGAGGATGGCCAGGAAAAGGAGAAGGACCTAGGGTGGATGTCCACCCTTGGAGAAAAGCTTAGGGCACGCCCCCTTAGGGCTTGCTTTGGAGGACATCAATTTGGTGAAGCTTTCAGAGACAAGAGTTGGAGCACTTCTTTTCAAGCCCAGGAGCTACTAGGCTTGGAGCAAGGAGCCTCCCCTCTTCATCAATTTTTAGAGGATTAGTGTTTCGTTACTTTGTACTTATAATTCTAGTTGTAGAAGCTTTCCTCTACTAGGGTTTTTTGTACAACACTTTCTCATTAATCAAGTTGTCTTCTTTAGTTGCAATCTTAATTGCTTTGTTTCTAGCATTTTTCACTCCCTCTCCCTAATTATTCTAGGCCACCACTTGCTTAGAGTGAGCTTAGGGAGAGGCTCTACTTGCCACTTTAGGAGTAGTTTATTGAGTTAGGTGTTAGTCTCTTTCTCACCAATAACTTGCATGTTCACCGTTATTTCAAAAACAGAAAAATGACATATTGAAAAAAGATAAAAAAGAAAGTTGAGATTTATTTTCTAAGCAAGAGAGTTGATTTTACAACAATTGACCTCCTTGGATGACCCTAGATACTCCCCTATCTAGGAATATAAATTTAAAAGCGCAAGTGGATTTACATGTTGCAACGACACTAAATTGCCTAATTAACAAACCACGTATTTTCACGATCAACCACCACCATAACCACCCCCATGTAACCCTTGAGTTGGTGCCAAGACTCCTTATCCTTAGGATCCACCAACCACCTCCATCAACCCATCCTATCCATCCAATCTATCCACACCAACCAACCCTTTGCCGCTCCTATATCTACCCCCCATAACCACCACAATACATGACATCTTCCCTTTATTAATTCTTCGCATATCCACTTACACCTAAGGAAAAGGAATAAGAAGAAGAGATGAAGATAAAGGGGGCAACCAACCCCCCCTTGGTGCCTTCTCCCTCTCTCTTTCTCTCCCTTGTGCCACTCCAAGGAGGAGGTCTTCATCTAGAGGGGATGACCAGGCAAGGAGGTGCCTTGTGGGACATCCACCCTTGAAGGAAGCTTGGAGGAGGACTACTTGAAGAAGAAAGCCAAGGAGAACCCTTTCTTTGTGTGGGGCAACTGCACTTGGAGCAAGGGCCATCCAAAGCTTCTACCAGAGGATCCCTTCTTTTTCTTCATCTTTCTATTTTCTTGTATTAGATAGTGTGTTCTTGTTCTTATGTAACAAGCATTCATCTACCTATTGTTGACTTTATTAGTAATACAAGTTCCAATTGTTGCCTTCCAATTTCCTGTTTCTACTTAGTGTGCTTTTCATGTTCTAATAGTTTAGTGTGACACAACTCTCTTCTAAATATCCTAGGCACACTTGCTTCGGGTGAGCTTAGAAGAGAAGACATTCTTGTCACATTAGAGTAGTTGATAGGCATAGCCTTAGCATAATCAACTTTGCTTTCATGTGCTCAATATTTTAAAAACCCTAAAAATAAAAAAATCAAAAATACAAAGTACGGATTTAAGAGGTGAGAGAGAGAACCAACTTTTGTGACTAACAAATTGGCCTCCTTAGACGACCCTAGATATTCCACTATCTAGGTATTATAAATTTAAGAGTTGATTGTAGATTTACACGTACAACGACACTATTTCACATATTTAACAAAACGCGTATTTCTCGCATCACTTTTTGGCCCCGTTGCTAGGGAGGCACGGTTTAGTCACATTGTTTATCTCTCTCTTGCTTTATTAGGTCCTCACACAAAGTTTGTGTTTTACTTTGTTTAGCTGCAAATCAGGAGTAGGAGCAAGATTAGAATTCACTTGGAGCGAGAGTTTCAAGTGAACTTGTCTTCCCTCGTGCTTCAGGTTAGTACCCCTGGCAAACTCTTTATTCATTAAAAAAATCTCTTAAAAAAATCTTCAAATTATAAAAAAAATCAAAAACAAGAAAATTGAGGCTAGCGGAACCCTAAAAATCACTTTGTTGTGTGTTTACTTCATTTTCCCACCACCTTAGTCTTATTGGTGTTTGATTTTTGGAAATCTAGACGTTTGTCTTGATTTTCAAAACTCAAGTTTGAACAACTAGGAGCTTCCTAAAATCACCAAATTTCACCCAAGGTAGCCCCTTTGAGTCAAGAACCTTGAGTCCATTTTTCAACAAATTTTGCCAAATAGAAAAAATTAAATAATTCATGGACTGAATAGAGGTTAGAACTTGTTTCCTTACTATTTTCATTATGTCTGTGAATTTTATAAATTTTTATGCTCATCAAATTTGGGCAAACTTTATATTGCTAGAAACCTTGAGAAATTATCTACATCATATAAAATTATGAAAAATTTTTTAGGTCATTTGAGGTTTCTGCAGAATCAATTTCCTGAATCTATCAATTCCGACTCTTGATACCAATAAGGAGAAAAATTCCAAAAAAATATCAAACTATTTCCTAAAATCTGAAAAAAAATCATTTTCTATCAGGTGGTGGTGTTTTTTTTCTTATTTGGACCACTCACTAAAAGAATTTTGAAAAGAGGTTCATTTTTAGGTGTTGCATAACTAGGATTTCCAAAGTTTAGGGTTTTTGATTTTCTCTCCTAGTTACATCAATTTTAAAGGAATTGACTTCCACCAACAACAACTTGTTTGCTATTATTTTGTGGAACATAAAAGCCATGTTTAAATCCTTAATAAGAGAGAATTTTAAAAGACATTAAATCTTTATCAAAACCATGAAACACTTCAACAAAAATCCTGGTTTGCAAACCTATTTGATTTGGCTTGGGCATCACTTCTGTCCAATTTGCACACACCAAAAAAAAAAAGAAATAATCGGGCATTAACCCAATTAACGTCCATCACATTCCTTATGCACTTAAGTTCCTAGACCTAATTCAAATTTGTAACAACTTGACCCCTAAGGTTTCATCAAATTTAGGCTTGCTACCTAGGTTTTAAGATTTCTTTAGTTGGTATCAATTCCTTCATTTATATCTGGTGCCAGGCTCAGGGGTAGTGTCAAATGACCAGGCATGGGTTTACATAAGCCCCTAGTGATTTTCCTGGGACATGCTTGGGCCCAACCCTCCCCCTATTCAACTTAGCCAGATTTTTTGAGGGAACAATTATCCACTATTTATTTCTTATTGCCTAGATAGACCAAGTCTTAGGTAAACTTTTAGGGAGTCACACTTAAGTTAGGTCTAGAATTTTGTATTACTTGATTGCACACTTCTTCTCATCTCTCCCTCCTCTCCTCCCCGTTTCTTCTATTATATGCATGGGCCGCAATCCCAAACTCCACATTTGGAGGGACCACTTGATTTTTCCCCCCACATAAAAAGATTTCTTTTTCCTCATTCTTCCTCATTTTCATTATAAAAAAATGGAAACCCAACAAAATATGTCCACCAACAGATCCACATCCACAACTCAACTAGCCTCTAACCCTTAATCTGACCCACATGCTGATTTTTCCATCCCCCATTTACCCAGCCTGGAGCTACCTAATGCTGAGATGCCACAACAACAACATCAAGATCCTCGCCTAATCCCCTCTCTATGATGGTTGAGCAGTTGGCTCAACTGCAAGCAAACCAACAATAGTTGGCTAAAACTGTAATGAGCCTAGCCAACAAAGGGAAAAACCCACCGCCCCGTTAGTAGTTTGTCGTTCCTCTTAAGGATTTCTATGATCCTGCCAATTATGAGGACAAACTAGGGGTGGTCATACCAGAAGGGGACTTTGAAATCAAATTGGCCATTCTAAACCTGATTAAGCACTTTTATGGCCTTCCTAGGGAATATCCGTTCAGCCAACTCAAGGAACTAGCTCTCCTCGCGCAAATAACCCATTATCATAATGCGTGAGAAGATCTTTGGCTGATGCGGCTATTCCCACTATCTCTGAAGGATAGGGTTGCTTATTATCTTAAAACCATAGGTAGACCTATTACAACTTGCCCTAAGCTTAAAAGCACTTTCCTAAAAGAATTCTTCCCCATAGGTTGTACCAATTCCCTGTAAAGATCTATTACGACCTTCCAACAAAAATCTAGCGAGACTCCACATGATGCTTGGGGACGGTTCCAAGATCTTTTAAGAAGTTGCCCACACCATGAGATTCCGTTGAGGCAACTCGTGCAAATCTTCTACCATGGATTAGAAGATCAACTTCGTCATTTCATCGACCCTTCATGTGGCGGAAACTTCTTAACTAAGGATGCTGAAAGTTCCCATGAATTGCTGAAACTCATATAATCATGCATCCATGAACACCTTTGTTAGAACTACAAACTTGCAGTTCGGTGTTAATGAAATAGGCATTCAATCTATCCCCGTTACCCAAGACAATCTCCAAATGATTGCTCACTGACTCGACCAAATGCAATTAAATCAGATGAGAATGGAGGAAAGACTCTCAAAAATAATTCAAGAAAGTTGATCCCAGCTCCTCCAGCTTAAAATAGTTCATTGGAAGCTCTACCTGACTAGGTCTAGCTATAACCATCAACTTGCTAAGCCTAGTCAGTTGAAGAAGTCCTCAACCAACTTAGGCCAACTCAAGTCCAGCTCTCGGAGACTCAACTCAGCTCAACTTAGTTGAGCTTAGCTACCTGACCTAAGCTAGTTACTCCAGCTAGCTGAAAAATCTCCGGGGAGACTAGACCTAGCTCACCTTAACTCACATCAGGAGTAGCCAACTCTTCTTAGCTTATCTTAGCAACTAGCTAATCTAGCTAACAAGCTCACATGCAACTCTCTTCAACAACCATCAACTCAGTACAACTCAAATGCAATTCCTCTTCAACTCCTCCTCTCAAACCCTAGCCCTACCTCCCCTCTCCACTACTCATCTGCTAGCTAATCTAGCTTAGCTGGGTTAGCTTAGCTAGTTCACTTCCTTGGCCACCAAAATCTAACCCTAAACCCTACCTAACTAGCTCCACCAAATAAGCCCACCGAAGTCCACCTAAGCTCTCCCATTGATGGGAACACCCTCATGATCCCTAACTAGCTCATTTTGACCTAGAAAAAGAGAACAAAAGCTCCTACATAACCAAATGAAGGTCCTAACTCAAGGAATAACCAGTTTGAGAGAAAAGTAAGAAACAAGGGGTAAAATGGCAATTTTACCATTGTAGTGCAACAAAGATATTTCTCATGGGCTAAACATAGGTCAAATGGTCTTAACAAGATAAAAAGTGGGCTGGTTCAAACAGAAAAGGGTTCACATGAAATCTGGGAATTAAATGACTTCTTGTAACCCTAAAATAGACTCACTTAATTTAACAAGGTTCTGGTCAGGATAAAATTCACCTAAACCCTCTAAAGATCATGGAAAAATATCCTTTAGGGTTTAGAACCTTCAAATTAGCTTTTAGAACCTAGTTTGACCTAAATAGGGGTCCTAGTCAAATGTTTGCCTTAAATTGGATTGTTGTGTAAATTGCCCAATCAAACATGGTCAAACCTAAAATCCAACTTCACCAATATATTCCTTAGGTCCAAATTAAGTTTGTACCAAAATTTATACCTAAGGGGAATTCATCTTGACCTACTTTGCAAACAAGTCCAGCCCAACTACATTTATACCCATAACTTTTGAAAACACTTGCAGACACCCCCTAGCTTCCTCGTCATTCTTTGCAATTAGGTCCCTCTACCATTATAGTGGAGGAAATCCTACTCCAGTGAGGATTCAAGGGAAAGAACTCCCTGATTCCACAGAGAATCCCTTTCAAATTTGAAAGGGAGATTCTCTGAGAAATCCCCTCTCATGTGAACCTAATTTGGAGCTCTAATTTCTACCCAATCTCTCATGCGAACTCATGAGAGATTTGGGTATTTTCGACCTTCCATCTTCAGCGACTTGCCTGTGCTTGGAAGCTTGCCTTCCAAGCACAAGGCCTCCTGCCAGGGGCTATAAAAGGGTCCCTTGATCCTTCTGTAAATCCCAATCTTGAATTTGCCTGAGATACCCCCTAATTTTCTCTCTTCCCCTTCGGCCAACCTCCCAACAAGCTCTGGCGACCCTTATCTCCTTCTCTCGTTGCTCTGCCACAATACCAGTGGAAGAGTTACCTTTATCTCCTTCGTCCACATCACGTGGCACCAGCCGACGCTCCTGCCACCCTTTCATCGTCGCCGTCCTCGTCTCACTGGGCTTTCGACTCCGGCGACGGCACATACGAGCTGGCCACCTCCTCCACTTCCCCCTTCGTCTAGCCACCTTTAGCTAAGTTCTCTCTCTGCTTATTCTTTTGCTATCGTTTACTTCTGCTATCATGCCTCGATACTCGCACATCACCGTCACCTTCTCCACCTCTGGTCAGACCACTGGCGAGGTGTTCCCGCCGCTCCACGCATCCACCCACCTCGCCAACCACCTCACAAGCTCCGCCATGCCTCACTGACCGTAATCCCTCTTTCCATTCACCGCCACTCACCCCCAGAACGTCCCTAGAGCACACCCATATTCGCATGCACAGGGTGACCTAGGCATGCACGCTCAGGCCACCTCGTGCCACGCCGACCACTCAGACCATAAACCCTTGCACGCTGTGTCCAAGCGATGCTCCTTGCGTATTTTGATGAGGCCACAAGGCTGTTTGCTTGTGAATAGGGTTCAAGTTCCTTGCCACAATTGATGGAGGATGAAGCTTGCTCGCAAGCTTGCTCCAGGACTTCAGGTCCCAGGCTTCAAGTTCCATGATGCGCGGACTTCCTTCGTGCACACTCTCAGCCCATCTATTGGAGTCAAAGCCCCACACAGCTTTGTAATTGGACGTGAACATCTGCTGTGCGGGCACCTGCAAGGAAGGTGGGACATTTAGTCCCACCTCAAAAGATCAGGAGCAAAAGCGGTGATATAAGTTAAAAAAGTCACATAGGCTTACTGCCTCCTGACCACGAGGTGAGGTCCCAATCACCCACCACCTCGTCCGCGACCCACTACCCGTGGACCTGGTTCTGACCCGGATACCTAACTACCCGTGCACTCCTTGCCCACCACCGCACGCCATTGGGTCTGGTCCCGGGCACGCATACCCGACCCATTCACCTGAGAAGGCTCTGGGAGATCAAGCCTAAGAGAGAAGGAAGAAGAGAGATCGCGGGGAGGGTAGGGGTAGGTCTTGCTCTCAGGAGAAAAAGTGGAAGAAGAATCCAAGGGTGAAGACAAGGAAGAGGAAGGAGGAAGCTAAAGAGGAAGCCAAGGAAGGAAGGGCAGAAGCCTGAGCAGCTAAGGAAGGTGAAGGCACGGCTAAAGAAGAGTTGAAGTCAGAGATACTAAGAGAGGAGAAAGAAGAGAAAGAAGAAGCAAAAGCCAGAGAAATCAGAGAGGAAATCAAAGAAGGAATAAGAAGAAGCCGGAAAGAAAGAAGGACAGAGAACAGAAGAAAGAAGAAGAAAGAGATCTAATAGCACTGTAGCAAATACACATTTAAGACATCTGATTTTCACATCAGACGTCCATATTTTTGCTTCTATATACATTGATATTTTGTAGATCTCTTTACATTTCTTGCATTATAACTTTGATTCTTCATTGCATATTACAAATTTGAAAGTTGTGTTCTTGATTTTTGAACCCCAATTTGCTCCCTGTGTTCGACTTCGAATTTACATTTTTTGATTAATAAAATTCATTTGTTTTCAAAGAAATTTTGGCTATACTGCAACGCATTTATTTCAAAACCCGATTTCGCTTCGACAAACATTTTGGCACCGTTGCTGGGGAGCAACGGGCAATTTAGAAATCTTGATCACAACTTCTGATTCAATACTAACTTGATCTATCTCTTTTGTTGTGACTATTTTAGGGGAGAAGATTCAAAAGAAAATAGCCACACAACAACCACACCCGGGGCAGGTAATCTCTGATTAACCCTTTTTCTTAATCCCCTCATTCTGAAAAGGAAAAACAAAGAAAAAATCAATTTAGGGCTACCTGCTTTCCATATTTAGCTAATTCACCAAAGTTGCCTGATTTTAATTTCAACAAATCTTGAATTGTGCATCAATTTAAGGTAACTAGGGCTACCACCTTCTTGATTGAGCCATACATACCATATTTGTGGTAACTAAATTTGACTAATTAGAGCCAAATTAAGGATTCCAATTTAGGGTTTTAGAGACACATCTTTTCTAAGCAAGAATCAATTTTCCAAAAGTAGGTATGCCTAAACCTTGATTGAAAAGACTTATTCAAGAGAAACCCTAAAAATCAAGCTCTTAATTTCACTTGAACACTAAAATAAAGGACCTAAAGCTCTCAAAAGACAAATAGGTGAAGTTGACCTCTTGTTGGGTTAACCAACCTTGAAATTAGGTCACTTTTGCACTCAAAACATCTAAAGTTCAAGTGGAACCCTAAGCACCTTTGATCTTAATTAAAAGTGGTAGACTTAAGAGGTCAAGGTCTCCATTCTGGTCTATATAGAATCTCAGTGACAAGAGAGGTCGGGTGGGGGAAACCCTGTAACTCGTGGGGACGCTCTACTGTGTAGGGGTCTTTGCAAGACTCTCTCTCTCTGGTTGCCTAGGTATTTCTTAGGTGGACGGCTTTTTCTAACTAATGGGTATCATCCGCCCCAAACCTCGATAGTCATCCAAAATTTTTGGGTGCCTCGATTGGGTCCAGCACATTTTAATCTCATCTAATCCATCAGTGCATGTTTGGTAGGATGTCCTTGAGACCATCCTTAAGACCTCCTTTAGAAATCCACTCCTGCCAAGGCCAAGCCTTGATGTCCGTGTTTGTGCAGCAACCCCACCACATAGACCTCTCCTCTGATTCATCAGAACCAAATTCTCCTTCCATCATCATGGCACAACCAATTGAAGAAGAGAACAACCTTGAACACCAACTCCAGCACTTGAATGATCTATTTCAGAACTTTGTAAACCCGCCGCAACGTCCTATGATGCAAGATCACTATAATCCCACTGCGGTGGTGATCGAACCTCGAGTCCAAATCTCGGCTGGAGGTCCTGATTCTGAACTCAAGCCCAACATGATTCATGCCATTCCAAAGTTTCATGGGATTAACTCTGAGGATCCCTCCAGCACATCAAACAACTCAAACATCTGGCCCAGACCTTCGAGTCAGATGTACAAAACTAGGATATTCTTCGTATGAACATGTTTCCCTTCTCTCTTATGGACAAGGCAGCTCATTGGTATCAGACTCAGACATGTCCAGTCAACACGTGGGTTGAACTCTAGTCCGAATTTTTGAAAAAGTTCTTCCCCATTGGTCGAATGATTGCCTTGTGCCACCGGATCACACACTTCACTCAGCAATCTGGAGAACCTCTTCATGAGGCATGGGACCGTTTCTTGGATCTCATGCGAAAGTGCCCCCATCACAGAGTTCCAAATGGGAACAAGTCTAGTCTTTTTACCAGGGACTCCGTGAAGATATTCACTTATTCATCAATGCAACCTGCGGAGGAAATATCATGGGTCAACACGAAGACACTGTGTGGGAGATTCTCAAGAATATGTGTGAGAACTCCATCAATAATGATTCCATGGGTTTATTCAATCGGACGAATGCTCGTGCATCGACGAATCCAAGGGGTGCACATGAGACATAGGGCCTGTCCGCATCCATCGACTTGGCACTGATGGCTAGTCGGTTGGACAAGGTCTTTATCATAGAGAAGAAGGTGGACGAGTTGACTCAACATCTACAGCGAGCCACCTCTACGCAAAACCAGTTTACACAGCCAGCTCTTGGGAGGGAAACTATGCAGAACATCTATCACCAATCTTCTTAGAGGATTGACCCCTATCCACCCCCGTCCGACTCCAGGACCAGAGGAAACTCTGATTCGATCTACTCTAGTTGGGGGAACTCTGAACCCTCGTACTTTGATTTTCCTGAGGTTCCTCAGACCTGCAAGGACCTCAACGCCATCCAGAATGACCCATTGTCCAATACCTATAACCCTGGATGGCAGAATCATCCCAACTTCTTGTGGGTGGGAAATACTCAGAGTCAAAGACCACCTTATCAACCCCATCCACAAGCTCCTCATCCATATCAGTTGCCTCAGCCTTGGCCCAACCCCACCTATCAATCTGGGCCAAACTAAGTCGATCAAATGACTCTTATCCTTCAAACTCTAGCTGACATTTAGAAGACGGATGCGGCAATGCAGAGACAGCACAAGGATGAGATCACAGAGGTTTGTAATCAACTCTCCCAGATGGCGAATTCCTGCCAACCTGGTACACTCCCTTTGCAACCTCTGCCTAATCCAAATAACGTGTCGAACCAGAGGCGCGTTATGAACCCAAATCTGGGCCACGCCCACTTGATTTATCAGGCCCCTTCTTTCCATCACCTGACGGGATGGAAGCTTCAACATCGTATGCGGGATTTCAACAATAGCCACCTATTTTACCCACCCCAAACCAAAACCATGCAAGACTAAACTCCGTAACAACCCGTAGTGGTAAAGCAACTCAAGACCCACCTTATCCAAGCCACTCTAATCTTGGTAGTAACCCAAGCCTTAGGATAGTTATCTAGGACACCCCTATCCTAAATCAAGAACCTGGACCTATTCTAGAGGAACCAGCCAAGGTTCCATTTCTCGAGGCCTTGACCAGGGGAAAACGGATAACCAAACCCATGGCTCCTGAGGAGGATCTGGTCAAGCTCTTTGAAAAGGTCCATATAAACATCCCCTTGATGGATGCAATCTGCCACATACCAGCTTACGCATGATTTCTAAAGGACATGTGTACACCCAAGCGTAAGCCGTAAACCAAAAGTAGGAGTCCGATCGTACTGTCATAGCAAGCCAGCTCTATAATTTTGAGCAAACTCCCACCTAAGGCTAAAGACCTAAGTACTCCCCTGATTTCATGTGCCATTGATGATACCCAATTCGACAGAGCCTTATTAGATTTAGGTGCCTCCATAAACCTAATACCTACATCCCTCCTTGACCACCTTGAAGAATCTGAGCTTAAATCGACAGAGGTGACATTGCAGTTAGCTGATCGATCCATTAAGTCACCTAAAGGAGTACTCGAGGATATCATCGTTAGGGTGTGGGATTTCTATTTCCTGGTGGATTTTATAGTCTTGGATATGGATGCATCTGAAAACCCCAGGGATACACTAATTATACTAGGGAGACCCTTTCTGGCCACTGCTAAGGCCAATATAAACTGTGAGGAGGGCCAAATAGAACTAAAATTCGGGAACCAAACACTAAAAATTGACATGTTCAAGGCCCAACAAGGGATTACTTGCGGTGTTATAAAACAAATATGTGATATCAAAGTCGTGGTTGATGAACTGTATATCGAGGACAACCTGATTACTCCTGGTCAACCACAAGAAGATCAAAACCCGCAAATAGAGGAGTCTGCCGTGATCAAGACACACTCATAACTCCTCTTGCTCCTGACACACACCTTGAACTGGCCGCTGCTGCTAATAACCCCATTCTGGAACTCAAGCCTCTTCCCGACCATTTGAAGTATGTCTTTTTGGGTTCCAATTAGACGTTTCCTGTGATTATCAACTCCAGACTCACACTTGACCAGGACTCTCGTCTGATTACTGTTCTCCAGCAACATCGTAGAGCCATTGGATGTACTCTCGATGATTTGACTGGTATCAGCCCCTCTTATTGCACACACCGTATCTACACAGAAGACGGCACACGACCTTCCTGTGAAATGCAGAGACGTTTGAATCCTAATCTGTGGGAGGTCGTTAAAAAGGAGATCATTAAGTGGTTAGATGCAGGGATCATCTACCCAATCTTCGGCAGTCTATGGGTGAGTCCAATCCAGGTTTTGCCTAAGAAGGCAGGACTCAACGTTAGCATGACTGAAATCGGAGAAGTCATATCGACCTATGTGGCTAACTCGTGGAGAGTCTGCATTGATTACAGAAGACTAAATTCCTCCATGAAGAAGGATCATTTCCCACTACCTTTTATTGATCAAATCCTCAAGAAACTAGTAGGAAATAGGTTCTACTTTTTGGATGGGTACTCCGGTTATAACCAGGTGGCAATCCATCCTGAGGACCAAGAAAAGACCACTCTCACCTACCCCTTTGGGACATACGCATTCCGAAGGATGCCATTTGGTCTCTGCAATGCACCCACTAGTTTTCAGCAGTGCATGCTTGCCATATTCTTAGATATGGTAGGTGATTATCTGGAAGTCTTCATGGATGACTTTTCAGTGTTCAGAGAATCATTTGATGATTATCTCCTGCATTTGGTCCAAATCCTCAAGGGGTGCATTGACGTGAATCTGGTTCATTCATAGGAAAAGAGCCATTTCATGGTGCCTGAAGGAATTGTCCTGGGACATCTTATTTCAGAAAAAGGCATCCAAGTCGATCGAGCCAAGGTGAACTTGATTTCCAAACTCCTGATGCCTAGCTCGATCAAGGACATCTGATCTTTTCTGGAGCACGTTGGTTTCTACCGTCGATTTATTCCTGATTTCTCGAAAATCGCATGCCCCCTGACCTCTCTACTCTTTAAGGATGTACCTTTAAAAATCTCCAAGGAATGCACTCAAGTATTTGAAATCCTCCGTGACCGAGTTACCCAAGCCCCGATCCTACAGTCCCCTGATTGGTCTCAACCCTTTGAGATCATGTGCGATGCATCTGATTTCGCTGTAGGAGCGGTACTGGAGTAGAAAATTGACGGGAAACCCATGGTCATTTACTATGCTTGCAAAACACTTGACGAGGCTCAGCGTAACTACACAGTTGCTGAGAAAGAGTTGCTAGCCGGAGTATTTACCCTGGAAAAATTAAAATTTTATCTCCTAGGTTCCCATGTTATCATCTACTCGGATCACACAACTGTGAGGTGTCTCCTTGCGAAGGACGCGAAACCTCAATTAATCCGCTAGATTTTGCTGTTGCAAGAATTTAACCTTGAGATTCACAACAAAGCGAGAAAACAACACGTGGTAGCTGGTCACTTGTCCCGCCTTCCTTCTGAGATCATCGATCCTTCCAGACCCATCGCAGAACATTTTCCTGACGAGCACCTTCTAACTATCAATATAGGGCTTCCATGGTTTGCTGATATAGTAAACTACCTGGCATCACATCAGATCTCGTTCGATTGGCTGAAGGCCAAGAAGGACAAATTGCTTTCCGATGCCAAGTATTACTTCTGGGAAGACCCGTATCTTTTCTGCATCGATGTTGATCAGATAATTCGATGATGTATCGCGAAAGTGGAAATTCAAGACATTGTCTTTCTGCCTTGACCAGGCATGCAGTGGACATTTTTCAGGTCATAAAATCACAGTGAAAGTCCTTCAGTGTGGCTTCTATTGGCCCACAATTTTCAAGACGCATACATTCACGGTAAGGCATGAACTCGTTGCCAGACCTTAGGCAGCATGAGCCATGATATGATGCCTTTACAGTCGATTCTGGTATGCAAAATCTTTGACATATGGAGGATTGATTTTATGGGACCCTTCCTTGTTTCGGATGGCTTCGAGTACATTTTACTCACTATTGACTACGTGTCCAAATGGATCGAAGCCATTTCGACCTGAACCAATGATCATAAAGTGGTTATCAAATTCATTCATCAGAACATCTTCTCACGGTTTGGGATTCCACGTGCTATAATTTCTGACGGAGGGACCCATTTCACTAACTCTTAGTTCAGGTCACTGATGACCAAATACGGGGTGTCACACCGAATCTCAACTCCTTACCACCCCCAAACTAATGGTCTAGCTGAGCTATCAAATTGGGAGATCAAGAAAATCCTCCAGGTTACTATTAGACCTGACAGGAAGGACTGGTCATCCCGACTTCCGTAAGCTTTGTGGGCTTATAGGACTTCCCACAAAACCCAATTAGGTATGTCTCCCTTCAGATTGGTGTACGAGAAGGCATGTCACCTCCCCGTCGAGTTGGAGCACAAAGCCTATTGGGCAGTACGGGACTACAACCTAGATCTTTCTAAGGCAGGAACCCATAAAAAGCTTCAAATAAGCGAGATCGATGAATTACGCCTCAACACGTATGAGAACTTGCGAATTTACAAAGAGCGGGTTAAGACCTTTCACTACAAACACATATCAAGAATGATCATCCATCCTGGTCAAAAGTTCCTACTCTTTGATGCCAAGCTTAAACTGTTCCCAGGAAAACTATGATCAAAATGGATCGGACCCTACCTAGTCTGATGAATCCTTGGAAATGGAGCCATTGAGATCAGTCCACTCAGCTATGATTCCGAACCTTTCATCGTGAATGGTCAGAGACTCAAACCATTCATTGACGTGACCGATACAAATTTGGCTGAGATATCCTTTACCCTCCATTCTCCCTGAGCTTATTGCACCCAGCCGATGGTGTAAAACTCAGCACTTAATGGGAGGCAACCCGTCATTCTTTTAAAATCGAAAACCTTTCTTGACATTCCTATGCTGAATTCATATTGCACTTTAGGGTTCATCCATTAGAACAGCCGATCCCACCTCAGGTACCCATACCTGAGTCTAGAAATCGTTCACAACAGTCACCTCGACCCGTTCGCACACCCAAAACCTATTCTAATGAATGATCTAAGCTGAATTCGAACCCACCTAATTTACAATGGGGACATTGCAAATCGTAGGCATGGGGGGGGATGAAAGTGCAAAACACCATGAAAGCTCATCTCAAAAGAAAAGGTTTCAACAAAAAAAATCACATATCACAGAAAACACCAAAAAAATTAAAAAATAAATAAAAATATTGAAAAAACTAAAAATTTAAGGGAAGAGAAAATTTTGAGGCAATACAAATAATGAGGAGAAAATGAGGAAAAGAGAAAAATGTCAAAAAAGGAGCACAAAATGAAAAGAAAAAAAAAGAGATAGTCACAAGTAAGAAATTAAGGGATTAACCGAAGTTCTAGACCACATCAAGAAAAAGAAAAATGAAGGAAAAAGTGCTAAATGAGACACAAAAGAGATTAGCAGAAACGCTGATCTTAGGCCTCTTGGGCTAGACTCTTAGGCTTAAAAATTCAAGTATCCGCTAAGATCTGGATAGTCCTCAAGAGGTTGGGGAAAATGCCAAGCTCAAGTATTAGGTCTAAGGCTTAGGGAGTATTTGACCCTGTTAACTGACCTTTGGTTTGCGGGACTCGGTAACCTAAGCACCCCAATCCACACACAATCTAGTTCAGTGCACATAACTATCAAAATCATGCAAAAGTGTTTAAATGTTATGAAAAAAGTCGCCTAGATTAGGAGCGGCCGATCAACACAAGTTGATTTAGATGAGTTCCCAGCTCGGAGAGGTGAGAAATTTCCCTCGAAGATACGTAATAACATATCATCTCCTCGGTGCTTGTCTCCTAGGATATTTACATATCCTACAGGGGGCACGTAAGCACCCTATGCCGGTTCAGATGCCATGGGCGGCATTATCACAAAATGTCGATTGCTAGGGTCTGGATTTAGCTACAGAATGCCATGGGCAGGATTATCTCAAAATCTCGAAATCCAGGGTTTTGGGGGTTGCCATGGGCGGGATTATCTTAAAATCTCGATTGCTAGGGAACTTTTGAGGATTGATGATGGGGATGAGGAATCCGATACAGACTGTGTTGAGAAGCCAATCCGAAGCTAGAAATAAAAAGAAAAGAGAGAGAAAACTCTCCAAACAAACAAATCCTCTATCTCTCTCTTACGAAAAATGTACTGCAAACTGAACCGAGGCTAAAATACGTCGCAAGCATGGGTGCTTTAATCGCAGAGTCCAATGAACCTTAGGATAGTTCCTGCGGGCCTTAAAAACCTTTGCGGAGGATCGAGGCTAGAGTTGGTCAAGTTCAGATCTTGGTTGGTACTTGAGTACCTCTAGGCCTACTGTCGGCATTTCAACCCAATCAAAAAGTAAAGAGTACTCATCATAATCTCTGAACATCAAAGGAATTCATGGTCTAGAACAGAAGTTAAAACCTTAAAATTTTGCTAAGGGACTAGCAAAAGCTAAGCATGGGGGTATGATGGGAACTCCATCATGAGCCTTAACTAGCTTATTTTGACCTAAAAAAAGAGAACAAAAGCTCCTACATAACCAAATGAAGATCCTAACTCAAGGAATAACCAGTTTGAGAGAAGCAAGAAACAAGGGGTAAAATTGCAATTTTACCATTATAGTGCAGTAACAGGATTTCTCATGGGCTAAACATAGGTCAAATGGTCTTAACAAGATAAAAAGTGGGTTGGTTCAAATAGAAAAGAGTTTATATGAAATCTGGGAATTAAATGACTTCTTGTAATCCTAAAACAGACCCACTTAATTTAACAAGGTTCTGGTCAAGATAAAATTCACCTAAACCCTCTAAAAATCATGGAAAAATATCCTCTAGGGTTTAGAACCTTCAAATTAGACCTTAGAACCTATTTTGACCTAAACAGCGGTCCTAGTCAAATGTTTACACTAAATTGGGTTTTTGTGTAAATTTCACAGTCAAACATGGTCAACCCTAAAATCCAACTTTACCATTGGATTCCTTAGGTCCAAATTAGGTTTGTACCAAAATTTGGACCTAAGAGGAATTCACCTTGACCTACTTTGCAAAGAAGTCCAGCCTAATTATATTTATACCGCTAACTTTTGAAAACTCTTACATACACCCCCCGGCTTCCTCGCCGTTCTTTGCAATTAGGTCCCTCCTCCATTACAACGGAGGAAATCCTACTCCAGCGAGGATTCAAGGGAAACAACTCCCTGATTCCTCAGAGAATCCCTTTCAAATTAGAAAGGGAGATTCTCTGAGAAATCCCCTCTCATGTGAACCTAATTTGGAGCTCTAATTTCTACACAATCTCTCATGCGAACTCATGAGAGATTTGGGTCTTTTCGACCTTCCATCTCCGGTGACTTGCCCATGCTTGGAAGCTTGCCTTCCAAGAACAAGGCCTCCTGCTAGGGGCTATAAAAGGGTCACCTGATCCTTCCGCAAATCCCAAGCTTGAATTGGCCTGAGATACCCCCAATTTCCTCTCTTCCCCTCTAGCCAACCACCCAGCAAGCTCCGGCGACCCTTATCTCCTCTCGTCGCTCTGCCACAATACCAGTGGCAGAGTTACCTTTAACTCCTTCGTCCGTGTTGCGCCACACCAGCCGACGCTCCTGCCACCCTCTCATTGTCGCTGTCCTCATCTCACTGGGCTTTCGTCTCTAGCGACGGCACATACGAGCCGGCCACCTCCTCCACTTCCCCCTTCGTCTAACCACCCTTAGATACGTTCTCTCTCTCTGCTTATTCTTTTGCTATCATTTATTTCTGCTATTACGCCTCGATACTCGCACACCACCGTCACCTTCTCCACCTCTAGTTAGACCACCAGTGAGGTGTTCCCACCGCTCCACGCATCCACCCACCTCGCCAACCACCTCAAAAGCATCACCACACCTCACTGACCATAACCCCTCTTTTCATTCACCGCCACTCGTCCCCAGAACGTCCCTCGAGTACACCCATATTCGCATGCACAGGGTAACCTAGGCACACACGCTTAGGCCACCTCGTGCCATGCCGACCACCGTGCCACCATCGTCGTGTCCAGGCAAAGCTCCCTGCATATTTTGACGAGGCCACAAGGCCGTTTGCTTGTGAACGGGGTTGAAGTTCCTTGCCACCATTGATGAAGGACGAAGCCTGCTCGCAAGCTTGCTCCAAGACTTCAGGTCCCAGGCTTCAGGTTCCAGGATGTGCGGACTTCCTTCACGCAGACTCTCAGCCCAGCTATTGGAGTCAAAGCCCCACGCAACTCTGCAATTGGACCCGAACATCTGCTATGCATGTGCTTGTGAGGAAGGTGGGACATTTAGCCCCACCTCGGAAGATCAGGAGCAGAAGCGGTGATATAAGTTGAAAAGGTCACATAGGCTTAATGCCTCCTGACCACGGGGTGAGGTTCCACTCACCCACCACCTCGTCCGCGACCCACTGCCTGCGGACCTGGTTCTGACCTGGATACCCGACTACCCGTGCACTCCTCGCCCACCACCGCATGCCGGTGGGCCTGGTCCCGGGCGTGCATACCCGACCCGTTAACCCGAGAAGGCTCCTAGAGAGTGAGCCTAAGAGAGAAGGAAGAAGAGAGATCACAGGGAGGGTAGGGGTAGGTTTTTCTCTCAGGTGAAAAAGAGGAAGAAGAAGCCAAGGGTGAAGCCAAGGAAGAGGAAGGAGGAAGCCAAAGAGGAAGCCAAGGAAGGAAGGGTAGAAGCCTGAACAGCTAAGGAAGGTGAAGGCACGGCTGAAGAAGAGTTGAAGTCAGAGACAGTAAGAGAAGAGAAAGAAGAGAAAGAAGAAGCAAAGGCCAAAGAAATTTGAGAGGAAATCAAAGAAGGAAGAAGAAGAAGCCAAGAAGAAAGAAGGACAGAGAACAGAACAAAGAAGAAGAAAGAGATCTGACAGCACTATAGCAAATACACATTTAAGACGTCTGATTTTCACATCAGACGTCCATATTTTTGCTTCTATATACATTGATATTTTGTGGATCTCTTTACATTTCTTGCATTATAACTTTGATTCTTCATTGCATATTATAAATTTGAAAGTTGTGCTCTTGATTTTTTAACCCCAATTTGCTCCCTGTGTTCGACCTCGGATTTACATTTTTCGAGTAATAAAATTCATTTTTTTTCAAAGCGATTTTGGCTATACTACGACGCATTTATTTTAAGACCTGATTTCACTTCAACAAACACCCATCCCTATGCCACTTTGGCGCCACCTAACCCACACCTTTTCACCCCATCACCACCACCAAAAGTCACCTTAATATTGGTGCCAGAAACACCTTAACTACCTGCCATCTTGGTGCCATAAATTCCCTCCAAAACCTCCCACATCTCAACCCTACTTCTACCCCTTCACGCCATCCAAACCATCCAAATTGGTGAGACCTAGGAACCCCTTATAGAAGCCTCTCTTGGTGCACAAATGAGTGGTGTGTCTCTACCACAAAAGGGCACAACCACCACCATAAACACCCCCATGTAGCCCTTGAGTTGGGTCAACTCTCCTCAGCCTTAGGATCCACCAACCACTTCCATCAACCCATCCTATCCATCCAACCTATCCACGCCAACCAACCCTTTGCCCCTCTTATATCTACCCTGCATAACCACCACCATACATGACATCCTCCCTTAGTTAATTCTATGCATATCCACCTACACCTAAGACCAAGCAAGAAGAAGAAGAGAAGAAGATTAAGGGGGCGACCTACCCCCACTTGGTGCCTTCTTCCTCTCTTCCTCTCCCTTGTGCCACACCAAGGAGGAGGTCTTCATCTAGAGGGGACGGCCAAGCATGGAGGAGCCTTGTGGGTGGTGGATGTCCACCCTTGAAGGAAGCTTGGAGGAGGACTACTTGAAGAAGAAAGCAAAGGAGAACCCTTTTTAAGTGCGGGGCAACTACACTTGGAGCAAGGGTCATCCAAAGCTTCTACCAGAGGATCCCATCTTTTTCTTCATGTTTTTATTTTCTTGTATTAGCTAGTGTGTTCTTGTTTTTATGTAACAAGCATTCAGCTACTTATTTTTGAATTTATTAGTAATACAAGTTCGAATTGTTGCCTTCCAGTTTCTTGTTTCTATGTAGTGTGCTTTTCATGTTCTAGTAGTTTAGTGCACTACAACTCTCTACTAATTACCCAATGCGCATTTGCCTAGGGTGAGCTTAAAAGAGAGGACATTCTTATCACTTTAGAGTAGTTGATAGGCGTAGCCTTAGCATAATCAGCATTACTTTCAAGTGCTCGATATTTTGAAAATCCTAAAAATAACAAAATCAAAATTACAAAAGTAAAAAGTGCTGATTTGAGTGGTGAGAGAGAGAACCAACTTTTGTAACTAACAAATTGGCCTCCTTAGATGACCCTAGATATTCCACTATCTAGGTATTATAAATTTAAGAGTTGATTGCGGATTTATGCATACAATGACACTATTTCACATATTTAACAAAATGCGTATTTCCTGCATCATGAATCCATCCCTACATGCACTCCTACGACTTGGAGAGGGTGTGCAGATTATAGGAAACTCAATGTTGCCACTAAGATAGAATATTTCTTGTTACCTTTTATTGACTAAATCCTAGAGTGATTAGTGGAAAATTAGTTCTTTTGTTTCTTGGATGGATGCTTAGGCTATAATTCGGTGGCTATTGATCCCTATGACCAAGTGAAGACAACCTTCACCTGTCCCTTTAGCACCTTCGCCTTTCGAAGGATGCCATTCAGACTTTGTAATTCACCAGCTACCTTCTAACGATGCATGGTGGCGATATTCCATGATATGGTAGGTGATTTTCTTAAGGTCATTATGGATGACTTTTTGATTTTTGGACCTACCTTTGATGAATGTCTAACCAACCTGACTTGTGTCCTTTGGAGATGTATTGATGTAAACCTCATGCTTTCCTAGGATAAAAGTCATTTTATGGTGCACAAAGGTGTTGTTCTAGGACATATCATCTCCGAAAGTGGTATTGAGGTGGACAAAGCTAAGCTTGATGTGGTAGCTAATTTACTCGTACCTAGCTTTGTCTGACAAATCCACTCCTTTTTGGGTCATGTTGGTTTCTATAGAAGATTTATCAAGGATTTCTCCAAGATTTTCTGACCTTTGACGTGTCTCCTATTGATTGATGTGCCCTTCGACATGGGACCCGACTGTATTTGAGCATTTATGCAACTGCATGATGCTGTCACTAAGGCCCCTGTTCTCCAGCCGCTTGATTGGTCCCTCAACTTTGAGCTAATGTGTGATGCTTTTGACCTAGCTATCGGAGCCATCTTAGGACAAAGACACGATAAACACCCCTTCTTGTTGTATTACGCCAGTAAAACACTGGATGAGGCCCAGCGTAAATACATGATCACTAAAAAAGAGCTGTTGGCGGTCATCTTTGTGCTGGAGAAATTTGGATCATATCTTCTGGGATCTCATGTTACTATCTTTACAGACCACACAACCATTTATCTCATGCATAAGGCTACTAAACCCTGATTGCTTCATCGGATCCTTCTTCTACAAGAGTTTGATCTTGAGATACGAGATAAGGCCAAAGCTTATAATGTGGTCACACACCATCTCTCGAGACTTGACCCTGATCATATTGGACATTCCCTATCGATGAATGAATCTTTTACCAATGAGCACCTTCTAAACATAGATGTGGCAAGTGTACCTTGGTTTGTCGATATTGCTAATTACCTTGCTTCTAGCTCTCTTCCCTGAGGCTAGCCTAAAAACTAGCGTGAGCGTCTCATTGCAGAAGCAAAGTATTATTTCTGGGATAATCCACTTCTTTTTAGAGTAGGTGTTGATCAGATTATCCATCGCTGTGTCTTGACAGCGAGTTCCCCAGTGTGCTATCCTTTTGCCATGATCAAGCCTGTGGAGGCCATTTTTCTGGGAGGAAAACTATAGCCAAGTTGTTGCAGTACAGATTCTTTTGTCCCTCCCTACATTAGGATGCACACGCACACGCACTATTATGCTAAGCATTGCACTAGGTACTAGTCGCTAGGGTAAATGTTGTGTCACGACATGATACCCTTACAACCCATTCTAGCTATAGAATTTTTTGATATTTAGGGAATTGATTTTATGGGCCCCTTTCCCCCATCCAACAGTTTTGAGTACATCCTCATTACCGTTGATTGTCTCGAAATGGATTGAGGCTATTCTCGCACACCGCACTGACCATGTCATCACCACCAAATTTGTCAAGGACTATATCTTTACACACTTTGGGATCCCTCAAGCCATCATTTCGGATGGAGGAACCCATTCCACTCACTCATCCTTCCAGGAACTTTTGAGGAAGTACGGAGTTCACCATCATATCACTTCTCTGTATCATCCCCAAACGAATGGTCAGGTTGAGGTGTCAAATCGACAGATCAAGCAAATCCTCTAGAAAACAATTTGACCTAACCGTAAGGATTAGTATGACAAGCTAATTGATGCCATATGGCTGTATCAGACCGCCTTCAAGGCTCCCCTAGGTATGTCACTATATAGGATTATTTTTGGGAAGCCTTGTCACTTGCCCATGGAGTTGGAGCACTACGCTCATTGGGCAATTCACCAGTGTAACCTTGACCCAAACCTGTGTGGTCAAGAAAGGAAACTCCAACTCCAATAATTCAAAGAGTTGCGCCAATAAGCTTATGACTCTACTTTGACCTTTAAACAACCAACTAAGGTATTTCACGATAGTCGCATTTGGCGAAAGGAGTTTGAGCCATCATGACAATTTTGGCTTTTATAATGACTAGTTCAAATTTTTCCTTATAAACTGAAGTCTAAATGGACTGGTCCTTTCCTGGTCTCGAGACCTTTTCCCAATGGTGCCGTCGAAATTGAAGATCCAAGAACTGGGTATAAACTGGGTAAATGGGCAGCGATTGAAACCATATCTCACTCATGAGCTTGCCCCCGCTTGTGAGATATTTGCCGTGCTGGAGGATAATTAACTTCTACCTCATTCTGAGTCCAACTGGAGATGTTAAATTCAACGATCATTGGGAGGCACCCCAAAACCCTTTCACTTTCACGCTACACTCCATTTCACTTCATTACACTTCACTTTACTTCACACTTCACCACCCACCATCCGCCCACCCATCCACCCTGCTGTATACCCCGTACTCACCCTTACACCAAGAGCCTGTATTCCTATCTAACCCCTTTTTGCATGCATATGAGGGCATAACATGATTTGGCACGGGGGGTGGATAGGCATTCATAGGATCTGGTATTTTCTTTGGGTATTATGTAGGCTCATGTCCATTATACATATTCATCTATAGTATTTTATAGATAGCCTTATTAAAAAATCCATAAAAATTGAACAATCTTGAAAAGGTCCAAAAAAACTATAAAACATGAAAAAACCATAAAAATTGAAAATTCAAAAAATCCAAAAATGTTTTCAAAAATTGTTTAGCTATGACTTGAAAGCTGAAGTAAAAATAAATAAGTGTTTATGGACATTCAACCATTGCTGGTTAGACTTTCTATAACACATAAGCTTGATTTGCTCAAGCTTAGGCTTAATACACTCAAGCATTGACAAGATAGACTAGATCTCTCCTAACTTAGAATGTACTATTGTACCTGAGTCACCAGTATAAGATTCCTTGGTTTGCTTTTGCTTGGGAGTTTGAGTAACCTTGGTTTAAACTACACAGAGTCGGGAAAGACCAAGTGAAGTTGAGATTCAACCTTTGTGTTTACTAGGGAAGGTGGAGTCCTTACTTATGCGTGCAGGTAGACTTTTTATCGCAATCCTTAGTCTTGTGTTTAGGAGAAGCTATTTCGAACAAAGTACTCACCCACCAAATAAGTGTGTTATACTAAACAAAGTTGTAGGAGACATACTGACATTTACTTTCAGAAAAAAAATCAAGGAAAAAAATCAGAAAAATGAGAAAAAGAAGAAAAAAATAGAAAAATCCTAAAAGAGCAGAAAAAAGACATTCTTTTGACTAAGTAGTTTATTCTCCAAATTCCTGTAAATTCTTCCACCAAAAAGCTTTTTCAGGATGCATTAAGAAATACCATGTTTCCACCAAATATTCTTTAATCCACAATGCAATAAGAGTTGGGTTGAGTCTTCGCTCATTTTTGAGACGATTCGTAAGCATAAGCTGAAGTTGGGACCAACCTAGACTTAAAAAGAAATGAAACCCTAAGCTTCAGTCTTATTGTCCAACTGGTTAGTTTTGATTATTCACTAAGAACAACCATAACCTCTTAACTTTTGAGCTTGGAAAATGCCTCTAAGTCTTGGAAATCACACTTAAGGTTTAAATATCGCATAGGGAGAAACTCATTGTGTTGCAACCACTACGGTGAATTCCACCATCGTTCAGCTCTCTCATGAGCAAGTGGGCATGGAAGGTTCTTTTTATTTTTGCTTTGATAGTTCTATCGCTATTTATTTTGATCGCCATTGGTGTTGTTTTAAGCTCTTGGAGCTTCTGCTTTGTTCACACTGTAGCAACTCAATTGCTACTCATTTTCCTCCTTCCCATCAGATACACTTCTCAGTTATCCGGTGAAAAGGCCACGCATGCATGACCTCCCGCTTCAGTCAATCACTGCACTCACCCCATCGCACCTTCTCTCTCCCTTAACCACCATCTATGTAAGAAACTTAACTAGTAGTTATCACGCCATTCGATTCCCTACCGCACTATTTGCCCCTATGCTCAGGAAGCAACCAGCAAGCTTCTCAACTAGCTGGTTGCAGTTGTTCTCTCTTTCCACCTACACCCACTCCAGCTGGTTGATCGCACCCCACAACTCACTTCCCTCATGCACATCTTACCTCTCCTGACACATACATACACACATGCACTCTCCCCCACTGTGCAAACATAGACATACTAACACCCACATACCCTTATGCATATACATATACACATACACATACATATATACATACATATATAGATATTCTACACACACTGATGGTAACACCATCACTCTTAACAACTAGCTTGAATTAGTTTGAATTAAGAGATAAATTCTCCTAAATGATTCCCTGAGGACCATAATTCCACTCTAATCTGATTTGAGAAGAAGATAAGAAAATAGGGTTAATTCTATTGTTTCAAAAGTACATAACAAATTTACATTAACCATGGGGTTACTCAGGGGTTAATTAAAGGTCAAATGAGCATAAAAGTCTCAAAAGTGGGTTCACACTGACTGAATCAAGGTTTCACGCATTTCGAAGGCAAAAACAATGCTAAAAACCCTAATTATCAACCCCACTTAAATTGAAAAGGTTTCAGTCATGATAAAATCAATCTAAACCTCCTAAAAATCATTGAAAAATATTCTAAGATGTTTGGTACATTCACTTTGACCATCTGGACCCATTTTGACCTAGAATAGAGATTTAGATAGGAATATGCCTTGATTTGGCCTTTTGTACAATTTACCCATTCAAATGTGATCAAAACTAAAATCCAAGTTTACATTAGATTCCTTGGGTCCAAATTAGGTTACAACCAAAATTTGGGCCTAATCAGAGTTCATCTTGACCTAGTTTGTATTTTAGCCTTCGGAAACTCTATTTCTTACACTCAAGCCCCTAGGTTTCAAGTTTCTCACAAAGAAGCCCCTAACTTTCTCGTCATCTTTGCAATCAGGACCCTACTATGATGGATAGTGTGAACAAGCTTCAAACCCAAATCACTGAACTTCAATCAAGGATTCCTCGATTTGTCAACCAAATCCCTCCAAAATTAAAGGGATTGTTAATTAGCAGATTCCCTACACAATGATGCATCTCACGAGGCCTGATTTGATTCCATCACTGCTAGCGAACTCGAAAAAATTCAAGCTCAAAAGTTGGTTCAAGCACTTGCCAAATGAAGCTTTCTTGGCTTCTTTAACCTCAAATCTAAGCTCTATAAAAGCCCAAAGAACTTCCCCAGTTGAAATTAGTCCGATTAGGCCATAAAATAGCTCTTCCTCCTCTTCTCCAGCTATCTCCGATCATGACTCAAGCGAACCTCTGCCCCTTTTCCTCTATCCACTCGATGGTCAAATCGAGCAGCCTACCTTCTTCCTTAAACTCCTCTACTCCTTGCTAGCCAAAGCAAGAGCCGCCTACCCCTCTCTTTGTCGTAGCCCAACTCACTAGAGACTTCATCCCTTCCACATCTGCCAAGGCACACTAGCATGGAAATCCTACCCATTTCATCTGTAATTAGGTTCTATCTCTCCCCCTCTCTCCCTAGATTAGGAATTATCTCCTAGGACCTAAGTTCAGCCATCGTATCACCTACTCCCCTACCGTCTTCCCCACAGCTGACACAAGCTCCAGTGAGCTCGTGCTAGAGCAGCACCACACCAAACCACACACCACCACTTCCATAAGCTCTGCTTCACACTCACCTACAAAATCCCTAAGCTTATTGGGTGGAACAACCACCCTAGACCTCCACCGAACAACCCATGCCTCCGTCGTCTTCCACGAATTCGCCTGACCTCCACAGACCTCCAATTACCAAACCACCATCTGCATCACTTTCCATGTACCTCGGTGAAACTACTGAACATTCTAATTATGGTGTCTAGTCTGTGTTCTTGATTTTAGGGATTCATAGGAGCTTCGCTGCCGCCTCTGTCTTCCTCGACGTCGTCCGCCTATCTCCGGTTGTAAATCATGTTGCTTCCACTTCCAAACAGTGTGGATCACACCCTCAAAGTTGTCTGCATCTCCAATCAAGTGAAGGCAACAATGCAGCAGTAGCAATTCGAAGAAGCTAGCAGTTAACACATGCGAAGGAAATTAGGACTTTTTAGTCCCACACCGTAGAGTGTTGTTTTTGAAATGCATATTTAATGCATTTGTCACGTAGCCTATTCACGTCAA
Source organism: Thalassia testudinum (assembly GCA_037157565.1). NCBI lineage: Eukaryota > Viridiplantae > Streptophyta > Magnoliopsida > Alismatales > Hydrocharitaceae > Thalassia > Thalassia testudinum. Next base: position 6,232,320 of record JAZHRO010000035.1, on the reverse strand, counting down.
CACACAAAGGGGTGAGGTCCCTCCTTACCTTACCTACATACACCACACCCGCTACACCATGCCAGTAGGTCTGGTCACTATTCTCGACCTGATTATCTGTTAACCAACATACCTGTACCCAATTCAGATTTGACGAGAGAAAAAGAAAGGAAGGAATTTTTGAGGAGGAAAGGGGGTGGTTTTGCACTATTGTGCCTTTGGAAACATGCACACATGATCAACACTTAGCAAAATCTAAGGCTTTGCTCCTTAGGCCATTTGGCCCTTGTGCCTAACCTTGGTTTTGATTACTGTAGACTTATTGACAATTGATCTAATATGGATAAGTGTTGTGACTACTGTTAAAACATTTGACTTGGATTGAGATATTGAGAAATTGATTTGGATTTGTGCCTGATTGTGGGATTTAATTGGTGGTTCAAACCATCATTTTTAGACTTCTACTTATATTTTTGTCTAATTGATTCTGAAATACAATTTGCTACTAATTAAATATCTTTTTGAGTAGATTATTTATTCATGGCATATCTTTATTGTGATTAATTATTGTACTCATTATTTCTCATATCTGACTAGTGATTGAATTCCTTATTTGCTTCCTGCAAAAGACCTTGGAACTCACAATTTTTCAAGCACTTATAAATTTAAATGTTGTCGATTTGATTTTCATCCCTATACTATGATGCATTTTACTCTCACTAAACTATGAAGATCTTCAAGCGCGTCAACATTTTAGAACCATTGCCAGGAAGCAACACACAATTTTCCACTAGTCATGTCATTCTTGATTGATTGAGTTGATTTGTAACTTGCCCTACTTGCTTTGTTTTGTTATTTTGAGGTACATCACGAGATCTTCCGCACAATCAACCACTCTAGGGGCAAGTAAAATCTCTCTCCCTTTCTAATCACCTCCTAATCTGAGGAAGAGAAAAAGGAAACAAATCAATTAGGATCCACTTGCTTTATTTGCCTAGTAAATATCACTTAAAAGCAAACAATTTCTTGATTTGCAAGAATGAAATCAGATTAAAGTTGATGCGATTTGATCAAAGATTCCCCATCTATATTTCCTGTACCTATTAGGGATTTGCGCTAAAATTTATCAATATCTTGGACTATTCACTTTCTTGTTTGAGTCCAAGGTGTCACATTTGGAATCAAATTAGACCTGGAAATAGAGCCAATCTAGACTTTCCATATTAGGGTTTTAATGTGTTAGTACACACTTCCCTGCAATTAAGGAAATTGATCTTCTTGCATTTGTGTGTTACCTAAGGCTTTGTTTGAACTAATCGATTCAAGTGAACCTTAAAATCAAGGCTCTAAGTTCACTTGAACCTTAAAAGTTGGGATCTAATAACCTGAGAACCAATTTAGGGTGATTTGGGTGCTCTAACCCAAATTTCATCCTCAACCTTAGGACAGGTCAGGTGAAGTTGGTTCACTTTGTAAATCAACCAATCTATAAATTAGGTCACAAATTGAAATAACTTCTAAATCAAGTGAAATTCAAGACACAATTAGGGCTAAAATTAGTAGACTTAGGTCTCAATTCATACATTTCAGTCTACTTGGAACCTCAGTGACAAGGAAGGTAGGGTGGGGGAAACCTTGTAACCCGTGGGGATGCTCTACCGTATAGGGATCTTTGTGGGACTCACCCTTCCTAGCTACCCAAGTAATTCTCCGGTGTATAGATTTTTTATGAAAGAGATCCATTTGCCTCAAAACAGCCTTAGTCATCCAAAATTCTTGGGTTCTTTGTTTGGGTCCAATACACATCCACTCCATTTATTCTTTAGTGCGCATACACAAGAGAGGTCCCTAGGTCTGACCTAGAGGTCTCCATAAGAGTTGATCTTCTTGGTAAAATCTAATCTGATTTGATCAAATTAATCTGGACCTAAATTTAATTCTTCATCCTGATCCACCACCTGATTTGGAGATGCAACCTGACAACATAGGAAAAATGTTTAAGAGCTAGAAGGCTAAAACATAGGAGATTAGTGATGAGTGTTGACCTTAGGCCTCTTGGGCCTATTTTAAAGCTTAAGCACTCACATATTCGTTAAGATCCAGATTAGTCCTCAAGAGGCTGAGGAAGGTGCGAAGCTAATGTATTAAGTCTAAGGCTTAGGAATTATTCGACCCCATTGCCTGCCCTTTGGTTTGCAGGACTTGGTAACCTAAGCACCCAAAATCCACACACCAGTTTGGCTCAGTGCACTTAATGAAGAAACAATGTCAACAGTGTCGAAAGCCATGAGTGGCATTACCGAACGCCATGGGCGGCACTACCCCGAAGTGTTGAAAGCAAGGGTTCTGGGGGTTGCCATGGGCATGAGTGTTGTCTATGGATTGAAATAGTATACTAGAGGGGAGGGGTTAATAGTATTGCTTTAAAAGAAATTTGAATAAAAAATAAATTCACAATAGAAACAAGCATAGGATACACAAGGATTTATAGTGGAAACCCAAATCGAGTGAAAGCAACTACCTAAGCCTCTCAGCTTAGGATTTTCCCAACTAGTCAAGACTAGTCAATCCACTAACATACCACTTGAACTAAGGTGCCACAACCTCTTTACAAACCACTTCTCTTTACAACCTGAAGAGAAGCAAAACAGCAACAATAGATCTTTCCCAGCAACTTGAGATCCGTTAGTAAAAGACAATAGTATAAAAGAACAATGAAGAACTTATGGAACCTCAATAAAAGTCAAACCAGAATTTCAGCGGAGGTTTGAATCGTCGTGCTTCGAAAGGCATGAAAATCGAAGCATAGAAGCACTTGAAGAAGCACGAGAAGCTCTTTGCTTTTGAGAGGAATTTTCTATTTTAGAGCCTATGTAAAAAGGGTTGCATACGCCCTTTATTTATACTGGGAAATCAACCTGAAAAAGAAATCAAATTGGTTGATCAATTAAGGTAGATTGATCGATCAAAATGAGGTTTGGTTGATCAATCTAGCTATTTGATCGATCACTGATTGGTCGATTAATTAACCTAATTGGTTGATCAAAAGTGTATTAATCAACTTCCTAAAATGGATTGGTTTGATCGATTAATTAAGTTAGTTAGTTGATCAATAACCCTAAAAACTTGATTTTAATATGAAGCACGAAAATCCATTTGAGACTTATTTTGAGGTTCTTTACACAAAATGTTCTAGGCTTAATAAAGATAAAAGATACTAAGACTCATATTAGCATTCTTCTAAACATGGTCCATGAGAAAAGCTCTGATCCGTGAGAGTCCTGAAGTATTAGTTTTGCTGGAAGCATAATTTTGGTGCATCAAAATAGTGGTACTTACATTCTCCCCCTTTCTGATGACAACAAAATTATAATTATGAATTTAAATAGTTATGCATAATATCTGCCACTTTTTGCTTCAACAAAAAGTAAAACATGCTATTATCAATTTCAATTAACACCCCCTTAAGCATGTAAATGAAGCAATAATAGTTTCAACATGCAATTTTAAAAGAGTAAAATATAGCTAATAGAGATAATATCTATGCATATAACAAAAATATAAATGAGTCTAGATAAGCAGTGCAAGATTTTGGTCAATCAATTTGAAAAAATTGATCGATCAAAGATTGAAAGTAAATCAATCAAATTAATCAATTAAGATCTTTTAACCTAGATAAACCTAGTGAGTGGCAAATTACGTTAAATCTTTCCTTTGGAAAAGGTTTTATAAAGATATCAGCTAATTGATTTTCTTTTTTTTCTTTTTTGAAATAGAAAGGAAAGCTATCGTCTTACGATAGCAATCCGGAGTAGTATATTATATAAACAAGTAAGAGAAATTACAAAAGAGATCCCCAAAAACGCATGAGGGACCAACACTCTTTTACAATTCTTTTACAGCACACTGGCCTCTCCTAAAAAAGTCTCTCATTTCTTGCCTTCCACACACACCATAGAGTGGCAGCCATGCATACTTGTGGCTTCCCTTTCATACCAAACCCATGCCAGATAGAATCCCAAACTGGTAGCGGCTCCTAACATGTTCTTCTCCAAACAGCATCAGTGACAATGAAAGAAGAAAAGAGGTGATTTACATTTTCAGTATTCATCTCACACATAAAACAAACATGGTGATCAGTTCCCAACCTTCTATGTCATAGATCACTTGTGATCAATCCATCTCTCCTACATAGCCAGAGAAAAATTTGTACCTTGGGGGGAATTTTTAAAAGCCAGATCTTCTTGTCAATAAAGTCGCATCTCCACCCACTTTCAAGGCTCAAAATTCTATTATAGCCAGAATGTACACTATAAATCCCCTCCCAAAGGTACTTGTACTCCACTCCAGGCCTAGGCTTAAAGCTCTCAAGGTCTGAAATTAGCCTTCTCCTTTCTTCCCACAGCCTGGCAGCTCTCCTGCTGGAATCCTCCTCAATCAGATTCCAGCAGCTGCTGCTGCAAGACCAGACCTTGCTGACAGTGGCCTCCTTGTCAGATGCTGCAGCAAAAGCTCTTGGATAGAGCTCCTTCAAGACACCCAGCCCTAACCACCCCGCCTCCCAGAAGCTGAAGGTCCTACCATTCCCAAGAGCCGACTGCAGCAGGTGGAAGTGATCAGCCAAAGCTCTTATCATTGATTTCCAGAAGGGAGAAGGCCTGCTAGGCTGAAGTCTGGATAGCACACTGTTGGATGCACCATAGCTATCTCTGATCAGGACAGTCCATGACTTCAGGTCTCCTTCTAAGAGTTTAACAGCCCACTTTAGTAGCAAAGCATCATTAAAGTGTTTTAGGGACTTAATCCCAAGTCCACCCCTATTTTTTGGACAACAAATCTACTCCCATTTGAGTGGCTGCAAGAATCTGCCCTCATGTTTAGCTCCCTTCCAAAAGAACCTCTTTCTCAACACATCCAACCTTTTCCAAATGGAATTAGGTGCTTTAAATATGGAAAAGTAGAAAATAGGGATGGATGTGATCACAGAGTTGAGCAAGATAAGTCTTCCACCTTTGGAGAGGAAATTGCTATGCTAACCATCCAGTTTCACTGAAATCTTGTCAAAGAGGTAGCTCCAATCTCTTTTCTTCATTCTAGTGCACCTCAAAGGCAACCCCAAGTATCTAATAGGAAGACTGATGCAGGGAGACATCAAAACAGCAGCTAGAGCTCCTTGCTCCTCCTCAGATAAGCCAAAGCAGACCAAACTAGATTTATCCCAATTCAACCTCAAGCCAGAGAGCTCACCAAAGATATTAATCATATGATGCAAAGCCATTACTTCATCCATAGACCCTTCTACAAAGAAAACTGTATCATCTGCATGCTGAAGAATGGGAGCCAGATTACTCCTGCACGACAAAGAGTATCCTCTAATAAGACCTGCTTCAGCAAGCTTACAAGCATACCAAGACAAGTTGTCAACTACCAAGTTGAAAATCTGGGGAGCCAGGGGACATCCTTGCCTGATGCCACATTGGGGCAGAATCCACGACCCACAGGGCTTCCCATTTCTCAGGGGGGTGAAAGAGGCAGTGGTGATACATCTTTTCACCCAATGGATCCAAGTAGAAGGAAATCCCCTTCTTTTAAGTACATCCCAAAGATAAGGCCAACTGATGGAGTCATAAGCTTTGCGAAAGTCAACCTTCCAGAGAAAAGCCTTGCATTTTCTCTTATTCCATGCACAGATCATCTCTTAGGCCATGATGAAGGATTCTTGTAGAGATCTGCTAGGGAGGAAGGCTAATTGAGCAGGATGGATCAAATCTTGCAAAACAGGCCTTAATCTATTGGCCAGGACCTTGCCAATCACCAAGTACAAAGAGTTAGAGAGGGCAATAGGTCTAAACTCCTAAAAAGATTCAGCACTTGGAGTCTTTGGCAAAAGAAATAGATAGGACCTATTTATTCTTTCAAAGCCAAAATTGCCATTCTCAAACTCTCTAATCACCTCCATAACCTCAGTGCCCACAATGTCCCATAATTCTTTGTAGAAGAGAACTTGGATTCCATCAGGACTAGGCGATCCTTCACAATTGAGATCCTTAATGGCCTTCAAGTCTTTAGCTTCTGACATAGCTTTAATCAGGCTGGACCCCTGAGCCTCAGTAATTTTGGGTAGATCACTAGCTGCCATCCTCCAACTACCCCTACCTGCAGCTCTTGAAGACTCCTTGAAATATCTGATAGCCTCAGCTCTGATATCAAAGATGGAGGTAATTCTCTGCCCCTCTTTAACAATTGAAGAGATCATATTAGCTCCTCTCTTAGAATTGGTAGCCAAGTAGAAGAATTTAGTGTTTGCATCCCCCTCACTTAGCCACAGCTACCTTGATCGTTCCCTCCAATCCATCTTTAGTTTCAGGTCTTCTTCAGCCACCACCCCCTACCACCTCTTTCTGTCTGCAAAGTCCAGCTCAAACAGCTGAGTCACAACTTCTTTGGTATCCAATTCTGAATCTTCAACAAGGCCTCTCGACATTTCTGATGTCTGAGGACAGAGACAATATCACCATACTCCTTCAGCATTCCTTTCAGAGCCACAATCTTGGAAGCCAACCTGAAGGTAGCCGTGCCTTCAACCTGCTATGCCCTCCACCATCCAGCAAACATATCTCTGAACCCTGGCTCCCTCAGCCATGACTTCCTAAACTTGAAATAGGATCCAGCCAACACCTGTTCACCATTGTCCCAGACCAAAGGTGTACGGTCAGAGAAGGGATGTTCAAGACCACAAACAAAGGACAATTGGAAGAGATCCATCAGCCCAGCATTGCCAAAAAACCTATCAGTCTTGGACATGAGCCCATTACCATTCCTCCAAGTGAATTCAGAACCTGAAGAGGGAAACTCACACAAGCCCAGAGCCTGGACCATCAACTGGAAGCCAGTGGCAGAGCTATCTACCACCCCATTGGGTCTGTCACTCCCCATCAAAACACAGTTGAAGTCCCCTCCAACAAGCCAAACCTCCCCATTCACAAAATCTATAGCCAGGTTCCAATCCTCCCATAGCTCCTGCCTCCTGCTAGGGTCACTAGGACCATACACACCTGTCACAAAGAGATTACTGTCCCCCTGTTCTCTTTTGAACCTGCAAGTCAAAAGGTGCCTAGCCATAGAGAACTCCTCCAAATGCAGCACATACTTCCTCCACCAGATGGCAATTCCCCCAGATCTGCCATTGGAATTGATCACCATAAGGTGATTTGCAAGACCAGCTCTCATCTCCACCCATGCCCTGTCAGATTCACTATCAATATGTGTCTCTTGGAGGATGTCACAATCAATCTCCCATTCTCGCAGATATCCAAGCAAAGACCCCCTCCTACTTCTATCGCGCAGCCCACGCACATTCCAAGTAAGAATCCTCATTTGGGAGTCAGATCTGTCCCCTTCTTAGCAACAGATGCTTTGCCAACCTTCATCACAGCTACAATGACAGACTCATCAACTTTTTGTGTAGGAGTCTGTCTTCTTAGCCTCAAGTTGTATGGAGGTTTCCCAAGCCCAGATGTAGGAGTCTTAGACTTCAATTGCAATTCATCAGCCACAAGAGAGTAGTACTGGAATTCCAAGGAGTTCACAGAGGGAGCTACCAAATCAGAGTCAGTAGGATCCCTACCAGGAGCTTTCAGGTCCTCAACCACAGCTTCATCAATCACATTAACTGCCTCACCTTCTTTAACCACCATTGCAGGTTCATCCTGGATCAGAGGTAATCCAGCCCCATCCTCCAGAGTTTTAGTTCTCACATTCTCAGCCCTGAAGCTCCCCACCCCATCTACCAAATCCAAACTTTTAGTGTGTTCTGCAACCAACTCCTGACTAGCATAGTTTGTTTGTAAGAAGGAGTTCTGGATCGCAGCACCTCAACATAAGAGGGGGGGATGCTGACTCACCTCCACATCCCTATTTGCCACCTGAAATTCCAACAGGACCATCCAAGAGCTGCCCCCACACCTGAGAATCAATTTGTCAGGAATAGACCCAACCTTGGAGACATTCACCCTCACTTTTATAACACTGGCATCTCCTTTAGTCAGACCAACAACAGTATCCTCATCCACAGATGCAAACCCAGCGACCATATGTTCCACCATCGTCTTAGACCTCAGATGCAGAGGTAGGCCTCTGATCTCAAGAGAACCAGACCTGGGAGCAGCTCTTTGAGGGGGACGTTTAGGCAAAGAACCATCAAAGGGGGACACTAACCGCCAGATCACTAACAATCCACCCAAATTGCTGGTCTAAAAATAAAATTTCTCGACATCTACCACACCCATATCAAAAAGCACAAACCGCGATGGAGAGATAGCCTCAATTTTCCAAGCATCAGTCGATAAGGAAAGAGAGCTTACTAGTTGTTGAACTCTCTCTAGGGAAAGAGTACCCATCATCACTTCCCCAATTAGGGCCCCACGCAAGACCATCTCCACCACCTTAACATCCTCAGTCAGGGGAATCTCCACATCCATAATGTGCCCCCCAAGAGTTGATGGGGGGGGGGTGGAAGAGGTAGCTACGCCTCACCCTCTGGAAATGAAGGTGCATTGCGCACCCTACCCCTACCACCGCGAGACATCAGGCAAGAGTCCTGCTTGTGACCAAAGCCTCCACAAGCAAGACAGAGTAACGGCCAATGGAACATCAGCGCCAAGTGCCCCCGAAGTCGGCATCTGAAACAAATCACTTCCCTACGACTTCGTCTCCAATCACCATGAAAGCCCCTCCTGTCTAGAGTTCTATCTCCACCAGACACCTGGGCGGTATGGCACTCCACCTGACACCAGTCACACCAAGACCGCGAGTGCCATACCGCCCACCCATCAGAGCCGTCGGTGCGGGCGTCAGGCCCCCTCAGGCGGCAGCCATCCTTGTAGGAGCTTCCCACCCAAAGGAAAATTTAAATTTCACCAGACACTGTAGCACTTCTTTCTCCACCACCGCCCAAAGGAAGACCACTTCGGGGTCAAGCCCAAGTTCTGTTTTAACAAATTCTAAGTTGATTTCTCCTTTTAGGACATAATCTCTTAGAAAATGGTGTCTAACATCAATATATTTAGTCTTAGAGTGTTGAACTGCATTTTTAGATAAGTTTATGGCACTAGTGTTGTCACAAAGTATTTTGTTATTCTTATAGGATAGGCCAAAATCTTGCAGGGTTTGTTTCATCCATAATAGTTGTGAATAGCCTAAAGATGCAGCTACATATTCAGCTTCTACTGTTGAAAGTGAAACATTGTGTTATTTTCTAGAGAACCAAGAGAGTAGGGAATTTTTGAGAAAGTGACACGTTCCACTAGTACTCTTTCGGTCTGTAAAGCTACCCACATAATCAGCATCATAAAAAGAATAAAGTTCCAATGTGTTTGACTTCGGATAGAAAAGTCCTAAGTCTTGTGTGTAGTTTAAGTATCTAAGTATTCTTTTAACAGCATTTAGATGTACTTCTTTAGGGTTTACTTGAAAGCGAACACACAAACAAGTGCAAAATAGAATATCAGGTCTACTAGCAGTCAAGTATAATAAAGATCCTATCATGGTTCTATACAATTTTTGATCTACAGACTTCCTTGCATCATCAGATTTTAGCTATGTAGAAGCTGCCATAGGTGTTTCTTTTCCTTTTACTTTGTCCATGGAGAATTTCTTCAAGATCTCCATGGTGTATTTGGTTTGAGATATGAAAATTCTAGAGGATAGTTGGTCAATGTGAAGTTCGAGAAAGAACCAAAGTTCTCCCATCATGCTCATGTCAAACTGATCCTACATTACCTTTGCAAATTCTTGGCATAACAAATTATTAGTAGCACTGAAAATGATATCATCTACATAAATTTGTATTATTAAGAGATCCTTTTCTTTTCTTTTTATGAATAAGGTTGGATCTATTTTGCCAATTTTAAATTCATTTTCAATTAGATAAGTATTTAATTTGTCGTACCAAGCTCGTGGAGCTTATTTTAGATCATATAGTGTTTTACTTAATTTGTATACATATTCTAAATGTTTAGCATCTTTAAAGCCCGGAGGTTGTTTAACATAGACTTCCTCCTTGATAAATCCGTTTAGAAAGGCGCTTTTGATGTCCATCTGAAAAAGTTTAAATTCCATATGGGCGGAAAAGGCTAACAGCATTCTAATGGATTTTAGGTGAGCTACAGGCACATATGTTTCATCAAAATCTATTCCTTCTTCTTGATTATACCCTTGGGCCACAAGCTAGCTTTATTTCTTACTACTCCTGATTCATTAAGTTTATTCCTAAAGACTCATTTGGTTCTTATAATGGTTTGAGAGTCTGGTTTTGGAGCAAGTTCCCATACTTGATTTCTTTTGAATTGATTCGGCTTATCTTCCATTGCAATAATCCAACAATTGTCAAAAAAGGCTTCCTTAACATTTTTATGTTCTAACTGAGAAACAAAGGCTGTGAAAGCTAAGGTGTTGATGGAAGATTTAGTCTGTACTCCTTTGGATAGTTCTCCTATCACCAATTCCTTTGGATGATCTTTTATGTAGGATATATCTTTGGGTAGTTCATCCAAAATGTTCTCTTCTGGTATGTTTGATGGGTCATCTATTAGGTCATCAACATCATTTACAGAAGATTGAGGGTGAGTTGGTGTTTCATTGAATGATACATGCATAGTCCCCTCAACAATAGAATTCTTTTTGTTAAAAACTCTATAGGCTTTACTTTTGGTTGAATAACCTAAGAAGATTCCTTCTGAGCTCTTAGCACCAATTTATCAAGATTATCCTTGGTGTTGAGTATAAAACATCTACAACCAAATATCTTGAAGTAGGAAATTCCAGGTGTTCTTCCATGAAAAAGTTCAAAAGGTGCTTTGTTAAGGATTAGTCTAATTAGGGATCTATTTTGGATGTATCAAGCAGTGTTTATAGCCTCTGCCCAAAAATATCGAGGTAGCTTTGACTTGCACAGCATTGTACAAGCATACTCTTGTAGGGTCCTATTTTTCCTTTCAACTACACCATTCTGAGGTGCGACTCTAAGGAAGGCAAATTCATGTTTTATCCCATATTGAGCACAGAAATTAGAAAAAGATTCGTTCTCAAATTATCCACTGTGATCAGTTCTAATCCTAATCACCTCAGATCCTTTTTCATTCTGTAGTCTTCTTACAAGCTTACTAAAGATATCAATAGTTAGATCCTTACTTCTTAAGAAAGATACCCAGGTAAATCTAGAGAAATCATTGATTATGACTAAACAATATCTGCACCCACTTAAGCTTTCGGATTTGGTTGGTCCGAATAACTCTAAGTGAAGTAGCTCCAGGGGTCTAGAGGTGTTAACCATCCTTTTTGGCTTAAAAGGGTTTTTGGTTTGTTTGCCAAATTGACAAGAATTGCAAACTTTGCTTTCCTTGAAGTTGATCTTTGGCAAACCTTTGACAAGCTCATGTTTCACAAGTCTACTGATATTTCTCATGTGAACATGACCTAGTCATCTATGCCAAAGTATTGCCTCTTCGTCAGATGCGACATGACATTCAAGATTGTCACATTTGTCAAAGTTGACAGTATAGATATCTTTATGTTTGTTTCCTTTAAGGAGAGTTTGTTTTGTTTCTTTATCCCTTATTTTAAAACCATTTGATGTGAAAGTGATTTTATACCCTTTATCACATATTTAACTTACACTAACTAAATGTACATTATCAAAAGATGTGGAGGACTTACCAATTTGGCCAGTATCAACAATACGACCCTTGTGGTTGTTCCTAAATGTGACTGTACCACCTTCCAAGTGGAGGAGTTGTAGGAATAGGTCTTCCTCTCCGGTCATATGCTTGGAGCATCTGCTATCCATGATCCACCTTGTTTCTTCTCGATCCTGTCATTGGTTTACATTTGTGAGGTCTTGGTTTGATTGATCTATAGAGTGGCTTCAGATTTCCATTTGTTTCTTGATACATCCACCTTTTATAGTCTACTTAACCTACAAAATAGAATTGCAAAAGTACTTTTGGTACCCATTTTTGTTTGGGTCCACGGTGGTTAGCTGGTGTTGCCTATTTAGACAAGCTACCTTTCTTCTTGCTTTGGCTAGAACTAGATGCTTCATGATCATTTTTACATATGTAACCTAACCCAAATTTTGTAATACTCTGGGTTTGTGTTCCTAATAGTTTATGCAAATTTTTACTATCATAAGTAAATTTAGCCAAATCATTTAAAAGATTAGTAGAATTCTCTTTTAGCTTATCTATATCAACCTTTAGATTGTCTATTTGTGATTTTAGTGAAGTAATTTTAGCAGATAACTCTTTATTTTGTAAACTAAGCATATCTTTTTGTGCTCTTTCTTCCCCTAATGCTTTTGCTAAGTTTTTATTTCTACTTTTAGTGATTTAACTATGTCATGCATATCAGAAAATGCTTCTAATAATTCATCTTGTGAAAAGGAGGTTACCTTATCTTCTAGAGCCATAAGTCCTAGAAGAGCTTCTTCTCTAAAGGTTTCTTCTTCTTTTGAACTCGAATCTGATTCATCCCATGTTGCTGTAAAGGCCTTTTTCTTCCCATCTTTTCTGCGAAATCTCTTCTTTTCTGATTCCTTCTTGAGAAGTGTACAATCTTTCTTGATGTGTTCTTTTCTCTTGCAGTTGTAATAGATATGATTGTTCGAACATATCAATCATGTCTTGTTTCCCCTCAATCAATTCTTGATTTTGTCTATGTAACTCCAACTAACGGCTATCAAGAACTGACTGAGTGTCATTAGGTTTCCCTTGGATTTCCTCCTTACCGTTCAAATCAGAGTTGGGAGGGTATGGTTGAGGATGTGTATTAGAGTCCATATTGGGGTTTAGGTTCTTGGGTGGGTCCTCTCTTCTATCATTTTCTAGGTCCAATACCTTAAGAGGCACCATTTTCTATTTAGTCCTACTCCAGAATAATTGAGGTTCTAAGTCCTCCAAGTCTGATTCTTCATTAGGGGTCCAAAGCAGGGTTTGATCATTCTTGATTTGCCTAGGTTTATGATCATCATTTGATTTCCATTTTTCTAAAATCCCTTCCAGTCCATAGGTCAAGTAGGAGAGATTCTTGAATTCAGATGACCTATCTTGGTTAGGGTCCTGGGAAGGGTTGGGGTCTTGGTGTTCTCCTAAAGTGTAGGTTCTATCAGATTGGTTGGTGGGTGGGCGGGCCCTAAAAGAGGAGTCATCATGAGGAGAATCAAGATAAGGATCCCTAAGGTTTTGATCATACCCCTCAGTGGGTGGGTTGGAAATATCCCAAGAGGAGGTTGATGCGGGTTGGTTGAAATTGGGATAGTTTGGACAAGGGGGTATTCTAGGTACTCAGGTCCTCAATTAAGTCCCCAACTAGGTGGTTGGTTATCCCATGTAAACTGTGGATATAGTCTACTTGGGTTAGAATACAAATCATGTTGGGGATAGTTTGGGAAGGAAGGTGACACGACCCGTCACCTTTTGGTCCTTTAAGACGTCTGGGATGTTCACCAGACGTCTATCCAGACGTCTGGAGAGAGAGCCAGACGTCTAAAAATGGTTTTTCCTTTCGGCACGTATCGTGCGCATGCCATTCCCTCGCCCACGCCTCACGCCTCACCCTGCGACAGCCATCACCGCACCCAGCACCACTCCCTATGACACGACACCTCTCCCCTCGTCTTCTCTCCCTTTATAAACCCCCTCCTCCTCCTCTCCATCTCACACCATCACAGTCAAGTGAGAGGAGAGAAGGGAGCCAAAGAGAGAGCAAGCGGAGAGCGGAGAGCGGGTCTGAGTGTGAGAGCGGAGGGCACTATGCTGCTCTACTGCAACATCTATGGTGAGGAGAGCCCAGAGTGATTTTACAGAAGTCATTTTTCCATGGAATCTGACATCCGGAGTGACCTCCAGACATAGGGGAGGACGTTCGAAGGTTGAATGAGATGTTTAGTAGAGATCTATTTTCTGTATTTTTCTCTACCAAAGTCCTGACAATGCATGTGCATATGTCAGAGGTTGAGAGGAATGGTGGAGCGAGGACCGAGGCAGTTTCAGACATTTGGGAGCATCTCCAAACGTCTGATGGAACCCCTGGACATCGCCACTGCGTTCTAGACGTCTGATAGAGGCACCCCGAGAGAGGTATGCCTGCGAGTTGGTTTAAGATGTCTGGGATCCCTCCTAGACGTCTGATTTCTGTCAGACCATGTGTTTTTAGGCCCAAATAATGTCGATTTTCTGTAAACAAAACGTCTTTGTTTCCCATATGTTTTTCTCCATGTAATGGTACCTTGTCTGTAGCACTTGAACCCTTTTTGACCTGTTAATCCATGTCTTAGGCCTCCAATCCATCGAGTGTACGGGACCTACGGAGATGTCGAGGAGCTACTATACGAGCCCCCATTCCACCCGATTATCCTGGTAGAGTGGTCCTAACTAATTCTCCAAGTTAAATAAAATGCATGCAACTAGTAAAAACCTAGGATGTGAGATGAATCGTAGGAAGAAATAAACTTATGCTCTAGAATACAGCTACCTAATAGAACCCTAGGTTGTGATATGAACACTAGGGCTAGAGAAAAGTGCATGTGGATAATTGAGTAAATCCCGAGCTGTCTGTATTATCTGCAATGAACCACATTACGCACAAACCTGCACTATGATTGAGCTGCCTGTTCTGTATATATTAAACTGGATAAAGGGAAAAGTCATGTACACACCCTACGGGGAATATAGAACGAGACAAGAATACCTTAGCATGGAGAACCGGATGGTTCTGGAACTGCCGTCCATGGGTTGCCGTTAAGGGAAGTAAGCTGATAAACGCTTACAAATTCATTGTAAAAAGCTTATTTGTGATAGTTCCTGGGCTTAGCACTGCATATCATGATATAAGTATTGCATAGCAGGCATCATTCTGCATTTAGAGTAGTTGTTTATATTTTATGTTAATTAGGTCTTTTTTATGGTCAGGAGAAAATAGGATTTATTTCAGGGCCTTGGATGGACGATCAGACCAAACGGATCTGATCGGGACGACGATCGGAGACTAATGTCTCTAAAATCGTCCAGATCAGAGTCCCGTAGCATCACATTAAACCCGAGGAAGATCAATGGCCAGGGGGCAATGCGACATCCATACGGGTTTCAGATGGAAAATCTGACCATACGGATGGATCCAGAGCAACGATCGCAGTTCGGCATCGCAAGAATCACCTTGATCTGAGCACCGTAGCACCCTCTACAAGAAGAAGAAGATGGACGACCCAGATGGCGCCACGTGGCGCCATCCATACCACCCAACATTGGCCTGCAACATCGCCCAACGTGGCGCCATCCAGACCACCCAACATTGGCCTGCAGCATCGCCCAACTCCTTCTTCATCCGTGCCCTTGAATCCTAGCTATTGGATCAAGATCCAACGACTGGGAAGCTCTGCACCAAACTCCTCCTCACGACACATCCACACACTTGGCGCAATGGTCCAGACTGTAGCTCTCAAGGGTGGGGTGCGGGTTCGAATCCCCACAGCCCCCCCAATTTCCAATTTGGCCAGCCGCTCAGCAGCAGCCACATAGCGTGCAGTGCGCAGCAGCAGCAGCGCGGCGTATACGCACGCGCATGCCAGCGCACGCCAACAGGGAGGCTCACGGATCTTCAGCGACACACCTTTAGTGACGCTTGCAGCTGTCACTGATGGTCTGCGCATGCCAGCAAGAGAATTTGATAGGCGGATCTTCAGCGACAGCTGCAGCGACGTTTATGGACGTCACTAAAGGCCCGTGCAGGCCAGCAAGAACAATTGAAGGGTGGATCTTCAACGACAGCTGCAGCGACGTTTGTGGATGTCAGTAAAGACCCAGATACGATTTTTGCCTCTTCTCCACCACTATAAAAGGACCTACACCCCCACCCTTCCAAGCCATCTCTACCTACTCTACTCCCACCTACTCCCAAGTTCTAGAAAGCCTACCAACGCTCCATTAGAGCATGTTCTCAAGCTCCCAAGGTGCCTATTAGTGTAGCAAACCTCTACCCCACCAAATACTCCAACTTCCCATCTCCCTTCATAGGTCACCTTGGAGCCGTCCTCCTACCTCCATTCCGGTAGCAGATTAACTCTGTCTTCTCACCTCCATTCCAGTGCTACGCCGAAGCTTTCCTCAACCCGACATCCTCGAGCATCTCACCTCCATCGTCCCGCTCCTCACCTCCTTCATCCGATCCTCCGCCAGGCGCCGTCGTCTCGCCGAACAACCGACTCGGGAGATTTCCTCTCACCTCCCTCTCTTTTTATGCTTTTGTAGTTCATTGTAATTGACATTGGCTTGATATATATATCATATTTGTTCCATTTCTTTCTTGTGATTCATTCTACTTGTCTTTTATTTCAAAAATACAAAAAAATAACAAAACCCCAAAATACAAAAAAGAAACAAAGAAATGAATCGAAGCACGATTTTAAATAAAGTAAACGTCGCCTCCCTGTGTTCGACCTGGGACTCCCTTAGAGTTTTGGTATAAATTTTATCTGATCGACGTGTTTTGCAACTACTATGACAGGTTACTTGTAACCTCAATCTCTAACATGCAAAACATGACGCGACCATTTTGGCACCATTGCTGGGGAGGCAACGAAATTTACTTTATTGTTTATTGCGCTTCTTTGCATTTACATATCACTAACCCTACTTGTCTTTGATCTACTGTCTTGCAGGTACCCTAGCATGGAGATCCAAGTGCGGTAGATCTGAGTAAAGTGCAGGTAGAGTACTCTGTAAGTGTCCCCCACTTTCCCCCCCACTAGTTCATTTCGCCACAATCATAACCAAGACTTAATCTAGTTAGGTGTTTGCATAAACCCTAGGATAGACTTTGTTTGTCTTGTTTTCCACCTTCACCCATCTCACCCACATCTTATATAAAAATAAATAAAATGATATTTCTATGGGACAAATCAATTTACACACTCTATACACCCACATTTGAGGCACATAATCAGACTTGATTTTCATCTACTCAACTGGGCTTCCGACTTGTGGACTCGGTACACAAATTCAACACATAAAAGAGTAGGTTAACCATCTTTTTGTGTGCCTTAATCAGTGGTGCATTTGAGCCAATTGAGTGAATTATTTGGGCCACACCACCTAATCTAAAAGAGGTTCATTTTCTAGTTGCCTCGTAGGATTCAATAATTAGGTCAAGCCAGGCACTCCATATTTTTCTTGATTTCTAAAGGAAAATACTTGAACACGTTCTTTCAGCAACAAACTTGGTTTCCCTCACAAAACTTGGTTGAAAACACCTAATATTTGAATCCTAAAAGCTATTAAGTAAGATTTGAATCCTAAAACTCACCTCATCATTAATAATCTTGCTTGAAAACCTCTTGGTTGTGCACATTCACACGTTCTCAAACAAATCATTAAGGGCACAACCCATTAAGGGCCCATCACATTCTAGAGCACCAATTTCCCAAGCCTAACTAAAATCAATTAGACATTGGCCCTAAGGGTTCATTCGCTCATCGGGATCCAGATTGAGATTATTCACGATTAACCTGCTTATGCTAGTTAATCTGATGTCTAGCTAGGGGAGTAGCGTCAAACGACCATGGTTGGGGGGTACACTAGGAACCGGAGGCGCATGCCAAAGGAAGAACCTTCTCCCTAGTCCCTCCTTCTAACTGGTTGGATTGCCTGGACATAAGTAGAGTAAATTGTCCATAATTTTAGGACGGATTTTGAGAGTCAGTAAACCTTAGGCTACCCCATCTAAGGACATGCTTGTATTTTTTGTGCTGCAGGGTCTGTTCTCTTTCTCGTCCTTCCGACTTCCTTCCAGTGTATGCTTGGAAGGAGGTCATTGAACCCTCGTTTGGAAGGACCTTTAGACCATTCTCGAAGGCAGAGGTTGAGCTTTAGCCAAGTAGATCCCATGGCTGATCAACAACCACCTCCCCTGCCTCCGAACCAGCAGGAGCTGATTCAGAGGCAGTTAGAAGAATCGCAGCAAATGCAGCAATGGTTCCAACAAATGAATGGTCAGGGCACTCGGCCCTTGAAGGATTTTTATGATCCTTCAAAATATGAGGATCGTCCCATTGTTGTAATCCTCGCCGGAGATGTTGAGATCAAGCCCCAGGTTTTGAGTCTAATTAAACACTTTCACGGGCTTGGCTCGGGTGACCCATTCCAACATTTGGAAGACCTGATCATTCTGGTTCAAACTACCAAATCGCGAAATGTGGATGAAGGACAGATGCTCATGAGGCTTTTCCCCCATTCACTTAGGTATAAGGCGGCACATTGCTATCATACCATTGGAAGACCTATTACTACTTGGACAGCTTTGAAATCGGCCTTCCTGAAGAAATTTTTCCCAATTGGGCAAACCAATGCATTGTGACGGGCAATTACCACTTTTGCCCAACAGTAGGGGGAATCGTTTCATGAGGCTTGGGAGAGATTCCAAGATCTGTTGCGGAAGTGTCCACACCATGAGGTGCTGATGAGAACCTCATCATGAGCCATAACTAGCTCATTTTGACCTAATACAGAGAATAAAAGCTCCTACATAACCTTAGAAAGGCTTGGCTCAGAGAGATTCTGAGTTTGCAAAGAAAACATAAATTGAGGGGTAAAAATGCAATTTCACCAATCTGATCTGAAAATAGGGTAACTCAGGGTCCAAACATAGGTCAAAACAACCTAATAAGAAGAAAAGTGGGATGAGATGACTCAATAAGGGCTACAGCAACTCCAAAGAATTAAATGACAGCCTGTAACCCTAAAAACAAACCCACTTCAATTCACGTGATTCGAGGCAAGGTAAAAATCAAATAAACCCCTTAAAATTCATATAAAAATAATATATAGGGTTTAGGACTTTCAATTTGGCCTTAGAAACCCATTTTGACCTACATTGAGAACCATGCCCAATTAACAACTTAATTTGGATTTTTGCGTAAATTGACCGATCAAACAAGGTTTAATCTAGAAATAAAATTCACCATCAGAATACTTAGGTTCTAATTAGTCATGTATAAAAACTTGGGCCTAAGAAGAAACCTTCTTGACCAACTTTACACTTTGGTCCTCATATATTTACTTTTTGGGCCTCAACTTTTGAACCCTCACATTTTGGCCCCTAACTCTCCTTCGTTCTTTGCGTTTAGGTCCCTCCTGCAAAACCTACGCAGCGCCATGCTCCGGCGACCTTGCGCGGAGCATGGCGCCGCGCAGGGTGAGGGAGGGGCCCTGGCAAGTCAATGGGGGGTACCCTGCGTCGTCAGCCACCGCATGGACACCCCCCTGAGTGCTGCGACCGCCCATACCGCCCGTGCGAACACACGGACGATATGGGTCTCCTTCCTCCGGCGTCCTCCGGCGAGGGAGACACGTCGTCTCCCTCCGCCCTCCTCTCTGATTCTGCCCCTATAAATACCCCCGTCGCTCCGCCGTTCTTCCCAGCTCGGATCTAACGGAGACACCCCCTCAATTCCTCCCTTCACACTCCGACAGACGCCCCCTTGCTCCGGCGGCCTCTCCTCCTCCTCCTCATCGCCCTGCCGCACTACCGCAGCAGGGTTACCTTCCCTCGATCTTTCCGCGTCACGCCGCACCCAGCTGGCGCCTCTCCGGTCCCTTCCTCGCCGCCGCCCCTTCCTCTGGGCAATTTCTTCTCCTGCGACAGTCGATACGACTGTCGCCTGCGCCAACCCCTCTTCATCCAGCTTAATAGGTAAAACTTCTCTTCTTCCTCCCCTCTTTCTTTTCCATACTGAAACCCTTACTGTCGGCCCCGATTTCCCACCGATCACCCTCACCTTGTCCACCTCCGGCCAAACTCCGGCGAACCGCTCCCATCGCTCCAGCACCCCACACGGCTCGCCGACCTGTGCATAACCTCCGCCTCCTCACCCTGATCCTCTTCCACCCCTCCACTTCCCACCAAACGCCCTCTGCAGATCCACCGAACACACCCACTTCTCCGCCCGCAGTTTGACCTAGGGCGACCCTTTTGCTCCACCACGCCCACTGCAGACCCTCCGACCACCTTCGCCGTGCCACGATGAAGGTTCTCCGCATATCTGATCAGGATGAGCGGCCGTGCTTCTGTGAACAGGTGTCACGCCCGCCTTCGCCATTGCTGAGCAGCGAAGCTCCTTCGACCTGCTGCTCCAGGCACACCACGCCCAGGTCAGACTCCCAGGCTTCGCGGGGTAGCTTCGCGAAGTGTCAGGCTGCAGTTCGGGCGAAGCCCTCGCCCAAAGCCCTCGCGCGAAGTTCAGCTGCCGCTGCTTCCTCCGCGCAGGCGCTCACATTGGGGTGGGACATTTAGTCCCACCTCGGAAGGCTTCGAAGAGGCACGCCGATATAAGTTGAAAACGTGCTGTAGGCTTACCGCCTCAGCACATGGGGTGAGGTCCCTCTCACACCGCTTCACCCAGCCCGTCAGCGAGCTCATCACGCGGATCCGGCCGACCCAACCAGACTTGACTCGCACTCCTCGCCCACCACCGCACGCCGGTGGGCCTGGACCCAGGCGCGGCTCGTACTCGATTACCCGGTTGCTCTGGGAGAGCTGTCCTAAGAGCGAACTCTGAGAGAGAAAGAGACGCGTAGGCGAGGGGGGTAGAGTAGGTTTTGCCCTCTGACTCTGAACTCTTGAGCATGCAGGCACAGGTGAAGAAGAAGGAAGCTAAGGGAGACACTGTAGCAACAAGCGGTTTAAGTCGTCTGATTTTCAAATCAGACGACGTCCTGAAGACAGGTGAAGGCAAAGAAGAAGAAGGAAGGCGAGGCAGAGGAAAGAGAGGAACACAGAGAAGCCAAGTGAAGACTCTGCAGAGATCAGAAGACAAAGAAGAAGAAGAAAAGAAGAGAGAAGGAGCAGCCAAGTGAAGAAACAGAAAGCAGAAGAAGAGAAGCAAGAAGAAAAGAAGAAGAAGAGCATGGGAGGAAGATCTGAAGCAAGAAAAGAAGAAACAAAGAAAATAAAAAGAAGAAAAAGACAGGATCGTCCAACCAAGAAATAGAGGAAGAACGCGAAGAACAAAAGCCAAAGAGGAGAGAAGACAAAGAGGAAGAAAGAAGAGAAGAAGAAGCCAAACTTTCATCTCTCTCTCTCTCTCTTTATTTTTGTAATAGAACATGTATATCTCTAGAATACGACTTGCTCCTTGAGTTCGACCTCGGGAGAACTGTATTTTCCGAGTAACAAATATTAGCAAATGATGGCAATAACTATCTGTACTACAATGACTTAAGAAAAGCTAGTTGCTGCCACCGTTCGCCAGGTGCCTAAATGGCAGCTTGTGCAAATTTTTTATCATGGGTTGAATGATCAACTCCGAAATAATGTGGATGCTTCTTGCGGAGGAAATTTCCTCAACAAGGATGCAGATAGCACGTATGATTTGTTTAAGGAAATGAGTGAAAATTCTTTAAACCATGCCTCCATGGAAACCTTCAACCGATCCCAACAAATTAGATCAAATGCCAATGAGGTCAGAGATTCTCGTACATTTGATATGGAATTGATCTGCAATAGATTAGATAAGATGGATCTGGTTACTAAACGAATGGAAGAGTGGATGTTCGGAAACTCTAATTCTTCTAGATCCGCTCAATCCCAGGGCAGATCATGATAGTTCCTGGGCTTAGCACTGCATATCATGATATAAATATTGCATAGCATGCATCATTCTACATTCAGAGTAGTTTATATTTTAGGTTAATTAGGTCCTTTTTATGGTCAGGAGAAAAGAGGATTTATTTCAGGGCCTCGGATGGACAATCAGACCATACGGATCTGATCGGGACGACGATCAGAGACTAACGCCTCTAAAATCACCAAGATCGGAGTCCCGTAGCATCACATTAAACCCAAGGAAGATCAACGGCCAGGGGGCAATCGACATCCATATGGGTTTTGGATGGAAAATCCGACCACACCGATGGATCCAGAGCGACGATCGCAATTCGACTTCGCAATAATCACCTTGATCTGAGCACCGTAGCACCCTCTACAAGAAGAAGATGGACGGCCCAGATGGCGCCACGTGGCGCCATCCAGATCGCCTAACACCGGCCAGTAGCACCATCCAACTCCATCCACACCCTTGAATCCTAGCCATTGGATCAAGATCAAACAGCTGGGAAGCTTTGCACCAAACACCTCCTCACGACACATCCACACACTTGGCGCAATGGTCTAGACTGCAGCTCTCAAGGGTGGGGCGCAGGTTCGAATCACCGCAGCCCCCCCAATTTCCAATTTGGCCAGCAACTCAGCAGCAGCTGCATAGCGTGCAGCATGCAGCAGTAGCAACGCGGCGTATGCGCACGCACATGCCAGCACACGCCAGTGCGCACGCGACATGGGTGCACAAAGCGCGCAGCGCTAGCGGAGCGCACGCCAGTAGGGAGGCATGTGGATCTTCAACGACGCACCTTTAGTGACACTTGCAGTTGTCACTAATGGTCTGCGCATGCCAGCAAGAGGATTTGGCAGACGAACCTTCAGCGACAGCTGCAACGATGTTTACGGACGTCACTAAAGGCCTGTGTGCGCCAGTAAAAACAATTGAAGGGCGGATCTTCAGCGACAGCTGTAGCGACGTTTGTGGATGTTAGTAAAGACCCAGATTCGATTTTTGCCTCTTCTACACCACTATAAAAGGACCTACAACCCCTCCCTTCCAAGCCATCTCTACCTACTCTACTCCCACCCACTCCCAAGCTCTAGAAAGCCTACCAACGTAACATTAGAGCTTGTTCTCAAGCTCCCAAGGTGCCTATTAGTGTAGCGAACCTTTGCCCCACCAAATACTCCTCCAACTTCCCATCTCCCTTCGTAGGTCACCTTGGAGCCATCCTCCCACCTCCATTCTGGTAGCAGATCAACTCTGTCTTCTCACCTCCATTCCGAAGCTACGTCGAAGCTTTCCTTAACCCGATGTCCTCCAGCATCTCACCTTCGTCATCCCGCTCCTCACCTCCTTTATCCGAGCTTCTACCAGGCGCCATCTTCTTGCCGAACAGCCGATTCGGGAGATTTCCTCCCACCTCCCTCTCTTTTTATGCTTTTGTAGTTCATTGTAATTGACATTGGCTTGACATATATATCATATTTCTTCCATTTCTATCTCTGATTAATTCTACTTGCCTTTTATTTCAAAAATACAAAAAAATAACAGAACCCCAAAATACAAAAAAGAAACAAAGAAACGAATCGAAGTACAGTTTTCAATAAAGTAAACGTCGCCTCCCTGTGTTCGACCCAGGACTCCCTTGGAGTTTCGGTATAAATTTTATCTGATTGACGTGTTTTGCAACTACGACGACGGTTACTTGTAACCTCAATCTCTAACACGCGAAACACGACGTGACCATAAGCTGACCTTCATGTAAATGGTACCAAAGAGAGCAACTATCCCTTGTAGTGTAGAGGGGAGCTTGCCGCCTTTGGGTTGAGACACAGGGTGGGTTTGGCCACTCTACGTCGACTCTTGCTGGCCCTTGTGTACGTGGTACCGAGGTGAGCT
Organism: Thalassia testudinum; assembly: GCA_037157565.1. NCBI lineage: Eukaryota > Viridiplantae > Streptophyta > Magnoliopsida > Alismatales > Hydrocharitaceae > Thalassia > Thalassia testudinum. The sequence continues at coordinate 6,208,793 of JAZHRO010000035.1, read as the reverse complement.
ACTTAGTATAGGGGGGAGCTGGTCGCCTCATGGTGCCCGGGGTTAGCATGGCCACCCTACACCGACTCTTGTTAGCCCGTTGGGCAAACTGGAATAGTTAGATGAGGATACGCAGAACAAGGAGGGGCGAGACCACTATTCTGTTTTAAGAGGGCAAGGCCTTATACTGTTCCACGTTGTACGTTGAGGTGTACCTGCTAGCAGAAATGACTGACCGCGTGCCAGTGTGGGATAGCTACCCACATGCTTATCACGTGTGCCGTAGTCACCGCTATGTCACGACTGTGACCTCAGGGTGGTAGACCGATTGTAGGACTACCACGGAGGGACTCTCCCGGCTAGGAGAGTGCCACGTGTGCATCTTACATCATGGGAAAACTTCAAGCAAGATCGTTCCTTTAGGGAACAGGAAGATTAAAGTAACATATGGATCCTGATAATAGATCTCTATACAGCAAAACATTATAAGATAATCGGAATCAGGAAATAATATGTTAAATGTACTTTATGTTTTTAACCACCACTCTACTCAGTGTTAGCTGACTCCAGTTATATAACTTTGTACAGGTCAAGGATTTGAGCAGCCTGAGCTACCAGCTGCTGAGGACTCTACGCCTAGTCGAGGCCAGCTATAGTTTCTACTGCTAGTCATAGTGAGTTTCTGTAGTTATATTTTTAGTACATTTCCGTTATGTTCTCTATCTTTACTAGTTTGTTGTGATGGTTGTGCTCCTGTTTCGAAGGCATGTAATATTTTAGTATTACTGTTCTATTTCTCCTTTTTGCTTAGCTACTATACTTGTGTGGTTTTGGATTGATGCATGTTATTTGGTTATTTCTCGTTAGACGACTAGGTCTTGGGATTAGTCGAGGTGAGCCAGTCTCGGGTCCTATAGGGATCTAGGTTTGAGTCATGACAAGATGGTATCAGAGCAAGGTCATCCCGAGAAATGAATCAAATAGTTCGGAAATAACCACACTTGTGCATGTAGCTAGGATAGCCACACAACGTTTATCTTGAGAACATGTGGAGAGACCTCATACGGTGATAGAGATTCGTAGTTTTCTAAGACTGGCTGGTTACTATAGATGGTTTATCTAAGGATTCTCACAGATTGGACATCCTCTGACTCAGTTGACCCGAAAGGACGTACCCTTCACTTGGACAGATGAGTGTGAGTCTTGCTTTCAGGAACTGAAGGAGTGGCTGACCTCAGCTCCTATACTCACCATCCCTGATAGCGGTGGCGGATTCGTTGTCTACACAGATGCCTCGTTGTAGGGATTGGGGGGTGTGCTCATGCAGCGGGGTCACGTTTTCACATACGCTTTGTGACAACTGAAGCCCCATGAGCATAAGTACCCCACCCATGACTTAGAGTTGGCAGCGGTCGTCCTCGCACTGAAGACTTGGAGGCACTACTTGTACGGAGAGACGTTCGAGATTTTCACTGACCATAAGAACCTTAGATATCTGTTTGACCAGAAGGAGCTCAACATGAGGCAAAGATGTTGGTTGGATCTCCTAAAGGACTATGATTGCAGCATCTCCTACCACCTACAGAAGGCTAATGTGGTGGCTGACGGCTTGAGTCAAAAGGCGCCTACCCACTTGGCTTGCTTAAGAGCACAGAGTTGGAGACTCATGGAGGAGTTGAGCAGCTGGCGACCCCAGGAGTCACAGGGGTACTACGGGGCAGTGGCAGTGGCAAGGCGGACACGATCAGAGCTGATGGATCGCATCATGATTGGACAGATGACGGACCCATACCTATGGGCACAGTGAGATCGAGTATTGGCAGGGAGCCTAGGAGAGTTCTTGTTCACTGACGGAGTCCTGCCTATGAGGGGATGCTTGTGCATTCCTAGAGACGAGGAACTGTTGAGGGAGCTCCTGATTGAGGCACACAGGTCTAGATTTACCAAACATCCTGGGAACATGAAGATGTATCACAATCTACGATGTGATTTCTGGTGGAGGGGTATGAAGTGGGATGTTGGTCTTTTCGTTCAACAGTGTCTGATATGCCAGCAGGTGAAGGCTGAGCACTATAGGCCTGCAGGGCCGTTGCAGCCACTTTCCGTGCCAGAATGGAAGTGGGAGAGTGTCACTATGGACCTGTTAGTGGGATTACCTGTGACACAGCGGGGACACGATGCAGTCTGGGTGATTGTAGATAGATTGACAAAATGACATAGTTTTTGCAGATCCGAGTCACTTTCGGACCCGCACAGTTGGCAGAGCGATAAATCAAAGATGTAGTGCGCCTTCACTGGTTCCCCCACGAAGTTATTTCAGACAAAGACACTTGTTTCACTTCCCAGTTCTAGGCAGAATTTCAGAGGGCTTTGGGGACTCGTTTGAAATTCAGTACAGCTTATCACCCCCAAACAGATGGACAATCGGGGTGCACCATTCAGACCCTTAAGGACCTTCTATGTGCTTGCATACTGGACTGGAGAGGCCCTTAGGAGGAGCATTTGCCCCTGGCAGAGTTCGCATATAACAACAGTTATCACTCGAGAATCGGCATGATATTGTATGAAGCTCTGTATGAGAGGAAGTGTACGGCTTCCTTGAGTTGGGTTGAGGTGGGGACGAAGTGGGAGGTTGGTCCCCAACTGATACACCAGAGTCAAGAGGTGATCGAGCAGGTCCATCGATGACTGCATACTATTCGGAGCAGGCAGAGGAGCTACGTTGATCTGAAGCATAGGGAGGTACAATTTGAGGTTGGGGATCACGTTTTCCTCTGTGTTTCGCCCATGAAGGGCTTGCAGCGGTTTGGGGTGAGAGGGAAGCTTGCATCGAGATTTGTGGGGCCTTTTTAGGTCTTAGAACAGGTAGGACCCATCGCTTACCGACTTGCCCTTCCACCCTAGCTCTCTGGAGTGCATGACGTATTTCACGTTTCCAACCTTAAGAGACATATCGCCGATCCCAGCAATGTCCTTAGCCACGAGAGCATCGAGGTGGGAGACGACCTGACCTATCTTGAGAAGCCAGTACAGATACTAGACAGAGCTGTCCGGAGTCTGAGATGGAAGGAGGTACCCTTGGTGAAAGTCCTGTGGAGAAGCCAGCGGTACAAGGAGACAACTTAGGCACCTGAGGCCACAATGCGAGAGTAGTACTCGGAGCTTTTCGAGGGTATGTCTCTTCAGACCTACGTCGATCCTCTTTAAGTTTGTTATACGCTACTATGTTATTCTCCGTACCCTAGTTAGCTCAAGTTTTGGGGATGAAACTTCCTTTAAGTTTGTTATATTAACACGACCCGTCACCTTTCGATCCTTTAAGACGTCTGGAGAGAGAGCCACTCCAGACATTTGAAAGTGCTTTCTCCTTTCAATGTGTACCATAAGCATGACACTCCCTCACCCACGCCTCACACCTCACCTTACGATAGCCATCACTGCGCCCTGCACCACTCCCTGCGACACCACACCTCTTCCCTCACCTCCTCTCCCTTTATAAACCCCCTCCTCCTCTTCGTCTCACACCATCATAGCCGAGCGAGAGGAGAGTAGGGAGCTAGAGAGAGAGAAAGCAGAGAGCGGAGAGCAGGTCTAAGTGTGAGAGCGGAGGGTGCTGTGCTGCTCTGCTGCAATGACTGCGACGAGGAGAGCCCAGAGCGGTTCCAGAACCCCTCGGACATCGGCACTACGTTCAAGGCATTCGATAGAGGCACCCTGAGAGAGGTATGCCTGCGAGTTGGTTTAAGACGTCTGGGATCTCTCCCAAACATCTGATTTCTGTCAGACCACATGTTTTTAGGCCTAAACAAGGCCTAAACAATGTCGATTTTCAGTAAACAAAACGTCTTTGTTTCCCATATGTTTTTCTCCATGTAATGGTACCTTGTCTGTAGCACTTGAACCCTTTTTGACCTGTCAATCCATGTCTTAGGCCTCCAATCTGTCGAGTGTATGGGACCTACGGAGACGTCGGGAGCTACTATACGAGCCCCCATTCCACCCGATTATCCTGGTAGAGTGGTCCTAACTAATTCTCCAAGTTAAATAAAATGCATGCAACTAGTAAAAACCTAGGATGTGAGATGAATCCTAGGAAGAAATAAACTTATGCTCTAGAATACAGCTACCCAATAGAGCCCTAGGTTGTGATGTGAACACTAGGGCTAGAGAAAAGTGCATGTGGATAATTGAGTAAATCACGAGCTGTCTGTATTATCTACAATGAACCACATTATGCACAAACCTACACTATGATTGAGTTGCCTGTTCTATATATATTAAACTGGATAAAAGGAAAATTCAGGTACAAACCCTACAGGGAATATAAAATGAGACAAGAATACAGTAGCACGGAGAATCGGATGGTTCTGGAATTGCTGCCCACAGGCAACCGTTAAGGGAAGTAAGCTGACCTTCGCGTACATGGTACCAAAGAGAGAAACTATCCCTTGTAGTGTAGGCTCTTGGTGGCCCTCGTGTATGTGGTACCGAGGTGAGCTACTTAGTGTAGGGGGGGAGCTAGCCACCCTAGGGGGCCCGGGGTTAGGCATGGCCACCCTACACTGACATTGTCAACCCGTTGGGCAAACCATGATAGTCGGACAAGGGTACCGAAATCAAGAAATAATATGTTAAATGTACTTTATGCTTTTAGCCACCACTCTACTCAGCGTTAGCTGACTCCAGTTATATAACTTTGTACAGGTCAGGGATTTGAGCGACCCGAGCTACCGACTGCTGAGGACGCTGGGCCTAGTCGAGCCCAGCTATAGTTTCTACTGCTAGTCGTAGTGAGTTCCTATAGTTATATTTTCAATATATTTCCGTTATGTTCTCTATCTGTACTAGTTTGTTGTGATGGTTGTGCTCTTGTTTTGAAGGCATGTAATATTTTAGTATTGCTATTCTATTTCTCCTTTTGTTGCCAATTCCTTTCTGCTTAGCTACTATACTTGTGTGGTTGTGGATTGATGCATGTTATTTGGTTATTTCTCATTAGACAACTAGGTCATGGGATTAGTTGAGGCGAGCCGATCTTGGGTCCTGTAGGGATCTGGTTTCGGGTCGTGACAGAAGGATAGGCATCGAAATCCATTGTTTGAAAGAAGTGGAGGGATGAGAGAAGAACAAATGAGAGAATTAAGTGTGCACAATCAAGCAAGCAAAACTAAGCCCTATAGTATAGACCTAGGTGACCTACACTTCAGAAGTAGATTCCGACCACAAGGTGAATTCGGTGTTGTCCTTACTCTCGAAGGTGGTAGAGTTGGGAAGGCAAAGCAGGGGGAGTATGCCCCGAAGATTGCTAATTATGCCAAACCCTAGCTTGCTTAAGTTGTTTGACAATTGGGCCTCCCAACTCAGCACATTTTGGAGCAAGCAAACATCACTAATTCACTTTGCGTTCAGGAAAATACCCTAAAATGTACTCAATGATTCCTAGGGCCAGCGTCTACTTAATTTTTAGGGCTAGGTCAGTGCTTGTGCTCAAGGATTAAGTGAAGGGCATTAGGGGGGTTAATGCCCTTAAAATTTTAGTTTAAGCCATGTGCACAATTGGGTGGAAGGACCTAATGCCAAAACAAGTGTTCTTTAACAAGCAATATTAAGATGTGTGATTTTTAAAATTTGAATCTTTCTTTAATGGATTTTAAAATTTCACTTGTTTACGCATTCAAACAAGGTACAAATGTGTAGTCACACGGTTGGTGAAGATTGCTTTTCTTTAAGACCTTTTGTGTGACTATAAACTTAAAAACTCCCTAGTGTGGAAGATCCTAGGATGTACAACTTCTACTCAATGAATATTTTTTTAATATTTTTGTCAACAAGGGTCCAATCAAAACAAGCAATGACCCTATCCTGACCAAAATCAATTGAGATTTTGAACAAAATTAATTTCAAATTTTTTTGAGGATGATAGACCACCCAAATTCAAGTTTTTCCAAGAGGGGGTCAATCTGTCCAGAACTTCTAGATCAATGCATAAGTTTAATATCTTGATCAGAACAAGAACTAATAAATTTCAAATGCAAAATTAATCTTCAGATGAAGTGAAGAGAATTTCAGGATCTTTCTCACAAATCCGAGTTGTATGGAGTTTGCAGCAGCAAGAACAATCTACAGATCTCCAGAAATTAAGACAATGTTGCGCACTTCTAGTAGGGAATTTATCACTACCAAACCACAAAGAGTTTAGCTTTGAAATTCGAGGTGGAGTTTTTTTACTAGAAGGAACATCTCAGAGATTTTTGTTAAAATTTTTAGAGGTGTTAAGTTTCCTTTAATCATGTCCTCAACCCGAACCAAGAAAATGATATTGCAAAGTTAACAAGTTGATGGCTTAAAGGTGGTGTTTTCTTCGACAAACTAAAGAGGATTTTTTTTAGAACACCACCATTTTTTCTTTGGCCAAGGATGATGAATTACCTTTTGAATCATGGGAAGACATGATCGAACCTTCAGGTTGATGGCAGTCTTCTCTTGTGCTTCCTTTGACCCACCTGATTCGTACTCCTCTTCGTTGCCATTGCACGAGATTCCTACAACCACAAGAAGAGAGAGAAGAACAAGTTAGATAACATGAATACAATTAATTCCCAAGAAAATGAAAGCGGCGCCAAAAACTGACCGTCACGAAACACGTTTGTGTAAATCGATCATTGTAGCACGTTTTATGGCGTCAATTTTAATAGAAGAATCAGACGTGAGTCCGAGTGTCGAACACAGGGAAGCAAAGTATTGAATCTGCTAATCCTTTCCTGTCACAAAAATATGTCGATTTGTTCACTTGCAATATGAATAGAGAAAGAAAGAGAGATAGGGGGAGAGAGAGAGAGAGAGAAAGAGAGAGAGGGAGATAGGGTTAGAAATCCATGCTCAAGAGATGATAAGAACAAGATATCAAAGATATATTCTAGTAATTATCCAAATGTTGTCATCAACATAAATGTACATGAATGCTTGAATGAAAGAAATAAACTATAACTATCAAAGAAATTAAAGCTAAGAACTAGAAAGAAGATGGCGTCGAGGCAGCAACGGCGGTGGAGGAGCTTCTGTCAGTGGCTCGGTGGCTTCAAGACCTTGCTTGGAGCTATATGGAGGTGGTGGATACTCTTGGGTAGATGATCGGTGCAAATGAGGGGGGTAGGTCCCTTTTTATAGTGGTGAAAAGGGCTAAACTTCATCCTTGAGTAAACAACGACATTCAAAGCATCGTTGAAGACCCACCGCATGAGTCGCCAAAGCCGCTGCTCTCGCTCCTACTGGCCCACGTGCCCCGTGCCATGTCTCGCGTGCTCTACCGCGTGCATGCACTGGTGCTGCACTGCGTGCACGCATGCTCTCCATGGGTTGCTACCCCATGCGCGTGCTATGCGTGCGCTACTACCATTGCTGCTACGTCGTGCCTCAATTGCAAAATTGAGGGGGTTGCGGGTTTCAAACTCGCACCCTCTCTTTGAGAGTGCTCTTGTCGACCATCGAGCTACACCCACGAAGATGTTGCGAGGAGGAATTTTTGAGGTAAGGCTCGAATGGCCTCTCAGCCGTTGGATCAAGATCCAATAGCTGAGAATCGATGATGCACATGAAGAAGTGCTGGCGTTGGGTAGATGTTGGCTGGTGTTGGGTGGCCCAAATGGTGCCTCGTGGCACCATCTGGTCCATCCATCTTCTTTTTATTGTAGAGGATGCCACAGTGCTTGAATCAAGATGATTCCTGCAGTTTCAGACTACGATCGTCACTCCAGATCCATCTGTACAGTTAGATTTTTCATCCAAAGCCTGTAAGGATGTCGCATTACCCCCTGGCCATTGATCTTCCTCGAAATTGTTATGGGAGCTACGAAAGTTGGATCGAGGTGATTTTGAGCCCATTGGACTCCACTTATTGATCCAGATCCATCCGTATGGTCTGATTGCTCATCTGACACCTGTTTCAATATGATCTTGTACACAAGGTCATTAAACATTGATTCTAAGCAATTTAAATGTAAAGATCACGCAATATGCATGCAATGCTCCCAAACCCACTATAATATGACAATATCGCACAATTACCCTCAAAATTGACTCTAATTGATAATATTAACACTAATAATTGTAGAGTCATCAGACCACAATTTCAACCCCGACCATAGGCTCCATGCCCATATCATCCCACTCAGCTAGGATCAATCTAAATTACCAATCAACACCATCAAGGGAAGATCAAATGAATTTGATTCTACAAACATTGGCTGACATTCAAAAGAGTAGTACGGTTATGCAGAAATAGCATAAAGATGAGATCACAAAGGTTCAAAATCATCTCACACAAATGGCTGGGTCTCGCCAGCCTTCTGCACTCCCATCTCAACTTCTGTGGAATTCGAATAATGTGCCGAACTAGAGGCATGCTATGGACCTAAATCAGGGCCAAGCTCATTACGTCTATTAGGCCCCTTCTACTCCATCACCCGACGGGATGGTGGCTTCGACATCGTATTCAAGATATCAACAACAACCTCCTCTTTTGCCGACTCTGAATTAGAACTAGGTAGGCCTTAATGCTGTCACGACCCATAGTGGCAAATTCACTCGGGATCCACCTTATCCTTTCCACTCTAAGCCTAGTAGTTCAGAGCCTAACCCTAGGATGGTTATCTAGGACACCCCTATCCCAGATTCAGAGCCTAAACCTATCCTAGAGGAAGCTACAAAGGTTCCATTTCCTAAGGCCTTGACCAAAGGAAAGAGGAAACCCAAACTTGTGGCACTTAAGGAAGATTTGGTCAAGCTCTTTGAGCATGTCTAGATAAACATCCCTTGATGGATGCAATCCGCCACGTACCTGCTTATGCACGATATCTGAAGGATTGATGTACACCAAAGCATAAGTCACAAAACAAAGACGGGAGTCCAATCGTATTGTGTAGGCAAGTTAGCTTAAGTATCCTGAGCAAACTCCTGTAGAAAGTAAAGATCCTAGCACCCCTTTGATCTCCTATAAGATCAGCAACCTAGAATTTGATCGAGCTTTATTGGATCTAGGATCCTCCATAAATCTGATCCCTACATTCCTATTAGATCATTTCGAGGAAACTGAGCTCAAACTGACTAAGGTGACCTTGCAGTTCACAGATAAATCAATCAAGTCACCTAGAGGAGTTCTCAAGGATGCTCTAGTCAGGATTCGAGATTTCCACTTCTCAGTGGACTTCATTGTATCTTAAAAACCTGAGAAACACACCGATCATCTTAGGGAGACCATTCCTGGCCACAGCTAGGGCAAACATCAATTGTGAAGTGGGCCAGATTGAGTTAAAATTTGGAAACAATTACGAATTGATTTCTTTAAGGCCCAGAAAGGAATAAACTATGAGGCAATCGAAGAGGTATGCGACATTAGTTCTTTAGTTGAGGGACCAATTTCTAAGGAAGACTTGATTATCTGAAGATCTTGACCCACAAATAGAGAAGCCTAGAGCTGATCCAGACCTACCATAACTTCCACTTTGTCTTTTGAGGCCCATCTCGAACCCCCAACCACTACTGATAACCCGGTGCTAGAATTGAAGCCCCTCCCAGATCATCTGAAGTATGTCTCCTTGGGTCCCAATCAAACATTTCCTGTGATTATCAATTCCCGACTCACACCTGATCAGGAAACAAAGTTGATTTTTTTCCTCCACCAGCATCGAAGAGCCATCGGATGGACTCTAGATAACCTGACTGGGATAAGCCCCTCTTATTGCACACATTGTATCTACACTGAAGAGGGCTCACGACCATCTCGAGAAATGCAGAGATGACCGAATCCGTATCTTCAAGAGGTCGTAAAGAAAGAGAACATCAAGTGGTTAGATGTCGGTATCATCTACTCGATCTCTGACAGCCATTGGGTGAGCCCCATCCAAGTTGTGCCTAAGAAGGCAGGGCTTACTGTGATTACGACCAAATCTGGAGAGACCATCTCGACTTGTATTGCGAATTCGTGGAGAGTTTGCATAGACTATCGGAAACTGAATGCCTTCATGAAGAAAGATCATTTCCTGCTGCCATTCATTAATCAGATTCTCAAGAAACTGGCTGAAAATCGATTTTTCTATTTCCTGGATGGGTACTCCGGATACAATCAGGTGGCAATCCATCCCGAAGATCAAGAAAAAACCAACTTTACCAGCCCTTACGGTACATACGCATTCCACAGGATGCCATGTGGGCTATGCAATGCACTCGCCACCTTTCAATGGTGCATGCTAGCCATATTCTTCGATATGGTAGGTAAATACCTTGACGTCTTCATGGATGACTTCTCGGTATTTGGTGAATCTTTTGATGATTTCCTCTGGTATTTGGTCTAGATCCTTCAAAGATGCATCGAAGTGAATGCAGTTCTCTCCTGGGAAAAGAACCACTTCATGGTTCCTAAGGGTATTGTACTTGGACACCTTGTCTTTGAGAGAGGTATCCAAGTGGACCAAGCTGAGGTAAATCTAATTTCCAAACTACCTGTGCCTACATTTGTCAAATACATTAGATTATTCTCGAGGCATGTTGGATTTTACCATCGATTCAAATCTGTTTTTCCAAGATCGCACACCCCTTGACGAATCTGCTCTCGAAGGACACATCATTCGAGATGACGAGTGAGCGCATTCACTCATTTGAGATCTTGCATGACTAAGTTACCCAAGCACTAATCCAACAATCTCCTGATTGGTCTGAACCCTTCGAGATCACGTGCGATGCATCTGACTATGCAGTAGGAGCGGTGTTGGGTCAGAAAATTGACGGGAAACTAGTGGTTATATATCACACTAGCAAGACATTGGATGAGGCTCAGTGTAATTACATGATTATGGAGAAAAAAGTACTAGTTGTAGTGTTTGGTCTGGAGAAATTCATATCATACCTCCAGGGATCTCATGTCATCATTTACTTGGATCAAACTATAGTAAGGCACTTACTCACGAAGAAGGACGTGAAGCTTAGATTAATCCGCTGGATCTTGTTGTTGCAAGAATTTGATCTTGAAATTGATGATAACATCATCATGAGCCATAACTAGCTTTAATTAATCAGAATCAAGTGACAAATGCTCCTACATAATCACCGGAGAGTCGTAATTCACTGTATATCCTTTTTGAGAAGAATACATTAAAATCAGGTTAATTCTACAGTTTTAACAGCGTATCAGGAATGCAAAATAATCATGAGGTTTCCTAGGGATTAATCTAAGGTATAATTAGCATTAAAGACTAATAAGAGGGTCTACACTGACAGAAATAGGGTTTCACGTACTTCGAGAACTGATTGATAACCTAAACCCTAATTTCAGACCTACTTAAATAACAGAGGTTATGGTTAGGATAAAATTCATATAAATCTTCTAAAATTCATATAAAAATATTCCATAAGGTTTAGTAACCTTGGTGTGACCATCTGAACCTTTTTTTACCTAAAATAGAGTCTCAGACGAAAAGTTGCCCTAATTTGGGTTTCTGAGCAAATTGCCCTATCAACTTAGTCAAAACTAAAATCCATCTTTGCCATTAGATTCCTTGGGTCAAAATTAGGTTTTTACCATAATTTGGGCCTAATCAGAGATCATCTTGACCCAGTTTGCATCTTAGTCCAGTTAGACTCTTTCTCACTCAATTATCCCCTCAACTTTTGAAATCCTTGCAATCAAGTCCCTAACTTTCACATCATTCTTTGAAAATGGGTCCCTGCCACCACTGGTGTGAACACATCAATCTCCGTAAAGATTCGAGCAAGGATTTCTCGCTCGATTCTCAATCAAACTCTCTCAAAATTGAAAGGGAGATTCCTTAAGGAATTCCCTTCCAAATGAACCTGACCATGAATCCTGATTCCTTCCCAATCTACCATGCGCTTAGTAGATGTGGGTATCTATGTGTGTGAAATAGTCGGAGTTCGCAAGCTTGTTTCCAAGCTTGGAACTCCTCTCTTAGGCTTATAAAATGACCCAGGATAAGAATTCGCTCTTCCTTAGCTATGTTTGGCCTCAAATCCCTCTCTTTCCCTATCTCCGGCCCCCTCCGACCTAAGCTCCAGCAACCTCCTTCCCCATTGTCCTACAGATGCCAACGGCCAAATTGGCCCATCCCTCTTCTTCCTCACACTCGTCTGCATCTCGCCAGCCACAACGAGGGCAGCCTTTCCTTTTCATCGTCGTTGCCTCCCTCAACGGAGGTGTTCTCTTCCACAATGCCTGCCAATCACAGCTGGTGCCCTCCTACCCCTTTCGACCATTAAACTTACGTTTCCTCATTGACTCTTCCCCTCTACTCTCTTTCCTCCTCCTTAAACTCTTGTTTCGACCGCCATTCACACCTCTCCCCATTCGTCTTCCCCACATTCGGCGATGCTCCGGTGAAGCCTATCATTCACCACACTGCACCAAACACCTTTGCTCCACATCCAAAACATTCACCATGCCCCACTAACCAAAACCCCTCAAGAAATTGAGGGGATTGGATCACCAAACACCCTACTGAACACACCCACCTTCAAGCTCCTTCTCCGACTTTTCATGCCCTCCACACACACTCACTCATCACACGGACACCACCACTGCACTCCACTTCCATTGGTGATGCTTGTGAGCTTCTTTGATTGGGGCTACAAGCCCATATTGTGATTCTTAGGTAGTTGCCATCCTCCACCGGTCTCCACTGTCTTCTCCGTCAATGACTGACCTCCCCCAACCACTATATGTCCTCCAAATGACACCACGTCCTACGGATGAATACCTCACAGCCTTCCAGGGCTTCAATTGGATAGCAACAAAGTGCCAGCAGCTCTAATCAAGTGAAGCATGCACTTCTACAGATGCGACATCGTGGGATTCCAAAGCAGCAACAGCAAATAAGTTGTTTTTGCGCTAAGGCATTATCGCCCAAGCACCGAGGGGTCGGGTCGCTCATTTCCCTCACACCCAACAACTTTCCTACTCACATCTCTCTTGCGACATCACGCCTACAAGCTTGGTCACTGTACATGACCCGATAGCCCGTATCTAGATCTGAGTATGCTCGGGTCTTTGAGAGAGAAGAGGATGAATTGTGAGAGAGGGGGGGAGGGTTTTGCTCTCTAAAAACTTGGCTCTGTGCGACACTTAGCCACTCAAGGGAGTTGATTCCCTTGTGTGCTATGAAGGAAAGAAAGCCTTTAAAGAAGAGGCTTTGAAGAAGAAGAAGGGCCGCTTAAGGAAAGAGGGAAGGCTTTGTGAAGAAGGAAAGTTCTAAAGGATAAGGGAAGCTTTGTGAAGGAAGAAGAAGGCTTAGAGGAGAAAAGCCTTGTGCCTTCTGTGAGGCACTGTGTTCTGTTGCTAATTAAGACATCTGATCTAGTTCTGAGCATTGTTGAATAATTTAAGAACCTAAGTTAAGATTGAATTCTGATTTGAATGAATTGAAATATTGAATGCATACCTAATTAAGAGAATAAGTGGTGATTTAAATCACCATTGTTTTGATTCTATTTTCTTTTTGATTCCATGCAACCTTGAGACACATTGATTTATATTTTAATATTAATTCTGATCAGTTTCATTCATTGCATATCTATTAACTGATTGTGCTCATTGATTCTGAATGAGATTAATGTTGTGAATTCCATTAATTGCTCCCTATGTTTGACCTTGGACTCTTCTTTGATTCTGAGCATATAAATTTAATTGTTTTTTAGCAATTGAGGCTTTGCTACAACGAAACGACTTAAAACTCCTCAATAGCTAGTAAATAGAAATTCGCAGCAACATGGGAAAGCAGAATGTGGTAGTTGACCATTTGTCTCACCTTCCTTGTTTGGTCATTGACTCATTTGGACCTATCACTGAGCACTTTCTGGATGAGCATCTCTTGGCCATTAACGGACTTCCTTGGTTTGCCAACATCGTGGACTACATGGTTACGGGGAAAGTTCCACCAAATTGGGTGACCTCTTGGTGGGACAACCTAATTTCGGATGCCATGTATTATGTCTAGGAAGATCCATAACTATTCCACATCGATAATGACCAAATGATCCGGAGATGCATTCCCAACGATGAGGTCAATGAGGTCATCTCGTTTTGTCATGACCAAGTGTGGTGGCCATTACTCTGGGCATAAAATCGCAGCGAAGATCCTCTAGTGTGGGTTCTTTTGGCCCACAATGTTCAAAGACGCACAATTTTATTGTAGGGCATGTGCTCATTGTCAAACCCTCGGTAACATGGACCCGTGAGATATGATGCCCTTGAATCTAATCATTGTGTGTGAAATCTTTGACGTCTATGGAATTGATTTCATGGGGCCCTTTCCAGGATCTAATGGGTTCAAATACATCTTTCTCGCTATTGATTATGTGATGAAACTACATCTGCATAGTATAATTAGTTAATTTTAATGTAATTTTAGAGCTTAATAAAAGTTATTAACGTAATAATAGGGCTAATAACTTAATTAACATTTCCACATACAATGAATCTAGATAGCATTAAATTATGTATGTTTACAAATTTTTACATATTTATTCTATGTATGCAGGTTTAAAGGAATCTTATTATTATAATGGCATGGCGAGGGGGAGTCTATTTATTTCAATTCGATTTTTCCTAAAGTAATTAGTTAAGGTCTAGTTGAATCCTTTTAATTGACTCGATCTTAATTAATTAAGCTAGCCACATTTTTTATTTTGGTTAACCCATTCCCATTTTAACCTCATTCTAAATCCATTTTTATATTTTTAATTCAACCCCTTATCCCACCTAATTTTAATTCATGTAACCCTTTTATCCATTTCTCATATATTTTATTCCCTTCATTCTTCCAGCCAATTCCCTTCAATTCCCTCATTTCATCCAAAGAAAATAAAATTAAAAAGAAAATCCACGCAACCACATTCCTGCAACTTCCCCCCATGACTTTCATAACTCCTCTCCTCTCCACCCCTCCCCTCATTCTCTCTACTCTCTCGTAACGGTTCCACACCCCCATCAAGAAGTAACATGTGCACCCTCTACAGTCCCTCATCTTCCCCATTTTTTTCTCCACCACAAACCACCCATCTCCCTCATCTCCCTCTCCCTCAATATCTCCCCCTTCATCTCCTTTTCCCTCTTGCATACACCACCATCAACCCACCATGCACCACATTCACCCATCATTAGCGCTGCCCCCTCCCAACTCCCTCTCTTTCTCCCCTTCTCCTTCTCTACGACAAGCTCCACCCACCCTCAATGTAGCCACCACCCCCAACATCACCTCCTCTCCCTCTCTCATGGTCACTCACTCTACCTCTTAATCCCCTCCTTCCCTTTCTCCTTTTCCCTTTCCTCTTCTCATGCACCTTCTCCTTCCCTACATGAAACACCACCCGTCAGTCCCTCTCCCACCGCCGACACCAACCTCCCCCTCTCGCCAGCTATGATTGCCACCGTCCGTGACCATTGTCGACACCACAGCAGCTTCATCACCTCCAATGTTGGCGTCATTCTCCTTCCTTCCTCCTCTTCAACCTTGTTGGTGCCACGCCATTCGCCATTCTCACCAACGCCACAGCCGGCCAACTCAACTACTGCCACTGCCACCACATGCTCCAGCATCTCCTAACTGCAAGCTTGCTTCAAGCTTTGCTCCAATGGCATATGAATGTTTGTACCTGAAAGCACCAAGACAACCTCACAGCCACATCAGAATGTTCAGGAAGCTTCGCCGAGGCTCGGCGAGTGTGCTGCGATGGTCAGCGTGGCGTGGGAACGCCTGTGTGAGCGTGCCTAGGGCACACTGTGTGCATATGTGTGGGTGTGTTCGGGGGCATGTTTGGGTGAGTGTTTGGGTGATATGAATGAGGGGTTGTGATCAAGGAGTCAAGGAAATGCTTATGGACCTGTCGGTGAGGAGGGAGGTGGTCTGTGGTGGTGGAGCGATCTCACCAGAGGTGGTGACTGGAGGTGGAGATGATGGTGGTGGAGTGCGGTAGTAGTTGATTGAGGGAAATAAAGAGGTAGAAGAATGTAGAGGGTGAAGGAGACTTATCTAGGAGGTGAAGAGATGAAAGGGAGATGGAGATGGCGTCTGGTGCGTATTGCTGACTCCGGAGACGAAGATGCTTAGAGAGGGATAGTCGACGAGGATGAAGGGGAGATAGGGGCGTCAGAGGGTGCTGTGCGACGTGGACAAATGTGAGGAAGAAGAACCTACCACCAGTATTGTGGTCAGGTGACGAAGAAGATTAGGGAAGGTTGTCAGAGCTTGATGAGTGAGTCGGCCAGAGGAGGAGAGAAGAAATTGAGGGGATCTCCGATCGATTTCAAGCTTAGAGGAGTCGGGGCAAACAGGGCTCCTTTAAATAGAGCCCTGGAGGTCGATTTTATGCTTGGAAGCCAAGCTTCCAAGCAAGGCAGGTTCGCTGGAGTTGGCGACTCGAAATAGACCCAAATATCTCATGCGTTCACATGAGAGATTGGAAAAGAATCTTGGATCATGGATGGGTTCAAATTGGAGGGATTTTCTTAGAGAATCTCCCTTCCAATTTTGAAGGGAATTCTCTAAGAAATCAAAGAGAAATCACCTTATAAAGCTTGTCGGAGTAGGATTCCTTCGCTATAATGGTGGAGGGACCTAATTGAAAAGATCGATGGAGAAGCTAGGGGGCCAAATGCAAGGGTTTTTGAAAGTAGGGGTAGAAATGTAATCAGGCTAGACCTATTTGCAAAGTGGGTCGAGATGACTTTCCATTAGGTCCAAATTTTGGTAAAAACCTAATTTGGATCTAAAGAATCCAATGGTGAAGTTGGATTTTGGGTTTGACCACGTTTGACTGGGCAATTTATGTAAAAACCCAATTTAGGGCAAATGTTTGTCTGAGACCCCATTCTAGGTCAAAATGGGTTCCAATGGCCAAATTAAAAGTTCTAAACCATAAAGAATATTTTTATATGATTTTTAGAAGGTTTAGGTGAATTTCATCCTGACCAGAACCTTGTTTAATCAAGTGGGTCTATTTTAGGGTTATTAGAAGTTATTTAATTCCCAGAACTCACATGAACCCTTCTCTATTTGATCCAACCCACTTTTTATCTTGTTAAGACCTTTTGACCTTTTTTTAGCCCTTGAGAAAACCCATTTTGTATTGCAATGGTAAAATTACAGTTTTACCCCTTCTTTCTTATTTTTCTCTCAGAAAGGTTATTCAGTGACTGAGGACCTCCAGTTGGTTATGTAGGAGCTTTTATTCTCTTCATTGGGTTAAAATGAGCTAGTTAGGGCTCATGATGGTGTTTCCATCATACCCCCATGCCTAGCTTTTGCTAGTCCGTTAGCAAAATTTTAAGGTTTTAACTTCGATTCTAGACCATCTGTTCCTTTGATGTTCAAAAACTATGATGTGTGCTTTCTTTTGTAGATTAGGTTAGAATGCTAATAGTAGGCCTAGAGGTATTCAAGTACCAACCAAGATCTGGACCTGACCAGCTTTAGCCTCAGTCTGCTGCAAAGGTTTTTAGGGCCCATAGGAACTATCCTAAGGTCTGCGATTAAAGCAACCGTGCTTGTAACATATTTTAGCCTCGGTTCAGTTTGTAGTCATTTTGTAAGAGAGAGATAGAGTAATTTTCTTTGTTTGGAGAGTTTTCTCTCTCTTTTCTTTTTATTTCTAGCTTCGGATTGGCTTCTCAACATGGTCAGTATCGAATTCCTAGTCCCCATCATCAATCCCCAAAGGGTCCTTGGCAATCGATGCTTCGGGATAGCACTGCCCATGGCAACCCCCAGAACCCTAGCTTTCAAGATTTCGAGATAATCCCGCCCATGGCATTCTGTAGCTAAATCCAGACCCTGGCAATCGACATTTCGTGATAATGCCACCCATGGCATCTGAACCAGTGCAGGGTGCTTACATGTCCCCAGTAGGATATGTAAATATCCTGGGAGACAAGCACCGAGGAGACGATATGTTATTGCGCGTCTTCGAGGGAAATTTCTCGCCTCTCCACGCTGGGAACTCATCCAAATCAACTTGTGTTGATCGGCCGCTCCTAATCTAGGCGACTTTTTCAGAACAATTTAAATGCATTTGCGTAATTTTGATACTTATGCACAATGAACCAAACTGTGTGTGGATTGGGGTGCTTAGGTTACCGAGTCCCGCAAACTAGAGGTTAGTTAACGAGGCTAAATACTCCCTAAGCCTTAAACCTAATACTTAAGCTTCACATTTTCCTCAAACTCTTGAGGACTATCTAGATCTTAGTGGATACTTGAATTTTTAAGCCTAGGAGTATAGCTCAAGAGGCCTAAGATCATCGTTCCTTCTAATCTCTTTTGTGTTTCATTAGCACTTTTTTATTTCATTTTCTTTTTCTTGATATGGTCTAGAACTCAGTTAATCCCTTAATTTCTTACTAATGACTATCTCTTTTCTTTTCAATTTGTGCTCCTTTTTTGACATTTTTCACTTTTCCCCTTTTTCTCCTCAAGATTTGTATGACCTCAAAATTTTTTTCTCCCCTTAGAATTTTTTGTTCTTTTCAAGAATTTTTTCATTTTTTTAGTATTTTTGAGATATGTGATTTTTTGTTGAAACCTTTTCTTGTGAGAAGATTTTCACAGCATTTTGCACTTTCACACCCCTATGCCTACGATTTGCAATGTCCCCATTATAAATTAGGTGTGTTCGAGTTTAGCTTAGATCATTCATTAGAATAGGTTCTGGGTAGGCGAACAGGTCGAGAATGACTGTTGCGGATGATTTCAAGCTCGGGTATGGGTACCTGAGATGGGGTTGGCTGTTCTAATGGATGAACCCTAAAGTGCAATATGAATTCAGCATAGGAATGTCAAGAAAGTTTTGTGTTTTTTAAAATGACAGGTTGCCTCCCGTTAAGCGTGAGTTTTACACCATCGGCTGGGCACAATGAGCTCAGGGAGAATGGAGGGTAAAGGATGCCTCAGCTAAATTTGTATCGGTAAGGTCAATGAACGGTTTGAGTCACTGATCGTTCACGACGAAAGGTTCTGAATTGTGGCTGAGTGGACTGATCTCTATGGCTCCATTTCTAAAGATTCGTCGGACGAGGTAAGGTTTGATCCATTTTGATCTTAGTTTTCCTAGGAATAGTTTGAGCTTGGCATCAAAAAGTAGCACTTTTTGACCAGGGTGAAAGATCTTTCTGGATATGTGCTTTTCATGAAAGGCCTTAACCTGTTCTTTGTAAATTTGCGAGTTCTCATACGTGTTGTGGCGTAATTCATCGATCTCGCTCATTTGAAGCTTTCTGTGGTTTCCTACCTTAGAAAGATCTAGGTTGCAGGTTCATACTGCCCAATAGGCTTTGTGCTCCAATTCGATGGGGAGGTGACATGCCTTCTCGTACACTAATCTGAAGGGAGACGTACCTAATTGGGTTTTGTAGGCGGTCCTATGGGCCTACAAAGCTTCCGGAAGTCAGGATGACCAATCTTTCCTATCAGGTCGAACAGTAACCTGGAGGATTTTCTTGATCTCCCGATTTGATAGCTCAGCTAGACCATTAGTTTGGGGGTGGTAAGGAGTAGAAATTCAGTGTGACACCCCGTATTTGGTCATCAGTGACCTGAACTGAGCATTAGTGTGAAATGGGTCCCTCCATTAGAGATTTTATCACGTTAATCCTGAACCATGAAAAGATGTTATGATGAATGAATTTGATAACCAACTTATGATCGTTGGTTCCGATCAGAATGGCTTCGATCCATTTGGACACATAGTCAACAGCGAGTAGAATGTACTCAAAGCCATCCAAAACAAGAAAGGGTCCCATAAAATTAATCCCCCAGACATCGAAGATTTTGCATACGAGAATCAGCTGTAAGGGCATCATATCATGGTGGCTCATGTTGCCTAAGGTCTGGAAACGAGTGCATGCCCTACCGTGGTTGTATGCATCTTTGAAAATCATGGGCCAATAGAAGTCGCACTGGGGGACTTTCACTGCAGTTTTATGACCTGAGAAGTGTCCACGCATGCCTGGTCATGGCAGAAGGACAAGATGTCCTAAATTTTCGCTCCTGCAACACATCATCGAATGATTTGATCAGCACCAATGCGGAAAAGATACGGGTCTTCCCAGAAGTAATACTTGGCATCAGAAATTAATTTGTCCTTCTTACCCTTTGGCCAATCAGACGGGATCTGATGTGATGCCAACTAGTTCACTAGATCAGCAAACCATGGAAGCCCTATACTGATAGTCAGGAGGTGCTCATCAAGAAAATGTTCCGTAATGGGTCCGGAAGGGTCGATAATATCAGAAGGAAGGCGAGATAAGTGATCAGCAACCACATTCTGTTTTCCCACTTTATCACGAATTTCGAGGTCAAACTCTTGCAACAGCAAGATCCAGTGGATTAATCGAGGTTTCACATCCTTCTACGCAAGGAGATGCCTTATAGCTGTGTGATCAAAGTAAATGATAACACAGGAAACCAAAAGATATGATCTGAACTTTTCTCAGTAACTGTGTAGTTACACTGAGCCTCATCAAGTGTCTTGCTAGCGTAGTTGATGACCACAGGTTTCCCATCAATTTTTTGTCTAAGT
This sequence comes from Thalassia testudinum, assembly GCA_037157565.1. Taxonomy (NCBI): domain Eukaryota; kingdom Viridiplantae; phylum Streptophyta; class Magnoliopsida; order Alismatales; family Hydrocharitaceae; genus Thalassia; species Thalassia testudinum. Next base: position 6,188,237 of record JAZHRO010000035.1, on the reverse strand, counting down.
ACCACTCCTACAGCGAAATCAGATGCATCGCACATGATCTCAAAGGGTTGAGACCAATCAGGGGACTGTAGGATCGGAGCTTGGGTAACTTGATCACAGAGGATTTCAAATGCTTGAGTGCATTCCTTGGAGATTTAGAAAGGAACATCCTTAGATAGTAGAGTGGTCAAGGGGTCCGTGATCTTTGAGAAATTAGGAATGAATCAACGGTAAAAATCGATGTGCCCCAGAAAAGATCGAATGTCCTTGATCAAGCTAGGCATAGGGAGTTTGGAAATCATATTCACCTTGGCTCGATCAACTTAGATGCCTTTTTCTAATATGATATGTCCCAAGACAATTCCTTCAGGCACCATGAAATGGCTCTTTTCCCAGGAAAGAACCAGATTCATGTCAATACATCGCCTGAGGATCTGGACCAAGTTCAGGAGGCAATCGTCAAATGATTCTCCAAATACCAAAAAGTCATCCATGAAGACTTCCAGATAGTCACCTACCATATCTGAGAATATGGCAAGAATGCACCACTAAAAATTAGCGGGTGCATTACATAGACCGAATGGCATCCTTCGGAATGCATACGTCCTGAAGGGGTAGGTGAAAGTGGTCTTTTCTTGGTCCTCAGGATGGATTGCCACCTGGTTGTAACCGAAGTACCCATCCAAAAAGCAGAACCTATTTCCCACTAGTTTCTTGAGGATCTGATCAATAAACGGTAGTGGGAAATGATCCTTCTTTGTGGAGGTATTGAGTCTTCTGTAATCAATGCAGACTCTCCATGAATTCGCCACATGGGTTGGTATGATTTCTCTGATTTCAGTCGTGATTACAGAGAATCCTGCCTTCTTAGGCATAACCTGGATTGGACTCACCCACCGACTATCGGAGATCGGATAGATGATCCCAGCATCTAACAACTCAGTTATCTCCTTTTTCATGACCTACAGATTAGGATTCAGACGTCTCTGCATTTCACGGGAAGGTCGTGTGCCCTCTTCATTATAGATATGATGTGTCCAGTAGGAGGGGTTGATGCTAGTCAAATCATCGAGAGTCCATCTAATGGCTCTTCGATGTTGCTAGAGAACAATAATTAGGCGGGATTCCTGATCAGGTGTGAGTCGAGAGTTGATAATCATAGGAAAGGTCTGATTGGAACCCAAAAAGATGTACTTCAGATGATCGGGAAGAGGCTTTAGTTCCAAAATAGGGTTATCAACAGCAGCGAGTGGTTCAGGGTGTGTATTAGTAGCTAGGGAAGGAGTTATGGGTGTGTCTACATCATGTTCGGACTCCTCTGATTGCGAGTTTTGATCCTCTTGTGGTTGATCAGAAGTAATCAGGTTTTCCTCAATATATGGATCATCAACCACAGCCTTGATGTCACATATTTGTTCTATAACTACGCAATTAATCCCTTGTTGGGCCTTAAAGATGTCAATCTTTAATGTTTGGTTTCCGAATTTCAGTTCAATTTGGCCCTCCTCACAATTTATGTTGGCCCTAGCAGTGGCCAGAAAGGGTCTCCCTAGTATAATTGGTGTATCCCTCGGGTTTTCTAGAGCATCCATATCCAAGACAACGAAGTCCACCGGGAAATAGAAATCTCGAACCCTAACAATGACATCCTCAAGAACTCCTGTAGGTGACTCAATAGATCGATTAGCCAACTGTAATGACACCTCTGTCGGATTGAGCTTAGATTCCTCAAGATTGTCAAGTAGGGATGTAGGTATTAGGTACATGGAGGCTCCTAGATCTAATAAATCTCTATCAAATTGGGTATCACCAATTGTACAGAAAATCAGGGGAGTACCTGGGTCTTTTGCTTTAGGTGGGAGTTTGCTCAAAATTACAGAGCTGGCTTGCTCTGACAATACAATTGGGCTCCCACTTTTGGTTCGCGGCTTACGTTTAGGTGTGCACATATCTTTTAGAAATCGTGTGTAAGCCGGTACATGGCAGATCGCATCCATCAAGGGGATGTTTATATGGACCTATTCAAAGAGTTTGACCAGGTCCTCCTCAGGTGCCACGGGTTTGGTTGTCCTATTTCTCTTAGTCAAGGCCTCGGGAAATGGAACCTTGGATGGTTCCTCTAGAATAGGTCCAGGTTCTTAATCAGGGATAGGGGTATCCTGGATAACTCTCCTAGGGCTTGGGTTAGCACTACCAGGCTTAAAGTTGCTTGGGTAAGGTGGTTCTTGTGTTGCTTTGCCACTATGGGCTGTTACTGAATTTAATCTTGCCTGGCTCTGGTTTGGTGTCGGTAAAATAGGTGGTTGCTGCTGAAATCCCGAATATAATGTTGAGGCTTCCATCCAGTCAGGTGATGGAATAGAAGGGCCTGATAAATCATGTGGGCTTGGCCCAGATTTGGGTTCATAATAAGCCTCTAGTTCGACCTGTTATTCAAATTCAATAGAGGTTGCGAAGGGAGTGTGCCAAGTTGGTAGGAATTTGCCATCTGGGCGGGTTGGTTGCGAACCTCTGTGATCTCATCTTTGTGCTGTTTTTGCATAGCCGCATTCACCTTTTGAATGTTAGCCAGAGTCTGAAGGATGAGAGTAATCTGATCTGTCTGAGTTGGCCTAGATTGATATGTGGGGTTGGGTTGAGGCTGAGGCAGCTGAAATGGACGAGGAGCTTGTGGATGGGGTTTATATGGTGGTATTTGATTCTGATTATTTCCTGCCCACAGAAACTTAGGATGATTCCGCCATCCAGGGTTATAGGTATTAGAGAATGGGTCATTCTGGATGGCATTGAGGTCCTCGCAGGTATGAGGAGCCTCAGAGAAATCAAAGTCGAGGGTTCAGAGTTCCCCCAACAAGAGTAGGCAGGATCGGAGTTTCCTCCGATCCTAGAGTCAAACAGGGATGGATACCGGTCCATCCCCTGAGAAGATCCGTGATAGATGTTATGCACAGCTTCCCTCCCAGAGGGCAGCTGTGCAAAAAGGTTTTGCACAGAGGTGGCTCGCTGCAGACGTCAAGTTAGCTCATCCACCTTCTTCTCAATGATAGAGACCTTGTCCAAATGACTAGCCATCAATTCCAAGTCGACGGATGCGGACAGGCCCTGCATCTCATGTGCTCCCCTTGGATTCACCGATGTGCGAGCATACGTCCAGTCGAATAAGCCTATGGAGTCATTATTGATGGAGTTCTTGCACATATTCTCAAGAATCTCCCACACAGTGTCTTCGTGTTGACCCATGATATTTCCTCTGCAGGTTGCATTGACGAATAAATGGATATCTTCATGAAGTCCCTGGTAAAAAGACTGGACTTGTTCCCACTTAGGAACTCCGTGATGAGGGCACTTTCGCATGAGATCCAGGAAACGATCCCACGCTTCATGAAGTGGTTCTCCAAGCTGCTCAGTGAAGTGTGTGATCTGGTGTCTTAAGGCATTCATCCGACCAACTGGGAAGAACTTTCTTAGAAACTCATATTGTAGTTCAACCCATGAGTTGATTGGACGCTTTTCAGTCTGATACCAGTGAGCTGCTTTGTCCATGAGACAGAAGGAGAACATCTTCATGAGAAGAATATCTCAATTTTGGACATCTGACCTGAAGGTCTTGGCCAGATGCTTGAGTTGTTTGATGTATTGGAAGGGATCCTCGGAATTAAGCCCATGAAACTTTGGAATGGCATGAATCATGTTGGACTTGAGTTCAGAATCAGGACCTCCATCTGGGATTTGGACTCAAGGTTCGATCACCACCGTAGCGGGATTGTAGTGATCTCGCATCATAGGGCACTGCGGTGGGTTCACAAAGGCTTGGAATAAATCATTAAGACGTTGGAGTTGTTTCTCAAGGTTATTCTCTTCTTCTACAGGTTGTGCCATGATGATGGAAGAAGGAGAATTGGGTTTAGATGAATCAGAGAAGATGTCTATGTGATGGGGTTGCTGCACAAACACGGAAGTCAAGGCCTAGCCTCGACGGGAGTGAATCACTAAAGATCGCGTGCTTTCACTCAACTCAGTAATTAAGTTAATTTCACTAAATTAAGAGCAGAAGAAATCACTTAGGTTAACTCGAAATTGTGTCGGTTGTGTAGTATAAGGTTGAATTAACCTAACATTTTAGAAATTTTTACTGGTTGAGTCCAAGTCGTTCGCTGGGAGGTATAATAATTTTTCCAAATTCATCAGTTATCTTTTATTTCTCTATAAGTTTAGGAGGTATAACTAAGTTGATTTTTAAAACATGAATTTTGCCAAAATATTTAAACTATAAAGAATATACAAAATTCCATATAAAAAACATATTTACTCAAAATGATGTTTGTTTTCCAATTTTATTTCAGAAAAAATTAAGGCAATAAAAGTTATTCTATTAAAACATGCCTTTTTACAATTAAGAACAAAAAGTAATTAAAATGATGCAAGAAAAATAATATTCTTCATTTATTTTCTTCAGCCTCTTATCTTCTCCTTTTCTTTCTCTTCTTGTCCTTTATTTTTATTCTCTCTCGAGCTCTTTTCTTACCTTTCTTCTTCTGTTCCTGCCTTCTCCTCATCTTCCCTTAGTCTTCTCTTTTTGTTCCTTAGTCTTTTCCTTCCTTAGTGCCTATGCTCCTTTGTTTAGCTGCTGCCTTCTGCACTTAGCTTAACCTTAACATCCTTCGGCAGCTCTTTCAATTCCCTTAGACTTTCAGTTGAATTGGGTTTTTTTACTTTTTTAACCAAAATTTATTTTTATTTGCAGCGAGGACCTTTCGAGGATACACATCACCCTGAGACCAGGGTGGGACCAGACCCTACTCAGTCCTCGCCTAATCTCAATTAGGTTTGTTTTCAGTTTATTTCATTTCGGTTCATAGTCTCGAGCCAATTCGGCTCAACCTGGCCTTCCAGGTCTCTCGCCCTCCCAGGGCACATTCTCTCATGCCCACAAGGGCGCACACCCGCAGGCACACAAGCCCACACACACACATGCACATGCTCAGATCAGATCGGTAACTGGTGCGTCGAGTACTGACGATTGAAGAGTCGGGGTAACAAAATTGTGTTATCCCCATGCGTGCGCTCAGAATCCGACGATGTGGGACTATCTAACCCCTTCCAGACCCAACTTCAAATGATCATAACTTCCTACCCAGAGCTCCAAATCGAGTGATTTCAAGTTTGTTAGAAAACTCTAAGGTTGATCTACACAATTGCAGGGTCAATTTAAGGTTTTGAAGATGTTTTCCTCTTCAATTTGAAAAATAAAATCAGGGGTTCCTACGGGTTATTTATAGCCTTGAAATGGTTTTAATGTCACAGAGTCCTCAGATGGACTTTTCTTTCTTAATTAAAGGTCTATACAGGTTCTACAAATAATTTCGCATCTGTTAGAGTAAGTTTCAAGCTCTCAAGACCTTCAGACAGTGTACAGAAGGTTGAAGCTTCTCTGAAATCTTCAGAGTTCAAATTCAGACTTAAATAGATGAACAGACATAGAGAAACATCTCTGATCGAATTAAACTAATTCTAAGGGTTATAATCAACTTATCTGGGCAAGATTTAAATTCAAAACTCAACAAAATGTTTCTCCTGTTAGTTTGGGTTAGAAAGTAACCCAAATTGACAGGATTCAAATTCTCACTAAATAAATCATCTGAGCTCACTTTATTCTCTGTTAGACCATTCAACAAATTCTTAGAAATAGTTTACACTCCTCAATACCTCAATTCAAACTCAGATTCAGAATATCAAACTCATGTTGACTGTGAAGGCATAAAAGTTGACTTTCTGTTCAAAGCTTCTCCACAGGAAATCAAAGCCTCAATTAGAGTCTCCTCAACATCATAAACTTATACAAATCTTCAGGTAAGTGTTCTGACTCTTATTCCTAGGGTTTCAGGCTCGCCGCCTGAGGTTAAAAATGTGTTTGTTTGTCAGAAAGATTCAGAAGTTATTACAGTATTCTAAGAGTTTAAATAGCTTTAGTGCATTGCACTAAAGCTTCTGAGTTCCTTCAATGCTTCTTAAATCTCTTTATCAAACTTCTCCAACTCTGCCGGAGTTGGAGAAGATGAAGTTCAATCTTTGGCTCCAGACATTAAATCTTTAAACAAATAACCTCAATACAATCAGTGATCCACATTTTATCATTCTGGAGCTTCTCAACAAATTCTAGAGGCTAAAACACAGTTTTGGTTCGCCAGAGCTCGCCGGAGCTCCAGTGAGTCCAGAAAATATGAAAAGTATGCAGATTGTGAAAACTTACCATTTTTTATTTAGAAAGGATCTTGAGGTTGCAAGGAACCTCAGTATCACATTCAATTCCCATTTTGTTCATTAGAGTTAAGATTTGATAGTGAATTTGTTTTCTTAAAGTATATGAGTGGTTAAAGCTCAGGACTTGTTTTACCACCTGACTATTCATTACGTACCTGACTAATGAATGACTAGTCGAGTCATCATCTCAAAAAGGAAAGGAAGGAGGCACCACAATGACGATCATGAATGTTGACGTGGTGGAAGTCATCAGTTCGAGCCTAATTATCCCTAAACCCAATGTGAGTTTTTCTATTTTCTTTTGTTTGTTGGACTTGCCCCCGATTGAGCGGTTGAAACGAGTCAACAGATGTTTATATTCATAAATATATATTTAACTTAAGATTTGAACTTCTCCTGAGCCACCATGGATAGCGAGCTCAAGAACTTAATTAAGATTTGGGCATTTAATTTATATGTGGTATTTATAGGTGTTATAATGTCGATTAGGGTCCTAAAGTGGTGAATAGATGATGAACCTAGTGGAGGTGGAATTAACTCGACTATTGTCACCATGGACAATGATAGTAGTCGGTGGAGGTGGAATGTGAATTAGGTGATCAAGTGATTCAATTAGGTGTTAAAGTGAATTAGAAATGATTATGGAAGATAAAGGAAGGTGGACAGTGATTTAAAAAGACAAGATTAAAGCTCTGGCGAGCTCAAGGAGTTTGCCGGAGTCAGAGAAGATGAAATTAAAATCTGACATTAACTCTAATCTAACTACTTAAACTAACTAACTAAGCTAGCCTACTCCTACTCCTACTCCTAATCTACTGTTACCTGGACGAAGGGGTCAATAGGGTTTCGCCGAAGGTTCATAGTGAACGACGAAATCAGAGGGTGGAAGAAAGATCTCCGACAGGTGGATTTGAGGTGGAGCGGAGGATTCCTTGGGTCGGCGCCTGTGTCAGAGACGCGGAAGACCACGACGAATCTCCTCAGCTGATTAAGATGGACGGAGGAAGTCGGAAAGTGGAATGGAAAGTCGCCGGAGTTTTGGACGAATAGCCTATCGAAGTCGGCTACAGTGTTAGAAGACGGAAGGGAGCCAACTTGAGTAAAATCTAAGGTGTGAGGGGGTATTTATAGTAGTTGGCAGCGAAGAGAATGGCGGGGACTGGCCGAAGAAGAAGCTTGAGGAGCTTAACCTCCGTCGTTGTCTCTGACGACGGTGAGGTTATCTCCCATTGAAAAATAGGATTTCCGGTTAATCCAGACCAGTGGATCAAGAGGAGGTGGTGAGCGCAAGCTGCAAGAGCATAGACAAAGAAGGTTGACGTCGGCAGGGAGGTGATCATGCGGTGGCGTGACTCTCTGCCGCTAGCCATTCATTCCGCTGAAGAAGAACAAGAAGACGAAGTGAGACTTAAATGAAATAAAACTTAAGGACCTGTGTGAGAAATAAGGACCTTATTGTAATGAATATTAAGGACCAAAATGTAAACTCAGGTTTTAAAGGTTTATTTTGATTTAGATCTTTTTCAACTTTTTATATATGTTAGTAAATAAGGTAAATATTATGTTTTCACATTGAATTTACATTTTTGACATTTTTAGATTAATTTATTAGATTAAGTAAAATTACTTAAGTTATTACATACTTAGGTATACATTATATTTAAGTTACTTAACTTATTAATTAAGGGAATGATTAATAGGATTTCGAGTCCAATTATTATATAAATTATTAATAATGTTAATTGAATGATAAAATGTCATTTTTAACTTATTTTAAGGTCCTTGACTAGATATCCCTTATTCTATAATTAACCCTTATATGTTCATAACCTTAGCTAATTAACTAGGAAGACTAGGTAATTAGGGGTAATTAGAGATCATGATGAGTGTCTCATCAGGAGGCCTCAAGGATGGTCTTAAGGACCTCCTACCGAACATGCACCGATGGTCTGGATGAGAGTAGAATGTAATGGACCCAATCAAGACACTCAAAAAATTTGGATGACTATAGAGGTTCAGGGCAGATGATAACCCTTAGTCAAAAAGTTGTCCACCTGAGAAATACTTGGGCAGCTAGAGAGGGAGAGTCCCACAAAGGCCCCTACACGATAGAGCGCCTCCACGAGTTACAGGGTTTCCCCCACTTGACCTCTCTTATCACTGATGTTCCAGGTAGACCAGAATGGGAACTTGACCTCTTAAGTCTACCAGTTTTAGTTAAGAGCAAGGGTGCTTAAGAATTCACTTGAACTTTAGATGTATTGAGTGCAAAAAGTGACCTAATTTTGTGGTTGGTTGACCCAGTAATGTGGGTCAACTTCACCTATTTGTCCTTTGAGAAGTTTTAGGTCCCTTCTTTTAGGATTCAAGTGAGATTAAGAGCCTCAATTTTAGGGTTTTCTTGAATAGATCTCTTCAACCAAGGCTTAGGCACACCTCCTTTTGGAGAGTTGATTCTTGCATATGAAGGTATGTCTCTAAAACCCTAGATTGAAATCCTTAATTTGGCTCTAATCTTGGTCCAATTTTAGTTTGTCAAATGTGGTATCTAGGGCTCAATCAAGAATGTGGTAGCCCTAGTTACCTTGAATGGGTGCACAAATCAGTGTTGCTGTTGAATTCAAGTCAGGCAACTTGGTGAATTAGCTAGAAATGGAAAGCAAGTAGCCCTAATTGATTTTATCTTTTTCTTCCTTTTCAGAATGAGGGGCTTAAGAGAAAGTACTCAGAAATTACCTGCCCCTGGCATGTTTGATGTACGGTTGTCTTCCTTTGAATCCTGAAACAACCACAACAAAGAGATATAGCAAGTTAGTACCAAATCAGTAATTGCAATCAAGAATTCTAAATCTCCCGTTGCTCCCCGATAGAGGTGCCAAAATGTTTAGAGCGCTAGATCGATTTTAAGAATATCGCATTGTAATATAGTCGAAAGTGCGTTCAAAACAAATACAATTTTATTACTCGAATTTTGAAGTCTGAGGTCGAACACAGGGAGCAAATTGGTGTTTTAGAAATCAAAATCACAATTAAAGGAATATGCAATAATATTGAATATAATAGTGCAAAAATATAAGAGTAATTGGCAATGTAGATCACAAAATGTGAAACACAATGTATTTGAATTGAACTCAAAATTGGGCGTCTGATTTGTAAATCAAACGCCTTAAAAATGATGATGCTACAGTGCTTCTGACTCCTTTATTCTGCTTCTTTGTCTTCTCTTTCGCTACCGGCTGCCTTTGGCTTCAGTCTTCTTCTTCTTTATCTTCCTTCTTTGTTTTGATTTTGGCTTCTCTCTTCTTCAACTTTCCTGCCTTAGCCCTTCAGCTTCTTCTTCCTTCTCTTTCTTTCTCTTCCTTAGCTTCTGTGGTTCTTCTCTTTCCTGACTTCTGCCTTCTTAGCTTTCCTTGCCTTCCTCTCTTTGGCTTTGGCTTCTTCCTTCTACTACAGCCATTAGCCTTCTCCTTCTTCCTTAGATTCTCTTCTCCTCCTCTTTAGCCTGCAGAGCAAAACCTACCCCATACCCGCACGCACTCTCCTCTCTTTTCTCTCTTAGGTTTCACTCTCCTAGAGCTACACTCTTCTCAAGTAATCAGGTCGAGTACGTACCCGGGACCAGGCCCACCAGTGTGCAGTGGTGGGCGAGGTGTGCAAGTCGGGTCGGGTCAAGACCAAGTCCGCGGGGCATGGTCGCGAACGAGGGTACTCGGTCGGGTGAGAGGGACCTCACCCCTTGAGTTGGAGGCGATAAGCCTTTGGCAAGAATTCAATTTATGCGGGTGCTGCGCCTCTTCCAGTTCCAAGGTGGGACTATCTTCCCACCTTCTCCACACGTGCTTGAAGCAGAGGTGCTCTCTTTGATTACAACAGCTGTGACTGTTCTTGACTTCAATTGAGAGCTTGGAGTTATGCACGAGGGTGCTCTGTGCAATCTGGGACATGAGCCTAGAGCTGGCAAAACCTGGCGCTGACTGCAAGCTTGCTTCAAGCTTTGCTCCAATGGCGGATGAACGCCTGTACCTGAAAGCACCAAGACAGCCTCACGGCCACATCAGAATGTTTAGGAAGCTTCACCGAGGCACGACGAGTGTGCTGCAGTGGTTGACGTGGCATGGGAATGCCTGTGTGAGTGTGCCTAGGGCACACTGTGTGCGTATGTGTGGGTGTGTTCGGGGGTACGTTTGGGTGAGGGTTTGGGTGATATGAGTGAGGAGTTGTGATCAGGGAGTCGAGATGATGCTTATGGACTTGTCAGTGAGGAGGGAGGTGGTCTGTAGTGGTGGAGCGATCTCGCTGGAGGTGGTGACCGGAGGTGAAGGAGATGATGGTGGTGGAGTGCGGTAGTAGTTGATTGAGGGAAATAAAGAGGGTAGAAGAATGTAGACGGTGAAGGAGACTTATCTAGGAGGTGAAGAGATGAAAGGGAGACGGAGATGGCATCTGGCATGTATTGTCGACATTAAAGACGAAGATGCCTAGAGAGGGATGGTCAACGAGGACGGAGGGGAGATAAGGGCGTTGGTAGGTGCTGTGCGACGTGGACGAATGTGATGAAGAAGAACCTACCACTGGTATTGTGGTTAGGCGACGAAGAAGATTAGGGAAGGTCGCCGGAGCTTGATGAGCGAGTCGGCCGGAGGAGTAGAGAAGAAATTGAGGGGATCTCCGGTTGATTTCAATCTTAGAGGAGTTGGGGCGAACTGGGCTCCTTCAAATAGAGCCCTGGAGGTCGATTTTGTGCTTGGAAGCCAAGCTTCCAAGCAAGGCAGGGTAGCTAGAGTTGGCAACTCGAAAGAGACCCAAATCTCTCATGCATTCACATGAGAGATTGGGAAAGAATCTTGGATCATGGATGGGTTCAGATTGGAGGGATTTTCTCAGAGAATCTCCCTTCCAATTTTGAAGGGGATTCTCTGAGAAATCATGGAGAAATCACCTTCTAAAGCTTGCCGGAGTAGGATTCCTCCACTATAATGGCAGAGGGACCTAATTGCAAAGAACGATGAAGAAGGTAGGGGGCCAAATGCAAGGGTTTTTGAAAGATAGGGTTAGAAATGTAATCATGCTGGACCTATTTCCAAAATGGCTCAAGATGAGTTCCCCTTAGGTCCAAATTTTGGTATAAACATAATCTAGGCCTAAGGAATCCAATGGTGAAGTTGGATTTTGTTTTTAACCATGTTTGATTGAGCAGTTTATGCAAAAACCTAATTTAGGGCAAATGTCGATCTGAGACCCCATTCTAGGTCAAAATGGGTTCCCATGGCCAAATTGAAAGTTCTAAACCATAGAGAATATTTTCCTATGATTTTTAGAGGGTTTAGGTGAATTTTATCCTGACCAAAACCTTGTTTAATCAAGTGGGTCTATTTTAAGGTTACTAAAAGTCATTTAATTCCCAGAACTCACACGAACCCTTCTCTATTTGATCCAACCCACTTTTTATCTTGTTAAGACCTTTTGACCTATGTGTAGACCTTGAGAAAACCCATTGTTGTATTGTAATGGTAAAATTACAATTTTACCCCTTATTTCTTGCTTTTCTCTTCGAAAGGTTATTCAGTGACTTAGGACCTCCAGTTGGTTATATAGGGGCTTGTATTCTCTTCATTGGGTCAAAATGAGCTAGTTAGGGCTCATGATGGTGTTCTCATCAGTCTTGGAGTTTCATCAATCTAGACCATCTTGACCCTAGAGCTAAAGGTATTATTAGGTTGGACAAAATTCTCTTCCTTTATGTCATTAGGTTCCTTTTGGTGTGCCCTGCTTCCTTTTCTCTCTTATTGTTGGTTTTTGTACTTGGCCATGAGTTGTGGTCCTCCTTTTGTGTAGCTGGAAGGTTTTGGCCTAGTCCCATTGCCATTGTTTGTTGCCTCTAAGGAGTGGGAGATGAATAAAATCTACTCCCATTTTTGTTAAAAGAAAATGTTATTTTAAAAAACCAAAGAAAGAGAGTATGTTTGTATGCTTTTAAATTATTAACTCTTCATTTTAATTAGTCATTAAGTTCATTAAATAACTTTGTTATCTTATAGCGAATAGTTAGGATAACACAAGTTAACTTTCATTTTTGTCTTTAAATTGCATAACCAAGTTTATCAACCTAATTAGGAATTATTTGGAAGCCTTCCAACCAAATGACTCGGACTCACCAAACTACTAATGGTTCGATATAAATTTTAAACTTGACATTCTTATCCCGCTACAACGTCATAATTTTAACTAAAGCGATTCGGGCACGTCACGTTTATGGCACCATTGCCGGGGAGGTGTTAAAACATAATTAGGTTAGTTTTATTTTAAAAATCAAAATTTTTTTTAAAAAATTATTATCCTTGCTAGTGTTTTTGTTATTTCCTTGCATTTCTTTCTAGTTTGATTTGTCGCTAACTTTATTTTCTTTGGTACAAGGTACTTGGTGTACTTGGTGGATTCGCTATGCTCATCTTCCTAGTGACCCCAAGATGAAGGAATCCAAGACCTGGCTGGAGCATTTTAGATTTTAGGATTTTAGGAATAGCTTTAGGATTTTATTTTTATTTTAGAATTGATGTACTAGGCTTAGTGTGAGTGAGAGATTATTTTGGTTTTGTACATGGCCCTTATTATTTTTCTCCCTTTCGCTTAGGTAGTAGTGGTTTAGTAATTAATTAGGTTAATTAAAAGATTAGTTAGATTTTATTTTGTTAGTGCTTTAAAAAGAAAAAAGAAGAGAGAACTTACACATAAAATTTGCATTGTAGCCCTAGAAGTTGCCTATTTAGGGCAATCATGCTAGGAACTGCATAACTACCTTTAATTTTTAATTTTTTGCGATCTGTTTAAAATTTGTAGAGTGCTGGAGGCAGGTACATTTTCTAAACCCGCTCGAATACCTATTCATGCATTTTTATTATTCACATGTGTAGAATTTAATAAAGGAATTAAGTTGTAACTTTGTTTGTTAAAAATCAATAAAAAGTGAAAATTCAAAAATAAAATAAAAACTAAATAAAGATTAAAACCCTGAAAATCACCTCACTTTTTGTTTAAAGAACTTGTTTGCCTCATGTTTGTTTTTATTTTTGTGGTTTTCACACTTGTGTGTGAATGGCACAGGCACGCATATATGACACTACAGCCTCTCATTTAGGTTGTTTTAGGCATATCGTAGATCAATAAGGAAAATAACATAATTATTCTTTTTATTTTATCACCTTAATCTATATTAATCAATTTACCTTCTTAATTCATTGGTTAGTTGTTTGTATTGTGTTTTTGTATTGTGTTTTTCTTTTGTATGCTTTGTCGTAGATCTCTATTTCCTAATTTAGTAGAACTTTAATTAAAGAACCACATAGGATTAGTAATAATCAAATGGATAACCAACAAATCCAAAACCAATTGTTGCAGCAACTGTAGCAACAATTTTTGGAAATGCAACAAGAACAACAAGAATTGTATTACAGGTTTCAACATGTTAATCAACAAAGACCCTGAAGGGAATTTTATGATCCCTCAGGTCAAATCCCTGAACCTTTTGTCTGTATTCTAGAAGTTTATGATGATTTTGTAATAAAACCCTCCACCATAGCCTTATTACCTCATTTTTATGGGCGTAGCAATAAAAATTAGAGACTATTAGGAAAACTATGAGAAATAGAAATCTAAGTGAGGATGCCCTAATGATGATATTATTTCCATTCTCATTAAAAGATAAGGCTAAATTCTAGTATCAAAATATAGGTGACGTGCGGTTGTGCGTGTGTGTTAAGAAGTGTCATTATAGTCGCACTTGCAACGTCGGTTTTAAAGTAAATAAACAGAGGTGAGTTCGAGTGTCGGTCTCAGGGAGGCGTGAAAATCGGATTTCTCTTATCACTTGTTGTCACGGAAAGCACGAAGTTTTTGCTTGCGGAGGTGCGGTTTGAAAAGCGAGAGAGAGATAGGAAAGAGATTAGGGTTAGAGTGTTTCTTGTTTGATCATGCAACTTAAACCAAAATTAAAGTAACAACTGAACAGAAAATAACTTCATTAATTATACACTTTTAGTTCATAGCTTACAACATTAAATACATGCTTAAACAAAAGTAATGGAAAGCTTAAAGAGAGAGAGAGAGAGAGAGGAGGGAGAGTGACGAGGCAGCCACGGCGGTGGAGGAGGCTCCGTCGACGGCTCGTCGTCTCCGGCGATTACAAGAGGGCCTAAAGTTAGCTAAGAGAGGGGTGGAGTAGTTGCAAGGGAAGTGAATGCCTTGAATGAGTGGTTGGAGGGGTTTTAAATAGGGTTAAGGGCTTTATAAAAGAAGAAGGGGCTTTAGCGATGTCCAGAACGTTGCTAAAACCACTCCAAAAGCGTCGGTGAAGCCCTCCAGCCCGTCTGTCAACCGCACATGCTGTTTCTTCTTCACGCTCGATCCGCGGCCACTGCGTGAGAGCCGTCCGGTCGATTTCTCCTCGGCTGTGCTTGGATCGCGCCTCGGGCGCACGTGTGCGCAGGCATCATCTCCTGGCGTGCACGCACGCGTGGGCGCTCGCGAGCTATGGGTGCGCCGCGTGGCGAAATCTTGGACGCCTGCTGCTGATCGGGCAGCCCAATTTCACCGCGCACAATCTTCGTCTTCGAATTCACACTCCACGCAGCTCGAACCCACGTCACGTGCGTGCGGGCGTGCGCGCTAACTGTTGCGCCACGCCCGTGCTTTGTCGCGGCGACTGCGGGCGGGCACGCGAGTCTCGGCGGTTCGATTGAAGATCGATGACCGAGATCTGATCTCTACTGGATGAAGAGGTGGCGTGCGGTGGAGCGAGGGTGACGTGGCGCAATGAGGGTCGTTGATCTCCAGATCAACGGTCAGAACTTCTTGGGCCCATTGTAGGAGCTTCGGATGTCTGATTTGGCAGATCTTGAGTCTGTTGGACTCTGTTCGTCATTCTGAATTCATCCGTGTGGTCCGATTGCTCATCTGAGGCCTGCTTTGACAAGTACTTACACAAATGGCCATTAATACAGTTTTATAAGAAATCTTGGTACATGATGCATGCAATGCTCCCATTCTACTTATGTTGTGCCTTTTATTCTTAAGATGGGCCATATTCAACATAATTATCACCCCCTTGTGCAGTGTTATCAATAGGAAAATCGATAAACACTTGGGTCAAACTTCGATCTGAATTCCTTAAGTACTTTCCTATAGGTAAAACCAATGCTATAAGGAGAGCCATTAGTAGTTTCACTCAACAACTTAGTGAACATCTCCATGAAGCTTGGGAGAGACTTAAGGAGCTTCTTAGGAAGTGCCTACATCATGGAATTCCTCGTTGGCAGATAGTTCAAATATTCTACCATGGCATAAATGAACAACTTAGGTATAATGTCAATGCTGCCTATGGTGGGAATTTCCTAAGTAAGGGAGAAGATGATGCTTATGAGTGGTTTGAAAACATGAGTGAGAACTCCCTTAAGCATGCTTTGATGGATGCCTTTGATAGGACAAATTCTAAAGGAGGAATTCATGAGATACGAAACACTAGAAAATGGGAGATGATCAACAAAAGGTTAGACAAGGTTGATATTTTAGTAAAAGAACATGAGAGTCAAAGATCTAACCTTAGATCCCACGCATGTGAAGTTCAACCCTCTTTTGCCCCTCTTTACCAAGAACCAATGCCCATGTATAATTCTAATGCCCAAACTTCAACCTTAGATTCTCCTTCATCTTCCTACACTCATTTAGAAGATACTCAAGCTCTTCAAGGTAACTTTAGGCAAGAAAATAACCCATATTCCAACACCTATAACCCAGGTTGGAGAAATCACCCTAATTTTTCTTGGAGGAACCAAGGGTATGAACCTAACCAAATGTCCCAACCTAAACTCAACCCAGTTCCATTTCCAAATAACTACCGAAATAGAGTTACCCAAGATTCCCAATCATTTAGAAGTGACTTTGACCAGAAAATAGGAGATATGCAATAGTTAATGTTATAACTTGTCAACACTCAACAACAATTGATGAATGAAATTAGGGATGAGAGAAATCAATGAAAAGATAATCGACCCCTTCGAGTTTTACTTGCTCAACTAGAGCCTAACCTCAGGAATTTACCTAACTTGAACCCTCCACCTAGATTCAATAGGAATCAACCTCAAATCCCTCTACTTAACCCTATTCCAAGCATTCCTAGATAGCAGCAACCTCAAAATAGAGATAATAATCCTCAAGCTAATGCAAATGCTGGCACACTTAGGAGTGGTACGATTACTAAGGAGGTAGCTCATCCCCAAACTTCAACTAACAAAAAAACTGCTGAAAAGTCACCCTTAGTGGTTGACAGTGATTCTGAAGATGAAGAAAATGTAAAAGAAACTTCTAAAGAATCTGAACTCAAAAATAATCCTAATCTCACACTAGCTCACGTTCCCTTTCCTAATGCTCTAAAAGATAAGACTTCAAGAAAGAAAACTTTACCTAATAATGAAGAATTACATGAATTCTTCAAGCAAGTTCAAATAAACACTCCTTTACTTGCTGCTATTCAACATATACCTTTATATGCAAAATTTTTAAAGGAATTGCGCACACAAAAAACATAAAGCTAATGTTAAGACTCCTGAAAAGATAATCTTATCTAAGCAAATAAGTTCAGTTATTCAACAAAACTTGCCCATTAAAAAGAAAGACCCAGGTAATCCTTGGATTACTTGTATTATTGGTAATCTTACTTTTAACAGAGCTTTATTAGACTTAGGAACATCAATCAATCTTTTGCCTACTACAATTTTTGAAAAATTTGGAGTAAGGGAACTCCAACCCACTTCCATTTCTCTTCAACTAGCTGGTAGATCACTTAAGAAACCCAAAGGAGTTCTTGAGGACATAATTGTCAAGGTTAATGATTTCTATTTTCTAGTTGATTTCTTAGTTTTGGATATGGAACTCCCTGAGATTATTGAGAATGCGCCTATTATTTTAGGAAGACCATTTTTAGCTACTGCTAAAGCTAACATAGATTGTGAATCAGGGATAATGGAGATAGCCTTTGGTGATAAGATGATGCAATTAGTTATTTTCAAGGCATCAAAAAGCTTGAATTTTGATGATGGCTGTAATTTAATAGAAGAGGTAGGCTTACTTGAACAAGCCATTGATCACACCACACCTTATCACCTTGAAGAAGATCCTTTCATCACTTGTTTTACTCTTGAGAAATCTTTAGATGTTAAGGACAGCATTGATCTCCAAAAGGTGAATAATCTTTTGAATTCTCCTTCTTCTTTAGGACCTCATTGGACTATTAAGACAGAGAAATTACCTGAACTTTCTAAGGAGCCCTTAAAACCCTCAATTGAATCCCCTCCTGAATTAGAGATTAAACCTCTACTTGACACTTTAAAGTATGTGTTTCTAGGATCAAACCAGACATTACCAGTTATCATTAGTTCAAAATTGACAACCACCCAAGAAGGTCAATTGGTTGAGGCCCTAGGAAGACATAAAATGGCATTTGGGTGGAGCATAGTTGATCTAAGAGGGATAAGTCCATCCTATTGCACCCATAGAATTTTCACTAATGAAATTGTTAAACCTTGTAGAGAATTTCAAAGGAGACTAAATCCTAATATGAGAGTTGTAAAGAAAGAAATAATTAAGTGGTTAGATGCTGGTATCATATATTCGATTTTTGATAGTCCTTATGTCAGTTCGACACAAGTTGTACCCAAGAAAGCCAGCTTAACGGTTATAACCAATGACAAGGGTGAAAAAGTATCCACCAGAATAGCTTCCTCTTGGAGAGTTTGTATAGGTTATAGGAAGCTTAATAATGCCACTAAGAAAGATCATTTCCCTTTACCCCTTATAGATCAAATTCTTGAAAGGTTAGCAGGAAGGGAATTCTTTTCTTTTTTTGATGGATATTTTGGATATCATCAAGTGGCAATTCACCCTGAAGATCAAGAAAAAACAACCTTCACATGTCCCTTCGGAACTTTTGCATTTCAAAGAATGCCATCCGGATTGTGTAACGCACCAACCACATTTCAGAGGTGCATGATGGCTATCTTCTCGAACATGGTTGGTGATTGTTTTGAGATTTTTATGGATGACTTCTCTATATTTAGAGATTCATTTATTTCTTGTCTCCTTAATCTTTAGAAAATTCTTTAGAAATGTATTGAGGTCAACTTAGTCTTAAGTTGGGAAAAAAGTCACTTTATGGTTCAAGAAGGAATTATTTTAGGTTATATTGTCTCAAAGAAAGGAATGGAAGTAGACAAAGTTAAGGTTGATTTGATCAATAACCTTCCACCTCCTACATCAGTTCGAGATGTTCGATCTTTCCTAGGACACGTAGGATTTTATAGGAGTTTTATTAATGACTTATCTAAGATAGCTGGACCTTTGAGTGCTCTTTTGGCTAAAGAAGTTAGCTTTGAATTTGATGATTTTTGTTTAACGACCTTTAACACTCTTAAAGGGTCTTTGACTACAACACCTATCTTACAACCTCCAGATTGGACACTCCCATTTGAGATTATGTGTGATGCTTCACATTTTGCCGTAGGAGCAGTTTTAAGATAGTGAATTGATAGAAAACCTATTGTAATCTTTTATGCAAGTAGAACTTTAAATGAAGCTCAAAAGAATTACACTACAACAAAAAAGGAATTGCATGCAGTTGCTTTTGCTCTTGAAAAATTTCAATCATACTTGTTAGGTTCCCATGTGGTAATTTATAGTGATCATTCAGCCCTTAGACATCTTCTATCCAAAAGGGATACTAAACCAAGATTAATTCGATGGATACTTTTATTGCAAGAATTTGATTTAGAAATAAAGGATAAAGCTGGATTAGAAAATGTAGTGGCTGATCATCTCTCTTGGATCTTAATAAGTAACGGTCATTCTCCACCAATTTGCGATTTATTCCTTGATGAACATCTGTTGGTTATAAAGGGAATTAAGTCTCCTTGGTTTGCAAATATAGTTAATTACTTAGCAATAGGTTGGACCCCTTTCGATTGGACAAAACATAAGAGAGATAAATTTTTCTCTGAGATTAAGTATTATTTTTGCGAAGATCCAAAGCTCTTTATGCTCTATAATGATAAGATAAAAAGAAGGTGCGTTCTGGAAAGTGAGTTCCACAGCATATTGTCCTTTTGTCATAGTAGTGCATGTGGAGGTCATTTTTCTGGAAAGAAAACAGCTGCTAAGGTCCTCCAAAGTGGTTTTTATTGGCCCACTTTGTTCAAGGATTCACATTTGTTTACTAAGTCTTGTACAAGATTCCAAGCTTTAGAAAATATGACTGAAAGAGATATGATGCCTTTGAATCCGATTTTAATTGTCTAGGTTTACGATGTTTGGGGCATTGATTTTATGGGACTGTTTACCCCTTCATTTGGATATCTTTATATTTTAGTAGCTGTAGATTATGTATCCAAATGGATAGCGGCAATCCCAACAAAAAATAATGACCATGGCTAGTCACTTGCTTTATTGGGAAGAATATTTTTGCAAGATTTGGGATGCCGCAAGTAATCATCAGTGATGGAGGTTTCCATTTTAATAATTTTCAATTTAGAAGTCTTCTTAAGAAGTATGGAGTCAATCATAGAATTGCAACTCCATATCATCCTCAGACAAATGGTCAAGTTTAAACATCTAATAGGGAGATTAAGGCAATCCTTCAAAAGACAGTAAGAGCTGATAGAAAAGATTGGGCTGAAAACTTAGATGCATTATGGGCTTACTGTACAGCTTACAAGACCCCTATTGGAATGTCCCTCTATAGGTTGGTGTACAGAAAGGCATGCCATTTGCCAGTAGAACTTGAGCACATATCCTTTTGGGTAATAAAGAAATGTAATATGAATCTTGAACAAGGTGGGGATCACAGAAAATTACAAATGAGTGAATTGGAGGAATTAAAAGAGTTATTTTCTAACTCTACGTATGTCTAATGTTTTATTAACCTTCTACTCGGGTCCTATAACTCAATTCGTACATGTGAGGTTGTGTTCTGGTTCTTCAAACTCCTAGACCAAAAGTGACAAAGAAACCAGTTTAAACACTTGTGCCCCTTAGTCCAAGAGATTAGATTTTTCGACTTTGCTCTGTAGGGCAAATTAAGCCATGCTTTATTATGCATATTTGGCCTAAAAAATCTAAAATCAAGGATATGGGTGTCTTGATACTAGACTAGAGCATAAACAACTTAGGAACTGACCAAGACTAACAAATTAAACATTTCAGCACATTCTTCTTCTTCCTTTTTTCTCACAATTTAAAAGATTTGCAATTCATATCAAAATGATTCTCCTCTCCTTTAATCATAATTTTTATTTTATTTTTATTTTTTTATGTTTATTTTTTTGTGAGAACCCTTTAAAGAAATTGAATTTTCTTTCTTTTTGACTTTAATACCCCCCATGCCTAAGTTTTGTAATTCCTTCATTGCAAAAAGGATGGGTTCAAATTCAGTTTAGTTTATAATTTTAGAATAGATTTATAAGGTGGGTGGGCGAGTCAGAAATGGCTATTACAGACGATTTCAAGCTCCAATATGAAGATTGGAGGTGGAGTCGGTTGTTCTAAAGTATAAACCCTAAAGTGTACTAGGAATGATTTGTTCAAAGAAGATAAGAAGGGTCTTGGGTTTTTCAAATGATGGGTTGCCTCCCGTAAAGCACTAAGTTTACCGCTATCAGCTGGATGCAATGTAGCTCAAGAGGAATGGAGATCAAACGATTCTTCATCCAAGTTCGAAACAGTTAGCTCAAGAAAGGGTTACAGTCTTCAGCCATTTATGACAAAAGGATTCGAATCTTGACTAAGTTCATTGATTTCAATGGCTCCATTTCCAAAGATCCTCCGGACTAGAAAGGGTCCAATGCACTTCGATCTTAGTTTGATCAGGATAGAAGGTTTTTCATGAAATGTGCTTATCATGAAGTGCCTTAATCTGCTCCTTGTAGATACGCGAGTTCTCGTATGTGTCATTGCATAGTTCATCAATCTCACTTATCTGCAAACAACAGTGGATTCCGGCCTTCCCGAGATCCAAATTACACTTCTGTATTGCCCAGTAGGCCTTGTGCTCCATTTTTAGAGGAAGGTGACATGCCTTCCCGTAAACTAGTCTAAATGAAGACATCCCTAGCTAGGTTTTATGGGCGGTCCTATAGGTATATAATGCTTCCAGAGGTTGGGTTGACCAATTTTTTCTGTTAGGTCGGATAGTGACCTGAAGAATCTTCTTAATCTCCCGATTATAGAGATCGGCTAGTCCATTTGTCTAGGGATGACATGGAGTCAAAATCCGATGCGACACCCCAGATTTCTTCAACAAGGATTGAAAGTGCACATTCACGAAATGGGTCCTCCCATAGAAGATAATTGCTTGCGGGACACCAAATCAAGAAAAGAAGTGATCATGAATAAATTTGATAACCACTTTATGATTATTAGCTCAGGTTGGAATGGTTTCTATCCATTTAGACACGTAGCCAACAACTAGAAGGATATATTCGAAGCCATTTGAATTCAGGAATGGACCCATGAAATCAATCTCCCAAATGTCAAAAATCTCACACAATAATCGAGTTCAAGGGCAATGATTGCACCGCAAAAATACACCTGCAATTGTGCCGTCTTGTGCTATTTCCTAGCATTACCTGTGCATATTAGGTTTCCATAGTCGCATTTGTAAAAATACATGCATGCATGCATTTAATTGAGAGGGGAGGAGAGTGAAATAAATGGCCTCGCAATTCACATTTTCTTCAAGTGCTACTTTGCAAAATTCACCATCTTTTTATTTTTTATTTTACTTGACTTTGAATTCTTCTTCCCGCGGCTGCAAGACATGGCCTCTTCTTCCTCACACCATGCTCTGCACAATAGCCTGCCAAGCCATGCAAGCCACTCCCTGCAGCCGCATGCACAGCCAGGGAATGGCTGTGCATGCTTTCTTCTTCTATAGAAAGAGCTTGGCTCCTTCTTGCAAGAGACAGCCTGGTCCTCCACACAAAAAAATCCAACAGCAGCTTCTCCATCCAGGCCACCGTCCCCTCCCCTCTCCCTCCATACGCAAGCCCTCCTCCTCTGAGGAGACACTCTGCGGATAGGAGCACCTCACGGTGGTGCACAACAACCACCGTGAGACCACCACCGCCCAGCTCATCAAAGAGCCAGTGGGCGTGGTGGTTCTTTCCCTGTTTCTTCGTGTGAAGCACTTCTGCCATTGCCACAAAGCTTCAAGCTTTGAAGCTCAACCGACCACCGCATGCCCCTACAGCAGCCGGCCGAGCTCCACAGCAGTAGCAGCAAGGCGGCAGCAGTGCACGCAGGCCACCGTGCATGCCTATAGGCGCCCTTGCCTCCCTCTCCGCATGCCCTGTCGCGCTCTCTCTTCCGTCCGCAACCAACCGGCGCATTCCTCTTCCACGCGCGCGCCAGCCGCAAGCCGCTCGCACTCACAGCACTGTCTGCTCCCAGTTGCGCGGCTCGCCCAGCCACTGTAGCCACTATTCATGCATTTCTGCGGAACAATGTGGCTATAGTGGGGTGACCGATAAGTTTCTCACTTATTCGGTCACCTGGCGCATCGCAACAGGCCTTCGCCCTCTCGCGCATTCAGCCCCGCGCCCGCCCCCACGTTTGCGTGCGCCCGCGTCGCCCTCTCCCTTCACCCGTGTACACCTCTCCGCGCAGCGCTGTGCGCAGCGGTCCTCTCTCCGCGCCCACTTCCCTCCATCGCGTGCCTCTCTGCACGCATACGTGCCTACGTGCGAGCTTGAAGCCTCAGACGACGCCCAGCTACATGCAGACATCTTAACGCTCGCCTCCTTCACTCCAGCAGGAAGCACGTGCCATCTCGCTCTCTCTCTCTTACTCTCTCACTCTCTCTCTGCACACACTCATACACACACACTCACACTCTCTCACACACACACTCTCACTTATATATTATTATATACTTATATATATATACATATACATATATATATTGATATATATACATATATATATATATATTTATACATATAGTAGTACCTATATACTTAAGTATTAGTATACATACATACATATATATATATATATATCTATATCTATATACTTATATATACATATATATTTACATATATACATATACTTATATACATGCATACATACATACATATATATATATATCTATACATATATCTTTCTATACATATACTTATATATATATATACATATATAAATACACATATATATATACATATATAACTACATATATATACCTATATATTTATAACCATATATATATGTAGATATAGATATATTTACATATATACATATATGTATATATTTTCACATTACTTACCATACGTGGTATCGTGGGAATATCTGCAGCAGTTGCTGATATTCCCTGATACACGAGTATAAAAAGTGTGGTCACACTCATCTTCCATCAATCCACCTTACAGTCCATCCAACACCTCGTCCTGTTGGTTGTGTCTTTCTAGACGACGACTGACTCGACACCGTGCTACACTCCATCTCCGCCTCCACCCCCACCTCTTTATACATATATAATATATACATATATATATACTATATTTACTTTATTTCTATTTCTCTTTCCTGCCAATAAAAAAGATAAACAAAAAAATATATATAAAAGAGAAAAGATAATCCTTGACTCGCAGGTACTCCATCTTGCGAATAGCAAGACCCGTTTTGGAACCCTGATTTGGCTCAAAGCCAAGAACCTAATTTTGAGGGTGTGCCTCAAGGATAAGAATTATCAGAAAAAAATCTAAATAGAAAAACACCAAAAATACAATAAACGAACAGAAGAGATTCATTGTAGGAAAGGCGTAGAAACTTGACTTCTAACCCCACTTCCCTGAGTTAGACCCTGGGCTTAAAAGTGACCAAGATAAAATCAAGTAGGCCAGGTAAAAAAAATTTTGTAAAGAGATGGTTAGGCTCGATTTAGATTAACCACTATACACACTTCAACGATAAAATCATCATATTAACACACCTATCCGGGTCCGACCACCATCTTTTCTGGTGCCATTGCCGGGGAAGTGTGCCTTCAAGTAAGTTTCTATTCCATTCCTTTCATTTTTCTTTTCTCTCTTCACGGGTGTCTCCGTTTTTGGTGTGCAGGTAAACTTGTTGCAAGGAGAAGGCAGGCAAACGAAGTCAGAGATGTGGGCAGATCCAAGGTGGGAACGAGAGCATGAAGACGCCGACACCACACTGGAGCTTCGCACACGTGGCTGAACAAGTAAGTCTTTCTTTCTTAGCAACCTAGGTTAACTTGTCACCTTAATAGAAAAAAAAAACTAAAAACTAAAAAACTAGAAAAACTTCTTGGGATCTCTTAGGGCAAATGGATTAAAATTCACTTGTTTGATTGATTGCCTTTACTCCCACCGCCCCGGGATTTCCCACCCTACTTCGCATAGCGAAAATCCAAGAATCTTGATTCTTGAATTTTTCGTCGTGTGAAGTATTCTTTGAGGCAAATAAAAAGATTGATTGCCACCCCTCTTTTCCTCATTTACCTGCAATTCGGGATCACCTTTTTGGTGGGGAGACTTGGAATTGAGTTGATTCCAACCCCACCATGACTTTTCAACTTGCCTAAGATTTGATCCCGAATACTTCAACCTCAACAAATTAATCTTCTTTATCTTTTGGTTGAGCCTTGTGTGTGGAAATCTTTTTGGTGATTGGGAGCACTTGAATTGAAGTGCTTTGGCTCCCTTTCACATAAATCTAAAATTGATCCGTGCATCCACACATAAAAATCTCCATTTAGGGAAGCCCATTGCATTTTAGCATGCATTAACCAATTGACATTGAAGAAGGGTTTGTTGGGCTTAGAAGAAAACTAGTATTCTTGCAAAACCCGGAGATTGGTTGAATTGGTAATTTAGAGAAATCCTAAAATCCATACTACTTAAGGTGGAATTCTAAAAATCATTCACCAATTAAAAACTTCAATTCGGGGAGATTTCCCCATTGCATGCTTGTTTTACACACTCTGAAAATCAATCAGTTGGGCATTACCTGTAAATAACGCCCTTCACATTCCAGAAGCACTTGATCCTAAGCCTTTAACTAAAATTGGTAGCAACTTGACCCTTATTAAGGATTGGAGGTCTAACTACCTGCGTGTAGCACCTACGTGCTGGTGAGAATTCCCGCGTGCTATCGGGTGTCTAAGACTGGGGCAAACGGCCTTTCAATCTAGCCTAGTGGTTCTGCGGTGCTCGCATTCGGTTCCGTAGTTCGTGATAGTAGGTAACTTAGATCTTTAGGTCTAAGGGCACACTGTAGAGGTTAGGAATTTGATTGAATTGATTTGTCATCAAGTGTACCTTTACGACGTCATTTCTCTCATCTCTTTTCCCTTCTTATCTCCCCAATTCTTCCTGCGGTAGTGCATGTTTGGGAGGAGGTCACAAAACCCTGAACTGTGTGAATTGTCTAATAATTTTAGAAAAGGAGTCGAATCATCCTCCTCCTCCACAAACATGGCTGCACGCCCACCCCCAAATCCCGAGGGAGGAAACTGCCCTCAGAATCCACCAGGTGGTGGAGCCTTAGATCCCATAACCCGCCTCCAAGCCCAAATGGAAATGTATAATGAATGAATTGAGGCCATTTGGGAAATATTGGAGGAAATGCAAAACCCTCCCGAATGGGAGGGGCCTAGGTCTCTTAGCTCCTATCAGAATCCCACTGCTACAGAGACCATAGGACAAATTCGGGTCCCCATGGGCGGAGATGACTTTGAACTGAAACCTAACATAATTGGCCTAATAAATTTTCACTTCCATGGTCTTGCAAGTGAAGATCCTTTTCTCCACTTGGAAGACCTAACCCGATTAGCTGAAACTGTTAAACCAAGAAATATCAGGTTACCTATAGTCCTCATGAAAATGTTCCCATTTTCATTGCGGTATAAAGCGTCGCAGTGGTTACGCACCCTTGGGAGAACCATCCACTCATGGGAAGAGATGCGAATAGCGCTTCTCAAGAAGTTCTTCCCAATCGGGTGAACCAATGCGCTTCACCATGCTATCACTTCATTTACGCAACAAAACGGCGAACAGTTTCATGAGGCATGGGAGAGGTATAATGACCTCCTCAAGAAGTGTCCGCACCACGGTTTGCCTAAGTGGCATATAGCCCAGATTTTCTACTATGGGCTAAATGAGACTTTGAAGCAGATTGCAGATGCTTCCTGCGGAGGGAATTTTATGAATAAAGATGAGAATGGAGAATTTGAATTGTTTGAAAATATGAGTGAAAACTCAATGAACAATGCTTCCATTGTTGCCTTTAATCGTACCAGCCAGCCCCGAAATGTCCACGAAGTTGACATGGGACCCTCCCATTCATCCACTAATCTTAGCCTTATCGCACAGAAATTGGATGAAGTCTCCGTCGTGCACAAGAAGCTAGACGAGCTTCTGGCCAACCCCGCCCATTCTATGGCAAACACCCCTACTTCACCACTTCGTCACAATCCCAATTCTTCCAACACCAGGCTTATCCCGAGAAACCCCATAAGACCTTCCTTACCGAGTGTTGCGCCGAGCGACTCGGTATGTCATGTGAATCTGGCTTCTGCAAGCCAGTATTTCGACATGGAGGACCAAGCCTCCGTGTGCTCGGATGCATATTTACATGCGGACACGTCTTCTGGCATAGAAGATGCTTGCATCCTGGGGAACAACCCGTTCTCTGCCACTTATAACCTAGGGTGGTGAAATCATCCAAACTTCGTATGGTCCAACAACTCGTAGCGCCAAAACCCCGCGGGTGGACCAATGCGACCGTCCGCACTCGTCATCCCAAGGGCCCAGTCTAATCCTATGGTGAATCCGCCATCGGGTCCTTGCGTATCGCAAGAAGAACACTCATCAAGTCCTCTTGACAAATTGATGCGAATGATGACGGAAATGTCAAAGTGCCATGAAGAGAACATGACCTCTCTTCAGCACTAATTGGCGTAGCAGAATGCTGAGATCAGTCAACTACGCATGGCGACTCGATCTTAGGGCACTCTTCCCACCCAACCTGTTCCAAACCCGCGAAATTTCATACCCCGTGGTCCGCAACCACAGGTACGATCTTCTCAGGGGCAGGTTCATCAAATTCTGCAGGCTCTGAGCATTCCATCGGGATTTCTGGCTAATCCCGCTACAGCACCTCACTCTTATGTCCCTATTGCGAACCCTCCTCCGCCTTATGATCCCACTGGACCAGCATCGTCCAATGCGATCACTACGAGGAGCGATAAGCAGACCGTCGATCCGCCTCGACCTGATCCTGGCCCGTCTTCTTCATCGCCCTCTCATTCGGGATGCGCACCGCATTCGCGAGAGGATGATACACCCAAATTGGTGCTAGAGTCAGTCCCATTCCCTGAGGCTCTTCTGAGGGAGCCAAAAGGCAAGAAGAAAGATACACAGGCCTTTGATAATTTGCGTAATCTGTTCAGGGATGTAGAAATCAAGGTACCCTTGCTCGAGGCTATCGATCACATACCTACTGTCACTCGATTTTTCAAAGACTACACAACACCTAAGCGACAGTCAAAGAAAACTAAGAATCCGATGGTTCTTTCGCCTCATGCGAGTTGTGCTATACTGTCAAATCTACCACCGAAGCAGAAAGATCCGGGCACACCACTTATTTCCTGTAGCATCCAAGGCTGCAATTTTAACCATGCCCTACTTGATCTAAGATCTTCCATAAATCTCATACCAACCATCATGCTCGAAAAATTTTCCTTGGGAAATGGCAAACGGTGAAGACAACTAGCTTTTGTTATAGCATTGTAGTACAGATAGTTATTGCCATCATTTACTAATATTTGTTACTCGAAAAATAAAGTTCTCCCGAGGTCGCACTCAGGGAGCAAGTCGTATTCTAGGGGTACAAATTCTTATTACAAAAATAAAGAGAGAGAGAGAGAGAGAGAGAGATGGAAATTTGGCTTCTTCTTCTTCTCTTCTTTCTTCCTCTGTCTTCTCTTCTCTCTGACTCTTCTTCTTCCCGCAGTCCTTCCTCTCTTCTTTTCTTTTTCTTTCTTTCTTCTTTCTCTTCTTGGTTGCCTTCAGGGCATCATCTGATTTTCCCAATCAGACGACTTAACTGCTGATGCTACAGTGTCTTCCTCAGCTTCCTTCTTCTTCTGCTTTGTGTTCTCTTCTTCTTCACCTGTGCCTGCACACTTCACGGTTCACACGTCAGAGGGCAAAACCTATCCTACCCCCTCCCCCGCGTCTCTCTCTCTCAGAATTCACTCTTTGGAAGGCTCTCCCAGAGCAACCGGGTACTCGGGTACACGGGTCGCGCCCAGGTCCAGGCCCACCGACGTGCGGTGGTGGGCGAGGAGTGCAGGTCGGGCTAATCGGGTCAGGCCAGGTCCGTGGGGTGTGAGCACGGATGAGGCCGGGTAGTCGGGCGAGTGCGAGGGACCTCATCCCGTGACCAGGAGGCGAATAGCTTAAGGCACTTTTTGCCTTTAAGCGCCCGCGTGCCTCTCAAGGTTTTCGAGGTGGGACTAAATGTCCCACCCTAATTGAGCGCCTGCAGCGGAGGAGGCAGTTGGCAATCGCGGCTTCACGTGAGGCCTTCGCCCCAGCTGCGAGCCTGGGACTCTTCGCGGAGATGCCCCGCGCAGCCTGGGAGTCGGACCTGGGTGAAGCGCACCTAGAGCTGCAAGTTGAAGGTGCTTCTTCAGCGCAGCAATGGCGACGGCGGTCGAGATACCTGTCCACAGAGGAATGGCCTCTCGGCCTAATCAGATACGCGGAGAACCTTCGCCGTGGCACGGCGAAGGTGGTGGGGGGTCTAGCAGGCGGCGAGGCGGAGCATGAGGGCCGCCCTAGGTCAAACTGCAGTGCGGGAAATGGGTTTGTTCGGGGGGTCTGCAGAGGGCGAGTGGCGGGAAGTGGAAGGGCAGAGGTTGATCAGGGTGAGGACGCGGAGGTTCTGTGAAGGTCGACGAGCCGTGTGGGGTGGTGGAGTGATGGGGGCGGGTTGCCAGAGTGTGGCCGGAGGTGGAGAAGGTGAGGGCGATTGGTCGGAATCAAGGGCGACAGTAAGGGCTTCCAGTATGGAAAAGAAAGAGGGGAGGAAGAGGAGAAGTTTTACCTACTTAGTAGGGCGAGGAGGGGCTGGAGCAGGCGACAGTCATATCGACTATTGCCGGAGAAGAAACTACCCAGAGGAAGGGGCGGCGGCGAGGAGAGGGCCGGAGAGGCGCCCGCTGGGTGTGGCGTGACGCGGAAAGATCGAGGGAAGGTAACCTTACTGCTGGTAGTGCGGCAGGTCGACGAGGAGGAGGAGGAGAGGCCGCCGGAGCAAGGGGGCATCTGTCGGAGTGGGAAGGGAGGAATTGAGGGGGTGTCTCCGTCAGATCCGAGCTGGGAAGAACGGCGGAGCGACAGGGTTATTTATAGGGGCAGAACTAGAGAGGAGGGCGGAGGGAGACGACGTGTCTCCCTCGCCAGAGGACGTCGGAGGAAGGATACCCATACCGTCCGTGCGTTCGCAAGGCCGGTATGGGTGGATGCAGCGCTCAGGGGGGTGTCCCTGCGGTGGCTGACGACGTAGGGTACCCCCCATTGACTTGCCAGGGCCCCTCCCTCACCCTGCGCGGCGCCATGCTCCGCGCAAGGTCGCCGGAGCATGGCGCTGCTCAGGTTTTGCAGGAGGGATCTAAACGCAAAGAACGAAGGAGAGTTAGGGGCCAAAATGTGAGGGTTCAAAAGTTGAGGGCTAGAAAGTAAATAGATGAGGACCAAAGTGTAAAGTTGGTCAAGAAGGTTTCTTCTTAGGCCCAAGTTTTTATACATGACTAATTAGGACCTAAGGATTCTGATGGTGAATTTTATTTCTAGATTAAACCTTGTTTGACTGGTCAATTTACATAAAAACCCAAATTAAGTTGTTAATTGGGCATGGTTCTCAATGTAGGTCAAAATGGGTTCCTAAGGCCAAATTGAAAGTCCTAAACCCTAGAGATTATTTTTCTATGAATTTTAGAGGGTTTAGTTGATTTTTACCTTGCCTCGAACCACGTGAATTGAAGTGGGTTTATTTTTAGGGTTACAGGATGTCATTTAATTCCTTGCAGTTGCTGTAGCCCTTATTGAGTCATCTCATCCCACTTTTCTTCTTATTAGGTTGTTTTGACCTATGTTTAGACCCTGAGTTACCCTATTTTCATATCGGATTGGTGAAATTGCATTTTTACCCCTTAGTTTCTATTTTCTTTGCAAACTCAGAATCTCTCTGAGCCAAGCCTTTCTAGAGTTATGTAGGAGCTTTTTCTTGCATATCAGGGTTAAATGGTGCTAGTTTAGGGTTTGTGATGAGGTTCTCATTAGGAAATCTGAAACCCACCCCTGTCACGTTACAGTTGGTAGATCGTTCTGTCAAAATCCCAAAGGGTGTGGAGGAAAACGTGGTGGTTAGGGTCAACAGTCTCTGTTTTCCTGTTGACTTTCTTGTTTTAGATATGGAAGTTCCTACCTCACTTTCTGATTATTCGATCATCCTTGGTCGACCTTTCTTGGCCACAGCCCGCACCCATATCGACTGCGAGTCGAGCTGTATTGAGATTGCCGTTGGATCTGAAAAGATCAAGCTTAAC
Organism: Thalassia testudinum; assembly: GCA_037157565.1. Classification (NCBI taxonomy): domain Eukaryota; kingdom Viridiplantae; phylum Streptophyta; class Magnoliopsida; order Alismatales; family Hydrocharitaceae; genus Thalassia; species Thalassia testudinum. The sequence goes on along the minus strand of JAZHRO010000035.1, from coordinate 6,157,327 downwards.
ATCTTCAAGGTAGCCAAGAACTTTGATTGCGATTGCATCAAGGATGACACATTTGACGAGGACATGGCCGTCAGCGCATGTATCGGACTAATTGGGACCTATTCGGACTACTGCGGATTACCTATAAACACTGATGACTGCCTGACCAACACATATTGTGACATTCCCCCATCCCTCCCTTGTCCCGTACCTTCTCCTGGCTAGACTTCTGACGAGGTTTTCTTCGCTTCCTATACCTCGTGGTCTGAGTCATATCCGGGCTACTCACCGTCGGTCCACACTCTTGAAGACTGGATTGCCCTTTCTTTCCCACCAAATCTAGCGGATTTGCAACTCCACACTGGGACCTTAAGCCCATATACTTCTCACTGGGGCTATTCCTTTTTGGATCCATCTATCCAAGAAGCCCCTCTTCTTGGCCAATCTGAAGGCCAATTTCTTCCTCCTGACTTGTTCTCCAACCCGCCTGGGACACACTCGTCCCAAGAAATGCCAGATCTTTCTCCGTCCACTCCCGAGCTGAAAGAGCTGCCTAGTACACTTAAATATGTTTTCTTAGGACCAAATGAAACGCTCCCCGTAATCATCAGTTCAAAATTGACCAGGAAGCAAGAGTGCAAACTAACTGAGGTCCTCATAAAACACAAGGTAGCCATTGGATGGTCTTTATCAGACTTATCTGGCATTCGCCCCTCCTACTGCACTCACCGTATATATACGGAGGAGGAGGCTCGACCTTCCCGCGAGATGCAGCGACGTCTCAACCCTAACATGCGGGAGGTCATTAAGAAAGAAATCATTAAGTGGCTGGATGCGGGTATAATCTACCCGATCAGCGATAGCCCCTGGGTGAGTCCGATTCACGCTGTGCCCAAGAAGGCAGGACTCACCATCCATGTCAATGACAGGGGCAAATCCATCCCTACACGCACTCCTACATCTTGGAGAGTGTGTGTAGATTATAGGAAACTCAATGCTGCAACTAAGAAAGATCACTTTCCTCTACCTTTCATTGACCAAATCCTGGAGCAGTTAGTGGGAAATAAATTTTTCTGTTTCCTGGATGGATTCTCAGGATATAACCAGGTGGCAATTGACCCCCGAGACCAAGAGAAAACCACTTTTACCTACCCCTTCGGCACCTTTGCATTCAAAAGGATGCCGTTCGAACTTTACAACGTGCCAGCAACTTTCCAGAGATGTATGCTGGCGATATTCCATGACATGGTAGGTGACTTTCTCGAGGTCTTCATGGATGACTTCTCGATCTTTGGACCATCTTTCGATGACTGTCTTGCCAACCTGACCCGTATCCTTATGAGATGTATTGATGTAAACCTCGTTCTTTCCTGGGAAAAAAGTCATTTTATGGTGCACAAGGGAATTATTCTCGGACATATCATCTCGGACATATTCAAGAATGCACAAATACATTTTGTTAGAGATGTGTATGCAGATAACATGAGTGCATAAGAAATGAGATGAATGTAAACGTATGTGCGTTAGTGCGCACCATCCCAATTATACGAACACTACCGACAGAATTTACATTTATCGCTAATTCATTTATGTAACTCGATGCTATCATTGTTTTTATGCTTTTCAATTTTTTTTATTATTTTTGTTGTTTTCAGAATATGACAACACTAACTAAGAATGATCCAAAATAGAGATAATAACTTTCATCTCATTGAATCATCCATGTTTACAGGAATATCTTGAAAAATAATAGTAGAGGAATGCTTGTACATAAGAAATAAAATCTAATGCTACTAGAACTATGCTAACAAAAATCCATCCCATTGGGAGTGCTCCTAAAGCCGTTGGCACTGGAGGATGGTGGTGGCTAGACCATGGGTATGGAGGGACATCTACATGCCATGAGAGAGAATGGCATACCTAGAACTCAAAGTGAGTTTAGGTGTGCAAAATGAGAAAGATTTAATTAGCTACTTGCAAAATAAAATGATAAAATAAAAGCATAAGAAGAACACTATTACTATACAAACTAAGGGCAGCAAGGGTGGTCCTTGGTGGCCGTGTGGTTGGTAGTGGTAGGAGAGAAGGAGGTTGGCCACCAAGGTGGTGGTGGGCGACCTTGGAAAGTGGTAGGAGGACTTTAGCTAGAGGAGCTATGGCCGAAAATTAGAGGAGGAAGATGATGGAGTGGGTGGCCTTAATGGTGGTCTATTTAAGGAGGAGGGAGGGCTCTTTAAGGTTGGTGCAAGGTGTGGATTTTGGGTGGTTGTGGTTGCCACTTATGGTGGAAAGGAGAGTGGTGGTTGTGGACTTGGTTGGGAGGGTAGAGGGATGTGTGAATTTGTAGACTAAGGATGTTGTTTTTAGATCCTAAGTGGGTTGGGTTAGCCTGGGGTCTAGTAGGTGGAGTCTAATTAGGTAGGTCCTTAGTCTAATTAGTTGTGTGGTAGTCTAATTGGATTAAGGTAATCCAAATAGGTGTCTGTGTGGTGCTAATAGGTTTAGGTCGAGTCTACTCAGGTTCAAGTGAACCTAGTTAGACATGTGTGGATAGAGATGGGTCAATTGGGTCTTAGGTGGATCCAATTGGATTCAGGTGCACCCAATCAAGTAAGCATGCACCAAATTAGGTGTAGGTTAGCTGATTGGGTTTGGGTAGAGCCTAATTAGGCTACCATGAGCCTAATTAGACTAGAGTTAGCCTAATCAGGTTCAACTGGATCTCATTAGAGTATGGTTGACCCAATTGAGGTTACTATGGACCTAGATGAGATTTTAAGGCATGGATTGGGTTGGGGATAAGAGGATTAAGGATGTGGATGGTGGATAATGAGAATTTGGATAACACTATCCAAGTTTGGGCCAAAATGGAGACAATCAATATTTGGGATACAGATATCTCAGGTGGAGGATAAGGGCATGAATGGTGTGGATAAGAGCATAGATAGCACTATCCATATTTTTGATTTTAGGCAAATTTAGCCTAATAGGAGAGTGACTTAGGGATAGGAGCAGGGATAAGGCTATCCTAGGAAACTATGGATAGGGATAGGGTTATCCTAAGTTCTTTACTTTATTTTTTGCATTTATTCCTATAAGTAACCAAGTCTATCTCACTCTTACTCTCTGTCTACATTTCTTCTTTATTCCAAGCTTTTTTCCAAGTTCCCACTCCAGCTCTGTTGCAACTTCAGCTTCTATCCCGCTTTTATTCAGTCTCAGGACATCTCCTGATCTCGTTATTATTTGAAAATACAATTATCCACTAATTAGAAAAGTAAGATAGCATTATTCTATAAACAACTAAGCAAAATAGTTATAATACAAAATATGCAGGTTATGCATGTATTATTCATGAGTTAGGCTAGGATCTAACTTAATTTAAGTTGATTAAGTCGTATAATTGTTGTGCATTCTAGAGGTCTTCTCAAAGATTCTGCACACCACCCAATCGTCCTAAAAGTTAAAACAATATTTCCAACGTGATTTAGAATGCATTAGCAAGATTATTGATATAAATGGTTATAATTAAGAAAGAATTACTGTTGTAGAATAAGTTTTTTTTTTAATAAAAGAAAATAGAAAAGAAAAAGAACCTTGGTAGACTTGGGAAGCTTCCAATAGGAGGCCTTCCCTTCAAGCCTGTACTCATGCATGTTCAACCCCTTGGGGACTCTTCCCTTGTAGGACATGAGGGTTTTCTTCATACCAACAAGGATATTAATGTTATTCACCGCATAAATCTCCTTGTCCTTGCCGGTTGCCTTCCAATATCCAGATATTGTGGCCCTGTTGGTCCTCGTCCCTATAGGGTACTTCATGTCCCTATTCCAGAAGGAGTAGAACTCCTCCCCCATCTTTGCCTTACCTGCCCACATTAATATATTTGCATGTTTGACAATGAAATCAAAATAAATATAGAAGAACTTAATTTGTATAAATTATACAAACTCCAGAAAATGGAAAATAAAGATCAGTTGCATGTATAAAGATGATCGATTATTTGGAAGCTCCCAAGGCTCAGACTTGTTGAGATCAACCTCCCCAATAGCTCTTGCCATGAACCTGCATTCCTACCATTTGGGGTGGAGGCGATCACCGTACGATGATTATCTTTATACAAATAGATGTCCCGCAAACCAGAGTTTTTCCTCGTCATAACTAATTGAAATTAGTCAAAATCAAATGATAAATGCTCCCAAATGATTGTCTGAGGATTTCAATTCTATACTGAACTGATCTGAGAAGAAGATAGGAAAATAGGGTTAATTATGCTATTTTAACATCTCATCATTAATGTAGATTAACCATGGGGTTAATTAGGGATTAATTCAAAGTCAAATGAACTTAAATATCTAAGAAGTGGGTTCACATTGATTGAGTCAGGATTTCACGCATTTCAATGATAAAAATATCACTAAAAATCCTAATTATCAGCTGCACTTAAATTGAAAAGATTATGGTAGAAATAAATTCAATCTAAACCTCCTAAAATTCATTGAAAAATATTTTAAGAGCTGTGATACTTTCACTTTGATCATCTGAACCTATTTTGTCAAGAAAATAGAGATTCAGACAGGAATTTGCCTTAATTTGGGTTTTTATGTAATTTACCTAGTCAAACTCTGTCAAAACTCAAATCCAAGTTCACCATTAGATTCATTAGTCCTAAATTAAGTTAACACAAAAATTTGGGTTCAATCAGAGTCTATCTTGACCTAGTTTGCATTTTGACCCTTAAAATCTCTATTTCTCACATTTAAATCCCTATGTTTCATGTTTTCTTACATTTATGCCCCTAAATTCTTCATTTTCTTCACATTGAGGTCTCTGCTGCATAAATCTCACCTGATTCCTAATTGTAGCGGTCAAACTCAAACAACACACCTTTGACCGGAGATTTTTCCTTCATTTGTCAGACAAATCCCTTCGAATTTGGAGGGATTGACAAATAGAAGATCCTCTTCCATTCTAGACAAATCCGAGATCCTAATAGAAAGAGGAAAGCTCTAACAAAGCTCATGGTTTTCACATTTAGGAGTTTCTAAATTCGTGAATACCTTCACGAATTCTTCCAATTTGAAAGCACATTTGAGCTCTATATAAGCTCTCTTACATCCTAACATGCTCCTCAGTCGATTCTACGTCGGGAACTACCTTCTTCCTTCCTCTCTGACCACCCAATGGCTAAATTCGATGGCCTAATTTCTTCCTCATCTTCTTTTGCTCCTCACCGGATCAAGGAGGAGCTCTCTACCCCCTTCGTTATCGACGTCCACCTCATCGGAGACTTCATCGTCCACGGCGTCGACGAAGCAAGCCACCACCGATTTCTCCCTCTTTTTGTCCCAGAAACTAGGTCTTTCTCTTCCTCTCCCTCTCTAGAATAGGATAAGACTCCTAGGACTTAGTTTCAACCACAAACCCTCTTTCTCCCTCCTTGTCTTCCCTAAGTTTGGCAAGAGCTCCGGTGAGTTCGCGTTGGCATTATATGCACCCAAACAACATGCCATCACCATCACTACCTTCCTCTCCCTCCATAGGTTAAAAGCCCTTTACCTATTTGGAGCTTTTACCAACCTAACCCACCCCCGAACACACCCACTATCCGCCTACAATTCCACCTTCTCCTAAGCTCCACAATCCATGAAACACCTCATGATTACCCCCATTGCACTCCATGAGCTTTGGCGATGCTCTTGAACGCTCTGATTAGGGTATTAAGCCCATTTTCGTGTCTACAGGTGTTCGCTTGATCTCCACTTCACGCTGTCGTCGCTCCACCGCCCACAGGTGACTACTGACCTTAGTGCCACCTCCACCTCCAGGAGCTGCAGAATGTTTTCACGAAGCCTTCCAGGCTTTCAATTAGAAGAGGAAGAAGCAACAACAGCTCTTTTTGGAAGCAAACACCAAGCAGCTGTGTGCGAAGAAAAAAAGACCTTTGGATAGTACCACCTCAGATACGATTAAATTAGAAATTTCTACTTATTGAATCTTTCCCGGTACCCTCTCCCCCAAGACATGGGGTTGGGTCCCATTACATGCCTCTACGAACTCAGCCTGGCTCACCTACACCATGCAAGCTAGACCGACCCCCCCACTATGCGTTAGGCTGGTCTAAACCGATCTGATTTGGTCTAAACACTGAACCGGATTTGGGTCTAAGAGAGAGAGGAGAATTTGTAAGAGAGTGGGGGGGTGGTTTTTCACTGTGGATATTTTCCCAAAGACTTAGGTAAATTTTGAGTGGTTTAAGCTAAGACAATTAAGGCATCTAAGACTTGTCACAGACGTCTGATTGAGGCTTGGGCTTGAGATATCTGATGCCCTTTGAGAAGTTGGCTTGATATTGAGTTGGGAATTGAGCCTAAGTGCTAATTGATTAATTGGTGGTTTCAACCGCCACTTTTTTAGGCTTTTCACTATCTTTTGGATCATTGATCTTGAGATACAATTTAGATCCTTATTAAATATAATTTTAGTTGATTATTCAATACATATATTCTTCTGGTGATTATTGATTATTATGTGATGGGAACACCATCATGAGCTATAACTAGCTCAATTTGATCAGATTAAGTCTTTAAATACTCCTACATAGCCGCCAGAGGATTGCAATTCATTGCATAATCATGTTGAGGGAAAGACAAGAAACTAGGGTTAAAACTATAATTTTACCATCATATCTTGAATGCAGTGCAACCACGAGTTTTCTCAGGGATTAATTAAGGGTGAAATGGTCCTAAAAGGCTAACAAGTGGGTTAGAACAGACAGAAAAGGGTTTTCGCGTGTTTTGAGAATTAAATGACTTCTAAAATCCTAAAAACAGACCTGCTTAATTAAATGAGATTCTAGTTAGGATAAAATTCACCTAAATCCTCTAAAATTCATAGAAAAATATTTTCTAGAGTATGGTACCTTCAATTTGACCATCAGAACCCATCTTGACCCAAAATAGAGTCTCAGATAGGTATTTGCCCTAATTTAGGTTTTTGAATAAAATACCTGGTCAAACTTGGTCAAAACCAAAATCCAACTTCACTATTGGATTTCTTAGGTTCAAATTAGATTTACATCAAAATTTGGACCGAATCTGAGATTGTCTTGACCTAGTTTGCAACTTGGTCCTGTCTGATCACATTTATGCCCTTAACTTTCAAAATCCATAATAAGGCTCCTAACTTTGTCATTTTTTCACAAATAGGTCCCTGCCACCATTAATCATATTCCTACAAACTTCGGCAACCTAAAATTGGCAAGTTCTCCTTGATTCCTTGACGAATCCCTCTCAGATTTGAAAGGAAAGTTCGTCAAGGAATGCCCTTCCTTCTGAGCCAATTCCCATGTCCTAAAATCTTCCCAATCTCTCATGTGAATGCATGAGAGATTAGGGTATCCTCTAAATCCCATCTCCGATGAAGCTTTCCATGCTTGGGAACCTTGCTTCCCAAGCTCAAAACTCCTAAAGGCCTATAAAAAGACCTCCAGATAAAACCGTTCTCCCCACGCTCGAATTCAGCCTTAAACACCTCCAATTCCTCTCCTCTTTCTTGGCCAAATTGCTCCTTGACGTCTGATGATTCTCCTTGCCTCCGTTCATCCTCCGTTCGCAATACCGACGGTGGAGCTATCTTCCTCATCTTCTTCTGCATCGAGCCATACCAGCCGATGCCCTTTTCGCCGTCTTCCTCGCCGTTTCCTATCCACCGGAGCAGCTTCCTTCTCTGGTGTCGACCATACCACAACAGATACCATCTCCTCTCCCCGTCGTCCGCTACCTCTCTCAAATGACTCCTCAACTACTCCCTATCACGCCAACATCTCCAACACACTACTTCAACCTCACCAACGCCCTCCGCAACTTCATCTTCCAACTCATCGGCAGGCCTCTGGTGAGCCCTAGCAGCCACCACACACGTCCAGACAAGTTGCTACCACCTCCCACACCTCCTCCGTATCCACATGAGTAGAACCCCTAAAGAAATTGAGGGGATTACTTGTCCAAACTCTCCCTCGACACCACCTTCACACTTACAGTCCGACTTCTCACCACACACACAGACCATGCCACGCCTAGTCGACCCCCTCATCACATTTGCCATAGTCCGATGAAACCTCTGAGCTGTTCTTGAAGGTTCCAGCCCTACCAGGAGGGGGTGACGTCAGTGTGACGTAAAAAATGCAGAATTGAAATATAAATAATCTCACAAATAAGCAATCACACGAGTACACAATTATTTTTAGGTGGAAACCCAAACCGGGTGAAAACCACCACCTAACCCTCTCGAGTTAGGATTTTCCGATCAACCAAGTTGATCAAAATCCACTAAACCGAATCACTTTAAACGAGGGTGATTCAACCTCAATACAACCACACTACTTAGACGAGGGTAGCGTACCTCAACCCCTTCTCTCCACGAGAAGGATTTTGTCTCGCGAAGGAGACGGGAATTCGCAAAGCGAATACCCAACCAAATAACAAAGATAAAATAAACAAGTCCTATAGAGCCAACAAAGTAATTATCAACCTAGCTTCTATAGGAATTAGGAAACTCCCCTTTGCAAGGAGTGCATCGAGTTGATGACGCGTTGCGTGTGCCACGCGACGGTGCAACGTCGCTCTCGTAAACAACGGCGGGAGAGCGGGTGCGCGAAGCTTGATGCTCTCAAGAGAATGGAGCTTGAGCTTGGAGAGCAAGAGCTAGCTAGGACACAAGAGAGTGGAACTATGTTGCTTAAGTGTGTCTTGTGTTTCTCTTAGTGTGTCTCGGTGTGTAAAGGCTCCCCTCTATTTATAGAGGCCTTAGGAAGGCTTTGGAAGGCTTAGAAAAGCTTCCATAGCTGTTGGGTGCAAAGCCTAAGAGAATCAGGCTGAAATCAGGACAATGATTGTGCTTGACAGGGTAATCAGACGTCTAACTCTGGCATCAGACGTCTGGAAGGCCACTTTAAGACGTCTGATTTCAAGGTCAGATGTCTGATTTCATGCGAGTTTCCTCTTGACTTGAATCAGATCTAAACAGGGTTCTTGTTCAAGTCCATCAGACGACATATAGGACGTCTGGCACTATGTCTGGAAGTCTGGAAACCTACTTTTACTGTGGGAATGGATTTTCCAAACGTTGCAACGGCTAGAAAATCTCTGAGAAGAGATTTTGGGTCAGCCAAGGCAAAACTGTCAATTATCAGACGTCTGGACAGTCCTATGGACGTCTGATAAGGCTCTAATGGTCATAATTTGCAGTGCCTGCTAAGCTAGCCAACGGTCCACTATCTGGACGTCTGGCAAGTCCATCAGACGTCTCCTAAGACATCTGGTCTAAGGTCTGGACGTCTGATTTCATCAGACAGAACTAGTTATGTCCAGCCTAACAGATATCAGACATCTGAAACAACAGTCAGACGTCTTAAAATACTTTATCAGACGTCTGATTTGGGAATTAGACGTCTGGAAGTGCTGTTTGAACCCTATATTGGTTTTCTAAGTGTTCTACAGAAAACCTAAGTATCCTAGGGTTGTGCAGGTGTTCCTAGGACTACTGTTAGGGTACTTTGAGGCTCTTTAACATGAATTATCTAAGGAAATAAAGAGCAACAAAAGAAACGAAAACTACAACAAGTATAAAAGAAGGAAATCTATCCTATTCTTCATTTCCTTCCATCTTCAATATATCGCTCCTCGCGAATCTCTTCTGCTCTCCATCGAGCTCCTCCAATCCGTCCTGGATGCGAGCTCGAACTCCGTCTAATCACGTATCCATTTGCGATTGACCTGAAATCTAGGACTCAAAGCGCAAATATTAAATGACACGTGTTTTGCTATCATCAAAACAAATGATCGTGGTGCTCTAGCACCAACAGTTCTGACTGGGCCATTAGGCCATATTTTTCTTTTCAGGTTCTTCGCTAGATAGCCGCCATTGCTAGCATCTTCTTCGACATGTTTATCTACTTCCAGGTCTTGGTTTCACCTGCTGCAGCTCCTAATTGACATGGATTCCTCTCTAGGTGCTTCCACGAGCTTTCAATCAGCCAAGAGACAGCAACAGCACACCAATTTGATGATCAATCACCTACTGCTGCTGCACGAGAAAAGCCCATGGGATTGTCCTACATCTGATATGGACGGTCCTCCTGTGCCACATAAATTGAAAAAGTGTTGAGGGCTTATCACCTAAACACTTGAGGGGTGAGGTCCCTCACACCCTTCACACTCCTCGTTCGTGACACGCCCCCTGTGGACCTGGTGTCGACCTGATTACCTGCCTAAGCCTTGTACACTCCTCGGCTGTGACCCACCCCCGCAGCCCTGGACCCGGGTGCGCTCTAGGTCTGATTACCAAAATACCCAGTACTGTTGAGGGCTCTAGGAGAGCGTGACCAAAGGAGAGAAAGAAAGGAGAGTTTGCATGGGGTAGGGGAGGGTTTTGCTCTGGAGAAGTTGGCTGACACTTAGCCAAATTTGAGGATCCTTCCCCCTCTGTGTGAAGAAGAAGAGCAGAGAAAGAAAGAAGAAAAGGAGGAGAAGGAAAAGAGCAGTGAAGAATAGAAGTAGAGAAGAAGAATAGAAGAAGAGCTGCAGAAGAGAAGAAAGAAGTGTCTGCAATCAAGCAAAGAAGAAGAACCGTTCATTAGACATTTAAGACATCTGATCATTCAATGAGATGACTGACTTGAGTTTATTTCATACATAGCTATTGAGTTCCACTTGCTATTATTGTAGGGTGTAATTGGTGATTCAAATCACCATTTTACTCCATTTTTTTTGCAGTCTGACACTTGACATTATTGCTACATTATTCTGAGTTAATTCTTGATTATACTTTCTTATCTCTATTATTTTAAATTGCAATCTCAAGAATTGAATTCCTACTTGCTCCCAGCGAACGACCTCGGACTTTTTGAGTATAAATTTTATCTGTTTTTTGCAAGATTTCGACTATATTGCAATGCAATGGTTTAAAACCCGATCTCGAGCGACTAATATTTTTGGCGCCGTTGCCAGGGAGCAACGTGCAATTCAGATCTCTTGATTGCAATATCAGATTTGGTACTAACTTGCTACATCTCTTTTAATTGTGATCTATTTCAGGGAATCATTAAAAAAAGATCAGCCTCACATCAACCACTCCAGGGGTAGGTAAACTCCATCTACCTTCTTCTAAGCCCCTGATTTTGAAAAAGCTAAAAAAGGAAAAAATCAATTAGGGCTACTTGCATTATATTCTTAGATTAATCATCAAGTTGCCTGACTTGATACATTCTATTTAGACAGCATTCAAACCCTGATTTGTGCACCTACTTGAAGCTTAAAGGTATCTAGGGCTATCACCTTCTTATTTGAGCCCTAGGTACCACATTTGGACAAATTAAATTGGACCAAATTAGAGCCAATTAAGGATTCCAGTTTAGGGTTTTAGAGACACACTTGCTTAATCAAGAATTGATCTTTCCAAACAATGTGTGCCTAAGCCTTGATTGAATTGACCTATTCAAGCAAAACCCTAAAATCAGGCTCTTAAATTCTTTTGAACACTAAAAGAGGGACCTAAATTTCTCGAAAGGACAATACAGGTGAAGTTGAACCACCTTGTTGGGTTAACCAATCTTCAAATTAGGTCACTTTGCACAAAAACATCTTAAAGTTCAATTGAAATCATAAGCACCCTTTCTCTTAACTTAAAAATGGTAGACTTAAGAGGCTAAGTCCCCCATTTTGGTCTACCTGGATCATTAGTGACAAGAGAGGTCAGGTGGGGGAAACCCTGTAACTTGTGGGGGGGCTCTACCGTGTAGGGGTCTTTGCGGTACTCTCCTCTGGTTGCCCAGGTAATTCTCAGGTGGACGGCTTTCTGACTAAGGGGTATCATCCACCCCGAACCTCTATAGTCATCCAAAAATTTTTTGGGTGTCTTGATTGGGTCCATCAAATTCTATCTCTCATCTAATCCATCGGTGCATGTTTAGGAGGAGGTCCTTAAGACCATCCTTGAGGCCTCCATTAGATATTCACTCCCGTCGAGGTCGAGCCTTAACTTCTGTGTTTGTGCAACAACCTGATCACATTAACATATCCTCTGATTCAGAACCTAGTTCCCCTTCATTAGCTATGGATCACCAAGAAGAACAACCTAATCTTGAGAAACAATTCCATGATTTCCAAAATTGAATCAATGACATCGTCAACCCACCACCGCATCCTCAAATGCAAGATCACTATAATCCCACAGCAGTGGAGATCGAACCCCGAATCAACATTCTCGTGGGAGGACCCGAGGTAGATCTCAAGCCTAGCATGCTTCATATGACCCCAAAATTTCATGGCTTGAACTCCGAGGATCCTTTCCACCACATCAAAAACCTAAAACATCTAGCCTACACCTTTGGGGTAGATGTAAAAATCGGGACAGATTACTTTTAAAGCTCTTCTCATTCTCTCTAGCTGACAAAGCCGCTCACTAGTTTTAGACTCAACCACACACGATCAACACATGGGGAGAACTTCAAACTGCCTTCTTGTAAAAATTCTACCCCATTGGTTGTACCAACACGATGCGACACCAAATCACGTACTTCTCCCAAGGAGCAGGAGAATCTCTACACGAAGCATGGGGTCGCTTTCTAGATCTCATACGTAAGGGCCCCCATCACGGAGTTTCGAAGTGGGAACAAGTCCAATCCTTTTACCACAGACTCCGTGAAGATATCAAGCTCTTTGTCAATGCAACCTGTGGTGGTAGCATCATGGGTCAACATGAAGACACGATTTAGGAAATTCTCAAAAACATGTGCGAGAACTCCTTGAACAATGAGTCACTGGGTGCGTACGATCGGACATCCACCCGTGCATTGGCAAATAATCAGGGGGTACATGAATCTCGAGGTGTTTTTGCATTCGTTGATCTGGAGTTTGTAGCCAGTCAATTGGACAAGGTCTCCATTATCGAGAAAAAGGTGGACGACATCTATTTTGCCCCATCACCTGACGGGATGGATGCTTCAACTTCATACTCGGGATTTCAGCAGCAAACACCTATTTTGCCCAACCCAAACCAGAACCAGGAAGGATTGAATTCTGTTACTACCCATAGTGGCAAAGCAACACAGGACCCACCTTATCCAAGCCACTCCCAGCCTGGTAGTAAAAACCCTAGCCCTAGATTGGTCATCTAGGACACACCCGTCCCAGATCAAGAGCCTGAGCCAATTCTAGAGGAACCATCTAAGTTTCCATTTCCCGAGGCCTTGACCAAGGGAAAAAGGACAACCAAACCCATGGCACCTGAGGAGGACCTGGTTAAGCTCTTTGAGTAGGTCCATATAAACATCCCCTTAATGGATGCAATACGCCACGTACCGGCTTACGCGTGATTTCTGAAAGATGTGTGTACACCTAAGCATAAGCTGTGAACCAAAGGCGGGAACCCGATCGTACTGTTAGAGCAAGCTAGCTCTGTCATTTTGAGCAAGCTCCCGCCTAAGGCAAAAGACCCAGGCACCCCTCTAATCTCCTGTGCAATCGGTGATATACAATTTGACTAAGCTTTATTGGACCTAGGAGCTTCTACAAATTTGATACCTATATCCCTACTAGACTACTTTGAGGAATCTGAACTTAAACCAACAAAAATGACTTTGCAGCTAGCCGACCGGTCTATTAAATCACCAAAAAGAATTCTCGAGGATATCGTAGTTAGGGTGCATGACTCTATTTTCCAGTGGATTTCATTGTCTTAGACATGGATGCTCTTGAAAATGTGAAGAATACACCGATCATATTAGGGAGACCTTTTCTGGCCACTACTAGGGCCAATATCAATTGTGAGGAGGGCTAAATTGAATTAAAATTTGAGAGAAAGACACTAAAGATCGATATCTTTAAGGCTTGATAAGGAATTAATTGCAGAGTTATAGAAAAAATTTACGATATCAAAGCTATGGTTGACGACCTATGTATCGAGGAAAACCCAACTATTTCTGATCAACTACAAGAAGATCAAAACCCGCAATTAGAGGAGTCTGAACCCAACCTAGACAAACCCATAGCTCCTTCATTTGCTCTCGATATCCATCCTGAACCACCTGTTACTGCTGACAACCCAGTTATTGAATTAAAGCCTCTCCCCGATCATCTCAAATACGTCTTTTTAGGTTCCAATTAGACGTTTCCTATGTTTATCAACTCCTGACTCACACTTGATCAGGAAACACTCTTGATTTCTGTTCTCTAGCAGCATCAGAGAGCCATTGGATGGACTCCCGATGATCTGACTGGTATCAGCCCTTCATACTGTACACATCACATCTACACTGAAGAGGGCTCACGACCATCCCATGAAATGTAGAGACACCTAAATCCAAATATGCAGGATGTCGTGAAAAAGGAGATCATCAAGTGGTTAGATGCAGGGATCATCTACCTGATCTCTGATAGTCGGTGGGTGAGTCCAATCCAAGTTGTGCCTAAGAAGACAAGGCACACCATCATCATGACTGAAATTAGAGAAACCATACTGACCCGTATAGTGAACTTGTGGGGAGTCTGTATTGATTACAGAAGACCAATTCCTCCACGAAGAAGGATCATTTCCCACTACTATTCATTGATCAGATCCTCAAGAAACTGGCAGGAAATCGATTCTTCTACTTTTTGGACGAGTACTCTGGTTATAAGTAGGTTGCAATCCATCCTGAGGACCAAGAGAAGACCACCTTCACCTACCCCTTCAGAACATACACATTCCGAAGGATGCTGTTCGGTCTCTGCAATGCACCCACTACTTTTCAGTGGTGCATGCTTGCCATATTCTTAGATATGGTAGGTGAATACCTTGAAGTCTTTATGGATGACTTCTTGGTGTTTGGTGAATCATTTGATGATTGCCTCCTGCACTTGGTTCAAATCCTCAGGCGATGCATCGATGTGAACTTGGTTCTTTCCTGGGAAAAGATCCACTTCATGGTACCTGAGGGAATTATCCTGGGACATCTCATCTCTAAAAAAGGCATTCAGGTTGATCGAGCCAAGGTGAATCTGATTTCCAAACTCCCTTTGCCTAGCTCGGTCAAAGACATCCGATTCTTTCTAGGACATGTCGATTTTTACCATTGATTCATTCCCGATTTCTCGAAAATCACACGCCCCCTGACTAATCTTCTATCTAAGGATGTCCCCTTTGAAATCTCGAAGGATTGCACTCAATCATTTGAGATCCTGCGTGATCGAGTTACCCAAGAACCTATCTTGCAGTCCCCTGATTGATCTCAACCCTTTGAGATCATGTGCGATGCATCTGATTATGTTGTAGGTGCGGTACTTGGGCAGAAAATAGATGGGAAACATGTGGTCATCTATTACGCTAGCAAGACACTTGACGAGGCTCAGCGTAACTACACAGTTACTGAGAAAGAGCTACTAGCTGTAGTATTTGCCTTGGAAAAATTCAGATCATATCTTTTGGGTTGCCATGTTATCATATACTTAGATCACACTGCAGTGAGGCACCTCCTTACAAAGAAGGATGCGAAACCTCAACTAATCCGCTGGATCTTGCTGTTGCAAGAATTTGATCTCGAGATTCGTGATAAAGCGAGAAAGCAGAACGTGGTAGCTGACCACTTATCCCACCTTCCTTTTGACAGTATCGACCCTTCCGGACCCATCACAAAACACTTTCCCGATGAGCACCTCCTGACTATTAGTACGAGACTTCCTTGGTTTGCTGATTTAGTGAACTACTTGGCATCACATCAGATTCCATCCGATTGGCCGATGGCCAAGAAAGACAAATTGCTTTCCGATGCCAAGTGCTACATCTGAGAAGACCCGTACCTCTTTCGCATTGGTGCTGATCAGATCATCAGACGGTGTGTCTTGGAAGTGAAAATTCAGGACATTTTATCCTTTTGCCATGATCAGGCCTACGACGGACATTTTTCTGGATATAAAGCCGTAGCAAAAGTCCTCCAGTGCGGCTTTTATTGGCCCATGATTTTCAAAGACGCATACGATCACTATAAGGCATGCACTTGTTGCCAGACCTTGGGCAACATGAGCCACCGCAATATGATGCCTTTACAACAGATTTTCGTATGCGAAATCTTCGACATCTAGGGGATTGATTTCATGGGACCCTTCCCTATTTCGAACGACTTCGAGTACATTCTTCTCGCTGTTGACTACGTGTCCAAATGGATTGAAGCTATTCTGACCTGAACCAACGATCATAAAGTGGTAATCAAATTCATTCATCAGAACATCTTTTCTCGGTTCGGGATTCCACGTGCCATTATCTCTGATGGAGGGACCCATTTCACAAATGCTCAATTCAGATCACTGGTGACCAAATACGGGATGTCACACTGAATCACTACTCCTTATCACCCCCAAGACAATGGTTTAGCTAAGCTGCCAAATCGGGAGATCTAGAAAATCCTTCAGGTCACTGTATGACCTGAGAGGAAAGATTGGTTGTCTCAACTTCTAGAAGCCTTGCAGGCCTATAGGATAGCCTACAAAACCCAATTGGGCATGTCTCCTTTCAGATTGGTGTACGAGAAGACATGTCACCTCCCCGTCGAGTTGGAGCACAAAGCCTATTGGGTAGTACGGAAGCGTAATCTAGATCTTTCTAAGGTAGGAACCCACAGAAAGCTTCAAATGAGCGAGATCGATGAATTACACAATGATGTGTATGAGAACTCGCGAATTTACAAAGAGCAGGTTAAGGCCTTTCACCATAAGCACAAATCTAGAAAAATCTTTCACCCTGGTTAGAAAGTCCTACTCTTTGAAGCCAAACTCAAATTGTTCCCAGGAAAACTCAGATCAAAATGGATTGGACCATATCTTATCAGATGAAATTTTGGAAATGGAGCCGTTGAAGTCAGCCAACCCAGCCTTGATTCCGAACCCTTTGTCGTGAATGGTTGTGACTTAAGTAGTTCATTGAACTCACCGATACAAATTTGGCTGAGGTATCTTTTGATCTCCATTCTCCCTGAGCTCATTGCGCCTGGCTGATGCCGTTAAAATTAGCGCTTAACGGGAGGCAACTCGTCATCTTTTTGAAAAACCCAAAACCCTTCTTGACACATCTTATGCTAAACTCATATTGCACTTTAGGGTTCATCTGTTAGAACAGCTGACTCCATCTTTGGTACCCATACCCGAGCTTGAAATCGTCCGCAACAGTCACCTTGACCCGTCTACCCACCCAAAACTTGTTCTAATGTATGATCTAAGCTGAACTCGAACCTACCTAATTTACAATGAGGACATTGCAAATCGTAGGCATGGGGGGGTATTAAAGTGCAAAATGCTGTGAAAATCACTTCACAAGAAAGGGATTTCATCAAAAAAATTACATATTCCAAAAAACCAAAAAAAAATTTGAATAAGAGAAAAAAAATGGAGAAGGGAGGAAAATTTGAAAGATTAATTGCATATCATTTTTTAGGAGAAAAAGGGGAGGTGATATAAATGCCAAAAAGGAGCATAATTTGAAAAGAAAAAAGAGTTAGTCACTAGTAAAAGATCAAGGATTCAATTTAGTTCTAGACCAAATCAAAAAGAAAGAAAATGAAAGACAAAAAGTTCTAAGAGACAAAAAGAGATTAGTATGAACGCTGCTCTTAGGCCTCTTGGGCTGTGATTTTAGGCTTAAAAATTCAAGTATCCGTTAAGATCTGGATAGTCCTCAAGAGGTTGGAGAACATGTGAAGCTTAAAGTATTAGGTCTAAGGCTTAGGGATTATTCGGCCACGTTAACTGATCTCTAGTTTGCGGGACTCGGTAACCTAAGCACCCTAATCCACACACAGTCTGGTTTACTACGCTTAATTATCAAAATCACGCAAATGCGTTAAATCTATTCTGAGAAAAAGCTACCTAGATTAGGAGCAGCTGATCAACACAAGTTGATTTGGAAGAGTTCCTGGCATGGAGAGGCAGGAAATTCCCCTCGAGGATGTGTAATAACATACTGTCTCCTCGATGCTTGTCTCCTAGGATATATAAATATCCTACAGGAGGCATGTAAGCATCTTGTGCTGGTTCAGATGCCATGGGTAGCATTATCACGAAGTGTCGATTGCCAGGGTCTGGATTTAGCTACAGAATGCCATGGGTGGGATTATCTCAAAATCTCGAAAGCTAAGGTTTTGGGGGTTGCCATGGGCGGTGCTATCTCAAAGCATCGATTGCTAGGGACCCTACGAGGATTGATGGTGTGAACTAGGAATCCGATACAGACCATGTTGTAAAGCCAATTCGAAGCTAGAAATAAAAAGAAAAGAGAGAGAAAACTCTCCAAAAATAAAGAGAAAAATTCTTCTGTCTCTCTCTTACAAAAACGCACTGCAAATTGAACCTGGGCTAAAACATGTTACAAGCACGGGTGCTTTAACCATGGAGTTCAACGAACCTTAGGTTAGTTCCTATGGGCCTTAGAAACCTTCGCGGTGGACTGAGGTTAGAGCTGGTCAAGTCTGGATCTTGGTTGATACTTGAGTACCTCTAAGCCTACTATCAGCATTCTGACCTAATCTACAAAAGAAACCACACATCAGAGTTCTGAGCATAAAAAGGCATGTGGTCTAGAATTTGAGTTAAATTCCTTGAGATTTTGCTAAGAGACTAGCAAAAGCTAGGCATGGGGGTATGATGGGAACACCATCACGAGCCATAACTACCTCAATTTGATCTGATTAAGTCTTTAAATGCTCCTACATAATCGCTAGAAGATTGCAATTCATTGCATAATCATTCTGTGGGAAAGACACGAAACTAGGGTTAAAACTATAATTTTACCATCATATCTTGAATGCTGTACAACCATAGGTTTTATCAGAGGTTAATTAAGGGTCAAACGGTCCTAAAAGGCTAACAAGTGGGTTTGAATAGACAGAAAAGGGTTTTCACGTGTTTTAAGAATTAAATAACTTCTAAAATCCTAAAAAAAAACCTGGTTAATTAACTGAGGTTATGGTCAGGATAAAATTCACCTAAGCCCTCTAAAATTCATAGAAAAATATTCTCTAGAGTGTGGTACCTTCAATTTGACCATCAGAACCTGTCTTGACAGAAAACATAGTCTCAGATAGACATTTGCCCTTATTTGGGTTTTGCATAAATTACCCAATCAAATGTGGTCAAAACAAAAATCCAAGTTCACCATTGGATTCCCTAGGTCCAAATTAGGTTTACACCAAAATTTGGACCGAATCTGAGATTATCTTGACCTAGTTTGCAACTTGGTCTTGTCTGATCACATTTGTGCCCTTAACTTTCAAAATCCACACAAAAAGGATCATAACTTTGTCATCATTTTCACAAATAGGTCCCTGCCGCCATTAATCCTATTCCTACAAACTCCGACGACCTAAATTGGCAAGTTCTCCTTGATTTCTTGACGAATCCCTCTCAAATTTGAAAGGGAAGTTCTTCAAGGAATTCCCTTCCTTTTGAGCCAATTCCACATCCTAAAACCTTCCCAATCTCTCATGCGAATGCATGAGAGATTAGGGTATCCTAGAAATCCCATCTCTGGCGAAGCTTCCCAAGCTTGGGAAGCTTGCTTCCTAAGCTCAAAACTCCTTCTAAAGGCCTATAAAAAGACCTCAAGATCAAACTGTTCTCCCTAGACTGGAATTCGGACTTGAACACCTCTAATTCCTCTCCTCTTTCTTGGCCGAATTGCTCCTTGACGTCCGACGATTCTCCCTACCGCCGTTCGTCCTCTATTTACAATACCAGTGGCGGAGCTATCTTCCTCATCTTCTTCTGCGTCGAGCCATACTAGCGGATGCCCCTTTAGCCGCCTTCCTCGCTGTTTCCTATCCACCAGACCAGCTTCTTTCTCCGACATTGACCATACCGCAACTGGTGCCATCTCCTCTCCCCATTGTCCATTAAATGACTCCTCAACTTCTCTTCATCACGCCAACATCTACAACACATCGCTTCGACCTCGCCAACGCCCTCTGCGACTCCATCTTCCAACTTGCCGGCAGACCTCCGGCGAGCCCTAGCAGCCACCACACATGCCCAAACGAGCTGCTACCACCTCCCACACCTCCGCCATATCCACCCGAGTAAAATGCCTCAAGAAATTGAGGGGATTACTTGTCTAAACTCTCCCTCGAACACCACCACCTTTACACGCACAGTCTGACTTTGCCCCACATACATAGACCACGCCATGCCTAGCCGACCATCTCATCACATTTGTCGTAGTCCAGTGAAACCTCTGAGCTATTTTGACTGGGCCATTAGGCCTTATTTGTCTTTTCAGGTCTTTCGCCGGACAACCGTCGTCGCCAGCATCTTCTCCGACGTGTTCATCTACTTCCAGGTCTTGGTTTCACCTGCTGTAGCTCCCAATCGACACGGACTCCTCTCTAGTTGCTTTCGCAAGCTTTCAATCAGTAAAGAGACAGCAGCAGCACACCAATTTGACGAGCAATCACCTGCTACTGCTGTGTGAGAAAAGCCCTGTAGGATAGTCCCACATCGGATACGGATGGTCCTCTTGTGTCACATAAATTGAAAAAGTGTTGAGGGCTTATCACCTAAACACTTGAGGGGTGAGGTCCCTCACTCCCTTCACACTCCTCGTCCGTGACATGCCCCTTGCGGACTTGGTGCAGACTCGATTACCTGCCTAAGTCCTGTATACTCCTCGGCTGTGACCCACTCCTACACCCTTGGATTCGGGTGCCCTCTAAGTCTGATTACCCGAATACTCAGTAAAGTTGAGGGCTCTGGAAGAGCATGACCTAAGGAGAGAAAGAGAGGAGAGTTTTCGTGGGGCAGGGTTTTACTCTGGAGAAGTTGGTTGACACTTAGCCAAATTTGAGGATCCTTCCCCCTTTGCATGAAGAAGAGTAGAGAAAGAAGGAAAGGAGGAGAAGGAAAAGTGCAGTGAAGAACAGAAGCAGAGAAGAAGAATAGAAGAAGAGTCACAAAAGAGAAGAAGAAAGAAGAGTCTACAACCAAGCAAAGAAGAAGAACTGTTCATCAGACGTTTAAAACGTCTGATCATTCAATCAGACGGCTGACTTGAGTTTATTTCATACATAGCTATTGAGTTCCACTTGCTATTATTGTAAGGAGTAATTGGTGATTCAAATCACCCTTTTACTCCATTCCTTTTGTAGTCTGACACTTGACATTATTGCTACATTATTCTACGTCAATTCTTGATTATACTTTGTTATCTCTATTATTTTAAATTGCAATCTCGAGAATTGAATTCCTACTTGCTCCCAGCGAACGACCTCGGACTTTTCGAGTATAAATTTTATCAGTTTTTCATGAGATTTCGACTATACTGCAATGCAACGATTTAAAACCCGATCTCGAGCGACTAACATTATGCTCATTTATATTACTTGACTAGTGATTGAATTCCAATTTTGCTCCCTGTGAATGACCTCAGAACTCACATTTTTCAAGTACTTACAAATTTATATGTCAATTTGATTTTCGTCACTATACTACAACGCATATTTCTAAACTACATTGATTTTCTCTTCAAGAAGGATCTGTTAGGATGTAGACCAACCAAGTCTAGGGGAACGGCCTCGACTGATTAAGCTGCCTATAGGCTTTAGGCCTTATGGTTATGGTTCCAAACTAACTTCCTTATTTAATTAACTCTAAGTATTAGTCTTTTTACTCAACTTAGTGATGAAAATAAAAATTCAAAAACAAAAGAACATAATCTGGTCATATTGACCAAGAAAGTTATAATTTAATTCGAAAAATTAAGTTTTGCACATGAATTAAGAACAACTTTGATTGCACGGGTTTCACGTGTTTGAAATCGAGGTTACGAGTAACCCGTCGTCGTAGTTGCAAAACTCATGATCAAATAAAATTTATACCGAAACTCCAAGGGAGTCCCAAGTCGAACATAGGGAGGCGATGTTTACTTTGCATGAAAACCACGCTTTGATTTGTTTCTTTTTGGTGTTTTAGGGTTTTTTTTTGTTTTTGAAATAAAATGACAATCGATCACAAGAAAGAGATAGACTTGAATCTGATATATTGCATGAATGTCAATTACAATAATATAGAAAACATAAAAAGAGAGAGAGGTGAGAAGAATTCCTTCGAAGCAGCTGTTCGGCGAGACGACAGTGCCTAGCGGAAGCTCGGATGGAGTTGGGAAGCAGGATGACGGAGGTGAGAAGCGGGAGGACGTCAGGTAGAGGAAAGCTTCAGCACAGCTCTGGAATGGAGGTAAGAAGGCAGAGGTGATCTGCTACCGGAATAGAGGTGGGAGGACGGCTCCAAGGTGACCTATGAATGGCGATGGGAAGTTGGAGGAGTATTTGGTGGGGTAGAGGTTCGCTATACTAATAGGCACCTTGGGAGCTTGAGAGCAAACTCTAACAGAGTGTTGGTAGGCTTGCTAAAGCTTGGGAGTAGGTGGGAGTAGAGTAGGTAGAGATGGCTTGGAAGGGAGGGGGTGTAGGTCCTTTTATAGTGGAGGAGAAGAGGCTAAAATAGGTATGGGACCATTAGCAACCTCCAGGCCATCGCTGGAAGTGTCGCTGTAGGCAGCTCATGTCCGCTGGTGCATGCAGCTAGCCTTGCGCCCACGAATAAGCAGGCTGTCGCTGAAGATCCACCCACTGCTCATGCTCCACTGGCGCTACACTGTGCGCTCTTTTTGTCACGCGCACGCACACTCGTGCTGCTGTGCACATGTGGTGGAGCGTGCGTGCGCATGGGTGGCCTGGGTTGCGCCACGTGGCGTAATCTGGGTCGTCCATGTTCTTTTCGTTGTAGGGGCTGCTACAGAGGTCGGATTGAGTTGATTTTCATGCCATTGGGCTGCAATCATTGATCCGAATCCATCCGCGTGGTTGGATTTGTCATTTGAAGCTTTTAATTATGTCACCTAGTCCCTTGGCCATTGATCTTTCTCAAATTGCATATGGTGCTACGGGAATCCTATCGAGGCGATTTTGGAGGTGTTGGACTCCGATCATCGTCTTGATCAGATCCGTATGATCGGATCATCAATCCGAGGCTCCAAAATAAATATCCTTCTCTCTTGATCACAAAAGGATGCAAGTAACCTAAATTATATACAACTACTTTAAATGCAGAATGATGTATGCTATGCAATATTTATAACATGAAATGCAAATCTAAGCCTAGGAACATGCATGAATAGGCATTTTAACCTAAATTAATGTGTTTACATCAATCTTATGTACTCTATTTTCGAAGTAAAGAGAGGGAATACAAATCACTTTCTTAGGTTTCAGATTTTGACTCGAAAAATCCTCTGTCAAGTTCCAAAAGCAAGTACTTGTTTTGAAAAGTATTCAGGACAAAGTCCTTAGTAGGGATTAATACTCCTACTTAGATATCTTCATAAACATTTATATATACAATATATATTTTTTATTTTCTGACCTTGGAATTAATTGAGAAATTCACAACTCTTTAAGGTGAATAATTTACTTCTAATTTATTAAATAAGGTCCTAAAAAATTTTCTTAAAAAATTCTTCTCCTTATGAATAGAATTATCTTCATTAGAAATGTAATCCCCCCATAAAAGAAAATATTTTTTTTATTTTTATTTTTACATTTTTTAGTGACTTTTAATTTTTCGAACTTATATGTTTTTTTATGAATTTTTAAAATTTTTATGATTTGTAATAGTAAAATAAAATTTTTGCATCTATTAATACACTTAAAGTAAAGGATATTCACTTTTACACCCCCCCATACCAAAATTATACAATGTCCTCATTGTATGAAAGGGATGAAACATAACTCTAAAGTTCATTCAGTATAAGGTGACAGAAGGAGTCAGATAATGGAGATCAAATATCTTCGGCAAACGATTTCTACTCTAGCAAATGTTAAAGGGGTCAGTTGGACTAAGTGAAGGATAGGAATAAAGAAGTGAATGAATGTGTAGATCAGACTTAAAGTATATGAGTTGAAACGGATGGAAAAAAATAGAAAAGAAATAAATAAAAAATAACTATGTACAAATCTCAGGCTACCTCTTGAGTCATGTGGAATAGTTAGTGGAGCATATAAGTCTCCAACATGACCCAAAGAGTGTAGTTCAAGAAAATGTTTAAGACATTGACCATTTAGTTTGAAGGGTTGATTCTTGTTGGGTTCGGAGATTTCGTCGGCTTTGTTGTCAAAGACTCGAATAATCTCAATTGTACTAGTCCATTTAGAATGCAGTTTAACATGAAAGAGCTTGAGATGGGCATCGAAAAGCAACACCTTCTGACCAGGTGCAAAGGATTTGAGGAAGATGTGTTTATCATGGAAGGCTTTCAATTTTTTTTTGTACAGCTTAGAACTCTCATATGGATCACTTCAAATTTCCTCAAGTTCACTAAGTTGTAACCTACGGTGATCTCTAGCATTCGTGAGGTCAAGATTACAGGCTTTGATTGCCTAATAGGCCTTATGCTCAATTTCTACAGGAAGATGACAGGGTTTCTCGTAAACAAGCCTGTATGGAGACATGCCTATGGGTATCTTGTGGGCTATCCTATATGCACACAAAGCCTCATCCAACCGAGTAGATCAATCCTTCCTATTGGGTTGGATTGGCATCTGAAGGATTTTCTTGATCTTTCAATTAGAGACCTCAGTTTGCCCATTAGTTTTGGGGTGATAGCATGCAACGATACGATGTGTAACCTTGTATTTCTTAAGAAGGTTCTGAAATTGGGCGTTATTAAAATGGGATCCGCCATAAGAAATGATCACGTGTGGTACCCAAAGTGAGAAATGATATGATTTTGCACGAAAGAAATGACAACTCTATGATCGTTAGTATGTGTGGGTATGGCTTTGACC
This sequence comes from Thalassia testudinum, assembly GCA_037157565.1. Taxonomy (NCBI): domain Eukaryota; kingdom Viridiplantae; phylum Streptophyta; class Magnoliopsida; order Alismatales; family Hydrocharitaceae; genus Thalassia; species Thalassia testudinum. The sequence goes on along the minus strand of JAZHRO010000035.1, from coordinate 6,132,489 downwards.
CAACTGGAAACGTAATCAGCAGTGACTAAAATGTACTTAAAGCTAGAAGAAGGGAATGGACCCATGAAATCTATGCCCCAGGTATGGAAGATTTCACAAATGACAATCAGGTTCGAAGGCATCATGTCTCAACGTGTCACACTACCCAAAGTTTGGCAATGATTGCATGCCTGACAATATGTTTGTGAATCAACAAAAAGAGTGGGCCAATAAAACTCGCATTACAAAATCTTCACAGTGGTTTTACGACCAGAGAAATGACCGCCACATAACTAGTCATGATAGAAAGACAAGATAGACTCAATCTTCGAGGAAGCTACACAATGCCTAATGATTTGATCATTATAGAGTCTAAAAAGATACAGATCTTCCCAGAAGTAGTATTTGGCCTCTGATGCGAGTCAGGATTTGCGATTCCAATCTCAATCGAATGAAAATCAACGAGTAACCAAATAATTGATGATGCCGACATACCAGGGAAGTCCAATAGAAATGCTCAAATGATGTTCATCAGGAAAGTGTTTAGTGATTGGTGCAGTTTTCTCTATATTCTTAGCAAGAAGGTGGGAAAGGTGGTCGGCAATGACATTCTGTCATCCCTTCTGTCATTCCCCCTTGTCATGAATTTCTAGGTCAAACTCTTACAAAAGCAAGATCCATCTAATTAACCTAGGTTTTGTGTCCTTCAAGAGAAGATGATTGATGGCTGAGTGATCAGAGTACATGATAATGTGAGAACCCAAGATGTAGGACCGAAACTTTGTGAGTTCGAATACTATTGGTACAAGCTCTTTTTCTGTAACAGTATAGTTCCTTTGTGCGTCGTTAAGTGTTTTGCTAGTATAGTAAATCACTACAGGTTTCTTCTTGACTTTCTACCCTAAATAGCTCCTACTACGTAATCTGATGCATCACACATGATCTCAAAAGGTAAGTTTTAATTAGGAGGTTTCAGAATTGGAGCCTTGGTAACTCAATCTCTCAAGACATGAAAGGCAGATATACACTCCTCAGTCATCTCAAAAGTCATGTCTTTTGTGAGGAGGTTTGTCAGAGGTTGGGTCATTTTTGAAACATTGAGAATAAATCTCCGATAGAATCCTACATGCCTGAGAAAAGATCGAGTGCCCTTGACCAAGTCTGGTATAAGAAGATTCAAGATTTGGTTGATCTTAGTTCGGTCTACTTGGATACCTCTATTAGATACGAGATGACCAAGTACAATGCCCTTAGGTACCATAAAGTGGCTACTTTCCCAACAGAGGACTAGATTTACTTCAATACATCCATTCAAGATCTTCGGCAAGTTCACCAAACGTGAGTCAAAAGTCTCCCCAAAGATTGAAAAATCATCCATGAATACCTCAAGATAGTCACCTACCACCTCTGAAAATATGGCCATCATGCACCACTGAAAAGTCGCAGGTGCATTGTAGAGATTGAAAGGCATTCTTCAGAATGCAAATGTCTCGAAGGGGGCAGGTGAACGTCGTTTCTCTTGATCTTCAGGGTGTATCACAACCTGATAATATCTTGAGTAACCATCTAAAAAGCAAAACAAATTACTAGATAATTTTTCAAGGATTTGATCGATAAAGGGTAGAGGAAAGTGGTCCTTCTTTGTAACGGAGTTCAGTTTTAGATAATTGATACAAACCCGCCACAAATTTGCAATTCGTATGGGAATGGTCTCTGTAGATTCAGTAGTAATCATGGTAAGCCCTACCTTCTTAAGCACCAATTGTAGTGGACTTACCCAAGGGCTATCTGATATAGGATAGATAATGTTAGCGTCTCGCCACCTGATGATTTGTTTCTTTAAGACCTCCTTAAGATTCGGATTAAGTCAGCATTGAGATTCATGAGAAGGTAGTACCCCATCTTCTATATAGATTCGATGAGTACAATAGTTGGGGTTATTCCCAGTCAAGTCATGAAGTGTCCAACCAATAGCCTTCTTATGATCTTGTAGAACCATAATAATTTGGTCTCTTGATCTCAAGAAAGATGTCAATTGATAATCCTAAGGCAGGTTTGATCAAGTTTGAGATATACATATTTAGGAGTATCAGGCAAGAGTTTGAGTTCGATTTTCGGTGCAGGATCAACAGTAGAGTCTAAGGTAGGATTTTCCATAAAGTATAGAGGTAAAGAAGATATGTCAAATGATTTGACCTCCTCATTGAGTGCGGAGTCGAAAGACGTGTTTTCTTCTTGAGGAATAAAGGATTCAAAAGATGATTCATCTAAATCAAGAGAAGTGATTTTATCCTCAAGAATTATAATTGATCTAACTTCCTCAATCAGTTTAGAATTGATTCCCTTAGAAGATTAAAAGATATCAAGTTTTAATGTCTACTCCCCAAACTTGAGTTCCACCGACCCTGATTCGCAATCAATATTTGCCTTGGCTATAGCCAAGAAAGGTCACCCTAAAATGATTGGGGTATCTCGGATTTGTTCAGGGATTTCCATATCTAAGACTATAAAGTCTACAGGGAAATAGAAGTCTCAAACTCTAACCATGACATCTTCCAATACTCCCCTAGGTGACTTAATAGATCTATCAGCTAATTGCAAAGTCACATCAACTGGCTTAAGTGTGTCAACATCGAAGTGCTCAATTAGGGAAGTAGGGATAAGATTAATAGATGCTCCTAAGTCTAGGAGGGCTTTATCAAAGCATTGGTCCCCAATAGTGCAAGAAATCAGATGGGAACCTGGGTCTTTCTTCTTTAAAGGAAGCAAATTAGAGATTATTGAGCTAACTTGCTCAGAAAATACAACAGTGCTTCCTTCCTTCAACTTACGCTTCGGAGTACACAAATCTTTCAGAAACTTCGTGTAAGTTGGGATGTGTCTAATAGCATCTAAGAGTGGGATGTTAATGTGTACCTGTTCAAAAACCTTAATCAAGTCATCTTCTATTGAAATAAGTTTCTTTTGTTTCCTAGATTTCCTATTTAAGGCTTCTGGAAAAGGGACTTGGGTTTCCTGTCCTATGGAAGGTTGCACCTAATCAGAAGAATTAGCAAGAATACAGATGAAATCAGGTATATCAGAAATAGGTGGTGTAGGAATAGAAGCAGTTCGAAAAGTCCTAGGGTCTAAAGGATGAACTCTCGAGTCTATAGATCTCTAGTAGAAGTCCCCCGATGGGTTGTAACAGAGTTAATTCCTGCACGAGAAGATGGTTGCAAAGACGATTGCAGGTCTTGTAGAATCGATGGATTAGACAAGATTAAATGATTCTCTTGATATAGCAGAGGTTGTTGTTGATTCAGATGTAGAAACCCATATTTGGGTGGTGTAGAGGGTGGGTTTTGAATTTGATTGGCCTGTTAAATAACATGTGCTTGGCCCTTATTAGGATTTTGGTTGACTGGGTGATTGTACCTAGGATTTTGCAAGTTTCTAGAGTTCAGAATTGGTTATGATGGTAGGGCCCCTAGCTGACAAGATTCAGCCAACTGTGTGATTTGGCCCCTAAAATTAGCCAACTCTACTGAGCATTGCCCTTGTATCTTAGTGAGAGCATCAACATTTCTTTGCTGACTCTCATTTACAGCTCTCAAAATTTGATCTAGCTGTGATTCTCTATGTTGCCCCGAATAATTCTACGTATTCGACTGGGTGGGCCTCACATATGGTTGTTGAAAAGGCAATGACAATGGGTTTTGTTGCGTTTGATTTTGATATATAGGTGGCCTTTGGCTCTAATCAGACGAAGAGAAGTTGGGATGGTTTCTCCATCTAGGGTTGTAGGTGTTAGAATAGGGGTTCGATCTCGAATTGTACCCTTGGATAGTGTGTAGATCATTTAAATACATCGTGTTTTCAATAGGAGGTGGAAAAGAAGGAAATGGGGATAAAGAATGAAAAGATGGGACAAAGGTCCCTCCTTGGGTTGGAGTGGGAGTTTGAAAGAAGCCCGAGAAAAAGGATCTTGTAAATCCAGATTATTCAGAAATTCCCTCCCTGCAAAAATGTGCAAAACAGGTCATGGTGTAGGAGTCGTAGCGAGTAGAGGTGAAAGATTCTTAACCGTATTGCGAACCTCGTCAAGATGCTTCACTACGATGTCGACCTTATCCAACTTTTCTGTAATTATATTTAAGTCTCCTAAATTGGATTGGCCCACGATCTCATGAATGCCCCTTTGATGCATGTTCATGTTCTGATGTGAACTCCCTTGGTTGAATTATGGCATGGAGGAGTTGCTGATCGAGTTCTCTACGATTCCCTTGAAAAGTTCTAAGGTGGATTCTTCGTCTTTGTTTAGAAAGTTACCTTCGTAAGAGGCGTTGACCAGATTTCAAACACTCTCTTGCGAACCATAGTAGATGTGCATTAGTTGCCAACGAGGGATTTCGTGATGTGGGCATTTCCTTTGCAATTCATGAAAGCTCTCCTACGCTTCATGAATTGGTTCTCCTTGATTCTGTGAGAAAGTAGTGATAGCTTGCCTAAGGGCATTTGTGTGACCTATAGGGAAGAATTTCTTCAGAAAGGCGATTTTGAGTTCTGCCCAAGTAGTGATAGGTCGTGCGATTATGCGATACTAATAAGCAGCTTTATCCTTTATGCTAAAGGAGAACATCTTCCTAAGTAGGATTTCTTGGATTTGATTTCTAGGACCTAAGGTTTTGAGATAGATTCTTTAGATCTTCAATGTGTTAGAAAGGGTCCTCAGAAGCATTTCCTGAAAGTGGGGAATCAGGCTGATGATATTTGGTTTGAGCTCTGGATCATTTTCCCCAACAGGAATCCTAACATTCGGCTCCACTTGGGTGTTGGCAGGATTATAGTAATCTCAAAGTGGTGGCCTAACTGGAGGAGGTGGTCTAATAAGTCTCACCCCAGGTTAGCGAGTTTGAAGGTTTTTTAGAGCAACCATCAGCAGGTTGATCTAACGGTTCTGCTCAAGCATCTGAAGATTCTGAGCCAGTAGAGCTAGATGCATGTCAAAAGGAGGCATCTCCTCCTGACCCAAAGGGCCTTCAAGAGGATTCTATGGTTAATCTGCCATGGGATCAGTCGTAGAAAAAGAAGTAGAAGGGATAGAGATAGAATCCGGAACTACAGTAGTAGGCCTAGGAGCACCTATCAAATTAAAGGAGGGACGAGGGACGGTCACAAAGATCGCCTCTCATGCATAAACTGCCAAAAACAGAAATGTGCAAAGGCATACTCAACACCACAACATTAAAATTGTGGCAATCAAAATCCAAAATGTAACGAGAAAGGCAACTTTTCTTCTTTTCTCAGGAAAAGAAAACCTAGGGTACACAGAAAATAAGGATGCAAATAGATACTGTATCAATACAAATATGTGTCTTGTGTGTCTACGAAGTGCTTGACCCTATAAGGTTGAAGGTCCAAAGTCTAGGATTGAGACTGCACACTACTGTCTCTCGGAGGCTCAGGTAGTGACACAGACTTGTTGGTCTTCGACTAAGGCCCTAAGTGGTAAAACGAGGATAGGTAGAAGCAAAGACTCGTGTAACCTAAGTGATTGCACTGTGTGCGCAATAGCATGCAACAGATATGCAATAAAAATTGATACACAAGTTCGCAAATAGAATGTCACAAGTTCATAAAGCTGTCCTCTTTAATAAATGTCTTGTTTAGAAAAGAAATATAAAATGTCTCGCTTTTTAGTCTTTTTACAAACAAATAATGGTCTTGCTTAATGTGATATGCAAAATATGATAGGAGCTAAAGCAGTAAAGACGTACCTATTTCGAACAATTTACCAGATGCAAAAGATAGGAAATCTAGCAGAATAGATGCAACCTAGAATGTATGCTGAGGATATAAGTTAGAAGAGATGTAATGTTTATTTATTTTTTATTTTTCTAACTAAATTCACAAGCAGGAAAGCAAGAAAGAGTTTAACTGCTTATTACATAACAAAATAAAGAGTAAAAGTCTATCTCTCACTAAAAAGAATGTGAAAAGACATCAAGAAATGTCTTCTCTCTGCCTAGGAGTCTGTTAGATAGATGTCTTGAAAAAAGACAAAAACCTTAAGTTAGAATAAAGAATACAAAATAAATGCAAGAATAATTTAATAATTAAAAATGATAATGTCAAATATAAATAAGTTGCCTCCCCGGCAACGGTGCCAAAAATTGATGTTCAACTACCTTGCTTTAATAAGAAGTGTCCTTGTTATGTTGTAGTATAATGAGCGTGATAGTCAACATATTTTATAATTTATATTGATTAAGTTTAGGTCATTCACTGGGAGGTTAAATTAGCAAAAATTTGCCAATTATTTTTAATTATTCCTTTATTCTTTTAATTAAGTTAATACTAAAGATCTATTAATTAATATCTTAGACTTAATAAACTTAACTTATATTTATAATACATACATAACTTAGACTTAACTACTTGGTTAACTTATTAGTAATATGCTTACTACTATTTATTACTAATTATTTAATTAGTACTCACTATAACTTAACTACATAACTTATTAATTATCTACTTAGAAGTTAATATAATATATTACTGAACTTAGTTATATAACTTAATTAGTATACATATAACTTAACATAATACTTTACATACTTAGTTTACTTACTATAGCTTAGTTAACTTACACTTCTATTAAGTTATAACTACTTAATTTAAATACCTTACCTACTTAATTAACCAAATACTCTTATCTTAACTAAGTATTGAAGTTATATTTTTATGTTAATTACTTAATTAATCATATAGTTAGAATATGCTAACCACATGAATTAATTGCAAAAATTAAACAATATACATGGCAATCAACTCCATAAGAAATGATGAGCATGTATTAAAATGGTGACATTATTTACAAAAATAGTTGTATTAGAACAACTAATTACAAACATAACCTCAATACAAGTGCCTTCACATTTCTCACTAAGTGTTGAGAAACACTTTGTTTCTTCTCCAAGCACAAAGGCACACGAACCTTCAATACTTACAAAAAGGTTGGTTTTTGACACAGGCACACACCCCGAATTGAATCAACAGACCATTGGGCCAGACCACAATTGCATTAGTGTGCACCACATGTCACAATACGGTGCATCCATGCCCATATTGGGCCACCCAAATGGGCGTCGCCCCTAGCGAGCCAAGCTAATATGTGCCTACCTAATTGGGCTTTAAACTAAGCTCTCACACTCTTACATGCTTGTTTGGGGAGCTCGCCCCCATTTGGGTGATAGGCAAAGGCACACGATTGGTTAAGTACCACTACAACCACCTTTCAATTAATGAGGGGTGGGCTAAAGAGTTCCCCTCTCTTCAATGTGCTAGCACAAGTGACTCCAGTGCTTGATTCTTCTCCAATTCACATTGATTCTTCAGCAATTCGACACTCAAATCTTCTCAGCATCTTCAGCTTGATCAAATTTCTCAATTAGGTCCTTCAATCGCTCGCAGGAATGCCATGATTCTACTTGAAAGATTAGCATACCATGACTACACAATAGCAGCTTGTACTTACATGTAGACCTGCAGTTCTTTCTCTAAGCCTAATTTGTCTCTCTCTCATGCCCTAATTAAATCACTCAATGCCTAAGAAAGCTTAAGTACTTGGGAAGCTTAAAGGAAAGCTTCTCTAGCTTGAAGAACACCTGGAATCTTCATTGTAAGCTCAAATCGACAAAGACTCAAAATTCAAGATAAAAGCAACTCAACTCTTAATCTAAGGCTTCCAGATCAAATCTAAACAACTTTGGGAGGTCGAAATGCATCAAATTAGCTATAGGAAAGCTTAGAATCTCATTGAAAACTCAATTAAGCTTATCTGCAAACCATTTGAACCCATCAGTCTTAAAACTACTATTAGACACAATTGACCTCAAAACTTCATAGAAATGGTCCTAACAAGCTTCTATCATCCTCGAGATCATTTTATATTTGTTAGAAATGAAATTAGATACTGTAAGCTTCATTATAGCTTTGGTTTGACCAGTATCAAACCAAAAGTGGACTTTCATCATCTATATAATTCAGATCAAATTAAGAGCCTAGATCAACTCTGAATGACCTTAAGAACATCATGGAAACAAACAGAAGGCTAATTGACCTATTTCCTTGGGATCTTAGTTGTGTGGTTTGGAATAAAAAAGGAGGTTGTTCGTCAAAATAGGTCAAACACCTAACAACATAATTAAGGGTAGAACTAGACTCAAGATGAACTACTAAAACTTAAGAACCTATTTGGAAGCTTAGATGATGAAAGAGTGACTCTGCTCAGCTCCGTGGAGCTAAGGAAGAGGAAGAAGCTGGTGATGATGCACTCGATAAAATTCAACGTTTATTGATGGAAAATGATCACTGGATGTTACTTAACTGATTTCTGATATTGAAAGTCAAGTTGAAGGCTTCTTTTCAAAATTGAGGTCACTAGAGTTCATCAGAGCTTTGATAATCCACGGTTATTGTTGTTCAAGCACCAAACATGATGAAATAACTTGAGAATAGTTTCAAAAGATTCTTGAGCTTCTTACAAAACTCAAGAATAGTTTAATTCACTCGATGAATGATTGAAGATGTGTAGCAAACTCAAACTAATCTGAACCTTGAGTTCGTTAGAACATTTATGTGATCAAATGAATCAATAACCTGAAACGAAATGTTATAGGAGATAAGGTGATGGTCTTGTGGTGGTTGAATTAGATGGATAAACTCTTCTGACCTCCACCATAGGCGGCGGAGGTTTGAAGTTGAGTGAAATTGGGCAAATTAGGGTTAGGGACTATTTGACCAAATTAGAAGGTGGAAGGGTGATGAGAAGTGTGAAGGAGGGATTTATTTGATGAATTGAAGGCCAGCGAGGTCGAATTTGGCCTTGTCAGAGTTGGAGAAGGAGGTGAGAAGCATGGAAGTAAACTAAGCCTACTCCTACAAATTAACTACCTAGAATTACTCTAAAGAACTAAACTAAGATTGTTACCTGGATGAAATGGTGAGAAAGTAATTCGATTTTGGCATGCTGGAGCCAAGAACGAAATTAGTTAAGGTGAGAGGAGATCCGGCTTCAATTGAAGTGTTGATAGGGAGAAATGGGGCGCTCTTCCACTATTGGCAAAGTAGGGGAGAGGAAGAAGGGGTGAGAGAGGTAGCTTCTCCACCAAAGAGAGCTTGAGGATAGGTGAGAAGACTCATCGGAGTTGGGAGAAAAACCTATTTGAGCAACTATGGTTGTAGAAGAGCGAAGGGGGTTGCTAACCTTGATCAGAGGCGAGGACGACTATTTATAGCCATCGGAGAAGGTTAAGGGGATGTATTGAGACCAGAGAGCATCTAAATTCACTGTAAAGGTTCATTATCGTCTCTGACAATAGCGAGCTTGTACATGTCAATCAAGGCCGTTAACAACGAATATACATCGTTAGATGTGAAGAGTTAGTTACTAGGTAGCTTGACGGCCATAGAAAAAGTCAACCGCCATTAGATCTACGGTAATCAGAGCTCAGGGTGACTAGTTGTTGTCAGCTGTTGATGAAGAAAAAGGAGGTGTAAGTAGGACCTAGATGCAGATATTAAGGACTTGAATGTAATAAAAAGGACTTATTTGAAATGAATTTTAGGGACTGAAATGTAAACTATTAATTTAAATATGTAAATTAATTTTTCTTTTCTCAACTTTTTATTATAGGTTAAATATATATTAAATAATATATTTATGGTCTGAAATTACATTTTTTCCCTTGTGCATTATTTAATTTAATGGTTAATATTTTTACTTATATTATTAACTTATGTTATATAATTAATATAAGCTTAATTATAAATAGCTAAATGCTTATATTTAAGTCCTTGTTATTAATTAAATATATGGGAAAGCTTATTTTACATTAATTAAGCTATTTTAGCATATAATTAAGGTCCTTATATAATATTAGCTTATTTATAAATTAACCCTATTTTATGATATTACTAATTAATTAACTAGGTAAACTAGCTTATATAAGTGAATTAGGAGCCATGATGAGTCCCTCACCATATGGAGGCATAGGAGAACTCTTGCCAAAGTAGCTGATTGATCAACTTGGCTACTGGTCAACTGACCATTAAGGGCCCCTTCTCCAAGGAACTTGTCCCATTTAGGCATTGGTCGACTAATACTCCTATTGGTTGATAGGGCACTACTGAAGTAAGGACATATAGCCTTGTTGATGCTTCTCCTTTCATATAAAGTTGGATCCATGGTGATTGTTGCCTTAGGAGATGTGAAGGAGTTTGTAGGGTGCTAAAATCCACGTCGTACACATTGGAATCAAGTGTTATCGATGCGAATGGCTTCATCCGCCTATCGAGAAGGGAGTCCCTCTATGTGGAACTTATTTAAGGAAGCACAACACATGGGGTGTTGTGCTACACCACCACATAGGTATAATTAGTTACTTGTGGGGATCTTGGAACAGAGAGAAATTAGTTCTTCTCATGTGGTTCTAGTTACATAAGTTGTTTCTTGTTTTCTCAATTTTCACTATTTCAATTTTGGACATCGATCTGAGTTTCATTTCGAAGAAAATTTTTAAGTGATTACTTTCACACTTTCATGATGCCACGGGGATCCAGGGATCGAATTGTTCGAGTCTCGAACCGTCGAGTAGGGTCTCGATTATTCCCCAACATAAAGGACCCAATTTATGCACTAATAATATACTTCTTAATTAGATGAAATGTAACTCATTACATTATTCGGATGCCTTACTATGGGCATACAAATTCCAACCATATTATCTTCTCGTATTGGTATTAGGGTTTTGTTGTCAGATACAATGAAAAGAGGAACTTGGAGGGAAGAAAGAGCATAAAGATTTTAGTAGAAGGTAATCTTTCCTATCTTTATCCAATGTGCATCTTCACTGCCACCATTACAATCAGGTGATAAATCCACTTTTGTGGACCATTATTTAGCCTAAATACTATTTAATTATTTACACTTAGTTGTTAATTGACTAGGAGATATATGGTAATTCACCTTGGCCGCATTTAATTTTATGCGCTAATTTTACATTTAAAAACATAAGATATGATAATATAATTTATTTGATGAATGCAGGCTAGGTGAAGAGTCGAGACGTGCATTTTTGCGTCTATAAGATGTCTGGAGATTAGTATAGACGTCTGGAAAATTGACATCACAAGTTCCTATTTCTACATATTTTAAGATGTCTAAATATGGTGTCAAACGTTTGATGGACGTCATGCAGAGCCTATCCTTCTGTTACAACCACTCACAATCTTCGTGAGTGGTTGGAGAAACTTCGGGTCAAAGAAAACAGAGGAGTTGTTATTTTTAAAGGAGGATCGACCATCATCCAGGGGAGCATCTCTGCCCCTGGAGGGGACTCCTCCATCTTCTCCACCTTGAAGGAGGCGCGCACTGTGGAATCGACAAGCACTGTGGCGTAGGTGTTCTCCACTGCCACCAACCTCCATCACCGTAGTGGTGCACGGTGACAGTGTGTATCACCACCTTCGCAACAACATCTGCAACCCACCACCATCCATGGTTCATCTTCATCTCCCTCTTCTCTTCTCCACTCGCAGAGCAAACCACCAATCAACCACACGCCTGTGCCGCTCCATGCGCACTAGCAGCAACTGCGTGCCAGGCACGCACGACGCCCGCCCGCAGCAGCTCCATGCACAGCCGTGCCCTCGTGCATGCACCTGTCCACAGCAAACACCGCCACCCCTTCCTCTTCCTCATGCTTCTTCTTCCTTCCACCGTGATAAACACCAGTTTATCATCATTCTTATGCATTAAAACAAACCTAGCTCTTAGGATTTTACTCTGCAAATGGGTTTTTAGGTTGCATTTAGGCATTAATTAGGTTAGGCATGCATTGCATTTTTTATTGTCTTTCTGATGTGTTTTTGTGAGTGTTAGGGATGAACAGATATACAAATCCCTAAAACCCTAGCACTCAAGAAGGCAAATGGTGAAGGAGGAGCTCAGAATAACTGGAACTCAACTTGATCCAGCTCACTACAGCTGGAACCTAGCTCACTTGAACTAGGGTTAGCTCATCCCAGTTCCATTCAGCTAATCTCAGCTGAATGACAACTCAAGAGAGTTCATCTTAGCTCACCCTAGCTCAAGTCAGCTCATATCCAACTCAACCTAGTTGAGTCTAGCTCATTTTAGCTCCCAGGGAGCTCTAGCTAGCTCAGCTGAGTTGACTGGAGTTCACCCCAGCTCAGATCCAGCTACATCCAGCTCCACTCAACTCCAGCCAGCTGAAGATAACCTCATTCCAGCTCAGGAAGCTCAAGTCCAGCTCTCGGGGACTCAGCTTAGCTCAACTGAGTTGAGTTAAGCTACCTTAGCTGCCTCAACTAGCTTGATCCTCCCCGGGAGCACTAGACCCAGCTCACCTCAGCTCATTATGGTAGAAGCCAGCTCACTTTAGCTTGGCTTAGCAGCTAGCAAAGAACTAGCAAGCTAAGCCAGCTGGAGTAGCTCCATGCCAGCCTCTTCAACAGCTGCCAACTCTAGTTCTAGCTCCAGACTTCTCCTCCTCAGCTCCTCTCTTCAAACCCTAGCTCCAATACCTCCTCCTCTACTCCATAGCTAGCTAAGCTAGCTTAGCTTAGCTTAGCTTAGCTAGCAACCAGCTCCTTGGCCATCCACCACCTTCAACTCAACCCTAGCTAGCTCCACCAACTTAAGCCCTACCTAAGCTAGCTATCCTACTCCAAGTTGATGCCACCACTTAGCCAACTCTTCACCCCATCATCACCACCAAAAGGCACCAATTTTGGCGCCAAAACCTAACCCTAACTACCCCCCTTTTTGGTGCCAACATCCACCCCCACATCCACCATACACCTAACCCTACAACCCAAACTAGCCACCCATCTACCACTCCTTCTAGAACCCTACTTGGCGCCACCTAAGCCCCCCTTCTAGAAGCCATTTTGGCGCCAACTTCAAGGGGTGCCACCACCCATAACCACCCCCTAGGTGTCCCTTGGGTTGGTTCCAATTGCCCTTAGCCACAGGATCCCCAACCACCTCCATCTTCCCATCTTAGCCCTCCATTTCAAGAGTCACCTTAGCCCCCTTCCTACTCTATGTAAACCCACCACCTACCACCATTTTAGGGCATCCTCCATTAGTGCTTACTTCGACCTACATCCACCTATACCTACGGCCAAGAAGAAGGAGTAGAGAAGAAGATTAAAGGGGCACATCACCAGCCCCTTTTTTGCCTTCTTCTCCCCACTCTCTTCAACTTGGGCCACACCAAGGAGGAGGAGCTTTCTACTTCAAGGAGGACGGCCAGGCAAAGGAGAAGAACCTAGGGTGGACGTCCACCCTTGGAGGAGGAGAATTAAAGGTGGCAGCTACCACCTTGGAGGACACCAATTTCAAGGAAGGAGAAGGAGGAGCCCTTTTCAAGCCTAGGAGCCACTAAGCTTGGAGCAAGGAGCTTCCCCTCTTCACCAACAATTCAGGAAGATTTGTGTTTTATTTTCTTTGTTGCAATGATCTAGTAGTAGAAGCATTCATCTACTAGTTTTTTTTGTAAAACACTCTCTTTTAATCAAAGTTGCCTTCTTTAATCTTGTTGTTGCATAGTCTTGTAGAATTCTTGTTTAACCATTTTCACTCCCTCTCCCTAATTACTCTAGGCCTCCACGTGCCTAGAGTGAGCTTAGGGAGAGGTTCTACTTGTCACTATAGTAGTAGTGTAGTGGATTAGTATAGAGAATTTTCTTGCTATCAACAAACCCACCTTGTTCTCATTATTTCAAAACCAAAAGAACATCATATATATAAAACACCAAAAAGAAAGTTGAGTTCCATCTGTAAGCAAGGGATTTTAATTTTGCAAACGTTTGGCCTCCTTGGATGACCCTAGATACTCCCCTATCTAGGAACATAAATTTTAAAGCTAATCTATTTTTGTGCCTTGCAATGACTTAAAATCCTAAATTAACAAACCGTGCAAAAACGCGATCACTTTTTGGTGCCGTTGCCAGGGAGGCACGGCTTTGCTTAATCTTTCTTTCTCTTGCCTGAAGTAGATCTCATCCCCTTCTCTCTCTTTTCACTATTGTGTGTAGGAACTACAGCGGGAAAGCGGGAATTCGGAAGCGAAAGCTCAAAGTTCCTTTTCTTCCTGCGGATTTTCAGGTTGGTTCCCTTTTTTGGTCACATAATTAATTAAAACTATCAAAAAAATATTAAACTTGGCTTTCAGGATCCCAAACATTTTAATTAAGTGGAGTGGTGCCCATAAAGTCCTTTGTTTGCCTATATGCTTCACTAAACACCACTCCAATCGTAGTATTGGTGTTCTATTTTTCAGGTCTAGATTTCTGTCTGGACTTAAAAAATCAATCCCCAACACCACAAACCTCCAAAAATCATAAAATTTCATATAGTGATTCCAAATTAAGTTAGGAACATTTGTGCCAAATCAATTGGATTTGTATTTAATTTTTAAAAATTCGTAGACTGCAGAGGGGTCACACCCTTTAATCTTCCTATTTTGCTACTGTCCGTGAATTTTTAGAATTTTTATACTCATCCAATTTTTATGAATTTAGCTTTATGGAATCCTTGTGAAATGTTACACATCATATAAAATCACCAAAATTTTTTGAGGTCGGTGGTAATACTGAAAAGTCCAAAATACCCACAGGTACCATTTTTAGACTTCGACACAAATACAAGGAAAAATTCAAAACAATTATCAAACAAATTTATAAAATCTTACAAAAATATTTTATGGAATCCTTGTTTGATTCTCTTCATAGTAGTGGTGTTGTTTGAATTTTTTGGACCACTACTTAATACAGAAAGCCTAAAAACAACTCATTGGTAGTTAAATTTCTGTCCTAAGACCAATTAGATTAGGGTTTCTTTTTTCATTTTTAGAAACAAACAACAAAAGGAAACATATCTTCACCCATACAACTTGATTTCCTCTTGTTTATGGAATCTCAAACTTGTTTGAAAATTTAAAAAGAAAACCCTAAAAATACACTAAGTTAAATCCAATCCTAAAAGACAGAAATACAATAATTGTGTGACAACTTGTTTTCATTGGAACCACTTTCCAATTTTTGCACACACTAAAAATTGAAATAACAGGGCAACAACCCAAACAATGCCCTTCACATTCATTGTGCACACTAGTATCCTAGCCCTAACTAAAATTTGTAGCAATTTGACCCCTAAGGCTTTATCAGCTTAGGCTTGCTATATAGGTCTTAAGGTTTCTTTAGTTAACACCAATTTTGTCATCTCTATCTGGTGTTCAGGCTGAGGGGCCGTGTCAAACGACCAGGCGCGGGTTTGTACAAGCACCTGGGGATTTTCCTGGGAAACGCTTGGGCCCAAACCTCCCCTTAAGCAACTTGGCCAGATTTGTTGACAGAATGGGTATTCACTGTTGATTACTTATTTCCTAGGTAGACCAAGTCTTAGGTTAAATTCTAGGGAGTCACAATTAAGTTAGGTCTAGAATTTTGATTGCTTGTTTGCACACTTTCTCTCATCTCCATCTCTTCTCCTCCCCTCCTGTTTCTTCCATTTTGCACGGGCGGCGGTCCAAAACTCCACACTTGGAGGGACAACTTGATTTTGCCTCCCCAAAAGACTTTTTCTGCATTCTTCATCTTCTTTCAAAATGGAAAATCAAAATTGGTCCTCTAACCCGCATGCTCATTTTTCTTTCCCCTATATTTCCACCAAGGAGCTACTTAATCAGGCCCCTCCACCTAATCTCTACTCTATCATGGCTCAGCTACAAGTTAAGCAACAACAGTTGCATAAGGATTTAACAAACCTAGCCAACCAAGGGAGTCCTGCCACACCTGCCCAAGCTCCACACATTCCACATCTCACCCCTTTTAACACCCGTAAGAGAGAAAATCTACATAAATGTCGTACTGAGTATAATTATTATTTTGAGGCTTTCTATGGTTCAACAGGGAATTATGTTTATCCCAATCATCACCCCACCCAAAATGACCCTACTTTCCAGGAGAAATTGAAAAATTCCTCTAATGGGGGGAATTATCTGGCTCACTCCTAGACCAATCCGGTTCCACACCAACAACAGAACCCGTTTGGAGGGTATAGTTCAAAACAGACTTATCAATCTAGGCAATCTCAAGAAGACATTAATGCCTAGATGATGAAAACCCTACAAGAGTTACAAAGAAAAAAAAAGGAAACAACCCGTCTTATTAACAATCTCAATGATCAAATTGGGACTCAAAGACCTGCAGGACACTCACCATCCCAACCCACACCAAACTTTATTAATCACAGGAACCAACACCCAGGTGGATACCAACATCAGAACCACACGGTTCAGCCTCCTATTAACCCAATATCGCAGCACCAACCCAATTTCTATCAACATCAAGCCCCCCCACCTCCTCCCAGTGATCACCAAACTGCGTATGCAGAGACTTTGAGGAGTGAGGAAACCACCATGGATTTAAGGCCTTCACATTCAAATGATGAAACTGATTCTCAACCAATGCAGATTGACTCCCCTAGCCTCAATCAGGAAGAAAAAAAAGAAATCCCAAAAACACCTGATTCAAACCCTATTTCCCACTCTCAAAAACTACAATCCAACAATCCAAAATCAGAGCCCTCTGATTACAATTCTTTGGACTTATTTGAGCAAGTCGAGAGGAATATTCCCTTCCTAGATTCTCCCCATGCCTCTAAAAAATTTACGTCAAAAGGGCATGATCAGAATCTCGAAAGGTTGGTCCTTTCAAAGACAGCCAGCTCAGTTTTTCATAGTAAGCTGCCTTTCACAAAAAAGGACCAGGGCACATCACTCATCTCAGTTGTCATAACTGACATCATTTTTTTTCGCGCCCCTCTCAACTTAGGTACCTCTAGTAATCTCATCCCCCCAGTCTTATTTGAGGAATTTCGATTCAATGATTTAAAACCTACTAAGGTTCAATTTCAATTGGAAGATCGATTTGCCATTCAATCGCAGGGAGTTGTTGATGATATTATTATCAAGGTCCGGAATTGTCTATTTTCGGTAAATTTTCTGGTCCTTGACATAGAGGTACCTAAGGATCTCATTAATGTCATCCTTGGATGACCTTTTTTGATTATGGCAGTAGCTAATATCAATTCTCATTCTAGGAAAATGAATATAAGTTGCAGTAACCAGACCTTCTCATTAGATTTATTTCAAGCTTCCAAGAGGTCCATTGATCACAAAATTTTTGAGGACACTAATAATAAAATGGAAGTAGTATTTGAGAAGTCTATGTTGATCCAATCTCATTCATCTTTGAGCACTATTGATCTAGATTTTATTGATTCTTATTCTAAGGATAATTATATGGTCCAAGACTTTCTAGATCAACTAGGGTTTGACTTTCCCCCTTTTCATCTTCCTGATTTTTCACCAAAAATATCCACACTAACTTCACCCATCTTGCATCTCACTAACTCCTTTCCCCTCCCTTTTCTATTGGACCTACCACCTGATCCGCCTGAGTTTGGCTTTCATCATCAATTCAAACCATGGCCAGACCCGGATCCTTTTTCCATTTCTCTATTTTATTTTGATCCCTTTATCTTTACCACTCATCTTTTTAGGGATCTTGAGGAAGACACTTTTATTAAAGACATTCAAGTGTCCAACTTTTTATATGATTTTCCGTCTTCCGTGAACACTACGCCCAGGTAAATGGCGTAAAAGATAACACTGGATGGGAGGTAACCCATCATTTTTTTCCTGCTTTCATTTTTCCTTTCTTTTTTCAGGTTTTGACCATCCTAAACCCGACCACTCTTCATTAAAGTGACCCCTTCTCCCTCCTAATGCATGAGGACATTGCATATCTTAAGCATGGGGGGTTTTTAAAATTTGACGATCGATTTAGGATTTTTAAAACCTAAGAACATGCATTTTTCTTTAGTTATTTTATTTTCCTGCTTGCATACCCAAAAAAATATAAATGTTGAAAACTTTTTGAGGAAAAATTTTGAAATCGGGACTAAGGTTGAAAAACTCACTTTTGGTACAATGGAATTTAATCTTTAACAAACTAGGGATGAGGATGCGGATCTGATCATTAGAATTTCAGGGTTTATTTTAGATTATATCAGATATCCTTCTCTAAAAATTCCACCTGAACTCATGATAGTTCAGGTGACTTGATCCTATTTTGTAATGTGGAAAGTATTTGGCTTAGTTTCTGATTCAAAAACTTGCATGTCTTGAGGAACTTCTTGTGTCAATTTTCACACACAAGCCAACACTTAAAAATAACTAACAATTTGAAAAACTCCCTTGTTTGGACTTAGTAAAAGTCTGAAGCAGATCATTGGTTTGAGTTCCCACCGCCGAGAAGGAGGAAAATGCCTCCTTTGAGGATGCGATGCCAACATGTTACCGCCTCAGAGCTGCTCCATATCTATATTTCATATCTTTAGATGGAGTATTAAAGCGCATTTTAGCAGCTCAAGTGTCTTGGACGGTGCTCTACCTATAGTGTCGGAGCAAGAGCTTGAGTTTGCTTGGAGTGCCCCTTTACACCGCATTGTGTTTTGGGGTTGTGAGCTCCTGGGTGGTGTCATGGATAGTGCTATCTCGAAGTACTAGCGCCAGAGCCCCCTCGAGGATTGGCAACGAGAATGATGATCCCAACACATCTGTTGTAAGACTAAGCTAAAAATAAGCATGGGGGAGAAAAAAAAAGAATAAATAAATAAATTAACACGCCCCTATAAATGTTGGCTTTTCACAAGCACGGACACAAGGTTTTAAAGGATTTTGCAAGTTGCGAATCAGATTCATGAGCCAGAAAAATCCTAAAAATAAAAAAAATTTCAAGTCATCTGAATTAACAAGGGGTTAATTTGTGAATTTTCTGGAGGATATATTGATCCCGTTTTGTCTAATGGTTGGATCTAAAAACAAATCCTGATGTTTATCCTTTACAAATATCATGCCTCCTGTGTTTAGATCAACCAAGGTCCCTTAATCTTTTTCTCCACAAAAGTCAAAAAAATTAGATTTCCCAAAAAATTTCGTTTTCTAAAAAAATTAAAGTTTTGCTAAGAGACTAGAAAAAGATAAGCATGGGGGTGTGATAAATGCCACTTTATCATCATTCTTATGCATTAAAACAAACCTAGCTCTTAGGATTTTACTCCGCAAATGGGTTTTTGGGTTGTATTTAGGCATTAATTAGGTAAGGCATGCATTGCATTTTTTATTGTCTTTCTGATGTGTTTTTGTGAGTGTTAGGGATGAACAGATATACAGATCCCTAAAACCCTAGCACTCAAGAAGGCAAATGGTGAAGGAGGAGCTCAAACTAGCTGGAACTCAACTTGATCCAGCTCACTACAGTTGGAACCTAGCTCACTTGAACTAGGGTTAGCTCATCCCAGCTCCATTCAGCTAATCTCAGCTGAATGGCAACTCAAGAGAGTTCATCTTAGCTCACCCTAGCTCAAGTCAGCTCATATCCAGGTCAACCTAGTTGAGTCTAGCTCATTTTAGCTCCCAGGGAGCTCTAACTAGCTCAGCTGAGTTGACTGGAGTTCATCCCAGCTCAGATCCAGCTACATCCAGCTCAACTCAACTCCAGCCAGCTGAAGATAACCTCATTCCAGCTCAGGAAGCTCAAGTCCAGCTCCCGGGGACTCAGCTTAGCTGCCTTAACTAGCTTGATCCTCCCCGGGAGCACCAAATCCAGCTCACCTCAACTCATTGTGGTAGAAGCCAGCTCACTTTAGCTTGGCTTAGCACTTAGCAAAGAACTACCAAGCTAAGCCAGCTGGAGTAGCTCCATGCCAGCCTCTTCAGCAGCTGCCAGCTCCAGTTCTAGCTCCAGACTTCTCCTCCTCAGCTCCTCTCTTCAAACCCTAGCTCCAATACCTCCTCCTCTACTCCATAGCTAGCTAAGCTAGCTTAGCTTAGCTAGCAACCAGCTCCTTGGCCATCCACCACCTTCAACTCAACCCTAGCTAGCTCCACCAACTTAAGCCCTACCTAAGCTAGCTATCCTACTCCAAGTTGATGCCACCACTTAGCCACCTCTTCACCCCATCATCACCACCAAAAGGCACCAATTTTGGCGCCAAAACCTAACCCTAACTACCCCCCTTTTTGGTGCCAACATCCACCCCCACATCCACCATACACCTAACCCTACAACCCAACCTAGCCACCCATCTACCACTCCTTCTAGAACCCTACTTGGTGCCACCTAAGCCCCCCTTCTAGAAGCCATTTTGGCTCCAACTTCAAGGGGTGCCACCACCCATAACCACCCCCTAGGTGTCCCTTGGGTTGGTGCCAATTGCCCTTAGCCACAGGATCCCCAACCACTTCCATCTTCCCATCTTAGCCCTCCATTTCAAGAGTCACCTTAGCCCCCTTCCTACTCTATATAAACCCACCACCTGCCACCATTTTAGAGCATCCTCCATTAGTGCTTACTTCCACCTACATCCACCTATACCTATGGCCAAGAAGAAGGAGTAGAGAAGAAGATTAAAGGGGCACGTCACCAGCCCCTTTGGTGCCTTCTTCTCCCCACTCTCTTCAACTTGGGCCACACCAAGGTGGAGGAGCTTTCTACTTCAAGGAGGATGGCCAGGCAAAGGGGAAGAACCTAGGGTGGACGTCCACCCTTGAAGGAGGAGAATTAAAGGTGGTAGCTACCACCTTGGAGGACACCAATTTCAAGGGAGAAGGAGGAGCCCTTTTCAAGCCTAGGAGCCACTAAGCTTGGAGCAAGGAGCTTCCCCTCTTCACCAACAATTCAGGAAGATTTGTGTTTTATTTTCTTTGCTGCAATTATCTAGTAGTAGAAGCATTCATCTACTAGTTTTTTTTGTAAAACACTCTTTTAATCAAAGTTGCCTTCTTTAATCTTGTTGTTGCATAGTCTTATAGAATTCTTGTTTAACCATTTTCACTCCCTCTCCCTAATTACTCTAGGCCTCCACGTTCCTAGAGTGAGCTTAGGGAGAGGTTCCACTTGTCACTATAGTAGTAGTGTAGTGGATTAGTATAGAGAATTTTCTTGCTATCAACAAACCCACCTTGTTCTCGTTATTTCAAAACCAAAAGAAAATCATATATATAAAACACCAAAAAGAAAGTTGAGATCCATCTTTAAGCGAGGGATTTTAATTTTGCAAACATTTGGCCTCCTTGGACGACCCTAGATACTTTCCTATCTAGGAATATAAATTTAAAAGAAAATCCATTTTTGTGCATTGCAACGACTTAAAATGCTAAATTAACAAACCATGCAGAAACACGATCAAACCACCACCTGCAACTCCAACGAAAGAACCCAAAGTGCAGTTCTCCACCGCTCCATGCAGCCACCTGCTCCGGCGTCAATCCTTCACACCGACGACTCCCTCACGCTCACCTTGACCTCACGAGGGTAGCCACGCCCTCAGAAATCTGTCACGATAGCCCTGTACGCTGATGAGCCGTATCCACCGTGCCGACCTTCCTCGATGCTGGTGAGACCTCCGATCACCATTCGGAGCGCCACCACCTCCATCAGAAAACTCTCATCACTCTTATTCTCCTTCGAGCTTCCCGCGGCTCACCATCGCCTCCTCTTTGCGCACGCACGAGAGGAAGATTTCCTCTATTTTGGGTTTAATTAATATTTACATTGCATGCCATTGAAGAGAGATCGATTTTGATTTTTGGAATATTAAATTGAAGTGAAATTGCAAGGATACACTTACATTTTCTTGAATTTGCTTGATTTATGTTATGCACATCATTTAACATTGAAATTGGATTCATATTTGCATGCAACTAAAAATTATATGACATGCCACAAAACATGCATCATCTACATATTTTTGGAGCTTGATTTCTAATGTGAAATTTATATAAATAATCCTGAACTTCTCATGAAATTGGAAGAGACATTCAAAGCAGCATATTCATTAAATTAATTTCGCGAATACTTCTGCAAACATGATGGCTCTATACTCGTGAATTTATTGCAATCATTCTTCCTTGTGGATACGACCTGATCCTAGTGGTTAGAAATATTTTAAGTGTTGATCGAGAGATTTTCCACCACCTTTTGTGATACAACGACTAATTATCTTAATATTAACTGTTGAAAGCGAAATTCTCTCTTTCAAATGGCGCCGTTGCTGGGGGGAAATGCGCCTATTAAATTTTTCAGGGATTTTCTATCATTTTTATGCTATTTTTGAAGGTTCTCTGAATTATTGATCTATTTCTTTTTCCTGTGCGAGGTACATTTGTTTGGAGGAAACAAACGCGATGGCCGTGCATGACAAAGGTGATATTCTTGGTGGACCTTGACGCCACTTAGAGGGAAACAACAGGAGCACGTGGGCCTTGATCCCACGTGCGTGGAGGAAGGATCGGCGACTAGAGACATTTATTTGCTTCTTTTAGATTTAGATTAGTTTAGATAGACATTATAACTTAATTTCTGTCTTGTGGACCCGTGTTGGGCATTTTTGGGAACGTGTTCCCAGTGCTTTTATTGCTTATCTCTCTTGTATGCAGGAGAGTATTTTTGGGAGTATGTTCCCATTTTATTTATATTATAGGCTTATTTAAACTGCATATAGGTAGGTTAGTTAGTTAGTTAGTTAGATTAGGTTTGTTTGCTTAATATTATTAATATATATATATATATATAAATTTGAACTACCTGCTAGAAGCTACATATCAATAGGGTGACCATCTAGGATTGAATGAGCAGCATCTAGTTTATCTTTACTGCATTGCATACATCCCTGCATTGAAGAAAGCTGGAGTAAGGTATGTCTTCTCTTAAGCATCAATTACCTGTCATGCATCTGCATTGGACTGAAATTCAAGGCTAGTAAAGTGTTTGAATCAAATTAATTCAGTGGTCACTTTAAAAATTGGGACTATTAAGAGGTTGGACCTTAAAATCTGTGACTTGAAATTGTGTGCAAAAGGATCTTGATTGTGAGATTTTAAAATGCAAAACGCGAATGTGTGTTGCACACATGAGACACTGTGCACATCACACATAAGGTCACTAGATAAATTTCTACCTCTACTCTTTTGCACCACTAGGGAAGTTAGTCGGAAATCAATAAGCCTATCCACCAAGTTACTTTGGTTCCTCCTATGTGGGCTCGATTTGAGACTTCCATCCCTTGTGAGTAGGTTGTAGGTACCAACGAAGGTCGGCCTAGGAAGCGTAATTCTTGCAAAGCCTGTTTTGACCACCAACTGAACACCTAATTCTAAGACCTAAAATCTACTAAATACAGATCCCATTGTATTTGCGTTTGTTTTGACAGTGGTAGAACTCTTTAGGAAGTTTCTGCTTTTATTCTAATTACTTCTAAATCCTAGGAGAGTTTAACTTGTTTAACTTAAAGAAATGGATCACCCTTACTCCTATCATTCAGATTATCAGAGTCAATACTTCCAATCTTTTAAGTAGGATCCCATGCCTCGAGCGTATCCATCCTTTGATGGGTACATTGAGAATTCATGGGATCATTCATATTCTTATCCTGGGAGTACTAGCCCGATAGCTCCCACTTTTGAGTAGAGCCTAGGAGCAGGATTTTCCACCCATGGAATCCCCACTACTATGCAAAGAAGAAACCTTCTGGTTACTTCCATTGTTTTTCACTTTTTGCTAGGGACTAGCAAAACTTAGGCATAGGGGCATTTGATAAGTCTACTTTTGTGGACCATTATTTAGCCTAAATACTATTTAATTATTTACTCTTAGTTGTTAATTAACTAGGAGATATATGACAATTCACCTTGGCCACATTTAATTTTATGCACTAATTTTACATTTAATAACATAAGATATGATAATATAATTTATTTGATGAATGCAGGCTAGGTGAAGAGTCCAAACGTGCATTTCTGCATCTATAAGACGCCTGGAAAATTGACATCACAAGTTCCTATTTCTACATATTTTAAGACGTCTAAATATGGAGTCAGACATCTGATGGACATCATGCAGAGCATATCCTTCTATTACAACCACTCGTAATCTTCACGAGTGGTTGGAGAAAATTTGGGTCGAAGAAAATAGAGGAGTTGGTATTTTTAAAGGAGGATCGGCCATCATCTAGGGGACCATCTCTCCCCTTGGCAGGAACTCCTTCTCCATCTTCTCCACCGTGAAGGAGGCGCTCACTGTGGAACCAGCGAGCACTGTGGCGTACGCACTCTCCACTGCCATCAACCTCCAACACCGTAGTGGTGCACGGTGACAACGTGCATCACCACCTTTGCAACCACATCCGCAACCCACCACCATCCATGGTTCATCTTCATCTTCCTCTCCTCTTCTTCTCCACCTGCAGAGCAAACCACCAATCAACCACGTGCTTGCACTGCTCTGTGCGCACCAGCAGCAATCACGTGCTAGGCACACATAACGCCCATGCACAGCAGCTCCACGCGCAGCTGTGCCCTCGTGCACGCACCCATCCACAGCATCCACCACCACCCCTTCCTCTTCCTCGTGCTTCTTCTTCCTCTTCTTCTTTCCACCTCCACTTGCAACTCCAATGGAAGAACCCAAAGTGCAGGCCTCCACCGCTCCATGCAGCCACCCGCTCTAGCGTCAATCCTTCACACCAACGACTCCCTTGCACTCGCCTTGACCTTACGAGGGTAGCCACGCCCTCAGAAACTGACCACGACAGCCCTCTACGCCAGTGAGCCGCATCCATCGTGCCGGCCTTCCTCGATGCCGGCGAGTCCTTCGTCCACTGTTCAGAGCGCCACCACCTCCATCGGTAAGCTCTCGTTGTGCTTATTCTCCTTCGAGCTTCTTGCGGCCCGCCATCGCCTCCTCTTCATGCATGCACGAGAGAAAGATTTGCTCTATTTTGGGTTTAATTAATATTTACATTGCATGCCATTGAAGAGAGATGGATTTTTTATTTTTGGAATATTAAATTGAAGTGAAATTGCAAGGATACACTTACATTTTCTTTAATTTGCTTGACTTATGTTATGCACATCATTTAACATTGAAATTGGATTCAGATTTGCATGCAACTAAAAATTATATGACATGCCACAAAACATGCATCATCTACATATTTTTGGAGCTTCATTTCTAATGTGAAATTTATATAAATAGTCTTGAACCTCTCATGAAATTGGAAGAGACATTCAAAGCAGCATATTCATTAAATTAATTTCACGAATACTTCTGCAAACATGATGGCTCTACACTCGTGAATTTATTGCAATCATTCCTCTCTGTGGATACTACCTGATCCTAGTGGTTAGAAATATTTTATGTGTTGATCGAGAGATTTTCCACCACCTTTTGTGATACAATGACTAATTATCTTAATATTAATTGTTTAAAGCGAAATTCTCTCTTTCATCAGGCACACCAGAACTCCTTTCATATAGAGCATCAATTCATAGACTTGCACTTTGATAGAACTTACATTATCATTAATCCCCTTAAGCCTTTCTTTGATGTCAATTCGGTCATCACTACGGTTGAGCTCTATCTCTTCCATTTGCCATGTGATTTCCTCCTTTGTAACCCACTTGAAGAAGTTGCAAGACTTGGTAGAAGAAGTGAAGAACTTCCTCCTACTGCTCTAAGGCTACCCATAGGTCTTCATTGCAGCTAGAAGCTTGTAGTGACAGGTAACTCATGGAGATTGAGGAGATTGACATGAAAATACTTATGAATGTTCCATTATAGACCTATAGTGATTTGTATAACTAATTTTGTAATACTATGACTTTATTCAATGAATAAAATTGTAATCAGATATAAAATACTTGTACTTACATTTAGATTTGCAATAAAAACCCCTTGATTTTTCTAGCATTCTCTTGATGAATTATGTTCCTTTAAACCCAAAATAAGGGTTTAAATAGGAAAATAAAGCCTCCTATTTTAGTCAAACTATTGAAGGGTTTTTTGAAAAATACTCCTCATTCCCAACTACCATATTAACAGCTAAACACAGGCCTCTAACCAATCAAACAAGTTTGACAAAGGTTTGACCTCACTCAGACTAAACATCCATTAACACCCCAACTGACAAATTTTTAACACTAAGGGTATTTTTGTAAAATGACACTACTTTTAAGAGGCATTAATAGAAATATTTGCAATCTAGTGGCATAAAAGTAATCTTGACTATTTCCACTAACATCTATATAAAACCCCTAAAATATATTTGCAAAATATTATTATATAATTCAATCAAGTTTGGTTGATTAATATATATTTAATTATTTGTGATTATTTGTATACAAAAGACATTTTTCAAGATGTCACGTGAAGGAGCATCCTAGGTGATTCTAAAAGGTGATTTTAGAGAAAATTCTAGAGGAGATTTTGCTAAAAGCAATTCTACAAAAGATTGTATTAAAACTAATTCATTTGGGAGATTCTAGTGATTTATTACAAATAGATTGTGAGGGAATCTCTAGAAAAAGTATTTCCAAAAGAATCTTTAATGAAGTAGATTCCAAAAGAAATATTTGATGGAGCAAATTCTAGTCTAAAGCGATTCAGGAAATGTTTTGGTAGGAATTAATTAATTTCAACATCTAGGGATGAAGCCGTATCTACAACAAATAAAGGATTTGCTTATAGCGTTGCAAGTGTGATAAATTTAAATTTTTGAATTTGAGATTCTGGAGAAGCATATTAGATGATCTTAATAGCTAGTAGTTTAATATCTTTATATATCATGTTTAAGTTATAGGATGGAATTTTGATATTGTTGTAACATTTATATTCCTTTTGTACTTGATATTGTTATATATATATACTTGTCACAATTAGTTGACAAATGATTGTGTATCACCTGGTTAACTATATATAGGTTAAGCTATGCATAAACAAGCTTGATTAATTGGTTTGATAACCAATTATTCTTGTAAATGTTTGAGTTACAACTACAAGTAACCTAGATTATAATGAATTTATGATAGGAACTCGGTGAAATCCTAAGGTGGGACAATCTTAGGTAGTGGATCTAGTCTGAATAGGAGAATCACTCTAAAATATTGGTGTCACTGTGGTTTGAGTTTTTGTGGATATTGAATATTGTGACTTGATTCTGCGCTTGGAGACTTTAGTGTATTAATGATGCTGTACTCTAATGATATAAAGCTTGGATATCATTGAAATGAAAATTTTTTATTCATAGTTGGACTACATAAGGGAGAACTATTTACTCCAATCTAATACATTCCTAGTGAAGAATCCTCCTCGAGTCAAAATCCATCTTAAGTGTGCATGATGTGGATAATGTACTCCTTAATTATTTCCCCCCATTTGCTCTAGTCTTACCCACTTTGTTTGAAAGTCAAGTGATCCATGATCATCGGCTATACCAAGGCAACCTCTGCACCCTTCATGGAGAGACAAGTGGATTCTTAATATTATTGAATTGATTTTCATTAAAGTGGCTATTGGTATTCTACCTCTAAAATCAAGGAATTGATTACAGATAATGGGGGCTCTTGGAGTAATGAGTTGATTGATATAAAATTCCAACCAAAAATTGCTGACAGAATAAGGAGAATTGTCATTCTATTTTGACTTAATTTAGAGGATGCCATAGTTTAGAAGCCAAATAAGAAGGGGCTTTAATTTCTTTACAAGATTTGGCTACCATTTCTTGGTTGATCGTGTGTTTAAGGCTTGGGAATTGAAGGTGAGAATGGATTTATTGGTAAAAATATATTCGGATGATATCTTTGACACCTTGATTTAAGTTCTTATGAAAAATTGTATTGAAAGTCTTACCAATTGGTGAAACAGTTATTGAGAGCTCTAGTGAGGATACTGTTTGTAGGGACGAGAAGAGTTACATCTATTTTATGAACGTGACAAAACTATATTTGCTTGGTTTCCTAATGGGTGGAGGGCTACGGTTAATGGAAAATTAATTGAGTTCATTGCCATGATATTTATGGATTGTGCGAAGATAACTTGATTCAACAGTATGTATCTATATATGATGCATGCTATTTGAGAAGCTAGGTTTAAAAGCTATATGAAGAAAGAGTTGTTCCATCTATTTTTTCTGATTAATCAAGGGAAGTTCTTATTTAACTCTAGTAAAAGTACTTACAATAAATAAGTTAATAAATAGGATTTTGGTGAAATTTGAGAAGAGAATTTGATGAGGA
Organism: Thalassia testudinum; assembly: GCA_037157565.1. Classification (NCBI taxonomy): domain Eukaryota; kingdom Viridiplantae; phylum Streptophyta; class Magnoliopsida; order Alismatales; family Hydrocharitaceae; genus Thalassia; species Thalassia testudinum. The sequence goes on along the minus strand of JAZHRO010000035.1, from coordinate 6,104,296 downwards.
TTACCTGAAGCTAATGGCAAGTTCATTTGATACATAATATCTTTATGGCCACAACTAATTCAACTTCATTTGGGGTGGTAGTTTCTAGTGACAAATGGGGTAAATTACTATATTTAATGACTTATATTTTGTGTAACGAATGCAGTAATTGCAAAAGTCCAAGGCACATACATTATTGAAGACCTTGGAATTTTGTGAAAATGCTTGATGGGAAAATTGATCTCAATAGACATGCCCATATGTTTTTCGTCATATGCAAAAATTTTGGTGGATGTCAGTAAGAGAAAGGACTCATCTGTTGATTGGTGCTTACATAATTAGGTTACTGACAATTGTTCATTTTTGTTGGATGATCGTCCTGATTGTTCAATATTTTTGTATTAAATAAGTACCATATATCATGTTGTTCATTGGTTTTCTCAAAAGGGGTTATGTTAAATGGGCTCCTAAAATGGCCTAGTTTGTAGACAATTTGAATTATTGGGTTGTTGGATAGGAGATGGTGTCCTTGATGTTTATGTTTTTCTGTTAATCGAATGTTGATTTTGGGAGATTAATTGTATTTATTAGAATGCAATTGATATATAGTGACGTGGGAATTCATATTAAAATTAACAAGATTTAGTAAACTTAAATGTAATAAAGTTCTTATATTGAGACATGAAAGCTTTTATGGAAAGGGGCATTTGCTAGATTTTGATTTATCATTTATAGTGAGATGTGATGTTGATGTATTGTCTAGAAATGCTCTATATAACTTTCGTTTTCATTTGATTTAGTTTTCTTGTAGTATAATATTAAATTTTGTGATATATGGCAGGTAGATTGGGTCATATAAATTTCAATTCTTTGAAAAGAATGATGAAATTAAATATGATTATTGAACACACCATAGATAAAAGTAAGAAATGCGAGATATGTGTGCAGGCTAAACAAACTAGGAAACCTTTTCACTCTATCACTAGAGATATTGAGATTCTTGTTTTGGTGCATACAGATATCTGCAAGTTTAATGGTGTGTTGACAAGGGATAATAAATAATATTTTATTACCTTTATAGATGACAACAATAGATACTATTATGTGTATTTGTTTAAGTTTAAGGATGAGGCATTAAATAAATTCTTTATCTCCAAGAAAGAAGTAGAAATGCAAAATGGGAAAACTCATAAGAGATTGAGGTTGTATATAGGAGCGAAATATACGTCTAATTTATTTGATGAACATGCCAAACTTTTGGTATAGTTCATGAAGTAATGGGCCCATATTCCTCATAATCTAATGGGATAGCAAAGTACAAGAATAAGACTCTAATTGACATGGTTGATGATCTCCTGCAAAGTTCAGGATTACCTACTATATGTGATAGGAAGCTTTGAAATGGCATGCCATATTATGAATAGAGTTGCCATCAAATATAAGGAAAGAAGTCCATTTGAGATTTGGAGAAATAGGAAACTAAGTCTAAAATACCTCAAAGTGTGAGGCTTCCTTTCAAGGGTGGTTATCTTAGAACACAAGAGGAAGAAGCTTGGTCCTAAGACGGTTGACGCGATCTTTCTAGGTTAGATTGAAAAAGGCTATTCTTATAGAATTTTGGCATAGGTATACAAGTTGAATATATAGACAAGTTGTTCTGAAGATACTCATTAGAATGCCATGGACCAAGTACTCAAGTACATAAAGGGAATTATTTCCATTTGCATTATGGAAATATCCTTCGATTTTGGAAGCATATAGTGATGCAAGCTAGATAGCTCAAATGGAGGATTCTAAGAGCAATGATGTTACAGGATATGCCTTTACCCTTGGAGGCGTTGCAGTCTCCTAGCAATTTACAAGATAAATCATGTTAGCTCAATCTACCTTTGAGGCTAAGCTATGTGTTTTGAACACCATTAGAGTTGAGGTTGAATGGTTAAAAGGACTTCTTTTAGAAATCCCTATGGTAAGTAAGTTGATTCATGCGATATCTTTTCATTGTAATAGCATGACTGCAATAAAAAAGATTAAGAGTTCAAAGTTTAATCAAAAAATGTGACATATCCAAATCAGACTGAAGTCTATAAGGGATTTGGTGTCTCAAGGAATGATTGTTATGGAATTTATACGATTCAAGGATAGCACAACAAATCCATTTCCTTCTAGGCTTAGATAGGACTGAGACCTAAGGAGTTCACCTATAGTGGCAACTCAACCTAACTAAGTGGAGATCGCATAAAGTAATTTCAATGTAGTAATAACAAGCTGTATGGGGAACTAGTTGGCAATAATTGTTAGATGCTTCTACATTTGAGTTTAATCCTTAGAGGTCTGAGTGTCTTAAGCTACAAACTTAGGAAAGCAAAGTCTCTAAATTGGTTCAAGCCTTTTGTGGTAATATGTGAGCAGTGCATCCTTGGAAAATGTCACTTATGTGAGTATTACTATGAGCCACAGTTAAGGCAATAAAGTCTTTCCCAATTACACTCATGAAATAAGATAGGGTGCATGGCCCTTAAGAGCACCAACCCTTAAAAAACTTCACTTTGCTTTCACCACTATACACCCTACATCAAAGGTCTCAAATTCAAGGGTAGTTTCAGTTTATTCTTGTGGTGGTGAAGGTGGATTGATTGCACAATAATCATAGGACCTAATTTACCTGATTTAAGTTAAATTTAAGCTTAACTTAGGAACAATGCAAGCATGAGCATCATAAATTGCATCATAGTTAATTTGTTAGCTTTATAAATAATAATGTTATTTTATGCTCTAAAAAAAAGTGATATTAATTAAAGATGATTTGGGGCTGCAGATGATAGATCAGATGGTATGGATCTGATCAGAACGATGACGAGAGTCTAACACTTCGGGAATCGTCTTGATTAGACATCCATAGCATCACATACAACCCGTAGAAGAACAGAGGCCAAGGAACAAGATAGCAGAGATCCAAACCTCAAATGCCAAATCCGACCAAGCAGATAGATTCAGATCAACGATCATAGTCCAATGGTGCAAAAATCAACTCGATTGGAGCCCTACAGCACCATCTACAAAGCAAAGAAGATGGATGACCACTATGGCACCATGTGGCACCATCATATCCACCCAAGATCATCGCCCTCAGCCATTGAAGGAGTCCCCCGCACCTTGTGGGCCGTTGGATCGTCATCCAACGGCCACAAGAGTGCCATGTCACCCTTCCTACCATGCCTAATCAAAGAAGAGATCATCTCAGCCGTTGGATTTCCATCCAACGGCTGTGGACAGCTGAGCAATAAAGGAGAATCGTGACCATTTGTGCACGTAGCGTAGCGGAGAGCGCGCTTGTGCAAGAGAGAGGGGCAAGCATTTGAATCGCGCCCAGCGTGAAATCAAGGAGGCGGTGCGCTCATGCGAAATCAGACCATGCGATGGACATCAAAGGGTGTGGACATGACCACGTGGCACGCGGAGGCGCATTGGATGCGGTGGTGCAAATGGTGGTTGATCCAACCTGAACTGACACCACGCTACATGCACATTCTTAAGGGGTGCAGTGCACGATGTAAGTCGTCTGATCTTACGATCGTACTACTGAAATTGAATGCGCACGTGCACAAGGAAGCATGCAAGGAGTGCGAATGGTGCAGCGGATCGGATTCAGCAGTAATGCACGTGACACGTGGCACCATCTGGTGCATTTCGCACGTATAAGGCACGTTTGATGTTATTTTTAGGCACGATTAGAACCGTTGATCTCCCGATCAATGGATTTGATGGCTCCAAGGTTGTTGCATGGTTTTAGGGGCTTAAATACCTATTTTTCCCCTCATTGAAGCCATAAAAAGAGCCCTAGGGCCCCTAGTTGCGAGGCACCTCCCACTAGACACATCTCCAACCTCTCTCTCTCTACAACTTCTCTTCGATCTTCCTCCCAGCACTCTAGATCTGAAATGCTGTGGCACTTCGCACAAGCATCCCACAAGCGACGCCATCCTTCATCTACTTTTCTCTCTTTATTCTTTAGCGCATTTGTTTAGATTCCTAGTTTAGAACTATTTGCAAATAATAATAGAAATCTAATTTTCTGAATATCTGGTCTCTATTTATATGTTGCATTAGGATAGATTAGTTAGTATGAAAAGTTTTTAAAATTATGATTTGCCTCCTTGCGGATGACTCATTACTTACAGAAATATTTATAAATTTATATGTTTCGATGTGATTTGCAAATACAACGATACAAAACTCTTTTAACCGACTAAAGTGGATGGTTACAATCGTCCTTTACGGAATTCTTTACTGGAGGGTATTAATATCAAGGTCAGAAATATGTTGTCCCATCCATTCCTTTCCTGGTGTCGAGAGTAGGCACTTCCACCAAATAAGCCATCCGATATCCTCTTGAACACTCCTAATCCCAAATAAGGCCTCGTGAATAAAAGTATGCATGGGTGCTACAGTACATTATGTTGGTAGAAATAAATATACATGAAAAGAAAGAAAAAAAAGCAAAAAAAAGAAGAAAAAGGAAAAAAAGAGAGAAAAGTAGAAAAAAAATGTGTTAATTGCGTTGTGTTTACTTCATGTTAAGCACATTGAGGCAACAACACCCATTCCCTTTACAATCCACCAAATATAGCCTTGACCTACTTTTTTATATTTCTGATTGCTTGAATACTAGTTGAGGATTGTTGACTTAGTCATAGGGTTATAAGAACTTAATCAAAGTATTAATGTCATGAGAGGCCACCAAGTATATTGACAAATCTGGTGAGATTGTGAGCTTAAAAAAAATAAAAAACAAAAGATAAGAGAAGAAAATGAAAGAGAGAGAATGAGTACAAAGGAACTAAAGAAAGAATAGTTTCTCTACCTCTCTTTGAGTTGAATTATTTAATAAGTCTGGAAATCTAGGTTCTGTAGTACTAGTTTATGTGTATTACCAAAGGAGTATGAGCCACCAAATACAAACCCACTTGACTTAGATATCTTCTACCGAAACTAAAAGCTGGGGCTAAAATTACAGATTATTTTATAACCCCGAGGGAAGAAGTTTTCCTATCTCAATAGAATTTTACTAAGGGTCAAGTACAAGCTTTAGATGTGGATTGACTTTTCACTTGGATCCGTTGCATAGGCTACAACACTACACTTTCACAACTGTCTGGATTTCTAAAGTTTTGGATGAAAACAAAAGAAATAAATCTCTAGCCGAACTCTTGATAAAAATTAGTTATTTAGGACCACTTTGCATTTAGTCTTGCATTTGTTAGGGACTACCAAGATTCAGGTATGGGGGTGTGATTGCACAGCAATCATAGGACCTAATTTACCTAATTTAAGTTAGATTTTAGCTTAACTTAGGAACAATGCATCCATGAATATCACAAATTGCATCATAATTAATTTGTTAGCTTTATAAATAATAATGCTATTTTATGCTCTAAAAGAGAGACAATATTAATTATAGATGATTCGGGGCTACTGATGATAGATCAGATGGTATGGATCTAATCAGAATGATGAAAGGAGTCCAGCACTTCCAGAATCGTCTTGATTAGACTCGTAGCATCACATACAGCCTGCAGAAGAATAGAGGCCAAGGAGAAAAATAGTAGAGATCCAAACCTCAGATGCCAAATCTGACCATGTGGATGGATTCAGATCAACGATCATAGTCCAACGGCACAACAATCAACTCGATCGGAGCCTGCAGTACCATCTACAAAGCAAAGAAGATGGACGACCATGATGGCACCACGTGGCACCATCACAGCCACCCAAGATCACCACCCTCGATCACTGAAGGAGTCTGTTGGGCCTTGTGGGCTATTGGATCATCATCCAACGGCCACAAGTGCATCACATTGCCCTTCCCACCTAACCTAATCAAAGAAGAGATTGTCTCAGCTATTGGATTTCCATCCAACGGCTGAAGACAACTGAGCAGCAAAGGAGAACCGCGACCATCTGCACGCATAGTGCAACGAAGGGCGCACTTGGACAAGAGAGAGGGGCGATTGTTCGAATCGCACCCAACACGAAATCAAGGAGGTGGTGCACTCACGTGAAATTAGACAATACGATGGAGATCAAAGGGCATAGATGCGACCGCGTGGCACACGGAGGCACGTTGGATGCAGCAATGCGGATGATGCTTGATTTGACACCTGAACTGAAGCCCCACTACACGTGCATTCTTATGGCGATGCGGCGCAGTGCATTACGTAAATCGTCCGATCTCACAATCGGACGACTGAAATTGAATGCGCGCGTGTGCACAAGGAAGCGTGCGAGAAGCGCAAGCGGTAAGTTAGATCGGATCTAGCGACAGTGCACATGACACGTGGCACCATCTGGTGCATTCCACGCATATAAGGTGTGTTTGAGGTTTTTTTTAGGTGCTATCAGAGCTGTTGATCTCCTAATCGAAGGATCTGATGGCTCTAAGGTTGCACGATTTTGGGGGCTCAAATACCTGTTCTGCCCCTCAATGAAGCTATAAAAAGAGCCCTAGGGCCCCAACTTGTGAGGCAACTCCCACCAGACACATCTCCAGCCTCTCTCTCTCTGCAACTACTCTTTGATCTTCCTCCCGATGCTCTAGATCTGAAGTGCTACCACACTTCGCATAAGCATCCCACAAGCAGTGTCGTCCTTCGTCTACTTTTCTCTCTCTTTATTCTTTAGCATATTTGTTTAGATTCCTAGTTTAGAACTATTTGCAAATAATAATAGAAATATGATTCTCTGAATATTTGGTCTTTGTTTATATGTTGCATTAGGATAGATTAGTTACTACAAAAAGTTTTGAAAATCGTGTTTTGCCTCCCTATGAACAACTCGGTACTTACCAAAATATTTATAAATTTATTTATTTTAATGTGATTCTCAACTACATTGATTCAAAACTCTTTTAACGCATTTCGCCACAAACATGGATGACTCAGGTAAGGGTTCAAATCGAAAGGTACCTTTACTGAAAGCAGAGTGTGGTACATGAAGAATTTATGATTGGATTTCAATGTTGTATTTGTGGGGTAATGTTAATTTTGGAAGCCTAATTGCATTTATTGGTATGCAATTGATATATAGTGACATGGAAATTCATATTAAAATTAGTAGGATTTTGTAGAAATTTTTAGTACCCATTGGAAGTGGATAAATCTTTTGGTGGCTTTAGAAGGCTTTTGCCTCTCATGGCTCAGTAAAGAGCAAAAGGTGATGCTGGGCGATGGTAACACCATCATCTGCTGTAACTAGCCTAATCTAGTCTACTTTTAGTGATAAATGCTCCTTAATAACCATTAGAAGGTCGTAATTTTGTTTTGAGTTGAATGCTAGAAGAAGACGGGAAATTGAGTTAATTTTGTGATTTTAACTAGAAATCACGAATATAGACGAACTAAGGGGTTAATCAGTGCCTAATATAAGGTTAAATAACCTTAAATTTCCAAGAACTGGGTTTGAGCTAACTGAATCAGGTCTTTCTGAGATTTGAAGATTATTTTAATAATAAAAACCCTAATTACATCCTTAGTTAAATTGAATAGGTTTTGGTGGAAATAAATGTAATCTAAACCTCATAACATCATTGAAAAACATTCTATGATGTTTGGAACGTTCACTTTGACCAAATGAACCCATTTTGACAAAAAAACAGAGACCTAGGCAGGAAATTGCTTCATTCTTGGGCTATTGTGTAAATTACCTAGTTAAACTTAGTCAAAGCTCAAATTGAAGGTTACCATTAGATTCCTTGGGTCTAAATTAGGTTGATCCTAAATTTTGAGCCCAATTGGAGGTCATCTTGACCTAGTTTACATTCTAGCCCATTTGTCTTTAACTATTACATAAAACACCCTAAGTCTTTGACTTTCCTTACATTCGAGTCCCCATCCTCTTCATGCCAAATGAGGCATGTTTTAGTAGGAAACACAGCCAATGCACTGAATCTTTGATTGAGAACATCTCAATCAAATCTCCACCAAATCCCTCCAAATTTGGAGGGATTGGTCGTCAGATCTTACTCTACATATTCAACCCAATCTCGAGCTCTTATTGGTGCATATGACCTTCGGCGAGCTCAAAATTTGTGAATTAGAAATTACTAAAATTCGCAAGCATTCTTGCAATTTTGAAGGAATTCAATGCGCAATCCTTTTCTATATAAATGCTTAGGTGTTCCCAAGCATAGAGCAGTTATGAATTGGCCACAATTTCCTCTTCGTTTTCCTCCACAGCCACTCTAATCTCTGACTTCGATGACCTGCTCGAACCCCTTCTTCTATGCATGCAACTAGCCAAAGAGCAGCACCACCTTCTTCATCATCTTCTTCCAACTCTAGCCGACCAAAGCTAGGTCTCACTTGGACCCCTTCCTCGTCACCGTTCCCATCACCGAAGCTCTCTTCTTCCTCATGTCTAGCTAGCCAATGCTGGATGCGATTCCTCCCCTTTCATCCAATTAAGGTATCCCTCTCTCCTCCTTTCTTCTCATAGAGTAGATTAGAGTCGTTAGAATTAGGAATTAATCCCATTTTTCTTTCCATTCCTCTTTTCTACAGCTGGCAAGAGCTTTGACGAGCTCGAATCATGCCACCATGACACCTCCCACCTCACCGTAAGCCCCATAAGCATCATAAGGAGTTGGAGAGCAAAAGCCCTCAAGAAAGTGGGGCTTTTGACTCTTCAAGCCCTCTGCCAGACAACCTAGTTTTCCAACCACCTCCACCCCATCTGGCTGACCTACCTACGTCACATCACACTAAATAAACACCACCACCACCTTCGCCGTGTCATGACGAAGGTTTTTGTCTATTTGATTTGGGCCAAAGGCCTGTGTTCTTGGTTACAGGTATTCACCGTCATCATTGTCTTCTTTGACTTTGAGCAACTTTGTCCGACACTAAATCACCAAGCCCTCACCTTCATCTCATGTAGAATCAGTGGAGGAACAAATCTTGGAGAGACCACTTGAAGGTCACCCAAGAGTCTTGAGTGGGTCTTCTTAGATCTACAAATTGTGGATCTAAGAATGGACCACTTTGGTTGCTATTTTTGGCAACTCAAAGTGGCACCACTTAGGGAAGGCTCTAGAAAACTCTAGAGGGGGCAGCTGTGTGTGTGTGTGTGTGACTATGGAGGTGTGTGTTAGTGGTCTAGATCAAGTCCTATAGGTCTAGGTGATTAGGTTTAGGTAGTCTCCTAGAATTAAGGTTATAAGTCCTAATACTAAAGTGAATGTGCAATTAAAATTATTGTAAGTTTAATTGAGTGAATGTATGTCTAATTGGGAGAGAAAATACCCAATTAGGTTAAGCTTGAGTCAATTGGACTCTCACTGAGTCCAATTAGACTTGTGTTGGTTGAGATTTGAGCTCATTTGGACTCTATGAGTCCACTTGACTAGGTGAGTGTGATTGATTTAGATTCAAGTCAATTGGGCTTAGTGAGAACCTAATTAGGTTCTTAGGAGGGTCTTGGGGTAGTGTACTAAGCTTAAAGCACCTTAATTTAGGTTCCTTAGGGTGTAGAATTGGGTTTAGGGGCTTAGGAAATCAATATCCAAGCTTGATTTCAAAAACAGGGATTAGAGAAGGGTTCTAGACGTCTAATTTTATAATCAGACAACTTATACTTCAAAATCAAAAGTCCATAACTCTGATTTAGGCATCCAATGTTGAGTTAGGGAGGAGTTTAGATTCTGTCTTGGCATTCTGTAGAAATTAGATGTCTAACAATTTGTCTGGACATCCAATTTTCTAGCAGAATTGGGTTCTAGGTCTGCAGGTGGTGTCTAAGGGTTCTGGATGTCTACCAACCTACCTGGATGTCCAGATATGGGCTAGAATGAGGGTTTTGACTTATCCTAGGCTGAGGTGACCTAATCTAAGGGTGGCTAGGGTTTAGGAGGGTCTCTAGGGCAATCTTAAGGCTAGGAAAGGTCCTATCTTCATAATTTAACTCTACATTAAAATTCCACTTAGTAGAATAGTATTCCTTATCCCTATTTTATTTCCTCTATCCTTATTTCAGAGCTTCTGCTGCAGCTCTACTACAGCTCTTGCTTCCTCCTTTCTTTAGGTCCAGCTTCAGGCCATCTCCTAAGCTTCTTATTACCTACAATCCAAATAATGCACTAATTAGTACATTATAACATTATTTCATGCATATCTAACTAAAACAGGAAAGATGCAATGTATGCTGTTTATGGATGCATTACACTACAATTATGCTAAGTTCTAACTTAATTCAGGTCATTAAAGTCCTATGATTGCTGCGCAATCATGGATCTTCCATACCACGACCAATTGACTCTTCAATTGGTAATAGCCACTCCACGGTGAAGAATAAAGAAGCAAGAAGAAGACGCGGAAAGAGAGAGGGACTCAATAGTCCCACCTCATTCAAGAAGGAATTGGAAGTAGGTTTATAAGGGATTTCACCCCCTTACTGCCGCCCATGATGCATGGGGTCGAGTCCCCATCCATCCTCATGCGGACACACACTTGCACACATGCAAGCGTGAATTGGTATTGGCTAGATTTTGAACCAGATTTGGGGTGAAATTTTGGATCGAACATTGGCTTGCACTTGTGGGCCGTTGGTTGGGGCATTGGGTTGAGTTTTGTGCTTGGTTTGAGAAGCTCTTTGGGTTAAGAACTTTCCTAAGTGTTGAGGCTTTACATTAAGCTGAAAATCACATTCTTTTGCTCCAACACTTATATTTCTTTTTTAGCTTGATAGTGCTATCATTTACCTAATATATCTCTTTTTGCATCAAGCTATTATGCGTTCACTTTATATCCATTCGATTAACTGTTGAATTGAGATTTATTTTCTCTCTAAGATGACCTGAGACTCACATTCGAGATTATAAATTTTAAGTGTTGATTTGCTTTGTTCGCTATACTATGATGTATTTCTTAAAACTCGACAAAAGCATGTTAGCATTTTGGCACCGTTGCCGGGGAGCAACGTGCAGTTTTACCATTGATCATATTCTTTTTGGTTCGATTTCGAACTTGTCTTGTTTAATTATTTCGAGGTGAATCAAGCACTCAGGATTATCCACTCGGAGCAACCACACCAAAGGCAGGTCAGTCATCTTCCCTTTCTTCCCTAATCTCCTCTCTCTCTTAGGAAAATAAAAAAGGAAACAATAGAAATTAGGAATCCAACCTTGCCTTATTTCTCTAGTAATAGCATTCAAGGCAAAAGATTCATGATTATCTCAAGTGATTGCCATCAGATTTTATTTGATTCGATTCAGAACACCCATCCCTTGCTACTTGCACTAATTAGGGACATAAAACACTTTGGACTACTCACCTTCTTGTTTGGGTCCATGGTGTCATATTTGGAATCAAATTGGACTTGGAATAGAGCCACTTAGGGTTTACACATTAGGGTATGAAGCACACACTTGCCATTTATAACGGAAGTAAATCTTCCTGCATTTGTGTGCTACCTAAGCCCTTGATTGAACCGATATAATCTTCAAACCCTAAAATCAAGGCTCTAAGTTCACTTGAATCATAAAAGTTGGGACCTAATAACCAGTTGAGAACCAAAATAGGGTGGTTCGGGTGACTTGACCCGAATTTCATCCTCAACTTTAAGGCAGGTCAAGTGTAGTTGGTTCACTTTGTGAATCAACCAACCTCAAATTAGGTCACAATTTGAATAAATCTCTAATTCAAGTGATAATTCAAGGCATAATTTGGCCTAAAATTGGTAGACTTAGGGCTCAATTCACACATTCCAGTCTAGTTGGATCTATGGCGACAAGGAAGGTCGGGCAAGGGAAACCTTGTAAACCGTGGGGATGCTCTACCATGTAGGGATCTTTGCGGGGCTCTCTCTTCTTGGCTACCTAAGTAATTCTTGGGTGTATGAGTTTTTGATCCAGAGGTCCATCTGCCTCGAACTACCATAGTCATCCAATTCTTTCGGGTGCCTTGATTGGGTCCAGAACATTTACAGTCCCTTATCTCCTCTGTAGTGCATGTACGGGAGGAGGTCTTTGAGACCTGTCTTGGGACCTCCATTATCAAGACACACCCGTCAGGATCAAACCTCGACCCGCTTGTTTGGGTTTCCTTCTGATCTATTTGATATCTCTTCTTGGGCCATGTCGTTTGATCGGTGCACACAACTCTCCCTTGCACTAGAACCCTGTTTAGATTTGATCCAAGCTAGGAAGAAACCCGCCTAAAATCAGACATCTGATGTTGTTCCCAGACATCTTAAAGTGATCTTCCAAACGTCTGATTCTAGGATCAGATGTCTGATAAGCCTGTCAGTGCAATCATTATTCCTGATTTCGGCCTGATTCTCTTAGGCTTTACACCCAACGGCTATGGAACCTTTCCTAAGCCTTCCAAAGCCTTCCTAAGGCCTCTATAAATAGAGAGGAACCTCTTGCACACCAAAAATACACCTAGACACACTAAGAACAAGCATTTCCATTCTTTTGTGTCCAAAAAGATGCTCTTGCTCTCCAAGCTCAAGCTCTACATCTTGAGAGCATCAAGCCTTTGCGCACCCGCTCTCCCACCGTAGTTCACGAGAGCGACGTTAAGCCGTCGCGTGGCTTACGCACTCGCGTCATCGATTCGATGCACTCCTTACAAAGGGGAGTTTCCTAATTCCTATAGAAGCTAGGTTTAAATTACTTTGTTGGCTCTATAGGATTGTTATTATTTTACTTTGTTATTTGGTTGGGTATGCGCTTTGCGAATTCCCGTCTCCTTCGTGGGACAAAATCCTTCTCGTGAAGAGAAGGGGTTGAGGAACGCTACCCTCGCACTTGTAGCGTGGTTGTAATTGAGGTTGAATCACCCTCGTTTAAAGTGATTCGTTTAGTGGATTTGATCAACTTGGTTGATCGGAAAATCCTAACTCGAGAGGGTTAGGTGGTGGTTTTCACCCGGTTTGGGTTTCCACCTAAAAATTATTGTGTACATTGTGTGTTCGTCTATTTTATGAGATTGGTATTTTTCAATTCCGCATTTTATTACGTCACCCCCTCCTGGTAGGGCGATTTCCACAGCATCCACCACTCCACACACGCACACATGTGGCCAACTACCTTGGAAGCATCACCTCATCCCACTGGTTATTTTCCCCTTCTTCATTAACTGCCACAACCTCCATTTACTCCCCCCAAACACACCCAACTTCACGGCCACAGAATAACCTAGGCATGCACACCTAGGATGTCCCGCACCACACCAGCACCTGGGCCACCTTCGCTGGGTCAAAGCGAAGCCTTCTGAGTGATTTGACATGGCTGTGAGGCCGTATTTTTGTTAACAAGTACAGGGGCCCTATCCGCTATTGAAGCAAGCTTGAAGAAGCTTGCTAGCTTCACAGCAGCCTCCAGGTACCAGGAGTTCAGGTCCTAAGTTGCGGAACATCTTCGCGAACCAAGTCAGCCCATCAATTGAAGGCCAAAGCCCCACAGCTTTAGCAATCAAGAGAAGATCTGCTGCGGGCGCGCACGAGAAGTGGGTGGGACATTTAGTCCCACCTCAAAAACTTTAGAGTGAGTGGCGGGGGATAAATTGAAAAAGTGTCTAGGGCTTATCGCCTCCTGACATGGGGTGAGGTCCCACTCACCCTTTCATGCCTCATCCGCGACCCCATGCTCCTCGGACCTGGTATCCGACTGGACTACCCGCGCACTCCTTGCCCACCACACACACCGGTGGGCCTGGTCACGGGCACACCGACCTGACCCATATACCCAAGCAGGCTCTAGGAGAGTGAGCCTAAGAGAGAAGAAAGAGAGGAGAATTAGTGGGGAGGGTAGGAGTTAGGTTTTTCTCTCTAGGATGATGAAGCCAAGGAAAAAGAGGAAGTAAGAAGCCAAGGAAGAAGAGGAGAAAGAAGCCTCAGCAGTAGCTAAGGGTGAAGTCACCAAGGAAGAAGAAGAAGGAAGAAGAAGAAGGAATAAGGAAGGAGAAGGAAGCTTCAGCAGAAAAGCAAAGGAAGAAGAAGGCTCGGTTGAAGTCAGAAGCAGAGAAAGAGAAAGAGAAAGAAGAAAGAAGGAAGAAGCCAAGGCTAGCAATCAGAGGAAAGGAAGAAGAAGAAGAGAGAAAGAAGGAAGCCAAAGTCAGAAATTAGAGAAGGAAGAAGGAAGAAGAAGAAGAACAGAGAAAGCTAAAGGGAAAGCTCAAGCCAGAAGCAAAGAAGAGAGATTGAATTATCTGATTTTTTACATCCATCTTTATTTTCTTTTAGCTTCTATATACATTGAAACCATCTTTATTGCTTCATAATTTTGATTGATCATTACATTTTATAAAGTTGAAAGTTATGTTCTTAGTAATAAACTTTTATTTGTTTTCGAAGCGATTTCAACTATACTGCGACACATTTATTTTATAAACCCGATTTTGCTTTCGATGAACGTTGACCTTGATGGATGGGTGATCAGTGAATAAAATTACGAGGGAAAATCAGAAGCGAAGAGAAAGCTGTATGCATCGAAATGGCAGTGGAAAAACAACTCTCTGATTTGAATTGATTAGAGAGGGTGGAGTGGATCTACACTAATCTACTCTTAACTAAACTAAACTATCAACAAAATTTTGATTTCTGACATCTAATCTTCTCCTAAATTACTCTAACTAACACTACAATTAATCTAGAAAATAGGAAAACTACACTAGGAAAGAAATAAATCTAGCCAACAGACGAAGGTGGTGTCCAAGGTCCACCGGCTGAAGGTTGAAGATGACGAAATGGAGGAGACCCTTAACTGAAGAAGGTGGTGTCCAAGAGTTAACAACTAGCGACTAGAGGCGATTGAAGGAGGGAGAAGAGTGATCTCCATCACTGACCACTGAAGAAAGGTGGTGGTAGGCTGAGGGGTTGGATGAAGGGAACCACTCAAGGGGAGGGAGTGATTAAGTTTGCACCCGGCTTAGAGGAGCTCCTTAAGTAGGTTGATCGCTGGATCAGGGCACCATAGTGCTGCAATTTGGCACCTAGGTCTTGGGTGATGGAGACAGCATAGCAAGCGATGATTGCACAGCAATTCAAGTCTCTAATTTAGCCACTTATGCTAGTTTCTAACATTAGGCAATCGGATTAGATAGGTTTACATGCATCCTGTAAATATTAGCATTTGTGTATTTTACGGAGAGGAAGATAGAGAGAGAGATTGAGCCTCCATTTTTACCTCGTTCCCATTTCATTTCCACCCCATTTCTACCTGACACAACACCACATACTTCACCTACAATAATTTGATGACACTTCAAGTGCATACATGGAAAAACACCACACACAATTCCCACACCCCAACGGCCTCCCCTTGTCATCTTCTAACCCCCCTCATCTATATAACCCCCTTCACCTCACTCCACATAAGTTGTAAGCACTCATAACTCCCCACACCTCCAGCCATTCCCTCCACCTCCATATCCCTAAGACGCACACACACCATCACAACACACAACACACAACACACACAGCCGGCCAATCTCCTGAACTCTCCTCTCTTCCCCTCCTCATTCTTAATATCCTCTCACGAGTTGAGAGGAACACTAAGAGCAGAGGAGACTCTCCTGTGGGTGCAACCACCACGGTGAGGGAGCACCACCGCCCAACACCATCGCGAGTAGGTGGGCGTGGTGTATTCTCCATTTTATTTGTTTTTGTTAGTTTTGATTTATTTTCTTTTCATTTTGGTGATCGCCATTTTCAGAGTAAGAAGCTCTGAAGCTCCTTCCTACGCCACTACGCACTCAGCCCTACCCCCACGCGCCTTTGTACGCATCTGCCGACCATTCCTCATGCCTCTGTGATTGCACAGCAATCATGGGTCCTAATCAGCCTAAATAATGTTTTAACCAAGCTTAATTTATGGATATTGCACTCATATCTTGCATATCATGCATTGCACCAGTCTATTTAAAATAAGATGAGATATCCTACTATTCAATGGTTTTTATTACTATTTGCAGGTAATAAAGTGATCCAGGATGGAGATAGTGAAATAAAGCAATAAAGGAAGAAGAAGACTGATCTAGATAAGAGGAGTGATGAGGATAGCCTTATCCCTAACCTTAGAAACCCTAGGACAGCCTTCCCAAACCCAAAACAACCTAAATTAGGTCACCTTAGCCTCAAAACTCAAACATGGATAGCACTATCTATGTTCTTATCCACCTTATCCCCCTCCCAAACACTTAGGAACCAAAACCCACCTTAGAAAACTTAAAACCCACTCTCCAGCACCTTTTAGGACGTCCAGACATCTGGCTGGATGTCTGATTTCTGTAGAATAACAATCCAAGAAGCCAAAACTCATACTGACAGAGAATTGGACGTCCAATTTATTGTCCAGACATCCAATTTTGTAGTATAAGATGTCTGACCACAATCCTAGACATTTGGTACTGCTGTCTAGTTCCTGATTTCGGTGCTAGAAGCCTGATCTTGCCTATTTTGACCTAGGAACCCCACCAGACACCCTAAGAAACCTAATTAGAGACCTCCTAAGCCTAGTCTACTATCCATAGCCCTACTTATCCTATCCCTAACCCAATTGAACCATCCCATACCTAATTGGGTGCATCTACAGTTGATTGGGTGCACCTGAGCCCAATTAGATCCACCCAGGATCTAGTTGACTCATACCTATTAGGGTTACCCTAGCCTAATCACATTCACACATTCAATTAGACTTGATCTAGACCTAATTAGGTTCACTCCTATCCAATTAGACTTTCCTAAGCCTAATTAGGTCCATACCCACCAAATCTAGATTGACCCAACCTATTTAACACCTAATTCTACCAATACCCACAACCTAGTCCTACGAAAAATACACACACACACACACTCTCTCTCTCTCTCTCACACACCTTCCTATTCTAACCCTACCAAACCCTTGCACACTCTCTTGCAAACCCTAAAAACTTGTGTCAAACCTAGATCCTAAAAGGTGGCATTAGCTACTTTTGGAGACACCAAAAGTGGCAACCAAATGAAGCCTTCCCATAAGGATAAAGAGAAAGCCACGAAAATTCATCACATGTCCATCCGTTCTCCTCCCACTTGCGACACCCTTCCACCCTCCAAAACCATAGGGCCGTCCTCCTCTTCCAAGGCCCCCTTCATGGATGGCTAAAGAAGAAGCTCCTCCAAGGCATCTTCATGTGGGCGGCAAGAAGGAGAGCACTAGGGTGCAACACCCTCTTCTTCTCTCTTCACTTGGGTGTGTCCTTTCTTCTCCATAGAGAGGACGCACCCTATTTTTCTTCTTCTTTTTGGACGGCCATGAAGGCTCAACCATGGCATCTTGTGGCTGGCCATCTTTCTTGGTACCCATGTAGACGGGTTTGCATACCCAAGGTTTATCCTACACCCTCACACAAGGTCGATGGCCCTTGTGGCACCTTCTCGGTGTGAGGGATTTCCTCTATTTATATGCTTTCTAGTATAGATGTTAATTGACATTTGTTTCTATGCATAAATAATATTGTGTCATTATTGCATCTTTGATTGCTTGTCTTCATGCTACTTAGGCTAGTTCATGCACGGCCACCATAGCCCACTTAGATGCACATGGTCACTTAGGTTTTAGCTAGCATCTCCAGATATAGGTTTCGTTTTGTGTCTAAAAATAAAAATCAAAAAACATAAAAAGGACAAAAATATTAGGTTATGTTAGATCTAGGTTAGAAAAGTGGATCCAAATCTCGATTTGTTTTCATGCTTCCCAGAGATGAACAACTGGGACTCAAGTTTTCAATGGAATAAAATCCATCGAGTTTCGATATTATAAATGTTTTTGTCAAGGGGATTTCGCGACTATACTGCAACGTTGTTTTTGAAAACTCGCTATTTCTACTCTTGTCAAATCGTACAGTTGCCGGGGAAGCAAAGTGCGAGTTTAGATTTGGGTTTGCTTAACTTCTATTTGATTTGATTGTCGGGTGTTACGACGAGGATCAGCACATGCATCGACTCGTGGTGAAGACCATAGGTATTTTCTTCATCCTCTAGTTTGTTTCTTTCTTAGGTTAGAAAAAAAAAAAATATATATATATATATAAATTCAAATTCAAATTTTCAGATTTGAATTAAAAAAAGAGTTCTTTCTTTGGTGTGTGTTTTAACTTGGAAACTATTTAAACACACTAACGTTAAATTTGGAAATCCGGCCAACAAACATAAACAATTTTCAAAAATTTATTACCATCAAAATAGGCATCCAAAAATCTTGGGATTCTGTCTAATTTTACGGTTTCAAACTAGCTTTCCAACGCCACCTTTTATTTGGAAAACTTCACACTGTACAAATTTTAAAAATTCATATAGTGGAAGAGGGTCAGAATAGTCTATACTTTGATTTTATTTAACTTCAAATAGTAATAATGACCTCTACATAAATTAGACTGATATAAAATTTATGGAGTTAGAAAGTTGCTGAAACCTAGTTTTTTCTCTAAATTTTTAAGAATTTTTGGATTTCTTTTGATACTATTTCAAACTACACTTTTTGTAGGGGGTCCATCTAATCTGTTTGACCCCATGGAATATAAAAATTCATAAAAAATTGCATGAAATAGTAAAAATCTTTAAAAAATATTCTCTGGAAAAATTATTGAAAAATGAAGATCTCTACTAAATTTCATCTTCTTTTTCTTTTTGTACTGATCTGGGGAGTGATTTCAAATCAAAATAAGGTCTGACTGCATATTCTTAGAGAAGCATAAACCCTTGGACATACATCTTTAGGGTTTAAATTTTTCTAGAGACCTAAACTGACTTGATTCAATTTAGTTGCCTAGCAGGTGAGGTTGATTTCTTGATTGACCACCTCACTTTCCTGAACTAAAGTAATTTACATTTCAACTTAGGCAACCAATTAGTTCTATTTCACTTGGTAGTGGTGCATTAGGACCATTGTTTCCCTTGATTGGGTTGCACCACTTCTGCTTTATTGGACTTAAAAGCATCATATAGACCTATTTGATATTAGGGTTTATACACTAAGGTAGAGCACATTTGCATGCCATACTAAATGGAAATTCATATAACAATTGAGACTTTCAAAAACTGTTGTGTGCTCCACCACAATCTTGTTTGAATTGAATTAAACAAGGAAACCCTAAAAGAAAAAAATTAATACAAGCACTTGAACCACAAAATCCACTACCCCAATTAAAGCTTGTATTGAAAATCCTTTGTCTGTGCACTTCACACTCACAAATCTAATTTTAAGGGCAACACCCCCAAATGCCCAATCACATTCCAAGAGCACTTTAAGCCCAAGCTTAAAACTTAGCAGACGTGCCCTAGGCATGACTAAATTACTTGGTAAGTGAAATTTAATTGAGTAAAAATCAAGGTATTGTCTATTTGGACAACTGGTGACAAGAAATGTCGGTGCGATAACTGCGTTAACCTCTAGTGGTGTCTCGCCGTGTGGGGTGTCCTAGGGGGTCCCACCATTCTGGCCAGCCAAGTAATTCATGGGTTGGTTTAACTCAATTCCATCTTAAGATACCAGGTTTAGATCCAATTAGGGTATACAATTTAAGGCTAGCTTTCTTGCTTGATTTGGGGCTCTCTCATCTTTCTTCCTAGGCCTTTGCCTTAATTCCACCAGCCCCTTGTAGCTGGTTGTGTCTTCCTAAAAAAGACTATCTCTTATCTCTATCAGCATCTTTTCTTAAATATCCATGAACCCATATCATTCTTTTGACCCTCAGGGTCCTCCATCTCCCAACCCAACCATGATTTCGACTCCTCCTAGTTGGGAGACTCATCCTAACCAGCTGGGATATGATCATCCTTATCCCCCAGCTTATTTAGAACCTGAACCTCATGGATTCAACCCTTATCTAGATTAGAACCAATTGAAAGCCATAGTTGCTAAATTCAGGGAATATAACAAGGACTATACAGATCAATGTGCCAAGCTTCTGGAGCAAATTAGACTATCACAGGCACAATCTCAATCTTATCACTCCTCCTAGGAACAAGAGACTTGGAACAACCAGCCTAATGGGTCTAGTGACCCATATTTTGGATCCACTAGCTACTCTACTGATTCTTGCAACCATGGGGAGGCATCCTGGACTCAGCCAACCCAAAAGGCACCTTTGGACCTAATCTGTGATTTGAGGAATGCACCATTTCTAATACACCTGTACTTGATGATATATCACTAAGGAATTGGAATAATGGATCACAAGTACAGGACCACATAACAGGTTCTCAATCAACTCCCTCTATAGTCAGCCTCACTCAGGGTGATACACCTATTGATTCATATCCAAGTTCGTATAACCCTGAGTGGAGAAAGAATCCTAATCTTTCATGGCCACCACAAAGACCGACTCAGACTGAACATCAATCTAGGCTAGCCCAATATTCCACTCAAACCACTTTATGGAAACCATCTAGTCCAGGCCAACCCACAATCACCTTTGAAGATATCATGAACATTTTGTTGGACTTTGACAAGAAAAATGAAGAAACGTTGACTAAGTTGGAAAATCAAGTGAAATGTCAAGGGGATCAAATCAAGAGACTTCAACAATCACTTTATCCCCGGATGCAAATGCCTTTTCACTCCTATTCTCCACCTATTCTTCCGACCCCTCCTCCAATCTATCATACATGCCATTGTACAGGGGCCAACTCTTTGGCCTCTAAAAGGAAGAGAAAAGCTAAGAGCCCACCCAAACGATCTGATTCGGGCTCAACCAAAAATCATAAGACCAAATCCACATCCAGCTCTGATTCAGACTCTAGGGACAAAAAGAAGAAAAAGGCTTCTGAAGTTGATTTGACCTATTTACCCTTTCTTGAGGCCTTGAAGAAAGAGTCACAAAAGAAGAAAAAGACTTGCACACCTAAAGAGGTGGTTTTATCAGCTAACATAAGTGCATTTGTTTTTGGCATTCTACAGCCCAAAAAGACTGACCCTGGCAAACCTTTCATATCTTGTGCCATCAAGGGATTCACCTTTAATAGAGCCCTTGTGGATCTAGGTTCTTCCATTAGCTTGATTCCTATCGCCCTTTTTGACCGCACCAGACTTGGAGATCTACACCACACACCTGTCACCATTAGAATGGTAGATGGCTCCATTAAAACACCTAAGGGGGTAGTTCAGGATGTGATCATCAAAGTGCAAGGTCTTAGTTTTCCAGTTATTTTATTGTTTTGGACATGGATATACCGGAAAAGCTAAGTAATTCACCCATCATTCTAGGTCGACCTTTCTTGGCTACGGCCAATGCACGGATGGACTGTTACTCAGGATGTATGGAGATGAATGGCGGCAATGAGAAGATTCACTTTGATATTTATGCAGCCGCTAAGAAAACAAAGTCAGGGTATTTTCTAGATGATACGGAAAGTGAGTCAGAGGGTAATTCGGAAGAAACTATGGCAATTGACACCTGGGTATTACCACATGACCCGAATCAACAATCCACTAGATCACATAAGTCACCCTCAATACCATTTCAAATCATTGATAGCATGGTTGACTATCTTGATCGACCTAGCCCAATTCAAGCCCCTGCCCCTTGAAATGAATCCCAGATTGCTCAATTGATCAAAATGATTCATGAAATAAAAGATGCTAGTGCATGAGACTATGATGATATAAGAAAAGAGCTTCATAGAATCTGGGATGAGCAACAAAAATCAGAAGTGTTTGAATTTGGGTCAGGTGTGTCACAATCGATTTGTGATTCGGTGCTAGTCATGTAGGATTCTATTGATCAAACACCCAAGGTGGATGATATTGATGATCCGATTGAAGTTGAGAATGGAGATTTATTCGAGAATCTTGATCTTGATTTAGGGCTTGAATACCAATCATTTCATTTTGAGGAACCAAGAATTAAGGGACCTGAATATGATTTTGTTGTATTTGAGAATACCCATGGAGACATTGATGAATTAATTCAAATGATCTCATACATGGAGCAACAAAATCAAAAAGACTATAACAACTCCTCAATCAATGATTCAACCCATTCCACTTTCATGGAGGGACTCACTAGTAAATCTAATGCCCAATTTCATCTAAGTGAAAAGGCGAAAATATCCCCCTATGAAATAGATATTCAAGAAATTAAAAGATTATTGGGGATTACGTATGATGAGTTATCGGAGGAAGCTAAAAATTTTGGGGAATCATGTGATAATTGGGAATTGGCATTGGAAAATTTGGAAGAGATGAAAGAAGAAGATGATACCCAAGCATCTTTGGTAGAGACAGAGACTGGTCACTGGACCTTGATTTCCAGATCTGACCACACTACTTGGGTCATGCCTTCCATTCATCACCATTATCAAGACCCATATGACTTTACCCCACACAACTCCACCCATACCCCTACCACCCACATTCTTCATCACCTCTTCGGGATGCCTTCACCTACATTTCTTCCAGGCACCCATATTTATCTGTCTTTCTTCTGTAGCATCTGGCTGCAAATAATCCTAAGCCCCATCTACATATTTTTCTAATTATTTGGGATTAAAATTCATGGACAACTGGTCCGCATTTGCAGTCCTCTGTTGGTGAATGAGACTAAAATTCTTTTCATTTTACTCGTTATTCTCAATACTGTATTAACATATCCTTTTTGAGTGTACACCTAGCTGGAGGCATTAATCTCAGCACTTATATATAGCATATTTTATTTGGCATATTTTCCTGCATATTGAAGTTTAGGTGTTGGAATAAGAGGAACGTCAAAATTCAGGAGCTATTCTAGCTGATTTCTAACCTTTTACTCCCTGTCTTAATTTACTTTTCGCTATATTCATGCATGAGGACATGCAAGAAAGTAGGCATGGGGGGGGCGTACTAATTGTAAACTGAAAATTTTTATGCTAACACCTAGGAAAAACCTTTAGTACATCATGCTAATTGCACTTTAGGGTCCTTAAATTAAGAACAACTGACTCCACCTCCAATGCTCTCATTGGAGCTAAAAATCATCCGCAACCGCCACTTTCGACTCATCCACTCACCTTTTTGTTCTAAATTTAGGGCCAAGCTAAATGTAACCTAAATTAGGGTAATCTTCGAAGTGAAACTTTTGAAAGGTTATACATAGCATGTATATATTGCATTCATGAATAAGATTTTTATCAAGAGAATGTATTAAGGATTTCAACCTCTAGGTGATTCCTATAATCTAGAATCCAGTATAATTTTTCACACCTACACGTAGATTTTGCAATGGATTCACGGTGAAGACTGATGAACATCTTTAGTCTATCGAGAGAAGCAGTGCTCCTTTTCCTGAACTCCTGGACAGTGTTTTGGGAGTCAGGCAGATTTTCTTCCAAAAATCCACCAAATAGTGTGAGATGAGAGTAGAGTGTACTGGTGCTCTAAGATTAGTGCAAGGAATATGGAATCCTAGATAATTAGGTAATGATACTCAGAGATTAGGCATAGTTTTCACTCTTGGATCCTACGTATACATTTTTGTGAGAAATATTGAGAGCCACCAAATAAGGCAATTACGTGGAGAGTGAGCTTTTATAAAACTACGGCTAAGGTAGATGGTTACGACCATTCTTTATAGAATCCTTAGCTGAAGGAGGGTATTGATGTCAAGGTCAGAAATACACCGTCCTGTCCGTCTCTCCCGGTGCCATGAGTAGGCACTTCCACAAAATAAGCCACCTAATGTCTCTTGAGTACCACCAATCCCTAATAATGCCTTCTCAATAAAGTTCATGACTATATGCTAGCTTGTGTTGTGTTGAAGAAAAAAAAATTATACATAGAAACAAAAAAGAGGGAAGAAAAGAAAATGAATGGAAAAAAAAAATTGAAAAAGAGAAAAATTAGAAAAAGAAGAAAAAGTAGAGAAAAAGAGTGTGTGAATATTTAGTTGCATTGAGGCAATACCACCAAATAATGCCTTAACCTATTTTTCAGTATTTCTGTCCGCCTGAATACTGGCTGAGAAATTCTGACTTAGTGTTAATGTTATGAGAACTCAATTAAAGTGTTAATGCCAAGTGAGACCACCAAATATGGATCATACGTGAGAATCTGGTGAGATTGTGAGCTCTAAGAAAAAGAAAGAAAAGAAAAGAAAAAGAAAAAGAAGAAAAAAGAGAGAATGAATACAAAGGAACCAAAAGAGAGCATAGTTTTTCTTGTCTTTCTCTGAGTTGAGTTACTGACGGGAACCATTCTCGCGCATTTGAAAGTTGTCGAAAATCGCAGTATAGTCACGCAAAAACATTCGTCAAATATTAAGTTTGTAAAAATAGTGAGGCTTGAGTCCCGATCATTCGTCTCTAGGAGGCGCTGCTTTTACTTTTGAAATCGATCTTTTTGTCGCTCTACTTCGTTTAAAATCAAATGCCGGTTTATGATTATTACGTATTGAAGTACAACATGCTTAGTTGCAAGTATATCAGGAATTAAAAATGGGCAACATTAATCACTCAAAAGATATTGCAATAAGCTCATGGTGATTCTCAACACATAGACATATATATAAAAATATATCTTCTATTCATTCAAGAGAGTGTTTGCAACATAGAAGGTAGAAGAAAGCTTGTACATGAATGCTTAAAAATGTAAATCTAGCTACCAGAAAATGATCGCATACAAGAATCTATGGGGGGATTTTGCATGCATCATTAGGGGAGAATAAGGGCTACACTACTAAGAAGTAAATAAAAGCAGTAAAAATCATGGAGAGCATAAACTAAATCTAGCAGAATAAATGGCATTAACGGGTGGCCCCTAATGGCCTTGGAGTGGTCGGGAGAAGAATGAGGGGCGGCCAATGTAGCTTAGGCCGACCCTTGGAGAGAGGGAGGATTGATCCAGCATCCCAGCTTGATGTCCTCCATGGTGGTGGTAGTGAGCTCGTGGAGGTGGAGTGGCTGGCTAAGTGGAGGTGGCGTGAATGGCACCAATGGAGTGAATTTTGCCAAGGAAGTGAATGGCTGCAAATGGCCACCCCTTAGGTCTTTTTATAGACCTAAGGGAAGCTCTCTAGAGAATTATGGAATTCTCTAGAGAGGCCTATGGTGGGAGCTCGTGGGAGAGTGAGAGAGAGAGGATGGATGATGGTTTTTAGATCCACCAAATGTGGATCTAAAAATTGAATTGCTCTTGGCTGCTAATTTTGGCAACCAAGGCAACCACATATGGTAGAGAGTTCTAGAGAACTCTAGGATAGGTATTTTTGTGTGGATGGTGTGTGTGGGTCGAAACTTAGGTGGCTAGGTTGATTAGGTTAGGTTCTAGTAGGTTTAGGTCAAGGTATGTCTCAAATTAGGGTTATAAACCCTAATTCACTAAGGTAAAGTGCAATTAAACTTAGTACAAGTTTAATTGGGTGTGTGGAAACTTAGTTGAGAGTAAACCAACTAAATTAATTTAGGTCTAGGTCAATTGGATTCTCACTGAGTCCAATTGGACAGTGTGTGCTGAGATCAGGGCTCAATTGGACTCATTGAGTCCAATTGAATAGGCTGATGGAATTGACTAAGATCCAAGTCAATTAGGTTTAGTGAGGACCTAATTAGGTCCTTAGGGAGGTCTAGAGGTGATGCACTAGGGTTAGGGCACCTTAATTTAGGTTCCTATGGGGTTGGAATTGGGTTTAGGAACCTAGAGATCCAAGATCAAGGCTTAAATCACAAAATAGAAACTGGAGAGCAGTATTAGACATCTAATAATAGTGTCAGACGTATTATACTCAAAAATCAAAAGTCCAGCCTTATTTTCTGGACATCCAATCAGAGTTAAGAGGGATTTTGGATTTTATTTTGGGTATTCTGCAGAAATTGGACGTCTAACAAAGTGTCTGGATGTCCAATAACACTGCAAAAGTGGGTTTAAGGTGTGCGGGAGATGGCTAAGGGTTCTGGACATCCTATAATTTATTTGGATGCCCAGATAAGGGTTGGAACTAGGGTTTTAGGGCTTCCTAGGGTGTTGTGACCTAATCTAAGGGTGGCTAAGGTTTGGGGAAGTCTCTAGGATGTCCTAGGACTAGGATGGACCTAAGCTCTTCATATTTTATTACTTTATTTCTACTTAATAGAATAGCAAGCTTTTAACCCCCTTACATTATTGTTCCTATATCTAAACTAAGCCTTCTGCTCCAGCTCTGCTACAACTCCTGTTATTCCAGATCCAGCTTCAGATCCTGCTCCAGATCTGCTTATTGCCTGCAATCGACATAATACACTTAATCAGCACATTATAACATTATTTATGCATAGCTAAAGGAAAGCAGTAAGGATGCAGATAATGCGTATGCATGCGTGAATAACCCTAACTTATGCTAAGTCCTAGCTTAATCTAGGTCAACTAGGACCTATGATTGCTGCGCAATCATACTCCCATGCCTAAATCTTGCTAGTCCCTAGCAAATGCAAGACTAATTTATTTACAGAAAGGGTCCCTAAGGGACTAATTATTTTATCAAGTGTATGCATAGAGATTTTTCTCCTTTTTGTTTTCATCGTATGCTCTAGAAATCTAGACAATCGTGAAAGTGCAGCTATGTAGCTTTTGCAATGGATTCGAGTGAAGAACTAATATACCTCTAAAGCCTGTACTTGACCCCTAGTAAAAATTCTAGCGGGATAGGCGGACTTCTTCCCTTAGAGTATTTAAAATATTCTATGGATTCCACCCCAGCTTTGGCTTAGGTAGAGAATCTTTGAGGGAAAGGATTATATATTTGGTGGCTCATTCTCACTTGGTGCTACATAGAGACTAGTGCTACAGAATCTTGATTCCCAGATTACTAAGTAACTCAACTCAGAGAAAGATGAGAAAAACTATGCTCTCTTTTTATTCCTTTGTATTCATTCTCTCCTTCTCTTTTTCTTTTTCTTTTCTTTCTTTTTCTTAGAGCTCACAACCTCACCAGATTCACATATACGATCTGTATTTGGTGGTCTCACTAGGCATTAACACTTTAATTGAGTTCTCATAACCCTAACACTAAGTCGGAATTCCTCAGCCAGTATTCGGGTGGTCAGAAACACAAGAAAGATAGGTTAAGGCCATATTTGGTGGATCTCAATTTTATTTCGTGGTATTGCCTCTATGAAATAAACACTAAATATTCATTCTTTTCTCTGCTTTTTCTTCTTTTTCTAATTTTTTTTTCAGTTTTTCTTTCTTTTCATCATTCTTTTTCTTTTTCTTTTTCTCTTTTTTTTTAATTTTTCCTTTTTCAGCATAACACAACTGGCATACATCCATGAACTTTATTGAGGAGGCATTATTAGGGATTGGTGGTACTCAAGAGATATTGGGTGG
This sequence comes from Thalassia testudinum, assembly GCA_037157565.1. Lineage (NCBI taxonomy): Eukaryota > Viridiplantae > Streptophyta > Magnoliopsida > Alismatales > Hydrocharitaceae > Thalassia > Thalassia testudinum. Next base: position 6,077,007 of record JAZHRO010000035.1, on the reverse strand, counting down.
CTTATATGGTGGAAGTACCTACTCACGGCACCGGGAGAGACAGATAGGATGGTGTATTTCTAACCTTGACATCAATACCTTCCTTCAACTGAAGATTACGTAGAGAATGATTATAACCATCCACCTTAGCCTTAGTTTTATGAAAACTCGCTCTCCGCATATTTGCCTTATTCTGTGGCTCTCAAAATTTCACACAAAAATGTATATGCGGGAACCGAGAGAAAAAACTATGTCTAATCTTAGAGTATCATCACCTAATTATTAGGATTCCAGATTCCTCGTACTAATCTTAGAGCACCAGTACACTACTCTCATCTCACACTATTTGGTGGATTTTTGGAAGAAAATCAGCCTGACTTCCAAAACACTTTCCAGGGGTTCAGGAAAAGAAGCACTGCTTCTTCTCGACAGACTAAAGATGTTTATTAGCCTTCACTGTGAATCCATTGCAAATTCTACGTGTGTGTGAAAAGTTGTACTAGATTCCAGATTACATGAATCAACTAAAGGATAAAATCCCTAATGCATTCTCTTAATAAAATAATCTTATTCATGAATGCAATATGTATATATGCTATAGACATGTAACCTCACGTAATTTGTACTTCGTGAATTTCCCATATCGGGTTACAATTAGCTTGACCCTAAATTTAGAACAAAAGGTGAGCGGGTGAGTCGGAAGTGGCTGTTGCGAACGATTTCTAGCTCCAATGTGAGCATTGGAGGTGGAGTCAGTTGTTCTTTTATTTAGGGTCATAAAGTACATTTTACATGCAGCTCCGAGGTTTTCCTAAGTGTTGGCATGAAAATTTTTTCAGTTTTTGCTGTATCTACCCCCCATGGCTAAGTTCTTGCATGTCCTCATGCATGAATGTAAAAGAAAATAAATACTGCAGGGAGAGAATGAGTAGAAATCACCTGTAATTGCTCCTGAAATTATATTCAGCACCGGCCAACCTGTTAGCATGTAATATACAAAAAAGGGAATATGCTAAAACAAAAATATGCTATGTATAAAAATGGTTATGTATAGATGATGGTGAAATGTGGAGTGAATGGTATCTATACGTGCTGAGTTTAACGCCTCCAGCTGGGCGAAAACTCAATCAGATGTGTCATTTCTAGCATAGGAGTTGGCTAAGATTAAGAGAAAGATATGCCCGTATGCTCCCAGAATCAGTGGTCTGGAAATGCGAACCAACTGATTGTGCACCCCTACTCCAAAAAGTCTAGCTATAAGAAAGTGTGGAGTGGTGGCGGAAAATAGAGGATAATCAAAGGGGGGATCATGATGTTGATTCAGTTGATTTATCATGTCCCACAATTCAGCAGGAAGTTGCTGAGGGAGTAGATCAAAATGTATCTCAGAACCAGAATCTGAGTCATAGGGATCCTCATAATGATAATTGACATCAAAGATCATGCCCTCTCTAGGCTCTGGGTCATATGGGGGTATCCGTGAAAGTAGAAGATCTGTGGGGAGGTCACTGAAATCCTCATTAGAAATTACTTTGTTCTCATCAGTACCCATCTCTGATTCATCAGAGGCTATCTCCTCAGGCTCAGAGTCGAGCCATCTATTAGATTGACTAGGATGATAGGTGCGTCCCGAGCTCCTTATGCTTAAAGCTTCACCCTCATATGCATTGGGTTCCTCAGTAATTTTGGCATCCATAGCTATTTCTGGTCTTCGGATGTCATGATCGGGGATACAAAGTGTCATCTCAAAATCTCTAGCATCCGAATTAGGGATGTAGGTGAAAGAAGAAAAGTGCAGATCAAAAGATGTTGGTTCCAGCATAGGTTCACCTACAATGGGAAGTGGCCTAGGTTGATTAGTAGTGTCGCATATAATACTTGCCTCAAGATCCATATCCTCAATTGGATCTACTTCCCTTGTCTCGATTGGGTTATCTAACCAGAGAGGTGTCTCCCAAGATTTAGGATAATCTGATTGCAGCTCAGTCCTGGAGATATCAGTCCTTTCCTCCTCAATTTCAGATGAACCCATTCGGCATACTTCCTGCTCCTGTCTCATATCCATGCTAGATTTTTTTTCCCCTGAGTGATCTTCTAGTATCTGCTCCCAAGAATCTTCTGTGTGTCCTTTTGGCTTAATCGTTTCGGATTCCTCGAGGTCTTCAAGGCTATTTTCCACTTGATATCTCAAAAGTAGTAGTTCTTGAGTTTCTCGATTTTGTCTCATTAGCCTTGTTATCTCTGTTGTTTCCCAAAGAAGCTCCATCACAGCTTGTTGGTGGGAAATCTAGCTTTGTCTTTGGTTCGGCTTAATGATAGCCAAGATTTCGTGTAGATGGGATGCGACCTTGTCCTTAGCACTCGCTATAGCTCTCTGTATTCTGTAATGCAGTCGCATATGCATCAATAGCTCTTCAGGGGTTCCAGCGGTGAATTAGGTCTGCCCATATTCCATGGGTGAGAAGCAGGAGTATGAAATCCATATCCTGGGTTATAAGATGCGGTCCTTTGAGGGACATACTGGTATGGGTCATAATATCTAGGGTTAGGATATGGGTTAACCATTTCGGTAAGTCGAGGAGAAGGATCAGGCGAAGCGAAAAGTCATCTTCGCCACCTTGGGTTCTGATCCCAAGGTTGAGCTGATTCAGTGACCCAAGCTCTTAAATAAGCTCGTGGGTCCAGCTCTTCTGGATCCTGATTAGGTCCAGATCCAGTGTTAGCCATCGCGACTCAGTAGATAGAAGAAATGGGGGAGAAGATGGTCCGGGAGAGGTGACTCGCCTCCTTGAGAGTGGCTCCCAAGGTCCAACCAAGTGAGGTCGAAGTGACCTCCTTCCGTGCATACACCGCCCAACCCCTGGGTTAGTGTAGCCACATAGGACAAGGCTAAGGCCTTGTCAATCAAATGATCCTTATAGATCAAGTGACCAGATTTTTTGTTAGGGATTTGAATTCCTGAAGATAAGTTCATTGTACAACCGACTGAAAGTGAATCCTGCCTCCCAAGCTAACCCAGCCAGTCTGGTTACGAGGGAACTAAGGGGAAGGTTCTTCCTTTGGCTTACGCCTCCGGTTCCGTTGACCCCCGAGCCACTATCGTTTGACACTACCCTACAGACTTAGTCACCAGGTTTGGCAAGAGAGGTTAAAAACACCCAATAGTATGACAACGAACTTGGGTTGATTCCGTGTTTTAAAATTAATTTTAACCGGTTTTCTTCAGTGGGGTTTGTGGTGAGTGGCCCACAAGGTGACCAAGCTCACCAGCTAAGTAGACTTGATTAAGTCTAGGTTAGCCCAAGGTGTGGTCTCTAGTTGTAACCCTAAAGATTCAACCTAAGTTGCATGCACTTCTAGGGTTTTTTTTTCTTATTTCAGCAGACCACAAAAGTAAAGTTGGTTCTCTGATGATAATTGGAATCCAATTAATTTGAAATTTTGCGAGTAGATTCCTTTTTCAATTAATTTTTCAAAGACTATTTTTTTGGAATTTTTACTATTTCAACCAATTTTTTAGGGAATTTTGAATATTAGGAAGTCAGATCTGAAATTTTGACTCCTGGTCGATTTTTCACTTTGAAACAGTATCAAATGACCTTCAAAAATTCATAAAAAATATGAAAAATAAATCCAATGAGATCAGATTTCAAACCCCACCATTTTTAGTTAAAACAAATTTGCAGATTGCTCAGAATCACTTTTTGAAATTTCAAAAATTTTGAATCTAGGTCAGTTTGACCCCCATGCACTTCACAAATTTTTAAAAATTGTATACTTGGAATTTTTTCAAAATAATGGTGGTTTTTGAAAGATGGTTTGAAAATGAAGGTTTAGCTTGAATTTCAGAATTTTTCTCTTACTAGTATTTCAGCAATCGAATTTTTAAATCAAGCTTGAAATCTAGCCGAAAATCAGGAGATGGTGGAAAAGATTTTTAGAGAGGTTTGAATTTGAAATTTAAGCCTTCCACCAAAAAGATTTTTTTTTTCAAAACTCTTGCACATATTTCTCTTTTTTCAAAAGGAATTTTTCAAAAGATTCAATGAAAATATCTTTTTTTTTCTTTTTCCAACTAACCTAGATTCAAAAGGAAACATAATCTAGATTTCTTTCCAAAATTTTTCATTTTTTTTTATTTTTTTTCACGAAAATGAGAAAAATATTCCTTTTTTTTCTTTTTTTTTCATAAAAGAAATTGTAGGAAGTAGATCTAGGCCTAGGGTTCAGAAAATAAACCTAATCTAAGAGAATGTGATGTGCACCTGATTTCTTTTCCGCGCTCGTTGTGTGCGCAGATCCTGTTTTTCTTCCATGTTGTCCTACACATCAAAAACAAAGTAGAGGCAAATTCGTTAGTGAAATATTAAAAGATCGAAATCAAGAAAAATGATGTTGCCTCTCCGGCAACGGTGTCATTTGACAGAAGGCATTCTCACGCATTTGAAAGTTGTCGGAAATCGTAGTATAGTCGCACAAAAACGTTCGTCAAAAATTAAGTTTGTAAAAATAACGAGACTTGAGTCCCGGTTGTTCGTCTCTGGGAGTCGTTGCTTTTACTTTTGAAATCGATCTTTTTACCGCTCTACTTCATTTAAAATCATATGCCGGTTTACAATTATTACGTATTGAAGTACGACATGCTTAGTTGCAAGTATAACATGAATTAAAAGTAGGCAACATTAATCACTCAAAAGATATTGCAATAAGCTCATGGTGACTCTCAACACATAGACATATATATAAAAATATATCTTCTATTCATTCAAGAGAGTGTTTGCAACATAGAAGGTAGAAGAAAGCTTGTTCATGAATGCTTAAAAATGTAAATCTAGCTACCAGAAAATGATCGCATACAAGAATCTACGGGGGGATTTTGCATGCATCATTAGGGGAGAATAAGGGGTACACTACTAAGCAGTAAATAAAAGCAGTAAAAATCATGGAGAGCATAAACTAAATTTAGCAGAATAAAGGGCATTAAGGGGTGGTCCCTGATGGCCTTGGAGTGGTCGGGAGAAGAATGAGGGGCGACCAATGTAGCTTAGGCCGACCCTTGGAGAGAGGGAGGATTGATCCAGCATCCCGGCATGATGTCCTCCATGGTGGTGGTAGTGAGCTCGTGGAGGTGGAGTGGCTGGCTAAGTGGAGGTGGCGTGAATGGCACCAATGGAGTGAATTTTGCCAAGGAAGTGAATGGGTGCAAATGGCCACCCCTTAGGTCTTTTTATAGACCTAAGGGAAGCTCTCTAGAGAATTATGGAATTCTCTAGAGAGGCCTATGTTGGGAGCTCGTGGGAGAGTGAGAGAGAGAGGATGGATGGTGGTTTTTAGATCCAGCAAATGTGGATCTAAAAATTGAATTGCTGTTGGTTGCTAATTTTGGCAACCAAGGAAACCACACATGGTAAAGAGTTCTAGAGAACTCTAGGCTAGGTATTTTTGTGTGGATGGTGTGTGTGGGTGTGTGTGGGTCGAAACTTAGGTGGCTAGGTTGATTAGGTTAGGTTCTAGTAGGTTTAGGTCAAGGTATGTCTCAAATTAGGGTTATAAACCCTAATTCACTAAGGTAAAGTGCAATTAAACTTAATACAAGTTTAATTGGGTGTGTGAAAACTTAATTGAGAGTAAACCAACTCAATTAATTTAGGTCTAGGTCAATTGGACTCTCACTGAGTCCAATTGGACAGTGTGTGCTGAGATCAGGGCTCAATTGGACTCATTGAGTCCAATTGAATATGCTGATGGAATTGACTAAGATTCAAGTCAATTAGGTTTATTGAGGACCTAATTAGGTCCTTAGGGAGGTCTAGAGGTGATGTACTAGGGTTAGGGCACCTTAATTTAGGTTCCTATGGGGTTGGAATTGGGTTTAGAGACCTAGAGATCCAAGATCAAGGCTTAAATCTCAAAATAGGAACTGGAGAGCAGTATCAGACATCTAATAATAGTGTCAGATGTCTTATACTCAAAAATCAGAAGTCTATACTTGTTGTTTGGACGTGCAATCAAAGTCAAGAGGGATTTTGGGTTCTATTTTGGGTATTCTGCAGAAATTGGATGTCTGACAAAGTGTTTGGACGTCCAATAACACTGTAGAAGTGGGTTTAAGGTGTGCGGGAGATGGCTAAGGGTCCTGGATGTCCTATAACATTTCTGGACATCTAGATAAGTGTTGGAACTAGGGTTTTAGGGCTTCCTAGGGTGTTGTGACCTAATCTATGGGTGGGCAAGGCTTGGGGAAGTCTCTAGGCTATCTAAGGGCTAGGATGGACCTAAGCTCTTCACAATTTACTGCTTTATTTCTACTTAATAGAATAGCAAACTTTTAACCCCCTTACATTATTGTTCCTATATCTAAACTAAGCCTTCTGCTCTAGCTCTGCTGCAACTGCCGTTATTCCAGATCCAGCTTCAGATCCTGCTCCAGATCTGCTTATTGCCTGTAATCGACATAATGCACTTAATCAGCACATTATAACATTATTTATGCATAGGTACAGGAAAGCAGTAAGGATGTAGATAATGCGTATGCATGCGTGAATAACCCTAACTTATGCTAAGTCCTAGCTTAATCTAGGTCAATTAAGACTTATGATTGCTGCGCATTTTGCTTCAAAAAAAAAAATGATTGCTGCGCAATTAATTACTTAATAATTTGGGAATCTAGATCTATAGTACTACTTTTTATGTAGCACAAAGTGAGTGTGAGCCACCAAATAAACAACCATTTCCCTTTAAAATTCTCTACCTAAGATTAAAGCCGGGGTGGAATTCATAGAATATCTTGAATACCCCAAGGAAAGAAGTCCGCCTATCCCGCTAAAATTTTACTAGGAGGCAAGTACGGGCTTTAGAGGTGAATCAGGTCTTTCACTCGAATCCTTTGCAAAAGCTACGTAGCTACACTTTCACATTTGTCTAGATTTCTAGAACATAGGATGAAAACAAAAAGGAGAAAAATCTATAGGCATACACTTGATAAAATAATCAATCCCTTAGGTACCCTTATTTGAATAATTTAGCCTTGCATTTGCTAGGGACCAGCAAAGTTTAGGCATGGGGGTATGATTGCACAGCAATCATGGGTCCTAATCAACCAAAATAATGTTTGAACCTAGCTTAATTTGTGGATATTGCACTCATATCTTGCATATCATGCAATGCATCAGTCTATTTAGAATAAGATGAGATATCTTGCTATTTAATGATTTTTATTACTATTTGTTGGTAATAAAGTGATCTAGGATGGAGATAGCGGAATAAAGCAATAAAGGAAGAAGAAGACTGATCCAGATAAGAGGAGTGAGGAGGATTGCCTTATCCCTACCCTTAGAAACCCTAGGACAGCCTTCCGAAACCCAAAACGACCTCCATTAGGGCACCTTAGCCTCAAAACCCAAATAAGATTAGCACTATCCATGTTCTTATCCACCTTATCCCTCTCCCAAACACTTAGGAACCAAAACCCACCTTAAAAACCTAAAACCCACTCTCCAGCACCTTTTAGGACATCCAGACTTCTGCTTGGACATTTGATTTTGGCAGAATAACAATCCAGGAAGCCAAAACTCATATTGACACAGAATTGGATGTCCAATTTATTATCCAGACGTCCAATTTTGTAGTATAAGACGTTTGACCACTATGATGGATGTTTGATACTGTTGTCTAGTTCCTGATTTTTGTGCTAGAAGCCTGATCTTGCCTATTTTGACCTAGGAACCCCACCGGACACCCTAGGAAACCTAATTAGAGACCTCCTAATCCTAGTCCACTATCCATAGCCCCACTTATCCTATCCCTAACCCAATTGAACCATCCCATACCTAATTGGGTGCATCTACAGTTGATTGGGTGCACCTGAGCCCAATTAGATCCACCCAGGATCTAATTGATTCATACCTATTAGGGTTACCCTAGCCTAATCACATGCACACATTCAATTAGACTTGACCTAGACCTAATTAGGTTCACTCCTATCCAATTAGACTTTCCTAAGCCTAATTAGGTCCATACCCACCTAATCTAGATTTACCCAACCTATTTAACACCTAATCCTACCAAAACCCACAACCTAGTCCTACGAAAATGCACACTCTCTCACAAACACACACACACACCTTCCTATTCTACCCCTACCAAACCCATGAAAACTCTCTTGGAAACCCCAAAAACTTGTGTCAAACCTAGATCCTAAAAAGGTGGCATTAGCTATTTTTGGAGACACCAAAAGTGGCAACCAAATGAAGCCTTCCCATAAGGATAAAGAGAGGGCCACGAAAATTCATCCCATCTCCATCCATTGTCCTCCCACTTGTGACACCCTTCCACCCTCTGAAATCATAGGGCCGTCCTGCTCGTCCAAGGCTCCCTCCATGGACGGCTAAAGAAAAAGCTCCTCCAAGGCATCTTCATGTGGGCGGAAAGAAGGAGAGCACTAGGGTGCAACACCCTCTTCTCCTCTCTTCACTTGGGCGTGTCCTTTCTTCTCCATAGAGAGGATGCCCCCTCTTTTTCTTCTTCTTTTTTGATGGCCATGAAGGCTCACCCATAGAGTCTTGTGGCTGGCCATCTTTCTTGGTAGGCGTGTAGAGGGGTTTGCATACCCAAGGTCTAGCCTACACCCTCACACAAGGCCGATGGCCCTAGTGGCACCTTCCCAATGTGAGGGATTTCCTCTATTTATATGCTTTCTAGTATAGATGTTAATTGACATTTGTTTCTATGCATAAATAATATTGCGTGATTAGTGCTTCTGTGATTGCTTGTCTTCATGTTACTTAGGCTCGTTCACACTATGCATAGCCACCATGGCCCACTTAGATGCACGTAGTCACTTAGGTTTTAGCTAGCACGTCTAGATCTAGGTTTCGTTTTGTGTCTCAAAATAAAAATAAAAAAAACATAGAAAAGACAAAAATATTAGGTTAGGTTAGATCTAGGTTAGAAAAGTGGATTCAAATCTCGATTCGTTTTCATGCCTCCCAGAGACGAACGACCGGGACTCAAGTTTTCAAAGGAATAAAATCCATCAAGTTTCGATATTATAAATGTTTTTGTCAAGGGGATTTCGCAACTATACTATGACATTGTTTTCTGAAAAATCACGATTTCTACGCTTGTTGCTCTGCATGCGCCCCTACTGGTCTAAACCTTCTTTACACGCCTTCACCTTCGCTTCATGCACGTAGGCTAGCTAGTGAGTCATGGAACCAGTCGGTTTCTTTTTGCCCTTGGCATTGTAGCTGCGACATCACGTGGCTATAGTGCCGTGACCGACCGTTCCTCACTTATCTAGTGGCCATACCACTCTCTCCCCTCCTTGTGACCTGTTGCAGCCGGTTGCAGAACCCCCCTACTTGTGCATCTCTTAGCTCGCCTCTCTCAGCACTATGTGGTGCCTCCTTCAATGCCTACGCGTGGTGCTCATCTCTCCCAAGCACGATCGACTCCTCTTCCCAGTGTGCTGCGCGCATGGCCTCTCTCCCTTTTGTTCCTTCCCGTGCACTAACACACACACACACACACACACACACCCTCTCTCTCACATGCACATATAGATACTCACTCACACACATACATACATGCGCACATATGCATATATATGATTATATACACCTGGTTACCTGTATACACATATATATTTACATATATATATATACACATATATAGTCCACTTTCTCCTACACACATCCACCAATACACCCTCCCATTCATAAGACCACGCACCTACCTATTTACCGTGCATTTTATCATGTGTGTATATGTACCAGTTGTGTACACATTCGTGATATTTGCGCACATCAAAGCATTCTACCCACACTTCCACATGCCCGCTCCACACCACACACGCCATGTAGCTAAGTTAACCCCATCTATCTAGATGACAATTAACCTAGTGTCGTGCTACATTCCCATTGAATCTCTGATTCAATCCTTACCTTATTATTATATAGTTGTATGTATACATATTTGTACTATACATATATATCATATATATATTCTACATATATATATGCTAAGTATTTCCATTCCTTTCCATTTCGTATTTTCTTTCCGCATTTCTTTTCCTTGTCTTTTATTTTGTTGATAAAGAAAAGACACAAAAAAAGAAGGAAAAACCTAAAATAGAAAAGATAACTCTTGTCTTTGTAGGTACACGATCTTGCACATAGCAAGATCCATTTTAAACTTAATTTTTGGCGAATCGCCAAGGACCAATTTTTGGCAGTAGCCAAGGATAAAATTTTGATGGGGTGCCTCAAGGCCAAGACTATCAAAAAAATTATAAAACCAAGAAAAACCCAAAAATATAACAAGCGAATGGAAATCACCTGTCGTTGGGATTGGCGTAGAAATAGATTAACCCCAAACCTACCTCCCTGAGTTCTATTCTAGCCTAAAAGTGACAATCTCAAAATCTGAGTTAGCTAGGATAATAAATTTTTGATAAACTAGTGTAGATTTTCTTGTAGGTTAACTACTTCCACTATACACAATTTGATTCTTATTTTACCTAATTAAATAACCCTAATCATGATCTAACATGAGTTTTTTGGCACCATTACCTGGGAGGTGCTATTTGGAGTTAGTTTCTACTCTCTTCCTCTGATTTTCTCTTCTCCCACCCATCTCTTCACAAGTTTGTTTCTTTATTTTTGCGCAGGTGTACCTGTTGCGAGGAGGAGAGATGTAGAGGTGGTTGGAGACGTAGGTAAATCCAAGGCATGTGCGAGAGCGTGAAGCCACCAGCATCGCATTGGAGCTTTGCCCACGTTGCTGAGGAGGTAGATGCTTTCTTCCTAGCAATTTAAGTCATTTTGTCACATTGAAAAAGGAAAAAAATTATATAAATGCATTACAAAATAAAAAACCCTAAAAAAATCTTCTTGGGATTTCTAGGATGAGTGGTTTAAAATCCACTGTTTGATTCGTTTTATCACCACCACCGTCCTTGATTTTCCACTTTTTTGCGCATAAAAAATCCAAGAGTCTTGATTCTTGGGTATTTCATGACTTGAAATTATCCTTGAGGCAAATTCGAAATCAATTGTTTGCCACACATTTTTCACCTCATTATTTTGCATTCAGGATCCAAACTTTGGTTGGGGAGTCTTGGAGTTGATTTGACTCCAACCTCACCATGACCCTAAAACTTGCCTTGATTTGATCCCGAATCTCAACCCCAATATATTCATTTCCACTTTTTTTTACGCTTTTGGTGGTTGAGTCTTGTGTGGATTCGTATTTTGGTGATTGGGAATGCTTGAATTGAAGTGTTTTGGCTCCCTTTCACATTAAATTAAAATTGACTCGTGCATCCACATTTAGAAACTTCCAATTAGGATCCCATTTGCATAATAGCATGCATTCACAAAACTAAATTGAAGGAGTGTTGTTTGGGCTTAGAGAACTTGTATTTCTTGAAAACCCAAAGATTGGTTGAATTGGTAACTAGGTGAAATAATAAAATCCATACTATCTAAGGTTGAAATCCTAAAGGCCATTCACCATCTAAAACTTCAATTTGGGGAGATTTCCCCGTTGCATGCTTGTTTTACACATTAAAAAATCAACGCACTTGGGCATTACCCGTATACAACACCCTTCACATTCCCAAGCACTTGTATCCTAAACCTCTTAATTTAAAATTGGTAGTAACTTGACCCCACTATGGTTTGGAGGTCTAACTACCTGTGTGTAGTGCTTATGTGCTGGTGCGGGTTCCCGTGTCCTATTGGGTGTCTAAGACTGGGGCAAACAGCCTTTCTATCCGGCCCAGTGGTTCCACGATGCTCATATTCGGTTCCATAGGTTGCGATAGTAGGTAACTTAGATCATCACCTTTAGAGGCTAGGACCTTGATTGTTTGATTTGTCATCAACTGCACCTATTCGGCATCCTTTCTCTTATCCCCTTATCTCTTCTCATCACCCTAATTCTTCTTGCGGCAGTGCATGTTTGGGAGGAGGTCACAAAACCCTGAACTTTTTGAATTGTCTGATAACTCTGGACGGGTAGAAGCTGGTGAATCGTCCTCCTCCTCTGTAAACTTGATTGCATGCCCACCCCAAAATCCTGAGGGAGGAAATCACCCCCCTCCAAATCCACTAGGTGGTGGAGTTGTTGACCCATTAACCTGCCTCCAAGCCTAAATGGTGTTATATACTGAGCAGATTGAAGCCATTAGGGAGACATTGGAGGAAATGCAAAACCCTCTTGAATAGGAGGAGCCTAGGTCTCTTAACTCTTATCAAAATCCTGTTGCTACAGAGACCCGTGGGCAGATTCGTGTCCCCGAGGGCAGGGAGGATTTTGAACTAAAACCTAATGTAATCAGCCTAATCAATCTCCATTACTATGGAGTGGCCAATGAATACCCTTTTCTTCACTTGGAGGACTTAACCCATTTAGCAGAAATGATTAAACCAAGAAACATCAGGTTGCACATCGTCCTCATGAAAATGTTCCCATTTTTGTTGTGGGATAAAGCTGCGCAATGGTTGTGCACTATTGGGAAACCTCTTCAATCTTGGGAAGAGATGCATATAGCATTTCTCAAGAAATTTTTCCCAATCGGGTGCACCAGTGAGCTTCACTGTGTGATTACTTCTTTCACACAACAAAACAGTGAGTAGTTTCATGAGACCTCGGAAAGGTATAATGACCTCCTCAAGAAATGTCCACACCATGGTCTGCCCAAGTGTCATGTAGCCCAGATTTTCTATTTGGGCTAAATGAAACTTTGAGGTAGATTGCGGATGCTTCCTACGGAGGGAATTTCATGAATAAAGATGAGGATGGAGCGTTTAAACTTTTTGAAAATATGAGTGAGAATTTTATAAACAATGCCTCCATTGTTGCCTTTAATCAGACCTGCACACCTCGTAGCAGAGCACACGAGGTTGACACGGGATCTTCCCAATCATCCACTAATTTAAATTTAGTTGCACAAAAATTGGATGAAGTCTCCCTTGTTCATAAGATGCTGGACGAATTCCTGGCCAACCGTACCTGTCTAGTGGCTCACACTTCGACTCCTCCACCATTTCACAAACCCAATCCTTCCCAAGTCAGGCTTATATCTAGGAATCCCGCAAGACAAGCACCTTCCCTACCAAGTGTTGCGCCAAGAGACTGAGTAAGTAATGTGGATCTAGCATTTTCTAGTAAGTATTATGACATGGAGGACCAAGCCTCCATGTACTCGAATGCATTACCATATGCAGACTCATCTTCTACATTCGAAGACGTGTGCACCCGAGGAATAACCCATATTTTGCTACTTATAACCTAGGGTGCCGCAGCCATCCAAATTTCGCATGGTTCAACAACCCTCAGTGCCAAAACCCTACTGGTGGACCAATGCGAACGTCCGCTCCCATCATCCTAAGAGCCCAATATAATCCTTCGGTAAATCCACTGCAGGGCCCTTATACACCTCAAACAGATCATGCATTAGGCACTTTTGAAAAATCGATGCGAATGATGACGAAAATGTCCAAGTGCCATGAAGAAAACATAACCTCTCTTCAACACCAATTAACATAGCAGAATGCTGAGATCAGTCAACTATGCATGATGACTCGATCTCAGGGCACTCTTCCTGGCCAACCTACCCCAAACCAGCGAAATTTCGTACCTCATGGTCTGCAACCACAGGTATGACCTTCTCAGGGGTAGGTTCATCAAATTCTACAAGCTCCGAGTACTCCACCTAGATTTCAGGCTAATCCCACAACAACGCATCAACCATATATCCCTATTGTGAACACTCCTCCGCCTTATGATCCCACTGCACCTGCAACATCCAATATGATTACTACGAGGAGTGGTAAACAAACCGTTGATCCACCTCGACCTAACCCTGGCCCATCTTCTTCATCATCCACTCATCTGGGTTGTGCACTGCATTCACATGAGGATGATTGATTGCGCAGCAATCATAGGTCTTAATTGACCTAGATTAAGCTAGAACTTAGCATAAGTTAGGGAAATTAATGCACTCATAAGCATTATCTACATCTTTATTGCTTTACTTTAGCTATACATAAAATAATGCTATAATGTGCTGATTAAGTACATTATGTCGATTGCAGGCAATAAGCAGATCTGGAGTAGGATCTGAAGCTGGATTTGAAATAACAGGGTTGTAGCAGAGTTGGAGTAGAAGGCCTAGTTTAGATGTAGGAATAATAATGTAAGGGAGTTAAAGTTTGCTATGCTATTAAGTAGGAATAAAGCAGTGAAATGTGAAGAGCTTAGGTCCATCCTAGCCCTAGGATAGCCTAGAGACTTCCCTAAGCCTTAGCCACCCTTAGATTAGGTCACAACACCCTAGGAAGCCCTAAAACCCTAGTTCCAACCCTTATCTAAACGTCTAGATAAGTTATAGGATGTCCAAAACCCTTAGCCATCTCTCGCACACCTTAAACCCACTTCTGCAGTGTTATTGGATGTCCAGACATTTTGTCAGACGTCCAATTTCTGAAGAATACCCAAAACAGAACCCTGATTTCCCCCTGACTCAAATTGGACATCCAGAACTAAAGTATGGACTTCTGATTTTTGAGTATAAGTTGTTTGACCCTATTATTGGACGTTTGATGCTGGTCTCCAGTCCCTGTTTTGAGATTCAAGTCTTGGTCTTGGATCTCTAGCTCCCTAGACCTAATCCCAACCCCATAAGAACCTAAATTAAGATGTCCTAACCCTAGTACATCACCTCTAGACCTACCTAAGGACCTAATTAGGTCCTCACCAAACCCAATTGACTTAGATCAAGTCAATTACCTTCACCTAAGTCAATTGGACTCATTGAGTCCAATTGAGCTTAGATCTCAATCCACACAAGTTTAATTGGACTTGGTGAGAGTCCAATTGACCTAAACCCAACCTAATTGAGTTATTATACTTCAATTAGGTTCACACTCATTCAATTAAACTTAGGTTAAGTTTAATTGCAGTTTCCCCTTAGCAATTAGGGTTTGTAACCCTAATTCAAGACCTACACCTACCCAAACCCCTTAGGACCAAACCTAAGCCACCTAGCCACATAGAGCACGACCACACACACACACACACACCCATTCACGCACACACACTTCTCTAGAATTCTCTAGAGACCTCTTGAGATGGCGCCACCTCTTGGTTGCCAAAAGATGGCGCCACCTCTTGGTTGCCAAATTTAGCAACCAAGAGGAATTCAAATTGAGATCCACAATTCTTGGATCTCAAAGACCACATCCACCCATATGTGGCCGGCCACTCTTGGACTCTCTCTAGAGAGTTCTACACCTCTCTAGGGAGAAGCCATTGGGTCTATAAAAAAGACACCATGGGCGGCCAAACACCCCCATTCACTTCCTTGGCACTCATTCCACTTAGCCTAGCCACTTCCATCTCCACTCCACCTCCACGAGTTGAGCACCATCATGGAGGCCTCCATCTCCATGCCAGGAATTTGGATCAGCTCCCCAACCTCTCTCCACGGGTCGGCCTAAGCTCCATTGGCCGCCCGTCCTTCTCTCAGCCCCTCAAAGGCCATCAGAGACCACCTATGAATGCCCTTCCTTCTGCTAGATTAGTAACTTAGCTCTTCGTATATTTACTGCTTGTATTTACTGCTTAGTAGTGTAGTCTTACTTCCCCCCGAATGATGGTTGTGAAATCCCCCCGTTGATTCTTGTATGCAATCGTTTTCTGGTAGCTAGGTTTAATTTTCAAGCAGTTATGTATAAACTTTCCTCTAGATTTCCTTGTGCGACAACTCTCCAATGAATGAATGAAATTGCATTTATATAGATATATCTCTTTATGTGTTTAAAATCACCGTGAACTTAGTATTTATCGTATTTGCATGATTTTAGTGCCTGCTCTTTAACTGTCTATATATTTTGCACCAGCATGTCATTTCCTGAGGATATTGAAAATCTGACAATAGATGCTTTCTCCATAACTAGTCACCACCTCACTAGAATCATGTGCACAGAAACTCACACGTTCACTTTCGTGATTTACTTGACACATGTGCATGTGATCTGAGTTAATAACAGGTGCGGTGAAGTCTTAATTAAGAGATTTGAAACCGATGTGTGTCTTTAAACAAAGTAGAGTAGTAAAAAAAGATCGATTTCAAAAGCGAAAACAACGCCTCCCAGAGACGAATGGCCGGGACTCAAGTCTCGTTATTTTACAAAATAATATCTTTGTTGGATCGTACTTCACGACTATACTACGACGCTTTTTTCTATCAAAAATGCGATCTACGACTTCCCATCAAATGCTACCGTTGCCCGGGAGGCAACGTCATTTTTCTTGATTTCGATCTATCACTAACAAATCTGTTTCTACTTTGTTTTTGATGTGCAGGACAACACGGAATGAAAACGGGATCTGCATACACATCGAGCGCGGCGAGGAAAAATCAGGTGCACATCATCTATCTTAGATTAGGTTTATTTTCTGAACCCTAGGATTAGATCTACTTCCTGCACTCTCTTGTGTGAAAAAAAAAAGATTTTACTCATTTTCATGAAAAATAAAACAAAAAGACAAAATGAAAAATTTTGAAAAAAATCTAGATTAGTTTTCTTTTCGAGCTTAGGTTAGTTTGAAAAAAAAAAAGAAAAAAAAAGACATTTTCTACGAATCTTTTGAAAAATTCTTTTTGAAAAAAAAAATGTGCAAAATTTTTGAAGAAAAAAAAACATCCTTTTTGGTGGAAAGCCTAGATTTCAATTCAAACCTCTTTGAAAAGTTTTCTACCATTTTCTGATTTTTGGCCAGATTTCAAATCTAACTTAAAAATTCGATTGCCGAAAAATTCGTTATCGAAAAATTCTGAATTAGAGCTAAACCTTCATTTTCAAATCATCTTTCAATTACCACCGTAACTTGGAAAAAATTCTAAGTATAAAATTTTTAAAAATTCACGAAGTACACGGGGGTCAGACTGACCCAGATTCAAAATTTTTCAAATTTCAAAAAGTGATTCCAAGCAATACGTGAATCTGTTTTGACTAAAAATAGTTGGGTTTGAAAGCTGATATTATTAGATTTATTTTATATATTTTTCCCAAATTTTTGAAGGTCAATTGTTACTGTTTCAAAATGAAAAACCAAGCAGGGGTCAAAGCTCCAAATCTGACCCTTTAAAATTCAAAATTCCCTAAAAATTCGGTTGAAATAGTAAAAATTCAAAAAAATATTCTATGAAAACCTAATTGAAAAAGGAATCTACTCGCAAAATTTCAAATTAATTGGATTCCAATTATTATCAGAGAATCAACATTACTTTTGTGGTCTGCTGAAATAGAGAAAAACCCTAGAAGTGCAAGCAACTAGGTTAAATCTTTAGGGTTACAACTAGAGACCACACTTTGGGCTAACCTAGAATTAATTAAGTCTAGTTAGTCGATGAGCTTGTTCAACTTGTGGGCCACTCACCACAAACCCCATTGAAGAAAATGGGTTAAAAAAATTATTTTAAAACTAGAAATCAACCTGAGTTCGTTATCGTACTACTGGGTGATTTTAATCTCTCTTGCCGAACCTGGTGACTAAGTCTGCGGGGTAGTGTCAAACGACTGCGGCTCGGGGGTTAACGGAACTGGAGGCTTAAGCCAAAGGAAGAACCTTCCCCTTAGTCCCCTCGTAACCAGACTGGCTGGGTTAGCTTGAGAGGCGGGAACCATTTTCAGTCGGTTGTACAAAGAACTTATCTTCAGGAATTCAAATCCCTAACGAAAAATCTGGTCACCTGATCTTTAAGGACCATTTGATTGACAGGGCCTTAGCCTTGCCTTGCGTGGCTACACCAACCTAGGGGTTGGGCAGTGTATGCACGGAAGAAGGTCACTTCGACCTCACTTAGTTGAACTTTGGGAGCCGCTCCCAAGGAGGCGAGCCATTTCTTCTATCTGCTTAGCTGCAATGGCTAACCCTGGATCTGGACCTAATCAGGATCTAGGAGAGCTGGACCCGCGAGCTTATCTAAGAGCCCGAGTCACTGAATCAGCTCAACCTTGGGATCAGAACCCAAGGTTGCGAAGATGACTTTTCGCTTCGCCTGATCCTTCTCCTCGGGTTACCGAAATGGTTAACCCATATCCTAACCCTGGATATTATGACCCATACCAGTCTGTCCCTCAAAGGACCGCATCTTATAACCCAGGATATGGATTTCATACTCCTGCTTCTCACCCATGGAATATGGGTAGACCTGATTCACCCCTGGAACCCCTGAAGAGCTACCAATGCATATGCGACTGCATTACAGAATACAGAGAGCTATAGCGAGTGCTAAGGAAAAGGTCGCATCCTATCTACACGAAATCCAGGCTATCATTGAGCTGAACCAAAGACAAAGCTGGATTCCGCACCAACAAGCTGTGATGGAGCTTCTTTGGGAAACAACAGAGATAACAAGGCTAAGGAGACAAAATTGGGAAACTCAAGAACTACTACTTTTGAGATATCAAGTGGAAAATAGCCTTGAAGACCTCGAGGAATCCGAAACGATTACGTCGGAAGGACACACAAAAGATTCTTGGGAGCAGATACTAAAAGATCACTTAGGGGAAAAAAAATCTAGCTTGGATATGAGACAGGAGCAGGAAGTATGCTGAATGGGTTCATCTGAAATTGAGGAGGAAAGGACTGACATCTCCAGGACTGAGCCGCAATCAGATTATCCTGAATCTTGGGAGACACCTCTCGGGTTAGATAACCCAATCGAGACAAGGGAAGTAGATCCAATTGAGGATATGGATCTTGAGGCAAGCATTACATGCGATACTACTGATCAGCCTAAGCCACTTCCCATTGTAGGTGAACCTATGCTGGAGCCAACATCGTTTTATTTGCACTCTTCTTCTTTCACCTACATCCCTAATTCGGATGCTAGAGACTCTGAGATGACACTTGTCCTGATCTTGAAATCCGAAAACCAGAAGTAGCTATGGATAACTCAAACGAAGAAATAAATATGCTACCTGAGGCAGGAATTACTGAGGAGCCCAATGCATATGAGGGTGAAGCTTCGAGCAGAATGAGCTGGGGATGCACCTATCATCCTAGTCAATATAATAGATGGCTCGACCCCGAGCCTGAAGAGTCAACCTCCGATGAATCAAAGATGAATACTGATAAGGATGAAGTAATTTCTCACAAGGATTTCAGTGACCTCCCCACAGATTTTCTACTTTCACGAATACCCCCGTATGACCCAGAGCTTGGAGAGGGCATGATCTTTGATGTCAATTATCATTATGAGGATCCCTATGACTTAGATTCTGGTTCTGAGATACATTTTGATCTACTCCCTTAGCAACTTCCTACTGAATTGTGGGACATGATAAATCAGCTGAATCAACATCATGATCCCCCCTCTGATTATCCTCTATTTTCCACCACCACCCCACACTTTCTTATAGCTAGACTTTTTGGAGTAGGGGTGCACAATCAGCTAGTTCGCATCTCTGGACCACTGATTCTGGTAGCATACGAGCATATCTTTCTCTTAATCTTAGCCGGCTCCTATGCTAGAAATGACACATCTGATTGAGTTTTCGCCCAACTGGAGGCATTAAACTCAGCAGATATAAATACCATTCACTCCACATTCCACCATCATTTATATACAACCATTTTTATACATAGCATATTTTTCTTTTAGTATATGTCCCTTTTTGTATATTGCATGCTAACAGGTTGGCTGGAGCTGAATAGAATTTCGGGAGTAATTACAGGTGACTTCTACACACTCATCCTCTGTCAGATTTATTTTCTTTTTTTTCATGCAAGAGGACATGCAAGAACTTAGGCATGGGGGGGTGGATACAAGAAAACTGAAAAATTTTTATGCCAACACGTAGGAAAACCTCGAAGCTGCATGTAAAATGTACTTTAGGACCCTAAATAAAAGAACAACTAACTCCACCTCCAATGCTCGCATTGGAGCTAGAAATCGTTCGCAACAGTCACTTCCGACTCTCCCGCTCACCTTTTGTTCTAAATTAAGGGTCAAGCTGATTGTAACCCGATACGAGAATTTCACAAAGTATAAATTATATAAGGTTACATGTTCATAGCATATATACATATTGCACTCATGAATAAGATTATTTTATTAAGAGGATGCATTTGGGATTTTATCCTCTAGTTGATTCCTATAATTTGGAATCTAGTACAACTTTTCACACACACGTAGAATTTGTAATGGATTCATGCTGAAGGCTGATAAATGTCTTCAATCTGTCGAGAAGTAGTGCTTCTTTTCCTGAACCCCTGGACAGTGTTTTGGGAGTCAGGCAGATTTTCTTCCAAAAATCCACCAAATAGTGTGAGATGAGAGTAGAGTGTACTGGTGCTCTAAGATTAGTGCAAGGAATCTGGAATCCTAGATAATTAGGTGATGATACTCTAAGATTAGATATAGTTTTCGCTCTCAGTTCCCGCGTATACACTTTTGTGCAAAATTTTGAGAGCCACCGAATAAGGCAAATATGCGGAAAGCGAGTTTTCATAAAACTAGGGCTAAGGTGGATGGTTACAACCATTCCCTACGGAATCCTTAGCTGAAGGAGGGTATTGATGTCAAGCTAGAAATACACTATCCTATCCATCTTTCCCAGTGCCGTGAGTAGGCACTTCCACAAAATAAGCCACCCAAAGTCTCTTGGGTACCACCAATCCCTAATAATGCCTCCTCAATAAAGTTCTTGGATGTATGCCAGTTGTGTTATGCTGAAAAAAAAAAGAGAAAAAGTAAAAGAAAAAGAATGATGAAAAGAAAGAAAAACTGAAAAAAAAAATTTATTTAGTGTTTATTTCATCGAGGCAATACCACCAAATAAAATTGAGATCCACCAAATATGGCCCTAACCTATTTTTCTTGTGTTTTTGACCACCCAAATACTGGCTGAGGAATTCCGGCTTAGTGTTAGGGTTATGAGAACTCAATTAAAGTGTTAATGCCTCGTGTGACCACCAAATACAGGTCATATACGTGAATCTGGTGAAGTTGTGAGCTCTTCGAAAGAAAAGAAAGGAAAAGAAAAAGAGTAAGAGAGAACGAATACAAAGGAATCAAAGAGAGCATAGTTTTCTTGTCTTTCTCTGAGTTGAGTTACTTAGTAATCCAGGAATCTGGATTCTGTAGCACTAGTCTCTATGTAGCATCAAGTGAGAGTGAGCCACCAAATATATAATCTTTTCTCTCAGAGATTCTCTACCTGAGCCTAAAGCTGGGGTAGAATTCATAGAATATCTTGAATACCCCGAGGGAAGAAGTTCACCTATCCTGCTAGAATTTTTACTGGGGGTCAAGTACAGACTTTAGAGGTGCATTAGTTTTCACTCGAATTCGTTGCAAAAGCTACATAGATACACTTTCACGATTATATGGATTTCTAGAGCATAGAATGAAAACAAAAAGGAGAAAAATCTCTATGCATACACTTGATAAAATAATCAGTCTCTTAGCGACCCTTGTTGTAAATAATTTAGTCTTGTGTTTGCTAGAGACTAGTAAGATTTAGGGATGGGGATATGATTGCGCAGCAATCATAGGTCTTAATTGACCTTGATTAAGCTAGAACTTAGCATAAGTTAGGGAAATTCATGCACGCATAAGCATTATCTGCATCTTTACTGCTTTACTTTAGCTATGCATAAAATAATGTTATAATGCGCTGATTAAGTATATTATGTCGATTACAGGCAATAAGCAGATCTGGAGCTGGATCTGAAGCTGGATTTGAAATAACGGGAGTTGTAGCAGAGTTGGAGCAGAAGGCCTAGTTTAGATGTAGGAATAATAATGTAAGGGAGTTAAAGTTTGCTATGCTATTAAGTAGGAATAAAGCAGTGAAATGTGAAGAGCTTAGGTCCAATCCTAGCCCTAAGATAGCCTAGAGACTTCCCCAGGCCTTAGCCACCCTTAGATTAGGTCACAACACCCTAGGAAGCCCTAAAATCGTAGTTCCAACCCTTATCTAGATGTCCAGATAAGTTATAGGATGTCTAGGACCCTTAGCCATCTCTTGCACACCTCAAACCCACTTCTGCAGTGTTATTGGACGTCCAGACATTTTGTCAGACATCCAATTTCTGCAGAATACCCAAAATAGAACCCTGATTTCCCCCTGACCCAAATTGGATGTCCAAAACTAAAGTCTGGACTTCTAATTTTTGAGTATAAGTCGTCTGATCCTATTATTGGACGTCTGATGCTGGTCTCTAGTCCCTATTTTGAGATTCAAGTCTTGGTCTTGGATCTCTAGCTCCCTAGACCTAATCTCAACCCCATGGGAACTTAAATTAAGGTGTCCTAACCCTAGTACATCACCTCTAGACCTACCTAAGGACCTAGTTAGGTCCTCACCAAACCCAATTGACTTAGATCAAGTCAATTACCTTCACCTAAGTCAATTGGACTCATTGAGTCCAATTGAGCTTAGATCTCAACCCACACAAGTTTAATTGGACTTGGTGAGAGTCCAATTGACCTAAACCGAACCTAATTGAGTTATTCTACTCTCAATTAGGTTCACACTCATTCAATTAAACTTAGGTTAAGTTTAATTGCATTTTTCCCTTGGCAATTAGGGTTTGTAACCCTAATTTAAGACCTACACCTACCCAAACCCCTTAGGACCTAACCTAAGCCACCTAGCCACATAGAGCACAATCACACACACACACACACCCCCATTCGTGCACACACACTTCTCTAGAATTCTCTAGAGACCTCTTTAGATGGCGCCACCTCTTGGTTGCCAAATTTAGCAACCAAGAGGAATTCAAATTGAGATCCACAATTCTTGGATCTCAAAGTCCACATCCACCCACATGTGGCCGGCCACTCTTGGACTCTCTCTAGAGAGTTCTACACCTCTCTAGAGAGAAGCCATTAGGTCTATAAAAAAGACCCCATGGGCGGCCAAACACCCCCATTCACTTCCTTGGCATTCATTCCACTTAGGCTAGCCACTTCCATCTCCACTCCACCTCCACGAGTTGAGCACCACCATGGAGGCCTCCATCTCCATGCCAGGAAACTAGATCAGCTCCCTAACCTCTCTCCAAGGGTTGGCCTAAGCTCCATTGGCCGCCCCTCCTTCTCTTAGCCACTCAAAGACCATCGGAGACCACCTCCAAATGCCCTTCCTTCTGCTAGATTAGTAACTTAGCTCTTCGTATATTTACTGCTTTTATTTACTGCTTACTAGTGTAGTCTTACTTCTCCCCCAATGATGCATGCGAAATCCCCCCGTTGATTCTTATATGCAATCATTTTTTGGTAACTAGGTTTAATTTTCAAGCATTTATGTATAAGCTTTCCTCTAGATTTCCTTGTGCAACAACTCTCCAATGAATGAATGAAATTGCATATATATATATATATATATATATATGTCTCTTTATGTGTTTGAAATCACCGCGAGCTTAATAATTATTGTATTTGCGTGATTTAAGTGCTTGCTCTTTAACTGTCTATATATTACGCACCAGCATGTCATTTCCTGAGAATATTGAAAATCTGACAATAGATGCTTTCTCCATAACTAGTCACCACTTCACTAGAATCGTGTGCACAGAAACTCACACGTTTACTTTCGTGATTTACTTGACGCATGCGCATGTGATCCGAGTTAATAACAGGAGCGGTGAAGTCTTAGTTAGAAGATTAGAAATTGGCGTGCATCTTTAAACGAAGTAGAGTAGTAAAAAAAGATCGATTTCAAAAGAGAAAACAACGCCTCCTAGAGACGAACGACCGAGACTCAAGTCTCGTTATTTTTACAAAATAATATCTTTGTTGGATCATACTTCGCGACTATACTATGAAGCTTTTTTCTATCAAAAATGCGATCTACGACTCCCCAACAATGATACGTCCAAACTGGTGCCAGAGTCAGTCCCATTCCCTGAGGCTCTACTGAGGGAGCCAAAAGGCAAGAAAAAGAACATGCAGACCTTTGATAATCTATGTGATTTATTCAAGGATGTTGAAATCAAGATTCCCTTGTTAGAGGCGATCGACCACATCTCTACTGTCACCCATTTCTTTAAAGACTACACTACACCTAGGCGACAACAAAAGAAAATTAAGAATCTGGTGGCTCTCTCGCCTCATGCGAGTTGTGCTATACTGTCAAACCTACCACCAAAGCGGAAAGATCTAGGCACCCCTCTCAATTCATGTAGCATCAAAGACTGCAAGTTTGATCGTGCCTTGTTGGATTTAGGATCTTCCATTAACCTCGTATCGACCACCATGTTTCAAAAATTTGCATTAGGAAATCTAAAACCCACCCTTATTACACTGCAATTGGCAGATCACTCTGTCAAAATCCCGCGGGGTGTGGTGGAAGACATGGTGGTTAGGGTCAATAGTCTCTGTTTTTCTATTGACTTTCTTGTATTAAATGTGGAAGTTCCTGATTCACTTTCTGATTATCCAATAATCCTCGGTAGACCTTTCTTGGCCACAACCTGCGCCCATATTGATTGTGAATTGGGCAGTATTGCGATTGCCATGGGCTCTGAGAAGCTAACACTTAATATTTTTATGGTCGCCAAGAATTTTGATTGCGATCTTATCAAGGATGACACGTCTGATGATGACATGGCTGTCAGTGCGTGTATCGGATTAGTTGGGACCTATTCAACTTACTGTGGCACACCCATGGAGAATCATCAAGACTTGACTGACCTGTACTGTGACATTTCCTCGCCCTTTCACTTACCCTTACCTCTTACTAACCAGACCCTTGACGAGGTCCACTCCGCCTCTTACGTCTCATGGTCTGAGTCGTATTTGGGCTACTCACCTCCGGCTTACCCTCTTGAATTCTATAATTCCCTTTCTTTCCTGCCAAATCAGGCGGATGCGACATTCCACACTGGGACTTTGTTCCCAAATGTTGATCTCTAGGGCACTCATTTCTTGGATCCATCAATCCAAGATGCCCCTCTCCTTGGACAACCTGAGGGCCAATTTCCTTCTCCCCTTATTCCATCTTCTAATCCTTTTGGGACACTCTCATCCTAGGATTTGCGAGATCTTTCACCATCCACTCCTGAGCTTAAAGCACTGCCTAACACACTAAAATATGTTTTCTTAGGACCAAATGAAACGCTTCCTGTAATCATTAGTTCAAAATTGTCCAAGGAGCAAGAGTGCAACCTAATGAAGGTCCTATTTGAACATAAGGCAACCATTGGATGGTCTCTGTCTGATCTAACTAGCATTAGCCCCTACTACCGCACTCACCGTATATATACGGAGGAGAAGGCTCGACCTTCCTGCGAGATGCAGCGACATCTCAATCCTAATATGCGGGAGGTCGTTAAGAATGAAATAATTAATTAGCTTGATGCGGGCATCATTTACCGGATCAGCGATAGCCCCTGGGTGAGCCTGATTCATGCTGTGCCCAAAAAGGCGAGACTCACCATCCATGTTAATGACAGGGGTGAATCCATCCCTACACACACTCCTATGTCATGGAGAGTGTGTAGATTATAGGAAACTCAATACCGCTACCAAGAAAGACCATTTTCCGCTACCTTTTATGAACCAAATCCTGGAGCATTTAGTGGAAAATCAGTTCTTTTGTTTCCTGGATGGATTCTTTGGTTATAACCAGGTGGCTATTGACCCTCAAGACCAAGAGAAAACCACCTTCACTTGTCCCTTTGGCACTTTTGCTTTCAGAAGAATGTTATTTGGACTCTGTAACATGCCAGCTACTTTCCAAAGATGCATGCTAACAATATTCCATGATATGGTGGGTGATTTTCTTGAAGTCTTTATGGATGACTTTTCTGTCTTCAGACCGACTTTTGATGATTGCCTAGCCAACCTGACCTGCATCCTTCGGAGATGTATTGATGTAAACCTTGTGCTTTCCAGGGAGAAAAGTCATTTCATGGTGCACGAAGGTATTATTCTTGAACATATTATCTCCAAAAGGGGTATTGAGGTGGATAGAGCAAAGCATGATGTGATTGCTGATTTACCTGTTACTAGCTCTATTTGGTAAATCCTTTCCTTTCTAGGTCACGTCAATTTTTGTAGGAGATTTATCAAAGATTTCTGCAAGATTTCCAGACCTTTGACGCATCTCCTATCCACCGATGTACCCTTCGACATGGGCCCCGATTGTATTCAAGCATTTACACAGTTGCGTGATGCTGTCAATAAGGCCCCTATTCTCCATCTGCCTAATTGGTCCCTCGACTTTGAGCTAATGTGTGATGCTTTTGACCTAGCTGTCGGAATCATC
Source organism: Thalassia testudinum (assembly GCA_037157565.1). Taxonomy (NCBI): domain Eukaryota; kingdom Viridiplantae; phylum Streptophyta; class Magnoliopsida; order Alismatales; family Hydrocharitaceae; genus Thalassia; species Thalassia testudinum. The sequence goes on along the minus strand of JAZHRO010000035.1, from coordinate 6,050,728 downwards.
TTGGGACAAAGACATGATAAACACCCCTTTGTGGTGTATTATGCCAGTAAGATGCTGGATGAGGCCTAGCATAACTACATAACCACTTAAAAGGAACTGCTAGCGATCATCTTTGGGCTAGAGAAATTGATGTAAACACATTTACACTACTTAAAATGTCTATTTATGCATGTTCTTAAGCATAGGATTGCATTTCATGATATAAATATTGCATTACATGCATCATCTTGCATTTAGAGTAGTTTGAATAAAATGGAGGTTAATTGTCTCTTTTTATGTGCTTGGATAGGGCAAATATTTTATCGAGGCCTCGGATCAAAGATCCAACCGTATGGATATGATCAGGGCGACGATTGGAGTTCAACGACTCCAAGATCGCCCTAATCAGGCATCCGTAGCATCAGATAGAGACCGGGGAACCCTAGAAGATCAAGGGCCAGGATGGTGTAAATCCACACTTTAGATGGAAAATCCGACCACACGGATGAATTCGGATCGACGATCGCAGCCGAACGACACAAAAATCGAGTCAATCCGACATCTGTGGCACCATCTACAACTTCCAGAAGATGGACGGCCAAGATGGCGCCACGTGGTGCCATCCCAGCCGCCCAATCGGCCGCAGGAGTCCTGTGAAGACCGCGCACCGTCTCCTCTCCGCCGTTGGATCTCGATCCAACGGCTGCGGTCGCTCGCGTTTAAAAACGTCCGCGCGACCATTTCGCCTGCGTAGCGCAGCGGCGACGCAGTTGCGGGCGAAGCGGAGGTCGCGGGTTCGAGCCGCGGTGAGCGGGTGGAAGGCGCGGGCGAGCGGGCGCGCACGAGCGTCGGATGAAGATCCAACGACCGCGCGCGCCCGATAGCGCCGACGCACAATTGGACGCTCTGGTGGACGCTCGATCGCACGCGGGCGGGCGCGCTACGCAGCGGGCGCGGACGCGATCTAAGCCGTCCGATCTCGCGATCGGACGGCTGAGACGACGCGGACGTGCGTATGCGTTACGCGTGCAGGCCAGCCGAGCGGGCGCGCGTGGGCACGGTGGCGACGGCGGGGCTTTAGCGACGGTTTTATCCGTCACTAAAGACCCCTTATTTATTATTTTGAAGATGTAATGTCCATTTTGCCCCCACTCCTTGCAACTATAAAAGGAGACCCCCTCCATACGAAATTTTCATCCCTTCCTTCTCCTCTCTACCTCTCCAAAGCTCAAGAGAAGCTTGTCCCACACCCGGGATGCTTCTCGCGAGATAAAGTCCAAATTTTCGTCCCCCTTCGGAAGTGGATCCCGCGACGACGACGGCGTGCTGCTTCGTTCCCGTTCTTCTGCTTCGTCCTCCTTCGTCCCGCTTCGTTCTCCTTCGTCCAGGCGTCGTCCCGTCCGGCTCGTCCTCCAAGCGACCGTCGAGGAGGATTCTCTCTCCCTATTCTTTTTACTGCTTTCTAGTATAGATTTACTGCTTTCTAGAGTAGTCTATTCGTCCTCCGAGCGATCGTCGAGGAGGACATTTCTCCCTCCATTCTTTTAATGCTTTCTAGAGTAATTGTTTTATGTTTTCTAGTTGTAATGAAAGAACTCTTTTATGATAAATTCCTTGTCTATTCTACATCTCATTTTGATTTCCATGTATAGTATTCCTTCTCTCTCTCTTACTCCCTCTCTCTCTTTTATTTGTTGTAGATACTTAGATAGTTTAAATTGAATTTCTTTGTGACAAAATAAAAAGAAACGCGGAGTTTTTAAATCAAACGTTCGCCTCCCTGTGTTCGACCCGGAATTCTTATTTTGGTATAAATTTTATTTGTTGAACACGAATCCTTCGCTTTCGAACTACAACGACGAGTTTTCCAAAACCAAACATGTTAGCGTAGGTGCGTAGATTCTCGTTCAACAGAAATTCCATTCAAATCTTTTGGGCTCCCATGTTACCATCTTCACAGACCACGTGGCCATCCATCATATCATGAATACGAAGGATGCAAAGCCTCGATTGATTCGTTGGATCTTTCTCCTTCAAGAATTTGATCTTGAGATACGAGATAAGGCTGGAGCCTAGAATGTTGTCGCAGACCACCTGTCGAGACTAGACTTGGACCATATTGGATGTACATTGCCTTTAAATGAATCTTTCCCTGATGAGCACCTTCTAGCGATAGATGTGGCAAGTGGACCTTGGTATGCTGATATCGCTAATTACCTTGCTTCTGGATCTCTTCCACGAGGCTAGCCTAAAAACCAACGTGAGCATTTCCTTGCAGAAGCAAGGTATTATTTCTGGGATAATCCACTACTTTTTAGAGTAGGTGCTGATCAGATAATTCGTCGCTGTGTTCCTGACAGTGAGTTCCCCACTATGCTATTTTTTCTCATGATCAGGCCTGTGGAGGCCATTTTTTTGGAAGGAAAACTACAACCAAAATATTACAATGAGGATTCTTTTGGCCCTCCCTTCATCAGGATGCACACAATTATGCTAAGTGTTGCACTAGGTTCCAGTCACTAGGGTCAATGTCACGACGTGACATGATACCCTTGCAACCCATCCTAGCTGTGGAGAATTTCGACATTTGGGGAATCGATTTTATGTGTCCCTTTCATCCATCCAATGGTTTTGAGTACATCCTTGTTGCCATTGATTGTCTCAAATTCGATTGAGGCCATTCCCGCGTGCCTTGCTGACCATGTCATTACCACCAAGTTTGTCAAAGACCACATCTTTGTGTGCTTTGGGATCCCTCAAGTGATCATTTCGAATGGAGGAAGCCATTTCACTCATGCATCATTCTAGGCACTTTTGAGGAAGTATAGAGTCCATCGTATCACTTCTCCGTATCTTCCTTAAACGAGCGATCAAACTGAAGTGTCGAACTGGAAAATTAAGCAAATCCTCCAGAAAATGATTTGACCTGACCGTAAGGATTGGTCCGATAAGCTGATTGACGCTTTATGGGAGTATCGGATGCCTTCAAGTCTCCCCTTGGTATGTCTCCAAATAGGATTATTTTCGCAAAGCCTTGTTACCTGCCCGTGGAGTTGGAACACTGTGCTTATTGGGTGGTTCGCCAACGTAACCTCACCCTAGACCTGTGTGGTTGAGAAAGGAAACTCCAACTCCAAGAATTAGAAGAACTATGTCATGAAGCCTATGACTCTGCCCTGACCTTTAAACAGCGTACCAAGGCCTTTCATGACAGCCGCATTAGGTGGAAGGAATTTGAGCCATCACAGTAGGTTTGGCTATATAATGCCCAGCTCAAATTCTTTCCTAGAAAATCGAAGTCCAAATGGATTAGCCCTTTCCTAGTCTTAAGACCTTTTCCCAATAGAGTTGTCAAGATTGAAGATCCCAAATCTAGGCATAAATTTATGGTTAATGGGCAGTGGTTGAAACCATATCTTACTCATGAGCCTATCCACATTGGTGAGATAGTTGCCCTGCTAGAGGGTAACTAACCTGAGCCTCACTCAGAGTCTAGCTGGGGACATTAAATTCAGCACTTGTTGAGAGGCACCCGAACACCCCTTTCACTATTCACTCCACATCACATTTCACTCACTTCACGTCAATACATCTCACTCCACTTTTAAACACCCACCATCCGCCCACCTATCCACCCTGCTTTATACCCTGTACTCACCCTTGAACCTAAACCTTTACCCCTATCTAATCCCTTTTGCATGCATATGAGGACATAGCATAATTTGGCATGGGGGGTGGATAGGCATCCATAGGATCTGGGTATTATATGGGTATTCTGTATATTCCTTACCATTATACATATCCATTTATAGTATGTATATATGTAACCTAATTAAAAAATCCCTAAAAAATGAAAATCCCAAAAAAATAAAAAATAAAAAAGAAAAATGAAGGAAAAATCAAAAAACTAAAAATGTTTTCAAAAGTGTTTAGCTATGATAAAAAAGGTGAAGCAAAAATAAAATAGGTGTTTATGGGCATTCGACCTTCACTTTGAAGACTTTCCTGGCTACAGAAGCTTGATTCACACAGCCTTTGGCTTAATACAGTCGAGCATTGACAAGATAACTAGGATCTCTCCTAACTTAGGATGTATTCTTCTACTTGAGTCACCAGTACAGGATTCGTTGGTTTTCTTCTGCTTGGGAGTTTAAGTAACCATGGTTCACATTACACAGAGTCAAGAAAGACCAGATGAACATAAGATCCAACCCTACTATTCATTAGGGAAGGTGGAGTCCTTGCCTGTGCATGCAGGTAGACTCTTTATCCAAGATTTTTAGTCTTGTATTTAGAGGAAACTCTTTTCATCTAAGTTCTCACCCACCAAATAAGTGTGCTCTACTAAATATAGTTGTCGAAGACATACTGACAGTTATTTTGAAAAAAAAGGAGTAAAACTCAAAAAAAATTTATAGAAAAAGATATTCTTTTGAATAAGTCGGTATGTTCTCCTGCATCCTGTAAATTCCTCCTGCAAATGTTTTTCAGGGTGCATTACAAATACCCTATTTCTACCAAATATTCTTTAAGCCACAACACAATAAGAGTTGGGTTGAGTCTTTTCTCATTTTTCAGAGTCAATTCAAGGACACAAGCGGAAACTGGGACCAACTTGGACTTAAAAAGACATGAAACCCCGGGATTGAATCTTAATGTTCATCTGGTTAGTCCTGATCAATCACTAAGCACAAACCATAACCTTTTAGCTGTCAAGTTTTGCAAAACCCTTTGAGTCCTAGAAATCACACTTAAGGTTTAAATATCAAGAGTCCTTGTTAGTCAAAGAGATGGTCTATGTTTTGTAAGACTTGAGTTCTGGTAGTCTTCTTTGCAATTAGTTCTCGCAATGTCCAACTGATAAACACATTAATGGTGCTTCAGAAAAATATTCAGCTTAAGATCACTTCTAAACACTACTATCTTATTAAATAAGTATTTTGCTAGGGACTAGCAAAAGATAGGCATTGGGTGTGATTGCGTAGCAATTCACGTCTCTAATTTGGCCATCTTATGCTAGTTTAGAACATTAGGAATTGGATTAGATAGGTTTACAAGCATCATATAAATATTAGCATTTGTGTATTTTACGGAGAGGAAGATAGAGAGAGGGATTGAGCCTCCATTTTTACCTCATTTCCATTTCATTTCGACCACATTTCTACCTAACACAACGCCACATACTTCACCTACAATAATTTGTTGACACTTCAAGTGCATACATGCAAAAACCCCACACATAATTCCCACACCCCAACGACCTCCCGTTGTCATCCTTTGTCCCCCCTCATCTATATAACCTCCTTCACCTCACTCCACATAAGTCGTCGGCACTCACAACTCCCCACACCTTCAGTTATTCCCTCCACCTCCATATCCCTGAGAGGCATACACACCATCACAACACACAACACACACAGCTGGCCACTCTCCTGAGCTCTCCTCTCTCCCTCTCTTCCCCTCCTCATTCTCAGTATCCTCTACCGAGTTGAGAGGAACACTGAGAGCAGAGGAGACTCTCCCATGGGTGCAACAACCATGGTGAGGGAGCACCACCGCATAGCACCATTGCGAGTAGGTGGGCATGGTGTATTCTCCATTTTATTTGCTTTTGTTTTCATTTTGGTTCTCTTTTTATTAGTTTTTTTTGTGATCATCAATTTCAGAGTAAGAAGCTCTAAAGCTCCTTCCCGCGCCACGTGCACTCAGCCCTGCCCCCACACCCCTTTGTGCGCATCTGTCGACCATTCCTCATGCCTCTGCATGCGCCCCCTACCGGTCTAAGCCTTCTCTGCACACATTCACCTTCTCTTCATGCACGTAGGCCAGCAAGTGAGTCACGGAACCAACCGGTTGCCTTTTGCCCTTGGCATTGTAGCCGCATCCTTACACGGCTATAGTGTCATGACTAGCTATTCCTCACTTATCTAGTGACCACGTCGCTCTCTCTCCTCTCCGTGACCTACTGTAGCTGGTTGCAGAACCCCCTTGCCTATGCATCTCTTCGCATGCCTCTCTAAGCACTGTGCGGTGCCTCCTTTAGCACCTGTGCACGGTGCTCATCTCTCCCAAGCATGAGCAGCTCCTCTTCCTAATGTGCTGCGCGCACGACGTCTCTCCATCTTGCTCCTTTTTGAGCACTCACACACAAACAAACATGCACAGAGACACCCTCTTTCTCACAAACACATACAGACACTCACTTACACACATACATACACACGCACTTAAACATATATATATACATATGTATATGTATATAAACCTAGTTACCTATATAGATATATATATACATATATATATACAAATATATAGTCCACTTTCTCCTACACATATCCACCAATACATCCTCCCATTCACAAGATCGTGCACCAACCTATTTACCGCACATTTTATGACGTGTGTATATGCATCAGTTGAGTACACATTCGCGATATTTGCGCACATCAAAGCATTCTACTCACACTTCCACACGTCCGCTCCACACCCACACGCAACACGTAGCTAGGTTAATCCCATCTTTCTAGACGACGGTTAACCTAGCGTGGTGCTACATTCCCATAGAATCTCTTATTCAATCCTCACCTTATTATTATATAGTTGTATGTATACATATCCCTACTTTATATCTATACCATATATATATTCTACATATATATAAGCTAAGTATTTCCTTTCCTTTCCATTTCATATTTGCTTTCCGCATTTCTTTTCCTTGTCTTTTATTTTGCTGATAAAGAAAAGACACAAAAAAAAGAAAAAAAAACCTAAAATAGAAAAGATAACTCTTCTCTTTGCAGGTACACAATCTTGCGAGTAGCAAGATCCATTTTAAACTTGATTTTTGGGAAATCGCCAAGGACCAATTTTTGGCAATAGCAAAGGACAAAATTTTGAGAGTGTGCCTCAAGGACAAGACTATGCAAAAAATTATAAAACCAAGAAAAACCCAAAAATACAATAAGAGAATGGAAATCACCCATCATTAGGAATTGAGTAGAAACAAATTAACCCCAAACCTGCCTCCCTAAGTTTGACCCTGGCCTAAAAGTGACAATCTTAAAATCTGAGTTAGCTAAGATAATAAATTTATGATAAACTAGTGTAGGTTCGCTTGTAGGTTAACCACTTCCACTATACACAATTTGACGCTAATTTTACCTAATTAAATAACCCTACTCGCGATCTAACAAGCATGTGTGAGGTCCAAATCAAAATGCAGCCGTTGGATGTGATCTGGGCAAGGTGGTGACTTCATGTGCTGAAGCATGCGAAGCTTCAAGCGGATCTGGGCCATAAGATCATGCGAGCAAAGTTTGGATGGCTGCAATCTCTTTTGTTCTTAAGGCACTACAGTGCAAGTGGCGCAGTAGCTCTAAAGGTGTAATTGCACGAAGGCCCTTATGGGCAAAGGGGTAAAATAATTTCTCAGAAGCCCATAAGTGGAGAGAAAGAACTTTAGAGTGGTCCCTAGAATTTGCAAAAAAGCCCCTATGATTTATAGAATGCTCCTTGGAAGGTTTTTAATGTGAATAAATGTATGTGAACAAAGGACCTAAATGTCAAACTACTAATGCAAGATCCTAATGATGTCAAATGCAACCAAGTTTTTGTTGAAGTTTAACTGAACATTAAGGAAGTTAATTGTACTTTTGATTTGAAGTTTTGAACCTAAATGATTATTCAATTTGCAAATGGATCATCAGTTTATATTAATGAATAGAGTATCTCATTTAATGACCTAATTTTGTATTTTTAACACAAAATTGATGTTTTAGGTCTTTCCCACTATTACCCACACTTAACCCATTTCATGTGTTAATTCATTAGTGTTTAACCTATTTCCTAGCTTGACTTGGGCAGTTTAGCTATGATAAGCCACACCTTATCAGCGTGGTGAGGGGTGGTGGCACTACATGCACGGTGGGCTGTGAACGGTGAGGGGCGAGCGAGAGTGAGGCGTGGTGTTGGATGTGTGCTTGATGGCATGGAGGTGATGGTCATGAACATGAGGAGCATGCGGCAGTTGGTGATGGTGGCAGATCTATTAGGTTCGTAAGGAAGGAGATGAAGGTGGGGGAGGTGGGGTTGTTGGCGGTGGAAGTGGTGATGTTGGGGTGGAGTAGCAAACATAAAAGAAAAATACAAAATAGGAGATAGTTGCGTGGTCGTCAGAGATACACTCGCACAATGATGGCTTAGCTTGCCGAATTAGCGCATGATGGGAACACCATCATGAGCCATAACTTGCTCAGTTTGATCTCATTAAGTCAATAAAAGCTCCTACATATCTTTCAGAAGGTCTTAAGAGCAAAAAACATTGATTTGAGAAGAAGATAGGAATACAGGGTTATTTCTGCAAATTTGCTATTCCATCACAAAACCAAAATAGCCACAGGTTTTCTCAGGGGTTGAATAAAGGTCAAATAAGCTTTAGAGTCTATTAAGGGGGTTCATGCAGAATGAAACGGGTTTTCATGCGTTATGGGAATTAAATGACATCTTAAACCCTAAAAATAGACCCACTTAATTAACTGAGGTTCCAGTTAAGATAAAATTCACCTAAACCCTTTGAAATACATATAAAAATATTCTCTAGGGTTTGGTACCTTCAATTTGACCATTAGAAGCCATTTTGACCTAAAACAGAGCCACAGACTGACTTTTGCCTTAATTTGGGTTTTTGCATAAATTACTTAGTCAAACGAGGTCAAAACCGAAATCCAACTTCACCATTGGATTCCTTAGGTCCAAATTAGATTTCAACCTAGTTTGCACTTTGGTCCAAGTCTGACTTTCTTTATATCCAATAGCACCTCAGCTTTTGAATTCCACACAAAAGCCTCCCAGCTTCTTTATTTTCTTCACAAAAAGGTCCTTTCCGCCCTAGAATCCTAATCCTACAACTCCGGCGAGCTTCATTTGGCAAGATCTCATTGATTTCTTGATGATTCCTTCTTAGATTTGAAAGGGGAATTCTTTAAGAAATTAGCTTCCTTTTTAGCGAGATCCGAAGTCCTAAAAATCACCCAAATCCTCATGCAAATCCTTCAAAGGAGTGGGTTCCCAACTCCGGTAACCTTCCAAGGTTGAAAGCTTGGATTCCAACTTCAACTACCCTCTACTACCTATATAAGGATCCTAAGGACCTTCCTGGTCTCTCCAAGCTCGATTTTGGTTGAAAATTCCCCACATTCCTCCTTCCTATTCCAACCAAAAGGCTCCTCTAGCTTCGACGATTCCTCTTGACCTCCCTCATCGTTTGTCCATAATACCAATGGTGGATTCATCTTCCTCATCTTCCTCCACGTTGCGCCATACCAGCGGGCATCTCTCCCTCTGTCTTCCTCGCCATTTCCTTCTCCCCGGATCACCTCCTTCCCTGGCACCAATCACACCTCAACTGGCGTTGCCACTACTCCCCGTCGTCTGCCAACCACCTAGATAAGTTCCCTAACTCCTCTACTTCATTCACACATCGACATACTCCACTTCGACTGTTGTATCCATCGTTCGCTCTCCGTCTTCCACCTCATCGGTGTAACACCGGCGAGTTCGCACGGCCACTATGCTCCAACAATCGGCCATCGCTTATCCGTACACCTCCGCCTCGATCCCGGGAGCAAAAGCCTTAACTTAGTTAGGTTGAATGCCCCTCCTAACCACCTACTGAACACCTCCATTGCCACACTCACTTCCCGAACGTGCCCTACGCAGACACACACTCCCACAGCATGCCACCGCCACCATCACATTCGTCGCACTCATGAGCAGCTCCTGAACTTGTTTAACAGGGCCAGGAGGATGTTTTGTTTGTTTCAGGTCTTCAGGTTATCTCCTCCATTAATGAGTGAGTTCAAGCTCACTTGAAGCTTGCTTCAGGTCTCGTCTTCCCCAGGTTTCGAGTCCAGCTGCTGCGAAATCATCCTAAGACCGCTCTTGGATCATTAATTGGAGCAGTTGACCATAGCTTGACTATGAATTTGACGAAGGAATGGTTGCAGCTAGCTGTGCAAAAGAAAGGCATTTTTTTTAGTCCCACCTCATAACGTGAAGAGCGTTGACAGTGGCATAAAAGGAATTTGTGTCTATGGCTTATCGCCTAGACATATAGGGGGTGAGGTCCCTCGTACGCACCTCTTCACCTATCTTGGTCGTGACACTGTGCACGTGGGCTTGGCTCTGACCCGTATACCCGCCTAACTCCATACTCACACCTCGGCTACTACCTCACGCCGGCAACCCTGGTCCCGAGTACGTGGATTCCTAAAACCCGATTACCTGAGCATTTGAGCTGACATTGAGAAAGAGGAGAAGAGAGAGAGTGAGCGCAGGGGTAGGGGATTTTGCTCTTGCAGCCACTTGGGCGACACTTAGTCACGAGAAGAAAGGAGACAGAGTAGAGGAAGAGTAGAGAAGGAAGAGAAGAAGAAGAAGAGTGCCCTCTTGGCACTGTAGCTCTGTTGCCTGATTTGTTTGACAGGGAGTACACTGTGCACTTGGTTTGATCTGTTGATACTATTTGAATATTTGCTATTATTGTATAAGGGTAATTGGTGATTCAAATCACCCTTTTACTCTATTATTTTTGCACATTGATACTTGAATTCTTGACATATTATTCTTTATTAAGTTTTGGCTGAAATTGCTTATATATTGTGATCCTGAGATTCATATTTGCCACTTACTCCCAACGAACGACCTCAGACTTCTTTCAAGTATAAATACTATTTGTTTTTAGAATTTATTCGATCTATACTGCAACACAATGATTTTTAAAACCTGTCTCAGAGCAAGTAACATTTTGACGCCGTTGCCGGGGAGCAACGCGCAACTTTGATCTCTTGATTACAATATCTGATTTGATACTAACTTGCTCTATCTCTTTTGACTATGATTTGTGATAGGATTCATTAGAGGAAGATCAGCCGCACATCCGAACACCCCAAGGGTAGGTAAACTCCATCGAATTTCCCCTAAGCCCCTGATTCTGAAAAGCCAAAAAAGGGAAGAAATCAATTAGGGCTACTTGCATTCTATTCTTAGAATAGCCATCACAAGTTCCCTGATTTGATACATTCTAGAGAACATCCCAACTCTAATTTGCGCACTTACTTAGGGTTCTAGGGTATCTAGGGCAATCACCTTCTTGCTTAAGCCCTAAGTACCATATTTTGGAAGAATTGAATTGGACCAATTAGAGCCAATTAGGGTTTTTAGTTTAGGATTTTAGAGACACACCTACTTAATCAAGAAATAACCTTTCCAAACAGTGTATGCCTAAGCCTTGGTTGAATTGATCTATTCAAGAAAACCCTAAAATCAGGCTCTTAATTTCATTTGAACACTAAAAGAGGGACCTAAATTTCTTAAAGGATAAACAGGTGAAGTTGACCCACCTTGTGGGGTTAACCAATCTTCAAATTAGGTTACCCTGCACTAAGACATCATAAAGTTCAAGTCAAATCATAAGCACCCTTGCACTTAACTTAAAATTGGTAGACATCAGAGGTCAAGTCACCATTCTAGTCTACCTGGATCTTTAGTGACAAGAAAGGTCAGGTGGGGGAAACCTTATAACTCGTGGGGATGCTCTACCCTATAGGGGTCTTTGCGGGACTCTCCCTTTCTGGTTGCCTAGGTAATTCTCAGGTGGATATCATCCGCCCCAAACCTCTATAGTCAACCAAAAATATTTGGGGTGTCTTGATTAGGTCCATCACATTCTGTCCCTCATTTACTCCTTCGGTGCATGTTCGGGAGGAGGTCCTTATGACCACACTTGAGGCCTCCATTAGTCATTCACTCTCATCGAGGTCAAGCCTCAACTTTTGTGTTTATTCAACAACATGATCACATTGACATATCTTCTGACTCAGAACCAACTTCCCCCTTATCAGCCATGGATCCCCGAGAAGATCAACCTAACCTTGAGCAATAATTCCATGATTTCCAAAATCAAATCAATGCCATCATCAACCCATCGTCGCGTCCTCAAATGTGAGATCACTATAACCTTGCAGTGATGGAGATCGAACCCCGAATCAACATTCCCGTGGGAGGACCCGAGGTGGATCTCAAGCCTAGCATGCTTCATATGACCCCAAAATTTCATGGCTTGAACTCTGAGGATCCTTTCCAGCACATCAAAAACCTAAAACATTTGGCCCACACTTTCGGGGCAGATGTGCAGAATCTGGATGGATTACTCTTAAAACTCTTCTTATTCTCCCTGGCTGACAAAGCCGCTTACTGGTTTCAAACTCAACCACACACGATCAACACATGGGGAGAACTTTAAACCGCCTTCCTGCAAAAATTATACCCTATTGATCATACAAACACAATGCGGCACCAAATCACGCACTTCTCCCAAGGAACAGGAGAATCTCTACACAAGGCTTGGGATCACTTTCTGGATCTCATGCGTAAGTGCCCCCATCACGGAGTTTCGAAGTGGGAATAAGTCCAACCCTTTTACCATGAACTTTGTGACAACATCAAGCTATTTGTCAATGCAACTTGTGGAGGTAGCATCATGGGTCAACATGAGGACACAATCTAGGAGATTCTCGAGAACATGTACGAAAACTCCCTGAACAATGAGTCACTGGGTGCATACGACCGAACGTCCACCCACGCATTGACAAACAATCGGGGGTACAAGAATCCCGAGGCCTTCCCGCATCCGTTGATCTAGAGTTGGTAGCCAGTCAATTGGATAAGGTCTCCATTATCAAAAAGAAGATGGACGACATCACTTGTCATCTGCACAAATCCACCTCTGCACCTCAAAGCACATACGTGCACCCACCCACAAGAAGGGAGGCTGCGCACAACATCTACCATTCCCCAGGGATGGATGCATATCCACCTTCATTTGATTTTGGCTTCAGAGGCAACTCTAGGTCAACCCACCATAGTTGGGGGAACTCTGAATCCCCGTACCTAGATTATCTCGAAGCTCCACAGACCTATAAGGATCTCCATGCCATCCAGAATAATCCTTTCTCCAACACTTACAACCCTGGATGGCAGAATCATCCTAACTTTGCGTGGTCGAAAAATAACCTGAATTTGAGATCCCAATTCCAACCCCGACCATAGAATCAGTGGCCGTATCAACCAACTCAACCAAGGCCTAATCAAAATTACCAATCTGGATGGCCTAAAGAATATCAGACATCTTTGATTCTCCAGACCTTGGTTGACATGCAAAAACAACACAAAGAAAAGATCTCTAAGCTGCGCAATCAATTGGCCCAGCTAGCCAATGCTCGCTAGCCTGGTGCACTTCCTTCTCAGCCTCTTCCAAACCCAAATAACGTGTTGAACTAGAGGCATGTTATGAACCCAAATCAGGGCCAAGCTGACTTTGTTTATCAGGCCCCTTCTACTCCATCACCTGACGGGATGGATGTTTCAACTTCATACTCTGGATTTCAACAGCAGACACCTATTTTACCCAACCCAAACCAAAATCAGGCAAGATTAAATTCCGTCACCACCCGTAGTGGCAAAGAAACACAAGACCCACCTTTTCCAAGCCACGACATCACTGAGACTATAGACCCTAACCCTAGATTGGTCATCTAGGACATGCCCATTCCTGATAAAGAGCCCAACCAATTCTAGAGGAACCATCTAAGGTTCCATTTCCTGAGGCCTTGACCAAAGGAAAGAGGATAACCAAACCCATGGCACCTGAGGAGGACCTGGTCAAGCTCTTTGAGCAGGTTCAAATAAACATCCCCTTGATCGATGCAATTCGTCACGTACCGGCTTATGCACGATTCCTAAAAGATGTGTGTACACCTAAGCGTAAGCCTCGAACCAAAGGCAAGAACCTTATCGTGCTGTCAGAGCAAGCTAGCTCTATCATTTTGAGCAAACTCCCATCTAAGGCAAAAGACCCAGGCACCCCTCTAATCTCTTGTGCTATCGGTGATAAACAGTTTGATCGAGCCTTATTGAACCTAGGAGCTTCCATCAATTTGATAGCCGCATCCCTACTAGACTACTTTGAGGAGTTTGAACTTAAACCGACAGAGATGACTTTATAGTTAACTAATTGATCTATTAAGTCACCAAAAGGGGTACTCGAGGATGTCCTAGTTAGGGTACATGATTTGTACTTTCCCATGGATTTCATCATCTTAGACATGGATGCTCCTGAGAACTTGAAGAATACACCGATCATATTAGGGAGACCCTTTCTGACCATAGCTAGGGCCAATATTAATTGTGAGGAGGGCCAAATTGAGTAAAAATTTTGGAGCAAGACACTAAAGATCAACATCTTTAAGGCCCAACAAGGAATTAATTGCGGAGTTATTGAACAAATTTGCAATGTCGAGGCTGTGGTTGACAACCTATGTATCGAGGAAAACTCGAGTATTTTTTACCAACCACGAGAAGATCAAAACCCGCAATTAGAGGAACCTAAACCTAACCTAGACACACCCATAACTCCTTCCTTTGCTCCCGACACCCACCCTGAACCACTTGCTGCTGCTGATAATCGAGTTATGAAATCAAAAGCCCTCCCTGACCATCTCCAATAGTCTTTTGGGTTCCAATTAGACATTTCCTGTAATTATCAACTCCCGACCACAACTGATTAGGAAACATGCTTGATTACTGTCCTCTTGCAGCATCAGAGAGCCATTGGATGGACTCTAGATGATTTGACTGGCATCAACCCCTTATATTGCACACATCACATCTATACCAAAGAGGGCTCACAACCATTCCATGAAATGCAGAGACGCCTGAATCCGAACCTGTAGAATGTCATGAAAAAGAGATCATCAAGTTGTTAGATGTAAGGATCATCTACTCAATCTCCGACGATCGGTGGGTGAGTCGAATCCAAGTTGTGCCTAAGAAGACAGGACTCACTGTGATCACGACTGAAATCGGAGAAATCATCCTAACCCGTATAGCGAACTCGTGGAGAGTCTGCATTAATTATAGAAGACTGAATAGCTCCATGAAGAAGGACTATTTCCCACTACCGTTCATTGATCAGATACTCGAGAAACTAGTGGGAAATTGATTCTTCTACTTCTTAGACAGGTACTCCGATTATAACCAGGTTGCAATCCATTCTGAGGACCAAGAGAAGACTACCTTCACCTGCCCCTTTAGGACGTACGCATTCCAAAGGATGCCGTTCGGTCTCTGCAATGCACCCACAACTTTTCAGCAGTGCATGCTTGCCATATTCTCAGATATGGTAGGTGAATACCTTGAAGTCTTCATGGATGACTTCTTGGTATTTGGAGAATCTTTTGATGATTACCTCCTGCACTTGGTCCAAATCCTCAGGCGATGTATTGACATGAATTTGGTTCTTTCAAGGGAAAAGAGCCACTTCATGGTACCTGAGGGAATTGTCCTGGGAAATCTCGTCTCTGAAAAAGGCATCCAAGTTGATCAAGCCAAGGTAATCTGATTTTCAAGCTCCCTATGCCTAGCTCGATCAAGGACATCCAATTATTTCTAGGGCACATTGGTTTTTACTGTTGATTCATTCCTGATTTTTCAAAAATCACGTACACCCTGACTACTCTGCTTTCTAAGGATGTCCCCTTCAAAATCACCGAGAAATGCATTCATGCATTTGAGATCCTACGTCATTGAGTTACCCAAGCACCTATCCTGCAGTCCTCAGATTGGTCTCAACACTTTGAGATCATGTGCGATGAATCTGATTATGCTGTGGGTGCGGTACTTAGGCAGAAAATAGATGGCAAAGCTGTGGTCATCTACTATGCTAGCAAGACACTTGATGAGGCTCAGCATAACTACACAATTACTAAGAAAGATCTACTAGCCGTAGTATTCGGCCTGGAAAAATTCAGATCGTATATTTTGGGTTCCTATGTTATCATATACTCGGATCACACTGCACTGAGGCACCACCTCGTGAAGAAGGATGCGAAACCTCGACTAATTTGCTGGATTTTGCTATTGCAAGAATTCAACCTCGAGATTCGCGATAAGGTGAGAAAGCAGAAAGTGGTAGCTGACCACTTGTCCCACCTTCCTTCTGACATTATCGACCCTTCTGGACCCATCACAGAACACTTTCCTGATCACCTCCTGGCTATCAGTATAGGACTTCCTTAGTATGCTTATTTGGTGAACTACTTGGCATCACATTACATCCCGTCTGAGTGGCCGAAGGCCAAGAAGGACAAGTTACTTTCCGATGCCAAGTATTACATCTAGGAAGAGCCGTACCTCTTCTACATTGGTGCTGATCAGATCATCAGATGTTGCATCCTAAAAGTGGAAATTCAAGACATTTTGTCCTTCTACCATGACCCGGCCTGCGGCAGACACTTCTTCAGACATAAAATCGCAGCAAAAGTCCTCTAATGTAGCTTTTACTGGCCCACGATTTTCAAGGATGCATACGATCACTATAAAGAATGCACTCATTGCCAAACCTTGGGTAACATGAGCCATCGCGATATGATGCCTTTACAGTCAATTATCGTATGCAAAATCTTCGATATTTAGGGGATTGATTTCATGGGACCCTTCCCTACCTCAGACGGCTTCGAGTACATTCTCCTTGCTGTGGACTACGTGTCCAAATGGATCGAAGCCATCCCAACCCAAACCAATGATCATAAGGTGGTAATCAAATTCATTCACCATAACATCTTTTCATGGTTCGGTATCCCACGTGCCATTATCTCTGATGGAGGGACCCATTTCATGAATGCTTAGTTCAGATCACTGATGACTAAGTACAAGGTATAGCATAGAATCTCAACTCCTTATCACCCCCAAACCAATGGTCTAGCTGAGCTATCAAATAGGGAGATCAAGAAAATCCTTCAGGTCACTATTTGACCTGACAAGAAAGATTGGTCATCCCAGCTTCTGGAAGCCCTGTGGGCTTATAGGACCACCCATAAGACCCAATTAGGCATGTCTACCTTCAGATTGGTGTACGAGAAGGCATGTCACCTCCTCGTCAAGTTGGAACACAAAGACTATTGGGTAGTATGAAAGTGTAATAAAGATCTTTCTAAAGCTAGAACCCATATACAGCTTCAAATGAGCGAGATTGATGAACTACGTAATGACATGTATGAGAACTCACGAATTTACAAAGAGCGGTTTAAGGACTTTCACGACAAGCACATAACCAGAAAGATCTTTCATCCTGGTCAAAAGGTCCTACTCTTTGATGCCAAGCTAAAACTCTTCCCGGGCAAACTCAGATTGAAATGGATTGGACCATATCTTATCTGAGGTATTTTCAAAAATGGAGTTGTCGAAATCAGTCAACCCATCCTTGATTCTGAACTTTTTATTGTGAATGGCCAGCGACTTAAGCCATTCGTTGAACTCACAGATACAAACTTGGTTGAGGTATCTTTTGATCTCCATTCTCCCTGAGCTTATTGTGCCCGGCTGATGGTGTTAAACTCAGCACTTAACAGGAGGCAACTTGTCATCTTTATAAGAAACCCAAAACCCTTCTTAACACATCTCGTTGTTGGACTGATATTGCACTTTAGGGTTCATCCATTAGAATAGCCGACTCCACCTCTGGCACTCGTACCTGAGCTTGAAGTCATCCGCAACAAACATCCCCACCCGTCCACCCACCCTTTGACCTTGTTCTAATGTACGATCTAAACTGAACTCAAACCCACCTAATTTACAATGACATTTTAAATCGTAGGCATGGGGGGTATTAAAGTGTAAAATGCTGTGAGAAACACTTCACAAGAAAGGGTTTCATAAAAAGAATTACATATTTCATATAAAAAAAAGGAAGTTGAGGAAAAAGAAGAGCCATTTTTGAAAAGGCGGGAAGAAAATTGAAAAGAGAAGAAAGGAGCACAAAGAAAAAGAAAAGAAAATTGAGTCCCTTAGAAACAATTTGGAACCTACCCACCTTCTAGGTTGGATCGAATGATGAATTAAGACCTGAAAGGCTAAAACTAAAGGGATTAGTGGTGAATACCGACCTTAGGCCTCTTGGATCTGTATTGGATTTAAGCATTGACGTACTTACCAAGATTTAGATTAATCCTCAAGAGGTTGGGGAAAATGCAAAGCTTATGTATTAGGTCTAAGGCTTAGGGAGTATTCAGTCCTGTTAATTGATCTCTGGTCTGGGGGACTCGGTAACTTAAGCACTCTAAATCACACACAGTCTAGTTCAGTGCGCTTTAAAAGATAAAATCATGCCAAAAGGCATTTAATCTATTATGAAAAAGGTCCTAAGATCTAGATTAGGAACGGCTCAAAACACAAGTTGATTTAGACAAGTTCCCGATGTAGAGAGGTGGTAAATTACCCTCGAATATGCGCAATAACATATCATCTCCTTGGTTCTTGTCTCCTAAGATATAAAATTATCCTACTGGGGGCATGTAAACACCCTGTGCTAGTTCAGATGCCATGGGCAGCTCTATCACAGCATGTCGATTGCCAGGGTCTGGATTTAGCTACAGAACACCATGGGCGGCATTATCCTGAAATCTCGATTGCCAGGGTTCTGGGGGTTGCCATGGGCGGTGCTATCTCAAAGCATCGATTGCTAGAGACCCTACGAGGATTGATGGTGGGGACAAGGAATCCAATACAGACCCTATTTAGGGAAAATCCGAGGATGGATCTAAGGAAAAATATAATGAAAAGAAAAGGGAGAGAAAAATCTCCACAAATGAAAAACTCCTTCTAATCTCTCTCTTACAAAATGCATTGGCAAACTGAACTAAACTAACCATGTTTTAAGCATGGGTGCTTTAACTGCTAGGTCCAACGAACCCTAGGTTAGTTCCTGCGGGCCTTAGAAACCTTCGTGGTAGACTGAGGTGAAAGCTAGTCAGGTTTGGATCTTGGCTGGTACTTGAGTACCTTTAGGCTTATTGTTGGTATTAAGATTTGATTCCTAGAGATGCAACCTAGTAAGGCATCCTGACAGTTAAATCCGACCTAGATAACTGGTTTGATTCATATGGTTTTGCTAAGGGACTACCAAAAGCTAGGCATGGGGTATGATGGGAACACCATCAAGAGCCATAACTAGCTCAGTTTGATTTGATTAAGTCAATAACCATGGGTTTTCTTAAGGGCACAAAACATTGATTTGAGAAGAAGATAAGAATATAGGGTTATTTCTATAAATTTACCATTCTATCAGAATAACAACAAGTTTTCTTAGGGATTTAATAAAGGTTAAATATGCTTTAGAGTCTATTAAGGGGGTTCATGCAGAACGAAACAGGTTTTCATGCATTACGGGAATTAAATGACATCTGAAACCCTAAAAATAGACTCAATTAATTGAGGTTTCAGTCAGGATAAAATTTACCTAAGCACTCTAAAATTCATATAAAAATATTCTCCAGGGTTTGGTACCTTCAATTTGATGATCAAAACCCATTTTGACCTAAAATAGAGCCACATATAGACTTTCGCCCTAATTTGGGTTTTTGCATAAATTACCCAGACAAGAGAGGTAAAAGCCAAAATCCAGCTTCACCATTGGATTCCTTAGGTCAAAATTAGATTTATATCAAAATTTGGGCCCAATCTAAGATTCTTTTGATCTAGTTTGCACTTTGGTCCAAGTCTAACTTTCCTTATCTCCAATAGCCCCTTAGCTTTTGAATTCCTCATAAAAAGCCCCCAGCTTCTTTGTCTTCTTCACAAAAAGGTCCCTACCACCTTAGAATCCTAATCCTACAACTTCAGTGAGCTTCATTTGGCAAGATCTCTCCGATTTCTTGACGAATCCTTCTTAGATTTGAAATGGGAATTCGTCAAGAAATTAGTTTTCTTTTTAGCCAAATCCAAAGTCTCAAAAATTGTCCAAATCCTCATGCGAATCCTTCAAAGGAGTGGGTTTCCAACTCTGGCAACCTTCCAAGGTTGAAAGCTTGGATTCCAAGCTTCAACTGCCCTCTACTACCTATATAAGGACCCCTAGGACCTTCCCGGCCTCTCCAAGCTCGATTTTGGCCGAAAATTCCCCACATTCCTCCTTCCTATTCCAACCGAAAGGCTCCTTGAGCTCCAGCGATTCCTACGGACCTCCCTCATTATCCATCCGCAATACCAGCGATGGATTCATCTTCCTCGTCTTCCTCCGCGTTGAGCCATACTAGCGGGCGTCTCTCCCTCCATCTTCCTCGTCGTTTCCTTCTCGCCGAAGTCACCTTCTTCCCCGGCACCGACCACACCGCAATCGGCATCGCCTCTACTCCCCGCTGTTTGCCAACCACCTAGATAAGTTCCCTAACTCCTCTACTTCATTCACACACCAACCATACTCCGCTTCATCCACCGTATCCATCATTTTCTCTCCGTCTTCAACCTCACCAGCATACCTCCGGCGAGTTCGCATGGCCACTACGCTCAACCAAATCAGCCGCCGCTTATCCCTACACCTTCGCCTTGATCCCAGGAGCAAAAGCCTTAACTTAGTTTGGTAAATTGCCCCTCCTAACCACCTATCGAACACCTCCACTGCCGCACTCACTTCCCGATCTCTCCCTACACACACGCGCACTCCCACAGCATGCCACTGCCTCCATCACATTCACCGCACTCATACGAAGCTCCTAAACTTGTTTAATAGGGCTGAGAGGATGTTTTGTTTGGTTTAGGTCTTCAGGTCATCTTTGCCAATAACGAGCTAGTTCAAGCTCGCTTGAAGCTTGATTTAGGTCTCAACTCCAGCTACTACGGAATCATCCTAGGACCGCCCTCGGATCATCAATTGGAGCGGTTGACCACAGCTTGATGGCAAATTTGATGAAGGAACGACTGCTGCTAGCTGGCTGAAAGAAAGGCGCTACTTTTAGTCCCACCTCGTAATGTGAAGAGCGCTAACAGTGGCATAAAAGGAATTTGTGTCTACGGCTAATCGCCTCGACTCACAGAGGGGTGAGGTCCCCCGCACACACCTCTTCACCTGCCTCATCCGTGACACTGTGCACGTGGGCTTGGCTCCAACCCGTATACTTGCCTAACCCTGTACTCACACCTCAGCTGCTACCCCATGCCAACAGCCCTGGTCCCGGGTACGCATATCCCTGAAACCCGATTACCTGAGCATTTGAGCTAACATTGAGAAAGAGAAGAAGCGAGAGAGAGTGCGGGGGCAGGGGGTTTTGCTCTCGCAGGCACATGGGTGACACTTAGTTGTGAGAAGAAGAAAGGAGATTGAGCATAACAAGAGCAGAGAAAGAAGAGAAGAAGAAGAGTGCCCTCTTGGCACTGTAGCTCTGTCACATGATTTATTTGACAAGGATTGCACTATGCACTTGGTTTAATTAGTTGATACTATTTGGATATTTGCTATTATTGTATAAGTGTAATTGGTGATTCAAATCACCATTTTACCCTATAATTTTTGCACATTGATACTTGAATTCTTGACATATTATTTTGAATTAAGTTTTGGCTGAAATTGCTTATATATTATGATCCTGAGATTCATATTTGCCACTTGCTCCTAGTGAACGACCTCAGACTTCTTTCGAGTATAAATATTATTTATTTTTCACGCTGATTCGATCTATACTGCAATGCAATGATTTTTAAAACTCATTTCAGAGTGTGTAACAACATGATGGTCAGTCACCCCGCCGGCCCACCATGTGGAGGCGCTCGACTAGGAGACCCATGGTGGGAGCGGAGCACGGTGATGGAGTCGGTGGTGGCTTGCTCGAGCACGGCTACTTCTAGCTTCTTATAACAGTCGAGGAGTCTTTGAAATGTAGGAGGAAGGCACGTCGTAGGAGGCAACCGACTAGATCCACTTCTCCTATTCCTCCTTGAATGCAGGTCTTCAATGGCTACACAGCTGTTGCGAAGAGGGCTGCAGATTCCCTGCAGAGAAAGAAAAATAAAAATGCAAAATTAAAAGGTTGGTTTATTTATGTATAAAACCTTATGGAATATCTATATTTTAAACAATGCATGTAATGTATGCATGCAAACTAAATAATAACTATCCTACTTAAATTCTAATGCATGCTAAATAATTTATATATGAATGCAATGCATACAAGCAAATATATATAAACAAAATTATTTATATCTTAATGCACTCTATGTATATGTTAATATTAACCTAAATTTAAGCAACTAATTTTTTTTTAAAATACATTTAAGTAACTAACTAGCCCACAAATATGGGCTCATCAGGCCCCGTCCCTTCTATCCTTTTCCTTCCTCGATGCCTGCAACATCTCCGTCGACCACCTTCACTGTCGACCTACATCCGACCTCCTCCACCTCAATTGATCTAGGCAAAACCTCCACCTCACCCTCATGACTATTTCACCTAGCCTAATTTCAACTTATTACATCCCGACCATCTTCTTCGACACCAACTGCGCCTTCGTTCGCTTCCCCTATTCGGCCACCACACTAACTTACCAATTCACACACGCCACCACACTAACTTACCAATTCACACACGCCACCACCTTTGCCACACCATGGTGAAGAGCCCTATCTATCTGACTTAGATTGTGAGGTCATTTTCTTGTTATAGGGTCTTTGCCTCCATCGTCATCTTCTCCGACTCCATTCGCCGTTCGACCAGAAGCATCTGCATCATCACCACTGTCAATCAAAGTGGATTTGAATAAGGAGCACATCCGCACTGTGGATTTGGAGGAGAAGCATCATCCATAGCTGAAATTTACCACGAAGGCATCAGTGCAGCTCAAGTAGAGCTTTGCATGAAGGAAGTAGTGGGATTAGTCCCACATGGTGTCGGGAAATGACTTTAGCAGCAAATAAAGGGAAATCATTGCATAGGCTCTTTGCCTCGAACGGATGGAGGGTGAGGTACCCCACGCACGCCCCAATGCACGCACTATACTTGCACTTGTCCACAAGCCCTTGACCGCGAACACGCCCGCAGGTCTAGGCTGGATTCATTTACCCAGTTACCCGGGTCTGACTTGGTTCTGCGGGAAAGAAATCTGAGGAAGGGGGAGGGTTTTGCACTGTAGCACCTCTAGATTCATGTCCCCCCCTCGCTCAGTACTTAGCCATTGCGAGATCCTTGTGCCTTGTGCCTGATAGGTTGCCTTTGTGCTTCTCTTTTGTGGTGCTTTGCCTTAGCCATTACTGAGGCCTTGAGGTTAAGGTGTATGAGCTGATTGGCTACATTGGTGTTCTACTCGATTATGATATATTTGATTATGGATACTATTGAATTATTTAAATTATTTAGAGCTTAACTTGTAGGGTTGATTTGGTGGTTCAAACCACCATTTTAACCCAATATTTTTGTACTTTTATCCCTAATATTCTGAGATACATTTCTGATATATATTGCATATCTTTTTAGATGTTTGATTCACTTGCAAATTGTTATTCTTAATATTTTGATTAGTGAATTGATTTGCTAAATTTGCTCCTTATGAATGACCTCGAACTCACTTTTGTTTTCGAGATTACAAATTTAAGTGTTGAATCACTTTTGTTGACTGTACTACAATGCATATTTCTTAAAACTCGAGGAAAGTGATGCAACAACTAGAATCTCATTGAGAAACATGGGTACATGCTAAATATGTTGCAACAAACCACTGATCAGAAATACACATACCACCACTCAGAAGACAATGAGATATCTTAGGGCAATTTTGAGGATCAATGTAGTAGTTTCCTAGAGTCCAGGTACGAAAATGAAGGTTGTTGTGGATCCCCAGCCCAAATGGAACCAAATTATGATTTTTTGTAGAATAACATACCTAATCAAGATATGGGATGGAAGGATCCATTTATAGGTGTTCCCGATTATGAGCCAACCATACGTAGCTGTGAAGTTGGTTCATCATGCCTAGATTTTCCAAACACTTGTGATGAATTAGACTCAGAATCTCTTGAGGAAGTAACTCTTGCACCTTATCCTATTAAGGTGTTCCTCAAGAGCGATTTTGACATCCCAATAGAACCGAGTCCAGATTCTATTGACCCAATTCCTACACCTAACCTAGAATATAGATTTGAGCCTAGTTGGGATGATCATGAGGCCCAATGTGATGAGAATTAGATTTTAGACTTCAATTATGATTTTACCCTTATATTTGATGTTTATGCCTCTCTAGACTCAGAAAAATGAATCGATTTTTCGGACGTCAAACCAATTTATGATGCAGAATTAGAGGAGTTGGAAGAGTTGGGATTTGATTGGATCTACCCTAGGTGCCCAAAGCTTGAGCCTATACCTAATAATGACATCCCAATGAGCTTGGAATTTAAGGCTAGGTTAGACTAAAGTCAGGTTGATAACTTCATGCATCTTGATTTATTTTGTGGTGAAAATCCCAATCTTGAATCATATTCAAAAGCTGATTATCACAAATTCTCCGATTATTTTGAATCATACTCCAATTTTGGAGAAACATTGTTTCCAAATGATTACAAGCCGATTTACGACCTCAGTATCCATGATCCATTCGTTGACTCTAATTCTAAGGTCATTGATCCCAAGATCATTGATTCGAAATCACATTCCATTGATTTGGAAACATTCTACTATGATCTATAGGAATCAAACAGTGCCAAGAGTGTCTACACCATAGAGTTCGAATCCTTCATCGACACAGATTTTCATGATCGTATAAGCACTCTCCAAGCATTTACATTTGATTGAGATGAACATCATGAAATAGACTCTTTGGATGAATTGATCTTTGAATCATTTCTTGAGGAACCCACACTGCACCCAGATATCAAAGTAGCCCTACCTCTTACTCTAGAGCCAGAGCCTTTCAAAACCCAATCCCAACCCTGACCCACCACAGGAATCAATTTTTATTCTGACTCACCTCTTTCTAATCCGGTCACATATGATTCATCACCATTTTTCTACAATGAATCGGACATTGATCAAACTAACAACTGACGTCGAAAAACACGCAAGTGTAATTCATTCGTTGTAGCATGCATTTACGACATCATTTTTTTTTTCTTGAAAAAGAAAGGAAAGCTATCGAATCACGATAGCAATCGGGAGGGGTATTTTATTCATCCTCTAAAAAAGAACAGCACTGGTCTCTCCTGAAACAACCTCGCATTCCTTGCCCTCCACACACTCCACATTGTCGCTGCCATAAGCACATGTGGTTTGTCACGCACTAGGAAATTTTGCCATAAAGTGTCCTAAGTAGGAAGCGGCTCATGACAAGTTTTTCTCCATATCGCATCTGTAATCAAGCATGTGGAAAAAACATGCCCCAATCTATCAGCATGAAGATCGCATAAGGGACATTCATGTAGATCATCCCCCATCCTCCTGTGTCTCAACTCCCCAGTGATCAGGCCTTCCCTTCTACATAATCATATAAAAATTTGGACTTTTAATGGAACTTTCAGGAGCCAAATTTTGTTTCCAATTGGATCCCCATCTAGAGCTCTATTTGATTCCAAAATCCTCCTATAGGCATGCGCCATTGTATAGACAGCATTCCATGCATAGCCATCCTCCATTCCAACCCTCAGTCTGAAGTTTTGAAGATCTGAAATCAATCTCAACATCGCCTCACCTAAACGAGTGCCCTCCCTGTTTATTTCAGACCCTGAAATATGCCAGCCCTCCCCATGTTCAAACAAGCAGCTGCGTACTGCACAGTCCTTACCCACAGGAGCCATATACGTTCTTGGATATGCATCTTTGAAGATACCCAGGCAGGACCATTCCTCCTTCCAAAAGCTAAACACACTACCATCTCCTAGAACTGGCTATAGCATATGCTAGTTATTCTTCAAGGCCTGAACAACAGAACGCCAGAACTGGGAAGATTGAGTTGGGTAGAGCCTCTTCAGTGCATTATTGGAGCTACCATAGCTATCTTTGATGATGTTAGACAATACCTTCTCTTTGCCATTAACGACTTTAATAGCCCACTTGAGTAGCAGCACCTCGTTAAACTCTTTTAAAGCCTTAATACCCATTCCACCAAACTCCTTGGGTAGGCATAAGAGTTACCATTTTAGCAGTTGCATAAGCTTTCCTTCATGGTGAGCCCCCTTCCAGAAGAACCTCTTCCTCATCACATCAGTACGCTTCCAAATGGACTTGGGGGCCTTGAACATGGAGAAGTAAAATACTGGAATATAAGTGATAACAAACTTCAATAGATGAGTCTCCCACCCTTGGACAAGAACCGACTATTCTAGCTTTCTAACTTCACAAAAATTTTGTCAAAGAGAATATTCCAATCATTCTTCCGTAGTTTAAAGCATCTCAGTGGTAGCCCCAAATACTTGATTGGAAGTGTTATATGTGGCGTACCCAAAATAGAAGAGATAGAATGTTGTTCCTGATCAGCGAGCCCAAAGCAAACTAAAGAGGATTTTTCTCCATTCAACTTCAAACCAGAGATCTCCCCAAAGAGCTTCACCATATGTCCCAGAGCCTGAGCTACAGATTCAGCCCCAACAAAGACCATATCATCGGCGTATTGGAGCACAGGAGCCAAGGATCTCCTCATGGATAAGGAATAGCCTCTTATAATGTCGACTTCAGACAACATGCATGCATATCTAGCAAGATTATCGACCACAAGATTAAACACCAAGGGAGCAAGTGGACACCCTTGCCTGACTTTGCACTGCGGTTGTATCCATGCCCCACAAGGCCTGCCATTGACCAGAGAAGTAAAGGAACTGGTGGTAATGCACCTCTTCAAATATTGAATCCAAGTACGAGTAAAGCCCCTTCTTTTAAACACTTCCCACAAGTATGGCCAAGAAACCGAATCATAAGCCTTACGAAAGTCCACCTTCCACATGAAGGCTTTACATTTCCTCTTGTGCTAGCCACTCACCATCTCCTGGGCCATAATAAAGGACTCCTATAGCGACCTATTAGGAAGAAATGCAGACTGGACCAGATGAATTTGATCATTTAGGACCAACCGTAGTCTATTTGCCAATATTTTACTCACCACCAAGTAAATGGAATTTGAGAGTGCTATAGGTTTGAAATCAAAAAACCTTCCAGCACCTTGCATCTTCGGTAGTAGGAAAATGTATGACCAATTTATCTTAACAAAACCATAATTCCCTCTCTCGAATTCCCAAATCACCTCCATCACTTCCTTACCAAGTAAACTCCACATCTCTTTGTAGAAAAATACTTGAACACCATCAGACCAGGTGATCCTTCACTATTCAATTCATTTATAGCATCCACCACTTCCTTTTTAAAGATACTTGCAACCAGCCTATTAACTTGCTCATCTGATATCCGGGGGGCCACATTTGCAGCCATTCTCGACATGCCCCTACTTGCTGCTTGTGACGTCTCCCTGAAGTAATTAATAGCTTTAGACCTGATTTCTTGCAAAGACACTAATCTCTACCCATCTTTGATAATAGAAGATATCAAATTATGTCTCCTGTGTGAGCTTGATGCATGGTAGAAGTATTTGGTGTTGGCATTCCCCTCTTTAAGCCATAGCTACCTTGAATGTTCTCGCCAGTCCATCTCAAGTTTTAGGTCCTCTTCCAATATCACCTTCTACCAAATCCTTCTTGCATCAAGCTTCTGATCAGATAAAGGGAATGTGGCCTCTTTGCATCTAAACAATGAAGTTCCATCAAAGCCTTATGTCACCTTTGGTCTCTTAATGAAGAAATCACAGCCCCATACTCTTTAAGCATAGCGTGCATGGCAGCCAGTTTGGAGGCAAGTCTGATTGTAGCTGACCCCTTAACCTATTTGGCCCTCCACCACCCCTCCAGCATTTCACTGAAGCCTAGTTCTCTCAACCACAACCTTCTAAATTTGAAGTAGAAGCCTGAACGCACCTATTCACCACTATCCCTGACCAATGGTGTGTGATATGAAATTGGATGTTCCAGTCCAGAAATCGATGATAATTGATATCTATCCAGTAGGTCAGTATTCCTAAAGAACCTATCAATCTTCGACATCAAGCCATTTCCATTCCTCCATGTAAACTCCACTCTAGATGATGGGAATTCATTTAGGCCTAAATTCTGTAGCATTAGTTGGAAACCAAGAGAAGCATTATCCATCACTCCATTGGATTGGTCCATTCCTATTAACACACAATCAAAGTCCCCGCCCACAAGCCAAGGCACCCCTTGTACAAGCTTTGTTGCTATAGACAGATCCTCCCAAAACTTAGGCCTGACAGAGGCATCATAGGGATCATAAACCCTAATGATGAAGCAGATATTCTCCCCTTGAGTCTTCTTGCACTTGTAGGTTATCAAATGTCTAGCTCTATGAACCTCCATCACTTGCAGACAAGCCTTCCTCCACCAGAAGATGATACCACTAGATCTACGTTGAGAGTTTAGGGCCACACAATCAGCTATCCCTGACATTAACAACTCGTTCCATATCCTCCCATCTACATTTTCTATATGCGTTTCTTGTATAAGCGCACATTCAATCTCCCATTCCCTCAAATATCTTGAGAGGGACACCCTCCGAACTCTGTTGCGTAGCCCACGCAAGTTCCAAGTGAGGACCCTCATCTCCCTCCTTGGACACCCTCTCTTTTAGGGGTCTGAACTTTCCCCACTTTAAGAATGATAGCTATGGCATTTTCATCCATCTTAACATGTTTGGTCGGACGTCATTGTCTAAGCTTATATGGAGACCTTCCAATCCTTTCCTTAGATGATGAACCTACTCCAAATTTCAACCCTTCTGCAGCCTGAAGGTTGGACTGACTTCTCATGGTATTGACAGAGATTTCTTGTAGCACCCCATCAACTAGTGTCTCCTCATCCGCAGCTTGCTCAATCGAGGCTACTTCCATCACTTCTTCACTATTGTCCAGATGGTGGTAGTCCTTCATTTCTTGGGTTTAGGAGCTTCATCAGATATTTCTCGTCCCATCTATTTCGGGCCTTCGTCTTCACTCACGACTTCAGGATAAGATGCCTTAACCTGTTGCCCCAGCCCAGTTGTATCACCAAGTGTAAAAACCAATTGAAGCAACCATGAACTCCCTCCACACAGGAGAATAACCTTCTCGGGTATTGACCCTCCCCTAAAGACATCCACCAAGACATTCAACACTCGACCATTGCCTTACCTCAGTCCAACCTCTGCATCTTTTGCCAACATTGCAAAGCCTGCAATTAAGGATGCAACCACCTCCTTTGATTGTATGTGTAGTGGAAGGCCTTTGATTCCCAGACTCCCTAACCTAGATCCAGCCCTCTGAGATGGTCACTTAGGCAGGGACCGATCAAAAGGCGAGACCAATCTCCAAATCACCGTCAGACTTTCATATACACTCGATCTAAACTGTAGTCGTTTGGCATTGATCATCCCAAAACCAAAAATCACAAACTGCGTGGGGGATAAAACAATAATTTTCCATCCTTCAATCGATAGGGATAAGGAGTTTACTAGTTGGCAAAGCTTTTCCAAGCAGGGGTTACCGGTCATTACCTCTCCAATCAAGGCCCCTCTTAGTACCAATTCAGCAGATTTTATGTCCTCCGTCAAGGGAACTTCAACATCCACCTTGTGACCCCCGTATGTGGGTGGTGGTGGCGGTGGAGGCAATGGACTGATTGTGTAGCAATCATAGGCCTTAATTGACCTAAATTAGGCTAGGACTTAGCATAAGTTAGGGTAATTCATGCATGCATAAGCATTACTAGCACCTTTACTGCTTTCTTCTAGCTATGCATAAAATAATGCTATAATGTACTGATTAGGTGCATTATGTCAATTGCAGGTAATAAGCTGATCAGAAGCTAGATCTAAAGCTGGATCTAAAGCTAGATCTAAAGAATAAAGAATAACTACTGTTGCAGCAGAGCTGGAGTGGATGACCTAGATTAGATGTAGTTGATAATAATGTAAGGGAGTTAAGGTATGCTATTCTACTAAGTAGGAATAAAGCAACAAAATTGTGAAGAAC
This sequence comes from Thalassia testudinum, assembly GCA_037157565.1. Taxonomy (NCBI): domain Eukaryota; kingdom Viridiplantae; phylum Streptophyta; class Magnoliopsida; order Alismatales; family Hydrocharitaceae; genus Thalassia; species Thalassia testudinum. The sequence goes on along the minus strand of JAZHRO010000035.1, from coordinate 6,020,819 downwards.
TTAGGTCCATCCTAGCCCTAGGATAGCCTAGAAGCTTCCCCAAGCCTTAGCCACCCTTAGATTAGGTCACCGCACCATAGGAAGCATTAAAACCCTAATTCTAGCCTCTATCTGGACATCCAGATGTGTTATAGGACGTCTAGAACCCTTAGCCAACTCCCGCACACCTTAAACCATCTTCTACAGTGTCATTGGACATCTAGACACTTGGTCAGACATCCAATTTCTGCAGAATACCCCAGACAGAACCTTAATTCTTCCCTGCCTCTGTTTGGATATCTAGACAACAAGTCTGGAAGTCTAAAGTTTCATTTTCAGACATCTGACACTATTGGCAGACGTCTGGAACTGCTCTCTAGTTCCTATTTTTGAATTCAAGATTGGATCTTGAATTCCTAGGTCTCTAAACCCAATTCCAACCCCATAGGAACCTAAATTAAGGTACGCTAACCCTATTACATCACCTCTAGACCTCCCTAAGGACCTAATTAAGTCCTCACTAAACCTAATTGACTTGGATCTGAGTCAATTCCATCAGCCTATTCAAGTAGAGTCGTTGAGTCCAATTGAGCCCTTATCTCAGAACACACTATCCAATTGGACTCAGTGAGAGTCCAATTAACCTAGACCTGACTTAATTAAGTTATTTTACTCTCAATTAGGTTTCCAGACACCCAATTAGACTTTTATTAAGTTTAATTGCACTTTACCTAAGTGAATTAGGGTTTACAACCCTAATTTGAGACCTACCATGACCTAAACCCACTAGAACCTAACCTAATCAACCTAGCCACCTATGTTTCGACCCACACACACACACACACACACACCATCCCATGAACATACCTAGCCTAGAGTTCTCTAAAACTTTCTACCATGTGTTATTGCCTTGGTTGCTAAAATTAGCAACCAAGAGCCATTCAACTTTTAGATCCACATTTGGTGGATCTAAAAGCCACCATCCATCCTCTCTCTCACTCTCCCATGAGCTCCCACCATTGGCCTCTCTAGAGAACTCCATAATTCTCTAGAGAGCTTCCCTTAGGTCTATAAAAACACCTAACGGGTGGCCATTTGGTCCATCTTGGTCTTTTAGCATAGCTCCACCTTCCATAAGCCATCAGCACCTCCACCTCCATGTTCACGAGCTCCACAATGATGCCACCACCTCCATGCCAAGCTTAGACTAGGATCAACTTCTCCAACTTCTCCACAATGGTCGCCCCTCTTTCTCTTCTCACCCTTAGTTTTGCTACATGAGATTATAGTTCTTCATAGATTTAATGCTTTATTTGCTACTTAGTAGTGTAGCTCCATATTCTCCCGCAATGATGCATGCATAGTTCCCCCATAGATTCATATATGCAGTCATTTTCTGCTAGCTAGATTTAAATTTCCCTATACAAGCATTCCGCTACCTATGCTATAAACACCATCAAGCCTCAATGAAAACATTTATATATATTTATATGTTGAAAATCACCATGTGCTTGATTATCATCTTTTGGTGTGATTAAAGTTGCATGCTTTCAATTTCTGATATTCTGAGAACAACATGTCATGTATCAATACGTATTTAGTATAAATCGACATGTGATTTTGAACAAGCAGAGCGAGCGAGATCAAATTTGAATTTACATTTTGAAAATGCCTCTCAGAGACGAATGATTGGAACTCAAGTCTCGTTATCTTAGAAATCATTTTTGTTGATCGTATTTCGCAACTGTACTGTGATGCATTTCTGATCAAATACATGCTCTACGATCCCAACAAAATGCCGCCGTTGCTGGGGAGGCGACACCATTTTTTATTTTGATCTCAAGAATTGTCACTGATAAATCTTCCTCTACTTGTCTTTTGATGTGCAGGAAAACAGGGAAAAATGAGATCTACGCACACAACAAGCACGGAAAAAAATACCAGGTGCACATCATATCTTTCTTAGGCTAGGTTTGATTTGAACCTTAGGGTAGATTTCCTTCTAGCAATTTCATTTGGAAAAAAAGCCTATTTATTTTCATGAAAAGTAAAAACTAGAAAAAAAATTAGGTAGTTAGAATAGGTTTCCCTTTTTTAATCTTAGGGTTAGTTAGTTAGTTTTGAAAAAAAAAAAGCACGAAAAGAAAAAAAGAAAGTTTGAAAATTTTTTGAAAAAAAAAATTTTTCTTAAAAAAACAAAAATCATTTTGGTGGAAAGTTCGAATTTCAAATTCAAACACCTTTTCAAAAGCTTCCCCACCATCCTCTGATTTTCGGTCAGGATTCAAATTCCAATTTAAAAATTCAATTGCCAAAAAATTAATGAGCGAACAATTTTGAAATTTAGGCTAGACCTTCAATTTTAAACCACCTTTCAAACGGGTATCGTTCATTTGAAAAAATTTCAAGTACAAAATTTTCAAAAATTTTGAAGTGCAAGGGGGTCAAACTGACCCAAATTTGAAAATTTTCAAAATTTAATAAGCAATTTCGAGCAATCCGTGAATCTGTTTTGACTAAAAATGATTGCCTTTAAAATCTGATCTCATTGGATTTAATTTCCATATTTTTCCCAAATTTTTGAAAGTCATTTGATACTATTTCAAAGCAGAAAATCTGCTAGGGGTCAAAATTCAAGATCTGGCCCCCTGACATTTAAAATTGTCTAGAAATTCGGTTGAAATAGTAAAAATTACAAAAAAAATATTCCCTGAAAAGACAATTGATAAAGAAATCTACTTGCCAAATTTAAACTTATTTGAGTTCCAATTTTTGGTAGAGAAGTATTTTTATTTCCTGGTCTGCTAAAAAAGAAGAAAAATACCTAGAATTGTATGAACCTTAGGTTATACCTTTAGGGTTACATTCTAGAGACCACACTTGGGCTAGCCTAGAGTTAGTCAAGTCTAGTGTTTAGCCAGTGAGCTTGGTCACCTTGTGGGCCACTCACCACAAACCCTAGTTGAAGAAAAATGGACTCAAATTAATTTTAAAACATGTAAGCAAACCTGAATTTTTTGTCGTACTTCTAGGTGGCTTCAACCTCTCTTACTGAGCCTGGTGAGTAAGTCTGTGGGGCAGTGTCAAACAACTGCTGCTAAGGGGTAACAGAACCGGAGGAGAGAGCTGAAGGAAGAACCTTCCTTTTAGTCCCCTCATAACCAAACTGGCTGGGTTAGCTTGAGAGGCGTGAATCACTTTCAGTCGGTTGTACGATGAATTTTTCTTCAGGAATTCGAACTTAAAATGAAAAATCTAGTCATCAAATCATAAGGACCATCTGATTGATAAGGCCTTAGCCTTTTCTGGCTTGGCTACACCAACCTAGGAGTTGGGTGGTGTATGTAAGGAAGGGGGTCACTCAAACCTCGACTGGTTGGACCTTGGGAGTCACTCCCAGGGAGGCGAGTCACCTCGCCAGGACTATCTTCTCCCCCCACTTCTTCTACTCCCTTAGCTGAGATGGCTAACCCTAATCCTGGACCTAGACCTAGACCGGGTCAGGATGTAGGTAATCTAGACCCGATGGCTCGTTTGGAGGCCTGGGTGGTTGAATCAGAGGAGCAGCATCAGTAGAGCATGGACTATATCTTGATAATGCTTCACAGAATGTAGCATCCACTGCGAGGAGAACAACTTCGAGATTTCTACGATCCAGCTGCACTGATCGTCGCACCCTTAGTCTGGATTCCCGTAGGCGGAGATGCATTTGAGCTTATGCCTAATGTGATTGGTTTGATCAATAGTCATTTTCATGGAAACTCAAGTGAAGATCCATTCCAGCACTTAGAGGATTTGAGTCGACGAGCAAAAATGGTTCGACCTAGGAATGTTGATCTTGGGATTATTCTGATGAGGCTTTTCCCATTTTCTCTGAGGGATAAAGCTTCGTACTGGTTCAAGACCAACGGGAAGCCGATTGGATCCTGGCGAGAATTACGACGTCAATTCTTGCAAAAGTTCTTCCCGATCGGTCGAACAAATGCGATGAGGTGTGTGATCACGACTTTCTCCCACGGAGCTGGGGAGAAGTTGCATGATGCTTGGGACCGATTTCACGACCTTCTCTAGAAATGCCCACACCATGGTGTGCCCAGAAGGCACCTAGCTTAGATCTTTTACCATGGGCTGGATGACACACATCGATATCTAGTTGATGCATCTAGTGGCAGGAATTTCCTTGCGAAAGACGAGAATAGCGCATTTGAGTTGTTCAAATCTTTGGTAGAGAACTCGATGAATGTTGCATCCATGAACCACTTCCAGTGGCCTAGTCAGCAGCGGGTTGGTGTACATGAGGCTCACACCAAGTCTATTCGAGCCGACATGGATATCATCGTCAAGCAGCTAGATAGAATGAACCTAATCAAAAAAAAGATTGACCGAATTAATCAGGGCCAATCTGACCTAAACTCTGCCACTCCAAGACCCTTTTATGCACCCCGAGCCCCTCTTGCTCGAGTTAATCTACTCACTCGGGATGCATCCTCTCCTTATTTACGAGATCCTGCATATCAGGATCCTGTAAACAATCCTGATCTGGCACCATATGACCAGGGTTACGCACCACCCGCTGACTATAATACGTATCCCCTTGATGGATATACATCTTAAATGTCTTTGGCCTGTGAGGACGTCAGTGCTATTCAAGGATACAGGCGTAATAACCCGTATCCAGAGACGTATAACCCTGGTTGGCTCCAGCATCCGAACTTCTCCTAGTCAGGTAACTCACAAAGGCCAGATCAAGATCCACACTGCCAGACCAGGCAATACGAGAATGCGCAAAACACACACCCTAGGTAGCAGCCATTCCCATCTCAGCAGCAGCAACCCCGTTCTATATACTAGTTGCTGCACTAAGCTGCCAGTCATCCTCCAAAGCGAGCTGACCCTCTGGAGGCACTGAAAGAGGAGCTGCAAGAATCGATGAGGAAGTCTACGCAGGATAGCTTGTAGATAATGAAGGCGATGGTTGACCAGGTACAAACTATACAGAACATGCAAAACCAGTTGTTGCAGGAGCATAGGACTCAGGGAGACTTGCCCTCCCAACCTGTCTCGAACCCTCGATATGTGCAGAACCAAGGTGCCCGGCCTAGGTTTCAGGCACCACAGGGACAGGCACACACCATATTATGGGCGCCTCCTACACCACCTGGTTATGCTCAAGGCCAACCACCTTTGATGTATAACCCTGCATACTCTGCCCCTTCCGCTCCCCCACCACCTCATGGACAGCATGCTGACGCAAATGCTATCTAATTGAGGAGTGTAAGGAAGACATTCAACCCACCACATAGGTAGGCGGATCCAGATTTTTCTCACCCTTCATCGCAGACGGGTTTGACTCCTTCATCTCGGGAGCCACCTACGGTAGATAAGGGTAAGAGGCCACTTGACCCTGAGATTCCCATCCCTTTTCCCGAGGCTCTAACGTGAAATGTAGTATGGAAGAAGGACACGTGAAATTTTGAGGACCTAAAATCAATGTTCAAGGAAGTACATATTCAGGTCCCTCTCCTAGAGGCAATTGATCACATCCCCGTTGTCGCTAGGTTCTTCAAGGACTATTGTACCTTGAAGCGACAACCTAGAATTGGACGATAGGCGGTACTGTCAAAAGAGGCTAGCACTGTGATTCTAGCCGACTTACCACCGAAAAGGAAAGACCTTGGTACCCTACTCATATCCTGCTTCTTGCAGGATTCTCCATTTGATCAAGCCCTTCTAGATCTGGGTTCGTCCATCAACCTGACTCCCACTACCATATTTGATCAATTTCGATTTAAGGAGTTAAAGCCAACCTCGGTCATGATTTAGTTGGCTGATAGATCAGTAAAAACACCGAGAGGGGTGGTTGAGAATGTGATCGTAAAAGTCGGTAGATTCTGCATTCTTACAAACTTTTTCATTCTCGATATGGAGGTTCCTCTTAATCTCTAAGATGCACCAATCATTTTGGGTCACCCATTTCTAGCAACATCCCGAGCAAACATTGATTGTGCATCCAGGTGTATGGAGATAGCCCTAGGTAATGAGTGACTTCGACTTGACATATCCAAGGCAGCAAAGAATTTTGACTATTATCGCATAGAGGAGGATGGTGAAGATGAAGACTCGGCATACTATGGTAACATTAGGCTCCGATGACCCAATGTCTCATTTGTCTACACTATTAGGGTTCTTGGACCTCGATCCACACGGGACTGAGACCACTACACTACACATATCTCCCCGAGGATCCAATTGTTTAGGGTGTGTTTCTGACCACAGCACCCCTAAATCTAGCTATCCTGATCTGTACACTACTTGATCGCTCTTGTTGTTACAAGAAGACATGACCACAGCTAACGGGTTTCCTGTTAATGCAGTCACAATCGATTATCTCACAGGTAGCAAATCAGCAAGAATTCACATGCATCCGAATCATCAGTTTCCCACCTTTGAGTCTGCTCCTCCTATTCCCATTTCTAACTCTGACCCACCCGTGATTGAATTGAAGTCCTTACTTGACTCACTTAAGTATGTGTTCTTGGGCAAAAGTAAGACATACCTAGTCATTATTAGTGCTCACTTAACCCAAGAACAGGAGCATCAACTGATTTCAATTTTACAAGACCATAAGGCTGCTATAGGGTGGAGCATTGCTGATCTTCATGGTATTCGCATGTCATATTGCACCCATCACATTTACACGGAAGAGGAGGTGAAACCTTTGAGACAACCTCAAAGATGACTAAACCCAAATATGCTAGAGGTTGTTAAGAAGGAGATCATCAAATGGTTAGATGCAGGTATTGTATACCCAATCTCTGATAGCCAATGGGTGAGTCCAATCCAGATAGTGTCGAAGAAAGCAGGACTCACCATAGTGAAAAATGATCAAGGCGAATCCATCCTGACCTGCACTGTGACATCACGGTAGGTCTGCATTGACTATAGGAAACTGAACATGGCTACTCAGAATGTTCACTTTCATTTGCCTTTCATTGATTAGATCTTGGAACGGTTAGCCGGATGCTGTTTCTTTTACTTTCTAGATGGATACTCTAGGTAAATCAAGTAGCGATTAGCCCAGAAGATCAAGACAAGACCACATTCACATGCCCCTTTGGAACATTCACTTTCAAGCGGATGCCCTTTGGCCTCTGCAATGCACCAGCAACATTTCAATGCTGTATGATGGCCATCTTCTCTGACATGATTGAGGACTATGTGGAGGTGTTCATGGATGACTTCTCCACTTTCAGAGATGATTTTGCATTTTGTCTTGATAACCTCACCAAAATCCTGAAATGGTGTATTGAGGTAAACCTAGTACTATCCTTGGAGAAAAGGAATTTCATGGTGAGGGATGGCACAGTACTAGGGCACAGGATCTCTAAAAATGGACTCGAGGTCGATCGAGCTAAATCTGAGATTATTTCCCACTTATCGCCATCTAGCTCAGTCGAGCAGATCAGATCATTCTTGGGTCACGTTGGCTTCTATCAGAGATTTATACGTGATTTCTTGAAAATTACACGATCTTTGAAGAATCTCCTTGTTGCCGATGTCCCATTCAAATTCAACACCTCGTGTCTTAGCGCCTTCAAGACTTTATGAAGAGCTGTCTCTGATTCCCCAATTCTCCAACCACCTGACAGGTCGCTTGATTTCGGGATGATGTGTGACGCTTCTGATTTCGCCGTCGGTGTTGTTTTAGGCTAGCGTCGGGAAAAACAACCTTTTGTCATATACTATACTAGCAAGATGCTGAATGAGGCTCAGCACAATTATACTGTCACCGAAAAAGAACTACTAGCAGCAGTATTCAGGTTGGAGAAATTTAGATCTTATCTATTAGGGTCCAAAGTTATCATCTTACTGACCACTCCGCCCTTCGGCATTTGTTGGCAAAGAAGGATGCCAAACCCCGGCTCATCAGATGGATCCTTCTATTGCAAGTATTTGATATTGAAATCCATGACAAAGCCGGAAAGCAGAATGTTGTGGCGGATCACCTATCTAGACTAGACCCAGCCTGAATTCCTTATTCTCTGCCTATCCATGACCAATTTCCAGATGAATCCCTTTTGGCAGTTCACTCCATTGAGTTCCCTTGGTACACGAATATCACAAACTATCTTGCCACAAGCAAGATTCCCGCGAACCTATCCAAGGACCAAAAACTCAAATTTACTACGGAGGCCAAATTCTACCTTTGGGATGACCCACTACTCTTCTGCATTGGAGCAGATAAGATTATTCGAAGATGTGTTCCAACGTCTGAGATCCTCAGTGTGTTATCTTTTTGCCACAGCGATGCTTATGGTGGTCATTTCTCGGGATGGAAAATCGCTGCAAAAATTTTGCAGTCGGGATTTTTCTGGCCAACTATTTTTAGAGATACACATGAATACGCCCAGCACTGTAAATGATGCTAGTCAGTCGATTCTATGACCAGGAGAGACATGATGCCACTCCAACCCATCATGGTTATAGAAGTGTTCGATGTTTGAGGCATCGATTTTATGGGCCCTTTTCCAAACTCGCATGGCTTCAAGTACATATTACTAGTTGTTGACTATGTCTTGAAGTGGGTCGAGGCCATCCTGGCGAGACGGGCTGATCATAAGACTGTCATTTCTTTCGTACGGGAATACATCTTCGTGAGATTCAGAATACTCCGCACTCTGATTAGCCACGGGGGAAGCCACTTCATCCACCCCCACTTCAGGTCATTATTAAAGAAATACAGGGTACATCACCGTATAGCCACCCCGTATCACCCGTAGACCAATGGGCAGGTTGAAGTGTCTAACCGTCAGATCAAGCTGATTCTCTAGAAGACGGTTAGAGCATACAGGAAGGATTGGTCCGATAAATTAGTTGATGCACTCTGGGCATATCGGATCGCATACAAGGCCCTACTCGGAATGTCACCATATCATATGGTATATGGCAAGGCCTGTCACCTTCCTATAGAGCTGGAACTTTGCACCTTTTGGGCGGTGCGAAAATGTAACCTTGACCTCGATGCAGGAGGTCAAGAACAGAAACTCCAGCTCAGTGAATTAGAAGAGATTCGGTGGGAGGCCTATGAGAACGCATTGATATACAAGGATAAGACCAAGGCCTTTCATGACCGCCACATCCAGAGGAAAGCATTCACGCCCAACCAGTAAAGTCTGGTTGTTTGATTCGCGACTGAAACTTTTTTCAAGGAAGCTTAAATCCAAGTGGACTGGCCCATATGTTGTGATTCATCCGTATCCTAATGTGGCTGTCCAAATCAGGGACCCAAAATTTGGGCATGTTTCTACGGTAAATAGGTAGCGCCTCAAGCCATTCACGGCCTAGGAACCTCCTCCAGCTGACGAACTCATTCATCTTATCAAGGATATTTGAGTAAGCTCTCGCCTAGCTGGAGGCATTAAACTCAGCACGTATAGATAGCATCTACCCCACATTCTACCATCATCTATACATATCATTTTTATACATAGCATTTTTTTCTTTTAGCATATTTCCTTTTCGTATATTGCATATTGTCAGGTTGGCCGATGCTGAATGTTAAACTTCAGGAGCAATTCTAGGTGATTTCTACCCATTTACTCCCTGTTGTATTTATCTTCTTTTATATTCATGCATGAGGACATGCAAGAACTTAAGCATGTGGGGGTAGATATGACAAAACTGAAAATTTTTATGCCAACATTTAGGAAAACCTCAGAGCTGCATGTCAAATGCACTTTAGGACCCTAAATAAAAGAACAATCGACTCCACCTCCAATGTTCACATCGGAGCTAAAAATCATCCGCAAAAGCCACTTCCGACTCACCCGTTTACCTCTTGTTCTAAATTTAGGGTCGAGCTAAATGCAACCTGAAAGGGAACATTCATAAAGTACGAATATAAGAGGTTACTTGTTTATAGCATATACATAGTGCATCCATGAATAAGATTATCTTATTAAGGGAATGCATTAGGGATTTTATCCTCTAGTTCAATCTTATAATCTGAAATCCAGTACAACTTTTCACACACACATAGAATATGCAATGGATTCACAGTGAAGGCTGATAAACGTCTTTAGTCTGTCGAGAAGAAGCAGTGCCTCTTTTCCTAAACCCTTGGATAGTGTTTTGGGAGTTAGGCAAATTTTCTTCCAAAAATCTACCAAATAGTGTGAGATGAGAATGGAGAGTATTGGTGCTCTAAGATTAGAGCAAGGAATCTGGAATCCTAGATAATTAGGTGATGATACTTAGAGATTAGGCATAGTTTTCTCTCTTGGTTCCTGTGTATACATTTTTGTGCGAAATTTTGAGATCCACCAACTAAGGCAATTACACGGAGAGAGAGTTTTCATAAAGCTACGGCTAAGGTGGATGGTTACAACCATTCTTTACGAAACCCTCGGCTGAAGGAGGGTATTGATGTCAAGGTCATAAATACACCATCATATCCATCTTTCCATGTGCCGTGAGTAGGCACTTCAACCAAATAAGCCAGCCAATGTCTCTTGAATACCACCAATCTCTAATAATCTCTGTTCAATAAAATTCATGAATGTGTTGCTAGATTGTGTTGAGTTAGAAAAATTATATATGAAAAAAAAAAGAATGAAAAAATGAAAAATGAGGAAAAGAAAAAAAATGAAAAATGAGAAAATGAGAAAAAGGAGAAAAAAAAGGAAAAAAGAGAAAAAAGGAAAAGAAAAAAAAGAGAAGAAAGGAGTAGAAAAAGAGTTTGTGAATATTTAGTGTTTACTTTATTTGCATTGAGGCAATACCACCAAATAAATTTTAGATCCACCAAATATGGGCTTAACCTTTCTGTGTTTCTTACCACTCGAATACTGGCTGAGGAATTCCAACTTAGTGTTAAGGTTATGAGAATTCAATTAAAGTGTTAATGCCAAGTGAGACTACCAAATACAGATCATACGTGAGAATCTGGTGAGATTGTGAGCTCTAAGAGAAAAAAAAATAGAGAGAGTAACAGAGAATGAATACAAAGGAACCAAAAGAGAGCATAGTTTATCTCGCCTTTCTTTACGATGAGTTATTTGATAATCCAGGAATCTAGCTTCTGAAGTATTAATTTCTATATAGCACCAAGTGAGAGTGAGCCACCAAATAAACACCCACATCCCTCAGACATTCTCTACCCAAGCTTAAAGTCGAGGTGGAATTCAAAGAATATCTTGAATACCCCGAGGGAAGAAGTCCGCCTATCCCTCTAGAATTTTTACTAGGGGTCAAGTACAGGGTTTAGAGGTGAATTAGTTTTTTACTCGAATACGTTGCAAAAGCTACAAAGCTACACTTTCACGATTGTCTGGATTTTTAGAGCATAGGATGAAAACAAAAAGGAGAAAAATCTCTAGGCATACACTTGATAAAATATTCAATCCCATAGGGACCCTTCTGTGAATAATTTAGTCTTGCATTTGCTAGGGACTAGCAAGATTTAAGCATGGGAGTATGATTGCGCAACAATCATAGGTCTCAATTGACCTAAATTAGGCTAGGACTTAGCATAAGTTAGGGTAATTCATGCATGCATAAGCATTACTAGCGCCTTTACTACTTTCTTTTAGCTACGCATAAAATAATGCTATAATGTACTGATTAGGTGCATTATGTCAATTGTAGATAATAAGTTGATCAGAAGCTAGATCAGAAGCTGCATCTAAAGCTGGATCTGAAAAATAAAGAATAACTGGTGTTGCAGCAGAGCTGGAGCGGAAGACTTAGATTAGATGTAGTAGATAATAATGTAAGGGAGTTAAGGTATGCTATTCCATTAAGTAGGAATAAAGTAATAAATTGTGAAGAACTCAGGTCCATCCTAGCCTAAAATAGCCTAGAAGCTTCCCCAAGCCTTAGCCACCCTTAGATTAGGTCACCGCACCCTAAAAAACCTTAAAACCCTAATTCCTACCTCTGTATGGACATCCAGATGAGTTATAGGATGTCCAGAACCCTTAGCCAACTCCCGCACACCTTAAACCTACTTCTGCAGTGTCATTGGACGTCCAGACACTTGGTCAGACATCCAATTTCTGCAGAATACCCCAGACAGAACCTTAATTCTTCCCTGCCTCTGTTTGGATATCTAGACAACAAGTCTAGACGTCTAAAGTTTCATTTTCAGACATCTGACACTATTGGCAGACGTCTGGAACTGCTTTCTAGTTCCTATTTTTGAATTCAAGCTTGGATCTTGAATTCCTAGGTCCCTAAACCCAACTCCAACCCCATAGGAACCTAAATTAAGGTATCATAACCCTAGTACATCACCTCTAGACCTCCCTAAGAACCTAATTAAGTCCTCACTAAACCTAATTGACATGGATCTGAGTTAATTCCATCAGCCTATTCAATTGGAGTCATTGAGTCCAATTGAGCCCTGATCTCAACACACACTATCCAATTGGACTTAGTGAGAGTCCAATTGGCCTAGACCTGACTTAATTGAGTTATTTTACTCCCAATTAGGTTTCCACACACCCAATTAAACTTGTATTAAGTTTAATTGCACTTTACCTTAGTGAACTAAGGCTTACAACCCTAATTTGAGACCTACCTTGACCTAAATGCACTAGAACCTAACCTAATCAACCGAGCCACCTATGTGTTGACCCACACACACCCACACACACCATCCCCATGAAAATACCTAGCCTAGAGTTCTCTAGAACTTTCTACCATGTGTTGTTGCCTTGGTTGCTAAAATTAGCAACCAAGAGCCATTCAATTTTTAGATCCACATTTGGTGGATCTAAAAACCACCATCCATCCTCTCTCTCACTCTCCCAGAAGCTCCCACCATAGGCCTCTTTAGAGAATTCCATAATTCTCTAGAGAGCTTCCCTTAGGTCTATAAAAACACCTAAGGGGTGGCCATTTGGTCCATCTTGGTCTTTTAGCATAGCTCCACCTCCATGTTCATGAGCTCCACCATGATGCCACCACCTCCACGCCAAGCCTAGACCAGGATCAACTTCTCCAACTTCTCTCCAAGGGTTGGCCTAAGCACCATTGGTCGCCCCTCTTTCTCTTCTCACCCATTCAAAGGCCATCGGAGCCCACCTCTAAATGCCCTTAGTTCTGCTAGACTAGATTATAGTTCTTCATAGATTTAATGCTTTATTTACTACTTAGTAGTGTAGCTCAATATTCTCCCCTAATGATGCATGCATAATCCCCCTATATATTTATGTATGCAGTCATTTTCTTCTAGCTAGATTTAAATTTCCCTATACAAGCAATCCGCTATCTGTGCTGTAACCACCATCATGCCTCAATGAAAACATTTATATATATTTATATGTTGAAAATCACCATGTGCCTGATTATCATCTTTTGGTGTGATTAAAGTTGCATGCTTTCAATTTCTGATATTTTGGCAATAGCATGTCATGTATCAATACATATTTAGTATAAATCAACATGTGATTTTGAACTAGTAGAGTGAGCGAGATCAAATTTGAATTTGCATTTCCAAAATGCCTCCTAGGGATGAACGATCAAACTCAAGTCTCGTTATCTTTATAAATTATTTTTAACGAGCGTTTTCGTGCACTATACTAAATGAGATCTCTATTTTCAAAACATGTGCGAGAATCACCTCTATCATGGACCCTCATTAGAAGTACTTCTAGTGCGCGTAAAACCCTACCACTTGATTGTCCTCTACTAGACACACAAGAATCCCATTTATGGCCATGGTCACCGCACGCCAGGCACACCAGGGGGGATCGGCAAACCGCCGCCATATGTCCCCTCCTTCAACATCGAAAGCATAAGATCTCCTTGTTAGCCCTGGGTCAACCACCCTTCACACGACCCATGCCCATCACCCTACCTCTGGTAGTGGAGTCTCCCCTCCGCTCCCTTCTCCTCCAATATCTAGACCTTCAGGTCATCCATCTTTCATTGCCATTGCTCCCCCCTCCTGTCGCCATCTGGGTCGACATCAATTTTAATAAGAATAAATTGAAATGTGAGTCCAAATGTTGAACACAAGGCGTGAAATCGGATCAATTGATCGCTTAATGTCACAAGGTATTTTATTTTCTTTTCTTGCGAAAAGAGATAGAAAGAGAGTATAGGGTTAGAAAGTTGAAGTACAGTAAATATCTCTAATTATGCATGAAAAGTAGACATAATAGAATCTAGCATAAGATGACAAAGCTAATATATTGAATTGATGAGATTTTTTTACAGCTACAATGCTAAATGAAAACTTCAGGAAATATAAGCATTAAACTAAAGAAAACAAGTAGCTAAATGTGCCAATTGGAGTGTTGAGACAGCCATGGTGGTGGATGGGCTTCCATCAGCAGCTCTAAGGGCTTGTTCTAAGGTCTAAAAGGTGGTGGGAATGTGCTTGCTAGATGATTTTCAGAGATGATCCTAAATGGAGGGGTGTAGGCCTCTTTATAGTAGAAAAGAGGGAGCTAAAATAAGTATAGACCAATTAGCGACAATAGGTGTAGGCCACTTTATAGTGGGAAAGAGGGAGCTAAAATAAGCATAGACCAATTAGCGATAGCAAGGACATCACTATAGCCCAGTTGCAAGCATTGCTAAAGCCCAGATCACATGCTTTCTAAAGCTCACACGCTCATAGCTGCCATCACACGTGATCTGTGTGCTTGCGTTGCTAACTGTCCGATAAGAGTGAAGGGTCTAGATCACTCCTTCCGTGCACTATGATAGGACATGGGATTGCGCATGGGTTAATCGTGCACTCTGGGAATGCCACATACCTGCTATCTCCACCGTTCATCTTCGATCAAGTAGTCCAATTTCGCCCACCGCTTGCATGCTGTGGATTTCAGGCTCGTGAGGGCTCCAGCTCGCGCCTGCCAGTCGTGGTTTGAAGCGTTGACCAATGCGCTACCCCCATGAGTTTGTTGATTTCTTGTATTTCCCTTCGTGTGCTCTCAATCATTTGATGGCGATCATAAGTTTAAAACCACGAGCGACGTGGTCACTCGGCAGTCGTTGGATTCGCATCCAACGACCCAGATCTCGCGAGCTCGTGATGAAGAGAAGATGAGGGTGCTACTGGAGGCATGGATGATGACACGTGACCGGTTTTGGGTCATTGATCATCAGATTAACAACCAAAACTTCTTTGGCTTAATGTGGGAGCTATGGAGGTCAAATTGAAGTGATTCTAAGTCAAATGGACTCTAATCGTCAATCTGGATCCATCCGTACGGTTTGATTGCTCATCTAAGACCTATTTCAATATGCACTTGTACACGTGGTCATTAAACACTAACTATAAGCAATCTAACTATAGAAATCACATAGTATGCATCTATTGCTCCCAGACCCACTATAATATGACGTTAATGTACATGTGCCCTCGAAATTGACTCTAATTGATATAATTAACACCAATAATTATAGAGCCATCAGCAACCATACATTGTCCTTCTTCGATCCCACCAATAGGGTTCCTACATTCTCCACAGATCCATTATCTTTTGAGGACCCTATTCTGATTCGGCTGAACCAATATAGCCAAACCCCCGATTTGCATTTCCACATCTTTTTGAGCCACAAAGCATCTTATGGGCTCCACACCTATTGATTCACATCTCACAACCCACCAGACTGATTGGGTTTGGTCTGCATCATCAACCAATTGATTTGAATAAGCACCTAGTTGGACCAACCAGACTTCTCATCAAGGTGCTTGTTCTACAAAATTCCTCCAATCTGACCACCCATTCTCCTTGACCACCTTCTGCTTGGCTGAAGGCATTGAATTTAACACTTAACGGGAGGCAACCTGTCATTTTGAAAAATACGAGACCCTTTTGATTCTCTTTGAGCTACACTCCTATTGTAGTTTAGGGTTCAAACCTTAGAACAACCAACTCCACATTTGATACTTATATCAGAGCTCGAAATCGCCCGCAATAGTCATCCCAACCCGTTTACCCAACCTATGGCCCTATTCTAATATTTGAACTAAGCTGAATTCGAACCCACCTAATTTTCAATGAGGACATTGCAAAACTTAGGCAAGGGGGTATTAAAGTGCAAAATAAATGAGAAATTCAATTCTTTATGGGGTTCTCACAAAAAAATATATATTTAAAAAAACATATGGAGAAAAGGGGAGGAAAATTTTGAGAATTGAATGAAAAGTCTTTCTTAAGGAGGAAAAGAGTAGGAAATACAAAGAATGTCAAAGGAGTAAAATCAAAAAGAAAATTGATAGTCCTAGTAATTGATTATGGATCCTACTTAACTTCTAGACCAAATCAAAACAAGGATTAAGTTCTGAAGTGCTAGAGACAAGGAGATAAGTGAAGAGTACCAACCTTAGGCCTCTTGGGTCTATTCTAGGGCTTAAACACTCAAATATTTGTTAAGAACCAAATTAGTCTACAAGAGGTTGAGGAAAGAGCAAAGCTGATGTATTAATTCTAAGGCTTAGGGATTATTCGATCTCATTGCCTGTCCTTTTGTTTGCAGGACTTGGTAACCTAAGCACCTAAAAATTACACACCGGTCTGATTCAGTGTGCTTAATGAAGAAAAATGCCAAAAGTGTTATGTTATGAAAAGGATTTCTTGAAGATATGGCTTAGGGGTGGCTCGAAGACACAAGTTAATTGGAAGAGTTCCTAGTGCGGAGAGGTGGAATGAAAATAACTCCCCTCAAAGATGCATAATAACATATCGCCTCCTCCATGCTTGTCTCTTAGGATATTTAAATATCCTACTGGGGGCATGCAAGCTCCTTGAGCTGGTTCAGGTGCCATGAGCGGGATTATCCTGAGATGTCGATTGCCAGGGCTTGAATTTAACCATAGAATGCCATGAACAACACTATCCCGAAGTGTCGAAAGCCAGGGTTCTGGGGTTTGCCCTGGGCAATGCTATCTCGAAGCATCAAAAGCCAGGGACCCTTCTATGATTGGTGGTAGGGACAAGGAATCCGATACAGACCGTGTTTACGGCCAATCTGATGTTGGATTTATGAGAATATAAAAAGAAAAGAGAGAAAACTCTCAAAATAAATATCCCTCTATATCTTACCAAAAGTGCACTGGCAAAACTGAACCTGGACTTGTTACAAATATACACAGGTGCTTTAACTGCTAGGGTCAAGGAACGTTTGGCAGTTATTGTGGGCCTTACAAACCTTCGCAGAAGACCCAAGGCTGAGGCTAGTCAGATTTGGATCTTAGCTACTACTTAAGTACCTCTAGGCCTATTGTTGCCATTCTAATATGATTTCTAGAGAAGTGGCATAAACAGGTATCTGAACACCAGAAACATGGTCTAGAGATCTAGTTCTTTCTATAAGATTTTACTAGGGACTAACAAAAAGTTAGGCTTGAGGGTATGATGGTAACGTGATGGCAACACCATCATGAGTCATAACTATCTCAATTTGATTTGATTAGGTCATTAAATGCTCCTACATAACCACTAGAGGATTGTAATTCATTACATTATCATTCTGAGAGAAAGATAAGAAACCAGGGTTAAAATTACAATTTTACCATCATATCATGAATGCAGTACAACCACAGATTTTATCAGAGGATAATTAATGGTCAAATGGTTCTAAAAGGCTAACAAGCGGGTTAGAACAGACAGAAAAGGGTTTTCGCGTGTTTTGAGAATTAAATGACTTTTGAAATCGTAAAAATAGACCCGCTTAATTAACTAAGGTTTTGGTCAGGATAAAATTCACCTAAACCCTCTAAAATTCATAGAAAAATATTCTCTAGGGTGTGGAACCTTCAATTTGTCCATTAAAACCCGCCTTGACCCAAAATAGAGTCTCAGACAGACATTTGCCCTAAATTGGGTTTTTGCATAAATTGCCCAAACAAACTTGGTAAAAACCTAAATCCAACTTCACCATTGGATTCCTTATGTTCAAATTAAGTTTGTACCAAAATTTGGACCCAATCTGAGATTGTCTTGACCTAGTTTGCAACTTGGTCCTGTCTGATTATATTTATGCCTTTAACTTTCAAAATCTTTACAAAAAGGCCCCTAACTTTGTCATCATTTTCACGATAGGCCCCTACTGCCACTAATCCTATTCATACAAACTCTGGTGACCTAAAATTGGCAAGATCTCCTTGATTCCTTGACGAATCCCTTTCAAATTTGAAAGGGAAGTTCGTCAAGGAATTCCCTTCCTTTTAAGCCAATTCCCATGCCCTAAAACCTCCCCAATTTCTCACGTGAATGCATGAGAGATTAGGGTATCCTAAAATTTCTAACTCTGGTGAGGCTTTCCAAGCTTGGGAAGCTTGCTTCCCAAGCTTAAAATGACTTCTAAAGGCCCATAAAAAGACCTCCAGATCAAACCATTCTCCCCACGCTTGAATTCGGCCTTGAACACCTCAAATTCCTCTCCTCTTTCTTGGCCGAATTACTCCTCGACATTCGGTGACCCTCCTTGCCTCCGTTCTTCCACCCTTCACAATATCGGCAGCGGAGCTATCTCCCCCATCTTCTTATGGGTTATGCCGTACCAACCAATGCTCCCTTCGCCGTCTTCCTCACTGTTTCCTATCCACAGTAGCAGCCTCCTCCGACGTTGGCCATACCACAACCGGTGCCATCTCCTTTCCCCTTCGTCCGCTACCGCTCTCAACCGGCTCCTCAACTTCTCATCATGCTAGCACATCCAACACACCGCTTCAACCTCACCAATGCCCTTTGCGACTCCGTCTTCCACCTCTTCAGTAGACCTCTGGCGAGCCCTAGCAGCCACCACACACCACCAAATGAGCTACTACCACCTCCTACACCTCTACTGTATCCACGCGAGTAAAACCCCTCAAGAAATTGAGGGGATTACTTGTCCAAATTCTCCCTCGAACACCACCACCTTCACATGCACAATTCGCCTCCGTCAGACCTCATCACCCACACCCACGCCACGTTGACCCCCAAAGCAAGTTCACTATGCTCCGACGATCGTTCCTGAATGTTTTGACATGGCTGAAATGTCTTTTTGGTGATTTCAGGTACCGACCCTTGATTAGCCCATAGTGTGGGCTATTTAAGTATTTAAGTGCCTACACATTAGGTTAATTCTAACATTATTTAGCATAAATTAGGATGTAAATAGATTAATTCATAGTTTTAATTTAATTACATAATCCATACATTGCATTCATATCTTAAGTGCATTTAGAATTAGCTTAGAATAGCATTCATCTAATTAGACAACCAATTAGGTACATTGTTTTCATTAACATAGAAGTTGAGGGTCTGTATATAAATGACCCTAATATTTTAACATTATTTTCTTTACTCTTCTCCTTGCAGGAACGGCTGGCTGCCGCTCCAACGTTGAACGGCCGCAGTGAAGACCCATTCAAGGGGGAGTGGATGTGGTGGATCTGGTCGTGCGGCTGATTTCAAACTTGTGCAGGCCACTACAAAAGGAGGAGGGAGGCAGCCGAGCTCGGGAGGCCTCCACCACCGACCCACCACTGTGTAGAGAGAACTTCTCTCTTCCACTCCATACTGTCGGCCTCTACCGTGGCGGCGAGTTTCCACCACCGTGGGCGTGTGGTGTGACAGGCCACACCGCCATCTGGAGCTCGCCCGCATTACCGTGAGCACCTTGGCGTGCATCTCCCTCGCCGTCGTCACCAACCACCACCGCCGCAACCACCGTCACTGCAATCACCTTCTCATTCACTTAAGACGTCCGGGAAATTTCCCAGACGTCTGAAGCTACCCGCTCACCTACGATCACCCGCCTGCGTACCCGTCTGAAGTCCACCCGCACCCGCACAACCACATCTGCCCACCTCACCGTTCACGCCGGCACCACCACCCTCGTGCCTGCGCCTTCATTCGTGCGCGCCCACGCCTGCAGCGCCACCCACCAACCTCCAGCGCAACCGCGCCCACCATCAGCCTTCGCCATCTCCATGCCCCCAGACCGTGCACGCCCTCCTCAGCCTGCAGCGCCCACCTCCCACGCCTGCAGCAGCAACCACGCCTGCAGAACTCCAACCGCAACCACAGTCGTGCCTGCCGAACCTCCAACCGCGCCCACCAGCCTGCAGCGCCCTTCTCCCGCGCCTGCAGAACCGCCAGCAGCAGCACCCGCACCCGCCTAAAGCCACACCAGCAGCAGCGCGCGACAGATCTCACGCCAGCAGTCCGCGCAAGCTCACCGGCTGCAGCACCTCCGCCGGAGCTCGTCCGACCACCTCCGGCCGCCGCGCGACTCGCCGCCACCACCGATTCGAAGCCCTCGGTCCAAGGGACCTCCTTCGAGCTTCCCGCACCCGGCCATCCACTCCTCGTCGCGCAAGACAAAGGGGAAAAATTCCCCCGGTTTGCTACAGTAAACCGTCAATTAGAAATTACATTTTCTGCCATTGTCACTTTTTAATGTATTTTATTGATTCTGCATTGTGGAAAATATCCTCTAGTTTCTCATAATTGCCATTTCAACTTTGTTTCTTGCTTAAACCTTAATCTAAAGGCAATCTTGGCTTGATTCTTGTCCAAACTAAATACGAACGAACATTTTTAATTGGTGCGAATTTTAATACGTCATTGCCTCCCTGTGGATACAACCCGCTCCTCTGCGAGTGGTTATTTCTTCTTAAATATTGATCAGTCGATTTTTCCACCACATTAAACTGCAACCGACTTAAAAGCGAAGGATCGACGAGTCAAATGGCGCCGTTGCCGGGGAGGCAACAGACGCAATAATTTCACCTAATTTTATTTGGATTATTTTTCAATTGCACAGAGATTTGGCCATTTATTATTTTCTTTTCTGTGCGAGAAAAATTATGCAAGAATCAGCCAGTGTGAGAGGCGACCCATGACGTCGCCAGATGAGAAGTGGACGAGCAATTTTGAAAGGAGGAGAAGGACGAGGATGCGACGAACACCATTGTATTTAGTCGCTAGTTTAATTAGACTAGAATTAAGACTGTAGACTTAATTTTTCATTGCAGATAGTTTGAAACCTTTGTTCTGGGGCATATTTTGAGGGGTCTGTTCCCCGATTTTATTTTGGGCCCATGTTGGGTAACTTTTGGGAGCCTGTTCCCTTTTCTTTAGATTTAGGTTTATTTTTTTTTTATTATTACTTTTATTTGCTTGTGCATAAGTAGTTCTAAAAAAAATAGAAAAAAAAAAAATGAGCTGCCTGCTAGAAGCTGCCTGCCCTAGGACGAACCATTTAGGTCTGTATGAGCAGCCTCTAGATTTACTTTTCTGCATTGCGTGCATTCTTGCATCGTAGATCGCTGGAGGCAAGGTACGCATGCTCTTACTTTGCATCCTATTTTTGATCACGCATTGCATTTGGGATTTAATGCGAAGACCACCTAATCTGTACTGAATAAATCTAACAAGTGGTCACATTTTTTTAGAAAAAGGACTAATTAAAGGAAGGACATTTTAAAAACCAAGGATTTGATTTTCAAACTTGGCGTGCGATTCAAAGTTCAAAATCTTTTACAGTGTATGCACACTTATTTCACTTGCACCACAGCACGCTTCTAGACACTCCTTAGGTTTGGAAATACTAGGATAAGAGCCCTCCTTTCGTTGGATTCTGAAGTGTTCGGAACTTGAGATCAAAGGTTTTGCAAGTCCAAAGAGGGGGATACCCTGTTACGGATTTTTGGGGGTAGTTGAGAAGCACCGCGAAAGCACAGCTTCAAAGGAAGGCTTAGGCCTACTTGCATCCCTCGATCTTCCGTCTTTGGATTTACTTGACCATTTGAGATTTAGGGAAGAACACCTAAGCTCCAACTAGGTCTTCTTAGGCGAACCGTTGGTCGACAATAGGCGCATAAATTGATTGAACAAATTGTATTGTCACCTGCAATCTGACTTAAAATCAAAAGCCTGAATTGGGAAAGACCTAAAAGTTCCTTTTTGAATTGTGTCTTGCTTGGGGAATTTTGATTGAAGTGTGAGTTAGAATGGACCACATTGATTTTCATCCTTTCACATCTTGCCCACACCCTCACCCCCACTCTGCATCCTTCGATCCCAGACGCCGAGATGGTCCATTCCTTGATGGACATAATGACAATCATTGGGATCCTTTTTACTCCTATTATAGGAGTATTGGCCTAGTTAAGCCCCAAATTAGTGAGCAGAACTCAGGAGCGGGATTTGCTTTGCTCAATATCCCACATACCAAAGAAATACCCAACCCACCCTCCCTGAAAAATTATAATGGTTGGTACTATAAGCCTGAGCCTGACTTCTCTCATGATAGAAATGACCTCTCTTCTTTGAAGATGGAAATATAGAAAATGCAAAATGAAATGAGTGAATTGTTAGGAGAATCTTTGAGAGCAGGCCAACAAGAAAGAGATGAAATTAGCCACCCAATCTACCCCATTGACGATGACGTACACCCCTCTACAATAAATGCATCTCCCGTGGGAGAGCTACACTTTAAGTTGGAGGGAAATTCTGGGGAGAATAGCTACTTTCGAGGATCGATTTTGAAACCTCCCCATTAGATGACACTTCCTTGAGAGATCTACACTTTAGGTGGGAGGAAAATACGCATGACAGTAGCTATGCATTGGATGAAGAAAGGTGGCAACCCGAGGAAGATGATGATAAGGTTGAGTATCCACCTGATTTATATTGGAGTCAAAAGAAGGGAATGATGGTACCATTGGAAGACCTCGACCCAGATGATAGTATTTTCGTGACATTTGATGAAGTGGGTCAAAGTCAAGTTGTTAATCCTACCCTCCCTTCTGATCACGATATGGAACTCAAACCCACCCTTAGGGAACCTAACCCTAAAGAAATTGACATATCTGAGGAGTCTGATGTGTCCAGTGTAAACCATTTACCTCAGATAGAGCACCCTAGGGGATCTGCTGAGATATTAAATGATTCTAGACCTCGGGTACATGATGAATTGTGTGATGAGGAGGAAGACGAATTATATGAGGAACCTACATTCAAGATTTGGAGTGACACTAAGGGTGATTATGTCTTATTTGAAGAGTTAGCCCCTGAGGATGTCATAAATTTGACCAAATTAGGTTTCCTTAGCACACCCATTGATGATATTTCTCCTCATGATAAAATGATGGAAAATTTGGAAGCAATTTCTAAGATTTATGTGGATTCACATATAGACTCCGGGGAAGATTTGAGTAAAGAACAAAAACCTGGGGATGACATTGATAGGATAATCCCTAGATCTGTTGCTTCCAACCTGCCTTCATTCACTTCGAAGTCACCCTCTGATTCGCTTATATCTGAAAGCGAAATTGTGACTCCTGATGAAGAGCAGGAAGATCCATGTGATGGTGCAAGGAATGCTAGGGATGAAATTGAGGATTTGGAAAGAGTGTTTGGGATGGACACCAAGCTGATTAAACCCAACCTAGATCTTATGGCCATCCCACAACATCGTAACTTGGACACCCTAGACGATCCTTGCCTTAGAGAATTGCTCACTTTTGTTCTGACCAGGGGGCATAACAGACCAATATTTCTTGTAATGGAGTATCGGGTATGGATTGATGATTTACTTAGTCAGTCCATTACCCTGGGGGTTTATCTCTGTACCATTCCTTCCCCATTCTTTTTGGAGGATCCTTGTCATCCTCCCCCTACCCCTTTGGAGGTTGTTTTACCTGTTTATCCTTTAGAACCTCTTCTGGTGACCTGGGAAGATTTCATTCCCATTTTAGTTGGGCGAGCATTTGCTATTGGGATTCATCATCAGCTCGCCAACATCCTAGGTTACCTATTTTCTAGGCCAACATTTCTTTGCCCATTTTTAGGGCCTATTTCTGCAATTCTTGAACCTGATTTGTAGGTTCTTTGGCTATTCAGCCTAGCTCTAACCCAGGTAATATCCTTCTATGCAATGAGGACATTGCAGATTTTAGGCATGGGGGGGTGTACTTGGGGATATACATAGCATAATTGCATACATTTGTACATATATAAAAAAAAAAAAAAGGTTTTGAGCTTAACTGGCTAGATCTTGCAGTCTTAAGCAAATCAGAACTCTAGGGTAGACTAAGTTAATTCTAGGGTCAAACTTTAGAAGCTAAATGAGCTACTAGCTTTAGACCTTTAGGGTCCTTTGTGGACTTAAAAACTTAAGTAGGAGTTAAGTTGCAGACCATTCCTCAAGAGGTTGAGGAAGGGAAACTAGGGTTTGAGTTAAAAGGTGGGGTAGTACCTGGAGTCTTGTTCTACTTTTTGGTTTACGGGTCCTTGTAACCCAAGCATCCAAATTTCACACACTTGGTCTGGTAATCAACTTAATTTCTGTCTTTCTGAAAAGAGATTTGGTTCTCTTAGTTTTGACTTAAGAGAGGCTTGAAAACACATTTTGATTTGAAGAGTTCCCGCCGCAGGAGAGGTCGAGTATATACTCACCTTGAGGATGCGATGATAACATATTACCCCCTCGGCGCTTGTCTCTTAGGATATCCATCCTACTGGGGGCATGTAAGTGCATTGCGCGGTTCAAGTACCATGGACGGCCCTATCTCGAAGTGCCGATTGCCATAGGCCCGAATTCGCTTAAGAAATCCATGGGCGATACTATCTTGAAGTGTCGATTGCCAGGAGTTCTTGGGGTCGTTATGGGCAGTGCTATCTCGAAGCATCGAAAGCCAGGCACCCTTCGAGGTATGGTAATGGGGACAATGAATCCGACACAGACCGTGTTGATAGCTGATCTGAGGTTAGACTTAGAATAAAAAAAAAAAAAAGTATATATATAAAAAAAAAAAATCCTTTAACTCAAATAACTCAGACCAACACACAGGCACGAATGCTTTAATCTCAGGGATCAATAAACTTTAGGGGAGAGTCAGAAATCAGGAAAACTTATGCCTGCAACTTGTCTTTAGCCGACCTAGTCTGTAACTTAGCAACTACTTAGGAACCTTGGGTCTAGAGCCTGAACTTAATATGCTTCTGAAGGAAGACTAAGTGAGTTGACTAGTCTACTTAGAGTGCTAGGTTTCGCTTAATTTTGCTAGGGACTAGCAAAAACTAGGCATGGGGGTATTTGATTACCCCATAGTTGTGGGCTATTTAAGTATTTAAGTCCCTACACATTAGGTTAATTCTAACATTTATTCAGCATAAATTAGGATGTAAATAGATTAATTCATAGTTTTAATTTAATTACATAATCCATACATTGCATTCATATCTTAATTGCATTTAGAATTAGCTTAGAATAGCATTCATCTAATTAGATAACCAATTAGGTACATTGTTTTCATTAACATAGAAGTTAAGGGTCTGTATATAAATGACCCTAATATTTTAACATTATTTTCTTTACTCTTCTCCTTGCAGGAACGGCTGGCTACCGCTCCAACGTCGAACGGCCGCAGTGAAGACCCATTCAAGGGGGAGTGGATGTGGTGGATCTGGTCGGGTGGCTGATTTCAAACTTGTGCAGGCCACTACAAAAGGAGGAGGGAGGCAGCCGAGCTCGGGAGGCCTCCACCACCGACCCACCACTGTGCAGAGAGAACTTCTCTCTTCCACTCCATACTGCCGGCCTCTAACGTGGCGGCAAGTCTCCACCACCGTGGGCGTGTGGTGTGACAGGCCACATTGCCATCCGAAGCTCGCCTGCATTACCGTGAGCACCTTAGCGTGCATCTCCCTCGTCGTCGTCACCAACCACCACCGTCACTGCAATCACCTTCTCATTCACTTAAGACGTCCGGGAAATTTCCCGGACGTCTGAAGCTACTCGCTCACTTGCGATCACCTGCCTGCGTACCCATCTGAAGTCCACCCGCACCCGCACAACCACATCCGCCCACCTCACCGTTCACGCCCGCACCACCACCCCCACGCCTGCGCCTTCATCCGTGCGCGCCCACGCCTGCATCGCCACCCACCAGCCTCCAGCGCAACCGCGCCCACCATCAGCCTTCGCCATCTCCACGCCCCCCAGACCGTGCACGCCCTCCTCAGCCTGCAGCGCCCACCTCCCGCGCCTGCAGCAGCAACCGCACCTGCTGAAACTCCAGACCACGCACGCCCTCCTTAGCCTGCAGTGCCCACCTCCCGCGCCTGCAGCAGCAACCGCACCTGCAGAACTCCAACCGCAACTGCACCCACACCTGCCGAGCCTCCAACCGCGCCCACCAGCCTGCAGCGCCCTTCTCCCGCGCCTACAGAACCGCCAGCAGCAGCACCCGCACCCGCCTGAAGCCACGCGCGCGGCAGTACCGGCTAAAGCCACGCCAGCAGCAGCGCGCGGTAGATCTCCCGCCAGTAGGCCGCGCAAGCTCACCGACTGCAGCACCTCCGCCGGAGCTCGTCCGGCCACCTCCGGCCGCCGCGCGACTCGCCGCCACCACCGATTCGAAGCCCTCGGTCCAAGGGACCTCCTCCGAGCTTCCCGCGCCCGGCCATCCGCTCCTCGTCGCGCAAGACAAAGGGGAAAAATTCCCCTATTTTGCTACAGTAAACCGTCAATTAGAAATTACATTTTCTGCCATTGTCACTTTTTAATGATATTTTATTGATTCTGCATTGCGGAAAATATCTTCTAGTTTCTCATAATTGCCATTTCAGCTTTGTTTCTTGCTTAAACCTTAATCTAAAGGCAATCTTGGCTTGATTCTTGTCCAAACTAACTACGAACGAACGTTTTTAATTGGTGCGAATTTTAATACGTCATTGCCTCCCTGTGGATACAACCCGCTCCTCTGCGAGTGGTTATTTCTTCTTAAATATTGATCAG
Organism: Thalassia testudinum; assembly: GCA_037157565.1. Taxonomy (NCBI): domain Eukaryota; kingdom Viridiplantae; phylum Streptophyta; class Magnoliopsida; order Alismatales; family Hydrocharitaceae; genus Thalassia; species Thalassia testudinum. The sequence goes on along the minus strand of JAZHRO010000035.1, from coordinate 5,994,083 downwards.
TGGATTTTTCCACCACATTAAACTGCAACCGACTTAAAAGTGAAAGATCGACGAGTCAACCCCCATCACCATTAACACGTAAGCTTTGAGATTGCTTGAAGCTCTCTCCAGTAACTGTAGAAGACCCAGGCATTTGTCCCAGGCAGCATGGAATCAACCCTGGAACACTTGCAATCAGTCAATTGGGGCATTGACTGTCCTTGTTGCGCGAATTGGATGACGACTTCATCTCTAGTTGCTGTGCAAAGAATGAGGGACAGATAGTCCCACCTTAGAAGTTTTGGAGCAACCGCTACCGCATAAGAGGAAAAAGTGATAAAGGCTTATCGCCTCGAATCACTTGGGGGTGAGGTCCCCTGCACCCTCACTCGTTCTCGTCCGCGACACTAACTCCGTGGATCTGGTCTGGTCTGACTACCCACCTAAGCCTATACACTCCTTGGCTTCGACCCACACCCATAGCCCTAGACCCAAGTGCGCTCTAGGTTCAGAAACCTGATAGCCCAGTACTGTTGGAGGCTCTAGGTGAGCGTGACCCAAGGAGAGAAAAAGAGGAGAGTCTGCACGGGGTAGAGGGGAGGGTTTTTCTCTTTGGGAAGTTGGCTAACACTTAGCCAAAATCTGAAGACCCTTCCCCCTCTGTGTGAAGAAGAGTAAGAACAGCAGAGAAAGAAAGAGAAGGAAGAAAGAGCAGCAAAAGGAGAGGAAGAGAAGAACAACCGCAGCAGAAGAAGAGCATAGAAAGAGGAAGAAGAAAGAAGAAGAAGAAAAGCAAGAACGAATCAGAGAAAAGAACTGTTCATCAGATGTTTAAGACGTCAGATTGAATAATCAGACGGTTGACTTGAGTTTATTTCATTCATAACTATTGATTACATTTGATACTATTGTAGGGAGTAATTGGTGATTCAAATCATCATTTTACTCCATTCTTTTTTCAGTCTGACACAATGATCTTATTGCCATATTATTCTAAATCAATTTCTGATTATAATTTCTTATCTCTATAGTTTTAATTTGCAATTTTGAGAATTGAATTCCTACTTGCTCCCAACGAATGACCACGGACCTTTTCAAGTATAAATTTTATCTATTTTTTGCGAGATTTCAACTATACAACAATGCAATGATTTAAAACCTGATTTCGAGCAAACAACATTTTGGCACCGTTACTGGGGAGTAATGTGCAATTTAGATCTCTTAATTGCAATATCAGACTTGTTACTAACTTTCTACATCTCTTTTGATTTTGATCTATTTCGGGGACTCGTTAAAGGAAGATTAGCCACACACCAGCCACTCTTGGGGTAGGTAAAACACAAATCCAAATTTCTTCTAAGCCCATGATTCTGAAAAGCTGAAAAAGGAAAACAATCAATTAGGGCTACTTGCACTATATCCTTAGACTAATCATCAAGTTGCCTGATTTGATACATTCTATTTAGACAACACTCAAACCCTGATTTGTGCACCTACTTAAGATCTTAAGGTATCTAGGGCTATCACATTCTTATTTAGGCCCTAGGTGCCACATTTGGACAAATTAAATTGGACCAAATCAGAGCCAATTAAGGATTCCAGTTTAGGATTTTAGAGACATACTTGCTTAATCAAGAATTAACCCTTCTAAACAATGTGTGCCTAAACCTTGATTGAATTGATCTATTCAAGCAAAACCTTAAAATCAGGCTCTTAAATTCATTTGAACACTAAAAGAGGGACCTAAATTTCTCAAAGGACAATACGGGTGAAGTTGACCCACCTTGTTGGGCTAACCAATCTTCAAATTAGGTCACTTTGCACAAAAACACCTTAAAAGTTCAAGTGAAATTATAAAGCACCCCTGCTCGTAATTAAAATTGGTAGACTTAAGAGGCCAAGTTCCCATTCTAGCCTACCTGGATCATCAGTGACAAGAGAGGTCGGGTGGGAGAAACCCTGTAACTCGTGGGGGTGCCCTACCATGTAGGGGTCTTTGCGGGACTCTCCCTCTCTGGTTGCCTAGGTAATTCTTAGGTGGATGGCTTTTCTGACTAGGGGGTATCATCCGCCCAGAACCTTTATAGTCATCCAAAAATTTTTGGGTGTCGTGATTGGGTCCATCACATTCTACCTCTCATCTACTCCATTGGTGCATGTTCAGGAGGAGGTCTCTATGGCCATCCTAGAGGCCTCCATTAGCTTCTCATTCCCATTGAGGCCAAGCCTCGATCTCCTTGTTTGTGCGATAACCCAACCCGATCGATATCTCTTCTGATTCATCTAAACCTAATTCTCCTTCATCCATCATCATGGAGCAACCAGCAGAAGAAAAAAATCTTGAAAATCAACTTCAATGCCTTAATGATCTATTCCAAGCCTTTGTAAACCCACCGCAGTGTCCTATGATGTGAGATCACTACAATTCCGCTGCGGTGGCAATTGAACCTCGAGTACAAGTCCTTGCTAGAGGTCTTGATACTGAACTCAAGCCCAACATGATTCATGTCATTCCCAAATTCCATGGGCATAATTCCGAGGATCCTTTCCAGCATATCAAGCAACTCAAGCATCTGGCCCAGACCTTCGAGTCAGAAGCTCAAAATCGGGATGTCTTACTCATGAAAATGTTCTCATTCTCTCTCATGGACAAGGCTACTCACTGGTACCAAACCCAAACACATCCAATCAACACCTAAGCAGAACTTCAATCTAAGTTTCTGAGAAAGTTCTTCCCTGTTGGTCGGGCAAATGCTTTACGGCACCAGATTACACATTTCACATATCAAGCAGGAGAACCGCTTCACGAGGCATGGAATCATTTTCTGGATCTCATGCGAAAGTGCCCCCACCACGGAGTTCCTAAATGGGAACAAGTCCAGTCTTTTTACCAGGGACTCAGTGAGGATATTCAATTATTCTTCAATGCGACTTGCGTAGGAAACATCATGGGTCAACATGAAGACACCGTGTGGGTGATTCTCGAGAATATGTGCGATAACTCCATCAATAATGAATCCATGGACATGTTCGACCAGACAAATGCCCATGCATTAACGAATCCAAAGGGAGCACATGAGACGTAGGGCCTGTCCTCTTCCATCGACTTGGAACTGATGGCCAGTCATCTGGACAAGGTTGCTATTATTAAGAAGAAGGTGGATGAGCTAACTCGACACTTGCAACGAGCCACCTCTACGCAAAACCCGTTTGTGCAACTGTCCTCTGGCAAGGAGGTTGTGCATAACATCTATCATTGATCCTCTCAGGGGATGGACTCGTAGCCACCCCCATTTGATTTTGGTTTCAGAGGGAACTCTAAAACCAGCTATTCTAGTTGGGGGAACTCTGCACCCTCGTATTATGACTTTTCCGAGGCTCCCCAGACCTGCGAGGACCTCAACGCCATTCAGAATGATCCATTCTCAGACACCTACAACCCTGGATGGCGTAATCATCCTAATCTCACGTGGTCAAGGAATAATCAAAATCAAAGACCTTAATATCAGCCTCGACCACAAGCTCCTCATCCATATCAGCCACCTCAGCCTCAGCCTAACCCAACTTATCAATCTGGGCTGACTCATGTAGATCAAATGACTCTTATCCTTCAGACTCTGGCTGACATTTAGAAAACAAATGCGGCTATGCAAAAGATACATAAAGATGAGATCACAGAGGTTCACAATCAACTCGCCTAGATGGCAAATCCTCGCCAACCTAGTGCACTTCCTTCGCAACCTCTGGCTAATCTGAGTAACGTGAAGAACCAAAGGCACGCTATGAACCCAAATCAGGGTCAAGCTCACTTTGTTTATCAGGCCCCTTCTACTCCATCACCCAATGGGATGGAGGCTTCAACATCATATGTGGGTTACTAGCAGCAATAACCTCTTTTGCCCATACCAAACCAGAACCAGGCGGGATTGAATTATGTTACTACCCGTAGTGGCAAAGCAACATAGGACCCACCTTATCCAAGCCACTCCCAACCTGGTAATACAAACCCTAACCCTAGATTGGTCATCCAGGACACACCCATCCCTAATCAAGAGCCTAAGCCAATTCTAGAGGAACCATCTAAGGTTCCATTTCCCAAGGCCTTGACTAAGCGAAAAAGGATAGCCGTACCCGTGGCACCTGAGGAGGACTTGGTTAAGCTCTTTGAGTAGGTCCATATAAACATCCCCTTGATGGATGCAATATGCCAAGTACTGGCTTACGCACAATTTTTGAAAGACGTGTGTACACCTAAGCATAAGCTGCAAACCAAAGGCAGGAACCTAATCGTATTGTCGAAACAAGCCAGCTCTGTCATTTTGAGCAAACTCTCGCCTAAGGCAAAAGACCCAAGCACCCATCTAATCTCTTGTTCAATCAGTGATATACAATTTGACCAAGCTTTATTGGGCTTAGGAGCATCCATAAATTTGATACCTACATCCCTACTAGACTACTTCGAGGAATTTGAGCTTAAACCTACAGAAATGACTTTGCAGCTAGCCAACTGATCTATTAAGTCACCAAAAGGAATTCTCAAGGATGTCATAGTTTGGGTATAAGATTTCTATTTTCCAATGGATTTTATTGTCTTAGACATGGATGCTCCCGAAAATGTGAAGAATACACCGATCATACTTGGGAGACCCTTTATGGCCACTGCTAGGGCCAATATTAATTGCGAGGGCCAAACTGAATTAAAATTTAGGAGCAAGACACTAAAGATCGACATCTTTAAGGTCCAACAAGGAATTAATTGTGGAGTTATAGAATAGATTTGCGATATCGAGGCCGTAGTTGATGACCTATGTATCGAGGAAAACCCGACTATTTCTGATCAACCACAAGAGGATCAAAACTCGCAATTAGAGGAGTTTGAACCCAACCTAGACACACCCATAGCTCCTTCCTTTGCTCCCGACATCCACTCTGAACCACCTACTGCTGTTGACAACCCAGTTATGAAATTAAAGCCACTTCCTAATCATCTCAAGTACGTCTTTTTGGGTTCGAATCAAATGTTTCCTGTGATTATCAACTCCTGACTTACACCTGATCAAGAAACACACCTGATTTCTATTCTCTAGCAACATCGGAGAGCCATTGGATGGACTCTCGATGATCTGACTGGCATCAGCCCTTCATACTACACACATCACATCTGCACTGAAGAGGGCTCACGACCATCCCATGAAATGCAGAGATGCCTAAATCCAAATCTGCAGGATGTTGTGAAAAAGGAGATCATCAAGTGGTTAGATGCAGGGATCATCTACCCAATCTCCGACAGTCGGTGGGTGAGCCCAATCCAAGTTATGCCTAAGAAGGCAGGGCTCACCGTCATCATGACTGAAATCGAAGAAACCATACCGACCCGTATAGCAAACTCATGGAGAGTCTGCATTGATTACAGAAGACTCAATTCCTCCATGAAGAAGGATCATTTCCCACTACCATTCATTGATCAAATCCACGAGAAACTAGTGGGAAATTGATTCTTCTACTTTTTGGACAGGTACTCCGATTATAACCAGGTCGCAATCCATCCCAAGGACCAAGAGAAGACCACCTTCAGTAGCCCCTTCGGAACATATGCATTCCGAAGGATGCCGTTCGATCTCTACAATGCACCTGCTACTTTTCAGCGGTGCACGCTTGCTATATTCTTAGATATGGTAGGTGAATACCTTGAAGTCTTCATGGTTGACTTCTCGATATTGGGTGAATCATTTGATGATCGCCTCCTACACTTGGTCTAAATCCTCAGGTGGTGCATTGACGTGAACTTGGTTCTTTCCTAGGAAAAGAGCCACTTCATGGTACCTAAGGGAATTATCCTGGGACATCTCATCTCTTGAAAAGGCATCCAGATTGATCAAGCCAAGGTGAATCTAATTTCCAAACTCCCTATGCCTAGCTCGGTCAGAGACATCCAATCCTTCCCAAGGCACGTTGGTTTTTACCGTCGATTCATGCTTGAATTCTCGAAAATCGTGTGCCCTCTGACTAATCTTCTATCGAAGGATGTCCCTTTTGAAATCTCCAAGGAGTACACTCAGGCATTTAAGATCCTGCGTGATCAAGTTACCCAAGCACCTATCCTGCAATCCCCTGATTGGTCTCAACCCTTTGAGATCATGTACGATGCACCTGATTATGCTGTAGGTGCAGTGCTTGGACAGAAAATATACGAGAAACCCATGGTCATCTACTACACTAGCAAGACACTTGATGAGGCTCAGCGTAAATATACAGCTACTGAGAAAGAGCTGCTAGCCATAGTATTTGCCCTAGAGAAATTCAGATCATATCTTTTAGGTTCCCGTGTTATCATATACTCAGATCACACTACAGTGAGGCACCTCCTTACGAAGAAGGACGTGAAACCTTGACTAATCCGCTGGATCTTACTATTGCAAGAATTTGACCTTGAGATTCGTGATAAAGTGGGAAAGCAGAACATGGTAGCTGACCACTTATCCCACCTTCCTTCTGATAGTATCGACCCTTCCGAACCCATCACAGAACACTTTCTCGATGCGCACCTCCTGACTATTAGTACGAGATTTCCTTAGTTTGCTAATTTAGTGAACTACTTGGCATCACATCATATTCCGTCTGATTGGTCGAAGGCCAAGAAAGACGAATTACTTTCCAATGCCAAGTACTACACCTGGGAAGACCCGTACCACTTCCACATTGGTGCTGATCAGATCATCAGATGGTGCATCCAGGAAGTAGAAATTCAGGACATTTTGTCCTTCTACCATGACCAGGCCTGCAGTGGACATTTCTTCGGACATAAAATCACAATAAAAGTCCTCCAGTAAGGCTTTTATTGGCCCATGATTTTCAAAGACACATATGATCAATGTAAGGCATGCACTTGTTGCCAGACATTGGGCAACATGAGCCACCACGATATAATGCCTTTACAGTCGATTCTCGTGTGCGAAATCTTCGACATCTGGGGGATTGATTTCATGGGACCCCTCCCTATTTCGGATAGCTTCGAATACATTCTTCTCACTATTGACTAAATGTCCAAATGGATCGAAGCCATTCTGACCCAAACCAATGATCATAAGGTGGTAGTCAAATTCATTCATCAGAACATCTTTTATCGGTTCAGGATTCCACGTGCCATTATCTCCGATGGAGGGACCCATTTCACAAATGCTCAGTTTAGATCACTGATGACCAAATATGGGGTGTCGCACCAAATCTCTACTCTTTATTGTTTACGCGGCGAAATCGAGTTTAAAATGAAGCGTTGTAATATAGTCGAAATAGCTTTGAAAACAAATAGATTTTTATTACTCGAATAAGTCCCGAGGTTGAACACAGGGAGCAAGATGGAATTCAGAAATCAAGATCACAATTTAAAGTAAAAGAATTTGCAATAATAACAATATCAATGTGCAAAAAGATGGGAGTATAATGGTGATTTCGATCACCAAATACTCCTACAATATCAACTAAGGAACTCACTATATATGTATGAAATGAAAGCTCAAATCCGATTCTTCCTTTCTTCTGTAGCCTATTCCTCTTCAGACCTTCCTCTTCTTTCTCTGCTTTCTCAGCTACGATCTTCTCTTCCTCTCCAAGCCTTCTTCTTCTACTTTTCTGCTCAAGCCTTCGCCTCTTCTTGCTTCTGTAACCCCTCCTCTTCTTTGGCCCTTCTTCTTTTCTTCTTCAAAATTCGGCTAAGTGTTAAGGCCAAGCTTCTCAGGGAAAAACCCCCTGCCCCCGTGTAACTCTCCTCTTCTCTCTTTCTATTTTGGTCTCACTCTTCCAGAGCCACAGTAGGGTAATCGGACCTAGCACGTACCCGGGTTCAGGCTCACCGGCGTGTGGTGGTGAGCGAGGAGTGCAGGTCGGGTTATTAGGTTGAACCAGGTCCGCCGGTACGCGTCACAGATGAGGCTGGGTAAGCGGGTGAGAGTGACCTCACCCCGTGAACTAAGGCAAATAGCTTATGCGACTTTTTCAATTTATTCGGCTCAACACACTTTGCAGCCAATGATGTGGGACTAAGTGTGCCCCTCTCCTTTGCACATCTACAGTAGGGGGTCTTCTCCTCAATTGCCTCAGCTACTAGGCTCGCATCTTCAATTGACTGCCTGGACTTGTTCGAGAGTCAGTTCCATGTGACCTGGAGTTGAGACTTGGGACAGAAGTGCCTGGAACAACTCTCAAGCAAGCTCAAAGCTTGCTGCTTCCATGGCAGCAAGGTTGAGTACTTGAAAACAGCAAAATGGCCTTTCAGCCACGCTAGAGTCAGAATGCTCAGGGAGGGTCGCCAGACAATGGCGAGTGCGATGAGGGTGTTGGTGTGGTGTTTCGTGGTCTGTGAGTGCGTAGTGAGGTCGGACTATGTGCTTGAGAGGGTGTGTTCGGGGGAGTGCCTGAGTGAGTGGAGTGGTGAACAAAGAGAGGGGAAATAAGTGGGGAGGTGTGGCAATCGTTGTAGGGTGGTCTATGACTGATTTGGTGGTCTGTGGAGGTGGAATGGTCTTGCCAGAGGAGATGGCCAGAGATGGAAGGGATGAAGTCACAAAGGGTTGTCAGAGGTCGAAACAAGGTGTGGTGGGTGTGAAAATAAAGTAAAAATAGTAAGGGACTTAGCTAAGAGGTTGTCGGATGAAGTGAGGCAGAGATGGCATTGGATGCGATGTTGCCGACGTCGGAGATGAAGGTGGTTCTAGTGAGGGAGAAACGGCAAGGACAAACGGGAAACGGGCTTCTGTTGGTACGGCGAGACGCGGACGGAAGCGAGGGAGAGGAATTCACCGCTGGTATTGTGGAAGGATGATGAGAAAAGGCAGAGGGGATCACTAGACATCGCCCTCAGCCGTGAAAGAGAGAGAGAGGAATTGTTGGGACTCACAGCCGATTTTGAGCATGAAGAATTCAGGAAGATCTGGCGACCCTTTTATAAGGATCTAGAGGCAAGGAAAGCTTGGAAAACAAGATTTCCAAGCTTGGAATCCAGCACCAGATTTGGGAGTTCTTTTTGATACCCAAATCTCTCATGCATTCACATGAGAGATTGAGAAAGATTCGGTGCACAAGAATAGGTTCAAATTGGAGAGGATTTCTCAAGGAGTTTCCCTTCCAAATTTTGAAGGGATTCACCAAGCAATCAAGGAGAACTCCCCAGTCAAAGATCGCCAGGGTAGGTTCCCACTATGATAATGGTGGAGGGACCTAATTGTGAAGATGAAAAATAAATTAGGGGCCTAAATGCAAGGATTTTTGAAAGTTCTGGGTATAAATGTAATCAGACAGGACTATTTTGCAAACTAGGTCAAGACAAGCTCATCTTGGGTCCAAATTTTGGTAAAAACCTAATTTGCAACTAAGAAATCTAATGGTAAAGTTTGATTTTGGTTTTGACCACGTTTGAACCGATAATTTATGCAAAAACCCAAATTAAGGTAAATATCTGTCTGAGACTCCATTTTGGGTCAAGATGGGTTCTGATGGTCAAATTGAAAATACTAAACCCTAGAGAATATTTTTCTATGTATTTTAGAGGGCTTAGGTGAATTTTATCCTGACCAGAACCTCAGTTAGTTGAGTGGGCCTATTTTTATAGTTTCGAAAGTCATTTAATTCTCAAAACATACGCAAACCCTTTTATGTCTGATCTAACCCACTTGTTATCTTATTAAGACCATTGGACCTTTATTCAGTCCATGAGAAAACCCGTGGTTGTACTGCATTCATGATGTGCTGGTAAAATTGCAGTTTTAACCCTAGTTTCCTATTTTTCCCTTAGAATGATTATGCAATGAAATACAACTCTCTAGCAGTTATGTAGGAGCATTTATTGACTTAATTGGGTCAAAATGAGCTAGTTATGGCTCATGATGGTGTTCCCATCATACCTCCATGCCTAGATTTTGCTAGTCCCTTAGCAAAATTTCAAGTTATTAACTTTGATTCAAGACCATAAAATCTTTTGATACTTAAAAACTTTGTTGTGTGCTTCCTTTTGTAGGTTAGGTTAGAATGCCGACAATAGGCCTAAAGATACTCAAGTACCAACCAAGATCCAGACCTGACCATCTCTAGCCTCAGCCTGCCATGAAGGTTTCTAAGGCCCACAGGAACTAACCTAAGGTATGTTGAACTCCATGGTTAAAGCACCCATGCCTATAACATGTTTTAGCCTCGATTCAGTTTGCAGTGCATTTTTGTCAGAGAGAGACAGAGAAAATTTTCTTTATTTTTGGAGAGTTTTCTCACTCTTTCCTTTTTATTTCTAACTTCGAATTGGCTTTACAACATGGTCTATATCGAATTCTTAGTGCCCATCATCAATCCTTGCAGGGTCCCAGGCAATCGATGCTTTGAGATAGCACCGCCCATGGCAACCCTCAGAACCATAGCTTTCGAGATTTTGGGATAATCCCTCCCATGGCGTTCTATAGCTAAATCCAGACCCTAACAATCGACATTTTAGGATAATGCCGCCCATGGCATCTGAACTAGCATAGGGTACTTATTGACAGAAGCCATTTTTGTGCATTTTCAAGTCGTCGGAAATCGTAGTATAGTCGCGCTAAAATGCTCATCAAAAATGATTTTTGTAAAGATAACGAGACTTGAGTCCCAGTCGTTCATCTCTGGGAGGCGTTTATGCATATCTGAAATCGATCTTTTCTAGCTCTACTTGCTTAAAATCGCATGGTGGTTTATGGTTATTACGTATTTAAGCACGACATGCTTAGTTGCAAGAATATCAACAAGTAAAAGCAGGCAACTTTAATCACACAAAATATATTGGAACAAGCTCATGGCGATTCTCAACACATAGACATATATATATAGAAAATTTTCTTTCATTCATTCAGGAGAGTATTTGCAACATGGAACTAGAGGAAAGCTTATAGAGGAAAGCTTAAAAACATTAATCTAACTAACAAAAAATGATCGCATACAGGAATCTATGGGGGGATTTTCATGCATCATTGGGGGAGAATAAAGAGCTATACTACTAAGTAGTAAATAAAAGCATGTAAACTATGAAGAACTAGCTACTAATCTAGCAGAAATAAGGGCATTCAAAGGTGGTCTCGATGGCCTTTGAATGGTTGAAAGGAGGAGGGGCGACCAATGGTGCTTAGGCCAGCCCTTAGAGAGAGGTTGGAGAGGTGATCCAGTATCCTGGTGTGGAGATGGTGGTGGCCATGGTGAGCAACTCGTGGAGGTGGAGTGGAGGTGTAATGTAGCTAACCTAAATGGAGGTGAGTAATGCCAAGAGATGGATGGGTGCAAATGGCCATCCCTTGGGTCTTTTTATAGACCTAAGGGAAGCTCTCTAGGGAAGTGTGGAACTCTCTAGAGAGTGCTCCAAGAGTGGCCGTCCATGGTGGTTTTTAGATCCACAAAAAGTGGATCTCAATTTGAATGGCTCTTGGTTGCTAATTTTGGCAACCAAGAGTGGCACCACATTTGGAAGAAACTAGATTACTCTAGGTTGTGTGGGAGTGTGTGAGTGGGTGTGTGTGTGTGTGTGTGTGTGTGTGGTCATTCCCTAGGTGTCTAAGTGATATAGGTTAGGTCCTAAGGGATTTAGGTTGGTGTAGGCCGTAAATTAGGGTTGCAAACCCTAATTGCTAAGGGGGAATTGCAATTAAACTTAACACAAGTTTAATTGAATGGGTGTGAACCTAATTGAGAGTGAAATAACTCAATTAGGTTGGGATTAGGTAAATTGGACTTGTATGGGTTGAGATCTGAGCTCAATTGGACCCTATGAGTCCAATAGACTAGGCAATGGTAATTGACTATGATCTAAGTAATTAGGTTTAGTGAGGACCTAATTATGTCCTTAGGGAGGTCTAGAGGTGATGTACTAGGGTTAGGGCACCTTAATTTAGGTTCCTAGGGGGTTGGAATTGGGTTTAGGGAGCTAGAGATCCAAGATCAAGGCTTAAATCTCAAAATAGGAACTGAAGAACAGTTTCAGACGTCCAATAATAGCATCAGATGACTCATACTCAAAAATTAGAAGTCCAGACTTCAATCCTGGACGTCTAATCAGAGTCAGGATGGATTCTATGCTTTGTCTTGGGTATTCTACAGAAATTGGATGTCTGACCAAGTGTCTGGACGTCGAATAACACTGCAGAAGTGGGTTTAAGTTGTGCGGGAGTTGGCTAAGGATTTTGGATGTCCTATAACTCATCTGGATGTCCAGATAGAGGTTGGAATTAGGGTTTTAAGGTTTCCTAGGGTGTGGTGACCTAATCTAAGGGTGGCGAAGGCTTGGGGAAGCTTCTAGGCTATCCTAAGGCTAGGATGGACCTAAGTTCTTCACATTTTACTGCTTTATTCCTACTTAATAGAATTGCATACCTTAACTCCCTTACATTATTATCTACTACATCTTATTCTAGGTCTTTCGCTCCAACTCTACTGCAACACCAATTATTCTTCTATTCTTCTGATGTAGCTTTAGATCTAGCTTCAAATCTACCTTTTGATCAGCTTATTACCTGTAATTGACATAATGCACCTAATTAGTACATTATAGCATTATTTTATGCATAGCTAAAAGAAAGCAGTAAAGATGCAAGTAATGCTTATGCATGCGTGAATTACCCTAACTTATGCTAAGTCTTAGCCTAATTTGTGTCAATTAAGGCCTATAATTGCTGTACAATCACTTACATGCCCCCAGTAGGATTTGTAGATATTCTAGGAGACAAGCACCGAGGAGACGATATGTTATTGCGCATCTTCGAGGGGAATTTCCTGCCTCTCCATGCCGGGAACTCGTCCAAATCAACTTGTGTTGATCAGCCGCTCCTAATCTAGGTGACTTTTTTCAGAACAATTTAAATGCATTTGCATAATTTTGATACTTAGGTGCACTGAACCAGACTGTGTGTGGATTGGGGTGCTTAGGTTACCGAGTCCCACAAACCATAGGTCAGTTAACAAGGTTGAATAATCCCTAAGCCTTAGACCTAATACTTAAGCTTCTCATTTTCCCCAACCTCTTGAGGACTATCTAGATCTTAGCGGGTAATTAAATTTTTAAGCCTAGCATTCTAGCCAAAAAGGCCTAAAATTAGTGTTCCTACTAATCTCTTCTTTGTTTCATTAGCACTTTTTGCCTTTGTTTCTTTTGATATGGTCAAGAACTAATGACTATTTCTTTTTCTTTTCAAATTGTGCTCCTTTTTGACAATTTTAATTCCTCCCTTTTTCTCTTCAAAGTCTGATATGCCATCAAAATTTTCTCTCCTCTCATATTTTTGTTCTTTTTCAAGAATTTTTTATTTGGTATTTTTGGAATATGTGATTTTTTTAATGAAACCCTTTCTTGTGAAGTGATTTTCATGGCATTTTGCACTTTAATACCCCCTATGCCTACCATTTGCAATGTCCTCATTGTAAATTAGGTGGGTTTAAGTTCAGCTTAGATCATTCATTAGAACAGGTGTTGGGTGGGTGACTGGGTCGGGATGACTGTTGCAGACAATTTCAAGCTCGGGTACAGGTACCAGAGGTGGAGTTGGCTGTTCTAATGGATGAACCCTAAAGTGTAATATGAGTTCATAAAATGTGTCAAGAAAGGTTTTGGGTTTTTCAAAAATGACTAGTTATCTCCCGTTAAGCACTGAGTTTTACGCCATTAGCTGGGAGCAATGAGCTTAGGGAGAATGTAGGGTAAAAGATGTCTCAACCAAATTTGTATCAGTGAGTTCAATGAACAGTTTGAGTCTCTAACCACTCACGACAAAAGGTTCTGAACCGTGGTTGAGTTGAATGATTTCAACGGCTCCATTTCCAAAGATTCGTCGGACAAGGTATGGTCCAATCCATTTTGATCTGAGCTTTCCTGGGAATAGTTTGAGTTTGTCATCAAAGAGTATGACTTTTTTACTAGGGGAAAAGATCTTTCTTGATATGTGCTTGTCATGAAAGGCCTTAACCCGTTCTTTGTAAATTCACTAGTTCTCATACGCGCCGTGGCATAATTCATCGACCTCGCTGATTTGAAGCTTTCTGTAGGTTCCTGCCTTAGAAAGATCAAGATTGCAGTTCTATACTGCCCAATAGGCTTTGTGCTCCAATTCGACGAGGAGGTGACATGCCTTCCTGTACACTAGTCAGAAGGGAGACATGCCTAATTGGGTTTTGTGGGCGATCCTATAAGCCCAGAAAGCTTTCGGAAGTCGAGATAACTAGTCTTTCCTGTCAGGTCGAACAGTGACTTGGAGGATTTTCTTGATCTCCTGAATCAATAGCTCAGCTAGACCGTTAGTTTGGGGGTGATAAGAATTAGAGATTCAGTGTGACACCCCGTATTTGGTCATCAGTGATCTGAACTTTGATTACTACCTTATGATATTTGGTTTGGGTTGGAAAGGCTTTGATCCATTTGGACACGTAGTCGACAGCGAGCAGAATGTACTCGAAGCCGTTCGAAATAGGAAATGGTCCCACAAAATCAATCCCCCAGACATCAAAGACTTCGCATATGAGAATCGGCTATAAGGGAATCATATCATAGTGGCTTATGTTGCCTAAGTTCTGGTAAAGAGTGCATGCCTTACAGTGATTGTATGCGTCTTTGAAAATCGTGGGCTAATAGAAGTCGCACTGGTGGACTTTTGCTGCGATTTTATGACCAGAGAAGTATCCACCGCATGCCTAGTCATGGTAGAAGGACAAGATGTCCTGAATTTCCACTTTCAAGACACATCGTCAGATGATTTGATCAGCACCAATGCGGAAGAGATACGGATCTTCCCAAAAGTAGTACTTGGCATGGGAAAGTAATTTGTCTTTCTTGGCCTTCGGCCAATCGGATGGAATCTGATGTAATGCCAGGTAGTTTACTAGATCAGCAAACCATGGAAGTCCTGTATTGATAGTCAGGAGGTGCTCATTAGGAAAATGTTCAGTAATGGGTCCAGAGGTCGATAATGTCAGAAGGAAGGCGGGACAAGTGATCAGCTACCACATTCTGTTTTCCTCCCTTGTCGCGAATCTCGATGTCCAACTCTTGCAACAGCAAGATCCAGTGGATTAGCTGAGGTTTCGCATCCTTCTTCGCAGGGAGGTGCCTCACAGTAGTGTGATTAGAGTAAATGATAACACGGGAACCCAGAAGTTATGATCTAAACTATTCCAAGGCAAATACTACAGCTAGCAGCTCTTTCTCTGTAACTGTGTAGTTACGCTGAGCCTTGCCAAGTGTCTTGCTAGCATAGTAAATGACCACAGGTTTCCCATCTATTTTCTGCCAAAGTACCGCACCTACAGCGTAATCAGATGCATCACACATGATCTCAAAGGGTTGAGACCAATCAGGGGACTATAGGATCGGAGCTTGGGTAACTCAATCATGCAGGATCTCAAATACTTGAGTGCAGTCCTTGGAGATTTCAAAAGGGACATCCTTAGATAGTAGATTAGTCAGGGGGCACGCGATCTTCGAGAAGTCTGGAATGAATCGTCAGTAAAAATCGACATGCCCCAGGAAGGATCAGATGTCTTTGACCGAGCTTGGCATAGGGAGTTTAGAAATCAGATTTACCTTGGCTCGATCAACCTGGATGCCTTTTACGGAGATGAGATGTCCTAGGACAATTCCTTCATGCACCATGAAGTGGCTCTTTTCCCAAGAAAGAACCAAATTCACTTCAATGCACCGCCTGAGGATCTGGACCAAGTGTAGGAGGCAATCATCAAATGATTCACCAAAAACTAAGAAGTCATCCATGAAGACTTCCAGAAATTCACCTACCATATTTGAGAATATGGCAAGCATGTACCACTGAAAAGTAGCAGGTACATTGCAGAGACCGGAAGGCATCCTTCGGAATGCGTATGTCTCGAAGGGGCAAGTGAAAGTGGTCTTCTCTTAGTCCTCAGGATGGATTGTCACCTGGTTATAATCGGAGTACCCATCCAAAACGCAGAAGAATCTATTTCCCACTAGTTTTTCAAGGATCTGATCAATAAATGGTAGTGGGAAATGATCCTTCTTCATGGAGGTATTGAGTCTTCTGTAATCAATGCAAACTCTCCACGAATTTGCTACATGGGTCGGTATGATTTCTCCGGTCACAGTCATGATCACGGTGAGTCCTGCCTTCTTAGGCACAACCTAGATTGGACTCACCCATCGACTGTCAGAGATCGGGTAGATGATCCCAGCATCTAACCACTTAATGATCTCCTTTTTCACAACCTCCTGGAGATTAGGATTTAGACATCTCTGCATTTCACAGGAAGGTCGTGTGCCCTCTTCAGTATAGATGCGATGTGTGCAGTAAGAGGGGCTAATACCAGTCAAATCATCGAGAGTACATCCATTGGCTCTTCGATATTGCTGGAGAATAGAAATCAGACAGGATTCCTGAGTAGGTGTGAGTCTGGAGTTGATAATCATAGGAAACATCTGATTGGAACCCAAAAAGACATACTTTAGATGATCGGGAAGAGGCTTTAGTTCTAAAGTAGGGTTATCAGCAGCAGCGAGTGGTTCAGGGTGGGTTTCAGGAGCAAGGGAAGGAGCTATGGGCGTGTCTAGGTTGAGTTCAAACTTCTCTAATTGTGGGTTTTGATCCTCTTGTGGTTGATCAGAAGTAGTTAGGTTTTCCTCGATATACCGATCGTCAGCCACAACCTCGATATCACATATTTGTTCTATAACCCAGCAATTAATCCCTTGTTGGGCCTTAAAGATGTCGATCTTTAGTGTCTGGTTTCCAAATTTTAGGTCAATTTTGCCCTCCTCACAGTTAATGTTGGCCCTAGCAGTGGCCAGAAAAGGTTTCCCTAGTATGATCGGTATGTTTATCAGATTCTCTAAAGCATCCATATCCAAGACTACGAAATCCACCAGGAAATAGAAATCCCGAACCCTAACAATGACATCCTGAAGAACTCCTTTAGGTGACTTAATAGATCGATCTGCCAACTGTAATGTCACCTCTATTGGTTTTAGCTTAGATTCCTCAAGATGGTCAAGTAGGGATGTAGGTATTAGGTTTAAGGAGGCTCCTAGATCCAATAATGCTCTATCAAATTGGATATCACCAATTGTATAGGAGATTAGGGGAGTACTTGGGTCTTTTGCCTTAGGTGGGAGCCTGCTCAAAATGATGGAGCTGGCTTGCTCCGATAATACGATTGGGCTCTCACTTTTGGTTCACGGCTTACGCTTAGGTGTACACACGTCATTCAGAAATCGTGCATAAGCTGGTACGTGGCGAATTGCATCCATCAAGGGGATGTTTATATGGACCTGTTCAAAGAGCTTGACCAGGTCCTCTTTAGGTGCCACGGGTTTGGTTGTCCTCTTTCCCTTAGCCAAGGCCTCGGGAAATGGAACCTTAGATGGTTCCTCTGGAATAGGTCCAGGTTCTTGATCTGGGACAGGGGTATCCTGGATGACTATCCTAGGGTTTGGGTTAGCACTACCAGGCTGCAAGTGGCTTGGGTAAGGTGGGTCCTGTGTTGCTTTGCTACTACAGGTCATAACTGAATTCAGTCTTGCCTGGTTCTAGATTGGTATGGGTAAAATAGGTGGCTACTGCTGAAATCCTGAGTATGATGTCGAAGCTTCCATCCCATTAGGAGATGGAGTAGAAGGGTCCTGATAAACCATGTGGGGTTGGCCTTGGTTTGGGTTTATAACATGCCTCTGATTCGGCATGTTATTGAGATTAGGTAGAGGTTGTGAAGGAAGTGTACTAAGTTGGCAAGAATTTGCCATCTGGATGAGTTAATTACGAACCTCTATGATCTCATCTTTGTGTTGTTTCTACATAGCCACATTTGTCTTATGAATGTCAGCCAGAGTCTGAAGGATAAGAGTCATTTGATCTCCTTGAGTTGGCCCAGATTGATAGGTGGGGTTGGGCCGAGGCTGAGGCAGCTAATATGGATGAGAAGCTTGTGGACGGGGCTGATATAGTGGTCTCTGATTCTGATTGTTTCCCACCCACATGAAATAAGGATGATTTTGCCATCTAGGGTTATAGGTATTAGAGAATGGGTCATTCTGGATGGCATTGAGGTCCTCGTAGGTCTGACCAACCTCAAAAAAGTCGGAATACAAGGGTTCAGAGTTCCCCTAACAAGAATAGGCAGTTCTAGAGTTTCGTCCGGCCCTAGAGTCAGATGGAGGTGGATACGGTCCAACCCTTGAGAAGATCGGTGGTAAATATTATGCACAGCATCCCTCCTAGAGGGCGGCTGTGTGAATGGCTTTTGCGTAAAGGTGGTTCACTGCAAATGTTGAGTTAGCTCATCCACCTTCTCAATAATAAAGACCTTGTCCAAACGACTAGCCATCAGTTCCAAGTCGACAGAAGGGGACAGGCCCTGCATCTCATGTGCTCCCCTTTGATTCGTCAATGCACGGGCATTCGTATGGTCGAATATGCCCATGGAGTCATTATTGATGGAGTTCTTGCACATATTCTCAAGAATCTCCCACACAGTGTCTTCGTGTTGACCCACGATATTTCCTCCGCAAGTTGCATTGTCGAATAATCAGATATCCTCACGGAGTCCCTGGTAAAAAGATTGGACTTGTTCCCATTTAGGAACTCCATGATGGGGGCACTTTCGCATGAGATCTAGGAAACGATCCCATGCTTCGTGAAGTGGTTCTCCAGGCTGTTGTGTGAAGTGAGTGATCTGGTGTCGTAATGCATTTGTCCGACCAACTGGGAAGAACTTTTTCAAAAACTGAAATTGTAGTTCAACCCATGTGTTGATTGGACGTGTTTGAGTCTGATACCAGTGAGCTGCTTTGTCCATGAGAGAGAAGGAGAACATTTTTATGAGAAGAATATCCCGATTCTGAACATCTGACCTGATGGTCTAGGCCAGATGCTTGAGCTGTTTAATGTGCTGGAAAGGATCCTCGGAATTAAGCCCATGAAATTTTGGAACAGCATGAATCATGTTGGGCTTGAGTTCAGTATCAAGACCTTCAGCTGGGATTTGGACTCAAGGTTCAATCGCCACCGCGGCGGGATTGTAAGGATCTTGCAACATTGGACGCTGCGGTGGATTCATAGAGGCTTGGAATAGATCATTAAGGCACTGGAGTTGATTCTCGAGGTTGTTCTCTTCTTCTGGTTGTGCCATGATGATGGATGAAGGAGAATTAGGCTCAGATGAATAAGAAGGGATGCCTATGTGATGGGGTTGCTGCACAAATACGGAAGTCGAGGCCTGGCCTCGATGCCTCAAGGGTGGTCTTAAGGACCTCCTACCAAACATGCACCGATGGACTGGATGAGAATAGAATGTGATGGACCCAATCAAGACACTCAAAAATTTTGGATGACTATAGAGGTTCAAGGCGGATGATACCCCTTAGTCGAAAAGCCATCCACTTGTGAATTACCTGGGCAGCCAGAGAAGGAGAATCTCGCAAAGACCCTTACACGGTAGAGCACCCACATGGGTTATAGGGTTTCCCCCACCTGACCTCTCTTGTCACTGATGGTTCAGGTAGACTAGAATGGGGACTTGACCTCTTAAGTCTACTAGTTTTAATTAAGAACAAGGGTGCTTAGGATTTTACTTGAACTTTTAAGATGTATTGAGTGCAAGAGTAACCTAATTTAAAGATTGGTTGACCCAACAAGGTGGGTCAACTTCACCTATTTGTCCTTTGAGAAGTTTAGGTCCCTCTTTTAAGATTCAAGTGAGATTAAGAGCCTGATTTTTAGGGTTTGCTTGAGTAGATCAATTCAATGAAGGCTTAGGCATACATTGTTTGGGAAAGTTGATTCTTGTTTAAGCAAGTGTGTCTCTAAAACCCTAACTTGGAATCCTTACTTGGCTCTTGTTTTGGTCCAATTTAGTTTGTTAAATGTGATATCTAGGGCGCAAACAAAAAATATGATAGCCCTAGTTACCTTAAGTGGGTGCACAAATCAGGTTTTGTAGTTTAAGTCAAATCAGGCAACTTGATGAATTATCTAAGAATGGAAAGAAAGTAGCCCTAATTGATTTTCTCCTTTTAGCCTTTTTATAGATACGGGCTTAAGAGAGAGAGTAATTAGAACTTGCCTGCCCCTGGCATGTTTGATGTGCAGCTGAACTTTCTTCAATGAATTCCTCCTGAAACAACAACAAAGAGATAAAGCAAGTTAGTACCAAATCAGGAATTGCAATCAAGAGTTCTAAATTGCTCGTTGCTCCCTGGCAACGGCACCAAAATGTTTACGCAGTGAAATCGAGTTTAAAATGAAGCATTGAAATATAGTCAAAATCGCTTTGAAAATAAATAGATTTTTATTACTCGAATTAGTTCCGAGATCAAACACAGGGAGCAAGATAAAATTCAAAAATCAAGATCACATTTTAAAGTAAAAGAATTTGCAATAAAAACAATATCAATGTGCAAAAAGATGGGAGTAAAATAGTGATTTAGATCACCAAATGCTCCTACAATATCAACTAAGGAACTCAATGTATATGTATGAAATGAAAGCTCAAATCTGTCGTCTGATTTAAAAATCAGACGGCTTAAAGTCTGATGTTCTTTCTTTCTTTCTTTGATTCATCCTTTCTTCTACAACCTATTCCTCTTCAGACCTTCCTCTTCTTCTTTCTCTACTTTCTCAGTTACGATCTTCTCTTCCTCTCCAAGCCTCTTCTACTTTTCTGCTCCAGCTTTCGCCTCCTCTAGCTTCTGTAACCCCTCCTCTTCTTCGGCCCTTCTTCTTTCTTCTTCAAAATTTGGCTAAGTGTCAGGGCTAAGCTTCTCAGGGCAAAACCCCCCTGCCCCGTGAAACTCTCCTCCGGCCAGGTGAGTAGGTGAGAGGGACCTTACCCCGTGAACTGAGGCGAACAGCTTATGCGACTTTTTCAATTTATTCGGCTCAACAGACTTTGCAGCTGATGATGTGGGACTAACTGTGCCCCTATTCTTTATGAGTTTGCAACGGGGGGTCTTCTCCTCAATTGCCTCAACTGCTGGGCTCACGTCATCAATTGACTACCTGGACTTGTTCGAGAGTCAGTTCCACGCGACCTGGAGCTGAGACCTAGGACCGTAGCACCTAGAACAGCTCTCAAGCAAGCTCGAAGCTTGCTGCTTCCATGGAGGCAAGGTTGAGTACCTAAAAATTGTAAAACAACCTCTCAGCCATGTCAGAATGCTCAGGGAGGGTCGCCGAACAACGGCGAGTGCAATGAGGGTTTTGGTGTGGCATTTCGTGGTCTGTGAGTGCTTGGTGAGGTTGGACTGTGTGCATGAGAGTGGGTGTGTTCGGGGGAGTGCATGAGTGGAGTGGTGAATAAAGAGAGGGGAAATGAGTGGGGAGGTGTGGTGATGGTTGTAGGGTGGTCGACGAGTGATTTGGTGGTCTGTGGTGGTGGAATGGTCTCACCAGAGGAGATGGCTAGAGATGGAAGGGATGAAGTCGCGGGGGGTCGTCCGAGGTCAAAACAAGGTGTGGTGGGTGCGAAAATAAAGTAAAGAAGGTAAGGGACTTAGCTAGGAGGTTGTTGGACGAAGTGAGGCAGAGATGGCATCAGATGCGGCATTGCCAACGTCGGAGATGAAGGTGGTTCTGGTGAGGGAGAAATAGTGAGGATGAACGAGAAACAGGCATCTGTTGGTATGGTGAGATGCGGACGGAAGCAAGGAAGAGGAATCCACCACTGGTATTGTGGAAGGACGATGAGAAAAGGCAGAGGGGATCGTCGGACGTCACGGAGCCTTCGGCCGTGAAAGAGAGAGAGGAATTGTGGGGACTCACAGCCAATTTCGAGCATGAAGAATTCAGGAAGATCTGGTGGCCCTTTTATAAGGATCTAGAGTTAAGGAAAGCTTGGAAAACAAGCTTTCCAAGCTTTGAATCCTTTGTCAAATTTGGGAGTTCTTTTTGATACCCAAATCTCTCATGCATTTGCATGAGAGATTAGGAAAGAATCGGTGCACAAGAATGAGTTTAGATTGGAGAGGATTTCTCAAGGAGTTTCCCTTCGAATTTTGGAAGGGATTCGCCAAGCAATCAGGGAGAACTCTCCAGTCAAAGATCGCCGAAGTAGGTTCCCACCACGATAATGGTAGAGGGACCTAATTATGAAGATGATGAAGAAATTAAGGGGCTAAATGCAAGGATTTTCGAAAGTTGGGGGAATAAATGTAATTAGAGGACCATTTTGCAGACTAGGTCAAGACAAGCTCATCTTAGGTCCAAATTTTGGTACAAACCCAATTTAGACCTAAGAAATCTAATGGTGAAGTTGGATTTTGGTTTTGACCACGTTTGGCAAGGTAATATATGCAAAAACCTGGGCAAATATCTATCTGAGACTCCATTTTGGGTCAAGATGGGTTCTGATGGTCAAATTAAAGGTACTAAACCCTAGAGAATATTTTTCTATGAATTTTAGAGGATTTAGGTGAATTTTATCCTGACCAGAACCTTGGCTAATTGAGTGGATCTATTTTTAGGATTTCAAAAATCATTTAATTCTCAAACATATGCAAATCCTTTTCTATCTTATCTAACCCACTTGTTATCCTATTAAGATCATTTGACCTTTATTCAGTCGTTGAGAAAACCCGTGGTTGTACTGCATTCATGATGTGCTGGTAAAATTGCAGTTTTAACCTTAGTTTCTTATTTTTCCTTTAGAATGATTATGCAGTGAAATATGACTCTCTGGCAGTTATGTAGGAGCATTTATTAACTTAATTGGGTCAAAATGAGCTAGTTATGGCTCATGATGGTGTTCCCATCACTTATCACCCCCAATCCAATGGTCTAGCTGAGCTATCGAATCGGGAGATCAAGAAAATCCTTCAGGTCACTGTCTGGCCTGACAGGAAAGATTGGTCATACCGACTTTCGGAAGCCTCGTGGACCTATAGGATCACCTAAAAAATCCAATTGGGCATGTCTCCTTTTAGATTGGTGTACGAGAAGGCATTTCATGTCCCCGTCGAGTTGGAGCACAAAGCCTATTGGGCTATATGGAAGGGTAATCTAGATCTTTCTAAGGTAGGAACCCATAGAAAGCTTCAAATGAGCGAAATCGATGAATTACGCAATGATGCGTATGAAAAATAGTGAATTTATAAAGAGCGGGTTAGGGCCTTTCATGACAAGCACATATCCAGAAAGATCTTGCACCCTGGTCAGAAAGTCCTGCTCTTTGATGCCAAACTCAAATTATTCCTAGGAAAACTCAAATCAAAATGGATTGGACCATATCTTATTTGACAGATCTTTGGAAATGAAGCCATTGAAATTAGACAACCCAACCTTGATTCAGAACCCTTTTTCATGAACGGTCAGGGACTTAAGTTGTTCATTGAACTCACCGATACAAACAGGGCTGAGGTATCTTTTGATCTAGATTCTCCCTAAGCTCATTGCGGCCGGCGATGGCGTTAAACTCAACGCTTAGACGGGAGGCAACCCGTCTTCTTTTTTGAAAAACTCGAAACCCTTCTTTACACATCTTATGCTGAACTCATATTGCACTTTAGGGTTTGTCCATTAGAACAACCGACTCCACCTCTGGTACCCGTACCCGAGCTTGAAATCGTCCGCATCAGTCACCTCGACTCGACCACTCACCCAAAACCTATTCTAATGTATGACCTAAGCTGAACTTGAACCCACTTAATTTATAATGAGAACATTGCAAAACTTAGGCATGGGGGTATTAAAGTGCAAAACACTGTGAGAATCACTTCACAAGAAAAGCTTTCATCAAAAATAAAAATACATATTCCAAAAACCAATAAAAAGAGAAAAAAAGGAACAAAAATGGGAGAAAGAAGGAAATTTAGAAAAATTAATTGCATATCATTTTTGCAGAGAAAAAGGGGAGGTGATAAAAATGTCAAAAAGGAGCATAATTTGAAAAGAAGAAAAAGAGATAGTCATTAGTAAAAGATTAAAGGATCTACTTAGTTCTAGACCAAATCAAAAAGAAAGAAATTAAAAGACAAAAAGTGCTAGGTGACAAAAGAGATTAGCATGAACGTTGATCTTAGGCCTCTTGGGCTGTGAATCTAGGCTTAAAAATTTAAGTATCTGCTAAGATCTGGATAGTCCTTAAGAGGTTGGGGAAAATACGAAGCTTAAGTATTAGTTCTAAGGCTTAGGAATTATTCGGCCTCGTTAACTGACCTCTAGTTTATGAGACTCGGTAACCTATGCACCCCAATCCACCACAGTCTGGTTCAGTGTGCTTAATTATCACAATCACGCAAATGCGTTAAATTTGTTCTGAAAAAGTTACCTAAATTAGGATTGGCTGATCAACACAAGTTGATTTGGATGAGTTCCCAGCATGGAGAGGTGGGAAATTCCCCTCGAAGATGCACAATAACATATTGTCTCCTCATTGCTTGTCTCCTAGGATATGTAAATATCCTACCAAGGTAATGTAAGCACCTTGTGCTAGTTCAGATGTCATGGGTGGCATTATCACGAAATGTTGATTGCCAGGGTTTGAATTTAGCTACAGAATGCCATGGGTGGGATTATCTCAAAATCTTGAAAGCCAGGGTTCTAGGGGTTGCCATGGGCGGTGTTATCTCGAAGCATCGATTACCAGGGACCCTGCAAAGATTGAAGGTGGGAACTAGGAATCCGATACAGACCGTGTTGTAAAGCTAATCCGAAGCTAGAAATAAAAAGAAAAGAGAGAGAAAACTCTACAAAAACAAAGAAAAAAAATTCCTCTATCTCCCTCTTACTAAAACGCACTGCAAACTGAACTTGGGCTAAAACATGTTACAAGCATGGGTGCTTTAACCGCGGAGTTCAACGAACCTTAGGTTAGTTTCTGTTGGCCTTAGAAATCTTCGCAATGGACTGAGGCTAGAGTTGGTCAGGTCTGGATCTTGGTTGATACTTGAGTACCTCTAGGCCTACTATCGGCATTCTGACCTAATCTACAAAAGAAAGCACACATTAGAGATCTGAGCATAAAAAAACATGTGATCTAGAATTAATGCTAATTCCATGAGATTTTGCTAAGGGACAAGCAAAATCTAGGCATGGGGGTATGATGGGAACACCATCATGAGCCATAACTAGCTCAATTTGATCTAATTAGGTCATTAAATGCTCCTACATAACCACCAGAGGATTGCAATTCATTGCATTATCATTCTGAGAAATACAAGAAACCAAGGTTAAAACTGCAATTTTACCATCATATCATGAATACAGTACAACCATAGGTTTTCTCAGGGATAATTCAAGTCAAATGGTTCTAAAAGGCTAATAAGTGGGTTAGAATAGACAGAAAAGGGTTTTCGTATGTTTTAAGAATTAAATGACTTTTGAAACCCTAAAAACAGACCTGCTTAATTAACTGAGGCTATGGTCAAGATAAAATTCACCTAAACCTTATAAGATTCATATAAAAATATTCTCTAGGGTGTGGAACCTTCAATTTGACCATCAGAACCCATCTTGACCCAAAACAGAGTCTCAGGCAGACATTTGCCCTAATTTGGGTTTTTGCATAAATTACCCATCCAAACTTGGTCAAAGCCTAAATCCAATCTCACTATTGGATTTCTTAGGTCCAAATACGATTTCTACTAAAATTTGGACCCAATCCTAGATTGTCTTGACCTAGTTAACAACTTAGTCCTATCTGATTAGATTTATGCCCTTAACTTTCAAAATCTTTACAAAAAGGACCATAACTTTGTCATCATTTTCATGAATAGGCCCCTACCACCATTAATCCTATTCATACAAACTCCGGAGACCTAAAATTGGCAAGATCTCCTTGATTCTTTGACGAATCCCATTCAAATATGAAATGGAAGTTCGTCAAGGAATTCCCTTCCTTTTAAACCAATTCCTATGCCCTAAAACCTCCCCAATCTCTCATGTGAATGCATGAGAGATTAGGGTATCCTAAAAATTCTAACTCCGATGAAGCTTTCCAAGTCGGGGAAGCTTGCTTCCCACGCTCAAAACCACTTCTAAAGGCCTATAAAAGGACCTCCAGATCAAACCATTCTCCCCACGCTCGAATTTGACCTTAAACACCTCAAATTCCTCTCCTCTTTCTTGGCCAAATCGCACCTCGACGTCCAGTGACCCTCCCTACCTTTGTTCTTCCTCCATTCCAAATACTAGTGGCGAAGCTTTCTCCCCCATCTTCTTCCGTGTCAAGCCCTACCATCTGACGCACCCTTCGCCATCTTCCTCACCGTTTCCTATCCACCGGAGTAGCCTCCTCCGACACTGGCCATACCACAACCAGTGCTATCTCCTTTCCCCTTTGTCTGCTACTGCTCTCAACCAACTCCTCAACTTCTCATCATGCTAGCACATCCAACACACCGCTTTAACCTCGCCAATGCCCTCCACAACTTTGTCTTCCACCTCTCCGGTAGACCTCCGACAAGCCCTAGCAGCCACCACACGCCACCAAACGAGCTATTACCACCTCCCACACCTCCGCCGTATCCATACAAATAAAACCCCTCAAGAAATTGAGGGGATTACTTGTCCAAATTCGCCTCTGAACACCACCACCTTCACACGCATAGTTCGCCTCCGTCTGACCTCATCACCCACGCCCACACCTACGCCACGTCGACCCCCTCAGCAAGTTCGCCGTGCTCCGATGATCGTTCCTGAACATTTTAACATGGTCGAAAGGTCTTTTTGGTGATTTCAGGTACCAACCCCCGTCGCCATTAACACACAAGCTTCGAGCAAGCTTGAAGCTCTCTCTAGCAACTACAGACCTAGGCATTTGTCCCAAGCAGCATAGAATCAACCCCGAAAAACTTGCGACTACTCAATTGGGGCATTGACCATCCCTATTGTACGAATTGGATGATGACTTCATCTCCAACTGTTGTGCGAAGAATGGGGGACGGATAGTCCCACCTCGGAAGTTTTGGAGCAACCGCTACCGCATAAGAGGAAAAAGTGATAGAGGCTTATCACCTCGAATCACTTGGGGGGTGAGGTCCCCCGCACCCTCACTCGACCTCATCCACGACACTGACTCTACGAATCTGGTCTAGTCTGACTACCCACCTAAGCCTATACACTCCTTGGTTGCGACCCACGCCCGTAGCCTTGGACCCAGGTGCGCTCTAGGTCTAGAAACCCGATAGCCCAGTACTGTTGGAGGCTCTGAGAGTGCGTGACCGAAGGAGAGAAAGAGAGGAGAGTCTGCGCGGGCTAGAGGGGAGGGTTTTGCTCACTGGGAAGTTGGCTAACACTTAGCCAAAATCTGAAGACTCTTCCCCCTCTGTATGAAGAAGAAGAATAAGAAGAGCAGAGAAAGAAAGAGAAGGAAGAAAGTGCAAGGAAAGGAGAGGAAGAGAAGAAGAACCATAGCAGAAGAAGAACAGAGAAAGAGGAAGAAGAAAGAAGAAGAAGGAAAGCAACAAGGAAGAAGAAGAAAAGAAGAAATCAGAGAAAAGCACTATTCATCAGATGTTTAAGACATCTGATTGAATAATTAGATGGCTGACTTTAGTTTATTTCATTCATAACTATTGAGTTTCATTTGATACTATTATAGGGAGTAATTAGTGACTCAAATCACCATTTTACTCCATTCTTTTTGCATTCTAACACATTTATCGTGTTGCCATATTATTCTAAATCAATTTCTGACTATAATTTTTTATCTCTAAAGTTTTAAATTACAATTTTGAGAATTGAATTCCTACTTGCTCTCAGCGAATGACCTCGGACTTTTTCGAGTATAAATTTTATCTATTTTTCTTGAGATTTCAACTATACTGCAACGTAATGATTTAAAATCTGATTTCGAGCGAACAACATTACACCATCATTCATCATAATTAACTTGAATTAGTCAAAATTAAGAGATAAATGCTCCTAAATGATTACTTGTGGGCCATAATTCCACTCTTATCTGATTTGAGAAGACAAGAAAATAGGGTTAATTCTGTTGTTTTAACAATACATCACAAATGCATATTAACCACAAGATTACTTAGGGGTTAATTAAATGTCAAACGAGCATAAAAGACTAAAAAGTAGGTTCATACTGACTGAATTAGGGTTTCCCACATTTCGAGGGCGAAAATAGTATTAAAAACCCTAATTATCAACCCCACTTAAATTAAAAAGGTTTGTTCAGGATAAAATCAACTTAAACCTCCTAAAAATCATTAAAAAATATTTTAAGAGGTTTGGTACCTTCACGTTGATCATCTGGACCCATTTTGACCTATAATAGAGATTCAGATGGGAATTTGCCTTGATTTGGGCTTTTATGCTATTTACCCTATCAAACGTGGTCAAAACTCAAATCCAAGTTGACCATTAGATTCCTTGGGTCCAAATTAGTGATGACCCATCAACTTCTCTAACTTCACCCGACCTCCACAGTCCTCCAATCACCAAACCACGACCACCATTACCTTCCACTCACCCCAGCGAAACTGTTGAACATTCTAATTAGAATGTCTAGCCTGTGTTCTTGATTTCAGGGATTCATAGGAGCTTTGCCACCACCTTCATCTTCCTCAACGTCATCCGCCTATCTCCGCCCACTAATCACACTACTTCCACTTCCAAACAAAGTGGATCACACCCTAAAAGTCATGTGCATCTCTAATCAAGCGAAGACAACAATGCAGCAGTAGCAATTCGAAGTAGCTCAACTACTAACACACATGAAGAAAATAAAGACATTTTAGTGCCACATTGTAGAGTGTTGTTCTTGAAATGCGTATTTAACACATTTATTACGAAGCCTATTCACCTTGACACATAAATGGGTGAGGTCCCTCCTCACCTTACCCATGCGTACCTCACCCACTACACCATGCCGACGGGTCTGGTCACTGTTCTCGACCCGATTACCTGTTAACTAGACTACCCATACCTGATCCGGATTTGTGGAGAGAGAAGGAAAGAAAGGAATTTCTCAGGAGAGAGGGGGTGGTTTTGCACTATTGTGCCTCAGGAAATGTGCACACTCGCTCCACACTTAGCGAATTCTGAGGCTTTGGTCCTTAGGTCGTCTGGCCTTTATGCCTGACCTTGGTTCTAATTTTTGAGGACTTATTGACAATTGATCTGACGTGGATATGTGGTTGTGACTACTATTGAAACATTTGACTTAGCTTGGGATATTGAGAAATTGATTAGGATTTATGCCTGATTGTGGGATTTAATTGGTGGTTCAAACCACCATTTCTAGACCACTACTTATATTTTTGTCCCATTGATTATGAGATACTGAAAAGGCAATTTTCACCTTAGAAGTAGTTTTGCACATAAAATGATGTATCACAGTAGTAAGTGGTGGAAAATCACTAATCAAAACAATTCAAATTAAACCACTCACAGATGGATCACGTCATGTCCACAGGATGTCACTTGCCCACTAAAACTCGAACTAGTCAAAAACAAATGTTCGTAATTAATTTCGCAAAGAAACTGAATCAAAACTGCCTTTCAATTAAGATAACATGACATGAATAATCCCATATTGTATTTACATGAAAGATGGAGGGAGTTCTCACAAAATCACTAGATTAGAATATTATTAAACCAAAAATCCCTCTCTTGCAATGGCAATGAAATGCAATAAGTAATTCAATGCAAAACAAGGGAACACCATCCCCTTTGTCATGCGTGAGAAGGAAGGGTTAGCCGGAGATGCAAAGCTCGTCGAAGGTCCTTTCGGCTGGGCCACACTCGATGGCGATGGCTGCTTGACGTGAGGTGGCTAGAGATGGTGGGACGGAGGAGAGGAAGGTGGTGGGTGGCTATGGCTGTAGCTCTATTTGCTGCTCGTGGAACGCACAAAAAAGAGAGGGGCACGCACGTGCGGCTGAAGTCGGATGCTAGAGTGTGGCATGCACACGCGCGGCTGGGACTCGGGCAGGCAGTGCACGCGTAGCCGCCCTGCTGGTGCATGTGCATGGTGAGGGTACGAGGAGAGCATTCGCATAGTGAGCTTGCTGAAGAGTATGCACGTGTAGCCACACGTAATCGCGCATGGCTGAGGAGGGTCCTGCAACTGTTGGTGGCGAAGGTAGTGGGTTGGTGTGAGAATGATGGTTGGATTCTTTTTGGTGGAGGAAAAACAAAGTAAGAAGATGAATAATGGTGGTGCATGGAGTGGATGATGGTGTTGGTGGTGAGGTGTTGGTTCATGCAGAGGATACAAACATGGGAGGAGGAAGGCTAGGGGAAGGAGATGGGCATTGGTGATGTTTCTAATGGAGAGTAGATGGTGTTGTTGGAGATGAAGTAGAGGGGATGAAGATGAGGATGCACAGTGATAGGTGACCTACAAGGAGCTCGCGCACGATAATGGTTGAGCTCGCCGAATTGGCATGGCGGCCTGTCACCCCATCGGCCCACGGTTGGAGTCGAGGTGAGCTCGAAGCTCTTCACGATGGTGGAGTCAGGGTGGAGTCTCCTAGAGCCTAGTTGTGGCTCCCCCTTTATTATGGGTGCAGGGGAAGATGAAGAAGAAGATGGAGCATCGATCAGATCCACTTCTCCCACTCCTCCTTGAATGCAGGTCTTTAATACTATGTAGCTAGTGTGAAGAGGCAGCAACAGTTGAAGAAGAAAAGTGGATTAATAAAATAAGAAAAGAAATGATGGCTTATTTATCTACAAATCCTCACATACAATGTTAATTCTAATACATGCATTTAATGCAACCTAAAAGACTAATTATTTCAATGCATGTTATCTAAATGAATTCTATGGTATTTCTATCTAAACCATGCATGTGATGTGTGAGATGCATGCATTCAAGCTAATTACAAACTAGTCTACTCATGTACTAATTCATGCTATCTAAATGAATGTGTTACCTTAAAGTCTAGGCATTTACACATTTAATTAGCCCACAATTACGGGCTTATCAAATGCCCCCATACCTAGTTTTTGCTAGTCCCTAGCAAACTAAAGCAATAACCCAACTATCCAAGTAGACTAGCCAACCCAATTGGTCTTCTCTTAGAAATATGTTAAGTTACATATTTTAGACCTAAGGTACCCAAGTAGTTGCTAAGTCTAGGTCAACTAAGGATAAGTTGCAGGCACTGGTTTCTTTGATTTCTCGCTCTACCCTAGGGTCTATTGGTCCCAGAGATTAAAGCATCCATGGATGTGTGTTGGTCTAATTTATTTGAGTTTGGTATCATTACCAACCTAGAAAGAGAGTAAGAGGGATTTTTTTTTACTTTTTATGATTCCTCTAAGTCTGTGTCGACCATGGATCAGCTATCAACATGGTCTGTGTTGAATTCATTGTCCGCATCACTGAACCTCAAAGGGCGCCTGGCTTTCGATGCTTTGAGTTAGCACCACCCATAACGACCCCAAGAACTCATGGAAATCAACACTTCTAGCTAGTATCGACCATGGATTTCTTAAGCGAATTCAAGCCTGTGGCAATCGACACTTTGAGATAGGACTGCCCATGGTACCTGAACCGCACAATGCGCTTATATGCCCACACTAGGATTGATATCCTAAGAAACTAGCACTGAGGAGGTGACATGTAATCATCGTGTCATCAAGATGAGTATATACTCCACCTCTCATGCAGTAGGAGCTCATCCAATCAAATTATGTTTCCAAGCTTCTCCTAAGTCACAACTAAGAGAAGCAAATTTTCCTTAAGAAAGGAATAAAGGTGATCATTATTTACACAAGACTAAGTGTGTGTGAAGTGTGGATGCTTAGGTTACGAGGACCCATAAGCCAAAAGGTAGAAAAAGACACCAGGTACTACCCAGCCTTTAACTCAATCCCTCGCTTTCCTTCCTCAACCTCTTAAGGAATGGTCCTCAATTTAACTCCTACTTAAGTTTTTAAGTCCACAAAGGACCTAAAGTTTCTAAAGCTAGTAGCTCAACTTAGCTTCTAAAGTCAGACTCCTAGAGTCAACTTAGTCTAACCTAATGTTCTAGTCTTATGCCTAAGATTGTAAGGCTTAGCCAGTTAAGCTCAATTCTACTGTAGGCCTAAATGCAATTTTTTTTTTAATAAATGCAAATGTATGCAATGTAGATGCAATTACGTTCACATGCTATGTAAATCCCCTAAGTACACCCCCCCATGCCTAAAATCTGCAATGTCCCTATTTCATAGAAGGGTATTACGTGGGTCAGAGTTGGGCTACCGTTATTTTGTTAGTAGCCGAGCAGCCAAAGAACCTGTAAGTCTGGTTCCAAAACCAAAGAAATAGGCCCTAAAAATGAGCAAAGTAACACAATCCTAGAAAATAAGTAACCTAGGATGTTGGCGAGTTGATGATGGATACCAATGGCAAATGCTCGCCCAACCAAGATGGGAATGAAATCTTCCCAGTTCACTGGAGGAGGCTCTAAATGAAAGTAAAGAATAACGACCTCAAGAGGGGTAGGGAGAGGACGACAAGGATCCTCCAACAGAGATAGGGAAGGAATGGTGCAAAGATATATGCCCAAGGTGATGGACTGACCATAGAAAGCATCAATCCACATCTGGTAACCCAATACAAGAAATGTTGGTCTGATAAGCCCCCCAATGAAAATAGTAGTGAGCATGTTTTTAAGCCAAAGATTGTCTAGGGTGTCCAAGTTTCGAGGTTGAGGGATGGCCATAAGATCTAGGTTGGGTTTAGTTAGCTCGGTGTCCATCCCTAACAATCTTTCTAATTCCACAATTGCATCCCTAGCATCTCTTGTAATATCATAAGTATCTACCTACTCTTCATTAGAGATTAGTTCAATGTATGGAGTCAAAATTTCGCCTTTAGACCTAGGCAAATCAGAGGGTGGCTCCCAGTCAAATGAAGGCAGCTTGGAAGCAATAGATTTAGGGATTACCCTAACAATCTCATCCCCAGGTTCTTGTTCTTTAGTCAAATCCTCCCCGAAGTCTATATGTGAATCCACATTAATCTCTGAAGTTGTTTCCACATTTTCCATTATTTCATCATGAGGAGGGATATCATCAATGGAAGCACAGAGGACACCTAAGTTGTTCAAATCTGTGACATACTAAGGGGCTAATTCTTCAAATAAGACATAATTACCCTTAGTGTCACTCCAAATCCTGAATTTTGGTTCCTCACATAATTCATCCTCCTCCTCAACAAGTAATTCACCATCTACCCGAGGTCTAGAATCATTTAAAATATCTACAGATCCCCTAGGGCACTCTATCTAGGGTAAATGGTTCACATTGGTAACATTAGACTCCTCAGATAGGTGAATTTCTTCAGGGTCAAGTTCCTTAAGAGTGGGTTTAAGTTCCATTAGTTGATCATCATTAGAAAGGAGGGTAGGATTAAAAACTTGACTTCGACCCACTTCATCAAATGTCATGAAAATACTATCATTTTGGTCGAGGTCTTCCAATGGTAACATCATTCCCTTCTTTTGACTCCAATATAGCTCAACTAGGTACTTAACCTCAATGTCATCCTCGGGTTGCCACCCTTCTTCATTCAATGCATAGCTACTATCATACATATCCTCCTCTCACTTAAGGCATGGACCTCTCAAGGAAGTGCCATTTAGCGAGGAAGACTCAAAATCAATCCCATAGAAGTAGCTATTCCTCCTTTCAGAATCCCCAAAATTCTCCTCCAACTTAGGGCATGGCTCTTCCACAGGAGATGCATCTAGTGTAGAGGGGTGGAAGTCATCCTCAACTGAGTAAGTTATGTAGCTAATGTCTTCTTTTCCTTGTTTCCCTGCTTTCAAAGATTCTCGTAATAATTGGATCATTTCATCTTACATTTTCTATATTTCCATCTTTAAGGAGGAGAGGTCATCATTACTATCAGGAGAGGCTTATAGTACCTAGGAGTTTCTATCCAACTGTTAAAATCATTCAAGGAGGGTGGGTTGGGTATTTCTATGGTGTGTGGGATATTGGGCAAGGCAAATCCTGCTTCTAGGTTCTGCTCACTAATTTGGGGCTTAACCAGGCCAATACTCCTATAGTAGGAGTAAAAAGGATCCCAATGATTGTCATTATATCCATCTAAGGATGGACCATCTTGGCATATGGGATCAAAGAACGCAGAGTGGGGGTAAAGGTGTGGGCAAGATGTGAAAGGATGGAAGTCAAGGTGGTCCATTCTAACTTACACCATAGTTAAATTCCCCAAGCAAACACAAATCAAAGGAATTTTTAGGTCTTTAATCAGTTAAGGCTTCTAAGATTTAAGTCTAGTTGTAGGCGACAAATCAAGTTATCTAAATAGTTACATGCCTACTTGTCGACCTACGATACGCCTAAGAAGACCTAATTGGGACTTAGGTGATCATCCCTAAAGCCCAAAAAGTGTAGTCACCACCAAACACGTCAAAGAGGGATGAAAGTAGGGTCAAGCCCTTCCTTTGAAGCGGTGCTTTCATGGTGCTTCTTAACTACCCTCAATTTGTAAGGTTGGAGGCAACTTCACCTCTGAACTAAAGTTTGGGTCACTTTAAACCCCAATAATAGGAGGTTGTAGTCCTAGTGGTTCCAAACCTAAGGAGTGTCTAC
This sequence comes from Thalassia testudinum, assembly GCA_037157565.1. Lineage (NCBI taxonomy): Eukaryota > Viridiplantae > Streptophyta > Magnoliopsida > Alismatales > Hydrocharitaceae > Thalassia > Thalassia testudinum. The sequence continues at coordinate 5,959,590 of JAZHRO010000035.1, read as the reverse complement.
ATGCGTGATGTGGTGCAAGAGATACAAATGTGCATACATGATGAGACACTCATCATGATCTCTAATTACCCCTAATTAACTAGTCTTCTTAGTTAATTAGCTAAGGTTATGAATTTATAAGGGTTAATTATAGAATAAGGGATATTTAGTCAAGGACCTTAAAATAAGTTAAAAATGACATTTTAGCATTCAATTAACATTATTAATAATTTAGATAATAATTGGACTCAAAATCCTATTAATCATTCTCTTAATTAATAAGTTAAGTAACTTAAATATAATGTATACCTAAGTATGTAATAACTTAAGTAATTTTACTTAATCTAACAAATTAACCTAAAAAGGTCAAAAATGTAAATTCAAGGTGAAAACATAACATTTACTTTATTTACTAATATATATAAAAAGTTGAAAAAGATCTAAGTTAAAATAAACCTTTAAAACCTGGGTTTACATTTCGGTCCTTAATATTCATTGCAATCGGGTCCTTATTTCTCACACAGGTCCTTAAGTTTTATTACTTTTATGTCCCTCTTCGCCTTCTTCTTCTTCTTTAGCCGAATGAACGGCTGGTGGCAGAGAGTCACCCCACCGTGCGATCACCACCCTGCCGACATCATCCTTCTTTGTCCAAGCTCTTGCAGCTTGTGCTCACCACCTCCACTTCATCCACCGATTTGGATTAACCGAGAATCCTATTTTCCAGTGGGAGGTAACCTCACCGTCTTCGGAGATGTCGACGGAGGTTAAGCTCCTCAAGCTCCTTCTTCGGCCAGACCCTACCACTCTCTTCGCCGCAAACTACTATAAATACCCCCTCACACCTCTGATTTTATTGAAGTTGGCTCCCTTCCCTCTTCTAACACTTCAGCCGACCCAATAGGCTATTCGTCCAAAACTCCGGCGACTTTCCATTCCACTTTCCAACATTCTCCGTCCATCTTAAGTAGCCGAGGAGATCCGCTGTGGTCTTCTACATCTCTGACACAGGCGTCGACCCAAGGAATCCTCCGCTCCACCTCAAATCCTCCCGCCAGAGATCTTTCTTCCACCCTCTGATTTCATCGTCCACTATGAACCTTCGGCGGGACCCAATTGGCCCCTTCGTCCAGGTAACAGTAGATTAGGAGTAGGAGTAGGAGTAGGTTAGCTTAGTTAGTTAGTTAGTTTAGGTAGTTAGATTAGAGTAATTTTATATTTTAGTTTCATCTTCTCCGACTCCGGCGAGTTCCTTGAGCTCGCCAGAGCTTTAATTTCATCTTTTTAATTCACTGTACATCTTTCAGTATCTTCCATGATCACTTCTAAATCACTTAATCGCTAATTGAATCACCTAATCACCTAATTCAAAATTCACCTTCACCAACTACTGACACTGTCTATGGTGACAGTAATCGACCTAATTCCACCTTCATGGGTTCTTCATCATCTATCCACCATTAATGAACCCTAATCTGCACTATAATACATATAAATATCACTTTTAAATTAAACACCCAAATTTAATTTAGTTCCTGAGCTCGCTGTCAATGGCGGCTTAAGAACAATTCAAACTATTAATTAACTATATAATTATTATTACTATTACTTGTTGACTTGTTTTAACCTCTCAATCGAGTGGTTAAACAAGTCCTGAGCTTATTCCAAATCAAATCCTTTAAGAAATGATTTCACTGTGAAATCTTAATTTTAAGAGATAAATGAAGAATTAAATGTGATATCGAGGTTCCTTGCAACCTCAAGATCTTTTGTAAATCAAAAATGGCTAGTTTTAACAATCTATACACACTTTTCTTATTTTCTGGACTCACCGGAGCTCCTGCGAGCTCCGGCGAGTCAAATCTGTGTTTCAGTCTCTAGAATTTGTTGAGAAGCTCCAAAATGATAAAATATGGATCACTGATTAATTTGAGGATATTTGTTTGAGGATTTAGCCACTGGAGCTATAGAATGAACTTCATCTTCCCCAACTTCGACAGAGTTGGAGAAGTTTGTTAGGAGAGATCTAAGAAGCATTTAATGAACTCAGAAGCTTCAGTGTAATGCACTGAAGGTATTTAAACCTTTAAAACACTGTAACAACTTCTCAATGATTCTGTTGAGCACACATGTTTTCAAGTTCAGGCGGCAAGCCTGAAACCCTAGGAATCAAAGTCAGTACACCATCCTGAAGATCTGAATAAGTTCTGGATGTTGAGGAGATTCTAATTGAGGTATTGATTTCCTGTGGAAAAGCTTTGAACAGAAAGTCAAATTTTTGTTCTTCCACAGTCAAACATGAGTTTGTTAATGGAGATCTGAGCTTGAATTGAGGTATTGAGGAGTGAAAATTGTTTCTGGGAACTTGTTTGATGATCTGAAAGTGGTTAAAGTGAGCTCAGATGATTTATTTAGTGAGAATTTAGTTCCTGTCAATTTGGGTTACTTTCGGACCCAAACCAACAGGAGAAGTATTTTGATGAAATTTAAATTTAAATCCTACCTAGATGAGTTGATTATAACCCTTAGAATTAATCTAAATCAATTAGAAACACTTTTAAGTGTCTATTGCACGTAATGAAGTCTGAAATATGAACTCTAAAGCTTTCAGAGAAGTGAAGAGCTTCTCTGCTGGTTCTAAAGGTCTTAAGAGCTTAAAACATATTCTAACAGATGTGGAATCACTTATATAACATTTATAGACCTTTAAGAAAAAGAGAGAAGTCCATCAGAGGACTCTGTAGATTAAATTTCATTTCCAGGCGTTTAAATAACCTGTAGGAACCCCTGATTTTATCTTTCAAATTAAAGAGGAAAACATCATCAAAACCTTAAATTGACCCTGCAATTACGTAGATCTATCTTAGAGCTTTCTAACAAACTTGAAATCACTCGATTTAGAGCTTTGGGTAGAAAGTTATGATCATTTGAACTTGGGTTTGGAAGGGGTAGGTTAGTCCTACATCGCTAGTTCATGAGTGCGCGCCTGGGGATAAAAGTAATTCATTGCATGGGCTATGCAGTCGTCAGTGCTCGGCGCACTGGTTACCGATTCGATCTGATTTGAGCCTGTGTGTGTGTGTGTCGGAGCTTATGCTCGCGGGTGTGCACCCTTGGGGGCACATGAGAGAGAATGTGTGCCCTGGGAGGGCGAGAGAGGCCTGGGAGGTCAGGTTGAGCCGAATGGCTCAAGATTGTGAACCGATAAGAAATAAACCGGAAACAAACCTAATTGAGATTAGACGAGGACCGAGTAGGTCTGGTCCCACCTTGGTCACAGGGTGCTGTGTATCCTCGAAAGGACTTAGTCGCAAATAAAATAAATTTTGGTAAAAAAAGTAAAAAAAACCCAGTTCAGCTGAAGAACTTAAGCAAAAGAGAAGCCGATGGTTGTTAAGCTAAGTGTGCACAGGTGCTGAGTGTTAAAGTACAGGCACTAAGGAAGGAAAAGAGACTAAGGAACAAAAGAAGAAAAGTAAGAAAAAGAGCTTGAGATAGAGAAGAAAATAAAAGAAAGAAAGAAGAAGATGAGAGGCTGAAGAAAATCTTTTCTTGCATTGATTTTTGTTCTTAATTGTAAAAAGGCATGTTTTAATAGAATAACTTTTAATTGCCTTAATTTCTTGGAATGAAACAAAATTGAAAAACTAGCATGTTTACTTGTTAATAAAGTATAACATTTTGAGTAAATATGTTTTGCATATGGAATTTTGTATATTCTTTATAGTTTAAATATTTTGACAAAATTCATGTTTTGAAAATCAAACTAGCTATACCTCCTAAACTTATAGCGAAATAAAAGAGAATTGGTGAATTTAGAGAAAATTATTATACCTCCCAGTGAATGACCTAGACTCAACCAGTAAAAATTTCTAAAATGTTAGGTTAATTCAACCCTATACTACACAACCGGCACAACTTCGAGTTAAGCTAAGTGATTTCTTGTACTCTTAACTAAGTGAAATTAACTTAATCACTGAGTTGAGTAGAACCACACACATCAATACACCACACAAGATTTTGAATTTTGAATCACATGCCAAGTTTGAAAATCAAGTCCTTGGTTTTTAAATGTTCCTCCTTTAATTAGTCCTTTTTCAAAAAATGTGATCACTTGTTAATTCTTTCAAAATAATTTAGGTGGTCTTGTCTTTAAATCCATATGCAAATGCGTGAACAATATATGGATGCAAAGTAAAAGAGAATGTACCTTGCCTCTTGCAATCTTCAATGAGATGCACACAAATGCAAGAAAAATAAATCTAGATGCTACTCATTCACACCTAAATGGTCATCCTAGGGCATGTAGCTTCTAGCAGGCAATTCAAATTTTTTTATGTTTTTATCTACCTTACTTATGCACAAACAAAGGAAAGGATAAACAACCATAAAACAAAATGAAAACCTAGATCTGAAGAAAAGGGAACAGGCTCCCAAAAAATTACCCAACATGGGCCTCAAAGAAAGTCGGGGAATAAACCCCTCAACTGCACCCCAGAACAAGGGTCTCAAACTGAAATGAAAGGAATAAAAGAAGTCTAAACTAATTCTAAGCTAATCTAGTAAACTATCTATTCTATCTATTCAAAATAGAGGAGTTGATGATTGCAGCTCCCTCAAAATGTTCTCTGGCGATGGAATCAAGGTCTACCTCAGTCGTGAGTGCAATGGCTATGATTTTTCTTCTCCCAATGTGTGGCCAAAGGTCTCTAGTGCAATAGATGATGAGGTGGGTGCAACAATCCTCCCTCGTGATGTGCATGCGCCAAGATCAAAATAATATATCAAAGAATGTATAGTCACAACAAAATCAAGTGTGAACAAATAATTAAATAAATGCAAGTTTAACAGGCTCGTTGCCTCCCTAGCAACAACACCATCTGAAAAGTCAATTTTCACTTTGGAAGTAGTTTTGCACATGAAATGATGCATCAAAGTAGTATGTAAGTGGTGAAAAACCACCAATCAAAATAATTTAAATTAAACCACTCACAGATGGAGCAAGTCGTGCCCACAGGGAGGCAATGGTCTATTAAAACTCACATTAGTCAAAAACAAATGTTCGTAATTAATTTCACAAAGAAACCGAATCAAAACTACCTTTTAATTAAGATAACAAGACATAAATAAGCTAATATTGTATTTACATGGAAGATGGAGGGAGTTCTCACAAAATCACTAGATTAGAATATTATTAAATCCAAAATCCTTCTCTTGCAACAGCAAAGAAATGTAATAAGTAATTCAATGCAAAATAGGGTAACACCTTCCCCTTCGTCGTGCGCAACGAGGAAGGGTTGGCCGGAGATGTGAAGCCCACCAAAGGTCCTTTGGGCCGAGTCGCACTCAATGGCGGTGGCTTCTCAACGCGAGGTGGCTAGAGACGGTGGGACAAAGGAGAGGAAGGTAGTGGGTGGTGGTGGCTGCAGCTCTATTTGCTGCTCACAGAGTGCATAGAGAGGAGAGGGGCGCACGTGCGTGGATGGGGTCGAACGTTGGAGTGTGGCTCGCACGCATGCGGATGTGACTCAGGCAGGCAGTGCATGATATAAAAAATACATGCTTTGTTAATTATATGGAATAGTGTCGTTGAGCCATGTAAATCCACAATCAACTCTTAAATTTATAATACCTAGGTAGTGGAGTATCTGGGGTCGTCTAAGAAGGCCAAATTGTTAATCAGATGAGTGGTTCTCTCTCTTGCCTCTTAAATCCGCACTTTCTTTTTGTGATTTTGATTTTGTTGTTTTTATATTTTTCAAAACAATTGAGCTTGAGGCAACGAAATGCGAAGACTTAATTATACTACAACTAACCCTAGGTGACATGAATGGAGTCCTCTCTTATAAGCTCACCCTAGGCAAGTGTGCCTAGGGTAATTAGAAGAGGAGAGTGTGTGCACTACAACTACAATAACAACATGGAAAACACACTAACTACAACATGAAAATCGGAAGGCAAAATAATTTTTGTATTACTAGTAGAGTAACATACAGGTAGAGGAATGCTTCTACAAGAGTAATAAACTACTAGCTAACACAAAAGATAGAATAGAAGATAAAGAAGAAGGGGTGATTCTAGTAGAAGATCCAGGTGGCTCTTGCTCCAAGTGTGGTTGCCCCACACTTGAAAAGAGTTGTCCTTCTCTTCCTTCATCAATTGGCCTTCCTTCAAACTCTACTCCAAGGTGGGCGTCAACCACCTTGTTGGCTCCTCCTTTGCCTGGTCGTCCCCTCTAGGTGAAGATGATCTCCTCTTTGGAGTGGCTAAGGGAGAAGAATGAGAGGAAGAAGTCACCAAGGGGGCAGGTAGGTTGCTCCCTTGGTCTTCTTCTCTCCTTCTTCTTCCTTGGCGTAGAGATGGGTTGGAAGAGTGGTGGGCCTAACTAATGGAGGAAGATGATGTTGTAGTGGTGGTTATGGTGGGTATATATAGAGGTGGAGAGGGGGTTAGTTGGTGTGGACATGTGGATGGCTAGGATTTGGTTTGGTGTGTGGTTAAGGGGTGGTTATGGAGATCTATGGTGTAGGATGGATGGCACCAAGTGAAGGGGCTTTATGGGTGGTGGTTGTGGGTGGTTATGGCCATGGAAGAGCACTTAGAGTTGGCACCAACCATGGAGGGGTGCCATGGTTTGGCGCCACCTAAGGGGGTTTCTAGAAGGTGGGTATATGGATGGTGGAGATGGGTTATAGGGATAGGTGTAGGGTGGTGATGAAGAGGGTTTTGGAGGGAAAAAGTGGTGCCACTTTTGTGGTGCCCTTTGGTGATGGTTGTGGGTTGAAGGAAGGTGAATGGGTTGGCGCCAGAAAAAAGGGTTTAGGAGTAGGAGCTAGGTAGACTAGGTTAGGTCTCTTTTAGATGGAGTTATCTTGTAGGTTTTAGGGTTAGGTTCGATTGCCAAGGAGGTGCCTAGCTAAGCTAAGCTAGCTTAGCTAGCTTAGCTAGTAGGCAATAGGGTTGGAGGCATTTGGAGCTAGGGTTTTAGGGGAGAAGAGCAGGGGGTAGCTGGAAGGAGCTGTACTGAAGCAGATGTTTGTTGAAGGGAGCTGAAGTAGAGCTCAGTAGCTAGCTTAGTTAGCTAGTTCTTTGCTAGCAGCTAAGCCAAGCTAATCTGAGCTAGATTCTTCTGATATGAGCTGAGGTGAGATAGGTGTGGTCTTCACGAGATTACATAGCTAGCTAGAGTAGCTAGCTTAGGTTAAGTAACTCAACTCAACTAAGTTGAGCTGAGATAGGTCTCTGGGAGCTAGACTTGAGCTGGCCTGAGCTGGTTAAGGTCATCTTTAGCTAACCAGGTCTAGCCACTTGATGTCAGTAGCTAGTCTTAGTCAGGTTGAACTTCCAGTGAACTCTTCTGAGCTGGAAGAGCTGGAATGAAGCTGGGATCAGCTGTCTTTAGCTGGTTTGAGCTACCATCCAGCTGAGGTGAGCTGAATGGAGCTAAGGTGAACTATCTAAAGCTACCATTCAGCTGAGATGAGCTGACTGGAGTTGGGATCTAGCTGGGATGAGTTGGATCTAGCTAGGATTCAGCTTAAATGAGCTGGATCTAACTGGGATCTAGTTGATAGGAGCTTCTTCTTCATCTTCTGCCTTCCTGAGTGCTAAAATGTGCGGGATTTGACATTCTACCTAATCCTGACACTCAGATAAATGCATCAAAAATACATTAAAATGCATTGCATGCCTATCCTAGGTAAATGCCTAAATGCAGCCCAAAAACCCATTTGCGGAGTTAAAACCCTAAGAGCTAGGTTAGTTTGGGGCATAAGAATGATGATAAACTGGCGTTTATCACACCCCAATGCTTATCTTTTGCTGGTCTCTTAGCAAAACTATTTTCACAAAATGGATTTTCTAGGAAAGGCTAACTTTTTTACTTTTGAGGAGAAAAAGACTACGAGACCTTGGTTGATTGAAAAACATGAAAGGCACAGGATTTGTTAAAGATAAAAGCTCGGGTTTCATCTTTGGATCCAAGAGTTAGAAGAATCAGGATCAGTGTATCTTTAAAAATTCACAAATCAACTCATTGTTAATTCAGATGACCTGAAATTTTTGTAGTTGGGATTTCTCTGGCTCTTGAATCCGATTCGCAACTTTCATCAACTTTTAAAACCTTGTGTCTGTGCTTTTGAATGCCAACTTTTATGAGGTCGTGTTTTTGGTTTAAAACTTTTTTTTTTGAAACTCCCCCATGCTTATTCTTAGCTTAATCCTACAACAGATGTGTCGGGATCAACTTTCCCATCACCAATCCTCAGGAGGGCTCTGGCACCGAAACTTCGGGATAGTATCATCCAAGACATCACCCAAGAGCTCACAACCTCAAAACACAATGCGGTGTAAAGGAGCACTCCTAACGAACTCAAGCTCTTGCTCTGATGCTATAGAGCACCATCCAAGACACTTGAGCTGCAAAATTGTGCCTTAATGCTCTGGCTAAGGTTATGGAATATAGATATGGAGCAGTGCAGAGGCGGTAACATGCTGTCATCGCATCCTCAAAGGAGGAATTTCCCTCCTCGGCGGTGGGAACTCAAACCAATGATTAGCTTCGGATTTTACCAAGGCTAAACAGGGGTTTTCTTCTAATTTCTACATGTTTTTTAAGGTGTTGGCTTGTGTGTGAATTTTGACACAAGAATTTTGTCAAAATTGCAAGCTTTTGAATCGAAAGCTAAGTTAGATAATTTCAAGGTTACAAAGGAAGATCAAGTCACCTGAACTATCACGAGTTCAAGTGGAATTTAAAGAAGGATACTTGATCTAGTCTAGAGGTACCTAGAGATTCTAACAATTAGATCTTAATCTTAAGCCCTAGTTTTTTAAAGATTAAATCCCTTGTACATTAAAATGAAATTTTCAACCTTAGTTTTGCTTTTCAAAATTTTCCTCAAAAGGTTTTGCAATTTTTTTGTAATTAGATGTATGCAAAAGAAAGAAAATGCAAATTTTTAGGTTTTCAAAATCCTAAATCAATCGTCAAAATTTAAAAACACCCTCCCCCCATGCTTATGATATGCAATGTCTTCATGTATTAGGAGGGAAAAGAGATCACCTTGGTGAAAAGCGGTCGAGTTTAGGATGGTCAAAACCTAGAAAAAGAAAGAGAACAGGAAAGCAGGAAAAATGATGTGTTACCTCTCATCCAGTGCTATCATTTACGCCTATTCAGTCGGGCGTGAAATGATGCCTGGAAAATGGACAATCATGTAAATAATTGGACATTTGAATGTCCTCAAGAAATGTGTTTTCCTTAAGATCCCTTGAAAGATGATTGGTAAAGGTATAAGGATCAAAATGAAATGGAAAATTGGAAGAATGACCCAAGCCTGGCCATGGCTTGAATTTATGATGAAAGTGAAACTTGGATGGGATAGATGGTAGGTTCAATGAAAGGGAGGGGGAGAGAAGTCAATGTGATGTAGGGTGGGTGAAGTTAGTGTGGATGTTTTTGGTGATAAATCATTAAGTTTAAAGGAGTAAAAGTCAAACCCTAGTTGATCTAAAATGTCTTGGACCACAAATTCATAATTGGAATATGAATCAATATCAATGGTGGTCAAAGCAGAGTAGGAATTGATAGATTTCTCAATTACTACTTCCATTTTATTATCAGGGTCCTCAAAATATGCATGATCAATGGACTTCTTAGAAGCTTGGAAAAGATCTAATGAGATAGTCTGGTTACCGCAACTTACATCCATTTTTCCAAAATGACAATTGATATTAGCTTTTGCGGTAGACAAAAAAATTCTTCCAAGGATGATAGGGGTAGTTTTGAGAGCCTCAGATACCTTGATGTAAAGGACCATAAAATCAATCGGAAATTGACAATTCCAAACCTTGGCAATACTATCCTTGACAACTCCCCGTAGTTGAATGGTAGATTGGTCTGTCAATTGAAATTGAACCTTAATAGGTTTTAAATCACTGAATCGAAATTCGTCAAATAAGATCAAGGGGATGAGATAAATAGAGGTACCTAAGTCAATAGGGGTGCGAAAAAAGGTGGTGTCATTTATGACAACCGAGATGAGTAATGAGCCCGGGTCCTTTCTTGTAAGTGGCAGCTTGCTCTAAACATCTGAGCTTACTATCTTTGAAAGGGAAACCCTTCCTAGATTCCGGGCCTGCCGCTTTGGAGTACATCTCTTTTTCAAAAATTTAGGAAAGGTAGGGGTGCCATCTAGGAGGGGGATATTCTCGACTTGCCCAAATAAGTCCAAAAGATCTTGGTGAGAGGGCTCTAATTTCTGATCTGATTGCAGTGTTTGAGAATGAGAAATAGGATTTGAATCTAGTTTTTTTGGCATTTCTTTTCTTCTTCCAGAGTGGGGTTAGGAGAGCCAATTTGCATATGTGGAGAGTGGGTTTCATCAATTTGATTTGAAGGCCCTAAATCAGTGGTGGTTTTCCCACTCCTCAATGTATCTACATATGTACTTTGGTTATCATTGGGAGGACATGGGGGGGCCTGTTGTTGATGGAAACCAAGTTGGCACTGAGGTATTAGGTTAATAGGTGGCTGATTAGTGTCATTTTGATGTTGGTGTTTACCTAGGTGTTGGTTCCTTTGATTGACAAAGTTTAGTGTGGGCTGAAATGGTGAATGTCCTGCAGGTCTTTGGGTTGGAGTAACCACAACTTTATCCTGGAGATTGTTAATAACATCAGTTATTTCCATTGTTTTTCTTTGCATCTCCTATAGGGTTTTCATCATCCAGGCATTGATGTCTTCTTGAGATGTCCCAGATTGATAAGTTTGATTTGAACCATACCCTCCAAATGGGTTTTGATGTTGGTGAGGAGCCGGATTGGTCTAGGAGTGAGTTGGATAATTCCTCCAATTAAAGGAATTTTTGAAGTCAAACTACATGCGGCAAGCTTGCTGATGCATGTGGGTGAGTAGCTGTGCATAGTTGTGTGTGGATGAGGAGGGTGCTAGTGGCTGTTGGCGATGGTAGTAGTGGGTTGGTGTGAGGATGATGGTTGGGTTCTTTTCGGTGGAGGAAAAATAGAGGAAGAAGAAAAGATGGGGAAGATGATGAATAGTGGTGGTGCATGGAGTGGATGATGGTGATGGTGGCGAGGTGTTGGTTCACGTAGAGGATGTAAACAAGGGAGAAGGAAGGCTAGGGGAAGGAGATGGGTGTTGGTGATGTTTGTGATGAAGAGTAGATGGTGTTGTTGGAGATGAAGTAAAGAGGATGAAGAAGAGGATGCATAGTGATAGGTGAGTTGCAAGGGGCTCATGCATGGTAATGGTCGAGCTTGCCGGATTGGCGCGGTGGACTGTCACCCCGTCGGCCCATGGTTGGTGGAGCTTAACCTTGGAGACGCGCGATGGCGTAGTGGAGGTTAGCTCGAAGCTCTTCACAGTGATGGAGTCGGGGCGGAGTTTCCTGAAGCTCGGTTGTGGCTCCCCCTTTCTTATAGCTGCAGGGAAGATGAAGAATATGGAGCGTCGACCAGATCCACTTCTCCCGCTCCTCCTTGAATGCAGGTCTTCAATACCGCATAGCTAGTGTGAAGACGGAGCAGTTGTTGAAGAAGAAAAGTGGATTAATAAAATATGAAAAGAAATGATGGCTTATTTATCTACAAAACCTCACATACAATGTTAATTCTAATACATGCATTTAATGCAACCTAAAAGACTAATTATTTCAATGCATGTTATCTAAATGAATTCTAAATGGTATTTCTATCTAAACAATGCATGTAGTGTGTGAGATGCATGCATTCAAGCTAATTACAAACTAGTCTACTCATGTACTAATGCATTCTATCTAAATGAATGTGTTACCTTAATGTCTAGCCATTTACACATTTAATTAGCCCACAATTATGGGCTTATCAGATACAATTTGCTACTAATTAAATATCTTTTTGTGTAGATTATTTATTCGTTGCATATCTTTATTGTGATTAATTATTGTGCTCGTTATTTCTCATATCTGACTAGTGATTGAATTTCATATTTTCTCTCTATGAACGATCTCAGAACTTACGATTTTTTGAGCACTTGTAAATTTAAATGTTGTCGATTCGATTTTCATCCCTATACTACGACGCATTTTACTCTCATTAAACTACGACAATCTTTGTGCACATCAACACACACATCCCTTTATTTAGATGTGCACATATACATACTCCCATTCACCATACTGCGCACATTTTCGATTGTCGTGCATTTTATTATGCATGTGTACGCATGAGTTGCGTACACATATGTGATTTTGGCGCACATCAAGCCATTCAACACACTTGCCCACACGTCTAGTCTACAACATCGCACAGCACATAGTTAGGGTTAACCGCGTCTCTGTAGACGACAGTTAACCTAGCATCCTCAAATCTCCAATTCAAGTCCTTCCACTATAGATTATATAGTTATGCATATATATATATACATAGATATCTATACATCTTATACATATCTATATATATATATATATACATATAAATAAACTAAGTAGTTTCATTCATTTCCATTCCACATTCATTTCGCATTTCTTTTCATAGTCTCTTTTATTTGTTGATTAAGAAAAGACAAAAAAATTATAACATAGAAAAGATAACTCTTGGCTTTGCAAGTACCTAATCTCACGTGTAGCGAGATTAATTTTGGACTTGATTTTGGTGATTCACCAAGGACTTAGTTTGAGGGTGTACCTTAAGGTCAAGAATATCACAAAAAACTCAAAAACTAAGAAAAACCTAAAAATATAATAAGTTAATGGACTTCACCCATAGTTAGGAATTGCATAGAAACTGATTAATCCAAACCTACCTCCCTGAGTTTGACCTTGGACCTAAATTGACAATCTTAAAATTTGATTTAATCCAGGTAAAATAAAATTGATAAACCTGTCTAGAATAGCTTGTAGGTAACTGCTTCCACTATACACATTTTGATACTAATATTACCTAATTAAATAACCCTACTTGCATTAAAATAGCTTCTCTCCAAGCACGGTAGCTCCCATACTTGAAGAAGATCTTCTCTTTCTTTTCTGTTGGACGATGATGTGCTCCTTCCTTCAAGTACTCCTCCTCTAGTTCTCTCCTCAGGGTGGATGTCCACCCTAGCTAGCTCCTCCTCCTATGCCTGGTCATCCTCTTTGGTGAAGAACACCTTGGCTTGGTCCAAGGTAAAAGGGAGAAGAAGAAGGGACCAAGGAAGCACGAGATGACTTCCTTAGTCTTCTTCTCACCACTCCTTTGGACGTTGATAATGATGGATATGTAGGAATGTTAATGTAGCCAAGGGTTAGAATTTTTTGTTGGTAGAAAGGAGGTTTATATAGATGGGAAGGAGGGGGGTTGGTGTGGATTGATGAAGGGCTAAGATGGGTTTTTGGGATGGTGGTTAATGGATCTAGGGTTAGGATTGAATGGCGCTAACTTAAGGGATGTGGTGGCAATAGTTATTGGTTGGTAGCCACCCCTTGGTGACCATCCACTATGGAGGGATGCTATCAATTGGTGCCAATTATAGGGACTTCTAGAAGGAGATTTTGGAGTGAAAGGATGGATGGTGGAGATTGGATTATGGGGATGGTGAAGGATTGAGATTAAAGGGAGGGTTGGCGCCATTTGTAAGGTTCTAGAAAGGTCTCTTTTTGGTGCCAACTTTGGTGGCTTTTGGATGGTGGATGAGGGGAGAAGTGGTGCCATGCTTTGGCACCAAAAGGGAAGAGGTTGAATGGTGATTAAGTTGGCACCAAAGGGAGTAGGAGTAGGTGCTTGTTTTTGGTGGAGTTTAGGGTTAGTGGTGGTCGGCCATGGAGTAGAGGAGGTGGAGATAAGCTAGCTTAGCTAGTAGGGTAGTAGAAGAGTAAAGGAGCTAGGGTTTTTGGTTGGTGTAGAGGAGTTGAGCTACAAGTCTTCCTGAAGCTGAAAATCTACTGAAGATGGCTGCACCTGAGCTCAATAGATAGCTTAACTAGCTAATTCTTTGTTAGCTATGAAGCCAAGCTAAATTAAGTTGGCTTCTGCTAATGTGAGATGAGGTAAGGTGAATCTGGTCTTCCCGAAGACTACCTAGCTAGCTATGCTCGCTAGCTTAGGTCAGGTAACTAAGCTCAACTAAGTTGAGCTGATTTAAGTCTTTGGGAGCTGGAGTTGAGCTGGCCTGAGTTGGTTGAGGACCTCTTCATTTGACCAAGCTTAGCTAGTTGATGATAGTAGCTAAGCTCGATAAAGTAGAGCTTCCTTGGATTGAATAGAGCTGGGAGGAGCTAAAAGGAGCTGGGTTCAGCTGAGTTGAGCTGGCCTAAGCTACCATCCAGTTGAGGTAAGCTAAATGGAGATAATATGAGTCAAACCTAGCTGGGTTAGGCTTGAATGAGCTAGAATCTAGCTGAGTTGAGCTGGATTCAGTTGAGATCCAATTGAATTGAGCTTCTCCTTCATCTTCTTCCTTTCTTAATGTTAGGGTTTGCAGGATATTCTAAATCTGTTCATCCTTGACACTGAAACAAGATGTAAAAACAACAAAAACAATGCAATGCTTGCTTATCCTAGGAAATGCATAAATATAGCCCCAAACCCACTCGCAATGTTAATAACCTAAGAGCCAGATGTGTTTTAAGTCATAACAATGATGATAAACTGGTGCTTATCAATGGCCAGGGATGATCTACTAATGGGGATAAGAAAGAGGGGAAAATAATTATTTTCACACTCTAGTAGAGGATCCTGAGCTTGGGACTAGCTCAAGAGTGGTTCTAGTGCTTAGGAGTGGGTGACAGAGGTGAATGAAGGGATGATTTGAGGATGGAGGTGTAAGGAGGTTTATATAGGTGTAGGGATGGCAAGTGATAAACACACATGAATTGATGATAGAATGCTTATTTATGATAGTTTCTAGGCCTAGCATTGCATATCATAGTATAAATATTGCATAACATTCAGTGCATTACATTTAGGATAGTTTGTATATTCTGTATCTTAATTCCAACATTTTATATGGCCAGGAGGCAATGCGACATCTTTATAGGCTTCTGATGAAAAATTCGATCTTACAGATGGATCCGAAGTGACGATTGCAGTCCATCAACATGAAAATCACCCCAATCTGAGCTCCGTGGCACCCTCTACAAGAAGAAGATGGATGGCCCAGATGGCACCACATGGCGCCATCCAGGCTGCCCTACCTGAGCCACCGAGCCCCAGCTTCACGCAAGGAATGATCCCAGTCGTTGGATCTCAATCCAATGGTTGAGACACATGTTACATCTCTCGAATCTCCCCTCCAAAGCACAGCAGCGAAGGCTTCATCTTGACCGTTGGATCTTCATCCAATGGCCGAGGCACGCGACTGCACTACACTCCATGTGACCATCTAGCACATTGGCCAAATAGTAGTGCACCCACTCAAATGAGGGGCATGGGTTCGAGCCGCAATCCTCCGCGCCCGCTACAACGCCGATGAAAATTGGACCGCTCTATCTTAATCGAGTGGTCTAGATTCCTCACACACGATCTGACGCCACCCAGCGACATGAGGATGCACGTGCGCAATCAGAGGCTCTCATTTAAGATGACCAGATGCACTCTTGGTCATCGGATCTTCGAGGTGCGCGATCCGTGCGCATTCAAACCAGCGAAGGTGCAAACCACGGACACCTCTTGGCCGTGCGATGAAATATCCAATGGCTACCATTGAGCACGGGATTCAAACTCCATTAAGCGTGGGCTTCCTCCTCACGATCTCAACCCTCCGCGCCTGATCCATTGGCTGAAGTCCTCCGTGCACTGTACCAGCTCTATCTGCGCCTCCTCATGCCAGCAGAGGCACTTGGATGTGTAGCAACACCCCCGACAGGTCTTTAGTGACATTTTAAATGTCGCTAAAGTCCTGTACGTGCAAAAGACCTCCATTCCTCTATTATATAAACCCCATGACCCCTCCCCTTCCAAACCATCTCAACCTACTCTACTCCCACCTACTTCTAAGCTCTAATAGCCTACCAAAGCTTCTTTAGAGCTTATTCCCAAGCTCCAAAGGCCTCCTATTAGTGCAATGCTCCTATACCCTACCAAATATTCATCGTCCATCTCACCACCTTCATAGGAAGCCATGGAGCTGTCCTCCCACATCCATTCCAATAGAAGATCGCCTCCATCTCCTCATCCCCATTCCAAAGCCTTGGTGAAGCATTGCTCTACCCGACGTCTGATTGCACCACAAAAATACACTTGTAATTGTGCTGTCTTATGCTATTTCCTATCATTACCAGTGCATATTAGGTTTCCATAGTCACATTTGTGAAAATACATGCATGCATGCATTTAATTGAGAGGGGAGGAGAGTGAATAAAATGGCCTCGCAATTTACATTTTCTTCAAGTGCTGGTTCACAAAATTTCCACCTTTATTTTTATTTCTATTTGATTTTTGAAATCTTCCCCACGGCTGCAAAGCTTGACTTCTTCTTCTTTGCACCTTGCCCTGCAGCCACATGCCCAGCCTCTCCCTGCCATGAGCCATGCGCAAAGCATGCACAGCCAGGGCATGGCTGTGCATGCTTTCTCCTTCTATAAAAGGAGCTCAGCTCCTTTGCAAAGTGCCTAATCCCCACGAAAAAAAGACCCAACGTAGCTTCTACTCCAAGCCGCAATCTCCTCCCTCTCCCTCCATATGCAGGACCTCCATCTCTAAGGAGACACTCGGCGGACAGGAGCACCTCACGGTGGTGCACAACCACCACCGTGAGTCCACCACCGCCCAGCTCACCAAAGAGCCGATGGGCATGCTGGCTCTTTCCTTGTTTTTCCATTTGAAACCCTTCCGCCATTACCAGCAAAGCTTCAAGCTGTGAAGCTCAACTAGCCACCAAACGCCCTGCAGCAGCCGGCCAAGCCCCACAGCAGTAGCAGCAAGGTGGCAGCAACACACGCAGGCCTTCCGCACACGCTTGCAGGCGCCCTCGCCTCTCGCTCCTTCTCACAGCACTCATCTTTTCGCTTGCAACCGGCCACTGCGTGCCTCTGCAGTGGCCGGCCAAGCTTCACCGCGCACCCCAACCAACACCCACAAGCACCGTGCAAGTAGAAGGTCGCCCTCGCCCTCCACCGCACGCTCTGTCGCGACGTCCCGCCCACAAGCTAGCAGCCGGAGCCACTCTTCTACACGCGCGTCGAGCCGTCCACACTCACAGCACCGGACACAGGCGGTTGCGCAACTCGCTAAGCCACTGTAGCCACTATTCACGCATTTCTGCGGAACATTGTGGCTACAGTGGGGTGACCGGTGAGTTTCTCACTTAACTGGTCACCCGGCGTGCCGCAACCACTGTTCACCTGCGTGCGCATCTCGCCCCGCGTCCCACTCCAACGCCTGCCTGCACGTCTGCGTGCACCTGCCTCTCCCAGCGCCTGCCTTCGCCTGATTCCTTCACCACGTACGCCTGCCAGTGCCCGCTCCAGCCCTTCGCACAACGTGGTGCACTGCGGTCCTCCCCGTGCTCACTCCCTCCCAGCGCACGCCTCTCTGCGCGCATATGCGCCTTCATGTGCGTGAAGCCATCAGACGTTACCCTGAAGCTGCAGAAGACTAAAATGCCATCTCCAGCAGGAAGCGCGCGGCATCTCTCTCTCTCTCTCTCACACACACAGCACTCTCTCACCCTGTTTACCGACACTTACACACTTACACTCACACTTTCATACCCACACACACACACATATACACTATTATATACATATATACATATATATATATATGTATATACTTATATCTATATATATAGTAGTATTTATATAACTAAGTATTAGTATACATATATATATATACATATATCTATATACTTATATATATATACATATACTTATATACATATATATATATATATATATCTACATATATCTATACATATATTAGTACTTATATAACTATGTATTAGTCTATATATATATATATATATATATATATATATATACTTATATATATATATATACACATATGTACTTACATATATACATATATTCGTATACATATATATACATATATCTATATATATATTATTACCTATATAACTAAGTATAAGTATAGATGCATATATATATATATATACATATATGCACACCTACTTATACATATATATATATATAAATATACATACATATATACATATATATCTATATAACTATATATACATATATACATATATATATATATATATATATATATATATATATATATATATATATATATCTATATATATCTAGCTACATATATCTATATATGCATATATTACTATATACATATACATACATATATATATACATCTATATAGTTATATATACATACATATACATATACATATATCTATCTATACATATATTTACATACCTATATATATACATATAACTACAT
Organism: Thalassia testudinum; assembly: GCA_037157565.1. NCBI lineage: Eukaryota > Viridiplantae > Streptophyta > Magnoliopsida > Alismatales > Hydrocharitaceae > Thalassia > Thalassia testudinum. The sequence continues at coordinate 5,941,215 of JAZHRO010000035.1, read as the reverse complement.
ATATACCTATATATTTATAACCATACATACATATAGATATATTTACATATGTACATATATATATATATATATATATTTTCACATTACTTACCATACGTGGTATTGCTGGAATATCTGCACCAGTTGCTGATATTCCCCGATATAGGCGTATAGAAAGCGTGTTCGCATTCATCTTCCACCAATCCACCTTACACATGACACTTCGTCCTATTGGTTACGTCTTTCTAGACGACGACCAATTCGATACCATGCTACACTCCATCTCCGCCTCCACCCCCACCCCTTTATACATATATAATATATACCTATATATATATACTATATTTACTTTGTTTCTGTTTCGTTTTCCTGCTAGTAAAAAGATAAAAATATATATATAAAAGAGAAAAGATAATTCTTGACTTGCAGGTACTCCATCTTGCGAATAGCAAGACCCATTTTGGAACCCTGATTTGGCTCAAAGCCAAGAACCTAATTTTGAGGGTGTGCCTCAAGGACCAAGATTATCAGAAAAAAATCTTAAATAGAGAAAACACCAAAAAGACAATAAATGAACGGAAGAGATTCGTTATAGGAAAGGTGTAGAAACTTGACTTGTAACCCCACTTCCCTGAGTTCAACCCTGGGCCTAAAAGTGACCAAGATAAAATCAAGTAGGCCTGGTTAAAAATTTTGTAAAGAGATGGTTAGGTCCGATTTAGGTTAACCACTATACACACTTCAACGATAAAATCACCATATCAACACACCCATTCGGGCCCGACCACCATCCTTTTTTGGCACCGTTGCCGAGGAAGTGCGCCTTCAAGTAAGTTTTTACTCCATTCCTGTAATCTTTCTGTTCTCACACCCTTCTCTTCACAGGTGTCTCTGTTTTTGGTGTGCAGGTAAACCTGTTGCAAGGAGAAGACAGGCAGATGAAGTCGAAGGCATGGGCAGATCCAAGGTGGGAACGAGAGCGTGAAGACTCTGACACCGCACTGGAGCTCCGCACACGTTGCTGCACAAGTCTTTCTTTCTTAGCAACCTAGGTTAACTTGTAACCTTAATAAAGAAAACTAAAAACTAAAAACTAGAAAAACTTCTTGGGATCTCTTGGGGCAAGTGGATTAAAATTCACTTGTTTGATTGATTGCCTTTACTCCCACCGTCCCGAGATTTGCCGCCTTACTTTGCATAGCGAAAATCCAAGAATCTTGATTCTTGAATTTTTCGCCATGTGAAGTATTCTTTGAGGCAAACACAAAAAGATTGATTGCACCCCTCTTTGCCTCACTTATCTGCAAATTCGGGATCACATTTTTGGTGGGGAGACTTGGAATTGAGTTGATTCCAACCCCACCACGACTTTTCAACTTGCCTAAGATTCGATCCCGAATAATTCAACCCCAACAATTTGATTTTCTTTATCTTTTGATTAAGCCTTGTGTGGAAATCATTTTGGTGATTGGAAGCACTTGAATTGAAGTGCTTTGGCTCCCTTTCACACTAATATAAAATTGATTCGTACATCCACACATAGAAATCTCCATTTAGGGAAGCCCATTGCATTTTAGCATGCATTAACCAACTGATATTGAAGAAGGGTTTGTTGGGCTTAGAAGAAAACCTATATTCTTGCAAAACCTAGAGATTGGTTGAATTGGTATCTCAGTGAAATCCTAAAATTCATACTACTTAAGGCTAAACTCTAAAAACCATTCACCAATTAAAAATTTCAATTCGGGGAGATTTCCCCGTTGCATGCTTGTTTTACACACTTGAAAAATCAATCACTTGGGCATTACCCATAAATAACACCCTTCACATTCCAAATGCACTTGATCCTAAGCCTCTAACTAAAATTGGTAGTAACTTGACCCTTATTAAGGATTGGAGGTCTAACTACCTGCGTGTAGCGCCTACGTGCTAGTGAGGGTTCCCGCGTGCTATCGGGTGTCTAAGATTGGGGCAAATGGCCTTTCAATCTGGCCCAGTGGTTCCGTGGTGCTCGCATTCGGTTCCATAGTTAGTGATAGTAGGTAACTTAGATCTTTAGGTCTAAGGGCACACTATAGAGGTTAGGAATTTGATTGTATTGATTTGTCATCAAGTGTACCTTTGCGGCGTCATTTCTCTCATCTCTTTTCCCTTCGTATCCCCCCAATTCTTCTTGCGGTAGTGCATGTTTGGGAGGAGGTCACAAAACCATGAACTGTTTGAATTGCCTAATAAATTTAGAAAAGAAGCCGAATTGTCCTCCTCCTCAACAAACATGGCTGCACGCCCACCCCTAAATCCCGAGGAGGAAACTGCCCTCAGAACCCACCAGGTGGTGGAGCCTTAGATCCCATAACCCGCCTCCAAGCCCAAATGGAAATGAATAATGAACGAATTGAGGCCATTCGGGAAACATTGGAGGAAATGCAAAACCCTCCCGAACGGGAGGAGCCCAGGTCTCTTAGCTCCTATCAGAATCCCGCTGTTATAGAGACCATAGGACAAATTCGGGTCCCCATGGGTGGGGACGACTTCGAACTAAAACTGAACATAATTGGCCTAATAAATTTTCACTTCCATGGTCTTGCAAGTGAAGATCCTTTTCTCCACTTGGAAGACCTAACCCGATTAGCTGAAACTGTTAAACCAAGAAATATCGGGTTACCTATAGTCCTCATGAAAATTTTCCCATTTTCATTACGGGATAAAGAGTCACAGTGGTTACGCACCCTTGGGAGAACCATCCACTCTTGGGAAGAGATGCGAACAGCGTTTCTCAAGAAGTTCTTCCCAATCGGGCTAACCAATGCGCTTCGCCGTGCTATCACTTCATTTATGCAACAAAACGGTGAATAATTTCATGAGGCATGGGAGAGGTATAATGACCTCCTCAGGAAGTGTCTGCATCACGGTCTGCCTAAGTGGCATATAGCCTAGATTTTCTACTATGGGCTAAATGAGACTTTGAAGCAGATTGCAGATGCTTCCTGCGGAGGGAATTTCATGAATAAAGACGAGAATGGAGCATTCGAACTATTTGAAAATATGAGTAAAAACTCAATGAACAATGCTTCCATTGTCGCCTTTAATCGTACCAGCCAGCCCTGTAATGTCCACGAAGTTGACATGGGACCCTCCCATTCATCCACAGATCTAGCCTTATCGCACAAAAACTGGATGAAGTCTCCATCATGCACAAGAAGCTGGACGAGCTTCTGGCCAACCCTGCCCGTTCTATGGCAAACACCCCCACTTCACCACTTCGTCACAACCCCAATTCTTCCAACACCAAGCTTATCTCGAGAAACCCCGTAAGACCTTCCTTACCGAATGTCGCGCCGAGCAACTTGGTAACTCATGTGGATCTGGCTTCTACAAGCCAATATTTCGACACGGAGGACCAAGCCTCCATGTGCTCGGACACATACTTACATGCAGACGCGTCTTCTGGCATAGAAGATGCTTGCGCCCTGGGGAACAACTCGTTCTTTGCCACGTATAACCTAGGGTGGATAAATCATCCAAATTTCTCATGGTCCAACAACCCGCAGCGCCAAAACCCCGTGGGTGGACCAATGAGATTGTCCGCACCCGTCATCCCAAGGGCCCAGTCTAATCCTATGGCGAATTTGCCATCAGGCCCTTGCGTACCACAAGCAGAACACACATCAAGTCCTCTTGACAAATTGATGTGAATGATGAGGGAAATGTCAAAGCGCCAAGAAGCGAACATGACCTCTCTTTAGCACCAATTGGCGCAGCAGAATCCTGAGATCAGTCAACTACGCATGGTGACTCGATCTCAGGGCACTCTTCCCGCCCAACCTGTTCCAAACCCATGAAACTTCTTACCCCGTGGTCCTCAACCACAGGTATGACCTTCTCAGGGGCAGGTTAATCAGATTCTTCAAGCTCCGAGTATTCCACCAGGATTTCAGGCTAATCCCACTGCAGCACCGTGCTCTTATGTCCCTATTGCGAACCCTCCTCCACCGTATGATCCCACTGGACCCGCATCGTCCAATGCTATCACTACGAGGAGCGGTAAGCTGACCGTTGATCTGCCTCGACCTGATCCTGGCCCGTCTTCTTCATCGCCCTCTCATTCGGGATGCGCACCGCATTCGCGAGAGGACGATACACCCAAATTGGTGCCAGAATCAGTTCCATTCCCTGAGGCTCTACTGAGGGAGCCAAAAGGCAAAAAGAAAGATACGCAGGCCTTTGATAACCTGCGCAATTTGTTCAGGGATGTAGAAATTAAGGTACCCCTGCTTGAGGCTATCGACCACATACCTACTGTCACCCGATTTTTCAAAGACTACAAACACCCAAGCGACAGTCAAAGAAAACTAAGAATCCGGTGGTTCTCTTGCCTCATGCGAGTTGTGCTATTCGATCAAATCTACCACCGAAGCAGAAAGATCCGGGCACACCGCTTATTTCCTGTAGCATCCAAGGCTGCAATTTTAACCGTGCCCTTCTTGATCTAGGATCTTCCATAAATCTCATATCAACCATCATGCTCGAAAAATTTTCCTTGGGAACTCTGAAACCCACCCCTATCACGTTACAGTTGGCAGATCGTTCTGTCAAAATCCCAAAGGGTGTGGTGGAAGACGTGGAGGTTAGGGTCAACAGTCTCTGTTTTCCTGTTGACTTTCTTGTTTTAGATATGGAAGTTCCTAGCTCACTTTCTGATTGTCCTATCATCCTTGGTCGACCTTTCTTGGCCACAGCCCGCACCCATATCGACTGTGAGTCGGGCTGTATTGAGATTGCCGTTGGATCTGAAAAGATCAAGCTTAACATCTTCAAGGTAGCCAAGAACTTTTATTGCGATTGTATCAAGGATGACATGTCTGACGAGGACATGGCAGTGAGCGCGTGTATCAGACTAATTTGGACCTATTCGAACTGCTGCGGATTACCTATAAACACTGATGACTGCCTGACCAACACAAATTGTGACGTTCCCCCATCCCTCCCTTATCCCGTACCTTCTCCTGGCCAGACTTCTGATGAAGTTTTCTCCGCTTCCCATACCTCATGGTCTGAGTCATATCTGGGCTGCTCACCACCGGTCCACACTCTTGAAGACCGGATTGCCCTTTCTTTCTGCCAAATCAAGCGGATTTGCAAATCCACACTGGGACCTTGAGCCCATATACTTCTCACAGGGGCTATTCCTTTTTGGATCCATCTATCCAAGAAGCCCCTCTTCTTGGCCAATCTGAAGGCCAATTTATTCCTCCTGACTTATTCTCCAACCCGCCTGGGACACTCTCCTCCCAAGAAATGCCAGATCTTTCACCATCCACTGCCGAGCTGAAAGAGCTGCCTAGTACACTCAAGTATGTTTTCCTGGGACCAAATGAAATGCTCCCTGTAATCATCAGTTCAAAATTGACCAGGGAGCAAGAGTGCAAACTAACTGAGGTCCTCATAGAACACAAGGTAGCTATTGGATGGTCCTTATCAGACTTATCTGGCATTAGCCCCTCCTACTACATTCAACGTATATATACGGAGGAGGAGGCTCGACCTCCCCGCGAGATGCAGCGACATCTCAACCCTAACATGCGAGAGGTTGTTAAGAAAGAAATCATTAAGTGGCTGGATGCGGGTGTAATCTACTCGATCAGCGATAGCCCCTAGGTGAGTCTGATTCACGTTGTGCCCAAAAAGGCAGGACTCACCATCCGTGTCAATGACAAGGGCGAATCCATCCCTACATGCACTCCTACATCTTGTAGAGTGTGTGTAGATTATAGGAAACTTAATGCTGCAACCAAGAAAGATCACTTTCCGCTACCTTTCATTAACCAAATTCTGGAGCGGTTAGCGGGAAATAAATTTTTCTATTTTCTGGATGGGTTCTCAGGATATAACTAGGTGGCAATTGATCCCCGAGACCAAGAAAAAATCACTTTTACCTGCCCCTTCGGCACCTTTGCATTTAGAAGGATGTCGTTCAGACTTTGCAACGTGCCAGCAACTTTCCAGAGATGTATGCTGGCGATATTCCATGACATGGTGGGTGACTTTCTCGAGGTCTTCATGGATGACTTTTCGATCTTTGGACCATCTTTCGACGAATGTCTTGCCAACTTGACTCGTATCCTTAGGAGATGTATTGATGTAAACCTCATGCTTTCCTGGGAAAAAAGTCATTTTATGGTGCACGAGGGAATTGTTCTTGGACATATCATCTCCGATAGGGGTATCGAGGTTGACAGAGCTAATCTCGATGTCATTGCTGATTTACCTGTGCCTGGCTCTGTCAAAAAAATCCACTCCTTTTTGGGACACGTCTGTTTCTATAGGAGATTCATCAAAGATTTCTCCAAAATTTCTCGACCGTTAACTCATCTCCTATCGACCGACGTATCCTTCGATATGGGCCCCGACTGCATACGAGCATTCACGCAGCTGCGTAATGCTGTCACCAAGGCTCCTGTTCTCCAGCCACCTGATTGGTCCCTCGACGTTGAACTCATGTGTGACGCTTCCGACCTTGCAGTCGGAGCCATCCTGGGACAAAGACACAATAGACACCCCTTCATGGTGTACTACGCCAGTAAGACGTTGGATGAGGCCCGGCGTAATTATACTACCACTAAAAAAGAACTACTGGCGGTCGTCTTTGGGCTGGAGAAATTTCGCTCTTACCTTCTGGGCTCACACGTTATTGTTTTCACCGATCACGCGGCCATTCGCCATCTCATGCATAAGAAGGATGCCAAGCCTAGACTGATTCGTTGGATCCTTCTGCTACAGGAATTTGACATTGAGATTCATGATAAGGTCGGAGCCCAGAATGTTGTGGCTGATCACCTTTCCAAACTGGACCCTGACCATATTGGACTTACTCTGCCGATCAAAGAAATTTTTCCTGATGAGCACCTATTGGCAATAAATGTGGCAAGTGGATCGTGTTATGCCGACATTGCCAATTACCTTGCTTCTGGATCCCTTCCACGTGGCTGGCCTAAAAACCAATGTGAGCGTCTCATGGCAGACGCAAAGTATTATTTCTGGGATAATCCACTTCTTTTTCGCATAGGTGCTGATCAAATCATTTGTCGCTGTGTTCCTGACAGCGAGTTCCCCAGTGTGTTATCCTTCTGCCATGATCAGGCCTGCGGAGGCCATTTCTCTTGGAGGAAAACTGCAGCCAAGGTGTTGCAGTGCGATTTCTTTTGGCCCTCCCTTCACCAGGATGCACACAATTATGCCAAGCATTGCATTAGGTGCCAGTCGTTAGGGTCAATGTCACGTCATGACATGATGCCCTTACAACCCATCCTAGTTGCTGAAATCTTCGACATTTGGGGAATTGATTTCATGGGTCCCTTTCCTCCTTCCAATGGCTTCGAATTCATTCTCGTCGCCGTTGACTATGTTTCGAAATGGATCGAGGCTATTCCCGTGCACCATGCTGACCATATTATATCCACTCGCTTTGTCAAAGACCACATCTTTGCACGCTTTGGGATCCCTCGAGCCATTATCTCGGATGGAGAAAGCCACTTTACCCGTGCTTCTTTTAGGGCACTTCTGAGGAAATACGGAGTCCACCATCGTATCGCATCCCTGTATCATCCTCAGACGAACGGCCAGGCAGAGGTGTCGAACTAGCAAATCAAGTAGATTCTCCAGAAAATGGTTCGGCCTGACAGTAAGGATTGGTCCGACAAGCTGATTGACTCACTTGGGGCATATCGGACCGCCTTCAAGGCTCCCCTTGGTATGTCTCCTTATAGAATCATTTACAAGAAGCCTTGTCATTTGCCCATGGAGTTGGAGCACCGCACTTATTGGGCGATTCGCTAATGTAACCTCAACGCAGACCTGTGTGGTCAGGAAAGGAAACTCCAACTCCAGGAGCTGGAAGAGCTCCGTCGTGAAGCCTATGATTTTGCTTTAACTTTCAAACAACGCACTAAGGCTTTTCACGACAGCCGTATTCGATAGAAAGAATTTGAGCCATCTCAGCAAGTTGGCTCTATAATGCCCGACTCAAATTTTTTCCTGGGAAACTAAAGTCCAAATGGACTGGTCCTTTCCTGGTCTCAAGACCATTCCCCAACGGGGCCGTCGAGATCGAAGATCCCAAATCTGGGCATAAATTTACGGTCAACGAGCAGCGTTTGAAACCCTATCTGACTCATGAACCTGCCCCCGTTGGAGAAACTGTTGCCCTACTGGAGGGTAACTAATTCTTTGCATCATTTTGAGTCCAGCTGGCGACGTTAAATTCAGCGCTCGTTGGGAGGCACCCCAACAACACTCACCATCCACCATCACTTTTCACTTGACTATCACGATCACTTCACTTTTCACTTCACCACCCACCATCCACCCACCCTACCACCCTACTGTATACCCTGCACCTCAGCTCTCGTTACTCGATCTTTCGTCCTTCCTCTACCCTACCCTGCATGCATATGAGGACATAGCATCGTTTGGCATGGCGGGGTGGATAGGCATCCTTAGGATCTGGGTATTTTAGGGTATCATGCAGTTTCTATATATATATATATATATATATATATATAATGAAAAATGAAAATGGTGTTTAGTAATGATCTAAAGGTAGAAACAAAAATACAATAAGTGTTTATGGATATTCAACCGCTGCTTTGAAGACTTTCCAGGCCACAGAAGCTTGATTCGCTCAGGCTTGGCTTAATTCACTTGAGCATTGACAAAATAGATCGGAATCTCTCCTAACTAAAGATGTATTCTTGTACTTGAGACACCAGTACAGGTTCCGTTGGTTTGCTTCTACTTGAGAGCCTAAGTAATCTTGGTTTACACTACACATATCAAGAAAGACCAGGTGAATATAAGATCCAACCCTAGTGTTCATTAGGGAAGGTGGAGTCCTTACCTATGTGCGCAGGTAGACTTTTTATCCCAGGCTTTAGTCTTGTGTTTAGGAGAGACTCTTTCCACCAAAAAGAAAAAAGTGTGCTCCTCCAAATAATGTCGTAAGAGATATACTGACACGTGTTAAAAAAAAAAAAAAGATGCAAATAAGTCAGTGTATCTCACAAATGTCTGTAAGATTTTCGCCCTTCGAAAAGTTCTTCAGGGTAAAGTACAAATACCCTATTTTCTTTGAGACACAAATATCAGAAAATGGGAGTTGAGTTTCCATCATCTTCTTAAGGGTCAATCCGAAGACATGAGCTGAAACTGGGACCAACCTGTACTTAAAAATTCGTGAAACCCTGGGCTTGAGTCTTAATGTTCATCTAATCAGTCTTAATTCTTCACTAAGCACAAGACATAACCTCTTGAGCTCTCGAGTATGGCAAAAACCTCCTGGGCCCTGGAAATTGTACTTAAGGTTTAAATATCAAGAGTCCTGGTTAGTCGAGAGATGATCTTTGTCATGTGAGACTTAAAGTACTGGTAGTCTTCTCTACAATTGGTTCTCACAATATCCAACAACAAACACACCTATGTCGCCTCAGAAGAAAATCTTCAGCTTAAAGATCATTTCTAAATACTGTTTTGCTAGGGACTAGCAAAAGATAGGCATGGGGGTATGATTGCACCACAAAAATACACCTGCAATTGTGTCGTCTTATGCTAATTCCTATCATTACCAGTGCATATTAGGTTTCCATAGTCGCATTTGTGAAAATACATGCATGCATGCATTTAATTGAGAGGGGAGGAGAGTGAATAAAATGGCCTCGCAATTTACATTTTCTTCAAGTGCTGCTTCACAAAATTTTCATCTTTATTTTTATTTCTATTTGATTTTTGAAATCTTCCCCGCGGCTGCAAAGCTTGACTTCTTCTTCTTCGCACCTTGCCCTGCAGTCACATGCCTAGCCTCTCCCTGCCATGAGCCATGCGCAAAGCATGCACAGCCAGGGCATGGCTATGCATGCTTTCTCCTTCTATAAAAGGAGCTCGGCTCCTTCTTTGCAAAGCGCCTGATCCCCACGAGAAAAAGATCCAACGCAACTTCTACTCCAGGCCGCAATCACCTCCCTCTCCCTCCATACGCAGGACCTCCTTCTCTAAGGAGACACCCGACAGACAGGAGCACCTCACGGTGGTGCACAACCACCACCATGAGTCCACCACCGCCCAGCTCACCAAAGAGCCGGTGGGCGTGCTGGCTCTTTCCTTGTTTTTCCGTTTGAAACCCTTCTGCCATTACCAGCAAAGGTTCAAGCTGTGAAGCTCAACCGGCCACCGAACGCCCTGCAGCAGCCGACCAAGCCCCACAGCAGCACAGCAAGGCGGCAGCAGCACACGTAGGCCTTCCGCGCGCGCTTGCAGGCGCCGTCGCCTCCTGCTCCTTCTCATTGCACTCATCTTTCCGCCCGCAACCGGCCACCGCATGCCTCTGCAGCGGCCGGCCAAGCTTCACCGCGCACCCCAACCAACAACCACAAGCACCGCGCAAGCAACAGGTCGCCCTCGCCCTCCACCGCGCACGCCAGCAGCCCTCTCAGCGCGCTCTGTCGCGACGTCCCGCCCACAAGCCAGCAGCCGGAGCCACTCTTCTACACGTGCGCCGAGCCGTCCGCACTCACAGCACCGGACACAGGCGGTTGCGCAACTCACCCGGCCATTGTAGCCACTGTTCACGCGTTTCTGCGGAACACTGTGGCTACAATGGGGTGACTGGTGAGCTTCTCACTTAACCGATCATCCGGCGTGATGCAACCACTATTCGCCCGTGCTCGCATCTCGCCTCGCATCCCGCTCCAGTGCCCACCCACGCATCTGCATGCGCCCACCTCTCCCAGCGCCTACCTTTGCCAGCTTCCTTCACAACGTACGCCTGACAGCACCCGCTCCAGCCCTTCGCGCAGCACGGTGCGCTACGGTCCTCCCCGTGCTCACTCCCTCCCAGCGCGCGCCTCTCTGTGCGCATATGTGCCTACGCGCACGTGAAGCCATCAAACGTTGCCCTAAAGCTGCAGACAACTTAAATGCCATATCCAGCATGAAGCGCACGGCATCTCTCTCTCTCTCTCTCACGGCACTCTCCCACTCTCTTTACTGACACTTACACACTTACACTCACACTTTCATACCCACACACACACACCTATACACTATTATATACATATATATATTGATATATATACATATATTTATATACATACATATATACTTATATCTATATATATAGTAGTATTTATATAGCTAAGTATTAGTATACATATATATATATATATATCTACATATATCTATACATATATTAGTACTTATATAACTATGTATTAGTCCATATATATATATATATATATATATACTTATATATATATATATATATACACATATATACTTACATATATACATATATATATATCTAGCTACATATATTTATATATACATATATTACTATATACATATACATACATATATATATACATCTATATAGTTATATACATATACATATATCTATCTATACATATATTTACATACCTATATATATACATATATATATATATACATATATACATATATATATATATATTTTTTCACATTACTTACCATACGTGGTATTGTGAGAATATCTGCACCGTGTTGCTGATATTCCCCAATACACATGTATAGAAAGCGTGTTCGCATTCATCTTCCACCAATCCACCTTACACACGGCAGTTCATCCTGTTGGTTGCATCTTTCTAGACGAGGACCAATTCAACACCGTGCTACACTCCATCTCCGCCTCCACCCCCACCCCTTTGTACATATATAATATATACCTCTTTATATATACTATATTTACTTTGTTTTTGTTTCGCTTTCCTACTAGTAAAAAGATAAAAAAATATATATAAAAGAGAAAAGATAATTCTTGACTTGCAGGTACTCCGTCTTGCGAATAGCAAGACCTATTTTGGAATCCTGATTTGGCTCAAAGGCAAGAACCTAATTTTGAGGGTGTGCCTCAAGGACCAAGATTATCAGAAAAAAATCTTAAATAGAAAAAACACCAAAAACATAATAAACGAACGGAAGAGATTCGTTGTAGGAAAGGCGTAGAAACTTGACTTGTAACCCCACTTCCCTGAGTTTGACCCTGGGCCTAAAAGTGACCAAGATAAAATCAAGTAGGCCAAGTTAAAAATTTTGTAAAGAGATGGTTAGGTCCGATTTAGGTTAACCACTATACACACTTCAACGATAAAATCACCATATCAACACACCTATTAGGGCCCGACCACCAACGTCCTCCTACATCTAACCTCCATCATCTAGCACCTCACCCTCTTCGTTTAAGTTGCCGCCAAGCATTGTCATCACGCCAAACAACAAATTTGGCAGATTTCTTCTCACCTTTATCTCTTTTGTATTTCTTAGAATATTGTAATAAACATTTGCATGATATATCAGATTTGTTTCCATCTCCTTTGTGAGTTACCTTGCTTGTTTTTTTACAAAAATACCAAAAAAATCACAAAACCCTAAAACACCAAAATGAAATAATACGAAATGTGGATTTCAACGAAAGCAAATGTCACCTCCCTGTGTTCGACCCGGGACTCCCTTGGAGTTTCAGTTAAAAATTGTATTTGATATCGTGTTTTGCAAACTATGACTATGGGTTCTCGAAACCTTGATTTTTCTTTGCCAAAACCTACACATCATTTTGGCATCGTTGCCAGGGAGGCAACGAAATTCACTTTCTTGTCTTCCATGTTTCTTTGCATTTACTTATTATTAACCTCGCTTGCCTCCGATATAGTGTCTTGTAGGTACCCTAGCAAGGAGATGCGAGTGCGGTAGACCAGAGTAAAGTACGATAGCATAATTTGTAAGTACCCCCATATTCTCCCCACTAGTTCACTTTCGCCACATTCATAACCAAGACCTAATCTACTTAGGAGTTTGCATAAACACTAGGATAGAATTTGTTTGTCTTGTTTGTCACCTCCACTCATCTTACCCTCGCATATTAAAAAAATAAAAAATAAAAAGATACTTCTTGTGGGACAATCAACATACACACGACATACACTTACATTTGAGGCACATAACCTAACTTGATTTTTATCTACTCAACCTGAATTCTGACCTGTGGAACCGGTACACGTAATTTAACACATAAAGGAGTAGAAATCATACTTGGTTAATCACCTTTTTTTGTAACCTAATCAGTGGTGCATCTTGGCCAGTTGATTGAATTGTTTGGGCCACACCACCTAATCTAAAAGGAATTCATTTTGTAGCTGCCCCATATGATTCAATATTTAGGTCAAGCCAGGCACTCCATTTTATTTTTTAAATTTGTAAAGGAAAACACTTGAATTCGTGATTTCAAACTTGGTTTGGCTCTTGAAAATTTGGTTGAATCTACCTAATATTTGAACCCTAAAAGCTACTAAGCAAGATTTGAACCCTAAAACTCACTTCATCATCAATAATCTTACTTGAAAATCTTTTTGGTTATGCACATACACACATTTTCAATGAATCATTAAGGGCACAACCCATTAAGGGCCATCACATTCCGAAAGCACTAAATATCCCAAGACTAACTAAAATTGATTAGACGTTGGCTTTAAGGACTGATTCACTCTTTGGGCCCAGATTGAGATTGTTCATGATTAATCTGCTTGTACTAGTCAATCTGATGTCTAACTAGGGGAGTAGCATCAAATGACGGCTGTTGGGGTACACTAGGAACCAGAGGCACAAGCCAAAGGAAGAACCTTCTCCCCAACCCCTCCTTCTAACTGGTAGGATTGACCGGATACAAGTAGAGTAAATCATTTATAATCTTAAGATGGATTCTAAGAGTCTATAGATCTTTAAGCTACCCAACCTAATTACAAGCTTGCATTTTTGTGCTACACTACTCCTTTTCCGCGTCCTTCCGACTTCCCTCCAATGTATGCTTGGAAGGAGGTCATTGAACCCTTGCCTGGAAGGACCTATAGACCATTCCCAGAGGTGGAGGTTGAGTTATAGCCAAGTAGATCTCATGGCCATCAACAACCACCTCCCCCACCCTCGAACGAGTAGGAGCTGATTCAGAAGCAGTTTGAAGAATTGCAGCGGATGCAGCAATGGTTCCAACGAATGAATGGTCAAGGCGCTCAGCCCTTGAAGCATTTTTATGATCCTTCGAATTATGAGGATCATCTCGATGTTGTGATCCCCATCGGTGATGTTGAGATCAAGCCCCAAGTTTTGAGATTAATTAAACATTTTCACGGGCTTGGCTCAGAGGACCCATTCCAACATTTGAAGGACCTGATCACTCTGGTTCAAACCACCAAATTGCGGAATGTGGAATAGGAACAGATGCTCATGAGGCTTTTCCCCCATTCACTCAAGGATAAGGCCGCACATTGGATCGTACCATTGGAAGACCGATTGCTACTTAGACAGCTTTGAAATCGGCCTTCCTGAAGAAATTCTCCCCAATTGGGCGAACCAATGCATTGCGACGGGCAATTACCACTTTTGCCCAATGGCAGGGGGAACCATTTCATGGGGCTTAGGAGTGATTCCAGGATCTGTTGCAGAATAGTCCACACCACGAGGTGTCTAAATGGCAACTTGTGCAGATTTTTTATCACAAGTTGAATGATCAACTCCGTAATCATGTGGATGCTTCTTGTGGAGGTAATTTCCTCAACAAAGGTGTAGATAGTGTGTATGATTTGTTTGAGGAAATGAGCAAAAACTCTTTAAACCACGCGTCCATGGAAACCTTCAACCGATCGCAAAAAACTAGATCAAATGCCAATGAGGTCGAAGATTCTCATACATTCGATATGGAATTGATTTGTAATAAATTAAATAAGGTGGATCTGGTTGCTAAACGAATGGAATAGTGGATGTCCAGAAACTCTAATTTTTCTAGATCCACTCAATCCCAAGGCTCCAAATTCCACTCTTCACAAGTTCCTACGGGATAGGACTTTGCGAACCAGCTGGAGTCAGCTCGACCCTCTGGGCCAGCTCTTCTTGGAACCTTATGGATTCCAAACTAGGGCCTTTGATCCCAGTTTTTCTAATCCTTCTTCATCCTCATCTTATGAGGATTTTCATGCTGTACAAGAGAATGTTAGGTCCAACCCTTACTCGAATTCCTACAATCTTGGGTGGAAAAATCACCCTAACTTCTCTTGGAAAGATTAGGGGCAGTGACCCAATATCGACCGAACAATTATGTACCCCAAAAACCAATGGGTCAGGGTCATGTATATACTCAGTTACCCACGAATCAGGTTAATCAGTCCATGTGGAATGCTCAACAACCCACCAGGCAGGTTGATTTAAACCTGAAGATGGTAGAAATGCAAGGGTCAAAGCTCCAGCACGTGCAACAAATGAAAACTTCGCTGGACACCTTGCAATCTGGACTCAGTGAAAACAACCGATAGCCTGGATCTCCACCATCACAACCTGTACCAAACCCAAGGAATGTATAGAATCGAGGCACTGGGCCTCAAGGTTTTGGTAATGGTGGGAAGCCACATGCTTAAGCTTATGCTATCTATCAAGCTATCCTAGCCCCTCCTGGAGAGAACCAAGTTCCCACCATAATCAACCAAGAGCGTCCTGTTTTGCCCAACCCTCCCCAAGGCACTAACTAACAACATTTTGCCACTACAAATACCATCACCTTGAGGAGTGGTAGTAGACACTAGGGACCCACCCAACCCCATGACAATATCATTAGGCCTCATAGTAAGAATTCTGGATTCCCAACGAAGAATGTGATCAACTAAACATCAGAGTCTGATTTGAGAGTATGTTGTTGCATGGGCAAATAGAAAAAGTAAAAAGAGAAATTGGAGGAAAGGATGTCCTTACTTCAGGCTTTCAAATTAACAATCATTTTACTCCTCATAACTATCGAATTAATCCCTACCTATGCCAAAGGTTTACTGAATTCATATAAAGAAAAGTGTAGAGCGGAATCTGAAAACAATAGGAGATGAGCCTTGTCTGATAACACAAGCACACTGATCTTAAACAAGCTACCCCCTAAGAAGTAGGACCTGAGAGCCTCATTGATTTCCTGCACAATAGGAAACATTACTTCTAACCGAGCCCTCCTCAACTTGGGTGCTTCCATTAAAGTGATCCCCACCTCACTACATATGGAACTAGGTCTAGTCTACCTGAAACACACTAACATAACCTTGTAGTTAGCTAATAGATCCATTACAAAACCAATGGGTCTTTTGGAGGATGTTTTAGTCAAGGTTAATGATTTGCATTACCTTGCTGATTTCATGGTCCTAGACATGGAAACACCAAAACATTTCAACCACACCCTGATTATTTTGGGAAGACCTTTCAAGGCAAGGATTGATTGTGAATCGAGAAATATAGAAATGGCCTTTGGGAATAAAATAAATTGATTTAATATTTTTGAGGATTCAAAGAAGGATAAAATTAAGTGTGGTTTGATGGAGGAGCTTGTCAAAATAGACAAAATAATGGCCATACATACTTTAGACAACCTTTTAATGGCTAACTCAACCCAAACTTAGGAAGAAAATCACATGGTTACAGGGATAATTGAGGATAATGAAGACATACAATAAACTATGGCAACACGAGATGAGGAAGATATTCATGAAATTGGAAATTTGTTGGATGATTCACATGATCAACTTAAAACCCAACAATGTCCTCATCTTGAATTTTTAGAGTTTGAGGTTCAACTTTTGCTTGGGAATCATGAGGATCAGGATGGTTGGATTAAACACCCTAATTGTGAGGATGAAATTCAATTGTGGGGAGAAACTCTTGAAACGTTAGGTATTCTAGAGTACCCACAAACCCCCAACACATCACAAAACCCTCATCATCCTTGTTCACCCAACCATTGCACAATTTCTATATCCACCCACACTTCCTCTATACTGAATCAACAAAACTCCTATTAGAGACCATTTGGGCTCTCCCTGCACCACCAGCTTGCCACTTTCATTGATCATCTCTTTGGCAAGCCCATTTTCACTCTTCGAGACCCATATCTAGGAGCCCAAAAATTGAGTTATTACAGCCTCAATGTTAGTTACTTTTTATTGAGGACATCACCTATCTAAAGGCTCTAAACTCAGCACATGTAAAGGCTATTTTGAGCGACCAAAATCTTATGGAAACCAGGTGCAATTCTTCCAATTCAACTCTCCTACATGCTGTTATTTTAACAATGAGGACATTGCATTAACTAAGCTTGGGGGGGTGGATATCTTATGAAATAATTATTTTGTCAACTGTAATAGTAATTTTCTGTTATTTTATTAATTAAAAAATAGAATTAGGAGAAGAGAACTTAGGCATTAGGAGTTGTAAACATTAGGAATTGATACTTTGGGACCTAAATACTTAGACTCTTAAGGTCTTCAGGCTTAATTAGCCCGGGTGTCCACTCGAATGTGGACCTAGTCTCGAGTCTTCGCCAAGTAATTTTATTCTAATTTGGCTAATAAAATGGAGTGATAAGTACATGACTTATCAACCTGCCCTTTGATTTGAGGTGACTTTAAGTCTAAGCATCTACACATTTTTTAACTTACTTTTCGGCGATTTCTTCGAAAATTAGGTAGCTAATGAACTTTCTAGGATACTATGGCTAGAAAGTTGTCGTGGGTAACAGCCCATTGGCCGATTGTCTAGATCCTAGCTACTTAACCATACTCATTTTACTGCTTTTAGGTAAAAAATAGAAAAGAAGAAAGAAATAGAAAAATAAACCACACTTCAACACATGAGTATGGCTAGCAAGTTGCCATGGATAACAGCCCATTAGTTGATTGTCCAGAGCCCAGCTCACAAAAATGCACAAATAATTCCCAAAACACTTAGGGAAGAAGCGGGGAAGTAGAATAAACCAGGGAGATATATACTAGGTTCGCCCTTATGTCAACCCCATAAAAAAATTTAAAAGTAGGGAGAAAGCTACCATTCAAAAAGATAAACCTTTAAGCAGAAACTCTTAAGATCACTGATTAGCCCATATTTGTGGGCTATTTAAGTATTTAAGTACCTAGGCATTAAGTTAATTCCAACATTTATTTAGCATAAATTAGGATGTAGATAGATTAATTCATATTTCTGACTTAATTACATAATTCATGCATTGCATTCATATTTAAATGCATTTAGAATTAACTTAGAATTGCATTCATTTAATTAGTTAACCAATTAGGTGCATTGCATGCATTATTTTAAGTTAACATAGAAGTTAAGGGTTTATGCATAAATAACCATAATATTTTATTCTTTTAGTCTTTTTCTCCTTTGCATAGGTAACTCCTTCGACTTCGGCTCCGCCTCCTCCTCCTGCGCATCACATTCACGCTACGACATTTTTAGTTTGAAACCAGTGTGGCCGTGGCTACAAAAGGAGAAGGGAGAGCTATCGTTGAGAGGAGGCCCTCACCCCTATTCATCACTATGCAGAGAGTGCACCACTCTCATCCACTCCACCACCACTAGCCTCAACCATGGCGACAAGCCTCCACCACCATGGGCGTGTGGTGTGACAGGCCGCACCACCATTCGGAGCTTGCTTGCATCACCGTGATTACATGCTGCTCCACCATAAACACACACAGGTGTGCATGCTACATCTTCACAGCCATCACCAGCATCCACCTCCATCTTTTTCCTATCCTCTATTTTTCCTCCACTCCACCAAAAGGAACCCAAAAACCATGCCACTTCCACGCGCAGCTCTCAGCTACTGCACACACCTGCCTACGCCCCACCGCAGCCACCTTCAGCCCTGCCAAGCGCCACCACACGTCCATCCTCCAGCGCATCCATCCTCTAGTGCACAGGGCAACACCGCGTGCCATCTACCTGTGCGCACGCCAGCTAGTCAATACAACCCCCAGCACCACCTGCTCCATCAGACCATGCCTGTGCCTCCAACAGTGCCTGCAACCTACCATGCTCTCTCACATCACCTCCAGCGCACACGCCAACATAGCACGCCATCTGCCCACGTGCGCCTTCACCTTCAGTGCACCCACGCCCGTGCGCCAGCAGTCCACCGCTCCAGCACCTCCCTGCAGCACCCACAGCAGTGCCAACAGATCCACCGCGTACACCTCCGCACACCTGCAGAGTGCCCACGCACCCACACGCCCATGCCGCATGCATCTGCAGCTCTTACAGTGCCCGCGCATTGCTCTCCTTGCACCTGCAGCACGCGCGGCCAGCAGCAAGCTCCTCCACCACAGCCACTCCTTTACTCCGGTAGGCTAGCTCCGTCCATCTCATGCTGCACCACTGCCACTGCCACGAAGGCCTCGCTTCAGTCGACCTCTTGTAGGAGTAGCTCCTCGAATAAGCCTCTCTCCCGATTGCGAGGAGGAGAGAGGTAGAATCCTCTGCTTTTGGTCTAATTAGTAATTACATTTCATGCCATTGCCAGGAAAAGGAATTTTGATTTATGATTATTTTATTATGGTGAAATTGTGACTTCATACTCAAGCTTTCTTACAATTGCATGGCTTTTGTGATCAACATTGTTTGACATTGGTTTTGGATTAAGATGTGCACAAATTTTCTCTAATGCATGTCAATTGGAAACTACATAAATTCATCACTTATTTATTGAATATTTCAGTGAGGAAAAATTACACATCTACCCTTACATTTTCGAGTTATTGTGCATCTTCTTTCCGTCGCATTTCATGTCAGATTTGGCTATGGATTTCGCACTAGATTGAATGAATATGAAATAATCGAGATTTTATTACATCATTGCTTCCCTGTGGACACGACCCACTCATCTGCGAGTGGTTTAATTTTAATTTTAATTATTTTGTTAAGCGATTTTCCACCACTTTGATCCTACAATGATAAATCATCTTAATACATCATTCGAAAGCGAAAACCGTCTTATCAGTCACCTAGGGTCATAGAAACCTGAAGTCTATTTTAACGGTCGCCTAGTGAGTCTTTCACTCTTTCACAAGATGCTTAGCACTTAGAGTCCTTCTCGAGTCTTGGGTGGGTTGGGTAGCTGTAAAATGTTATCCCGAAACTCTCAAACTAAAAAAGTCCAAAAAAAAAAAAGAAAAGAAGAAAAAGAAAAAAAATATACCTTCCCTTTTCAAATAAGGTGAGGGCTTAGGCGGTCTACATTCTGGCAGACACCCAGGCACTATCAAGTTTTTGTAACCAGGTCTTGGGTTGAAATTTTCTAAAGCAACCAACAAATCGTGCCTAAGTGATTAATTCCTAATTCTACTTTTATACATAGCATTTAGGATAATTTTGCTAGGGACTAGCAAAAAGTATGCATGGGGGTATGATAAACAAGCATTAATTTATGATAAAATGCTTATTTATGATAGTTTCTAGAACTAGCATTACATATCATAGTATAAATATTACATAACATTCATTGCATTGCATTTAGGATAGTTTGTATATTCTATCTATTAATTCCAACATTTTATATGGCTAGGAGGTAGTGCGACATCTTTACGGGTATCGAATGAAGAATCTGACCATACAGATGGATCCGGAGCAACGATCGCAATCCGTCAACGTGAAAATCACCCCAATCCGAGCTCCGTGGCACCCTCTACAAGAAGAAGAAGATGGATGGCCCAGATGGCACCACATGGCACCATCCAGGCTGCCTTACCTGAGCTACCTTGCCCCAGCTTCATGTAAGGAACAATCCCGTTGGATCTCAATCCAACGGCTGAGACACGAGTTACATCGGCCGATTCTCCCCTCCAAATCACAACAGTGAAGGCTTCATCACGACCATTGGATCTTCATCCAACGGTCGAGCCGTGTGACTGCACTGCTCTCCATGCGACCATCCAGCACATTGGCCAAATGGTAGTGCACCCACTCTTCAAACGAGAGGTGTGGGTTCGAGCCGTAATCCTCCATGCCCGCTACAGTGCCAGCAAAAATTCAAGCATGATCTGACGCCACCTAGTAACATGAGGACGCACGCCAGATCGCACATACGCAATCAAAGGTGCTCATTTAAGATGACTGGATGTGCTGTTAGATCTTCGAGGCACATGATCCACACGCATTCAAACCAATGAAGGCACGATCCATAGATGCCTCTCAACCATGCGATTAAAGATCCCACGGCTGCCGCGATTCCTCCATTAAGCACGTGCTTCCTCCTCACGATCTCAACCCTCCGCACTTGATCCAACGACTGAAGTCTTTCGTGCACTGTGCTAGTTGCATCCTCACCTCCTCATGCCAGCAGAGGCGCTTGAATATGTAGCAACACCCCCGACAGGTCTTTATCAATGTTTTAACTGTCGCTGAGGACCCGTGCGTGCAAAAGACCTCCATTCCTCCACTATATAAACCCCATGATCCCTCCCCATCCAACCATCTCTACCTACGCTACTCTCACCTACTCCTAAGCTCTAGTAGCCTACCAAAGCTCCCTTAGAGCCTATTCCTGAGCTCCAAAGTTCTCCTATTAGTGTAATGCTCCTATACCCCATCAAATATTCATCCTCCATCTCACCACCTTCATAGGAAGCCTCAGAGCCATCCTTCCACCTCCATTCCAGTAGAAGATTGCCTCCATCTCCTCATCCCCATTCCAGAGCCTCAGTGAAGCATTCCTCTACCTGACGTCCTCCTGCATCTCACCTCCGTTGTCAACACCTCACCTTCTTTGTCCAAGCTGCCACCAAGCGCCATCGTCTCGCCAAACAGTCGATTTTTGAGATTTCTTCTCACCTCTATCTCTTTTGTATTTCTTAGCATATTGTAATAAACATTCACATGATATATCAAATTTGTTTCCATCTCCTTTGTGAGTTATCTTGCTTGTTTTTTTTACAAAAACACCAAAAAAATCACAAAACCCTAAAACATCGAAAGGAAATGACACAAAATGCGGATTTCAATGAAAGTAAATGTTGCCTCCCTGTGTTTCACCTAGGACTCCCTTGGAATCATTTTCAAATTTCAAATTTGAAATACGATTCAGGGCCTATATTTGATAAATACACCTCTCCAACCTCCTTAGAGACACTAATTATTTTTTCAAAAGTCACGCTAATCTATGATACAGAAACCAAGGAGTTGGATGAGTTGGGAATTGATTGGGTCTATCCTATGAGCCAAGAACCCAAGCCCATGCCTAATAAGGATACCTTCTTAAGCTCAAGATCTAAAAATAGGTTAGATCCATGTCAGGTTGCTGATTCTACACATCTTGATTCTCTCCGTGGTGGAACTCCTAATCCAAAATCAGATTCGAAAACTTATTCTTGCAAATTCTCCGATGATTTCGAATCCGACTCTAATTTCAGAGAACCTTTGTTTCCTGACAACTATGAACCAATTTACGACCTCAGCATCCATGATCCGTCCTTTGACTCTGACTCGGTGGTCCCTGACCCCGAGATCATTGATTCAAAATCAAGTTCCATTGAGATGGAATCATTCCTTTTTTATCTTCAGGATTCAAAAACAGTAAGTACCGAGAGTGTCTACAATCCAGAGTTCGAATCTTTTCTTGAATCAGATTTTCATGACCCTATAAGCACTCTCCAAGCATTTACTTTTGATTTTGATGGGTATTATGAGGACTCTCTAGATGAACCTACTTTTGAATCCTTTCTAGAGGAGCCCTCAACTCACAAAGTCTTCAAAGAAGCCACCTCTTCAAATCCACATACAGAACCTTCTCAAATCCAAACCCAACTCCAACCTGCAACCAGATCAACTTCTACTCGAATTCTCCTCTCGATGATCTGGTCGCATATGCTCCTTCTTTTTATCGGGTTTCAAACATCGATCAAACTACTAATCATGCCCCATCTTTCTCTGATCACTCGTGTAGGGTTCCTACATCCTCCACTGATGCTTTTTCTTTTAAGGATCCCTACTCTAATCAAGCTTAATCGAATCAGCTAAACCCTGGATCTTCAGTTCCACATCTATTTGATCCTCAAAGCATCTGGTGGGCTTCGCATCTCTTGATTCACATCCATCAACCCACCAGATTGATTGCATTTGGGCTGCATCATCAGCCTGTTGATCTGAACAAGCACCTAGTTGGACCAAATAGGCTATTGATCAAGGTGCTTGTTCTATAAAATTCTGCTGATTTGACTACTCCTCCATGATCATCTTCTGCTCGGCTATAGGTATTGAATTTAGCGCATAACGAGAGGCAACCAGTCATTCCAAAAACCTAAGACCCTTCTGATCATCTTTTTGAGCTACACATCTACTGCACTCAGAGTTCAGAGTTAGAATAGTCGATCCCACCTTTGGTATTCATACCAGAGCTTGAAATCGTCCACAACAGTCATCCTGACCCATTCACCCACCCGTCTGATCCTATTCTAACCTTTGAACCCAACTGATTTCATACCCTTCAGTTTACAATGAGGACATTGCAAAACTTAGGCTTGGGGGGTTGTTAAAGTGCAGCTACATAAAAATTCAAGTTTCTAAAGGGTTCTCAAAAAAAAATTACTCACAATCAAAAAACCAAAATAAATAAATAAATAAAAATTGAAAAAAAACAAAAAATGGAGAAAGGGGAGGAAATTTTGTGAGCTTAATTGCATATCATTTTTAAGGAGGAAAAGAGGAGGTGATTTAAATGTCAAAAAGGAGCCACTTTTTGAAACAAAAAGTGATAGTCATTAGTAAATGATTATGGAATCTACTTAAGTTCAAGACCAAATCAAAAGAAAAAAAATTAAGTCCTAGAGTACTAAAGAGATAGAGATTAGTATGAGTGTTGATCTTAGGCCTCTAGGACTTGTTTTAGGCTTAAAAATTCAAGTATCCATTAAGATCTGGATAGTCCTCAAGAGGTTGAGGAAAATGCAAAGCTTATGTATTAGGTCTAAGGCTTAGGGAGTATTCTGGTTTGCAGGACTCGGTAACCTAAGCACCCTAATCCACACACAAGTCTGCTTCAGTGTGCTTAATAATCAAAATCACGCAAAAGCGTTTATTCTGTTCTGAAAAAGCTACTTAGATTAGGAGAGGCTTATCAACACAGGTTGATTTGGATGAGTTCCCAACACAGTGAGGAGGGAAATTCTCCTCGAAGATGTGCAATAACATACCGTCACCTCGGTGCTTGTCTCTTAGGATATCTAAATATCCTACAGAGGGCATGTAAGCACTTTGTGCTGGTTCAGGTGCCGTGGGTAGGATTATCCCAAAATGTCGATTGCCATGGCTTGAATTTAGCTACAAAATGCCATGGGTGGCACCCTCTAGAAGTGTCGAAAGCTAAGGTTCTGGGGATTGCCATGGGTGGTGCTATCTCGAAGCATCGATTGCCAAGGACCCTACGAGGATTGATGGTAGGGACTAGGAATCCGATACAGATCATGTTTTTGAGCCAATCCGAAGTTAGAAATAAAGAAAAGAAAAAGAGAGAGAAAGCTCTCCAAATATGCAAAAATTATCCTACCCCTCTCACTTATAAAAATGCATTACAAACTGAACTGAGACTAACCATGTTACAAGCACAGGTGCTTTAACCGCTCGGTTCAACGAACCTTAGGATAGTTTCTGTGGGCCTTAGAAACCTTCGTGGCAGACTGAGGCTAAAGCTGGTTAGGTCTGGATCTTGGTTGGTACTTGAGTACCTCTAGGCTATTATTAGCATTTTGACCTAATTTCTAAAAAGAAGAAAGAATCAGGACTTTGAACATCAAAAGTATGGTCTAGAACTCAACTTAATTCCATAAGATTTTAATAAGGAACTAGTAAAGGTTAGGCATGGGGGTATGATGATAACGTCATCATCAGCCATATCTAGCTTTAATTAGTCACAATCAATTGATAAGTGCTCCCACATAACTGGCAAAGAGCCGTAATTTAGTGCATATCCATTCTGAGAGATAAACATGTAAATGGGGGTAAAACTGTAGTTTTAATAGAATAACTTAATTGCAAAGATATCATAAGGTTTCTCAGAGGTTAATTAAAGGTCAAATGGTCATAAATGTCTAATAAGTGGGTTCATGCAGACAGAAATGGGTTTTCACGTGTTTTGAGAATTAAACGACATCTGAAACCCTAAAAATAGAGCCTCTTAATTAATTGAGGCTTTTATCAATATAAAATTCACCTAAACCTTCTAAAAATCATAGACAAATATTCTATAAGATTTGGTACCTTTGCTTTGACCATTGGAACCTAATTTGACCTAAAATAGAGTCTTAGAAGGATAATTACCCTAATTTGGGTTTCTATACAATTTACCTAGTCAAACTTGGTCAAAAGCTAAATCCTACTTCACCATTAGATTCCTTGAGTCCAAATTACATTTGTACTAAAATTTGGGTCCAATCAGAGATCATCTTGACTAAGTTTGCATTTTGCTCTAGTCGGACTCTTTTCTCTCACACACATGCTCCTAACTTTTGAATTCTTTGCAAGGACCCCTCCCAATTTATTCATGCTCTTCCTGAAAAGTCCCTACCACCATCATTGTGTGAACCCACCAAGAGCCGACCTTCAATCAGGGTTTTCTCCTTGATTTCACGGAGAAACTCTTCCAGAATTGGAAGGGAGACTCCTGAGGAGATCCCCTTGCATCTAAGCTCTTTCATGATCTTCCTAATTCGCCCAAGAGTCCATGCAAACTCTCGGAAATCCTAAACCTATTCATGAATTTAGAGCTTTCAGGCATGGTTTCCAAGCTTGAAACTTGACCCTTTGCCCTATAAATGAACCCCTAATACATTCCTTACTTCCTTAATAAGGTTTGGGGCCAAAAACCTCTTCCTAACCCTACCTCCGGCCCCTCACCGACCAAGCTCGGACGGTCCTCCATCCCCTTCATTCTACAGGCAGCCAATGGCCAAATTGGCCTGCCCATCATCTTCCTCGTCTTCCTCCGCTCCTCTCTAGTCAAAGCGAGGGTTGTCCTCCCCGTTCCTCGCCACTGTCTCTCTCAAGAGATCTTCATCTTCTCCATCACCAGCGTGCCCAAGCAGACGCAGATCCTACCCGCTTTGTCGAATTAGATTAGGTAGTTAGGTTAGCTAGATCCTTAGGTTAATTTCTACCATCCAAAAACCCAAAATCACCCCTCAACACATACGCACGCCGTCATCTCCCTTCGCTTTGGCCACCTCTCCGGCAAGGCTTTCCCGTCACCTCACACCTCCAAACGCCTCACCAACAAGCCTTACACCTCCGCCTCATCCTTCCACACTGAACCCCCATCTTTATTTCACATTCCATTCACCCACGCAATCCCCTCGAACAAACTCACCTTCGCACTCACTTCTCGACTCTGTCCGGCCACCATACACCTTCACATGCCACGAGACCATCCCCATTACATTCACCAACATTCAGCGAACCTTCTAAGATGTTTTTTCATGGTCGAAAGGCTTTATTCTTGATTTCAGGTCTTCCATCAGAGCTCCATCGCCGCAGCTTATCTTCGACGTCGTTCTTCATGTTCTAAGCCTCGTGAGCACTAGATGCGACTTCCAGGAAATGCAGATACACCCCAGGCATCACTCCTGCTCATCGATTGAGGACTCCATCAGCTGCATCCACCCAATTAAGCGAAAGCACAGCTGCAGTAGTGCATGAAGAAGAGCCTGTGGGATTAATAAGTCCCACATCGTTCGTGGAAGAGCATCTACCTACACATATATTGATTTTTTGATACAGTCTTAGTGCCTCAAGACACATGGGGTGAGGTCCCACTACACCCACACTTAACTCGACCAGACTAGCCTTACACTCCTCGACTGTGACCTTACGCCTGCAGCCCTAGACCCGGGTACACGATCCAAATACTCGATAGGCCTGTTTTAAGAGAAAGAGAGGAGGAAGGTAGAGAGAGCAAGGGAGGGGTGGGTTTTGCTCCTCTGTGCATTGGACAATACTTGGTCGTGAGAGAGGACCCTTGTGCTCTTTGAAGAAAGAAGAGAAGGCTATGAAGAGTGAAGGAAGGGCTTTTAAGGCTGAAAAGAAGAGGCCAAGAAAGAAGAGAGAAGAAGAAGAGAACAATAGAAGAAGATCATATAGAGCATTGTAGCAGGAGACATTTAAGACGTCTTATTCTCATATTAGACATCTGAGTTCTGTTCATTTATTTGACATTATTGAGTAATTGATATACATGTGCTTAGACTAAAATTGCTGATCTAAATCACCATTATTTTATCTTAATTATCATTTTGGTATCATAAAGTCTTAAAATACTGATGTTATTCATTGAATATCTAATGTGACAGATTAGCATTTATTGAATATCATTATTCTTGGCTTATTTTTATGCTCATTTATATGTTAATTGAGATTTGTGCGTGAATTCCTATTTGCACCCTGTGTTCGACCTCGGACTTCATTTCTAGATATTCGAGATATAAATTTCATTTGTTGATAAGCAATTTTAACTTTACTGCAATGCAATGATTTTAAAACATCGATTTTGCACATCAACAAAGATGTAAATAGATTAGTCTAATTATTCACTTATTTGCATAGTTCATGCATTGCATTTATATCTAAATGCATTTAGAATTAACTTAGAATTACATGCATTTAATTAGTTAACCAATTAAGCGCATTACATGCATTGTTTTAATTTAACATAGAAGTTAAGGGATTGCGCATAAATAATCATAATATTTTATTGTTATTTTATTCTTCTTCTACAGGTAACGGCTGCGCTTCCTCCTCTTGTGCCCATTCACTCACAGCTACCAGCATTCATCCACCGTGAAGTGGATCTACACCCGCCTCTTGCATTTCAAATCCACCACCTACAGCTACAAAGAGAGCAGGAGTCGACCATGCTGATGGAGGCCACCACCCATACCACCACCATGCATTGTTCATCACCACGGGCCTCCACTGATGAGTTCCACCACACCATGGGCTGAAGAGGCGACAGCTTGCCGTGCCAGGCAGGTGAACTTGTGCCAACATTGTGCGTGAGCCTTCACAGCTCCACCTCACCGTGAGCGTGGCTGCGTCGGCCTCGTGAATACCTTCTTCTCCATCATTTCCCATTTTCTCACAAACATCCACCACTACCTTCCACTATTCATCTTCTTCTACTTTTTTCTCTGCAACCAAAACAAACCCAATAGCACCACCACCACCTGCTTCCCCTCCACCTTGCCAAAGTCACCTCCAACACACTACTTCACCTCCTCGCATGCCACCCCTCTCATGCATGAGCCTCTGCGCACACCTAGCACCCATCTTCACCGCACGCGCCCTCACACATGTGCGGCAGCTAGCAGTGCACGCCTCCTCCCATCGCATCTCCTCCCACGCATAGTCGCACACTTCTCCAGCAGACCGCATGCGCATGCCTAGCTATGCATGCGCAGTAGCAACAACCACCGCGCATGCACCTCTTTAGCAGCTCGCACGTGGAGTAGCTCCAACCGCAGCAGTAAGCTGCCAAAACCCATCACCTTCCACAGCTCTGTTTGACCACCTCGGACCCCCTCGCACTTTTTCACGACCACCATCGCGAAGCCCTCGCATCACTCATCTCCTCTGCCAAATCTCGCCTCTAGCCGAGGCCTCATCCGTGCGCGAGCAAAAGGGGAAGATTTCCCCTATTTTAGGTTGAAATAGTTTCTACATCTAATGCCATTGCCACTTTTGATTTTTTTAATTAATTAAATATTCTGGTGAGTTTATGCAAAGGACCTCCCTCTTTCTCAAAAATGTCATTTCAGCATTAGCTCTTGTTGTTTACTTAATCTGAAAGTGATTTTGATTCAGTTTCTTGGAGAAATCATTCATGAACAATTTTTTATTCTCACGAGTTAGTAATAAGCATTGCCTCCCTATGGACACAACCCACTCCTTTGGGAGTGGTTTATTTAATTTGTTTTGATTGTGCATTTTGCTACTCCACAATTGATTTCTATTCTACAATGCAATATTAGATAATAATTTTCGTGCACCATTTTAATGCTCGATCAAATGGTGTCATTGCTTGGGAGGCAACAGACCTAATAAGCTCATATTCATTCTTTTGTTCATGCTGATTTAAATTTTTAAGTCATATTTAATCTGTTCTATCTGATTTGGTGCAATGTACGCATATTACATACAAGTTGTCGCACTGGCCTCAACAACGTTGTTGTGGACTTTGTTTCCACTGCCTAGAGGAGAGACCGAGCTTTGCATCTACGAGGAGGAGCTTGAACATTAGTGAACCTTGTTGCCACCAGCTGGGAGGACGACATCCAGAGTGATCATCCTCATCTCCATTGAATTTTCTATAGATAGAATTTAGGTTTTAGAACTTTATTTTTCTTTATTTATTTTCTTGCACATTCATTTGGTTTGAGACCCTTGTTCTGGGGTACATTTTAGGGGTTTGTTCCCAGACCTTGTTTTAGACTCATGTTAGGTAATTTTTTAGGAGCATGTTCCCTTTTCTTTAGATCTAGGATTTCATTTCATTTTGTGGTTGTTTACCCTTTCCTTTCTTTGTGCATAAGTAGTGTAGATAGATATAAAAAAAGAAAAATATGAACTACCTATATCTAGAAGCTGTATGTCATTAGGACGATCATCTAGGACTGCTTGAACAACCTCTAGATTTCATTTCTTGCATATGTGTTCATATCATTGCTGATTGCAAGAGGCAAGGGATGTTTTCTTGACTTTGCATCCATATTTGTTCACGCATTGCATGTGCACCTTAATTTCAAAGACCACCAAGTTTGATTTTAATTGATTTAACAAGTCGTCACCTTTAAATTAGGAAAAGGAGTTAACTAAAGGAGGGACATTAAAACCAAGGACTTGAATTGATAATCTCACACACGTTTCAAAAATTAAAAAAAACATTTTTTGGTGTATGTACACTTTTCTATTTTGTTGCACCAAAGCACCCATATAAATAGTTTTAGGTCATGGACCCATCAAGACAAGAACTCTCCTACCGTTCGATTCTAAAGTGTTCAGAACTTGAGATCAAGGGTTTCATAACTCAAAGGAGGGGGATACCTTGTCATGGATTTTTTAGGGTAGTTAAGAAGCATCGCGAAAGCAAAGCTTCAAAGGAAGGCTTAGGCCTACTTGCATCCCTCGATCTTCCATCCTTGGAGTACTTTACCATTTGAACCTTAGGGAAGAGCACTTAAGCTCCAACTAGGTCTTTTTAGTCATTACATAGGTCGACAATAGGCAGGTAAATTGATTGAACAAATTGTATTGTCACCTACAATCAGGCGTAAGACCAAATGCCTAAATTGGTAAAGACCTAAAAAGTCCTTTGATTTGTGTTTGTATTGTGAAGAATCTGACTTGGGTGTGAGTTAGAATGGACCAATTTGATCACCTCTCTTTCACCTCTTGCCCACACCCTTACCCCCAATTTGCGATCTTTGATCCCATAGACTGAGATGGTCCATCCTTTGATGGACATAATGATAGTCATTGGGATCCTTTTTACTCCTACTATAGGAGCATTGGCCTAGTTAAGCCCCAAATCAGTGAGCATAACCTAGGAGCGGGATTTGCCTTGCCCAATATCCCACACACAATAGAAATACACAACCTATCCTCCCTGAAAGATTTTAATTGCTGGATAGAAACTCCTAGGTACTATAAGCCTAAGCCTGACTTCTCTCCTGGTAGTAATGATGACCTCTCCTCCTTGAAGATGGAAATACAGAAAATTCAAGATGAAATGATGAAATTATTAGGAGAATCTTCGAGAGCAGGCCAACAAGAAAAAGAAGACATTAGCCATGCAACCTACCCCATTGAGGATGACGTGCACCCCTCTACTCTAGATGCATCTCCCATGGGAGAGCCACACCCTAAGTTGGAGGGGAATTTTGGGGTTTATGTAAGGGAGAATAGATACTTTTCGAGGATTGACTTTGAAACCTCCTCACTAGATGATACTTCCTTGAGAGGTCCACGCCTTAAGTGGAAAGAGGGTATGAATCAAAGTAGCTACCATTTGGATTTAGAAAGGTGGTAGCTGAAGGAAGATGATGATCATGTTGAGTATCCACATGGATTATATTGGAGTCAAAAGAAGGGAATGATGGTACCATTGGAAGACCTCAACCTAGATGACAGTATTTTCGTGACATTTGATAAAGTGGGTTAAAGTGAAGTTGTTAATCCCACCCTCCCTTTTGATCATGAGATGGAATTCAAGGCCACCCTTAGGGAACCTTACCATGAAGAAATTCACCTATCTGAGGAGTCTGATGTTACTAGTGTGAACCATTTACCCCAGATAGAGAGCCCTAGGGGACCTGCCAAGATTTTAGATGATTCTAGACCTCGGGTACATGATGAATTGTATGATGAGGAGAATGATGAATTATGTGAGGAACCTACATTCAAGATTTGGAGTGACACTAAGGGTGTTATGTTTTATTTGAAGAATTAACTCCCGAGGATGTCACAAATTTGATCAAATTAGGTTTCCATAGCACATCCATCGATGATATTCTTCCTCATGATGATGAAATAATGGAAAACATGGAAGCAACTTCTGAGATTCATGTGGATTCACATATAGACTCCGAGGAGGAATTGATTAAAGAACAAGAACCTAGGGATGAGATTGATAGGGTAATCCCTAAATCTGTTGCTTCCAACCTACCTTCATTTGACTTGGAGTCACCCTCTGATTCGCCTATGTCTGAAGGTGAAATTTTGACTACATACGTTGAACTGATCACTAATGAAGCACTGGTAGATACTTGTGATATTACCAAAGATGCTAGGGACACAATTGAAGAACTGAAAAGGTTGTTAGGAGTGGACACTAAGCTGATTAGATGCAATCTAGATCTTATGTCCATCCAACAACCTCAAAACTTAGATGCCCTAGATGATCCTTGGATTAGGTAGCTACTCACTTTTCTTCTGATTGGGGGGCTTAGCGAACCAATATCTCTTGTATTGAGGTATCGGGTATGGATTGATGCTTTCTATGGTCAATCCATCGCCCTGGGGGTATATCTTTGCACTATCCCTTCCCCATTCCATTTAAAGGATCCTTGTCATCCTCTCCCTACCCCTATGGAGGCCGTTATTCCCACCTATCATTTAGAACCTCCTTCAGTGACTTGGGACGATTTCATTCCCATCTTGGTTGGTCGAGCATTTGCTATCGGGATTCATCATTAGCTCGCCAACATTCTAGGTTATCTATTTTCTAGGCCTGTGTTACTTTGCTCATTTTTAGGGCCTATTTCCTTGGTTTTGGAACCTAATTTGCAGATTCTTTGGTTACTTAGCTGCTAACAAAATAATGCCAACCCAACTCTGACCCAGGTAATACCCTTCTATGTAATGGGGACATTGCAGATTTTAGGCATAGGGGTGTGTACTTGGGGGTATACATAGCATTTATACATAGTGCATTCCTACATTTAGTTAAAGCATTCTGCACTGCATTTAAGCCTACAGTAGAATTGAGCTTAACTGGTTGGGTTCTGCATTCTTAAGCATATGACCAGGACTTTAGGTTTAGACTAAGTTAACTCTAGGTGTCAGACTTTAGAAGCTAAGTTGAGCTACTAGCTTTAGACCCTTAAGGTCCTTTATGGACTTAGAAACTTAAGTAGGAGTTAAGTTGCGAACCATTCCTCAAGAGGTTGAGGAAGGAAAGCTAGGGCTTGAGTTAAGGGCTGTGTAGTATCTGGTGTCTTTTTCTACCTTTTGGTTTACGGGTCATCGTAACCAAAGCATCCACATTTCACACATACTTGGTCTTGTGTAAATAGTGATCACCTTAATTCCTTCCATGAAGAAAAGTTGCTTCTCTCGGTTCTGACTTAGGAGAAGCTTGAAAACACAACTTGATTGGATGAGTTCTTGCCGCATGAGAGGTGAAGTATATATTCACCTTGATGACGTGATGATAACATGTCACCTCCTCGGTGCTTGTCTCTTAGGATATGCATCCTACTGGGGGCATGTAAGCGCATTGTGCGGTTCAGGTACCATGGGCAGCCCTATCTCGAAGCGCCAATTACCACAGAACCGAATTTGCTTAAGAAACCCATGGGCGATACTATCTCAAAGTGTCGATTTCCAAGAGTTCTTGGGGTCGCTATGGGTGGTTCTATCTCAAAGCATCGAAAGCCAGGCACCCTTCGGGGTTTTGTGATGGGGATAATGAATCCGACACAGACCGTGTTAATAGCTGATCCAAGGTTAGACTTAGAGGAAGCAAACAAATATATATATATATATATTACAAGAAAAAAAAATTCCTCTTACTCCCTATCGAGGTTGGCAATAATACCAATGTCAAATAACTTAGACCAGTGCACATGCACGGATGCCTTAATCTCTAGGACCAATAAACCCTAGGGTAGGCTAGAAATTATCACAACCCATTCCTGACTTCCTACAGAAATCGAGAATGGCTCGCCTCGATGAACCCCAAGACCTAGTCGTCTAAGGAGAAATAACCAATTTCATACTCATTCCACAACCACACGAGTAATGTAACTAAGCATAAAATATATAACTTACAGTAAAAGAAAGAGAATAGCAAACCACTAGATTTTTACAGGATACAACGGAAAGTACTGATACAAATATAGCCATCACAATAGAGAACTGGTGGCAATGTAACTGAAAAGAAGCTACAGGTCCTCACTACAATAAAAACTCTTTGCAGCGAAGCAAAAGAAAGGAAACTATGGCTGGCCTCGACTGGGCCCAGCGCTGTCAGCAACCGGTGGCTTTGGCTACTCAAATCCCTAACTTGAACATGGTTACAAAATCTGGGGTTAGCTAACACTGAGTAGAGTGGTGGTTAAGTTATTTACATGCAACATAATTAAGCAGTAATTAGCTAAACATTCAATTGTTGATTATTTATTTTCATCTGTTTCCAATTCTCTGGTTTATGAGTTTCTGAGTCGAGTACTCTAATCAGGTACCATGATATTGCTCAATCTTCTTGTTCCCTAAGGGAACAATCTTGCTTGTAGTTTTCCCCCAATGCAAGATGTACACGTAGCACTCTCCTGGATGGGAGAGTCCCTCGTGGTAGTCCTACACCCGGTCTACTACCCTGAGGTCACGGTCACAACGTAGCGGTGACTACGACATGCATGATAAGCACACAGGTAGCTACCCTACACTGGCACGCAGTTAGTCGTTTCAACTAGCTGGTACACCCAAACGTACAGCACGGAACAACACAGGGCCTTACCCTCTTAGAATAGGGGTCTTGCCCCTCCACAGTCTGCGTACCCTCATTTGACTATCCCAGTTTGGCCAGTGGGCCTAACAAGAGTAAGTGTAGGGCAGCCAAACCTAACCCTGGGCCCCATGGGGCGGCTAGCTCCCCCCACACTAAGTAGTTCACCTCGGCACCACGTATACGAGAGCCAAATAGGAGTCATCGTAGAGTGGCCAATCCTAACCCGGGGTCTTAACCCAAGGGGCAGCTAGCTCCCCTCTACTCTAAAGGGATAATTTCTCTCCTCTGTACCACGTATATGAGGGCCAGCTCACCTCCCTTAGCCAAGTCCGAACAGCCGCCTGTAGGCAACATATTCCAAAACCATCACGTTTTTTGTACTACAGTATTCTTAGTTTCTTTCTAAGTTCCCCATAAGGTTCGTACATAGACTTTCTCATTTCCACATCTGACTCATTAAATGCATAACGGAGGCTTAAGATTTCTCAAACGATTATTTACTACACCACAGGTATTTCCTTTCATGTCATGGTTCATTAAATGTAGTACAGGTAGCTCATGGTTTACTACTTTTAGGAAGCATCGCAGCAATTTAATCAATCATTAAATGCACATTCATTTCTTTCAGCCCTAGTGTTCATTTCACAACCTAGCGTTCAATCGAATATTTCTAAAGTAGCATACATTCATCTCTTTCAGCCTTATGGTTCATCTCACAACCTAGGGTTCAATCAAATAATTCTAAAGCATGCAATTTAATTATTAATTCTAGGAATATAGAGAACCACTCTGCCAAGTTAACCGGGTGGAATGGGGACTCGTGCGGTAGCTCCCAACATCTCTGTAGGTCCCGTATACTCTACGGACTGGAGACCTATACGATGGACCGACAAGTCAAACAAGCTCATAACTGCATAAACACTATGTCATTACATAGAGAAACTTGAACAGAATCCAATGACGTTTTGTTTGAGGAAATTCGACTCTGTTTAGGGCCCAAACAGGCCCAAAAACACAAACTCTGACCAAAATCAGACATCTGGGAAGAGTCCCAGAAGTCTTAAACGAACTCAGTGACTCACCTTGCTCAGGGCACCTTCTTTCGGACGTCTGGAACTTCGTGCAGATGTCTGAGAGTGTCTTCAGACATTTGGAGACACTCCAGGACATCTAAAACTGCCTCAATCCTCGCACCGATGTGCCTCCCCAACCCCTGACATACGTATGCACGGTTAAACTTGTCAGGAAGAGAAATAAATGTAAATTGTGTGCTATCAGACGTCTGGACAGACATCTGATGGTCTCTATAGACATCTGATTCTGCGGAAAAATGACTCCGCAGAACCTTTTACGAGCTTTCTCTCCTGTAGAAGCTACAATAGCTGTAGCACCTCCCCGTCTCCCTCACGAGCCCTCTGCTCTCAGGCCTCCGGTCTCCTCTACTCTCTGCTTTCTCCTTCTCTTGCTCCCTGCTCTCCCACTCCTCTCGGCTGCATTGTGGGATGGATGGAGGAGGAGCGAGGAGTTTATATGGAGATGGACAATGTGGGGGAGGGGTAAGGTGGAGGTGGAGGGAATGGGGAGGGTGTCATGGGTGAGGGATGGGGTGGCGTAAGGGGTGAGGGGGTAAGGTACGGTGAAGGGGCTGTATGTGTGTGGGGTAGGGATGGTGTGGGAAAATTATGGGGACACACCTGCAAGTTCTCATTTTCCCTCGCACAACCAAAACAAAACCTAGGGGTTAAAATTACACAAAAACCCCTAAAAATTTTGGAAATGCCAAATGACCCTTGGGAAGGGTCATTTCAGAAATCAAGAAAATTTATGCCTATAACTTATCCTTAACCGACCTAGTTTGTAACTTAACAACTACTTGAGAACCCTAGGTCTAAAATCTATAACTTAACATGTTTCTAAGGGAAGACTGATTAGGTTGCCTAGTCTATTTGGAGAGCTGGGTTATTGCTTGAGTTTGCTGGGGACTAGCAAAAGCTAGGCATGGGGGCATTTGATGATCCCATATTTATGGGCTAATTAGTTAAGTAAATGCCTAGACATCAGATTAATATTGCTTATAAATGGCATACAATAAGATGAAAATAGATTAGTCTAATTATTCACTTATTTACATATTTCATGCATTGCATTCATATCAAAATGCATTTAGAATTAACTTAAAATTGCATGCATTTAATTAGTTATCCAATTAGGTGCATTACATGCATTGTTTTAATATAACATAGAAGTTAAGGGTTTGTGCAAAAATAACCATAATATTTTATTATTATTTTATTCTTCTTCTTCTACAGGTATCAGCTATGCTTCCTCCTCTTGCACCCATTCACTCGCAGCTGCCAACATTCATCCACCGTGAAGTGGATCTACTCTCGCCTCTTGCATTTCAAATCCATGACCTACAACTACAAAGGGAGCAAAAGTCGACCATGCTGATTGACGCCACCACCCATACCACTACCGTGCATTGTTCATCATCGTGGGCCTCCATAGCCAAGTTCCAACACACCGTGGGCTAGTAAGGTGGCAGCTCACCACGCCAAGTGGGTGAACTTGTGCCAAACTATGCGTGGGCCTTCACAGCTCCACCTCACCGTGAGCATGGCTACACCGGCCGCATGAATACCTTCTTCTCCACCATTTCCCATTTTGTCACAAACATCCACCACTACCTTCCACTATTCATCTTCTTCATCTCCTTTTTCCTCTACAACCAAAACAAACCTAACCGCACCACCTCCTCCTGCTTCGCCTCCACCTTGCCACAATCACCTCCAACA
This sequence comes from Thalassia testudinum, assembly GCA_037157565.1. Lineage (NCBI taxonomy): Eukaryota > Viridiplantae > Streptophyta > Magnoliopsida > Alismatales > Hydrocharitaceae > Thalassia > Thalassia testudinum. The sequence goes on along the minus strand of JAZHRO010000035.1, from coordinate 5,904,294 downwards.
CACCGCTTCACCTCCTTGTACGCCACCCTCCTCGCACGTGAGCCTTTACGCACGCACACCTAGCACCCATCCTTACCGCACATGCCCTCACACCCACGTGCAGCAGCCAGCAATGCGCACCTCCTCTTGTTGCATCTCCTCCCATGCACAGCCGTGCACTCCTCCAGTAGACCGCACAGGCGTGCCTAGCCGTGCCCGTGCAGCAGTAGCAGCAATTGTGCACACGCCTCTTCAGCAGCCTGTGCGTGGTGTAGCTCCAACCGTAGCAGCAGGCCACCAAAACCCATCACTTTCCACAGCTCCGTCCGACCACCTCAGGCCACCCCACACTTCACCGTGACCGCCATCGCGAAGCCCTCGCCTCACTCATCTCCTCCGCCAAATCTTGCCTCCAACCAAGGCCTCATCTGTGAGCGAGCAAAAGGGGAAGATTTCTACTATTTTGGGTTGAAATAGCTTTTACATCTAATGCCATTACCACTTTTGATTTTTTTGTTTATTAATTAAATATTATGGTGAGTTTATGCAAAGGACCTCCTTCTTTCTCATAAATGCCATTTCAGCATTAGCTCTTGTTGTTTACTTAATCTGAAAGTGATTTTGATTCAGTTTCTTGGCAAAATCATTTGTGAACACTAATTTTTTATTCTCACAAGTTAGTAATAGGCATTGCCTCCCTATGGACACGACCTACTCCTTCAGGAGTGGTTTATTTAATTTGTTTTGATCGTGCATTTTGCCACTCCATATTTGATTCCTATTCTACAATGCAATCTTAGATCATATTTTTCGTACACCATTATAACGCTCAATCATGGCCTAGCCATAAATATATAAATTAGTATATAATTTATACAAATCATTCTAGATGCATGACTACACTATTAATGTAATATTTACAAATCTAAATGCACCTAAGTTTCTACGGAACCCACATAATAGGTATTTTTACATAAAATAATGTAGACTTATCAGTGGGTAAAATGAAATCTAATGGATGGGTAAAAGTGCACTTACAGTTTCCTCTAGCTATACTTTACTCCAATCTACTACCTTTGGCTCACCTTGATTGGCTACCTGCAAATAGTAGATTAAAGAAAAGATAGGTTAGAAGATAAGTAAATGTAGGAAAAAGATAGATACACAATTACTTGTGATAAAATACCTATTTATGTGTATTCTTCGACATGTAGATGCCTTTAACACTATAAATACTTCATAATAGCATCGTCAAGCATTTAGTGTATATTTTCCAATTTGTATATTAATTTTCTTATTTTATGGTTAGGGGACAGGACAATACATTTTTAGGCCTCAGATTGTAGATCCAACCATACGAAAATGATCAGGGTGATGATCGGAGTCCAACACCTCTGAAATCACCTCGATCAAACCTCCGTAACATCATCCACAACCCAGAGAAGGTCAACGACCAAGAGACAAGGTGACACAAATCAAAACCTTAAACGAAAAATTTGAATGCACGGATGGGTTCAAGTAGACGATCGCAGCCCAACGTTGTAAAAATCAACCTGATTGGACATCCGTAGAGTTCCCTATGAGCTAAAGAAGATAGACGTCTCTGATGTGTCATGTGGCACCATCAGAGTAGCATGCAACCACCCCAACATACCCTTTACATTTCTGAAGGTGTGCTCAATGTTTGATCTCAGCCTTTGGATCACCATCCAACGGCTAAGATGGATTTGCACCACACCTCTACAATCCAAGGGAAAGCCACGTTAAATCACAACCATTAGATGAAAATCTAATGGCCACAATCATGTGGCCATTGACTGCAAATGATCAATCTTCTCGGTACATCCACGCCCTTGGCACAATGGTCACTTGTGCACGTCTTAAACAAGAGGCATGGGTTTGAGACCCCAATGGATCCTCCTTAACATGATGGGAGTAAAATTCGGTTATGCGATCACAATTGAGTGGCTGAGAAGCAGCCACGTCATCCAACAAATGAGAGATCGTGCAATCCAAGCACCATCTAACGTGCACTAAACGCGCGACTTCTAATCATTGATCACGCGATCAACAGTGTTGATGGATCCCCACTAGCGCACACATGCTATGTACGATTAGGGAGTGTGAACTCAGCGTGATTATAGCTGTGGATCCCCGATCCATCAGCTATGATGCTTTCTCACAATCTTGAGGGCACACTACACGTGATTTAGATGCGTGGATCTTGACAAAAGCCATTTTCATGCAATTTGAAAGTCGTTGGAATCGTAGTATAGTCGTGCAAAAATGTTCGTCAAAAATTATGTTTGTAAAAATAACGAGACTTTGAGTCTCTATCGTTTGTCTCTACGAGGCATTTGTTTACTTCTGAAATCAATCTTCTATTTCTCTACCTTGTTTAGAATTGCATGCCGGTTCATGATTATTACATAGTTAAGTACGACATGCTTAGTTGCAAGAATATTAGGAGTTAGAAACAAGCAACTTGAATCACGCAAATATAATATTAATCAATAAGCTCATGGTGATTTCAAACACATAAAGAGATATATATATAAAAATGCATTTTCGTTCATTCATTGGGGAGCTGTTTGCACAAGAAATCTAGAGGAAAGCTTATACATAAATGCTTGAAACGAAAACCTAGCTACCAGAAAATGACTGCATACAAGAATCAATGGGGGGATTTCGCATGCATCATTGGGGGAGAAGCTAAGACTACACTACTAAGCAGTAATGAAAGTAGTAAAAATCATGGAGAGCATAAACTAAATCTAGCAGAATAGAGGGCATTCAGGGTTGGTCCCTAATGGCCTTGGAGTGGTCGGGAGAAGAATGAGGGGCGGCCAATGTAGCTTAGGCCGACCCTTGGAAAGAGGGAGGATTGACCCAGCATCCCAGCATGATGTCCTCCATGATGGTGGTGAGCTCGTGGAGGTGGAGTAGCTAACCTAAGTGAAGGTAGGCATGCATGGAGCTAATGAGGTGAGTGGTGCCAATGAAGCCAAAGGATGTGAATGAGCGCAAATGGCCACCCCTTAGGTCTTTTTATAGACCTAAGGGAAGCTCTCTAGAGAATTATGGAATTCTCTATAGAGGCCTATGGTGGGAGCTCGTGAGAGAGAGAGGATGGAAGGTGGTTTTTAGATCCACCAAATGTGGATCTAAAAATTGAATGGCTCTTGGTTGCTAATTTTGGCAACCAAGGCAACCACACATGGTAGAGAGTTCTAGCGAACTCTAGGCTAGGTATTTCCATGTGGATGGTGTGTGTGGGTGTGTTTCGGTGTGTGTGGGTCGAAACTTAGGTGGCTAGGTTGATTAGGTTAGGTTCTAGTGGGTTTAGGTCAAGGTATGTCTCAAATTAGGGTTATAAACCCTAATTCACTAAGGTAAAGTGCAATTAAACTTAATACAAGCTTAATTAGGTGTGTGGAAACTTAATTGAGAGTAAAACAACTCAATTAATTTATGTCTAGGTCAATTGGACTCTCACTGAGTCCAATTGGATAGTGTGTGCTGAGATCAGGGCTCAATTGGACTCAATGAGTCCAACTGAATAGGCTGATGGAATTGACTAAGATCCAAGTCAATTAGGTTTAGTGAGGACCTAATTAGGTCCTTATGGAGGTCTAGAGGTGATGTACTAGGGTTTGGACACCTTAATTTAGGTTCCTATGGGGTTGGAATTGGGTTTAGGGACCTAGAGATCCAAGATCAAGACTTAAATCTCAAAAGAGGAACTAGAGAGCAATATCAGACGTCTAATAATAGTGTCAGATGTCTTATACTCAAAAATCAGAAGTCCAGACTTGTTGTCTGGACGTCCAATCAGAGTCAGGGGGGATTTTAGGTTCTATTTTGGGTATTCTGCAGAAATTTGACATCTAACAAAGTGTCTGGACATCCAATAACACTGCAAAAGTGGGTTTGAGGTGTGCGGGAGATGGCTAAGGGTCCTGGACATCCTATAACTTATCTGGACGTCCAGATAAGGGTTGAAACTAGGGTTTTAGGGCTTCCTAGGGTGTTGTGACCTATTCTAAGGGTGGCTGAGGCTTGGGGAAGTCTCTAGGCTATCCTAAGGCTAGGATGGACCTAAGCACTTCACATTTTACTACTTTATTCCTACTTAATAGAATAGCAAACTTTTAACCCCCTTACATTATTTCTCTTATATCTAAACTAAGCCTTCTGCTCCAGCTTTGCTACAACTCCAGTTATTCTTGATCCAGCTTCAGATCCTGCTCCAGATCCAGCTCCAGATCTACTTATTGCCTACAATAGACATAATGCACTTAATCAGCACATTATAACATTATTTTATGCATAGTTAAAGAAGAGCAGTAAAGATTCAGATAATGCCTATGCATGCGTGAATAACCCTAACTTATGCTAAGTCCTAGCTTAATCTTGGTCAATTAAGACCTATGATTGCTGCGCAATCATACCCCCATGCCTAAATCTTGCTAGTCCCTAGCAAATGCAAGACTAAATTATTTACAGCAAAGGTCCTTAAGGGACTGATTATTTTATCAAGTGTATGCGTAGAGATTTTTCTCCTTTCTGTTTTCATCCTATGCTCTAGAAATCCAGACAATCATGAAAGTGCAGCTATGTAGCTTTTGTAACGGATTCAAGTGAAAAACTAATTCACCTCTAAAGCCTGTACTTGACCCCTAATAAAAATTCTAGCAGGATAGGCGGACTTTTTCCCTTGGGGTATTCAGGATGTTCTATGAATTCCACCCCAGCTTTTGGATCAGGTAGAGAATCTCTGAGGGAAAGGACTATATATTTGGTGGCTCATTCGCACTTGGTGCTACATAGAGACTAGTACTACAGAATCTAGATTCCCAGATTACTAAGTGACTCAACTCAGAGAAAGACGAGAAAAACTATGCTCTCTTTTGATTCCTTTGTATCTATTCTCTCTTACTCTTTTTCTTTTCCTTTTCTTTTCTTTCGTAGAGCTCACAACTTCTCCAGATTCACGTATATGACCTGTATTTGGTGGTCTCACTAGGCATTAACACTTTAATTGAGTTCTCATAACCCTATCACTAAGTCAAAATTTCTCAGCCAATATTCGGACGGTCAGAAACACAAGAAAGATAGGTTAAGGCCATATTTGGTGGATCTCAATTTTATTTGGTGGTATTGCCTCGATGAAATAAACACTAAATATTCATTCTTTTCTTTATTTTTCTTCTTTTTCTAATTTTTCTTTTTAGCTTTTCTTTCTTTTCAATGCTTTGTTTTTTTTAAACATAACACATCCATGAACTTTATTGAGGAGGCATTATTAGGGATTGGTGGTACTCAAGAGATATTAGGTGGCTTATTTGGTGGAAGTGCCTACTCATGGCACCAGGAGAGACGAATAGGACAGTGTATTTCTGACCTTGATATCAATGCCCTCCTTCAGCTGAGGATTCTATAAAGAATGGTCGTAACCATCCACTTTAGCCCTAGTTTTGTGAAAACTCTCTCTTCGCATATCTGCCTTATTTGGAGGCTCTCAAAATTCACTCAAAATGTATACACAGGAACCGAGAGCGGAAACTATGCCAAATCTCTAAGTATCATCACCTAATTATCTAGGATTCCAGATTCGTTGCACTAATCTTAGAGCACCAGTACACTCTACTCTCATCTCACACTATTTGGTGGATTTTTAGAAGAAAATCTACCTGAATCCCAAAACACTGTCCAAGGGTTCAGGAAAAGAAGCACTGCTTTTTCTCGACAGACTAAAGACGTTTATCAGCCTTCACCATGAATCCATTGCAAATTCTACATGTGTGTGAAGAGTTGTACTAGATTCCAGATTACAAGAATCAACTAGAGGATAAAATCCCTAATGCATTCTCTTAATAAAATAATCTTATTCATGAGTGCAATATGCATATATGCTATGAACAATTAACCTCATATAATTTGTACTTCGTGAAATTTCCGTATCGGGTTTCAATCAGCTTGACCCTAAATTTAGAACAAAAGGTGAGCGGTTAAGTCAGAAGTGGCTGTTGCAAACGATTTCTAGCTCCAATGTAAGCATTGGAGATGGAGTTGGTTGTTCTTTTATTTAAGGTCCTAAAGTATGTTTTACATGCAACTCCGAGGTTTTCCTAAGTGTTGGCATAAAAATTTTTTAGTTTTTCTGTATCTAACCCCCCATGCCTAAGTTCTTGCATGTCCTCATGCATGAATGTAAAAGAAAATAAATACTATAGAGGATTAGTGGGTAGAAATCACCTGTAATTGCTCCTAAAATTATATTCAGCACCGACCAACCTGTTAACATGCAATATACAAAAGGGAAATATGCTAAAACAAAAATATGCTATGTATAAAAATGGTTATAAATGAATGATGGTGGAATGTGGGGCGAGTGGTATCTATATGTGCTAAGTTTAACACCTCCAGCTGGGCGAAAACTCAATCAGGTGTATCAGTTCTAGCATAGGAGCTAGCTAAGATTAAGAGAAAGATATGCTCGTATGCTCCCAGAATCAGTGGTTCGGAGATGCAAACCAGCTAATTGTGCACCCCTACTCCAAAAAGTCTCGCTATAAGAAAGTGTGGAGTGGTGGTGGAAAATAGAGGATAATCAGAGGGCGGATCATGATGTTGATTCAGCTGATTTATCATGTCCCACAATTTAGCAAGGAGTTGCTGAGGGAGTAGATCAAAATGTATCTCAAAACCAAAATCTGAGTCATAGGGATCCTCATAATGATAATTGACATCAAAGATCATGCCCTCTCCAGGCTCTGGGTCATATGGGGGTATCCGTGAAAGTAGAAAATCTGTGGGGAGGTCACTGAAATCCTCATCAGAAATTACTTCGTCCTCATCAGTACCCATCTTTGATTCACCAGAGGCTGTCTCCTCAGGCTCAGAGTTGAGCCATCTATTAGATTGACTAGGATGATAGGTGTGTCCCCAGCTCATTCTGCCGAAGCTTCACCCTCATATGCATTGGGCTCCTCAGTAATTCCTGGCTCGGGTAGCATATTTATTTCTTTGTTCAAGTTATCCATAGCTACTTCTGGTTTTCGAATGTCAGGATCAGGGAAAGGAAGTGTTGTCTTAGAATCTCTAGCATCAGAATTAGGGATGTAGGTGAAAGAAGAAGAGTGCAGATCAAAAGATGTTTGCTCTAGCACAGGTTCACCTACAATGGGAAGTGGCTTAGGCTGATCAGTAGTGTCGCATGTAATGTTTGTCTCAAGATCCATATCCTCAATTGGATCTACTTCCCTTATCTTAATTGGGTTATCTAACCCATGAGGTGTCTCCCAGGATTCAGGATAATCTGATTGTGGCTCAGTCCTGGAGATATTAGTCCTTTCCTCGTCAATTTTAGATGAACCCATTCGGCATACTTCCTGTTCTTGTCTCATATCAATGCTAGATTCTTTTTCCCTTGCATGATTTTCCAGCATCTGCTCCCGAAAATCTTCTGTGTGTCCTTCCGACGTAGTCATTTCAGTTGCTTCGAGGTCTTCTAGGCTATTTTCCACTTGATATCTCAAAAGTAGCAGTTCTTGACTTTCCTGATTTTGTCCCATTAGCCTTGTTATCTCTGTTGTTTCCTGAAGGAGCTCCATCACAACTTGTTGATGCGGAATCCAACTTTGTCTTTGATTCAACTCAATGATAGCTTGGATTTCATGTAGATAAGATGCGGCCTTTTCCTTAGCACCAGCTATAGCTCTCTGTATTCTGTAATGCGGTCACATATGCACCTGTAGCTCTTCATGGGTTCCAGGGGGTGAATCAGGTCTACCCATAATCCATGGGTGAGGAGCAGGAGTATGAAATCCATATCCTGGGTTATAACATGAGGTCCTTTGAGGGACCGGCTGGTACGGGTCATAATATCTAGGGTTAGGATATGGGTTAACCATTTCGGTAACCCAAGGAGAAGGATCAGGCGAAGCGAAAAGTCATCTTTGCGACCTTGGGTTCTGATCCCAAGGTTGAGCTGATTCAGTGACCCAGGCTCTCAGATAAGCTCGTGGGTCCAGCTCTCCTGGATCCTGATTAGGTCCAGATCTAGGGTTAGCCATTGCGGCTAAGCAAATAGAAGAAGTGGCTCGCCTCCTTGGGAGTGACTCCCAAGGTCCAATCAGCTGAGGTCTAAGTGACCTCCTTCCTTGCATACACCACCCAACCCCTGGGTTTGTGCAGCCAAGCAAGACAAGGCTAAGGCCCTATCAATCAAATGGTCCTTATAGATCAGGTGACCAGATTTTTCGTTAGAAATTTGAATTCCTAAAGATAAGTTCGTCGTTCAACCGACTAAAGGTGATTCCCTCCTCTCAAGCTAACCTAGCCAGTCTAGTTACGAGGGGACTAAGGGGAAGGTTCTTCCTTTAGCTTACGCCTCCAATTCCGTTGACCACCGAGCCACGGTTGTTTGACACTACCCCGTAAACTTAGTCACCAGGTTTGGCAAGAGAGATTAAAAACACCCAGTAGTATGACAATGAACTCGGGTTGATTTCGTATTTTAAAATTAATTTTAACCCATTTTCTTCAGCGAGGTTTGTGGTGAGTGGCCCACGAGGTGACCAAGCTCACCGACTAACTAGACTTGATTAAGTCTAGGTTAACCCAAAGTATGGTCTTTAGTTATAACCCTAAGGATTCAACCTAAGTTGCATCCACTTCTAGGGTTTTTCTTTTTCTATTTCAGCAGACCACAAAAGTAATGTTTGTTCTCTGATAATAATTGGAATCCAATTAATTTGAAATTTTGCAAGTAGATTCCTTTTACAATTAGTTTTTAGAGAATCTTTTTTTAATTTTTACTTTTTTAACCAAATTTTTAGGAAATTTTGAACATCAAGGGGTCAGATTTGGAATATTGACCCCTGGTCAGTTTTATGCTTTGAAACATTAACAAATGACCTTCACAAATTCAGGAAAAATATGGAAAATAAAGCCAATGAGATCAGCTTTTAAACCCCACTATTTTTAGTAAATACAGATCCACGGATTGCTTGGAATCGCTTTTTGAAATTTGAAAAATTTTGAATCTGGGTAAGTCTAACCCCCATGCACTTCATGAATTTTTAAAAATTGTATACTTGAATTTTTTTAAAAATAACGGTCACATTTGAAAGATGGTTTGAAAATGAAGATTTAGCCCGAATTTCAGAATTTTTCGCTTACTAATTTTTTGGTAATCGAATTTTTTAATCAAGCTTGAAATCTGATCGAAAATCAGGAGATGGTGGAAAAGCTTTTTAAAGAGGTTTGAATTTGAAATCTAAGATTTCCACCAAAAATGCTTTTTTTTCAAAACTTTTGCACATTTTCTTTTTTTTTTCATAAATAAATTTTCAAAGGATTCAACGAAAATATCTTTTTCTTTTTTCTTCTTTCAAACTAACCTAGATTCGAAAGGAAACTTAATCTAGATTTTCTTAAAATTTTTCTTTTTTTTATTTTTTTTCACGAAAATGAGTAAAATCTTTTCTTTTCAGAAAGAATTTTTCAAAGGAAATAAGTCTAGTCCTAGGGTTCAGAAAAAGAAAACCTAATCTAAGGAGAATGATGATGTGCACCGGGATTGTTTCTTTGCCGCTCTCGATGTGTGCGTAGATCCCATTTTCTTCCCATTTTTCCTGCACATCAAAAACAAAGCAGAGGCAAATTCGTTAGGATGTTTTAAAAGATAGAAATCATATAAAATGGCGTTGCCTCCCCGGCAATGGCGCCATTTGACAAAAGCCATTTTCACGCATTTTGAAAGTCATCGGAATTGTAGTATAGTCGTGCAAAAATGTTCGTCAAAAATTAAGTTTGTAAAAATAACAAAACTTTGAGGCCCGATCATTCGTCTTTGGGAGGCATTTGTTTACTTCTGAAATTGATCTTTTATTGCTCTACTTTGTTTAGAATCTCATGCCGATTCGTGATTATTACGTCGTTAAGTATGACATGCTTAGTTGCAAGAGTATTAGGAGTTAGAAACAGGCAACTTGAATCACGCAAATATAATATTATTCAATAAGCTCATGGTGATTTCAAACACATAAAGAGATATATATATATATAAATGCATTTTCATTCATTCATTAGGGAGTTGTTTGCACAAGAAATCTAGAGGAAAGCTTATACATAAATGCTTGAAACAAAAATCTAGCTACCAGAAAATAACTGCATACAAGAATCAATGGGAGGATTTCGCATGCATCATTGGGGGAGAAGTTAAGAGTATGCTACTAACCTATAATGAAAGCAGTAAAAATCATGGAGAGCATAAACTAAATCCAGCATAATAGAGGGCATTCAGGGGTGGTCCCCGATGGCCTTGGAGTGGTCGGGAGAAGAATGAGGGGTGGCCAATGTAGCTTAGGCCGACCCTTGGAGAGAGGGAGGATTGATCCAGCATCCCGACATGATGTCCTCCATGATGGTGGTGAGCTCATGGAGGTGGAGTAGCTAACCTAAGTGAAGTTGGGCGTGTATGGAACTAATGAGGTGAGTGGTGCCAATGAAGCCAAGGGATGTGAATGGGTGCAAATGGCCACCTGTTAGGTCATTCTATAGACCTAAGGGAAGCTCTCTAGACAATTATGGAATTCTCTACAGAGGCCAATGGTGGGAGCTCGTGAGAGAGAGAGGATGGATGGTGGTTTTTAGATCCACCAAATGTGGATCTAAAAATTGAATGGCTCTTGGTTGCTAATTTTGGCAACCAAGGCAACCACACATGGTAGAGAGTTATAGAGAACTCTAGGCTAGGTATTTTCATTTGGATGGTGTGTGTGGGTCGAAACTTAGGTGGCTAGGTTGATTAGGTAAGGTTCTAGTGGGTTTTGGTCAAGGTATGTCTCAAATTAGGGTTATAAACCCTAATTCACTAAGGTAAATTGCAATTAAACATAATACAAGCTTAATTGGGTGTGTGGAAACTTAATTAAGAGTAAAACAACTCAATTAATTTAGGTCTAGGTCAATTGGACTTTCACTGAGTCCAATTGGGCAGTGTGTGCCGAGGTCAAGGCTTAATTGGACACAATGAGTCCAATTGAATAGGCTGATGGAATTGACTAAGATCCAAGTCAATTAAGTTTAGTGAGGACCTAATTAGGTCCTTAGGGAGGTCTAGAGGTGATGTACTCGGGTTAGGGCACCTTAATTTTTGTTCCTATGGGGTTGGAATTGGGTTTAGGGACCTAGAGATCCAAAATCAAGGCTTAAATCTCAAAATAGGAACTGGAGAGCAATATCAGATGTCTAATAATAGTGCCAGACGTCTTATACTCAAAATCAGAAGTCCAGACTTGTATTCTGGACGTTTAATCAGAGTCAGGAGGGATTTTGGGTTCAATTTTGGGTATTCTGCGGAAATTGGACGTCTGACAAAGTGTCTGGACGTCCAATAACACTACGAAGTGGGTTTGAGGTGTGCGGGAGATGGCTAAGGGTCCTGGACATCCTATAACTTATCTGGACATCCAGATAAGGGTTGGAACTAGGGTTTTAGGGCTTCCTAGGGTGTTGTGACCTAATCTAAGGGTGGCTAAGGCTTGGGGAAGTCTCTAGGCTATCCTAGAGCTAGGATGGACCTAAGCTCTTCACATTTTATTGCTTTATTCCTACTTAATAGAATAGCAAACTTTTAACCCCCTTACATTATTGTTCCTATATCTAAACTAAGCCTTCTGCTCCAGCTGTGCTACAACTCCCATTATTCCTGATCCAGCTTCAAATCCTGCTCCAGATCTAGCTCCAGATCTGCTTATTGCATGCAATCGACATAATGTACTTAATCAACACATTATAACATTATTTTATGCATAGCTAAAGAAGAGCAGTAAAGATGCAAATAATGCATATGCATGCGTGAATAACCCTAACTTATGCCAAGTCCTAACTTAATCTCGGTCAATTAAAATCTATGATTGCTGAGCAATCATACCCCCATGCCTAAATCTTGCTAGTCCCTAGCAAATGCAAGACTAAATTATTTACAGTAAAGGTCCTTAAGGGATTGATTATTTTATCAAGTGTATGTGTAGAGATTTTTCTCCTTTTTGTTTTCATCCTATGCTCTAGAAATCCAGACAATCGTGAAAGTGCAGCTATGTAGCTTTTGCAATAGATTCGAGTGAAAAACTGATTCACCTCTAAAGCTTGTACTTGACCCCTAGTAAAAATTCTAGCGGGATAGGCGGACTTCTTCCCTCGGGGTATTCAAGATGTTCTATGGATTCCACCCCGGCTTTAGGCTCAGGTAGAGAATCTCTGAGGGAAACCATTATATATTTGGTGGCTCATTCTCACTTCGTGCTACATAGAGACTAGTACTACAGAATCTAGATTCTCGGATTACTAAGTGACTCAAGTCAGAGAAAGACGAGAAAAACTATGCTCTTAGAGCCATGTTATGGGCATCTGACGACGCTCCTCTCCTCTTCATGGCTAGCGAGCTCGAGAAGAATGGGTGCTTGTCTCATGCACATCCTTTACTCCACAAGGCCGAATTTAGGCCCTCCCTTCACCTTCCCTTGATCATCATGACTTTCTATGCTACTCCCACCTTCTCTAGAGCTCTAAATGCCCCCCAAGCTCTTAAGCCATTAGGTCACCTATTAGTTCTAGCAACCATCTCCTCCACCAAATATTCGTCCTACTCCTCAATCCCTTCATAGGAGACCTAAAGGCCATCCCCTCACCTCCTTTCAGGAAGTTGATCACCTCCACATTCTCACCCCTATTCCCATAGTATTTTAGCTCCATTTCCTCATCCCAGATTCCATTATCTTGGACTAAGCTTTCCTCTACTCGGATTCCTCCTGCACCTCATCCCCATTGTCCTACACCTCACCTCCTTTGTTTAGCCGCCGCCAAGTGCCATCGTCCCATCGAATAGCCAATTTAGAAGACTCTTCTCCCCCCACCTCTCTCTTTTATGTCGCTTATTATTTTCTTCCATTTTTAATGTAATTTGCCTACTTTATAAGAAACATTACTTTGTTCAAAAATATCAAAATTTCTCTCCCTCTCTCTCTATCCAAGTATTTGTTTAGATTGATTAGTGTTAACCTATTATTTTTATTATTTAAAATACCCAAAAACATATATAGGAATAATTCGAAAAAGAAATAAACTCAAATGTGGAGTTTACAAAATCAAATGTTTGCCTACTTGTGTTCGACCTAGGACTCACCGAGTCTCAATTTTTTTTATTTGATCTCTGAATTTTTGAACGTACTACGATGCAGATTTCTCCGAACCCTAATCTCTATTTTCTTCGCAAATTTTCCGACGATCAGAAAGCGTGGAAAGCCAAAGTCCATTGCCCTCCTGGCAACGATGCCAAAATGATGCACGGGAATTTTTGAAAGATCTACATTTATAAAACCCACATTGTAGTACATGCAAATCTTCGCAATCAAATAAAATTAATTGAGATTGTGAGTCATAGGTCGAACATAGTGAAACAATCGTTTGATTAGAAATCCATGTTGGGTTTATTTCTTTTTGGTGTTTTTCGACTTTTATAATTTTTATGTGATTTTATATATAGAATAACTAAAGCTGAGGAGCAAGAATAAGTTAAGAGATAGGATACATATATATTGAAAGAGAGATAGAGAAAACTGATATTTTGAGTGCAAAATGTTTTATTACAATAGAAATAAAAAGAAACGATAATAAAAGGGAGAGGGGAATGATAGAAATATGATAAACTCTAGTTTATCATCATTCTTATGCCCTAAAACATACCTAGATCTTAGGGTTTTAACTCTGCAAATGGGTTTTTGAGCTATATTTTGGCATTTACATAGGATAAGCATGCATTGCATATTTCTTATAGTTTTGACATGTTTATTTCAATATTACCCTTACACTTAAGAAGGTAGAAGATGGAGAAGAAGCTCATAACAATTGGATCCCAGCTCATTCTAGCTGGATCAGTCCATTCTCATCTCCATCCATCTCACCTCAACTAAATGGTAGCTCAAGCTAGCTCACCTAAGCTCATACCAATTCCATTTAGCTCACCTTAGCTAGATGGCAGCTCAAGCTTGCTTAATTGAGTTGATCCCACCTTTTCTCCACCTCTAGCCAGTTCACTGATGCTCTACTCAACTTAGCTTAGCTACTAGTCATCAACTAGTTAAGCCAAGTCAGCTGAAGAGTCATCACCCATCTTAAACAAGCTTAACTCCAATTCCTGTAGACCAAACTCAGCCCAACTTAGTTGAGCTTAGCTAGTTGACCTAAGCTAGCTACCTCAGCTTGCTAGGTAGTCTTCATGAAGATCACCTCCAGTTCACCTCAGCTCAGGATTGAAGAATCAAGCTCAATCTTGCCTAGTTTAGCAAGTAGCAAAGAACTAGCTAGCCAAGCTACCTATTGAGCTCTTCACCAGTTTTCTTCAGCAGCAGCCAGCCTCAACCAGCTTCCGTTTAGCTCAGTTTAGATCCTTCTTAGCTCTTCTTCGGTAAAACCCTAACACCCTCATCCATTTATCTACTAACTAAGCTATCTTAGCTTAGCTCTGATGGTAACACTATCATGGGCCCTAACTAGCCACAATTAGTCAAATTTAAATGGTAAATGCTCCTACTTGATGATCTGAGGGTCACAATTTCGTAATATTCTGATTTAAGAAAAAAACAAGGAAACAAAGTTAATTCTGATATTTTAACAGCACATCACAAATTCAAACTAACCACGGGATCACTTAGGGATTAATTAAAGTTCAATTGAGCATACAAGACTAAAAAATGGGTTTACACTGACTGAATCAGGATTTCATGCATTTCGAGGATGAAAATAGTAGTAAAAAGCCCTAATTATCAACCCTACTTAAATTAAAAAGGTTATGGGTAGGATAAAATTAATCTAAACCTTGTAAAAATAATTGAAAAATATTCCAAGAGGTTTGGTACTATTGGTTTGACCATCTGAACCCATTTTGACATAGAATAGAGTTTCATACGGGAATTTGGCCTAATTTGGGATTTTATGCAAGTTACCCAATCAAACGTGGTCAACACTTAAATCCAAGTTCACCATTAGATTCCTTGGGTCAAAATTAGGTTAACACCAAAATTTCAGCCCAATCAGAGTTCATCTTTACCTAGTTTGCATTTTAGCCCTTAAAAACTCTATTTCTCACATTTACACCCCTAAGATTCAAGTTTCTTACAAATAGGCCCTAACTTTGCCATCAACTTCATGTTTAGGTCCCTGCTGCCATTACTGTGTGAACAACATCTCAACCCATAGCCATCGAGATTCAAGGGTGAAGAACTCCCTCGAATGAACACCAAATCTCTTCAAATTTGGAGGGATTAGATGCAAAGTCAAGAAAAATAGATTGGAGTAGGTTTCAAGATCTGTCCATTACATAATCAACTCTGACAAAGTTTGAAGATCAGTAGATCATCCTTGCAAAATTCGCGAGCGAATCCTGCGAGTTTCTCACAATTAAGGGTCAAGACCTCTATTTAAACTCTACCTCGATTCCCCATCTTCTTCAGTTGATTTCTGACCAAAATCCCCCTTACTTCTCCTCTAGCCAGCTCCATAATCAACTCCAGCAACCTTCTTTGCACCCCGTTCTCTGGCCAACCAATCATCAACTTGGGAGGCCTATCCTCTCCTACTCTTCTTCACGCTCCTCGCCCACCAAAGCTTAAGTAATTTGTACCCCTTCTTCCTCTCCGATTCCTCCACTGAACTCCGTCACCTTCCTCGTGTCCGACCGATCAACATCAGATGCTCCCTATATCGATTCATCCTGATAAGACCCCTTCTCACTTCCTCTCCCTCTCTAGCTCACCTCTACCTCCTTAGCTTCTAGGATTAACCACCACATCACCTACTATCCCTCCATCTTACCCACAGCTAGCATGAGTATTGGTTCCTCTCCTTAGCACAGTTGATTAAGTTAATTGTGCTTAATTATGTGTAGAAGAAGGTAACTTAGGTTAACTCGAATTTGTGTCGATTGGGTAGTATAGGGTCAAGTTAACTTAACATTTTAGCTTTCATTTCTTTTAACTGGTTTAGTCCAGGTCATTCACTGAGGGGTATGGCTTATTTAGAATTCACCAATCAGTCTAAGCTACTCATAGAAGGTATAATTAAGTTTAATTTTAACAACTTGAACTTTGCCTAATGATTTTAAATTTAAGAAATATGCAAAATTCCATAAGCAAACATATTTACACAAATGATCTTCTTTAACAACAAGTAAACATGTTTATTTCTATTTATTTCAAAAGATTAAGGCACTAGTAAGTTTTACTAATTGTAGTATGCCTTATTACGACATTAAAATAAAAAAGGAATTAAAAAAATAATGCAAGAATTTAAACCATTTCTTCTCTTTGTATCTTCAGCCTCTCTCTCTTCTTTTATCTTCCTCTCTTTCTCTCTTTCTTTTTACTTATCTTTTAATCTTCTCTTAATCCTTTCCTTATCTTTCTCTTTATTCTTTCTGTTATTTTTCTCTTATCTTTCTCGAGCTCTTCTCTTCTTCCTCTTTTCTTTCTTTCTTCTTCTCTGCCTTGTCTCTTTAGTGTCTATTCATCCTTAGTGTCTGTTCATCCTTCCTTTTCCTTCTACAAATTCTCCTTGTCTTCCTTCTCTTTCTCCTCTTCCTTTCCTTTGCTCCTTCTTCTTTTACCTTAGCATTTTTCCTTAGCATCTTCCCTTAGCATATCTTCCTTTCTCTTACCTTTCTTTCTTTCTTTCTCTTTTTATTCTTTAACATCCTTCATAACCTTAGCATCCTCGCATTGCCTTCTGAACCTTCTTTCTTTTCTGAACCGAATTGGGTTTCTTTTCTCTTCAACCAAAAATTAGGTTTATTTATTGGCGGGTTGGACCGATCGGGGATACACAGCACCGTTCTCAGGGAGGGACCAGACCCTACTAGGTCCAAGCCTAGTTAATTAAGCTTCGATTTATTTCTGATTCATAGTTTCGAGCCAAATCGGCTCACGGCTTCCCAGGCCTCACTCATGCCCTCCCAGGGCCCACACTCGCATGCCCACAGGCGCACACACACCCAGGCACATACGCGCCCACACACACACGCACACATGCTCGTTCGGTTCATTTGTGTCGTGCGCTTGTCGACTAAGGAAGCCATAGCACAAAAACCTTTTATTCCCAAGTGACCGCTTAGAACTTTCAGAGGTGGGAGTAAGTTACCCCCTCCTAGACTGAACTTCAAACGATGATTTCTCCTAGCTCAGAGCTCTGTTCCAAGCTAATAAAAGCTTGTTGGAAAGCTCTTGAGTTGCTCTATAGGATTGAAGTGTCAATTTGATTCAAAGGGGAAGGTAAGCTCTTCAATTTGAAGGGTGAAGATTCTGTTCTATCTACATTTATAATGGCCTGGAAAGTGATTCTATGGTTATAAAGTCCATAGACTGGACTTTGCCTTTCAGTTGAAGTGTTAAAAGGATTAGGAGGTGAATTCTGCAGCTACTAGTGGATGTTTTGAGCTCTCAGGAGCTTCAGAAGTGGTGCAAAAGCTCAAAGCTTCTCTGGAAGCTTCAAGACCTTTATTTAGACTCTGAAAAGTCTTAACAGACAACTAAAGACCTGTTTAATCGAATAAAACAACTTCTAGAGGTTGTTACCAATCCATCTGGGCAAAGTTTGCATTGAAATCTCATCAAAAATCCACTGTCATTTGTTTAGGTTTGAAAACAACGCAAACTAGCAGAAATAGAATTCTACTTTATAAACCATCAGAGCTCACTCAAATCTCTTGTAAATCATTCACAAACTTCTTAGAAACAACTTGAATTCATCAATTTGTCATATTGAATCCAGAACTCAAGATTCAAACTCATGTTTGACTGCTAAGCCTAAAGTTTTGACTTTTTGAATTTGGCTATTTCACAGGGAATTAAAACCTAAAACATCATCTCCTCAATCCCAGGAATATATTCAAACCCTTAAATAGGTGTTGCAATTAAGGTTTCTAGGGTTTCAAGCTCATCGCCTGAGACTGAAAAGTGCTTGTTCGTCAGAACAACCTAAGGGTTGTTACAGTGATTGAATCACAGAAATGAACTCAAGGTATAACATTGAAGCTTTCAAACCTCTTTAATGCAACTTAAATCTAACTACCAGACTTCTCCAACTCTACTGGAGTTGGAGAAGATGAATGCCTAACAACAAGCTCCAGACAATCAAAGCTCAAAGAAACAATCTCAACATTATCAGTGAACCTCAACTCATTGATCTGGAGCTTCTTACTCTGTTCAACAGGCTGAAGAACTAGTTTTGGCTCGCCGGAGCTCCGGTGAGTCTAGAAAAAGAGTGAAATTGTATACAGAATGTGGAATTGTGCCATTAAAGATTTGAAAAGGTTCTTGAGGTCACAAGGAACCTCAGGATCAAGTTAATACCTTCAATTGTTCTTTAAAATAAAGATTTAACAGTAAATCCATTTTTCATAAAATCTGAGTTGGATTAGGCTCAGGACTTGTTTTCCCACTCAATTGAGTGGATAAAACAAGTCAACAGATAATTGCGATCATTAATATATATAATTAATGATTTCAACTACTCTTGAGCTGCCATTGACAACGAGCTTAGGAGCTTAATTAAGATTGGGCGTTTAGGTTATATTTGGTAATTACTCAAATTAAAGTGATGATTAGGATCCTTAGGAGATGGATAGGTGATGAAGGACCCA
The DNA here is from genome assembly GCA_037157565.1 of Thalassia testudinum. Classification (NCBI taxonomy): domain Eukaryota; kingdom Viridiplantae; phylum Streptophyta; class Magnoliopsida; order Alismatales; family Hydrocharitaceae; genus Thalassia; species Thalassia testudinum. Next base: position 5,885,612 of record JAZHRO010000035.1, on the reverse strand, counting down.
ATGAAGGTGGAAAAGAGGTCAACTACTGCTGCCATGGACAATAGAAGTAGTCGGTGGAGGTGGAAGTGGTTTAGGCGATTTAATGATCAAATTAGTAATTATTGAATATAGAAATGATCATGGAAGATAGAAGAAAGTGGACAGTGACTTAAAAAGGCAAAATTATCGCTCCTGACAAGCTCAAGGTACTCGCTGGAGTTGAGGAAGACAAAAGCTAAATCTAACATTTCAGCTACCTAACTAACTAAACTAATCTATCTACCTAGTCTACTGTTACCTAGACGAAGGGGATAGAGGATCTCCGTCGACGGCTCATAATAGAGGAGGAAATCAGAGGGCTGTCGAAAGATCTCCGACGGCAGTTGTGAGGTGAAATAGAGGAGAGCTCCTAGTCAGCACTTGTCAGAAGATGCGGCTAACTTCAGCGGAGATCCAAAGCTATTGAACATGGATGGAGGAAGTCCGATGAGGCGGAGGTTCGCCGGAGTTTGGAGGGAATAGCATATTGGGTCGACTCAGTGAAGAAGAGGGAAGGGAGCCAACTTAGTGGAAATCAAGGGTGTGAAGGGGTATTTATAGTTGACGGCGACTGAGAAGGAGGTGGAATCTGGATGGATTAATGGCTAGGAGGGGAGTAATCACCGGCATCTTCTCTGATGTCGGTGAAGTTATCTCCAACCCTATAATAGGATTTAGGCATCATCCAGACCGATGGATGAAAAGGGGACGGTAAGCACAAGCTCTAGGAGCTTGGAGAAGAAGGGATGACGTAGGATTAGCGGTGATCAGGTGGTGGACGCACCTTCAGTCGTCAGCCGTCCAGATGGGTAAAGAAGAGAAGAAGGAGAAGTCCAGTGACTTAATCCTAGTGAAACCTAAGGACCTAAGTGGAAAATAAGGACCCGATTGAGATAAAATATAAGGACCAAAATGTAAACTCAGGTTTTCAAGGTTTATTTTAATTTAAATCTTTTCCAAATTTTTATATATGATTATAAATGAGGAAATTAATATATTTTGACCTTGATTTTACATTTTTGACCTTTTTAGATTAATTTATTTAATCTTACTTAAGTTATTACATACTTAGGTATATATTTTGCTTAAGTTAGTTAACACATTAATTAGATGAATAATTGATAATATTTCGAGTCCAATTATTAATTAGATTATTAATAATATTAATTGGATGATAATATAGCATTTTTAACTTATTTTGAGGTCCTTTACTATTTATCCCTTATTTAATAATTAACTCATATATTCACATATTCCTAGGTAATTAACTAGGAAGGGGTAATTAGAGACCATAATGAGCTTCTAAATATACCCCCAAACCAAAGTTTTGCTAGTCCCTAGCAAAATTAACTAAGAATATGATGATTTAAAGCACTTGGGCTTAAATTAATATAAATAAGAACCAAGTAGAGGAAAGCTTAGGTCAGAAAAATTTTTTTTAGATTTAATATGAATAACTATTATATAGAGAATTTTGTGAAAATTTCCTTACTTATACTTAAACTCAAAACATCCTTAAAACACACTTAAAAATAGTGTTGTTAACATGAATTTTATCAAAAATCAGAATCTCAAAAATCTCTTATTCTTTGTAACCATTCTTAACCCTTAAAAACTTAGAATACAAAGTGTTTTAAGAAAACAAAACCTAATAGTTGGAAATTAAACTTTAACTCAAAAACTCAATAGACTTAAGTTAATCCTTTCTTTATGATATTTGATTTTTATCAATATAAGTTTTAGCAAATTAACCAGATATTCAACATTAATCAAACTTATAGTAGTAAAACTCTAATCTACTAGCCTACAGCACTAAGGACAACTTCTAGACCTAGGATTTTGTCAATTCTTCTCCTTTAGGTCTCAACTGTAAATCCTCAAAACCCGATTTCTTAGGCTTCATTGCCCAATACCAAGGTTCACCAGCTATGATTTTAAAACATCCGTGCTTTGTGAAGAGAGTTGTCCTAAAGGCATCCAAATTTGCAAAAATCTAGATCTTAAGACATCAATTTCCAATCCATATTATTCCAATTCAAGCCTTTGTCTTGGCCTTACTCAGGTTTGGTTGCTTTCTCCTCACCAGTTTTCTATCCTGAGGTCAACACTTTTTGTGTATATCTCCCCGGTGGACCACTGGGTCTCTTACTCCTAATTTTTATCCCCATATTTTTTTCAACTTTTTCTATAGGTTAGAACACCCATATGTAGTGAGGTGTTCTTTTATATGATGGAAGGAAGGGTAGCATCTATTTATACCAAGATGCTTTATTTTTATGGAAAAACTATATAAGTACCCATTTGTAACAAGGCACTTAACTGTAGGGTGCTTTATTTTATTTTATTTTATTTTTCCCCCTTTCATTTTTCTTACTAACTTTATTCTCCAAATCCTTTTTCTAGGTGAGTGACACATCCTTCACCCTTTCAAGAACTACCCCGCGGAAATCCTTGGACTAAAGAGTTTTCAGAATCGATCTCTTAACCTCTGTGTTTTTGCAGTCTCAGATGCCAACAAGACAATTCTATGTATGTGAATTTTAGATGTTTAGGTTACTTAGTTCTCAAACCAGAGCTTGGACAACAAAGCCATTCACTCTCAGGTTCTTTAAACTATTAGTTTCATCCTATAGGATCTGTCAAGACAAAAATTCTCAAGTCTAGCTAAATGTCCTTTAGTTAATTAAGCTAACTATAGCCTGATAGGCTTGTAGACTAAAATTCTACTAACTCTCTACTTAATTAACTCTGAATATCTGGCTTTTTTACTTAACTATATGATAAAATCAAATATTCAAAAAGTGTAAGGATTACTTAATCTAATTGATTAAAAAGTTACAATTTAATTCCAAAACTTAAGTTTAAAACTTAATACACCGTAGTTTCTTAATTTCAGGGTAAACATAGAAAAACAAAGCTTAAAGATTTCAAGATTCTAATTCAAATAAAATCATGTTTTAAAAATTTTGAAAATAAAAGTGTGTTTTTATAAAATGTTATAAGTAAAAGAATAAATAGGAATTTAATGCTCTTATATGTATATTTTATATATTATTTATATATATTTTTTTAGTTTCTGACCTAAAAGAAAAATTACACTCTTAATTATAGATATATATATATATATTCTTCTTTTCTTCTTTATTCTAGATGAAAATACCCCTTTTATTATTTTTATAATTTTTTCAATTTCCAAGTTTTTGTATTTATATATTTTTATTTTTATGTTTATAAAATTTTCCAATTTTTATGAATTTTTCAAATCTTTTTCAAATTTTTATGATATTTTTTATTTTGAAATTTTTATAATTTTTGGTATTTCTATTTTTTTTAAATTTCGTGGATATTTAATTTTTATGTGTTTTCTTATACACATACACTTGAAGTGAAAATTTCACTTCACACCCCCCTAACCCAAGATTTTACAATGTCCTCATTGTAAGAAGGGTAAAAAAATATTACACTTCACTTAGTATAGGGTGATGGAAGGAGTCAGATAGAGATCATAGATCTCTGTGCAGACGATTTCAAGTCTAACCAAAGGTTAGAGTGGTCAGTCGTACTAATGGAAGGTAATCAGTATAAGATGAAGTGAAAAATAAGAAAAAGTATATGGGAAAATAAAAGTGTAGAAAGTAGGAAACATCTGTGTACAAAATGGATGGATAGTGGTAAACCCTAATGGAGCGTGTAACAGTCTCTAGCAAGACCCAAAGGATGTGATTCCAAGAAAGGTTTTAAACATTGACCATTAACTTTGAAGGGTTGATCCTTATTGGGTTCAGTGATTTCAACAACTCCATTGTCAAAGACTCTAACAATAATAAATAGCCCTTGCCATTTAGACCTAAGTTTCCCAGGGAAGAGCTTCAAACGGGCATCAAAAAGCAACACCTTCTGACTCAGTGTAAAAGATTTGTGGGAAATATATCTATTGTGGAAGGCTTTAAATTTTTCCATATATAGCTTTGAACTATCATAGGAATCATGATGCAATTCCTCAAGTTCACTAAGCTACAACCTACGATGTTCACCAGCCTTCGCAAGGTCTAAATTATAGGCTTTAATTGCCCAATAGGCCTTGTGCTCAATTTCTACGGGAAGATGACAAGGCTTCCCGTAAACAAGTCTGTATCGTGACATGCCTATTGGTGTTTTGTGGGTAGTCCTATAAGCCCACAAAGCCTCATCTAAAAAGGAAGATCAATCCTTCCTATCAGGTCAGATTGTCATTTGAAGGATCTTTTTTATCTCCCGATTAGAGACCTCAGTTTGCCCATTAGTCTGGGGATGATAAGGTGTAGAAATACGATATGTAACCCCATATTTTCTAAGTAGATTTCTAAACTGGGCATTAATAAAATGGGAACTGTCGTCGGAAATGATGGCACGAGGTACCCTAAAACGAGCGATAATATGACTCCATATAAAAGGAATGACATCTCGATGATCGTTTGTGCGTGTGGGTATGGCTTCAATCCAACGAGAAACATAATCAATAGTAAGTAAAATGTATTCGAAGCCAAAAGAGGATGGAAACAAACCCATAAAGTCTATGCCCCAAATATCAAAGATTTCACATACCATAATCGGGTTTAGAGGCATTATGTCTTTTCATGACATGCCACCAAGAGTTTGGCAGTGACTACATGCCATACAATAAATCTGTGAATCAGCAAATAAAGTGGGCCAATAAAACTCGCATTGCAGAATTTTTGCAGCGGTCTTTTGACCAGAAAAATGACCACCACAGGCCTGGTCATGACAAAAAGAGAGGATAGAATCAATCTTAGAAAAAGTGACACAACGCCTGATGATTTGATCATTACAAAGTCGAGAAAGATATGGATCTTCCCAGAAATAGTATTTGGCTTCTGCTTTGAGTCGTGATTTACGATTCCCGTCCCAATCTGGCGAGAATTTATGTGTAACCACATAATTAACAATATCTGCATACCAAAGATGTTCATCAGGAAAGTGTTCAGTAATTGGAGGAGATGATTCAATAGTATCAGAAGGAAGGTGGGAAAGATGGTCAGCAACAACATTCTGTCGACCGACCTTATCACGAATTTCTAAGTCAAATTCTTACAAAAGCAAGATCCATCTGATCAACCTAGTTTCATGTCCTTTTTGGATAGAAGGTGTCAGATAGCTGAGTGATCAGAGTACACAATGATTCGAGATCCTAGTATATAAGATATGAACTTTTCTAATCCAAATACTATTGCTAGTAATTCCTTCTCTGTAACTGTGTAATTCCTTTGTGTCTCATTCAAAGTTTTACTAGCATAGTAAATTACTACTGGATTCATCTCAATTTTCTATCCCAAAACAGCTCCTATTGTATAATCTGATGCAACGCACATGATTTCAAATGGTAAATCCCAATTAGGTGGTTGCAAGATCGGAGCCTATGTAACTCAGTCTCTCAATGTTTCAAATGCTAAAATACACTCCTCACTCATCTCAAAAGTAGCATCCTTTGTAAGGAGGTTTGTGAGTGGTCAGGCAATTTTTGAAAAATCAAGTGTAAATCTCCTATAAAATCCCACATGCTCAAGAAATGATCTAATGCCTTTGATTGAGTCAGGAATTGGAAGATTTGCAATTTGATTGATCTTAGCTTGATCTACTTGGATCCTTCGCTCAGACACGAGGTGGCCAAGTACGATGCCCTCTAGAATCATAAAATGGCTCTTCTCCCAACTGAGGATAGGGTTTACATCTATACATCTCTTAAGAATCTTTGACAAATTATCTAGACAAATATCAAATGTTTCCTCGAAGACTGAAAAATCATCCATAAGAAACTCCATATATTCACCCACCATTTTGGTAAAAATGGCTAACATGCAACGCTGAAAAGTTGCGAGTGAGTTGCAAATCCCAAATGGTAATCTTCGGAAAGCAAAAGTTCCGAAGAGGTGGGTAAAAGTCATTTTCTCTTGATCTTCGGGATAGATTGCTACTTGATTATATCCGAAGTAACCATCTAAAAAGCAGAAGAACCAATTACCAGCTAATCTCTCAAGGATTTGATCGATGAATGGCAAAGGAAAATGGTCCTTCTTTGTAACAGTATTCGGCATACGATAATCAATACAAACCCACCACGAATTTGCAATTAGTGTGGGAATGGTTTCTCTAGATTCAGTCTTGATTATGGTGAGTCCTGCCTTTTTAGGTACCACTTCAATTGGACTCACCTAAGGGCTATCAGATATGGGATAGATAATGTCAGCATCTAACCACTTGATTATTTCTTTCTTAATGACCTCCTTTAAATTTGGATTTAGATGTCTTTAAGCTTCTCTTGAAGGTCGTGCCCCATCTTCAATATAGATGCGATGAGTACAAAAATTGGGGCTAATCCCGGTGAGATCATGGAGAGTCCACCAAATTGCCTTCTTGTGATCTCGAAGAACCTTGATCAATTTGGATTCTTGTGATTTAGAAAGATGAGAGTTTATAATTATAGGATATGTTTGATCATATTTGAGATAGACATATTTAAGATTATCAGGCAATGGTTTCAATTCTAGTATAGTAGTAGAATCAACAGCACGATTTGGGGTAGGATTTTCGATTGCGAGAAGTGAGTTAGAAGAGTCATAAGATTCAAATTCAAGATTGAGCAAAGATTCTAACAAAAGGATTTGGTTGCTTTGAGGGTATGGGATATCAAAAGGTGTACTCTCCAGTTCTAAGGAACTAATGTCATCCTCAAAAGTTGCAATGGATTTGATCTCCTCAATCCAATCACAATCCAATCCACTAGAAGCTCTAAATATATCTAACTTAATTATCTTCTCCCTAAATTTCAATTCAATCTTTCCAGATTCACAATCAATGTTGGCCTTTGCAGTGGCCAAAAAGGGTCTCCCTAAGATAATTGGGGTATCTTTAATGTGTTTGGGTACTTCCATATCAAGGACAATAAAATCTACTAGGAAATAAAAATCCTGAACTCTTACAATTACATCCTCCAACATTCCTTTAGGTGACTTAATAGATCTATCAGGTAATTGTAAAGTCACATTGGTAGACTTAAGGTTTTCTATTTTGAAATGTTTTACTAAAGATAAAGGAATGAGGTTAATAGATGCTTCTAAATCTAGGACTCTATCAAAACACTGACCCCCAATTATACAGGAAATAAATGGAGATCCTGGGTCTTTCTTTTTCAAAGGAAGCGTACTTGAACTTATAGAGCTCACATGCTCTGAAAGTACCACAGTGCTTCCTTTCTTCGGCTGACGCTTAGGAGTACACAACTCCTTAAGAAATATCGCGTAAGTCGGAATGTGTTTGATAGCATCTAGGAGTGGGATATTAATGTGTACCTGTTCAAAAATTTTAATTAAATCCTCATCTAATGTAACCGGTTGTTTTTGTTTCCTAGTCTTCTTCAAAGCTTCAGGGAATGGGGCGTGGATTTCCTATTCTACTGAGGTATTTCCCGGATCTCGCGAACTAGCAGGAATTGTGGGATCGGGTTCTGCACCTCTTTCAGGTGTAGAAACAGGGGTCGTTCTAGATGTACTAGGGTCTTGGGATAGGTTCCTTGGATAGACTCAATCCCTAGTAGAAGTTCCACGGTGGGTTGTAACAGAGTTAATACCCACATGAGAAGAGGAAGCTGATGAAGAAGGCGATGCTTGTTGATTTTGGAAAGATGAATTAGAGATTAAAGGTTGATTTGAAAATGATTGTTGTTGATTAAGATACTCAAAATCATGATTAGCAGAAGGTGGATTTGGATTTTGATTCAGATTTAGATTCAGGGATAATTGATTAAGGAGATGGACATGTCCCTGATTCGAATTTTGCACACCCAGGTTTTGTCTCTACTGGATATTCCTAGGGTTTGGAATTGGTTGGGATGGAAGGGCCCCTAGCTGATGAGATTCATCTAACTGCGTGATTTGGCCCCTAAGTTCAACCAACTCTACCGAACATTGCCGTTGGACTTCAGCAAGAGCCTCAGCATTTTCTTGCTGGCTCTCAATCACAGCTCTCAAAATCTGGTCAAGCTGTGAATCTCTATTTGGCCCTACAGGATTTTGCAAACCCACATAAAATGGCCTCACATTATGTTGCTGAAATGGCTACGTAGGCGGGTTTTTCCTGGTTTAAGTCGGATATGATGGTCTTTGTGAATGGTCAGACCAAGAGAAATTGGGGCGATTACGCCACCCAAGATTATAGGAATTTAAATATGGGTTTAATCTTGGTGCATATCCCTGAATGGCATTTAAATCTAAAGGATAGGGCGTGTTTTACACAAAAACAAGAGATGGGGAAAAAGGTGGGAAAGATTGTGGGACAAAGGTCCCTCCTTGGGTTGGTGTAGGAGTAGATAGAAAACCCAAGGAAGATGGATCTCTAGAATCCAGATTATTCATAAATTCCCTCCCCATGGGAATTTGCGAAATAAGTGAATGTGTGGGAATTTGCATAGCAAGTAGAGGTGTAAGAGTTTTCATCGTATTTTGGACCTCATCGAGATTCTTTGCTACGATGTCGACTTTGTCCAGTTGTTCTGCAATAATCTCTAAATCCTTTGAACTGGACGGATTACCGATCTCGTGAATGCCCTTATGCGTATTTTGGTGTGCTGTATTCGTGCCCTACGTAAATTGCGACATAGATGCATTATTATCAAGTTTTCCGCCATCCCTTCAAATAATTCTGAAGCGGATTCTACGTCGTGATTTAGAAAATTCCCTCCACAAGAGGCATCGACTAGATTGTGAATACCTCTTGCAATCCATAGTAGAAGATATGCATTAGTTACCAACGAGGGATGTCATGATGTGGGCATTTCCTTTGTAATTCATGAAAGCATTCCCACGCTTCATGAATTGGTTCTCCTTGATTTTGATTAAACATTGTGACTGCTCACCTTAAAGCATTTGTTCAACCAATAGGAAAGAATTTCTTCAAGAATGCAGATTCGAGTTCAGCCCAAGTTTAGATTAGCCTTGCTATAGTTCGATACCAATAAGCTACTTTATCTTTAAGGCTAAAAGAGAACATTTTCATAAGTAGGATTTCCCTATTTTGATTTCGAGGTCCAAGAGTTTGAGATAGATTCTTAAGATCTTCAATATGTTGGACTGGATCCTCGGTCTAGGATCACCTGTCAAAGAAGTTACAAGAGGCAGATGCAAGGATCGCCTCCCGTTCATAAAATGAAAAGAATGCACAAAGGCACACTCACACCACCAGAAAATAGCGGCAATAAAGACCTGCAAAACAGTGCGGAAAACACAGGTTTTTCTCTTCTTTCAAAGGAAAGAAGAGATTCCTAGAATACGCAAAAATACTTTGGACGCAAACAAATATAATAATAGTGTCAAAATATGCATCCTAAACCCGTGTCTACGCAAGTGCGTATCCTTAAGGCTTAAAGGTCTAAGGTCTAGGATCGAGACCGCTCACTACTGGCTCCCCGGGGCTCTAGTAGTGAGACAGACTTGTTGATCTTCGACCAAAGCCCTAAGAGGTGCAAAGAGGAAAGATAGAAAATTAAGACTTGTGTGCCTCTAGTGATTGCACTGTGTGCGCGATAGCATGCAACAGACGATTGCAATAAAACCCGCATGCATTCTGCAAACAGGTTAAGTCACAATTTTTATTTTCCTCTTTTTTACTTAATCTTTTGATAGAAAGAATTAAAGTGACCACTTTTTAAGTATTTTCAAAGAATATGTGGTCTTGTTATTATTCCAGGACAGGGATCTACACGATTTTTTTTCACGTGTTTTCCCGCTGATGCGAGAAAAACAGTAAAAACCTCCCGAGTCAGATCATAAAGAAACTAGCAGATAAATGTACTCCTAAGAGTGTATGCCTATATCACGCTACTGCTAGTCAGAAAGGTATGTATTTTATATCTTTTTAATTTCTTTTAGCTAACTAAATGCAGCAATTCAAACTAACTAAAGACTAAGAAAAGAATACTTACAACGATATTTATAATGGAAAACAGAAATAAGAAAACTCGCCTTCTTCTTGTGATTACCCGTAGAGGTAAACCTGAAAAGAAGACAGAAAATAAAACAAAAACATAACTAATCAAAACAAAACACTAAAATAGTAATAATAGTGAATATAATTATAGTTACCTCCTATAGCACCATAATGATTATTAAACAAAATTTATGCAGGGAATATTTTGGTGAATTAGAATATAACCTCCCCAACAACGACACCATTAAAATGTTGGTTCCTCTCCTCAACACAGCTAATTAAGTTAATTATGCTTAATTATGTGCAGAAGAAAGTAACTTAGGTTAACTCGAATTTGTGTCGATTGAGTAGTATAGGGTCAAGTTAACCTAACATTTTAGATTTTATTTCTTTTAACTGGTTGAGTACAGGTCGTTTGCTGGGAGGTATGGCTTATTCAGAATTCACCAATCAGTCTAAGCTACTCATAGAAGGTATAATTAAGTTTAATTTTAACAACATGAACTTTTCCTAATGATTTTAAATTTAAGAAATATGCAAAATTCCATAAGAAAATAAATTTACACAAACGATCTTCTTTAACAACAAGTAAACATGTTTATTTCTATTAATTTCAAAAGATTAAGGCAATAGTAAGTTTTACTAATTGAAGTATGCCTTATTATAACATTAAAATAAAAAAGGAATTAAAAAAATAATGCAAGAATTTAAACCATTTCTTCTCTTTGTATCAGCAGCCTCTCTCTCTTCTTTTATCTTTCTCTCTTTCTTCTCTCTTTCTTTTTACTTATCTTTTAACCTTCTCTTAATCCTTTCCTTATCTTTCTCTTTATTCTTTCTCTTATTTTTCTCTTATCTTTCTCAATCTCTTCTCTTCTTTTCTTTCTTTCTTCTTCTCTGCCTTGTCTCTTTAGTGTCTGTTCATCCTTCCTTTTCCTTCTATGAATTCTCCCTGTCTTCCTTCGCTTTCTTCTCTTCCTTTCCTTTGCTCCTTCTTTTACCTTAGCATGTTTCCTTAGCATCTTCCCTTAGCATATCTTCCCTTCTCTTACCTTTCTTTCTTTCTTTCTCTTTTTATTCTTTAACATCCTTCATAACCTTAGCATCCTCGCATTGCCTTCTGAACCTTCTTTCTTTTCTGAATCAAATCGGGTTTTTTTTCTCTTCAACTAAAAATTAGGTTTATTTATTTGCTGCTTGGATCGATCAGGGATACACAACACCTCTCTCAGGGTGGGACCAAACCCTACTAGGTCCAAGCCTAGTTCATTAAGCTTCGATTTATTTCCAGTTAATAGTTTCGAGCCAAATTGGCTCACGGCCTCCCAGGCCTCACTTACGCCCTCCCAGGGCCCACACTCGCATGCCCACAGGCCCACACACACCCAGGCACATACTCGCCCACACACACACACACATGCTCATTCGGTTCATTTGCGCCATGCGCTTGTCGACTGAAGAAGCCACAACACAAAAACCTTTTATTCCCAAGCGGCCGCTCAGAACTTTCTGAGGTTTGACAAAGTTATCCCCTCCCAGACTGAACTTCAAATGACGATTTCTCTTAGCTCAGAGCTCCGTTCCAAGCAAATAAAAGCTTGTTTGAAAGCTCTTGAGTTGCTCTACAGGATTGAAGTGTCAATTTGATTCAAAGGGGAAGGTAAGCTCTTTGATTTGAAGGGCGAAGATTCTATTCTATCTATGTCTATAATGGCTTGGAAAGTGATTCTATGGTTATAAAGTCCACAGACTGGACTTTGCCTTTCAGTTGAAGTGTGAAAAGGATTAGGAGGTGAATTCCACAGTTGCTGGTGGATGTTTTGAGCTCTCAGGAGCATTAGGATTGGTGCAGAAGCTCAAAGCTTCTCTGGAAGCTTCAGGACCTTGATTTAGACTCTGAAAAGTCCTAACAGACAACTAAAGACCTATTTAATCGACTAAAACAACTTCTAGAGGTTGTTACCAATCCATCTGGGCAAAGTTTGCATTCAAATCTCATCAAAAATCCACTGTCATCAGTTTGGGTTCGAAAACAACCCAAACGGACAGAAATCAAATTCTACTTTATAATAAACCATCAGAGCTCACTCAAATCTCTTGTAAATCATTCACAAACTTCTCAGAAACAACTTGAATTCATCAATTCGTCAAACTGAATCCAGAACTCAAGATTCAGACTCATGTTTGACTGCTAAGCCTCAAGTTTATACTTTCTGAATTTATCTATTTTATAGGGAATTAAAACCTAAGACATCATCTCCTCAATCCCAAGAATAGAATCAAACCCTTAAATAGGTGTTTCAATTAAGGCTTCTAGGGTTTCAGGCTCATCGCCTGAGATTGAAAAGGTGTTTGTTCGTCAGAACAACCTAAGGGTTTTTACAGTGATTGAATCACAGAAATGAACTTAGGGTATAACATTGAAGCTTTCAGACCTCTTTAATGCAACTTAAATCTAACTGTCAGACTTCTCCAACTCTACCGGAGTTGGAGAAGATGAATGCCTAACAACAAGCTCTAGACACTCAAACCTTAAAGAAACAATCTCAACATAATCAGTGAACCTCAATTCATTGATCTGGAGCTTCTCACTCTGTTCAACAGGCTGAAGAATTAGTTTTGACTCGCCGGACCTCCGGTGAGTCTAGAAAAAGAGTGAAATTGTATAGAGAATGTGGAATGTGCCATTAAAGATTTGAAAAGGTTCCTGAGGTCACAAGGAACCTCAGGATCAAGTTAAGTCCTTCAATTGCTCATTAAAATAAAGATTTAATAGTAAATCCATTTTTCACAAAATCTGACTTGGATTAAGCTCAAGACTTGTTTTCCCACTCAATTGTGTGGATAAAACAAGTCAACAGATGATTGCGATCATTAATATATATAATTAATGATTTCAACTACTCCTGAGCTGCCATTGACAACAAGCTTAGGAGCTTAATTAAGATTGGGCGTTTAGGTTATATGGGGTAATTAATCGAATTAAAGTGATGATTAGGATCCTTAGGAGATGGATAGGTGATGGAGGACCCAATGAAGGTGGAAAATAGGTCAACTACTACGGCCATGGACAACAGAAGTAGTCGGTGGAGGTGGAAGTGGTTTAGGCGATTTAATGATCAAATTAGTAATTATTGAATATAGAAATGATCGTGGAAGATTGAAGAATGTGGACAGTGACTTAAAAAGATAAAATTATCGCTCCTGACAAGCTCAAGGAGCTCGCCAGAGTTGAGGAAGATGAAAGCTAAATCGAACATTTCAGCTACCTAACCTACCTAACTAACTAACTAAACTAATCTACCTACCTAGTCTACTGTTACCTGGACGAAGGGGATAGAGGATCTTCGTTGATGGCTCATAACGGAGGAGGAAATCAGAGGGTTGTCGAAAGATCTTCGGTTGCGGTTGTGAGGTGAAACAGAGATCTCCTAGTTAGCAGTTGTCAAAAGACGCGGCTGACTTCGGCGGAGATCCAAAGCTATTGAAGATGGATGGAGGAAGTTGGATGAGGCGAAGGTTCACCAGAGTTTGGAGGGAATAGCCTATTGGGTCGGCTCAGTGAAGGAGAGGGAAGGGAGCCAACTTAGTGGAAATCGAGGGTGTGAAGGGGTATTTATAGTTGACGGCGACTGAGAAGGAGGTGGAATCTGGATGGATTAATGGCTAGGAGGGGAGTAACCACCGGCGTCTTCTCCAATGTCGGTGAGGTTATCTCCAACCCTAAAATAGGATTTAGGCATCATTCAGACCGGTGGATGAAAAGGGAATGGTGAGCACAAGCTCCAGGAGCTTGGAGAAGAAGGGATGACGTCCGATTGGCGGTGATCAGGCGATGGACGCACCTTCAGTCATCAGCCGTCCACATGGGTGAAGAAGAGAAGAAGAAGAAGGAGAAGTCCAGTGACTTAATCGTAGTGAAACCTAAGGACCTAAGTGGAAAATAAGGACCTGATTGAAATAAATTGTAAGGACCAAAATGTAAACTCAGGTTTTCAAGGTTTATTTTAATTTAAATCTTTTCTAACTCTTTATATATGATTTTAAATGAGGCAATTATTATATTTAGACCTTGAATTTACATTTTTGACCTTTTTAGATTAATTTATTTAATGTTACTTAAGTTATTACATACTTAGTTATATATTATGCTTAGGTTAGTTAACACATTAATTAGATGAATAATTGATAATATGTCGAGTCCAATTATTAATTAGATTATTAATAATATTAATTGGATGATAATATAGCATTTTTAAATTATTTTAAGGTCCTTTACTATTTATCCCTTATTTAATAATTAACCCATATGTTCACACATTCCTAGCTAATTACCTAGGAAAACTAGTTAATTAGGGGTAATTAGAGACCATGATAAGCCTCTCATCAATGAGCTCTAGTGAGCTCATGTTGGCGCCACAATGCATGAAACAACTCACCACAAATTCCAAAAGTTCCACTATTTTCCATATAATAAAAACCCTTTACCTCTTTGGAGTTCCAACGCCTTCACACCTCCACCAAACACACACAACACCAGCCAGTCACCGCACATACGCACACCACACATAACCACCACCAGCACACTTGCCGTGGTCTGGCGAAGCACTTGAGCTCTTTTAATTGGGCCACGAAGTCATATTTGTGTATCTCAGGTACCACCAGAGCTCCGTAGCCACCTCCATCTTCCTTGACACTATTCACCTATCACTAGCAGCCAATCACACTGCTTCCACTTTCAATAAACGCAGCTTCACCTCACGAAGTCAATTGCATCTCCAATCGAGTAGCAGCGGCAAGGTTCAGCTCCAATTCGACGAAGAAATCCACTGTTGTGCCACACGAAGAAGTACCCTTCTGATCGCGGATTTTACGCGGTTTGTAAAATACATCATTGTAATACGCAAAACCGATCAACTCTTAAATATATAAACCTAGATAGTGGGGTATCTAGGGTAGTCCAAGGAGGCAAGTTTGCAAAAATTAAATCTTTTGCTTGGAATATAAATCTCAACTTTCTTTTTGGTTTTTTTTCAATATATCATTTTATGTTTTTGAACTTATGGCAACATGCGAAGTTGTTGGCAGGAAAAATTACTACACCTACTATGCTAATCTAAGTGACCAAAATTATCCTCTTTCTAAGCTCAACCTAGGCATGTGGAGGCTTGGGTTAATTAGAAAGGAGGAGTGCAACTATACTAAAGATAAAGCAAGGTAATGCAAAAAGAAAGAGTGCAACAAGAAATTAAGGCAACTTCTTTTTTATACTAAAGGAAATTATCTACTAGTAGATGAATGCTTCTATAGAAAAAATCAAATTGAAAATGAAATAAAGACAAATCCTTTAGATGATGATGGTGATGAAGAGGATGAAGCTCTTCTTGCTCCAAGCCTGGTGGCTCCCGAGCTTGAAAAGATCTTCAGCTCCTTCCTTCTATAGCTCTGCCAAGGTGATGTCCTCCAAAGCAAGCCCTAAGGGGGCGTGCCCTAAGCTTTTCTCCAAGGGTGGACGTCCACCCTAGGTCCTTCTCCTTTGCCTGGCCATCCTCCTTGAAGTAGAAAAGTCCTCCTCCTTGGTGTGGCCCAAGTTGAAGAGAGTGGGGAGAAGAAGGCACCAAAGGGGCTGGTGATGTGCCCCTTTAATCTTCTTCTCTACTCCTTCTTCTTGGCCATAGGTATAGGTGGATGTAGGTGGAAGTAGACCCTAATGGAGGATGCTCTAAAATGGTGGTAGGTGGTGGGTTTATATAGAGTAGGAAGGGGGCTAAGGTGACTCTTGAAATAGAGGGCTAAGATGGGAAGATGGAGGTGGTTGGGGATCCTATGGCTAAGGGTAATTGGCGCCAACCCAAGGGGTGCCATGGGGTGGTTATGGTGGTGAAAGGGCACCTATATTTGGTGCCAACTATGGGGCTTCTAGAAAGTTGGTGAGGTGGATGGTGGAGATGATTTTAAGGAGAGGTGTATGGTGGAGATGAAGAGAATTTTGGAGGGAAAGTTGGTGCCAAAAGGGAAAGGTTCTAGAAGGTAATTTTGGAGGGAAAATAGGTGGCTTGTGGTAGTGGTGATGGGGTGAAGGGGTGTAATGGTGGTGGCGCCAACTTGGAGTAGGATAGCTAGCTTTGGTGAGCTTAGTTGATGGAGCTAGATAGGGTTGAGTTGAAGGTGGTGGATAGCCAAGGAGCTGGATGCTAGCCAAGATAAGCTAGCTTAGCTAGCTATGGAGTAGAGGAGGAGGTATTGGAGCTAGGATTTGAAGAGAGGAGCTGACGAGGAGATATCTGAAGCTTGAAATGGAGTTGGTAGCTACTGAAGAGGCTGGAATGGAGCTACTCTAGCTGGCTTAGCTTGCTAGTTCTTTGCTAGCTACTAAGCCAAGCTAAAGTGAGCTGGCTTCTACCATAATGAGCTAAGGTGTGCTGGATCTCCCGGGGAGGATCAAGCTGGTTGAGGCAGCTAAGGTAGCTTAGCTCAACTGAGTCGAGCTAAGCTGAGTCCCTGGGAGCAGGACTTGAGCTTCCTGAGCTGGAATGAAGTCATCTACAACTTGTTGGAGTTGAGTGGAGTTGGATGTAGCTAGACCTGAGCAAGGGTGAACTGACCGGGTCGATATTTCGCTTTTAAGTCGTTTGTAGTTTAATGTGGTGGAAAAATCGACTAATCAATTTTTAATAAGAAATAACCACTCGCAGAGGAGCGGGTCATTTCCACAGGGAGGCAATAACGTATTAAAATTCGCGCCACTTAAAAATGTTTGTTCGGAGTCAATTTGGACAAGAACCAAGCCAAGATTGCCTTTAGATTAAGGTTTAAGCAAGAAATAATGCTGAAATGGCAATTATGATAAACTACAGGATATTTTCCGCAATGCAGACTGAATAGAATATGAATAAAATCTGGCAATGGCAGAAAATGTAAATTTTAATCAATGCTTTACTGTAGCAAAACAGGGGAATTTTTCCCCGTTGTCTTGCGCGACGAGGAGCCGATGGCTGGGTGCGGGAGGCTCGGCGGAGGTCCCTTGGATCAAGGGCTTCGAATCGGTGGTGACGGCGAGTCGCGCGGCGGCCGGAGGTGGCCGGACGAGCTCCGGCGGAGGTGCTACAGGCGGTTGTGCGTGGGCGCGCGGAGGCGTGGCTGCGGTGGTCTGCAGGCGGGCGCTGGCGCGCGGAGGCGTGGCGGTGGTAGCTGCAGAGGCTGTTGGAGGATGCTGCAGGCTGGTGTGCGTGGGCGCGCAGAGGGTCTGCGGAAGGCGCTGGCGCGCGGAGGCGTGGCTGCGGTGGTCTGCAGGCGGGCGCTGGCGTGTGCGGTGGAAGCTGCAGAGGGGGCGCTTGCGCGGTGGTTTGCAGATGGCTGTGCGGTGCAAGCTGCAGAGGGGCTGCGGAGGGCGCTGGCGCGCGGAGGCGTGGCGGTGGTAGCTGCAGAGGCTGTTGGAGGATGCTGTAGGCTGGTCTGCAGGCGTTGGAGGAGAGCGCGGGTTGATCTGCAGGCGTTGGAGGAGAGCGCGGGCTGATCTGCAGGCGTGCGCAGGTCAGCAGCCGGTGAGCGGTGGAGGGCGCAGGCGGTTTGGTGGCCGGTTGGAGAGTGCAGGCTGAGGAAGTGGAGGTGAGCGGGTAACTTCAGACGTCTGGGAAATTTCCCAGACATCTTAAGTTACTGAGAGGGTGGCTGATCAGTAGCTTGCGTGGTGGTCTGCGACGACGGCGAGGAAGATGCACGCTGATGTGCTCACGGTAATGCGGGCGAGCTCCAGATAGCGGTGTGGCCTGTCACACCACACGCCCACGGTGGTGGAGACTCGCCGCCACGGTAGAGGCCGGCAGTGTGGATGGAAGAGAGAGGATCTCTCTGCACAGTGGTGAGTCGGTGGCGGAGGCCTCTTTTGCTCGGCTGCCTCCGTGCTCCTTTTGTAGTGGCATGAACAATTTTGAAATCAGCTGCCGACCAGATCCACCGTATACGCTCCCCCTTGAATGGCTTTCACTGCATCACACGGGCGTTGGAGCGGCAGCCAGCCGTTCCGAAAGAAGACGAATAAAGAAAATATTATTAAAATATTAGGGTTATAGACCCTCAACTTCTATGTTAATAAAAACAATATACCTAATTGGTTATCTAATTAGATGAATGCTATTCTAAGCTAATTCTAAATGCACTTAAGATATGAATGCAATGTATGGATTATGTAATTAGATTAAAACTATGAATTAATCTATTTACATCCTAATTTATACTAAATAAATGTTAGAATTAACCTAATGTGTAGGCACTTAAATACTTAAATAGCCCACAACTATGGGCTAATCATGAACTCCAGTCAACTCAGCTGAGCTAGCTAGAGCTCCCTGTGGACTAATGGGAGCTAAGATGAGCTAGACTCAGCTAAGTTGAGCTGGATCTGAGCTGACCTGAGCTAGGGTGAGCTAAGATGAGCTCTCTTGAGATGCCATTCAACTGAGATGAGCTGAATGGAGCTAGGATGAGCTAACCCTAATTCAAGTGAGCTGAATTCCAGCTATGGTGAGCTGGATCAAGCTGAGTTCCAACTAGTGAGAGCTTCTCCTTCACCAGTTGCCTTCTTGAGTGCTAGGGTTTTAGGGATCTGTATATCTGTTCATCCCTAACACACAAAAACACATCAAAAAGACAATAAAAAGTGCAATGCATGCCTAACCTAATTAATGCCTAAATGCAGCCCAAAAACCCATTTACGCAGTAAAATCCTAAGAGCTAGGTTTATTTTAATGCATAAGAATAATGATAAACTGGCATTTATCACCTTCATAGTCCCACATTGAAGACTGACAAACCCACGATTGTGTATAATACGCATTGTGTGGGATACTCGATCGCCTCAACACACGAGGGTGAGGTCCCCTCTCACCGCACGTCAGCACCCTCGCCGGAGACCCATGCACATGGGCTTAGACCCTCTAACCCATTTACTCAGTTACTGTTAACCCGACTAGCCTATTACCAAATCCAAGAAAGAGAAACAAGGAACTCTGAGGGGGGAGGGGGGAGGTTTTTGCACTGTGGATTCTCAGGGTGTGTGCCAACACATAGACACTTCTGAGATTCTGAGGCTTTGGAAGATAAGGCGTCTGACCTTAGGGCTCGACGTTTGATTTGAGGCACTGTGAATTTATTTGAGCTTGTGTTGATGTGGATAAGTGATTGAGGGTTATTGTTGAGTTATTTGAGATCTTGAGTATTGTTGGGATTAGTGCTTAATTGTAGGGCTTAATTGGTGGTTTCAACCACCATTGTTAGTCCTATCTTTTTATATTTTTGTCCCTAATGTCTGAGATACATTCTTTCTTTATTGAATATCATTATTTCTCTTCTTCACCTACATTATTATTTCTGAATATTGTGATTGGTGATTGGTTTGTTACACTTGCTCCCTACGAACAACCTCAGAACTCACGATTTTTCGAGCATATAAATTTAAATGTCGCATTGATTTTTGTCGCTATACTACAACGTGCTATTTTTACGGTGATTTTTGATGCAACATTTTGGCATCATTCCTGGGGAGCAATGCACATTTCATTCACTAATCACAATTTCTAATCTGATTCTAACTTGCTTTATCTGATTTGTTGTGTTTTCGCAGGTGAATTTGAAGATCGACTGCACGAGCAACCACACCAGGGGCTGGTAATCTCATTCCCTCTTTCTTTAATGCCTCTCATCTCTTGAATGATTGAAAAAGAAATCAATTAGGACCAACTTTCTTTATTTCATAGTAATCATCATTTGAGTTGCCTAATTTGATTTGATTAGAGATCCCCAACCAAATACTTACACCTATTAAGGACTTAAAGTGCCTTGGACTATTCACCTTCTTGATTGAGCCCAAGGTACCAACTTTTGGAAAGAATTGACCTTGGAAATAGAGCCAATCTAGGGTTTCCACATTAGGGCACCAAGAGTACACACTTGCCTGAATTAAAGAGAACATATTTCCCTCATCGTGTGTTACCCAAGCCTTAGCTAAATTGATCTAATCAAGTGAACCCTAAAATCAAGGCTCTAACAATCACTTGAATCATTAAAATTTGGGACCTAATAACCTATTTACAAATGACTTCAGGTTGATTTGGATTCTTGACCCAATTCATCCTCAATTTTAGGGCAGGTAAGGTGAAGTTGGTCGACTTTGTGGGTGAACCAACCTCCAAATTAGGTCACAACTCAAATCAACTTTAATGTTCAAGTGAAATCAAGGTGCACACATAGGATTAAAATTGGTAGACCTATGAGTCAAGCTCGCACATTCCTGTCTACTTGGAATCTCATGACAAGGAAGGTCAGGTGAGGGAAACCCTGTAACCCGTGGGGACGGTCTTCCATGTAGGGGTCTTTGCAGGACTCTCCCTTGCTGCCCAAGTAATTCTCAGGTGGGTGAGTTTCTAATCTAGAGGTAACATCCACCTCAAACTTCCTTAATCATCCAAAGATTTTTTGGGTGGCTCGATTGGGTCCAATACACATTCTATCCCTCATCTGATTCCCTAGTGCATGTTCAGGAGGATGTCCTTAAGGCCAAACTTGAAGCCTTAATTAGCAATTCACTCTCATTGGGGTCAAACCCCAACCCAATTGTTCTTGCTTCCACACAATAAGATTAAGATCTCTTTAGACACTTCCACATCTAAGCCCAGCTCCCAATTACCTGCATCCATGGAGAACCAAGAAGAAGAGCCTAATCTTCAAAATCAATTGCAATGCCTCACTAATCTATTTCACACTTTCATGAATCCCCCGCAGTGTCCGCAGATGAGAGATCACTACAACCCTGCTACAGTGGTAATCGAACCCAGGCTGCAAATCATGGCTGGAGGACCTGATATTGATTTAAAGCTAAATCTAATTAATGCAATCCCCAAATTCCATAGCTTGAACTCCGAAGATCCTCTCTAGCACATAAAATAGCTGAAACATTTGGTCCAGACCTTTGGACCACCTGTTCAAAATTGAGACATCTTACTCATGAAGATATTCTCCTTCTCTCTTATGGATAAGGCTGCCCATTGGTGTCAAACACTGACTCGTCCGATCAACACATGGGAGGAACTCCAATCTAAATTCTTGAAGAAATTCTTCCCAGTTGGTCTCACCAACGCCTTGAGGCATCAGATCACGCATTTCACGCAAAATGTGGGAGAACCACTTCATGAGGCATGGGACCGCTTTTTGGATCTCATGCAAAAGTGCCCCCATCATGGAGTTCCTAAATAGGAACAAGTTCAATATTTTTACCAAGGACTCCAAAAGGATATCAGGTTATTTATCAACGTAACCTATGGTGGTAACATCATGCATCAGCATGAGGACATTGATTGGGAGATTCTCGAGAACATGTGCAAGAACTCCACAAACAATGAGTATATGGGTGTGTTCGACAAGATGACCACCCGCGCATTGACAAACACGCGAAGGGCACACAAGACTCGAGACCTATCCACATCCGTCGATCTGGAGTTGGTGGCTAGTTACCTGGATAAGGTCTCCATCATTGAGAAGAAGGCAGATGAATTGACTCGACATCTATAGAGAGCCACCACCGTGCAATAGAGCACGTATGCACAGCCGCCCTCATGTAGGGAGGTCGTTCATAACATTCACCACCACTCATATCAGGGGATGGACGGACACGTATGCACCCTCATTTGAACTCAATTTCAGAGGAAACTCCAAACCTGCCTACTCTAACTGGGAGAACTTTGAACCCACGTACTTTGATTTCTTTGGCGTTCCTCAGACCTGCGAGGATCTCCACGCCATCCAGAATGATCCATTCTCCAACACATATAACCCTAGATGGTGCAATCATCCAAACTTTGCGTGGTCGGGAAATAATCAGAACTCAAGACCTCAATTCCAACCTCGACTGCAAGCTTATCAACCATATCAGTGCACTTAGCCTAGGCCCAATCCGAATTACTAATCCGGGCCATCCAGGGAAGATCAGAGGAACTTGATTTTTGCAAGCCCTGGCTGACATCCAAAAGACCAATGCAGCTATGCAGAAATAGTACAAAGAAGAGATCATAGAGGTTCAAAATCAACTCACATAGATGGCTGGGTCTCGCCAGCCTAGTGCACTCCCTTCCTAACCTCTGCTGAATCCAAATAACATGTCAAACCAAAGCCGTGTTATGAACCCAAATTAGGACCAAGCTCACTATGTTTATCAGGCCCCTTCTGCTCCATCACCCGACTAGATGGAGGCTTCCACCTCGTATGCAGGATATCAGTAGCAACCACCACTTTTGACGACTTTGAGCCAAAACCAGGCTGGGCTAAATGCTGTTACTACATGTAGTGGCAAATCGACTCAGGGTCCACCTTATCCTAGCCACTCTAGCCCTAGTAGTTCAAAACCAAGCCTTAGGATGGTCATCTAGGACACACCTTTCCCAAATTTAGAGCCTAAACCAATCCTAAAGAAACCAACAGAGGTTCCATTTCTTGAGGCCTTAACCAAGGGAAAATAGAAACCCAAACCCGTGGCACTTGAGGAAGACTTGGTCAAGCTCTTTGAGCAAGTCCAAATAAACATCCCATTGATGGATGCGAGCAGCCACGTACCGACTTACACATAATTTTTGAAGGACTTATGTACACCAAAACGTAAGTAGCGAAACAAAGATGGGAGTCTGATCGTGTTGTCTGAGCAAGCCTGCTCTATCATCCTGAGCAAACTCCCATAGAAAGTGAAAGATCCTGGCACCCCTCTAATCTCCTGTAAGATCAGTGACCTAGAATTTGATCAAGCTTTATCATATTTAGGAGCCTCCATAAATCTAATCCCTACATCCCTACTAGATCATTTCGAGGAAACTAAGCTCAAACCAACTGAGGTGACCCTACAGCTAGCTGATAGATCAATTAAGTCACCAAGAGGAGTTCTTGTGGATGTTCTAGTTAGAATACGAGATTTCTACTTCCTAGTGGACTTCATTGTGTTAGACATGGATACTCCTAAAACTAGAGACATACACCGTTCGTTTAAGGGAGACCATTCCTAGGCACAGCTAAGGCAAACATCAATTGCGAAGAGGACCAGATCGAGTTGAAATTTGGGAATAAAACATTGATGATTGATATCTTTAAGGCCCAGAAAGGAATAAATTGTAAGGCGATCTAAGAAGTTTGCAATATCAATTCTTTGGTTGAGAACTCGATTACAGAGGAAAACCCGATTCTCCTAGAGCCTCAACCACAAGAAGATCTTGACCCACAGATCGAAAAGCTCAAAGCTGATCTAGACCTACCCATAGCTTCCAGCCGATCTTATGAGGCCCATCTTGAACCCCACCCACTGCTGATAACCTGGTACTTGAATTGAAGCCCCTCCTAGATCATTTGAAATACGTGTTTTTGGGTTGCAATCAAGCGTTTCCTGTGATTATCAACTCCCAACTCTCTCCTGATTAGGAAACAAAGCTAATTTCTATCCTCTAGCTGCATCGAACAGCCATTGGATGGACTCTTGATGACCTAACTGAGATAAGTCCCTCTTATTGTACATATCATATCTATACCGAAGAGGGCTCACGACCATGTCAAGAAATGCAGAGACGACTAAATCTGAATCTTCAAGAGGTTGTAAAAAAGGAGATCATCAAATGGCTTGATGCTAGAATCATGTACCTGATCTCTGATAGCCGCTGGGTGAGCCCTATCCAAGTTGTGTCTAAGAAAGCAAGGTTCACCATGATCACGACGGAATCTAGAGAAATCATCCCAAATCAAATTGCAAACTCATGGAGAGTCTGCATAGACTATCGGAAATTGAATGCCTCCATGAAGAAAGATCATTTCTCGCTCCCATTCATTGATCATATTGTCATGAAACTGGCGGGAAATTGGTTTTTCTACTTCCTAGATGGGTACTCAAGAAATAATTAGGTGGCAATCCATCCCAAAGATCAAGAAAAGACCACCTTTAGATGCCCCTATGATACATATGCATTTCGCAGGATTCCATTTGGGCTTTGCAACGCACCCGCCACCTTTCAACGGTGCATGCTAGCCATATTCTCTGATATGGTAGGTAAATACCTTGAAGTCTTCATGAATGACTTCTTAATTTTTGGAGAATCTTTCAATGATTGCCTCCTGCACTTGGTCCAGATCCTTCGAAGATGCATTGAAGTGAACCTGGCTCTCTCCTAGGAAAAGAACCACTTCATGGTTCCTGAGGGTATCGTGCTTGGATACATTGTCTTTGAGAGAGGTATCCAAGTTGACCAAGCTAAGGTAAATCTGATTTCCAAATTACCTATGCCTACCTCAGCCAAAGACATCAGATCATTTTTGGGGCACATCAGATTCTATCACCGATTCATATCTAAGTTTTCCAAGATCGCTCACCCCTTAACAAATCCTCTCCCAGAGGACACACCTTTCAAGAAGATAGGTGAGTGCATTCACGCATTTGAAATCCTACGTGACCGAGTCACCCAAGCACCAATCCTGTAATCCCTGACAGGTCTCAACCCTTTCAGATCATGTGCGATGCGTCTGACTATGCAATAGGAGTAGTGCTAGGGTAGAAAATCTACAAGAAACTGGTGGTTATATATCACACCAGCAAGAAACTACATGAGACTCGGCATAATTACACAATTATAGAGAAAGAGCTACTGTGATGTAAACACGTTTTTATCACATAAACTATCTATTTATCTGTGTTCTTAGGTGTAGAGTTACATCATACGTTATAAATATTGCATAACATGCATCATCTTGCATTTAGGTTAGGTTGTGTAAATTTTAGGTTAATTTTCCCTTTTTGTGGTTAGGTAACAGGAAGATATTCAATCGGGGCCTCGGATCAAAGATCCAACCATACAGATCTAATCCGGGCAATGATCAAAGTTTAACGACTCCAAGATTGCCCCAATCAGACTTCTATAGCATCAGATATAATCCAAGAAAGGTTAGAGATCAAGGGCCAAGATTATGTAAATCCACACTTCAAATGACAATTCAATTGCATGGATGGGTTCAGATCGATGATCGTAGCCTAACGACGTGAAAATCAGCCCAATCCGACATCCATGGCACCTTCTACAAGTCACAGAAGATGGACAGCCAAGATGGCACCACATGGTGCCATCTTGGCCGCCCAAACCGGCCCAGCTAATACACGAGGACCCACGGCCCTTTCTCTCTCTCTCAACGCAAGATCAAATCTAGGCCATTGGATCTTGATCCAACGGCCACGAGTGCGCACGCTGTGATTAGAAAGTTGACAAAGAAGAGGGGGCAACGCAATGGGCGAGCGCCTCTTCGTGAGCGAAGGGCATGAGCTCGATCCGCACTCCACTTCAAATCAAGAAGATGCGTGGATCTGGCTCAATTGAGCCATTGGATGGAGAGCAGGCTGTGCAGATGCAAGTGACGTGGCGTGCCTAGATGCGAGGAGCACGAACGCACCATCAGACACGCTTTTGTGAAGGCGGGCAAGCGTGCATCCTAAGCCGTTGATCTTCGATCCAACAACAATGGCGGAGGCTGCGTTGCCTCTTAACAGGCATTGAAGGAGATTGGGCACGGTGCATTCAAGCCGTCCGATCTCGTGATCGAACGGCTGAGAACACGCAGACATGCACGTGCGTTGAGGCACGAGGAGAAGAAGAGGCGTAGCGTGCGTGGAGCTACACCCACGATCTGGGCTTTAGTGACAGTTTTATCCGTCACTAAAGACCCTTGATTTAATGTTATAAAGTGAAAAGGCCTATTTGCCCCTCCAATCTACACCTATATATTGCCCTATGAGCCCCACACTTTCTTCATCACTTCCTCTCTTCTCTCACCCCCTCCAAAGCCCTAAGAGCTTGTCCCAAACCTGGGATGCTCCATTAGAGTAAAAATTGGAATTATTCCACCTTCTCCCTCCATGGAGCATCTCGTGGTTGTCCTCTCACTCCATTCGAGAAGTGGATCCCATGACGACGATGTCATTCCTTGCCCCCAGTTCTTCCCGCTTCGTTCTCCTTCCCACTTCATCCTCCATCTTCCAGGCGTCGTCTCATCCAGCTCGTCCACCAAGCAATTGTCGAGGAGGATACTTCTCTCTTTATTCTCTTTACCGCTTTCTAGAGTAGATTTACTACTTTCTAGCATAGATTTCCTGTTTTCTAGTTGTAATGATTAGAGTGATGAATAGCATTTTGATGTAAACACATTTATTGAGGGTAAAATGCCTATTCATGCATGTTCATAGGCTTAGATTTGCATTTCATGTTCTAAATATTGCATCGCATGCATCATTCTGCATTTAGAGTAGTTGTATATAATTTAGGTTAATTGCATCCTTTTTGTGGTTAGGAGAGAAGGATATTTATTTTGGAGCCTCAGATTGACAATCTGACCATACGAATCTAATCAAGAAGACGATCGGAGTCCAACACCTCTGAAATCGCCTCGATTGGAGTTCTGTAGCACCATATGCAGCCCGAGAAAGATCAACAACCAAGGAACTAGGAGACATAATTCGAAGCTTCAAATGATAAATCTGACTGCGCAGATGGATTCGAGTCGACGATCGCATCATAACAACACAAAAATCGACTCAATCCGACCTCTGTAGCAGCCCCTACAAAAAGAAGATGGACGGCCCAGACTACGCCACGTGGTGCAGCCCAGGCTGCCAGTGCACGCATGCAGCACCGCACGCACGCAGTAGCGTGGGTGCACACGCGGCCGTGCAGGCGTGCATGCGTGCAGTGCCACCGCGTGGGTGCGTGCACGCGCAGCAAGACAGGAGCGATGCCAACGCAGCGTGAGGTGGACTACAGCGACGCATGAGCTGCACTTACAGCCGTCGGTAATTCATTGCATGCCAGCAAAGCCAGCTGTGGGCGCCAGCGGGCATGAGCTGCCTACAGCGACATTTCCAGCGACGGCCTGGATGTCACTGATGGTCCTATACCGATTTTTGGCTCTTCTCCACCACTATAAAAGGACCTTCACCCCCTCCCTTCCAAGCAATCTCTACCTACTCTACTCCCACCTACTCCCAAGCTCTAGCAAGCCTACCAACGCTCCATTAGAGCTTGTTCTCAAGCTCCTAAGGTGCCTATTAGTGTAGCGAACCTCTGCCTTACCAAATACTCCTCCAACTTCCCATCTCCCTTCATAGGTCACCTTGGAGCTATCTTCCCACCTCCATTCCGGTAGT
The DNA here is from genome assembly GCA_037157565.1 of Thalassia testudinum. NCBI lineage: Eukaryota > Viridiplantae > Streptophyta > Magnoliopsida > Alismatales > Hydrocharitaceae > Thalassia > Thalassia testudinum. The sequence continues at coordinate 5,858,410 of JAZHRO010000035.1, read as the reverse complement.
AGATCACCTCCATCTTCTCACCTCCATTCCAGAGTCATGTAAAAGCTTTCCTCACTACAACGTCCTCCTGCATCTCACCTCCATCATCCCGCTCCTCACCTCCTTTGTCAGAGCTTTCACCAAGCGCCGTCGTCTCGTCGAACAACCGATTCGGGAGATTTCCTCTCACCCCCCTCTCTTTTTATGCTTTTATAGTCCATTGTAATCGACATTGGATTGACATATATATCATATTTGTTTCATCTCTATCTTGTGATACGTTTGCTTGATTTCTTTTATTTCAAAAATACAAAAAAATATCAAAACCCTAAAATACCAAAACGAAATGAAATGAAGCACTATTTTCAATAAAGCAAACATCGCCTCCCTGTGTTCGACCTGGGACTCCCTTGGAGTTTTGGTATAAATTTTATTTAATCAACGTGTTTTGCAACAACGATGACAGGTTACTTGTAACCCCGATTTCTAAACACGCGAAACACGCACGACCATTTTGGCGCCATTGCCAGGGACAATACGACCATTTTGTCACCGTTGCCGGGGAGGCAACGAAATTTACTTTATTGTTTATTGCGTTTCTTTGCATTTACATAGCACTAACCCTACTTCTCTTTGATCTACTGTCTTGCAGGTACCCTAGCATGGAGATCCAAGTGCGGTAGACCAGAGTAAAGTGCAGGTAGAGTGTTTTGTAAGTGTCTCCCACACCACCACCACCTTAGTTTTCATTCCATAACCGAATAACTCAAACCCAAATCAACTTAGGTGCTTTTTGTAAACCCTAGGATAGATTTGATTGTTTGTTTGCCACCTCCACTCACCTCGCCATCCACATAAATAAAAAAATTTGAAAAAAAAAAGTGTTATCTGATTGTGGGATTTTTTGAAAGCTACACACTTAACACCCACAACTTCTTATCCTAAGGCGCACAATCACTTTGATTCTATCACTTAACTGGGATCTGACTTGTGGACCCGGCACACTTCAACGAAATACACATAAGTGAGTAGAAATCTGAACAGGTTAAGCATTCTTGTGTGCCTTAACTAAGTGGTGCAATAGACCAATTGATTGAGCTGTTTGGGCCGCACCACTCAATTTAAAACTGATCCATCAAGTAGCTTGCCACTTAGGGTTGATTCTTAGGGCTGAACCAGGCACTCCACATTATTTTTTATTTTTAAAGGAACATATCATCACTCGTTTTTTCAAAACTTGGAGTTTCTACTAAACCTTGATTGAACCAACCTAAGAATTAAACCCTAAAAGCTACTAAACAAGGTTGAACTCTAAAATACACATCATCAAATAACCTTGTTTGCAAACCTTGGTTGTGCACACACACACATTTTAATTGATCATTAAGGGCACAACCCATCTAAAGGGCCCATCACATTCCTGAAGCACCATTATCCCAAGCCTAACTAAAATTGATTAGACATTGGCCCTAAGGACTGGTTCACTCATCGGGATCCAGATTGAGATTTGTTCACGATTAACCTACTTATACTAGTCAATCTGATGTCTAGCTAAGGGAGTAGCGTCAAACGACCGCAGCTGGGAGGTACACTAGGAACCGAAGGCACAAGCCAAAGCAAGAACCTTCTCCCCAGTCCCTGCTTCTAACTGGTTGGATTGCCTAGACATAAGTAGAGTAAATCGTCTATAATCTTAGGATGGATTCTGAGAGTCTGTAGACCTTTAGGCTACCCAAACTAAGGACAGGCTTGTATTTTTGTATTGCAGGGCTCCTTTCTCTTCTGATTTCCCTCCTTACTTCACCATGTACCCTTCCACATCCTACACACATTTCATATCCTATCCTCCTACCACCACTTATCCCAAAGATGATTACTATCCCGACTTGACTTGTAATTACCCATCCACTAGCCGGGATGACTTTGATTGGGGATATGAATCCGAACCTTAGGGTCCAGGGCCTAACCCTGGACGACAAGACTATGATTATTATCCTTCCAAAAGCTATAATGATTATGGATCTCCATCCTTTGATGACCAAACCAACCCGATCTACAATCAGGAAGGATATCATGATTATAACATCTACCCTCCCAAGTATTCCATTGAATATAGGTCGCCACCATCCTTTGAATAACCTAGAATGACCTACTTTCAAGGAGGGACCCGAGAACCTCGACATCTTGACTCCCCTAGATTTAACCTGAACCCACCCAAACCTAAATCGAACTAGTCGGTTCAGGTGAACCAGACCCAGGATAGGGTGCTGGCTAATTTGAGAAACACTATACAATCTTTAGAAGCTTAGCCAACACCATGCACTGAAGCACTAGAGCCTATGATCAAAATGATTGATGAACTTAATAGTTCTCTATTGGATTTGCTCCAAAGTGTTAGGGATAGGGACTTGGGTGAGTTTCTTCTTTGGAAATTATCGAGGTTGAGGATGAAATTTGTGGTTGCACTAGTCAAATCTTAGGATGATTCTCAAGATGAACCCCCTTCAGGAGAGCCAATGTCTGAACCCGCTCAGGCGCCTATCAGGGGGGATACATTTTCTGAGACTAGGGATGACCAGGATGGGCTAGAGCAACCATTTGAGGATGAACCAATTGATTCACCGGAGATCCCCGAGCCAGGGAGCAAGGAAAAATATGTCTCCATGGACCATGAAATGACATATGATTTTGAGACATATATAAATGAGGATCATGGACTCTTTGACTCTGAGGGTGAAGAATCTTTTGGTGAAGTCTCACTTGAACTCAAGGAAGAGGATTTTAGTGAGACAAATGGGCTTAAGGAATCTGACAAACCAGTTGATAGCCTAATTATTGAATATTTGGATTCGATTGGGGTTAACTTAGAGGATCCGAATCTTGATGATTCAATCAGTGACCCCAGTCCTCATCTGCACCTCGAAGAGCTAACTTCTGAGATCTTTGTGCCCAAGTCAATCTTGATTCAGCCACGATTTCTGGACTTAGGAGAATCATATGGGGTGAATAATATGCTAGAGGTCCCGAAGCCTGAGCCCTTGATGTTGGATGATAGAATTGTTGAAATAAAGATTTGGGAGGCTAATTCTGAGGGAAGTTTGATTTTGGATCTAAGGGTATCGATTGACCTAAAACCACCTACTTTCTACCAGGACCCTTACGATATCTTTCACGTGCAACCCAAGCTCGAAATAACTGATTATTTTTCTGAGCTAGATGTTAAGTGGACAATCGCACCTATTGAAACATCTTTACCCGTTGTCCGACACTTTGGTCTTGGGTTGCACACCACTAAACCGCAGGCCCAGCCCTGCAAACACAACAACCTTCGGTTCTGGGTGATTTTCATCCAGACCCTGAGAACCACTCAACCCTGGGGCATGGGTCTGCACCATAATCTCGTCCACGTCTGTGGACATCTTCTGAGACGGGTTTCAGGATCAACCTTTTGATTTTGATTCTGACCTGCACTTGTGAATTCTTAATTTCTTCTTTATATGTATGTTATGCCTAGCTGAATGCATTAAACTTAGCACGTGTGTATACACTCTTCTCTCTGTGGAGCTGACTGAATTTTCACGATACTCAGGTGATGTTTTGTTTACTCTACCCTTTTCATGTCTTTATTTTTACAATAAGGACATTGCATCATTTATGTATGGGGGGTGGATAATCAATTCCTGAAATCATTATGTTAACTCCGTAAAATTTCTTTTAGTTTCTTATAAAATTAAAAAAAATTAAAAATTTGAAAAAAGATAAAAAAAGGAAATTAGGAAAAGAGAACTTAGGCATTTGGAAGTTATTAACTTTAGGAAATGATACGAGAGGACCTAAACACTTAGACTCTTCAGGTCTTCGGGCTTAATTAGCCCAGTTGTCCACTCGAATGTGGATTTAGTCTCAAGTCCTCACCAATTAAAATTTATTTTAATTTGGTAAATAATTTGGGATGATAAGTATGCAACTTATCAACCCACCCTCTGATTTGGGGGGACTTTAAGCCTAAGCATCTTCACACATTTTTTTTGCACCGACCCACTTTCCGGTGGTTTTTACAGAAATTGGGTAGCTAATGGACCGACTTGGTTGGTATGGCTGGCAAGTTGTCGATGTAATAGCTCATCGGTCGGTTGTCCAGAGCCTAGCCACAAGACCATTTTCGTTATACTGCCTTTAGGTAAATCTTAGATCAGGGAAGCCACCTACTTAAAAAAAAAAAAAGGAAACACTCAAAAAAAAAGGAGAAAATAAAAAAATAAATAAAACCACACTTCACTACACGAGTATCGCTGGTAAGTTGTCGGTGGTAACAACTCATCGGCCGGTTGTCCAGAACCCAACTCACAAAAAAATAAATGCACAATAATTCCCAAAACACTTAGGGAAGAAGTGGGGAAGTAGAATAAACCGGGGAGATATACATTAGGTTTGCCCTTGTGTTGACCCCATAGATAAAAGTAGGGAGAAAGCTACCGATCATAAAGATAAACCTTTAGGTAAGGTCACCTAGGGTCATAGAAACCCGAAGTTCGTCTTAACGGCCATTTTGTGAGTCTATCACTTTTTCACAAAAATGCTTAGTACTTAGAGTCCTTTTCGAGTCTTAGGCGGGTTGGGTAGCCGTAAAAAGTTATCCCGGAACTCTCAAACTCCAAAAGTACAAAAAAATTAGAAAAGAAGAAAAATAAAAAATATATATTTCTTCCCTTCTGAAATAAGGTGAGAACTTGGGCAGTCTACATTCTAGCAGACACCTAGGTACTATTGAGTTTTCGTAGTTTAGGACCTTAGTTGAAATTTTTTATTGTTAATAAACAACTTAGGCTTAAGCAATCTAATCCTAATTCTGCTTTTATACATAGTATATAGTTTAATTTTGCTAGAGACTAGCAAAAGATAGGCATGGGGGTATGATGTAAACACATTTATTGAGGGTAAAATGCCTATTCATGCATGTTCCTAGGCTTAGATTTGCATTTCATGTTATAAATATTACATAGCATGCATCATTCTGCATTTAGAGTAGTTGTATATAATTTAGGTTAATTATGTCCTTTTATGGTTAGGAGAGAAGGATATTTATTTCAGAGCCTCGGATTGACGATCCGATCGTACGGATCTGATCAAGACGACTATCGGAGTCCAACGCCTTAGAAATCACCTCGATCAGAGTTCCGTTGCACCATATGTAGTCCGAGCAAGATCAATGGCCAAGGGACTAGGAAACATAATTCGAAGCTTCAAATGATAAATTTGACCGCGCGGATGGATTCAGGTCGACGATCGCAACCTAACGGTGTGAAAATTGACTCAATTTGACCTATGTAGCAACCCCTACAATAAGGACGGCCCAGACTGCACCATGTGGCGCAGCCCAGGCCGCCAGCGCACGCACACAGCACCACAAGTGCGCAGCGCCAGTGCATGGGTGGGCGTGCGCACAGGGCAAGGTAGGAGTGGCGCCAGCGCCGCGTGAGGTGGACTACAGCGACGCATGAGCTGGACTTACAGCGACGCTTATAGCTGTCGGCAATTCATCGCATGCCAGCAAAGCTAGCTGTGGGTGCCAGCGGCCATGAGCTGCCTACAGCGACGTTTCCAGCGATGGCCTGGATGTCACTAATGGTCCCATACCGATTTTTGCCTCTTCTCCACCACTATAAAAGGACCTTCACCCCCTCCCTTCCAAGCCATCTCTACCTACTCGACTCCCACCTACTCCCAAGCTCTAGCAAGCCTACCAACGCTCCATTAGAGCTTGTTGTCAAGCTCCCAAGGTGCCTATTAGTGTAGCGAACCTCTGCCCCAGCAGATACTCCTCCAACTTCCCATCTCCCTTCATAGGTCACCTTGGAGCTGTCTTCCCACCTCCATTTCGGTAGCAGATCACCTCCGTCTTCTCACCTCCATTTCGAAGCCACACTGAAGCTTTCCTTAACATGACATCCTCTTACATCTCACCTCCATCATCCTGCTCCTCACCTCCATCCGAGCTTCCGCCAGGCACCGTCGTCTCGCCAAACAGCCGATTCGGGAGATTTCCTCTCACCCCCCTCCTTTTTTATGCTTTTATAGTCATTGTAATCGACATTGGATTGACATATATCATATTTGTTTCATCTCTATCTTGTGATACGTTTGCTTGATTTCTTTTATTTCAAAAATACAAAAAAAATCAAAACCCTAAAATACCAAAAAGAAATGAAACAAAGCACAATTTTCAATAAAGTAAATGTCGCCTCCCTGTGTTTGACCCAGGACTCCCTTGGAGTTTCGGTATAAATTTTATTTGATCGACATGTTTTGCAACTACGACGACAGGTTACTTGTAACCCCAATTTCTAAACACGCGAAACACGCACGACCACACTTGATGATGAAATCCATGTTTATTTTACCCCACTTTTGTCTTTATTTGTAATATTCACACTCTCTCTCTTCTATTTATTATTTGTTAAATAGATAGCTTGTTTTCAACCAGCTAATCTATTTCGTGACAAACAAAACAAATCCGTATTTTTAATCAAATGTCCGCCTAATTGTGTAAGACCTAGAATTCTTATAGTTTCGGTATAAATTTATCTATTAATGGATTTCTTCACAAAATATACTACAACGACAGGTTTTTCAAAATCCAATCCCATTTTGCATAGATCTACCGCATCAACATTTTGTAACTGTTGCCGGGGAGGCGATGCCCTTTGATTTTTTGTGTTTTTCCGCCTTACTTATCTTTTACCTCATTTCTCTCCTTTCTTATTGTGATCACAGGTACTCTTACGAGGCAGACAAAAGCGGTAGATTGGAGTAAAGTGCTGTTGAAGGGTTTGTAAGTTTACCTGCACCTCCCTACCCACTAGATTTCATTCTATTACCTAATAACACAAACCTTAATTAACCTAGGAGCTTACATAAACTCTAAGGGTAGTTTTGATTGTTTGTTTGTCACCTCCACCCACCTCACCCTCCGCATGTAAAAGAAAAAAATTAAAAAGAATCTCATGAAGGTGCACAACCTCTTCTAATTTTCAAACTCAACTAGTGAATTGATCTTTGGAACCCGTACACACACCAACACATAATTGAGTAGCAATCAGGTTAGGTAACCACTTATGTGCCTAGTTAAGTGGTGCATCAGACCAATTGTTTGAGTTGTTTGGGCCGCACCACTTCAATTAAAATCAACTCATCAAGTAGCTATCAAATAGGTTCAACTTCTAGGGATTTACCAGGCACTCTACATTCTTTTAAAGCTTTGAAGGAAAACAACTTCACCTGTGCATTCAAAACCTAGTGTGCCAACTGAACTTGATTGAATACACCAAAAGTTGAATCCTAAAAGCTACTAAGAAAGATTTAAACCCTAAAATTCACCGCATCAAAAAAAAAAATCTTGCTTGAAAACCTTGGTTGTGCACACACATATCAATCAATCATTAAGGGCACAACCCAAATAAATGGTCCATCACATTCCAAAGCACATTCAAACCTAACCCTAATTAAAACAGAGTGGACGTTGGCCCTAAGGATTGGACTCGCTCTTCGGAGCCCAGAGTGAGATTATTTTCGGTTAGTCTGTTTCTACCATTCAATTTGATGTCTAGTTAGGGGAGCAGAATCAAATGATTGTGGCTAGGGGGTACATTAGGAATCGGATGCGTAAGCCAAAGGAAGAACCTTCTCCCCACTTCCTCCCTCTAACTGGTTGGATTGACCAGAAAGAAGTAGATCAAATCATTTATTAATCTCAAGACGGGTTCTGGGAGTCTGTAGGTCTTTAGGCTAACCCACTTAAGGACAAGTTTGTTTGTTTCTATTGCAAGGCACCTTTCTTCCTTCCATTCTGTCATGGATCCTTCCACATCCTATTCACACTTCTACTCCTACCCTCCTACTACTACTTATTCCCAAAATGATTATTATTCCAACCAGACTTATTCTCATCCATCTTCTAGTTGGGATAATCCTGATTGGGGATACAGTTCCAGACATCCATGTTTAGGGACCAACACTGGACACCATAATCTTGATTCTTACCCTTCTCCGAGCCACACCGATTATGGATCGTCACCCTCATTTGGACAACCTAATATGATTTACAATAAAGAAGGATACACTGTTCCTTACCCCTCCCCTGAATAAACTGCTTTTAGGTCATCACCACCTTATGAACAACCTAAAATGACCTATTATCAGGGAGGGTATCAAGATCTTCAATTCGTTAACTCCCTGCATTGAACCCAAACCCACCTAAGCTTGAACCAAAACATGTGGTTCAGGTTAACCAGGTCCAAGAGAAGGTGTTGGCTATCTTGAGGAACACCATACAATCTTTAGAAGCTCAACCAACACCTTGCCCTGAAGAATTAGAGTGCCTGATTGAAATGATTAACGATCTTAACAAGTATCTGTTGGATTGGCTCTAGAATGTTAAGGATAAGGGCTCGGGTGAGTTTTTACTTGGGAAATTATCTAAATTGAGGACGATATTTGTTATTGCTCTAGTCCAATCTTTGGATGATTCCAAAGATGAACCCTCTTCTGGAGATCTAATGTCAGAAATCGCTCAAGCGCTTGTTGGGGGGACACGTGTTACGAGACCAAGATTGACCAGATTGGTCTAGAGTAACCAATTAAAGATGAACTAATTTCTTCACCTGAGATCCCTGAGCCGGGGTACGAGGAAATGTATGTCTCCAAGGATCAGAAAGTGATTGATGATTTTGAGACACACATTAATGTGGATTTGGATTTCTTTGATTCTGAAGGTAAAGAATCATTATGCGAAGTCTCACTTGAGTTTACAGCACACGATTTCTATGAGACGACTGGGCCTGTGGAATTTGAGGAATCATATGATGGTTCGATAACTGAGGAAACTAATCTTATTGGGGCTCACATGGCAGAGTCAGATCCTGATTTCAAGAAGGATTCAATTCAAAAGCCTATTCCTCAATTACACACCTTTGAGCTTATTGAAGATTCTGATTTTGAAATCACTAAACACAAGTCCATTCTGATTCAATCACATCTTTTAGACTTGGAAAATTCAGACAAGGTGATCAATATACAAGAGGTCCTAGAATTTGAAAGTCTAAATAAGGAGGATAGGAGTTGGGAAATATTGATATGGGAAGTCAATTTCGGAGGAAGCAAAAGCTCGAGTCTAAGGGTTCCAATTTGTCTAAATCTCCCAACCTTCTACCAGGACCCTTTTGACATCTTTTCAGAGGATGTCCAACCCAAGAACACATTCTTTGATTATCCTTTTGAGCTTGATCTTTCTATAACCTGACTTTTTGGTCTTGGGTTGCATCCTCACAAATCGCAGGCCCGACCCTGCTTGCATACTGAGCTCAGGTTTTGGATAATTTTTATCAAAACCTTAAATATACCCAACCAAGGAATATTGGTCTGCATCACAATCTGGTCCACATCTGTGGACATTTGCTGGAAGGTCATGAGGTGAATCTTTTTATTCTGATTCTAACCTACACCTATGAATTCTTTATTTCTTCTTTGTATAATGTGCCAAGCTAAAGACACTAAATTTAGCACGTATAGAGTTTCTTTTCATCTCGGAGTGAACTCGTTATTCACGTAATTCAAGTGCTTTCTACTCTACTCCACTCTATTTCATGTCTTTTTAATACAACGAGGACATTGCATTGATAAGCATGGGGGGGTGGATATTCATCTCTGAGTTATTTCGTCAGCTCCATGGATTCTTTTTATTTATTAAAAAAAGAAATTTAATTAAGAAAGGGAACTTGAGCTTTAGAAAATTTTCAATCTTAGGAAATAGAACTGCATGATTTGAACACTTAGACCCTTCAGGTGTATGGGCTTAATCAGCTCGAGTGTCCAGTAAATTGTGGATTTGTTTATTGAGTCCTCGCCATTCTGAATTTACTTCAATTTGGTTAAATAAGTTGGGGTGATAAGTACACGACTTATCAACCCGCCCTCTGATTTGAGGGGATTTTAAGTCTAAGCATCTACACACTATTTGCACTGACTCGCTTTTCAATGGTTTTTACAGAAATTGGATAGCTAATGAACCTTCTAGGGTGGCATGCTAGCAAGTTATCATGGGTAACAGCCCATAGGTAGGTTGTCCAGAGCTCAGTCACATGACCATTCTTTTCCTACTGCCTTTAGGTAAATCTTAGATTAGAAAAGTCACCTACTTAAAAAAAGAAAATCCAAAAAGAAAAGAAAAAAATAGAAAAGGAGAAAAGAAAAGAAAAAGAAATAAGCCACACTTCATCGCATGAGTACGACTGGCAAGTTATCGTGGGTAAGAGCCCATTGGTAGATTGTCCAGAACCCAGCTCAAGAAATGCACATAAAATTCCAAAACACTTAGGAAGAAGTGAAGAAGTAGAATTAACCGGAAGATTTACACTGGGTTCGCCCTTGTGTTGACCCCATAAAAATAAAAGTAGGGAGAAAGCTACCGGTCGAATAGATACACCTTTAGGCAGAATTTCTTTTCAAAGTCACCTAGGGGCGTAGAAACCTGAAGTCCATTTTAATCACCGTTCAGTGAGTCTATCACATTTCACACAAAGATGCCTTAAACTTAGGGTTCTCTTTGAGTCTTGGGTGGGTTGAGTGGCCGTAGAAAGCCACTTCGAAACCCTAAACTCAAAAATCCAAAAACATTAGAAAAGAAGAAAAAGATCCTCCTTTGAAAAAGGCAAGGGCTTGAGGAGATATGCATTTTGGCAGACACCCAGGCACTGTTGTGTCTTTATAGTTCAGGTTCTTAGTAAAAATCTCCTAGTGTTGAATAATAACTTTTGCCCAAGAAATCCGACCTAATCCTTTTATAAATAGCATGTAGTTTTGTTAGGGACTAGCAAAAGATAGGCAACGGGGTGTGATGTAAACACGTTTATATCACATAAACTATCTATTTATGAGTGTTCTTAGGCGTAGAGTTGCATCATACATTATAAATATTGCATAGCATGCATCATTCTACATTTAGGTTACGTTATGTAAATTTTAGGTTAATTTTCCCTTCTTATGGTCAGCTAATAGGGCAATATTCAATCAGGGCCTCGGATCAAAGATCTAGCCATACAGATTTGATCAGGGCAACAATCGGAGTTCAATGACTCCAAGATTGCCCCAATCAGACTTCCATAGCATCAGATATAATCCAAGGTCAAAGATCAAGGGTCAAGATGGTGTAAATCCACACTTCATATGACAAATTCGACCGCACGGATGGGTTCAGATACATGATCGCAACCAAACGGCGAGAAAATCGGCCCAATTCGACATCCGTGGCACCTTCTACAAGTCATAGAAGATGGACGGCAAAGATGGTGCCACGTGGTGCCATCTTTGCCGCCCAAACCAACCCAGCTAATACACAAGGACCCACTACACTCTCTCTCTATCCTCAACGCAAGATCAAATCTGGGCCGTTGGATCTTGATCCAACGGCCACGAGCATGCACACTATGGTTAGAAAGTAGATAAAGAAGAGGAGGCAGTGTAGTGGGGGAATGCCTCTTCGCGAGTGAAGGGTGTGAGTTCAATCTGCACTCTACTTTAAATCAAGTAGACATGCTGGTCTAGCTCAATTGAGCCGTTGGATGCCGAGTGGGTGGCGAGGGTATGGGAGACATGGCTCGCCTAGATGCGAGGAGTGCAAACATGCCACAGACACGCTTTTGTGAAGGAGGGCGAGTGTGCATCCTGAGCCATTGATCTTTGATCCAACGGCGATGAAGGAGGCCGCGTCGCCTCTTAACAATCGTTGGAGAACGGGTGTGGCACGTTTAAGCTGTCCTATCTCACAATCGGATGGCTGAGAACACGCAGATGTGCACGTGCTTTGAGGAGCAAGGAGAAGAAGAGGCGCGACGTGCACGGCAGCTACGCCCACGATCTGGGCTTTAGTGACGATTTTATCTATCACTAAAGACCCCTGATTTAATGTTTTAAATTGTAAAGACGAATTTGCCCCCTCCAATCTACACCTATATATAGCCCTACGACCCCCACACTTTCTTCATCCCTTCCTCTCTTCTCTCACCCCCTCTAAATCTCTAAGAGCTTGTCCCAAACCCAAGATGCTCCATTAGAGTTAAAATTAGAATTATTCCACCTTCTCCCTCCTTCGTGGAGCATCCCGCAGTTGCCCTCTCACTCCATTCAAAAAGTGGATCCCACGATGATGATGTCCTGCCTCGCCCCTGGTTCTTCCCACCTCATTCTCCTTCTTGCTTCATCATCCGTCTTCCAAGCATCGCCCCATCTGGCTCATCCTCAAAGCAATCGTCAAGGAGGATACTTCTCTCTTCATTCTCTTTACCACTTTCTAAACTAGATTTACTGCTTTCTACCTTAAATTTCCTGCTTTCTAGTTGTAATGATTAGTGTGATGAACAGTATTTGATGATGAAATTCATGTTTATTCTACCTCTCTTTTGTCATTATTTGTAATATTCTCTCTCTCTCTTCTATTTATTATTTGTTAAATAGATAGCCAGTTTTTGACCAGCTAATCAATTTTGTGACAAACAAAACAAATGTGTATTTTTAATCAAACTTTCTCCTCCCTGTGTTCGACCCAAAATTCTTAGAGCTTCTATATAAATTTATCTGTTGATGGATTTCTTCGCAAATCAAACTACGACGACGGGTTTTTCAAAATCCAATCCTTTTTTGCATAGATCTACCGCATCAACATGCTGCTTGTAGTATTTAGTATCAAAAAATTTAGATCATACCCCCTGAGGTCCCATGTCATCATTTACTCAAATCATACTGTAGTCAGGCACTTGCTTACGAAGAAGGATGCCAAACCTAGATTAATCCGTTCAATCTTGCGACTGTAAGAATTTGATCTTGAAATTCACAATAAGCTGGGAAAGTAGAATGTTGTAGCTGACCATTTGTCTCTCCTTCCTTCTTCGATCATTGACCCATTAGGATCTTTCACCGAGCATTTTCCAAATGAGCATCTCTTGGCCATTAATGGACTTCCTTGGTTTGCTGATATCGTGAATTACTTGGTTTCGAGGAAAGTTCTGCCTGATTGGGCAACCTCCCGATGGGATAAGCTGATTTCTGATGCCAAGTATATCTATTCCACATCATTAATGACCAAGTGATTCGAAGATGCATTCCCGATGATGAGGTCAATGATATCATCTCATTATGCCATGACCAAGCCTGTAGTGGTCATTACTTAAGGCGTAAAACAACAGTGAAGATCCTCTAGTGTGGCTTCTTTTGGCCTACAATGTTCAAAGATGCCCATTGTCAGACCCTTGACAACATGATCCCGCGAGATATGTTGCCCTTGAATCCGATTATCGTGTGCGAGATTTTTGACATCTGGGGAATTGATTTCATGAGACCCTTTTCAGGATCCAACAACTTCAAGTACATCTTAGTTGTTGCTGATTATGTCTCAAAATTGATCGAAGCCGTCCCCACCAGAATCAATGATCATAAAGTTATTTTCCAATTCATTCAAGAGAACATATTTTCAAGATTTGGGGTTCCTAAGGCGAGCATCAGCGATGGTGGTTCCCATTTCGTGAATGTGCACTTCCAATCCCTGATGAAAAAGTATGGGTTGTTGCATCGTATCTCAACTCCTTATCACCCCCAAACTAATTGGGAGATCAAGAAAATCATTCAGGTTACTATTTAGCCTAACAAGAAAGATTGATCCACCTGACTTCTGGAAGACTTGTGGGCCCATAGGACTACCCACACAACCTAGTTAGGAATGTCTCCCTTCAGACTCGTGTATGGGAAGGCATGTCACCTTGTAGAAATGAAGACCAAAGCCTACTGGGCAGTGAGGAAATGTAAACGAGATCTCATGAAGGTTCGAATCCACCACCAATTGCAAATGAGCGAGATCGAGGAGTTACGCAATGATGCGTACGAGAACTCATGTATCTACAAAGAGTAAGTGAAAGCCTTCCATGACAGGCACATATCACAAAAATCTTTCCATCCTAGTCAAAAAGTGCTCCTCTTTGATGCCAAGCTCACGCTCTTCCCAGGAAAGCTAAGATAAAAATGCATCGGACCCTTTCTCGTTAGACGAATCTTTGGAAATAGAGCTGTCAAAATTAATGAACATAGTTGTGACTCAGAACTTTTACCTATGAATGGTCAGAGACTCAAATAGTTCCTCGAACTCACCAATTCGAATCTAGCTACAGTATCTTTTGATCTCCATTCTCCCTGAGCCACATTGCACCTAGCTAATGGCATTAAACTTAGTGCTTAACAATAGGAAACCCATCGTTTTGAAAAACCCAAGACCCTTCCGACCTATCTCTAAGCTGAAATCGTATTGCACTTTAAGGCTCATCTATTAGAATAGTCAACTCCACATTTAATACTTTTATCAAGGCTTGAAATCGTCCACAGCAGTCATCCCGACCCATTCGCCGCCCACCAAAAGTATTCTAATGTATGATCTAAGCTAAACTCAAACACTCCTAATTTACAATGAGGACATTGCAAATCATAGGCTTAGGGGGTATTAAAGAGCAAAATACTATGAAATTCAATTCATGGAAGGGTTTCACTTGCAAAAAAAAATGGAGAAAAGGAAAGGTCCATTTTGTGAGCTAAATTGAAAAATTCAGGAGGAAGAAGAGGAGAAAAGAAAAGAGAAAAAGGATAAATCAAAAGAGGAAAAATGTGATAGTTCCTGTAACTGTGTATGGAACTCACTTAAGTTCTAGGCTGGATTGGATGATGAATTAAGACCTGAAAGGCTAAAACTCAATAGATTTATGACAAATACTGACCGTAGGCCTCTTAGGCTTATTCTAGGGCTTAAACACTCACGTATTTGTTAAGATCCGGATTAATCCTCAAGGGGTTGAGGAAAGTGTGAGGCTGATATATTAAGTCTAAGGCTTAAGGATTATTCAGCCCCGTTGCCTACCCTTTCATTTGCGGGACTTAGTAACCTAAGCCCCAAAAATCACACACTAGTCTAGTTCAGTGCGGTTTATGAAGAAAAATGCCATAAGAGTTCTATTATGAAAAAGGTTTAGCAGAAGATCTGTCTTAGGAGCAGCTCGATGACATAAGTTGATTGGACGAGTTCCCGACGTAGAGAAGTGGAATGAAAAATACTCCCCTGGAAGATGCATAATAACATACGTCTCCTCAAAGCTTGTCTCCTAGCATATCTAGATATCCTAGTGCCATGGGCAGGATTATCCCAAAATATTGATTTCCAGGGCCTAAATTCAGCTATAGAACTCCATGGACAGCACTATCCCCAAGTGTCAAAAGCCAGGGTTCTGAGGCTTAGTATGAGCGACTCTATCACAAGGCGTTGAAAGCTGGGGACCTTCAAGGATTGATGGTAGTGACAAGGAATCCGATATAGGCCATGTTTAGGGCCAATCCAAGGCTGGATTTAGGGAAATGTAAAAAGAAAAGAGAGAAACTCTCATAATAAAAATCCCTCTCTATCTCTCTTATCAAAAATACACTGGTAAACTGAACATGGACTTGCTACAAACACACACTGGTGATTTAACCGCTGGGGTCAATGAACCTCTGGGTAGTTTTGTGAGCCTTAGAAACCTTCATGGCAAACATAAGGCTGAGACTGGTCAGGTTTGGATCTTGGCTGGTACTTGAGTACCTCTAAGCCTATTGGTGGTATTTTAATTTGATTTCTAGAGATGCTGCTTAGTAAGGCATCCTAACAGTTACATATGGCTTAGAGATCTAGTTTAGTCCATAGGATTTTGCTAGGGACTAGTAAAAGCTAGGCATGGGGGTATAACAGTATCACCATCATGGGCCCTAACTAGTCACAATTAATCAGATTCAACTGGTAAATGCTCTTACTTGACCATTTGAGTGCCACAATTCTACGATATTCTGATTTGAAAAGAAAACAAGGAAACAAGATTAATTAAGTTGTTTTAACAACACATCACAAATACAGATTAACCATGGGATCACTCAGGGGTTAATTAAAGGTTAATTTAGTATACAAGACACTGACTAAATTAGGGTTTTACTCATTTTGAGGATGAAAATAATATTTAAACCTCTAATTATCAACCCTACTTAAATTGAAAAGGTTTTGGTTAGAATAAAATTAATCTAAACCTCCTAAAAATCATTGACAAATATTCCAAGAGATTTGGTACCATGGGTTTGACCATCTAAACCCATTTTGACCTAGAATAGAGTTTCATACGGGAATTTACCCTAATTTGGGATTTCTATAATTTACCCAATCAAACGTGGTAAGAAATCAAATCCAAGTTCACCATTAGATTCCTTGGGTCAAAATTAGGTTAACACCAAAATTTAGGCCCAATCTGAGTTCATCATTACCAAGTTCGCATTTTAGCCCCTAAAAACTCTATTTCTCACATTTGCACCACTAAGATTCAAGTTTTTTACAAATAGCCCCCTAACTTTGTCATCATCTTCACGTTTAAGCCCCTACCACCATTATTCTGTCAACAACATCTCAACCTAGTACCAAATCCATCAAATTTGGAGGGATTGGTCGCAAAGTCACGATAAATCGATTAGACTAGGTTCAAGATCCATTCATTGCCTAATCTACTTCGGTGAATCTCGAAGATCAGAGGATCTTCCTTGCGAAATTCGTGATGGAATCCTGAGACTTTCTCATAATTAAGGGTCGAGGCCTCCTCTATTTAAACTCTACCTCGATTCCCCATCTTCCTCAGTCGATTTCTGACTAGAACCCCCTGCTCCTCCTCCAGCCAACTCCATAATCAGTTCCAGTGACCTTCTTTGTACCCCCTCCTCCGGCCAACCAATTGTCAACCTAAGAGGCCTATCCTCACCCTCTCCTCTTTGTTCTCCTCGACCATCAAAGCTTGAGTGATTTATACCCCTTCTTCCTTGTTCATTTCTCCGCCAGACTCCATCACATTCCTCATGTCCAATCAGTCAACACTGGATGCTCCCTACCTCGATTCATCCTGATAAGACCCATGCTCATTTCCTCCCCCTCTCTAGGTCACCTCTACCTCCTTAGCTTCTAGGATTGACCGCCATATCACCTACTCCCTCTCTGTCTTCCCCACGACCGACACAAGCTCCGGTGAGCTCTTGCTGGCGCAACAACGCACCAAACAACTCACCACCAAGTGCAAAAGTTCTGTCATGCTCCCTAGAATAAAAGCCCTCTACCTATTTAGAGTTCCAACCCCACCACACCTCACCGGACACACACGCATCCGGCCATCTTTTCCGACATCGACCAGTCCCCGTACACATGCACACCACACATAACTACCACTAACACCCTCACCGTGGTCCGGTGAAGCATCTGAGCTCTTTTAATTCGGTTGTGAGGCCGTATTCATGTATCTCAGGTACCACAAGAGCTCTGTCGCTGCCTCCATCTTCCCCAACACCATTCGCCTATCACTGACTACCAATCATGTTGCTTCCACTTCCAATAAATGTCGCTTCACCTCAAAAAGCCATTTGCATATCCAATCGAGCAACAGCGACAAGGTTCAGCTCCAATTCGACAAAGAAATCCACTACTGCACCACGTGAAGAAGCATCCTTCATAGTCTGACATCGGAGACTGACGAACCCGCGACAGCATATAATACACATTGTACTTAAATTATTCAATAGTAATTCAAATAATGCCACAGTGTTCTTGACTTAACACAGCCTCCCTTCTTTTTTCTTTAAATGCAAAGCCTCTCTCTCTCTTTCTTCTTCTTCCTTTCTTCTTTCAACATGCACAGGCCTTTCCCTTCTTCTCCTTAGCTTCTTTTTCTTTCCTTTGCAGCATAAGGGAAACAACCTCTTCTACAGCTGTGTCACACAAGGACACTTCCTCAGAGAGCAGAAACCCCCTCCCCTACACTCTCTCTCTCTTTCTTTCTTCTCCTCTTTCTCTCTCAGAGAGCCAGGTAATCAAATCACACGCACCTGGGTCCAGCCTCACCAGCAGTGGTGATGAGCGAGGAGTGAAGGCTAATTAGGTTGGGTCGAGTGCATGTGGGTGAGCGGGGACCTCACCCCCTGAGTGTCTGAGGCACTAAGGCCATATCACAAAATCACTTTATTCTCAGCCAACACCTCTTCACTTTCCGATGTGGGACTAAATGTCCTACATCCTTCGTGTACACCTGCAAATGAAGGCCTCGTCCAATTGAAGTAGTAGCAAGTGGTGATTCCTTCAATTGACTCCTGGGGAGATGCCTGGGAGCTACTCGCAACTTTTGGGCGTAGCACCTAGGGGTGGCTTGGTTTTGAGCACGAAGAACACGTCAGTGGTAGTGGTGGAGTGACGGTGAGAACCTACGACCACGAATATGGGCTTGAAAGCCCTTGTCAGATGGATCAAAGGCTTCACCGAACCACGATGAAGATGGTGGTGGCGGTTTTGTAGTGTGAAGGTATGTGTGGTGGTGTGTCGGAGTCAGAGGAATGTGAACGTGGGTGAGTTCGATGGGTGGTTTGGGTAGGTGAAAAGGTGAAATTGGAGAGGGCTTTTGGTCATGGCAGAACGACGGGGCTTTTGGAAGTGGAACGGAGTGGTTTGGTGGTCTGTGGTGGTGGCGTAGCCTTGCCAAAGCTTGCACTAGAGTGGGAGAAGACAATGGGGGAGAGTGTGAACGGCGGTCAAAATTGGGAAGTTAAGAGCTGGAAAAGAAAGGAGAGAGGAAAAGGGGCTGTTAGGACCTAGAATTATGGATGAAGGTGGTAGGGTGGTGTCAGCTTTGGTTGGCCAGCTTTGAGGATGAAGGGTTCTCCGACGAGGGAGACGGCAAGGAAGAAGGGGCTAGGAAGCCTCTGAGCTGACCGTCGAGAGGCGGAGGAAGTTGGGGAGGAAGGAGACACTCCCAACTTGGCTGTTGGGAGGCTATAGGGCGACAAAGGAGGAGGCTCGTCGAAGCTAGACAGGAGGTGGCCGGAGATAGGAAAAAGGGAAGATTTTTTATGCCAAACCTAGCTAAAGAGGTGAGGTTTGTATCGTAGGTCCATTTATAGGCCACGGGGAGGGGTTTCAAACTTGGAATCCAAGCTTGTAACTAAATATTTTTCACACGAGTAGACATGTGAACCTTCGAAAGGTTTGCATGAGGATTTGGGGGTGATTTAGATTTCATGTATGGGTTCATGTGGAAGGCAATTTCATAAGGAATCTTCAGTTCAAATTTGGTAAGGTTTGGTTGAGAATCTAGCGAGAAATCCTCGCTCGAAACTCACCGGTGAAGGTCTGACCTACCAAAAATGGTGCGTAGACCTTTTTGCAAAGAATGATTATAAAGTTAGGGACCTGATTGTAATTAATTCGTAAGTTAGGGGCATATGTGTGAGAGAAAAGAGTCAGACAGGATTGAAATGTAAACTAGATCAAGGTGATCTCTGATTGGGCTCAAATTTTTGTAAAAACCTAATTTGAACCCAAGGAATCTGATGATGAAGTCTGATTTAGGTTTTGACGAAGTTTGACTAGGTCAATTGCGTAGAAACCCAAATTAAGGTAATTATCTGTCTGAGACTCTATTGTAGGTCAAAATGGGTTCCAATGGTCAAATTAAAGATGCCAAACCCTAGAGAATATTTTTCTATGATTTTTAGAGGGTTTAAGTAAATTTTATCCTTACCAAAACCTGAGTTAATTAAGAAGGTTTGCTTTTAGGGTTTTAGATGTCATTTAATTCTCATAATGTGTGAAAACTCATTTTTGTCTGTATGGACCCTCTTGTTAGACTTTAATGCACATTTCACCTTTAATAAACCCCTGAGAAAACCCACGGTTGCTCTGCATTCATTATATGATAGTAAAATTATAGTTTTAACCCTAGCTTCATGTTAAACTCTTAGAAATTATGTGCAATGAATTATGATCTTTTGGCGGTTATGTAGGAGCATTTATTAATGAAATATGACTAATTAAAGCTAGATATGGCTGATGATGATGTTATCATCATACCCTCATGCCTAACTTTTGCTAGTCCCTTAGTAAAATCTCATGGAATTAACTCAAATTCTAGACCATGCCTTGATGTTCAAAATCTTAATTCTTTCTTCTTTTTAGAAATTAGATCAGAATGCCAATAGTAGGCCTAGAGTTACTCAAGTACCAATCAAGATCCAAACCTGACCAACTTTAATCTCAGTCTGCCACAAAGGTTTTTAAAGCCCACAGAAACTATCCTAAGGTTCGTTGAACCCAGTAGTTAAAGAACCCATGCTTGTAACATGGTTAGTCCAGGTTCAGTTTGAAGTGCATTTTTGTAAGAGAGAGGGATAAAAGAATTTTTGCATTTTTGGAGAGCTTTCTCTCTCTTTTCTTTTCTTTATTTCTAGCTTTGGATTGGCTCAAAAACACAATCAGTATCGGATTCCTAGTTCCCACCATCAATCCTTGCAGGGCCCCTGGCAATTGATGCTTTGAGATAGCACTACCCATAGTAACCCCCAGAACCCTAGCTTTCAACACTTCGAGATAGTGCCAGCCATGGCATTCTGTAGCTAAATTCAGGCTCTGGCAATCAACATTTCAGGATAATCCCGCCCATGGCACCTGAACTAGCACAAGATGCTTACATGCCTTCAGTAGGATAGTTAGATATCCTAGGAGACAATTACTGAGGAGACAGGATGTTATTGCGCATCTTCAAGGGAAATTTCCCACCTCTTCGCATTGGGAACCCGTCCAAATCAACTTGTGTTGATAAGCTACTCCTAATATAGGTAGCTTTTTCTTAACAGAATTAAGCGCTTTTGCGTGATTTTGATATTAAGCGCACTGAACCAAACTGTGTAGATTAGGGTGCTTAGGTTACCGAGTCCTGCAAACCAGAGGTCAATTAACGAGGCCGAATGATCCTTGAGCCTTAGACCTAATGCGTAGGCTTCACATTTTCCTCAACCTCTTGGGGCTATCCAGATCTTAATTGATACTTTAACTTTTAAGCCCTAAAACAAGCCCAAGAGGCCTAAGATCAGCACTCATACTCATTTCTTTGTCTCTCTGTTCTTTTGGGACATAATTTTTCTTTTGATTTGGTCCAGAACTTAAGTAGATTCCATAATCCTTTACTAATGACTATCACCTTTTTGTTTCAAATTGTTACTTTCCTCTCTTCCTCAAAAATGATAATATGCAATTAATCTCACAAATTTCCTCCCCTTTCCATTTTTTTGTTCTTTTTCAATTTTTTATTTTTTTATTTTTTTTGGTTTTTTAAATGAGTAATTTTTTTGTGAGGACCCTTTAGAAACTTGAATTTTTATATGTTTGCACTTTAACACCCCCCCATGCCAAAGTTTTGCAATGTCCTCATTGTAAACTGGAGGGTATGAAATCAGCATGGTTCACAGGTTAGAACAGGGTAAAAGGCTAGGTGAATGGGTCAAGATGACTGTTGTGGATGATTTCAAGCTTTGGTACAGGTACCAAAGGTGTAGTCGGCTATTCTAAAATTGAACTCAGAGTGTAGTAGACATGAAGCTCAAAAAGATAATCTGAAGGAACTCTGATTTTTGAAATGATGGGTTGCCTCCTGTTAAGCCCTAAATTCAATGCCTTCAGCCAAGTAGAAAGTGGTCATGGAGAAGGAGTGGTCAAATCAGTGGAGTTTTGTAGAACAAGCACCTTGATCAATAGCCTGGTTGGTCGAACCAGGTGCTTGTTCATATCAACAGGCTGATGATATAGCCCAAACCCAATCAGTCTGGTGGGTTGATGAATATGGATCAACAGATGTGGAACCCACCAAGTGTTGTGCAGCTCAAACAAATATGGCAGTGTAAATTGTGGGTTTGGCTGAGTCCATTCAGCTTGGTCAGAGTAGGGATTCTCAAAAGAGAATGGATCAGTGGAGGATGTGAGATCCCTATGAAAGTGATCAGAGAAGGATGGGATGTGATTAGTAGTCTGATCAAAGTCCGAATCTCGATCAAAAGATGGATAAGAATCA
The DNA here is from genome assembly GCA_037157565.1 of Thalassia testudinum. NCBI lineage: Eukaryota > Viridiplantae > Streptophyta > Magnoliopsida > Alismatales > Hydrocharitaceae > Thalassia > Thalassia testudinum. Next base: position 5,836,460 of record JAZHRO010000035.1, on the reverse strand, counting down.
TGTGCGACCGGATCATCGAGAGGAGAATTAGAGTAGAAGTTGATTTCGGTTGTGCATCGGAGTTGGGATCGGATTCGAGAAGGTTCTATATGTGCTGTAGAAGAGGTGGCTTCAAAGAGAATTGTGTGTGAGGACTCTTCTAGAAAAGGTTCAAAGGTAGGTGTATCTAGAGAGTCCTCATAGAGCCCATCAAAATCAAATGTAAATGCTTGGAGAGTGCTTATAGGATCATGAAAATTAGAGTCAAGAAGGTATTCAAACTCTGGATTGCATACACTTTTGGCACTTGTAGTTTCTGAATCCTGTAGATCATAAAGGAATGATTTCAAGTCAATGGAACTTGATTTTGAATCGATGATCTCGAGATTAGGGACCTTAGAGTCAGAGTTGAAGAATGGGTCGTGGATGCTGAGGTCGTAAATTAGCTTGTAGTCGTCAGCAAACAAAGATTCTTCGAAATTAGAGTAAGATTCGAAATCATCGGAGAATTTGCGAAGATCATGTTTTGAACCTGATTCCAGATCGGACGTTCCACCATAGAGTCAATTGAGATGTGGAGAAGCAGCAACCTGACTTGGATCTAACCTAAACTCAGAATCCAAACTCAAAAAGGTGTCCCTATTAGGCATGGGCTTGGGTTCTTGTCTCCTAAGAGAGACCCAATCGAATCCCAACTCTTCCAGCTCCTCAGTTTCTGTATTGTAAATTAGCGTGATTGCTGACAAATTGATCTATATCTTGGAGGAGTCTGGAAAGGTGTAGTCATCAAACATAGGCCCAGAATCATAGTTCAACTAAAAAATTTGAGTCTCATCACATGGGCCTCATAATTATCCCAAATAGGCTCACTCCAGATTCTAGGTTGAGGGTAGGGATTGGTACACTAAAATCTTGGCTGGGCCCTATTGGGATGTCAGAATCATCCTCGAGAATTACCTTAACAGGATAAGGCCCAGGATTTACATTCTCAAGGAGTTCTATTTTAAGCCCATCATTACAAGTGTTTGGGAATTCAAAGCTAGGAGAACAAGGTTCTCGTATCTCTACGGCTGGCTTGAAATTGGGAACACCTGCAATTGGATCTTCCCAACCCACCTCAAGATCAGGCATATCAGTCTACACATAAGTTGGATCATATTCCATCTAGGTTGGGGATCCACAACAACTTTGATTCTCGAACCCAAGATTTGGGAAATTAGATTGATACTCAATCTTATGCCAAGATGTTTCACTAAATGCTTGGGGAATATATGGTTATTTTTGATTGATAATCTGTTTCAACAATTTTATCATCTCTTCCTATTTCTCAAGGTCATCTTGGCATCTTTCCTAAAGTATAGGATTTGTCAGACATTGGAGATATTCAAAGTTATGCAATTTTTCCAATTCAATATATCCTGTCATGAGAATATCCTGGGTTGATCCATTTGTTATTTGTGTCAATATTAATTGAGCACAATTTGTAGAAAAGGCTGATGTTTCTGGGATATTAACCTGAATCGTGCTGGCTAGATTTGAGGTTTTGTCATCAACTCCATAAAATTTTCGGGCATCCTCAATCATTCTATCTCTCATGGACATTCGGGATTCAGGTTTTCTAAATAGTTTTCCTAAAATGTTAGGTTTCATTTTCGAATCATATGGTGGAATTAAGATGTTGAATCAAACTCAGGTAATTGATTAGATCTAAAAGAAATTCCCAAGAAGATCTAGTGAGGTCTCTTAGGTTAAAAAGCCAAGGACCTTCCTATGTGTGTGCTCTAAAGAATAGATGAGGGGCTGGATATGAATTGGACCCAATCAAGGCACCCAAATATTTTTGGATGACTATAGAGGTTCAAGGCAAATGATACCCTTAGATCAGAAAGTCGTCCACCTAAGAATTATCTAGGCAGCTAGGAAGGAAGCATCCTGTGAAGACCCATACACGATAGAGCATCCCCACAGGTTACAAGTTTCCCCCACCTGACCTTCCTTGTCACTGTGAATCCAGGTAGACCAAAATGGATAACTTGACCTCTTAAGTCTACCAATTTTAAGTCTTAATTTGTGCCTTTAATTCCACTTGATTAGAAGTTAATTTTACTCATGACCTAATTTGGAGGCTAGTTGGCTCACAATGTAGACCAACTTCACCTGACCTACCCCAAAGATGGCAGAATGAAATCTAGGTCAAGACCCAGAAATCACCCTGAATGACTCTCAGCTTATTAGGTCTAAGATTTTAGGGTTCAATTCATTTTAGAGCCTGAATTTTTGGGTTTTTCTTGATTAGATCTTTTCAAACAGGGGTTTGGCTAGCACACAAATGTGGGAGGGTTTATTCTCTTTATGCAGGCAAATGTGTTCTAACACTTCAAACCCTAATCGTTGAAATCTGAATTGGCTTTATTTCAAGTCAAATTAAATCTCAAAATGTTCACCTTAGGCCTTAAGCAAGAAGTGTGTTAGTCCAAGGTGATTGTAGGAATTAAGCGTACTCCCTAATAGGTACAGGCAATTTGGGTAGGGAATTCTAAACAGAATCACTTCAAGCTTCAATCAGTTATGAAAAGTTTTCACAAATCAAGAAAACTTGCCTTTTTAAATGATGATTTACTATGAAAATAAGGCAAATGAATCCTAATTAATTGTTTCCTTTTTATCTTCCCAAGATTAGGAGGTTGATTAGGGAAGAACAGAAATTACCTACCCAGGGAGTGGCTATTTTGCGTGGAAGATCGCCTCGTGAAGTACCTTGCAAAATCCCAAGAAATCAAACAAGGTAAGTTAGTACTCAAATATGATCAGATAAAGCAAAGAATAGTAGTGAATTGCTCGTTGCTCCCTGGCAACGGCACCAAAATGTTGGAGCAATCTATCAAGGGTTTATATTATCATCATCGTAGTTCAAATCCTCAATTGATCGAACAACAAATACAATTTTTAACTCGAATTTGAAGTCTGAGGTCTAACACAGGGAGAAAGTAGAAATTCATGCACTAATCTTTAATTAGAGTCAGTGAGCATAATTAATTGAGCATTAAAAATATATATTCAATGAATAATAGTCTGTCACATTATTTATTCAATGTATCTAAAGATTGCATGGAACAAAAAGAGGAGAATCAAAAACAATAGTGATTTAGATCACCACTAATCCTCTTAATTAAGCACGTATGCAATTATTCAATCAGAATTCAATTATAAACTATAGTACTTAAATTATTCAACAGTAATTCAAATAATGCCATACTGTTCTTGACTTAACACAGCCTCCCTTCTTTTTTCTTTAAATGCAAAGCCTCTCTCTCTCTTTCTTCTTCTTCCTTCTTCTTTTAGCACGCACAGGCCTTTCCTTTCTTCTCCTTAGCTTCTTTTTCTTTCCTTTGCAGCACAAGGGAAACAACCTTTTCTGTGGCTAAGTGTCACATAGGGACACTTCCTCAGAGAGCAGAAACCCCCCTCCCCTGCACTCTCTCTCTTTCTTTCTTCTCCTCTTTCTCTCTCAGATGGCTGGGTAATCGGATCACGTGCACCTGAGTCCAGGCTCACCAGCAGTGGTGATGAGCGAGGAGTGAAGGCCCATCAAGTCGAGTCAAGTGCATGTGGGTGAGAGGGGACCTCACCCCCTAAGTGTCTGAGGCACTGAGGTCATATCACAAAATCAATTTATTCTCATCCAACACCTCTTCACTTTCCAATGTGGGACAAAATGTCCCACATCTATCGTGTACGCCTGCAGGTGAAGGCCTCGTCCAATTGAAGCAGCAACAGGTGGTGATTCCTTCAATTGACCACCTGGGGAGATGCCTAGGAGTCACCCACAACTGCTAGGCATAGCACCTGGGGGTGGCTTGGCTTTGAGCATGAAGAACACATCGACGGTAATGGTGGGGGTAGTGGAGTGACGATGAGAACCTGTGACCACGAATACGGGCTTGAAAGCCCCAGTCAGATGGCTCAAAGGCTTCGCCCAACCACAACGAAGATGGTGGTGGCAATTTTGTAGTGTGAAGGTGTGTGTGGTGGTGTGTCGAAGTCAGAGGAGCAGCGTGAAGGTGGGTCAGTTCGGTGGGTGGTTTGGGTAGGCGAAAAGGTGAAATAGGATAGGGCTTTTGGTCGTGGTGGAACAGCGGAGCTTTTGGAAGTAGAACAAAGTGGTTTGGTGGTCTGTGGTGGTGGCGCAGGCTTGCGAGAGCTCACGCTAGAGTGGGAGAAGATGATGGGGGAGAGTGTGAATGGAAGTCAAAATTGGGAAGTTAAGGGGAGGAAAAGAAAGGAGAGAGGAAAAGCGAGCATTAGGACCTAGAATTACGGACGAAGGACCGTTGGGAGGCCATAGGACGACAAAGGAGGAGGCTCGCTGGAGCTAGGGTGGAGGTGGTCGGAGATAGGGAAAAGGGAAGATTTTTGAAGCCAAACCTAGCTAAAGAGGTGAGGTTTGTATCGTAGGTCCATATATAAGCCATGGGGTAAGGTTTCAAGGTTGGAAACCAAGCTTGTAACTCCATGTTTTTCATGTGAGTAGGACATGTGAACCTTCAAAAGGTTCGCATGAGGATTTGGGGGTGATTTAGGATTCATGTATGGGCTCATGTGGAAGGCAATTTCATAAGGAATCTTCAGTTCAAATTTGGTAAGGTTTGGTTGAGAATCGAGCTAGGAATCATCTCTCGAAACTCAACGGTGAAGGTCTGACCTTCAAAAAATGGCACGAGGATCTTTTTACAAAGAATGATGAAAAAGTTAGCGACCTAATTGCAATTAATTTAGGGTTTAGGGGCATATGTATGAGAGAAAAGAGTCAGACAGGACTAAAATGTAAACTAGGTCAAGGTGACCTCTAACTGGGCCCAAATTTTGATACAAATCTAATTTTGGTCCAACAAACATGATGGTGAAGTCATATTTATGTTTTGGCCAAGTTTGGCTAGGTAAATTGCATAGAAGCCCAAATTAGGGCAACTGTCTGTCTGAGACTCTATTTTAGATCAAAATGGGTTTCAATGGTTAAATCAAAGATGCCAAACCCTAGAGAATATTTTTCTATGATTTTTAGAGGGTTTAGGTGAATTTTATCCTAACCAAAACCTCAATGAATTAAGCGGATCTGCTTTCAGGGTTTCAAATGTCATTTAATTCTCGTAATGCATGAAAACTCATTTTTGTCTATATGGACCCTATTGTTATACTTTAATGCACATTTGACCTTTAATAAACACCAGAGAAAACCCACAGTTGCTTTGCATTCATGATATGATGGTAAAATTATAGTTTTAACCCTAGTTTCATGTTAAACTCTCAGAAAGAATGTGTAGTGAATTATGTTTTTCTGGCAGTTATGTAGGAGCATTTATTAATGGAATATGACTAATTAAAACTAGATATGACTGATGATGACGTTATCATCAATTTTGTTGTAGTGTGTTTTCAATATCTTAACAACTTTGTGCACACACCACTCTTCCTTTCTAATTACCCTAGGTGCACTTGCCTAGGGTGAGCTTAAAATAGAAGATTTCTTCCTATCACTTAGGACGTAGTTTTTCCACTTTCATAGTTTCACTATCACATCTTTGTGTCGCTTTCTTATTTCAAAATCATAAAAACTCAAAAATATAAGATAATAAAAAAATTATAAGTGAAGTTTTGAGAGAGATAGAGAGAAAACAATTGCTTGACTAACAAATTGGCCTCCTTAGACGACCCTAGATACCAGCACTATCTAGGTTATAAATTTTAAAAATGGATTGTGATTTATGCATTACAACGACATGAAGTACATCAATTAACAAGTTGTGTATTTGTGCCATCGCTTTTTAGCACCGCTGCCAGGGAGGCACTACTTAGTTTATATTCTTGTATCTCTCTTGCTTAGTTGAGTCTTCACGAGTTTTGTGTTTTTCTTTATTTAGGTGCTAATCAGGAGCTAGAGTAGGATTCAAATTTGCTTGAAGTGGAAAACTTAAGTGTCATATCATCCCATGTACTTTAGGTTAGTACCTTAGGCCATTTCTTCATTAAAAACAAAAATCTCTTAAAAAAATCTTTAAATTATCAAAAAAATCAAAAACAAGAAAAATTAAGGGAGGTGGAACCCTAAAAATCATTATGTTGGTTGTTTGCTTCAATTTTCCACCACCTCCTTATTGGTGTCTGATTTTTGAAAATCCAGATTTCTACCCTGATTTTCAAAATTTGGGTTTGGGCACTTAGAGGCTTCCAAAAATCCACAAACTTCACCCACGGAAGTCCCCTTTGAGTCAGGAACCTTGAGTCCAAACTTTAGAAAGTTTTGACAAGTAGAAAAAATTAAAAAATTTGTGGATTAAAAAAGGGTTAGACCTTGTTTTCTTACTACTTTCTTACATTCCAAGAATTTTATAAATCTTTATACTCATCAGATTTGGATAAGCTTTATATCTGGAAAGCTTGAGACATTCTCTACATCATATAAAATTTTCAAAAAATTTTGAAGTCATTTATGGTTTGTACAGAATCATTTTCCCGAATCTATACTTTCTACCTTTTGACACCAGTAAAAGGAAAAATTCCAAAAAAATATCAAACAAGTTTCTAAAATCTCAAAAAAATCATTTTGGATTCCTTATTTGAATTCCTAGCAGGTAGTCATGTTGTTTGTCTTGTTTGGGCCACGACCTAAAAGATTTTATAAAAACAGAGATTCATTTAGGAATTGCATTCATAGGTATCAAACTATAGGGCTTTTGATTTCTCTCTAGTTCTATATCAATTTTAAAGGGATTGGCTTCCACCAATAACGACTTGTTTGCTATTATTTTGTGATACTTCAAAACCTTGATTGAATTCTTAAATAGAGAGAATCTTAAAATCTACAAGTCTTGATCAAAACCCTAAAATCCTTCTATTCAATCCTTGTTTGCAAACCTTATTTGTTTTGGCTTGGGCATCACATTCCTACCCAAATTCGTACACACAAAAAAAGAAATAATCGGGCATTACCCCAACTAACGCCCATCACATTCCCTTGCACTTTAAGTTCCTAAGCCTAAATTAAAATTGGTAGTCATTTGACCACTAAGGACTTCATTCCATTCTAGTCTTGATATCCGAATTTCAAGTTATCTTTAATCATTCCTAATTCCCTTAATAAATGCAGTGCCAGACTAAGAGGGAATTCAAACAATGGGTACGAGTTTACACAAGCCCCTGGTGATTTTCCTAGGGCATGCTTTCCAGGTTGATTCTGGGAAGTAGGTCCACTTATTGATTCCTTGATTATCCAAGTTCCCAACTCTTAGGTTCTTAAGAATTCTACCTTAAGCTAGGCTTAGATTTTGTTTGCTTGGTTGCACACTTCTTCTTATCTTTCCTTCCTTTCCTCCTTGTTCTTCCATTTCATACATGGGCGACGGTCCCAAAATCCACACTTGAAGGGACCCCTTGATTCTGCACCTGGCACAAAAAGATCCCCTTCCTCTCATTTTCATTCTTCAAAAATGGAAAATCTCCAAAACAGGTCCACTAACACTTCCACCTCTCACCCACAAAATACCTCTAATCCCACCTCTAACTCTTCCACCCAAAATCCACAATCTAACCCACTCTTTGATCTCCCCATTCCTAACTTGCCTATTCTGGAACTACCTGAGATGCCACAAGAACAAAACCAAGGCCCTCCGCCCAATCCTCTATACATGATGGTTGAGAAATTGGCTCAACTACAAGCAAACCAACAACAGTTGGCTAGGGCTATAATGAACCTAGCCAACCAAGGGCAAAACCCACCACCCCGTCAATAGCTTGTTGTTCCTCTTAAGGATTTTTATGATCCTTCCAATTACAAGGACAGACCAGGGGTGGTCATACTAGAGGGGAGCTTTGAGATCAAACTGGCAGTTCTAAGCCTTATAAAGCTCTTTCATGGCCTACCATGAGAAGGCCTATTCAGCCATCTTAAAGAACTCACGCTCGCGCAGATGACCCATCCTCGCAATGTGCAAGAAGATTATGGTTGATACAGTTATTCCCGCTTTCTCTTAAGGACAAGGCCACTTATTGGTTCAAAACTATTGAAAAAATTATTAATTCTTCACCTTAGTTAAAAGGTTCTTTCATAAACAAATTCTCCCCCATTGGTCGTACAAATTCCCTGAGAAGATCTATTACGACCTTTCAACAAAAATTTGGAGAGACTTTACACGATGCTTGGGAATGCTTCCAGGATCTTTTAAGAAGTTGCCCGCACAATGAGGTTCCTTTATGGCAACTCATGCAGATCTTCTACCATGGATTAGAAGATCAACCTCGACATTTTGTCGACACCTCATGTGGTAGCAACTTCCTTAATAGAGATGCTGAGAGTGACTATGACCTATTTGAAGAAATGAGTGAAAACTCATTTAATCACGCTTCTATGAACACCTTTGGCAGAACTACCAACCCGCAATTCAGTGTTCATGAGATAGGCACTAAATCAATTCCCGTTACCTAAGATGATCTTCAATTGATTGCAGATAGAATCGACTAGATGCAACTAAATCAGAAGAAAATTGAGGAAAGACTTACCACAACCACCCAGGCTCCACATTTGACCCTGCCTAACACTTTGAAGAGAGAAAATTTGTATAATATTAATATTGTCCCTACTGAGTATAATAAATTTTTCAAGGATTTATACGGTTCTACTAGGACTTACAATTATCCGAATCCCACCTCAACCATAGAGAATATTTCTACCCTCCAGGAGCACTTTAGAAACCCTTCCAACTCAAATTGGTGGAACTACTTGACTCACTCCTGGCCTAATCAAGTTCCCTCTCAGAAACAAAACCAATTTTGAAGGTATGGACAGAATCAAACTTTTTACCAACCTAGGCCATCCCAAGAAGCCATCAATGCCTAGGTTAGGAAAACCCTGCAAGGAATGAAAAGTTAGATGTCAGAGATACCTGTGTTGTTACAAATCTCCATAACTAGATTGGGGTTACTCCAACTCAAAGACCTGCAAGACATCTACCTTTCCACCCCATACCAAACCCTACCAATCTGAGAAACCACTATCAGGGCAAAAATTGGAATCACAACCATCAGCCTCCCATCAACCTAGCACCATAAGACCCATTGGGTTTCCATCAACAACAGGCCCCTCAACCTCCTCCCAGGAACAACCAAACTGCGAATGCAGTTACAATGAGGAGTAGGAAAACAACTATAGATCCAGGGCCTTCCCATCAAAATGATGAAACCCACTCTACTCCCATGCAAGTTGACACTTCCACCGACCATACCCAGGATGAAAAAGAAACACAAAAATCACAAGGCACAAATCCCCATTCCCCAAGCACTGCACTCCACTCCTTCCAAGAAAAAGAAATTTAAGCCCTCTCACCAAGATCTCATGGACTTATTTGGGCAAGTCGAGATAAATATTTCCTCTCCTAGATGCCATCAAATATATCCCTGTCTATGCTAAATTTTTGAAAGATATGTGTACTCCAAAGCAGCAAGCCAAGAATCTAATAAGGGTAGTCCTCTCTAAGATAGAAAGCTCAGTTGTACAGAGCAAGTTGCCTCTCAAGAAAAAGGACCTAGGCACACCCATCATTTCGGTTATCATAAAGGACACCACTTTTGACCATGCCCTTCTCGACTTAGGTGCCTCTATCAATCTCATCCCGACGATTCTATTCAAGGAATTCAAGTTCGGAGAATTAAAACCCATTGAGGTTCAATTACAATTGGCAGACTGACCTACCATTAAACCCTAGGGAATTGTCGAGGATGTTATTCTCAAGGTCCAGAATTGTCTATTTTTTGTTGATTGTCTAGTCCTTGACATAGAGGTACTTAAGACACTCTAGAATGCCCCTATTATTCTTGGAAGACCTTTTCTGGCCACCACAAAAGCTAACATCAATTGTCATTCTTGAAAAATGGATATAACTTGCGGTGTCCAAACAATTTCTTTAGGCATTTTCAAAGCTTCCATGAGGTGCCATGATCCTGATTTCTCGAGGACTCTAACGATGAAATAGAAGCAGTTGTGGAGGAATCTATGATGATCCATTCATGCTCTACTTTGACCATAATTGAACCAGATTTAATTTATTCAGATTCTGAATATGATAATGTGGTCGAAAATATTTCAGATCAATTAGGGTTTAACCTTTACCTTGTTGACTTTCCTGAGTGATCACCAGACCCCCCCACTCTGGCATCCATCCAACCTCCCACCCTAACTTCACCCACCCTTCATCTCACTCAATTTTCTCCCACTCCCTTTCCCTATACTTACCATCTGATCTCCTTGAGTTTGGCCTCCATCCTGAATTAAAACCCTGGCCAAACTCAGGTACTTTTTCCACCTTTCCATCTTATTTCAGTCCCCCTACTTCCACCACTTTCCTTTTAGGGAACTTAGAAGAAGATTTCATTTTTGAGGGCATTCAAGTGTCAAATTATTTACATGATTGAGCATCTTCCTTTCGTCACCTTCACACCCGACTGAATGGCATAAAAGATAGCACTGGATGGGAGGTAACCCATCATTTTTCATGCTTTCTTTTTCCCTTTCTTTTCAGAGGTTTTGATCATCCTAAAGCAGACTGCTTGTCACAAAGGTGATCTTTTTTTCCTTCCTAATGCATGAGGACATTGCATATCGTAAGCATGAGGGGGTGTTTGTAATTTTTGACGATCATCTTAGGATTTTCAAATCCTAAAAACATTCAAAATTTTTTCCTTTTTGCATGCATTCTCATAAAAATTAGAAAAATCATAAAAGCTTTTTGAGGAAATTTTCAAAATTGAGACAAAGGTTGAAGGTCCACTTTAAGGTACAATGGGATTTAACCTTTAACAAACTAGGGACTAGGATGAGGATCTAAGTGTTACAACTTCTAGGTCTACTTTAGACTGGATCAAGTATCTTTTGATAACCATTCAAAGCACAACCAAGGCATAGAGCCAACATAGAATAAGAAGCCTCTTCAAATTCTTGCTAAGTGTTAAAGCGAGTAGGCATGCATCTCAAGGCACATGGCACGTATCTCGAAGTAAAACCCTCCCCTCTCCTCCTCACAATTTCTCCTCTTCTCTATTTTAGAATCGGGCATAGGATAGTTGGGTAATGGGGTATAGGGGCTAGACCCGCATGATGTGGGTCGCGAGTGAGGTGTGAGAAGGCTCGTGGGGTAGCGCATGGGCGAGGGGATATGACCCCCATGTGACTGAGGTGATAAGGGCTCTTCACAAAATCAATTTATGTGTTGCTGCGTGCTTCAAAATCCCCAATGTGGGACTATATTGTGTTCCTCTTCTTCGTGTGCTATAGCAGGTGGTGTCGTTCTCAATTGCAAGCTGCAACTACTGGAGGAGGCTCAGGTGAAGACCTAGAGTGCGCTGTGAGAGTATTCCATAGGTCCTGGACAAGGTAGCTAATTCGAAGCTGATCGGAGTACTACGAGCGAAGGTGGAGATGAGTGGTGTACAAAGCAACTCCGATGAGGGTACCTAAGAATACAAATACGGGCTAAGAGCCCTGGGTAGAAGGTTTAGAATACTCATCGTGGAGCAAGGAGTGTGATGAGGGTGGTGGCGTGGTGTTTGCGTGTGTGTGGTGGCCAGATAGTGGCTAGGTGGTTGGCAAAAACATGGGTTGTTCGGCCAACGATTTTGGTGGGAGAAAGGGAGAATAAGAAAAGGGCTCTTGATGAGGGTGATGCGGCAAAGGTTTTGGAAGTTGAAGCGGGTGGATTGGTGTAGTTTAGCGATGTGGCGAGCTCGTCGGAACTATGCTGGAGGCGGAGAAGACAATGGGGGAGGTAGTGGATTGGCGATCGAATTGAGGTAAACTAGGGAGAGATAGAATGAAAGGGAGAATATTTTGCATCAACTTTGATTGGCGGATTCCATAGACGAGGAATACTCCGGTGGGCGAATGGCGGTGAAGAATGGTTGAAGACGTCAGGGCATTGGTTGGTCACCATCGGAGGGAGATGGGGAAGAGTGTTGTGATTCCAATTTGATCCTTGGAGGCGCAGATGAGGGAGATTGAGTCGGCTTCTGGAGTGGAGGTCAAAGTTGGCTAGGGAAAAGAAGGAAGACTTGTTTTGGCTTGGAACCTAACTAAAGAGGATGACCGAACCTCCAAGAGCTTTTATAGATGTCGAACATGGCTTGAATTACCCTAAATCAATGTGGATTCCTTGTAAAATTTGTGAGGAAAACCCACTAAATTTTGAGAGTTTGCTAGAGTGTTTGGCTTCTGATTGAGCTCTGGAATTATGTTCAATGGGTAGAGAATCTCCTGGGGATCATTTCTTCCAAATTTAAGAGCATTTGATTGAGAAATCAGGGAGTTCTCCAAGTTTGAACGTCAGCGGGTCATTGGAGAGATTCTGTTTAGACCTCTAATTGTGGTAGGGGATTTTCTGAGAAAAAGATGAGAAGTTAGGGGCGTAAATGCAAGGAACTTTGAAACTTAGGGGCCTAAATGTAGGAACAAAGGTTTTTACGACCGAAACGTAATCTAGGTCAAGATCGACTCTGATTGGGTCTAAACTTTGGTACCAACCTAAATTGGACCCAAGCAATCTGATGGTGAAGTTAGATTTGTGTTTTGACCATGTTTGTCTAGTCAATTTGCATAGAAGCCTAAATTAGGGCAAAATCCCATCTGAATCTCTGTCCAAGGTCAAAATGGATTCAGATGGTCAAACCATGGGTTCCAAACCTCTTAGAATATTTTTCTATGAATTTTAGGAGGTTTAGATGAATTTTATCCTCGCCAGAATCTCTTTAATTCAAGCGGGTCTGAAATTAGGGTTTCGTGTTCAGATTTGGTCTCAAAATGCATAAAACGCTATTTCTATCTATATAGACCTACTCTTTGGACTTTAATGTTCATTTGTCCTTCAATTAATCCCTGACAAACCTCGTGGTTACTCTGCATTTATGATGCAATGTTAAAATTGCGTAATTAACCCTATTTTAATGTTCTCTTCTCAAAATGGATTTACGTGGAATTACAACTCTCAGGCGATCATGTAGGAGCATTTGTCTCTTGATTTCCACTAATTTAAGTTAGTTATGGCTAATGATGGTTTTACCATCATACCCCCATGCCTAACCTTTGCTTGTCCTTAGCAAAATCTTATGGAAAGAACTAAATCTCTTGACCATGCTTTGATGCTCAAATGCCTAATTTGTGCCACTTTCTAGAAATTAAATCAAAATAATAATAATAGGCCTAGAGGTACTCAAGTACCAGTCATGATCTAGACCTAACCAGCTTTACCCTAGGTCTGCTGCGAAGGTTTCTAAGGCCCACAAAAACTACCCAGAGGTTCGTTGACCCCATCGGTTAAAGCACCCATGCGTAGACGTATCGTGTCCAGGTTCAGTTTGCAGTGTAATTTGATAAGAAAGTGATAGACAAGGATTTTTCATTTTGACAGTTTCTCTCTTTTCTTTTTATATTTCCCTAATTCTAGCCTCAAATTGGCTCTAAACATAGTCTGTATCAGATTCCTTGTCCCCACCATCAATCCACAAAGGGTCTCTAGCTTTCGATGCTTCGAGATAGCACCCCTAGAACTCCTGGCTTTCGACACTTCGAGATAGTGCTGCCCATGGCGTTCTATAGCTAAATTCAGGCCCTAACAATTGACATTTCAGGATAATCCCACCCATGGCACCTGAATCAGCACAAGGTGCTTACATGCCCCAAGTAGGATATTTACATATCCTAGGAGACAAGCACTGAGGAGATGATATGTTAATACACATCTTCGAGGAGACTTTTTCCACCTCTCTGTACCAGGAACTTGTCCAATCAACTTGTGTCTTCGAGCCGCTCCTAAGTTAGATCTTCGAGACAACTTTTCATATCATAACACTTTTGGCATGATTTCTTTATTAGGCACACCAAACCAGACTAGTGTGTGATTTTACGTGCTTAGGTTACGAAGTCCTGAAAACCAAAAGGTAGGCAACGGGGTCGAATAATCCCTAAACCTTAGACCTTCTACATCAGCTTCGCACTTTCCTGAACTTCTTGAGGACTAATATGGATCTTAACGAATGATTGAGTCTTTAACCCTTGAAATAGGTCTAAGAGGCCTAAGATCAGCACTCTTACTAATATTCTTGTCTCTAGCACTTCAGGACTTAATCTTTCTTTTGATTTGGTCTAGAACTTAAGTAGATCCCATAATCAATTGCTATGACTATCTCTTTTTTTTCAATTTTTTCTCCTTTTTGTCATTTTGTATCTCCTTTTTTCCTCAAGAAAGATTTTCAATCATTTCTCAAAATTTTCCTCCCTTACTCCAATTTTTTTTATTTTTTTAATATATATATTTTTGTGGGAACCCCTCAGAGAATTGATTTTCTATTTGTTTGCACTTTAACACACCCCCATGCCTAAGTTTTGCAATGTCCTCATTTAAACCAAGAGCGTATGGATTCAACTTGGTTCATGGTTTAGAACAGGGTCAAAGAGTAGGTGAACGGGTCGGGCTGACTGTTGCGAATGATTTCAAGCTTTGATACAAGTACCAAATGTAGAGTCGGTTGTTCTAAAGTTAAACCCTAAACTGCAATAGGCATGTAGCTCAGAGGAATGATCAAAAGGATCTTGGGTTTTTGGAATGACAGGTTGCCTCTCGTAAGCGTTAAATTCAATGCCTTCAGCTGAGCAAAAGGTGGTCAAGGAGAAAAGGTGGTCAAATCAGAGGAACTTTGTAGAATAAGCACCTTGATGAGTAGCCTGGTTGGTCCAACAGGTGCTTATTCAAGTCAACAGGCTGATGATGCAGTCCAAACCCATTCAGTTTGGTGGGATGCTGGATGTGAATCAATAGATGTGGAGCCCACCAGATGCTTTGAGGCTCGAGAAGACGTCAAAATGCGAAGCGCGGGTTTGGCTGAATCGATTCAGCCTGATCAGAGTAGGGCTCCTCAAAAGATAATGGATCTATGGAAAATGTAGGAACCCCACGGGTGAGAATAGAGGAGGATAAGATGTGATTAATGGTTTGATCAATGTCTGATTCCCGATCGAAAGATGGAGGTGAATCATATGCAACCGGATCATAAAGAGGTGAATCAAAGTAAAAATTGATTCCGGTGGCGAGTCAGGGTTGGGATCAGATTTTGAAACATTTTGGCTCTGAATGAGGTGTGTCTTCTTTGAAATCAAAGTGTAGTGTGGGCTCTTCTAGAAACGATTCAAAGATAGGTTCATCTAGAGAGTCCTTATGATGCTCATCCAAATCAAATGTAAATGTCTGGAGAGTGCTTATAAGATCATGGAAATCTAAGTCGTTGGAAGATTTGAACTCTGGATTGTGGACACTCTTGGCACTTACTGTTTCTAATTCCTGCAGATCATAACAGAATGATTCCAACTCAATAGAATAGGAATTTGAACCAATGATCTCACTATCAAGGACCTCAGAGTCAGCGTCAAAGAATGGGTCATAGATACTAAGGTCGTAGATTGCCTCATAATCATCTGGAAATAAAGGTTCTCTGAAGTTAGAGTATAATTCAAAATTGTCGGAGAATCTGCAAAAATTAGTTTTTGAACTTGATTCCAGATCAGGATTTCCACCACAGAATCAACAACCTAACTTGGATCTAACCTAATCTCAAATTCCAAGCTTAAAGAGGTGTCCTTATTAGGCATAGGCTCAGGTTCTGGGCTCCTAGGACTGACCCAATCAAATCCAAACTCTTCCAACTACTCTATTTCTATATCATAAATCAGTATGCCTTCCAAAAAATCAATTTGCTCTTCTGAGGAGTCTGGAGAGGTATAATCATCAAATATAGGCCAAGAATCAAAATTTAGATCTAAATTATGATTCTCATCAAATTGGGCCTCTTGATCATCCTAAATAGGCTCAGATGTAGATTCTAGGTCAATGGCAGGGATTGTGTCACTAGAATCTGGACATGGTTCTATTCGGATGTCATAATCACTCTCGAGGACTACCTTAACAAGATAAGGTTCAGGAATTACATCCTCGAGAGGTTTTGACTCAAGCTCATCACAGGTGTTTGGAAAATCAAGGCATGATGGACTAGCTTTATGGTTCTCTAGGGCTAGTTCAAAATTGGGAACACCTGCAATTGGATCCTCCGAACCCATATTTTGATCAGTTATGTCATTTTGTACAAAGTGTGTATCTGATTCCATTTGGGTTGGTGGTCCACAACAACTTTAATTTTTGAACCCAGGCTCAAGGAAATCATATTGATCTTCAGTATTACTCCAAGATTCATCATCAATTTCTGAGGGGATATATGGATATTTTTGATTGATGGATTCATACACCATATTCAGTAAATTGCCATGTTTCTCAATGAGATCTTGGTGTATTTCCCAAGGTAAGGGATTTGACCAACCATGTAGATACTCGTTGCTATGTAATTTCCCCAATTCAATATATTCTGATAAGAGATCACTCCGAGTTGAACCATTAATCAGTTAGATCAACAATAAATGGGCACAGTTCACAATGAAGGTTGTTTTTGACACATTAACCTAAATTCTACTAAATGGATTCGAGGTTTTGTAATACTCATCATGATGTCTAAGAGTAGCCTCGATCATTTTCTCTTTCACGTTCGTTTAGGATTCAGGTTAATCAAATAGTCTTCCTAAATTGTTAGGTTTCATTTTCAAATCAGATGGTGGATCAGGATGTAGAATCAAATTCAGGTCCAAATCGAATTGATCAGATCAGATCAGAAATCCCATAGATTATCAACTCTAGTGGAGGCCTCTAAGTCAAAAACCTAGGGACCTTTCCTTTGTATGTGCTCTAGAGAATATACGAGGAACTAGATGTTGACTGGACCCAATCAAGGCACCCAAAGATTTTTGGATGACTAAGGCTGTTTCAAGGTGAATGATACCTTTGAATCAAAAATCCACACACTCGAGAATTACTTGGGAAGCCAGGAAGGTAGAGCCCCACAAAAACTCCTACATGCTAGAGCGTCCCCACAGGTTACAGAGTTTCCCCCACCTGACCTTCCTTGTTACTGCAGTTGTAAGTAGACAGAAATGTATAAATTGATACCTTAAGTCTACCAACTTTAATCCTAATTTGTGCCCTGAATTTCACT
Source organism: Thalassia testudinum (assembly GCA_037157565.1). Classification (NCBI taxonomy): domain Eukaryota; kingdom Viridiplantae; phylum Streptophyta; class Magnoliopsida; order Alismatales; family Hydrocharitaceae; genus Thalassia; species Thalassia testudinum. The sequence goes on along the minus strand of JAZHRO010000035.1, from coordinate 5,819,354 downwards.
TTATTTAGAAGTTGATTAAATTTGTGACCTAATTTGGAGGTTAATTGGCCCACAAAGTGGACCAACTTCACCTAACCTGCACTAAATTTGAGGATGAAATCTGAGTTAAGGCCCAAAATCACCCTGAATTGACTCTAAGGTTATTAGGTCCAAAATTTTAGGGTTCAAGTGAATTTAGAGCCTGATTTTAGGGTTTTTCTTGAATAAATCAATTCAACCAAGGGCGTGGGTAGCACACAAATGCGGGAGGGTTAATTTCCTTTATTGCATGCAAGTGTGTACCAACACTCCAAAACCCTAATTTGCTCTATTTTAAGTCCAATTTGATCTCAAATGTAACACATTGGACTCAAACAAGAATGTGAGTAGTCCAAGATGTTTAGAAAATTAAGCGTAAATCTCTAATAGGCATAGGAAATCAAGATGTGGATCTCTAATCAAATGTTCTCACTTCAATCAAATGTCAAATCAATTTCATAAATTAGGAATCTTTGCCTTTAAGTGATAGTTACTAGAAAAATAAGGCAAGTGGATCCTAATTCATTTGTTTCCTTTTTCTCTTCCCAGAATTAGGAGGTGATTAGGGAAGAAGAAAAATTTTACCTACCCCTAGAGTGGTTGATTGTGAGGAAGATCTTCTCATGTTATACCTCGTAAAATCACAAGCAAAATAGATAGGTCAAGTTAGTAATAAGCTCAATCAAGAAAGATAAGATTAGTGGTGAATTACACGTTGCTCTTCGACAATGGCACCAAAATGTTGAGTTCATTTTGCATTGATTTATGAAATGCGTCTCGTAGTATAGTCAACAAAACCCCTATAGCAATTAAATTTGTAAAGAGTGCTTGGAAGCAAAAATTGAGTCCAAGATTGTTCGCAAGGAGCAAATATGGATATCACTCACTAATCGTAATATAGAAATAATGAGCATAATCAATGAATCACAATTAGAGATATTCAATGACTAATCTACTCAAAATTATATTCAATGATAAACCAATGCTTCTCAAGAAATAGAGGGTCAAAAAGAAGATCAAAACCCTAAAAGAATGGTGATTTAAATCACCAATTATTCCCTCAAATTAAGCACATCCCAAGTATTTAATTAACACAAATTTTCCAATAGTGCCTCAACCACTTATCCTCGTAAATAAGTCCACAGTCTCAAAGTTTCAAGCCAAAACCAAGTAGGCCTCAAATACTCCCACAGTACCTTCAATCAGTCATTAGACCCTAAGGTCAGGTGACTTAACCATTCAGAAACAACCAAGGCATAGAGCCTCAGCAAGCATAGAGCCAAGGCAAGATCAGAAGCCTCTTCAAATTCTCGCTAAGTGTTAGAGTGAGTAGGCACCCATCTCAAGGCACATGGCATGTATCTTGAAGCAAAAACCTCCCCTCTCCTCCTCATAATTTATCCTCTTCTCTATTCTAGAACCAGGTATAGGATAGTTGAGTAATCAGGTATAGGGACCAGACCAGCATGCATGTGTGTGGCGGGTGAGGTGTGAGAAGGCACGTGGGGTAGCACGTGGGTAAGGGGATCTCACCCCCAAGTGACTGAGGCAATAAGGCCTCTTCACAAAATCAATTTATGTGCTATTGCTTGCTTCAAAATCCTCAATGTGGGACTATATTCTATTCCACTTCTTCGTGTGCTACAGCAAGTGGTCTCATTCTTGATTGCGAGCTGCAACTATTGGAGGAGGCTCAATTGAACACCTGGAGAGCACTGTGAGAGTATTCCCAAGTTCCTGGAGAAGGTAGCAAAGTCAAAGTCGGTCAGTGTACTACGAGCAAAGGTGGAGATGAGCAGCGTCCACAGCAACTTCGATGAGGGTACCTAAGAAGATAAATAAGGGGGCTAAGAGCCCCAGTTAGAAGGTTCAAAAGACTCACCATGGTGCGAGGACTGTGATGAGGGTGGTGGTTGGACAGTGGCTGGGTAGTTGGCAAAAACATAGGCTGTTCGGCCAGTGTTTTTGGTGGGGAAAGGGCAAATAAGAAGAGGGCTTTTGATGAGGGTGATGCAGCAAAGGTTTTGGAAGTCAGAGCAGGTCGATTGGTGCAATGTAGCAGTGTGGTGAGCTCATCAGAGCTACGCTAGAGGCAAAGAAGACGATGAGGGAGGCAGTGGATTGGCGATCGAATTGAGGAGATAAGAGTCCTAATCTAAACCAGGGAGAGAGAGAGAATGAAGACACCTATTAGTGGACAAAAGGGAGAAGATTTTGTGCAAATTTTGATTAGCTGACACTAGAGACGTGGAATACTCCGATGGGCAAACGGCGGTGAAGAATGGGTTGAAGACGCTGGGCCTTTGGTTGGCCACCGTCAGAAGAAGATGGGGAAGAGCGTTGTGATTCCAATTTGACCGTTGGAGGCACAAATGAGGGAGATTGAGAGGGCCGCCAGAGCATTGGTCAAAGTTGGTCAAGGAAGAGAAGGAAGACCTATTTTAGCCTGGAACCTAGCAAAAGAGGACAACCGAACTTCCAGGAGCTTTAATAGATGTCGAACAAAGCTTGAATTGCCCTAAATTAGTGGTGATTCCTCATGAAATTTGTGAGGAAATCCCACTAAATTTCAAGAGTTTGCTAGAGCTTTTAGCTTACAATTGAGTTCTGGAATTGGATTCAGTGGGTAGAGAATCTCCTGGGGATCTTTTCTTCCAAATTTGAGAGCGTTAGATTGAGAAATCAGGGAGTTCTCCAAGTTTGAAGGTTGGTGGGTCATTGGAGAGATTCCGTTTAGACCTCTAATGGTGGCAGGGGCTTTTCTAAGAAAAATATGAGAAGTTTGGGGCATAAATGCAAGGAACTTTGAAACTTAAAGGCGTAAATCTAGGAATGGAGGTTTTTAGGAACTGAAATGCAAACTAGGTCAAGATGGACTCTGATTGGGTCCAAATTCTGGTACCAACCTAATCTGGACCCAAAAAATCTGATGGTGAAGTTGGATTTGAGTTTGGACCATGTTTGACTAGGAAATTTGCATAGAAGCCCAAATTATGGTAAAATCCCATTTGAAGCTCTGTCAAAGGTCAAAATGGGTTCAGATGGTCAAACAAAGGGTACCAAACAACTTAGAATATTTTTTTGTGAATTTTAGGAGGTTTAAATGAATTTTATCCTGACCAAAACCTCTTTAATTCAAGCAGGTTTGAAATTAGGGTTTTGTGTTCTGATTCAGTTCTCAAAACACATGAAGCCCATTATTGTCTGTGTGGACCAACTCTTTGGACTTTAATGTTCATTTGACCTTCACTAACCCCTGAAAAACCCCGTGGTTACTTTACATTTATGATGTGATGTGAAAACTGCAAAATTAACCCTCTTTTAATGTTCTCTTCTCAAAATGGATTTGCGTGGAATTACAACTCTCAGACGATCATGTAGAAGCATTTGTCACGTGATTTCGACTAATTTAAGTTAGTTATGGCTAATGATGGTGTTACCATCAACAACCTAAACCCAAAAACATCTAGAAAATTTAGAAAATCCCTTTATTTAGTCTTAGTGAAAATCCGAGGCAAATGATTGGTGTGATTACCCACCGCTATGGAGGAAAATACTTCCTTTGATGAGGCAATGTCAACACATTACTGCCTCGACGTTGTTCCATATCTATATTTCATATCTTTAGATGGAGCATTAAGGTGTAATTTTGCAACTCAGGTGTCTTAGACGACACTCTGCCCATAGCGTCAAAGTAAGGGCCTGAGTTCGCTTAGAGCACCCCTTTACACCTCTTTGTGTTTAGGGGTTGTGAGCTCCTGGGGTGTGTCATGGACGATACTATCTCGAAGTGCCGGCACTAGAGCCCCCTCAAGAAATGGTAATGAGAATGATGATCCCGACACATCTACAGCAGGACTAAGCTAAGGATAAGCATGGGTGAACAAAAAAAAAAGTTTCAATAACACGACCTTATATACACTACAAAATACTCCACCTTTACAACCGACGGCAAAGCCCGTCTAACCGACGCCATTACGCGATGTTGTTATTAGCGTCGCTGTTTCATTTTTCCGTCAGTTAGAAGACACATCTGATGTCAAAATGGTGTTCGACCACCGAACGGATTGGATGTTTCGACATCGTTTTAAAATCTACAGGAATTGTATTTACCGTCACTTATGAAATAAGCAACGGCATTTGTATGTCACTTTTTCTCGACTTTACATGCCATTTCTTAAGTTTCGTCATCCTTTAAATAAATTTGTTGTCGCTTATATAAGTGATGGCAAAAAATATTTTTGTCGTCCCTTTTCCTTTAAAAGAGATGACATAAAGATGACAGCAAAAACAGTTTTGCTATCACTTGTCCTAATAAGCAATGGCATAGAGGTAACGGTAAAAATATTTTTGCCATCACTTGTCATACTAAGTGACGGGATAAAAGAGGAGCTATGGTTCTCTCGAACCTTATATACCGTTGGTTATTGCAATAAATGATGGCAAAAATATTTTTACCATCACCTCTATGCCATCGCTTATTCAAATAAGCGATGGCAAATGTATGGGTTTTCTTAAAAAAAAATTCAAAATGATGGGAACTACCTACTAAACCAACTTAAAAGACTTACTTTTATACAAAAATAACTAATGAAAATGAAGAGAAGTTTATGTTTCATAAATATAAAGTCTAGTACATAAAAGTTTGGAAATGAAATATTTACATAAAAAGGATAACATGAAAAACATGATAAAAGAAAATGGATAAAAATTAAAATGCTGCTGCCCCGATGCCACCAGATCCACCTGCACCGGCCATGTCGTCGTCGTCTCGTTTGTAGATGCTGGGATCTAATGAACATGGATGCCCTAACTGTCCCTTCTTCAGAAGAATGGATAGAAGCATCAAAAGCCTATCGTCCATAGTATTCATCTTATTCTTCATCTCTACCTCGCTCTTCTCCCTCTCCTCCTCTTGTCTCTATAGTGTTTTGATCTTTTGATGCAACAGATCGACAACACTAGATGAGACGACACCATTCCTTTCATACCAAGTGGATAACATGTGTGCCCTCCCTGCACAACGAAGAAAGCCACCATGGTCTAGTGACATCACTCTCCTAAATACCTCCTCTAGTTCCAAGGGCTAGTGGACACTGTCAGAGGTCTCGCCAATGGGAAGATGTACTAAGTGTACCATTTACTCCTAAATGTATTAAAAAATATTATTATAATATATATATACAAAGTTATAAATTTTTTAGTTTAGGAAACTTACGTGTTTCTCCTGGTATGACTCATGAATCCACTTACGAGCACCCTCAGCTGCAACCTTGTGGGTGACCTCGTAGATATCCATTCTACTCATTTCCATTCCATCATGTGTAGCGGACTGAAAATTTAAATATAATATAATTATATTAAGATAACATAACATTAAGTAATATTAAACTGAAAAGTAGTTTCAACACTTACATAACAGCTCCTGACCATCTCAATGCTCCTTTAACCCAAACAATGGGTCTACAGTGGAGCTTTGGCCATATTGGCCTTTTTTTTTCTTACTTGTTCTTGTAGATGTACATAATAAAATTTTTTTATGAATTTAAGATATATGAAATTAATAGAATCATTTTTAATCATTTACTAACCTCAATCTTGTGATCCAGCCAATGCTCACATGCCTCTTCCAATCTTCAGGCATGACATCAGGAGGATAATTCTCCATTGCCTCCTCGGGTAAATGTAGTTCAAAAAAAACTAAATACCAAATATAAATTGTTAGAAATAATATATGAAATTATGTACATACTAAAAATGCAAATGTTTAAAAATTATTACATTTCTCTTGGTCTCCATCCTCCAATCTCTATGGATTTTGATGGCGTGCTTAAGGATATATCGGGAGGCATTGGGGTCGTCATCCCAATCGAATTTGCCTACATTAATTTTTTAAAAAAATATGTCAATCTTACTTGATAATAATTTTAAGATAAAGTTATAAAAGAAGAAACTTTAATAAATGAAATTACCTCCAACTGTCAGAGGATCTACCTCTTCAGCTATGCGGGCACCTTTCTTTAGTCGAAGTAGCAAATGGGCACAATGGACTTAACCATTGTGCCCACTCAACTAATGAAGCTCAAGTAATTCTCCACTTCCCCTATGGTTCTAAGCTTGATTATTATTCTCAGGCCCTCAGGGACATGCTGGGGCTGTAGATTCTGTCTTCCCCCATCCTCTGCTTACCTTACCTGTGTAAACATTAATCAAATTCGTTATATATTTCTGAAGCTATAATAAACTTTAAAATATATAAGTAATTTACTTCTTAAAGGTATAGGAGTTCTTACAAAAACTTGTGCCTTCCGCTAAGGGGTCCACATGAACTGGGGACGTACTCCCCACCATCTCATCCCCTGCCTCCTTCCCCTCCTCTCCCACCTCTCCCGCCTCCTCCCCCTTCTAATTTGATGCTCCATAATCTGGATCATCCTCTACTCACTCTAGCAAGGCATGAGCAATCTCCTTCCCCTTTCCCTCTCCCCCGGCATGTAGTAAACGTGCCATTTCCCCAAGTCGTACAAAACGTGACTGGGGGTGAACCCAGGGGGGTGGCTGAACCTACTGTCGGGGGGAGTGGCTAAGCCTAAGGAGACGAATCGGGCTGCATGGATGGCTATGTCCCAGGAAGATCCTTTCTTTTGGGTTTTTTCTTAGACAACTTCATCTGTAACAAGGAAAAAATGCAATAATTAATACAATTGAAAATCATTAATATATAAATCATTAATGAAAAAAGTTTGGCAAATATTAAAAAAATATTTAAAAATTTCAGGAGAGTTTCCCCTTAAATTTGGAGGTTTCTTTATAAACCTACATATTAAAATGAAAGTAGGCACACCCCACATTAAAAAAAATTGCAAAGACAAACCACAAGGACTTGCATATTTACAACTCAAAGCAAACACAAGTTATTCAAAGATGATTCTAAATCTAAGTTCTATGTTAACAATAATACATTCATATCCAACATTTACTAAAGTCAACTTCAATAGCCCAACATCTATATATATTTTTCACTCACCCTCAACCATTTTGCCTCTAACTCCCCCCTTTGAATAATAGCCCCTCCTCCCCCCACCACTAAAATCATCACTTTCTAGGAAGGTATTTTCTTTCTAAAAGGTGCACCCATCCTTCACACCCCCGCTCCATTACTTGCTCAATGCATCTCTCAATGTCCTTCCAAATAAACTGGAGGGAGACATATAAATTCAAGAATACGTAAGCACACAAGTGTCTTATAATTCACAATCCTTTAAGGAAAAGGTCACTTATTTTCTCATGCCATAAATTCTAGGAGTCTATCATTTACACATTTCTAATGGTGATTCTATATATACATTTCCTCATGACATGTCTACATTGACTCCATGCTGACTCAACTTGATTAGTTGATGAAAATTAAAAGAGAATTAATGTTGTGATGTCACTAGCTAGTGCTAGCTAGCAACGTGATGCACATACTCTTGTAATTAGTTCCAAGAGGATGTAGAAGTAATGGCTGACGGAATCTGTCAGATTTGTTGGACCTGTATGATTAGGCACTTCTCCAATGTCCTCCAATTAGAGTGGAACCAAAGAAAACATACCTCAGGGACAACAGAATCTCTCACATCCAAAGAATAATTTAGACTTTAGAGTGGTGGTTTCCTAGAGTGGGTGTGTCTAGTATTGTGAGAGTGAGGTGATTATGTGCATGGCTAGGCATGTAGCAATGTCATTTAAAAAATTTTGGCAGAGTTTTCCTTTAAAATTTGAAATTTTTCTATAAACCTGCATAACACATAAGTGGGTACACCCCACATCCATTCAAATTAACAAAATATAAAGCAAACAGGTGGGTACACTCCACATCCATCCAAATAAAATAGCTAAAAATGCAACACAAGTGGGTACACCCCACATCTATTTAATGAAATAAAAAATAATATGTGGGCACACCTAACATCCAGTGAAAACGTATAATTTCATCTAAATAAATTGAAGACATTGAAATTATACCACTAAGTACAACAGCCTCTGAGTATACCCGTCACCGATAACCTGTAATTTAAAAAACAAAAGTAATTAAATAAAACATTATAAATGTCAATGTATAGAAAATAAATAAATAAAAAGTGTAGTGAGTAAGAGTAATACATTTTGAACATGTGTGCATGATGAGGATTAAGTTTCTGTATTTTTAGTGTATAGAAAATGCCAGTAGAAGTTTAGGTTTTTTAAATTTGAATATGAATTTAATTTAAACAGAAATGAAACAAAGTAAAGAAATTGTTACTAATCTTAGATGTCCACATCTACTACATTTGAATCTATAAAACCTTCTTCCGTTAATTCTTGGTATGCTTCAAATTATGCATCAAAATAATTGCGCGGTACTATTCTTATTAGTATAACCCATCCCCTTTGGAAATTATCGGGGACAAAAAACTTATACCGCCTGACATGCCAATGTGAATGGTTCATCAGATTGAAGAATTTGACGATTAGGATTTAAACTCAAGAAATTGTGTTTCTTGTTAATTTTGAAAACAGTGATCTCCTTAAAAACACCAAACCAATGACATTTAAATAGGACAACTCTGCGATCATATTTGAAGCTGATCTCCATAATTTCTTTGATTTCACCATAATATCCATCTGGACCAATGAAAAAATCTTAATCAACAACTCCAGCCTATTGTGTAACCTTTCTATCATCAACTTCTTTTATTCTGAATCTGATCCCATTTATTATATATCTGGAGTGGTAATGTGCATAATGTAATGGTGTATCGGCAATTACATCAAAATCTGGTATCCATCATGAGTCCTTATCCTCTTTCAATTGTTTAACTCTATCTTTAAACCAATGTAAGAAGCCAAAATCATTTGTTCTTAAAAGAGGTAATTGTTCAAATTCCTCGTAGAATGGATCAATTTCAGGAATTTATTTTAAAATATATAGATGTGCCCAACGTTTGTCATTTTCTGAAATAGCCTTGTACTCTGTATGAAGAATCGACCTTCCTCTGGTATCAAAAGTTGACAAACATTCTTCATCACTATCATTATATTCCCCCTCATAATTCCTTTGAAGTTTATTAAAGCGGTTGTCTATTTCATTCGTTTACATGGAGGTAAAATTTATACACTCCTCCATGAGATACCCTTCTACAATTGAACCTTCCAGCTTTTCTTTGTTTAAAACATAATCTTTAAGCTTTTTTAGAAATCGCTCCACAGGATACATCCATCTAAATTCTATAGGTCCACTAAGTCTTGCTTCATTTGCAAGATGCAACATGAGATGAACCATTACATCAAAGAAGGCTGTGAAAGAATTTGTTTCATCTTATAGAGAGTAATGACTATTTGCTTATCCCAGTGATCTAACGTATCATTTTGTAGCGTCTTCAAGCAAATAGCTTTGAAAAATCAGTTCATCTCTGTGAATAAATCAATAACTAGCTTTGGCAGTATCCCCCTATAGCCAGTGGAAAAATATTTGCATATAAATGTGGGAGCCATGCCTTTTCAAGCCAGATATCTTTTTCTACGCTTTATTACACAATGAGAAAGCTGCGACGAAAAACCATCTGGTGCCTGAATTTCCTTTAAGAAGGAGAATAGTCTACTCTTATGGTCCTGATTCAAGCTTAAATAGCAGGTAGGAAGTAGCCATCCTCCTCATGAATATGCAGATCTGAACGTAACCCCAAACTCTTCATATCTTTTCTTATTTTCACTATGTCCTTTGGATCATCGATCAGATTTAATACGTCTAAGATGTTATCCACCACATTCTTTTCAATGTGCATAACATCTAAATTGTGACGTATTGTAAGACCTTTCCAGTTGGCAGCTCCATAAAGAAAATGTTTTTCTTTCAAAACGTAGAATTTCTCAAGGTCGTCTGGTCTTGTTTGAATGGTTGACCCAACCGTATTTCACACATTTCTTATAATCTCTCCATTATAACCAGACCTGGCAACCTGATAGAATCTATACAAAGTTTATTCTTTGGATTTTTATTTGAATACCGACATGTCCTACCATCAAATTTACTCCTGAACTATGACGTTCGCCTTCTATGTTCAATGGGTAGAAATTTGTGATGCCCTAAGTAACAGAATTTCTTACTTCTGATAGTCGTAGGTGATGAATATCTTCCATACAGACTAGGCAAGCAAGCTTTACTTTAGTACTCCAACCTGACAAATTTGCGTATGCTGGGAATTCGTTTGTGGTCCACAACAGTGCTGCATGCATATTGTAAAATTCTTTCTTTTCTGCATCATATGTCTTCACGCTGGTGTACCACAACTGTTTTATTTCATCGATTAATGGTTGGAGATAAACATCTATTGCATTTCCTGGTTATTTTGGATCGGGGATTAATAAGGTCAGCATCATGAATGCCGATCTCATACACAACCAGTGAGGTAAGCTATAAGTGACCATTACCACTGGACATGTAGAGTACGACAAGTACATACTCTTAAATGGATTGACTCCATTGCTTGCAAGACCCAATCGTACATTCCATGCTTTTAAAGCGAACAAATTATTTATTTCGTCAAATCTCTTCCACTCCTCTGAATCAGTAGGATGACATATTCTTCCATCCTGAGATTTACAAACCTGGTGCCATGTCATCCACCGTGCAGTTTCAGTTGGTGTAAAAAAACATTGAATCCTAGGTGTCAGTGGGAAGTAATGAATAACCTTCTGAGATTATTTCCTCTTACTTTCATTTTTACCTTCCTTATATCTCTCATGTCCACATTTGGGATAGTTACTCAAGTTTACGAATTCATTTCTGAAAAGAATGCAGTCATTCAAACATGCATCAATCTTTTGACAGTCCAAACCAAGCTTGCGAATTTGTTTCCTTGCATTGTACTATGAAGTCGAAAAACCATTAGGGTTATTCAATAGCTCGGCAATAAACTGAAGTATTTCTAACATGAATTTAGTACTGACTCTGTTCATAACCTTCAATTAAAACATCTTCAATAAAAATGACAACTTTGACATTTTCGTAACATCGGGAGTAATAGGATCCTCAACCGCCTTAATAACATCATAGAACATATCACAACTGAGCAGATCTTCCACATCTATATTTATATCCTCTCATGCTCTCATCTCATTCAACATTTCTTGTATTTCTTCACCTCCACTATCAGCAATTTCCTCGTTGATCTCTTCGTCAACAGTGTTCTCATTGTTTACGACTTTCTTAGTCAACTCCTCTCCATGAGCTACCCAAGTAGTGTAATGCTGCCACCACCCATTACAAATCAAGTGCTTGAGCATAGTATTACGATCATGCAAGGAACCATTCAAACATCTTTTGCATGGGTAGAAGATATTATCAAGTTGATCTCCTCACCCAAATATCTTCCTATCGTCATTAAAGGCCTAATCCAAGAATGAAATTACTCCATCCTTATATCTGGTATAATCTGAACACCACAATCCAAGATTTATCCATTATAACCTAAAATTTAATATAAACAAAACAGTTATTAGGAAGGGAATGGACTGAATAATGTGTATCTTGATTAAGATTTTCACTTTATAGCCCATCCTCAAAGATTTGATTACAACTTAGGTTTGCTCATTACATGTAACCTTTGTGCGGTGAAATTTTGGTAGCATGTCACCGCACTTCTCCACTATATCCCACAATACTAACCTTAGCTAGATTTGCTTTAATGCCAAAGTAAGGGTATCGCAGGAAATAAGATAAGATTAGTTGTCATACCAGAGAAGAGCAGAAAGAAGCAACCAAAATTTCACCTCACAAGGTTACATGTAACGAGAAAAACTAAGTTGTGATCAAATCTTTAAGGACCTTCTTTACTTCAATACTTCACCGAATTAAAGTTGATCGAGTCTTATGGCGTGCTACAAAAACAACACATCATGCATGTAAGTAAGGTATACATACACTTCCTACGTTGTTCGTATAACATGATCATAAGTCTCGACAGACGAGTAATTTGGACATAATTTGACTCAGCGGACTTTTACCCGGGGGGTTAGAATACCTAATGTTTGGCCCCGCATGCATATATCTTATTTAGCAAATTTGTGTATCTAAAATAATACTTAAAGTGCAAAGAAATTGACATTAAACATAAGCAATCAACTGATAAGAAATAAAATTATTTTCATTGAATCTAAAAATAAATTACAAAAATGTTATTTTATCATTACATGATTCAAATAAGCTCTGTAGAGCTTCGAACTTTATAGACATAGGTAACTTGAGAACCTTATAGAATCTATTCTAATAAATTCCTTTCATCTTAAAGATCAGTTCACATCCATCAAAAGTGAGATAAGAAGCTCCAAGGTTCATTGTAGCTTCGGGTTGACCAACATTAGACTAATGATGCATTGGATCTCATCGCGTAAAGGGTTCGAGTTTGGAAAACCCATCGTCGTAGTTCGATTCACGAGAAAATCCATCAATTAGATAATATTTGTAACCAAAACTTGAAAAGTGAGTCTCGAGTCGAACACGAGGAGGAGAATGTTTGGTTTTGAAAATCTGTGTTTCGCTTTTATTTATTTTTGTCGTTTTTGTCTTTTCTAATTTTTTGGTACTTTTAGCAAGTAGGAGATTAGGTCGTTGAATTCTTATCTAACTAATCTACTTGGAAAATATAAGAGAGAGAGAGAAACAATCACATATATCTCAAGAAGTGTTTCTACAACTATGAAAGCAGGAAAAACTACACTATAAAGTAGTAAAGATAGATGGAGATGAGAAGAATCCCCCTCGATGGTCGGTTGGAGGATGACTTACTCTAACGGCGCCCGAACGATGGTGGTGAGGAGCGGGATGAAGCTGAACGGCAATGGAGAAAGGAGGACGGGATAGGACGTCATCGCGGTGAGGATCTACTTCCCGAAGTAGGTGAGAAGATGGCCACGGGATGCTCCATGAAGGGGGATGAGAGGCGAGAAAAAATCTTTAATTTCTACTCTAGAGGAGCATCCTGGGCTTAGGACAACCTCTTTCTAGAGCCTTGGAGGTGGTGAGAGGAAGAAAGGTAGAGATGGTGAAGAATGGAGGGGGTAGGTCCTTTTATAGTGGAAGGAAGAGGAAGAATTCGTGCATAGTGCATTAGTGATAGCTACAATGGTCACTAAAGACCCCTGCAGCTATCGTTGAAGATCCGATCCACTGCTGGCACGCACATCATGCGCCCGTGCCTCATGCTCCTTATCGCTCGCGCATGCGTTGGCACTAAGCTTGTACGTTGCGCCCTTGTGTGCCTATGCGACTGCGCACTGCAAGGCTGTGCGTGACACCCTTGTGTGTGTGCATGGCCATGTCCAATTGGCGAATTGGGGGGGCCATGGGGATTCAAGCCTGCACCCCTCCCTTGGAGGCCAATCTCCCAACCAATGTGCTATGGTCGGGGATGTTCACAAGGAGTTCTTGAGGCCGCGGCGTGGAGGCTTCCTAACTGTTGGATGATGATCCAACGGTTAGGATTCAAAAGTGAAGATGATGATGGGGTGCCAATAGTCGTTGATGGCCAGTGTTGGGTGGCCAAGATGGCATCACGTGGCACAATCTAGGCCATCCATCTTCTTTATGTTGCAAAGGGTGCCACGGTGCTTGGATTGAGGTGATTTCCATATTGTCGGACTGTGATCGTTGCTTCGGATCCATCCATACGATCAGATTTTTCATCTAAAGCCCGTAAGGATGTCGTATTACCCCCTGGCTATTTATCTTCCTCGAACTGCATAAGGTGCTACGAGATTCCGATCTCAATGATTTCAGAGGCGTTAGACTCCGATCATTGTCTCGATCAGATCTGTTTGGTCAGAACGTCCATCCAAGGCCCTGAAATAAATCTCCTTCCCTCCTTGCCATAAAAAGAATGTAATTAACCTAAAATATACACAACTACTCTAAATGCAAGATGATGCATGCTATGCAATATTTATAACATGAAATGTAAATCTAAGCCTAGAAACACGCATGAATAGGCATTTTATCCTCAATAATTGTGTCTACATCAACTAAAAATTGACTTTTTCTAGAAGTGCTAGCCTAACTCAATCCCTAAACCCTAGCCCAACCCAACCACCCTAACCCTAGCCCAGCTTAATCCCCAAACCCTAGCCCAACCCAACCACCCTAACCCTATACCCAACCCATTACCAAACCTAAACAACATATATTAAAGCCAACCCGACACAAATCAATCATCATCCAACCCAAACCTCAACCGTAAGTCTTAACCATCCCAACCATAACCTAACCATCTTAAACCATCCCAACTCCATCCCAAACCTAATGACAGAGCTGTTTTCGTGCATTTTGAAAGTCATCGGAACAGTAGTATAGTTGTGCAAAAATGTTCGTCAAAAATTAAGTTTGTAAAAATAACGAGACTTGAGTTCCGGTCATTCATCTCTGGGAGGCATTTGTTTTACTTTTGAAATCAATCTTTTTGCTGCTCTACTTTGTTTAGAATCGCATGCCAGTTCGTGATTATTACATATTTAGGTACGACATGCTTAGTTGCAAGAATATTAGGAGTTAGAAACAGCCAACTTAAATCACGCAAATATGATAGCAATCAATAAGCTCATGGTGATTTCGCAACATGGAGATATATATATAAAAGCATTTTTCATTCATTCAATGGGAGAGTTCTTTGCAACAAAAACTGTAGAGGAAAGCTTGTACAAAAATTCTTGGAATTTAAATCTAGCTACCAGAAAATGACTGCATACAAGAATCAATGGGGGGATTTTGCATGCATCATTGGGGGAGAATAAAGACTATGCTACTAAGTAGTAATAGAAAGCAATAAATTATGAAGAGCATAAACTAAATCTAGCAGAACGGAGGGGCATTCAGGGGTGGTCCCCGATGGCCTTGGAGTGGTCGAGAGGAGAATGAGGGGCGGCCAATGTAGCTTAGGCCGACCCTTGGAGAGAGGGAGGAGTGATCCAACATCCCGGCATGATGTCCTTCATGGTGATGGTGAGCTCGTGGAGATGGGGTGGCTAACCTAAGTGGAGGTGGGCGTGCATGGAGCCAATGGAGTGAGTGATGCCAATGGAAGCAAAGGGATGTGAAGGGGTGCAGTTGGCTGCCCATGGGGTCTTTTTATAGACTCAAGGACCTCTCTCTAGAGAGGCATGTAACTCTCTAGAGAGAGTCCAAGAGTGGCCGGCCATGAGAGGATAGAGGTAGTTTTTAAGATCCAAAAAATGTGGATCTCAATTTGAATGCCTATTGGTTGCTAAATTTCACAACCAAGAGGTGGTGCCACTTCAAGAGAGTTCTAGAGAACTCTAGAGAAGTGTCTGTGCATGAAAGGGTGTGTGTGTGTGTGTGTGTGTGTGTGTGTGTGGTCGTGCTCTAGGTGTCTTAGAGGTTTAAGTTGGGTCCTAAGGGGTTTGGGTAGGTGTAGGTCTTGAATTAGGGTTACAAACCCTAATTGATAAGGGGAAAATGCAATTAAACTTAACCTAAGTTTAATTGAATGAGTGTGAACCTAATTGAGAGTGAAATAACTCAATTAGGTTGGGTTTAGGTCAATTGGACTCTCACTAAGTCCAATTGAACTTGTGTGGGTTAAGATCTAAGCTCAATTGGACTTAATGAGTCCAATTGGCTTAGATGAAGGTAATTGACTTTGATCTAAGTCAATTGGGTTTGGTGAGGACCTAATTAGGTCCTTAGGTAGGTCTAGAGGTGATGTACTAGGGTAAGGACACCTTAATTTAGGTTCCTATGGGGTTGGGATTAGGTCTAGGGAGCTAGAGATCCAAGATCAAGACTTGAATCTCAAAACAGGGACTGGAGACCAGTATCAGACATCCAATAATGTGATCAGACAACATATACTCAAAAATCAGACGTCCAGACTTCAGTTCTGGACGTCCAATCTAAATCAGGGGAAATCAAGGTTCTGTTTTGGGTATTCTGCAGAAATTGGACGTCTGACAAAGCGTCTGGACGTCTAATGACACTGCAGAAGTGGGTTTAAGGTGTGCAGGAGATGGCTAAGGGTCCTAGACATCCTATAACTTATCTGGACATCCAGATAAGGGCTGGAATTAGGGTTTTAAGGTTTCCTAGGGTGTTGTGACCTAATCTAAGGGTGGCTAAGGCTTGGGGAAGTCTCTAGGCTATCCTAGGGCTAGGATGGACCTAAGCTCTTCACATTTTACTGCTTTATTCCTACTTAATAGAATAGAAAACCTTTAACTCCCTTATATTATTATTCCTACATCTAAACTAAGCCTTCTACTCCAGCTCTGCTGCAACTCCTGTTATTCCTGATCCAGCTTTAGATCCTGCTCCAGATCAGCTTATTGCCTGCAATTAACATAATATACTTAATCAGCACATTATAACATTATTTCATGCCTAGCTAAATAAAAGTAGTAAAGATGCAGATAATGCGTATGAATACATGAATAACCCTAACTTATGCTAAGTTCTAGCTTAATCTAGGTCAATTAAGACCTATGATTATTGCGTAATCACCCAACCATCATCTTACCCAAATTCCAACATAACCTAACCAAAGCCCAACCTAACCCTAAATCCCTAACCAACCAATACATTGAACATTAAAGAATTTTATAAATTTTGATAGAGTTTCCCCTTTAAATTTTATTTTTTTTCATAAACTTGCATATCAAAATAACATACATAATAAAAGTGGGCACAATCCACAATAATAGTGCATCACACAAAAACATAAAAGTGCATAAAAAGATGATATATGTGGGTACATAAATGTGGGCACAGCCCACCATTCATTCAAATGGAAGATAATATGTGGGCACACCCACATGTAATAAATCCTAACAATGCATTCAAAACATGTAAAAGTCGGCACACCCCACCATACATTCAAAAAAATTACAATATGTGGGCACACCCCACATTTAATATAGTCCTAAAATATCATAAAAATAAATTATAAAAAATGAAATTATACCTCTGATGTACTACAACCTCTGAGTGTGACCATCACCAACAATTTGTAAATTCAATAGTGCATAATAAATTAAATAACAAACCATTATGTTATTAATAACTTAAGTAATTAATTTGATATAAGGAAAGGAAGAAGAGAAGGGGATGAGGAAGAGGGTGGAAGCAGGAGGAGATGAGGAAGAGGGGGCAGATGGAGGAGGATAAGGAGGGTGGCAGTTGGGATGAGAGGAGGATGAGGGATGGCAGTTGGAAGGAGGAGGAGGGGCAGGCAGCGAAGGAAGGTTAGGGAGGAGGAGGAAGGGAAGGGGTAGTGGAGGAGTATGAAGAGGAGGGGAATGGGTAGGGGCAGAGGAGGAGGATGAGGAGGAGAGGAATGGTTGTTGGGAGGAGGAGGAAGGAAAGGGATAGTGGAGGAGGATAAGGAAGGGAATGGTAGTTGGGAGGAGGATAAGGAGGAGGAGGCAAAGGAGGAAGGGAAGGAGTAGTAGCAAGTGGAAGAGGAGGAGGAGGAGGAGGGCAACGGCAGGAAAAGGAGGTGGAAGGGTAGGGACCGTCGAGGAGGAGGGTGGCAAGGAGGAGAGGAGGATGGGGACTGCAGTGTGGGTTGGAGGAGGATGGCGGGGAGGAGGAGAGGCGGAGGAGGGCAAGGACAAGGAGGAGAAGGAGGAGGGGGTGGGGAGGAGATACCTAAGGAGCAGGAGGTCCGCTGGTGATCGACGGAGGATGAGGAGTGGCGATGTAGACGACAGAGGTGAAGGAGGGCATAGAAGAGGAGGATCAGGAGAGGAGCAACGAGGGTTTTGTGAAGTGTGGGGGTAGGAGAGGACTCTACGTGTGAGGATGATGAGTAGGCATTTGTCATCAGTTCTATTAGAAATCAATGGTAAAATGACAAATTAAATCCCTCCGCACGTCCAAATTTTGGCTGCTAATTTTTACCTACTTTTCACCATCGCTTATTAAATTAACTGACGGTATAAGTCTAAATTAAATCCCTCATCCCACTCAAATTTTAGCCTTTAATTTTAATCGACTGTTCATTGTCACTTATTCCACCAACCGACGGTAAAAATATATTTCCTATCGCCTAAGTAACTGACGGTAAATATTAATGACCACTGTGCGCCCATCCCTTTTTCCCAATTGATGTTAGGGGGAGTACACGTATTCACCGTTGCTTATATAAATAAGCGACAGTAAAAAAAAATTTTCCATCACTTTATAAAATCGACGGCACATAACCGACGAGATATCCCATTTTTCTAGTAGTGAAATACCCTAATAATGTTGGCATTTCACAAAGCACTAACACAAGATTTTACTAGTTATACAAGTTGCAAGTCGGATTCAAGAGCCAAAGAAATCCTAACTGCTAAAACGATATCGGGTCATTTGAATTAAAAAAGGGATAATATGTGAATTTTTGAAGGATACATTATCCTGTTTCATCTAAACCTTGGATCCAAAGATGAATCGCGATGTTTATCTCTAACAAATCCCATACCTTTCCTATTTTCAAATGAAAAATTTGACCGCATGGATGGGTTCTAGTTGATGATCACAACTCAACGTTGTGAAAATCAACTGATTTGACATCCATAGAGTCCCCTATAAGCTAAAGTATTTAGACTGCTCAGATTATGCCACATGGCACCATCAGAGCCACCCGCAGCCATCCTAGCATCCCCTTCACATTTTCAAAGGTGCACTCGGGGTTTGTTCTCAATAGTTGGATTACCATCCAACGATTGAGATGGATTTGCACCGCACCTCTACAATCCAAGGGAAAGCCATGTTAAATCGCGACCGTTGGATGAAAATCCAATGGCCACGATCACATGGCAATCGGCTGCAGATGATCGATCTTCTTGACACATCCACGCCCTTAGCGTAGTGGTTATCTGTGCACCTCTTAAACAAAAGGCATCGGTTCGAGACCCAAACGCATCCTCCTTAGCATGCTTGAAGCAAAATTCGACCGTTCGATTACGATCGAGCGACCGAGAAGCAGCCACATCATCCAGCCAATGAGAGGTCACGCAATCCATGCACCATCTAACATGCACTAAACATGCAACTTCCAATCATCAATCGCGTGATCAATAACGCTGATGGACCCCCACCAGCATACACGTGCTTTGCACGATTGGGGAACATGATCTCAATGCGATTGCAGCCGTGGATCCCCGTCCAACTGCTGTGATGCATTCTGACAATCTTGAAGGAGTGCCACACGCGATTTGGATGCGTAGATCCATGCACTCAGAGTCCTGTGATGGGCATCTGATGACCCTTCTCTCTCCTCGTGGATCCACCAGCTAGGAGCTCCTCTTCATGGCTAGTGAGCTTGTAAAGCATGGGTGCATGTCTCATGCACGTCCTTTACTCCCCAAGGCCAAATTTAGCCCCTCCCATCACCTATAAAAATGCCCCTTCACCTCCCATTGATCATCACAACTTCCTATGCTACTCCTACCTTCTCTAGAGCTCCAAAAGCCTCCCAAACTCTCAAGCCATTAGATCACCTATTAGCTATAGCAACCCTCTCCTCCACCAAATATTTGTCCCTCTCCTCAAACCCTTCATAGGAGACCAAAAGGCCGCCCCCCTCACCCCCTTTTAGGAAGTCGATCACCTCCACCTTTTCACCCCCATTCCCATAGTATTTTAGCTCCATTTCCTCATCCTAGATTCCATTAGTTTGGCTTAAGCTTTCCTCTATAAGAATTCCTCTTGCACCTCATCCCCGTCATCCTACGCCACACCTCCTTCATCCAGCCACCGACAAGCACCATCGTCTCATTGAACAACTGCTTTAGGAGATGATTGCGTAGCAATCATAGGTCTTAATTGACCTAAATTAGGCTAGGACTCAGCATAAGTTAAGGAAATTCATGCATGCATAAGCATTATCTGCATCTTTACTGCTTTTCTTTATCTATGCATAAAATAATGTTATAATGTGTTGATTAAGTGCATTATGTCAATTACAGGTAATAAGCTAGATCTGGAGCTGGATCTGGAGCTAGACCTAAAGCTGGATCTGAAGCTGGATCAGGAATAATGGGTGTTGCAGCAGAGCTGGAGCAGAAGACTTAGATTAGATGTAGTAGATAATAACGTAAGGGAGCTAAGGTATGCTACCCTATTAAGTAGGAATAAAGTAGTAAAATGTGAAGAACTTAGGTCCATCCTAGCACTAGGATAGCCTAGAGACTTCCCCAAGCCTTAGCCACCCTTAGATTAGGTCACCGCACCCTAGGAAACCTTAAAACCCTAATTTCAACCTTTATTTGGATGTCCAAATGAATTATAGGACATCCAGAACCCTTAGCCAACTCTCGCACACCTTAAACCCACTTCTGTAGTGTTATTGGATGTCCAGACACTTGGTCAGACGTCCAATTTCTACATAATACCCAAGACAGAACCTTGAATCCTTCCTGACTCTGATTGGACGTCCAGACAATAAGTCTAGACTTCTAATTTTTTAGTATAAGGCATCTGATTCCATTTTGGATGTCTGGAACTGTTCTCCAGTTCCTATTTTGAGATTCAAGCCTTGATCTTGAATCTCTAGCTCTCTAAACTCAATTCCAACCGCATAGGAACCTAAATTAAGGTACCCTAACCCTAGTACATCACCTCTAGACCTCCCTAAGGACCTGATTAGGTCCTCACTAAACCCAATTGACTTAGATCATAGTCAATTACCATTACCTAAGTCAATTGGCCTCATAGGGTCCAATTGAGCTCAGATCTCAACCCACACAAGTCCAATTGGACTCAGTGAGAGTCCAATTGACCTAAGCCCAACCTAATTGAGTTATTTCACTCTCAATTAGGTTCACACCCATTCAATTAAACTTGTGTTAAGTTTAAATGCAATTCCTCCTTAGCAATTAGGGTTTGCAACCCTAATTTAAGGCCTACACCTACCTAAACCCCTTAGGACCTAACCTAGACCACTTAGCCACCTAGGGAACAGCCACACAGTCACACACACATACCCATTCATGCACACACACCCATCTAGAGTTCTCTAGAACTCTCTTCTAAGTGGCACCACTCTTGGTTGCCAAATTTAGCAACCAAGAGTCATTCAATTCTTAGATCCACTTTTTATGGATCTAAGAACTACTCTCTCTCACCATGGCCAGCCACTCATGGGACTCTCTCTATAGAGTTCCACACTCCTCTAGAGAGACTCCCTTAGGTCTATAAAAAGACCTAAGGGTTGCCATTTGCACCCTTCCCATTCTTGGCATTCATTCCATTTAGGTTAGCCACATCACCTCCACTCCACCTCCACGAGTTGTGCACCATGGAAGCCACCATCTCCACACCAGGATGCTGGATCACCTCTCCAACCTCTCTCCAAGGGCCGACCTAAGCACCATTGGTTGCCCCTCCTCCTCTCAGCCACTCAAAGGCCATCGGAGCCCACCTCCGAATGCCCTTCTTTTCTGCTAGATTAGTAGCTTAGCTCTTCATAGTTTTACTGCTTTCATTTACTGCTTAGTAGTGTAGCTCTTATTCTCCCCAAATGATGCATGCAAAATCCCCCCCATAGATTCCTGTATGCGATCACTTTCTGTTAGCTAGATTTACATTTTCAAGCTTTCCTGGATAACCTTTCCTCTACATTCCATGTTTCAGAGACCTTCCTTCATGAATGAATGAAAGAAATATTTTTTATATATGTATCTCTATGTTGAGAATCACCATGAGCTTATTGACTGCAATCTATTTCGTGTGATTCAAGTTGCCTGCTTTTCATTTATATATATATTGCAACAAGCATGTCGATTCCGAAAAATATAGAAGATTTGATTATAAATGCATTTTCCGTAAATAGCCACCGCATCACTAGAATTGTGCGCACCGAAACTCATACTTACACTTTCGTTATCTATCTAACACACGTGCATGTAATCAAAATTCACAATAGAAGTGGCAAAACTCTAATCCGAAGATTGGAAACCAGCATGCGATTCTAAATAAGTAGAGCGATAAAAGATCGATTTCAGATTTGAACAAACCCCTCCCAAAGACAAACGACCGGGACTAAAAGTCTCGTTATCTTTTTATAAATATTTTTGTTTGATCGTATTGCACACTATACTACGATGCTTTTCCTATCAAAACGCGCTCTACGATTGCAACAGGAGACTCTTCTCGCCCCCTCTCTCTTTTATGTCGCCTATTATTTGCTTCCATTTTTATTGTAATTTGCATGCTTTGTAATAAACATTACTTTGTTCAAATATATTAGATTTTCTCTCTCTCTCTATCCAAGTATTTGTTTGGCTAGACTTCTATTAACCTATTATTTTTCTTATAAAAAATACCGAAAAAAATACATAAAGCAAAACTTCCTAAAAGAAATAAACTCAAACGTGGATTTTCCAAAATCAAGCGTTCGCCTCCCTTTGTTCAACTTTGGACTCACCGAGTCTCCATTATTTTTATTTGATCTCTGATTTTTTGTACGTACTACGATGTAGTTTTCTCTGAACACTAATCTCTATTTTCCTTGCAAATTTTTTGACAATCAGAAAACATGGAAAGTCAAAGTCCATTGCTTCCCAGCAACAACACCAAAATGATGCACAAGAATTTGTGAAAGATTTAGGTTTATAAAACCCATGTTGTAGTACATGCAAATCTTCTCAATCAAATAAAACTAACCAAGACTGTAAGTCTCGAGTTGAACACAATGACGTAATCGTTTGATTAGAAATCCATGTTGGGTTTATTTCTTTTTTGGGTTTTTTGACATTTATAATTTTTATGTGATTTTGTATATAGAACAACTAAAGCTAAGGAGCAAGAATAAGTTAAGAGATAAGATATATATATATATATCAAAAAAGAGATAGAGAAAACTGATATTATGAGTGCTAAATGTTTTATTACAATAGAAATAAAAAGAATACAATATTAAAAGAGAGAGGGGGAAGATAGAAATCTAATAAATGCTAGTTTATCATCATTCTTGTGCCTTAAAACATACCTACCACTTAGGGTTTTAACTCACCAAATGGGTTTTTGGGTTGCATTTAGGCATTTACATAAGATAGACATGCATTGCATATTTCTTATATTTTTGACATGTTTATTTGTGTATTACCCTAGCACTTAGGAAGGCAGAAGATGAAGAAGAAGCTAATATCAGCTGGATCCCATCTTATTCTCACTAGATCAATCCATTCTCAACTCCATCCAGCTCACCTCAGCTCATACCAGCTCCATTCAGCTCACCTTTGGTAGATGGCAGCTCAAGCTTGCTTAATTCAGTTGATCTTATCTTCATTCCACCTCCAGCCAGTTCACTGAAGCTCTACTCAACTTAGCTTAGCTACTAGTCATCAACTAGCTAAGCTAAGTCAGCTGATGAGTCATCAACTAGCTCAAGCCAGCTTAACTCCAGTTCCCGAAGACCAAACTCGGCTCAACTTAGTTGAGCTTAGCTAGTTGACCTAAGCTAGCTACCTCAGCTAGCTAGGTATTCATTGAGAAGATCACCTCTAGCTCACCTCAGCTCAAGATTGAAGAATCAAGCTCAATCTAGCTTAGCTTAGCATAGCAGCTAGAAAATAACTAGCTGGCTAAGCTACCTAGTGAGCCCTTCTCAAGTTCTCTTCAGAAGTAGCTAGCCTCAACCAGCTTTAGTTTAGCTCAATTCAACTCGTTCTCAGCTCCTCCTCAGCAAAACCCTAGCTCCCTCCTCCATTTATCTACTAGCTTAGCTAAGCTCTACCTAGTTCCACCTCCATGGCATCCAACCCTAACATTAAATCCCCCTACCTAGCCTCCACCTAGCTCCACCTAAGCTACCTCCACTCCCCTTCTCTTTTGTTGCCAACCCTAGCCATCCCTTCACACCACAACCACCTCCAAAAAACAACAAAAAGTGGTGACAACAACTTCCCATAACCACCCAAGGTTGGTACCATCTTTTCCCTCCAAAATCCCCTTCATCTCCACCTTCCATCTCCTTTTAAAGCCATCTCCACCATCCACCTTACCCTCCTTCTAGAACCTTCCTTGGTGGCACCAAAATGAAGGCTCCTCTTCATGGTTGGTGCCACTTTAGGTGCCCTTATAACCACCACCACATCTACCCCTACATGTGGCTCCATCCTACCTCCACCCTAGGATCCATAACCACCACCTAGAAGCCATTCTAGCCCTCCATCCAAGAAGCACGCCAACCCTCCTTCTCCCATCCTATTTATACCACATATAACCACCACTTTAGCTTATCCTTGGATACCACAATTCTACCTATAACCACCATAACCCATGGCCAAGGTAGGAGAAGAAGAGAAGAAGATTAAGGGGGTAACATACCTGCCCTCTTGTTGCATTCTTCTTCTCTCTTCTTCCTTGTGCCATGACAAGGAGCAAGCCTACATCAAGGAGGACAGCCAGGCAGGAGCAACAAGGGTGGTCGACATCCACCCTTAGTGGAGGAACAGAAGAGGATACTAGGAGCTTGAAGAGTTCTCTTCATAGTGCGGTAGGAGCCGTAGTTAGAGCGAGAGCCCTTCACTACTTGGAGGATATCTTTTTCTTCATCTTTACCATCTTCTTTTGTATTAGATAATGTTTATTTTCATCTTTTTGTAACAAGCATTCAACTACAAGTACTTCATTTTCATAGCAATCAAAAATTTTTATTCGCCTTCTAATTCTACATTATTTTGTTGTAGTGTACTTTCAATATCTTAGCAACTTTGTGCACACACCACTCTTCCCTTCTAATCACCCTAGGCGCACTTGCCTAGGGTGAGCTTAGAAGAGAAGATTTCTTCTTGTCACTTAGGGCACAGTTTTCCTACTTGCATAGTTTCGATATCGCATCTTTGTGTCGCTTCATTATTTTAAAAACACAAAAATACAAAACAACAAAAAAATTATAAGTAAAGTTTTGAGAGAGTGAGAAGGAGAAAAACTACTTGACCAACAAATTGGCCTCCTTAAACGACCCTAAATACCACCACTATCTAGGTTATAAATTTTAAAAGTGGATTGTGATTTACTTGTTACAACGACATGAATACATCAATTAAAAAACCACATATTTTCGCCATCAAAATCTCATGAGTTGATTCTTGGTGAGACGACCGTGCTTGGTGGCAGCTGGATGATGGAGGTACAAAGATTGGACGACAGGGTGAGGTGTAGGAAGAATACTGGTAGAGGGAAGCTTAGGACAAGTTAAGAAGAGCTTGGGGTGAGGAAAGAGGCTTCTAATACTAGGGGAATGGGGTTGAGGAGATGGAGGTGACTCCTTGATGAGCGAGTCTTCGCAATAAAAAGTTAGGGTTTTAGAAAACCCATCATCGTAGTCGCAAAACTCGGTATCAAATAAAATTTATACCAAATCTCCAAGGGAGTCCCGAGTCAAACACAAGGAGGCGACGTTTGTTTTCTTAAAATCCAAGTTTCGATTTGTTTCTTTTTTGGTGTTTTTAGGGTTTTGTTATTTTTTTTGGTATTTTAGGAGAATGATAAAACTACTTGCAAACTGAATAAAGAGAGTAGAGAGATGAAGCACAACTTGATAACTTGAGATGAAATAATGTTTATTACAATTACAATAAGCTAAGCAAACTAAAAGAGATAAAGGTGATAGGAAATCTCCCAAAATGGATGTCTGGTGAGACAATGGCGCTTGGCGATAGCTTAGACAAAGGAGGAGAGATGCTGGATGTTAGGGACGAGGCGCAAAACGAATCCAGGTAGAGGAAAGCTTCGCTAAGCTTGTGGGAATGGTGATGAGGAGGTGGAGGTGATCGTCTACTTGAATGGAGGTGAGGAGACAACTTTGAGGTACCCTATGAAGGGGATGTGATGTGGGAGGAATATTTGGTGGAGGGATAGGACTCTACATTAATAGGGTGCCCTTAGAGCTTGGGAATGGAGCTTTTGGGCATTTGGTAGGCTTCTTGAGCTCTTGGATAGGTGGGAATAGCATAGGTAGAGATGAAGGCCAATAGGGAGGTGAAGGTGGGATTAAATAGGTGTAGGGAAAGGGTCCCCCACAGCCTTGCATCCACTGCCACGTGCAAGACACCTGCCGTGCACACACTTCCTGCACACAGCTATGCGTAATGCGGTGCATGCACACACGCATCACCTACATAGTGCTGCCGTATCCGTGCAACATAGTTGGAAGCTACTGGAGCATCTGCAGTTGCTGGATGTCCATGAAAGGGTGGAGAGCAAGAGCAAATCCCACACTCTCAAATCACACACATCGCACCTATGCTAACAAGGGTGAAAGCCAGTCGTTCAATCCCAATCGCCTGGCTAAGGAGAGCGCACGTATCGCACCTTCTCATCATTTTGAACGTGCACGCATCTCTCCTCTCCACGATCAGATGGCAGGGAGCACCCGCAGTAATCTTAAGTGAGCGCCCCAGGTCACGCGTGTGTGATTCAATGTGCCTCCGTACATTATCGCGCGCATGTAGATCTCTTGATGCTCAGAGCACCACGTCGCCACTTCCTTCGCTGTTCGATCGCCCATCGACTGCTCAATTTTCACCCACGCTCATTTGGTGGATTAAATCTGTACGCGGGGCTTCAATTGGTCATCTATGCATGGCGACTAGAGGCGTCTACTACTGTGCTGCGGTCACATTTGCGTCGAGTGTTTGAATTGAGGCTCACTAATCAACGACCGTTGGATGAAGATCCAATAGTCGAGATCTCATCAATCCTTCTCCTTTGGAATTGAGCGGTGTGCAATAATGAATATCAGTTGTTGGATTGAGATCCAACAGCTGTGATCTCTTCTTGAGGTAAGGCAGGAGCTACGGCCCATGTTGAGTGACCTAGATGGTGCCATGTGGCACCATCTGGGCCGTCCATCTTCATGCCTTTGTTGGGACTGCTACAGATGTTGGATCGAGATGATTTTTACGTTGTCAGACTGTGATCGTCATTCCAGATCCATCCTTACCATCGGATTTTTATTCAAAACCTACAAAGATGTTGCATTAACCCTTGGCCACACAAAATGTAAAGATTAATATACAAATTATGCAAATCATTCTAAATGCAATGTAATGAATGTTATGCATTATTCACAATGTTACATGCAATGCTAAGCTTAGGAACTAACATAAGGGGCATGCTCCACACATCATGCCCGTTATGCGATGGCTATTGCACGAGGGGGAATGCCTACCATCAGATCATCATCGAAGGGCTAAGGACGTGCAGAGATCGCACCCTTCTCATCATGAGCGTTGCCCTCGCAATCATCTACTATGCCACATGGTGCTATCGTCACTACCGATTGCACCTCAAATCCATGCTTCATCATGCACTCAGTGTCTGCTGGCTACATGGCTGCATCGCTACCGCTCATTTCGAATAGAGCGGTTGAAATCCATTATGCTTGTGCTGAGGAGAAGTGGAAGATTGTGAATCAAACCCATGCCTCGTGCTTGAGAGAGACGTGTGCTCACCACTAAGCTATTGCAAGGAGTGCTCAATCGTGGCCATTAATCACTGATTCGATGGTGGTCATCACGCGAGGGTTGTGCGTTGAGAATGCATAGGAGATGAGCTAGGCAACATGGTGCATTTCTGAGCGTCAATGCATGCTTGTGCGGTCATGATCAAGCGAGGGGTTGGAGCAATGTGGCATGATCTCGATCATTGGGTGCAAATCCAATGATCGAGAAAGCATGAGGTGTAGCCTTTGAGCATAAAGGTGCATAGTGGAGGGCGATGTGACCTGTTCTAGCTCGTTGGATGGTGATCCAATGGCTGGAACAAATGGTGTGGTGGATCAACGCTAGCGAGCAGCCGAGGTGCACTGCAATGGTGCCACGTGGTGCCATATGGGCCATTGGCCTTCTTTTACTTGTATCGGGTGCTACAGGGTTCCGATTGACGTGATTTTTATGGCGTTCGTCTCTAATCGATGCCTTGATTTCAATTGTATAGTTGAATTCTTCATTTGAGGCCCATTTGAGTGTCCTCCCATATCCTAGCCATTAAAGTGCAATAAGTTAATATACAAATTACAAAAATTATTCTAAATGCATGATGACGACTATTATGCAATATTTGCAGTGCTAGATGCATTTAATTAGCTTAGGATCACACATAAGCAATCATTTTCTTAAAAATTGATGTATATCTATCACTGGATTTTTATGATCCTGCCACCTACAATGTTATACCTTTTGTACAAGTTCCTAAGGATGATTCTAAGCTTAAATCTCAATGGATACATCTTATCCAAACCCACTGCCTTGGACTTAGCACAGAAGACTCATTCTGGCACATTGAAGACCTCACCACTCTAGGCCAAACCACTAAAACTAGGAACATGAATTTTAATGTTTTAATGATGAAATTGGTCCCTGATAAATGCATGAAAACTAATGATAATATGGCTAAATTATGTTAGTCTCATAACTAGCCGCATTATAAATGATTGCATATTAGGTTTAGTGCATGCATTTAGCACAAAGTTGATTTGAGATTAATTATTGTGTTTTGTATATATGTAGGATGTAGCTAGAAGAAATAAAATGAAGAGATTAAGATAAAGAGACACTTGGCACCACCTAAGTTGACTGGCAAATTCTTTTTAAAATTCTTCAAAAATTTGGTTTTTCTAACCAAGTTATCAATCTCATTACATGCTTTATTCACCATGACGGATCTTCAATCATCATTGATGGAGGTTCATCCTATTTCTTTAAGGTGTCACATGGTCTTCATCAATGGGATCAGGTCTCTCCTTTTTTGTTTGATATATTTATGGAACCTTTTATCCAGGGTCTTAAGGAGTTGGTTTTCGTTGGGAAGATTATTCCTTTCTCCATAAAATGTGGGGTTCCCTCTCCTGTTGCTTTACTCTATGTTGATGATTATAATCTTCATAAATGGAAATCTTTGATTTATCTCTAATTTGTCCCAGTTCATCCATTCTTTTGAAGTTGCTTCTGGCCAAGAAGTTAGTCTTATCAAAAGCTCTTGCTATATTGGGCATTGCTTCCCTACCAATAGAATTGCTTGTCTCTTGAGTATCATTGGGTATCAGCATGCTCTCTGCCATTCACCTATTTAGGTTGTCCCACTTTCTCTGGTCGTTCTAAAGTGGCTTTGTTTGAAGGGAACATGGATAAGGTCATATCTAAGCTTGCAGTTTGGAAGGCAAGTCTGTTATTTGCCTCTACTAGACTTCTATTAATCAAGCATGTTCTTTCTTCTATCTCAATTCATATTATTTCAATAATGGAAGTTTCGTAGACTATTATTCATAGACTGGAGTAGATCTTTGCTAATTTCTTCTAGGCTTCATTGGAAATGGATCATCACCACCATTGGATTGCTTAGAAAAAGATCACAAAACCAACTGAATTGGGGGGCCTGGGAATCCATGACCTCTCTTTATTTGTCATGGCTTTGCACATGAAGAGAATTTGGAATATTCTTTTCACAAACTCGATTTACAGTAAGTTGATTAGAGGCATTTATGGTAATAGGCCCTTTCTTTCATGTAACCTTTTCTCTAGGTTGAGAATTCTCTGGGATGCATATTTTACTCCAAAACCTCTAATTCGTTGGGAGATCCATGAAGGAAATGTTGATCCTTGGATGGACCTCTAGATTGGTAATTCTCCTTTAAAAGACATTATTCTTGAGGGTCTTTTTGTGACTACTGTTGCTGTAAAAAATGTTCTTAATCGATTTGCTGAAATCAACCTTTGGCCCTATATTCCTAATGATCTCTGAACGACTATTCATAATGCCCCTCTAGATGATAGCCTTGATATCCCCATTTGGGCCCCCTCCCTTTCAAGGAATTTTGCAATTGCTTCTTGATGAGTTCAATTTATTGGGCACTTATTTAGCCTAAGTACATTTGAAACACGTCTCAATGGATTGTAATTATTTGGAACTAAGTGTTAGTTTATCTTAATTAGAGATATCTTGTTACAACTTGATACATATATGTTTATGCAAGGTCATGTGTGCAAAATTCACAAAACCCATACTCGACCACCATCTCCACTTCCAACTGTGCGCTATTCTTCACTAACCTCAACACACTGCTTCCCACCGCCTCACTGTTGCCGTTAAGCTATTAGAGAAGTCCGAGTCTTCGGGGAAAAGCAATGGCGAAATATATACAAGAGAGAGAGCCAAGGGGCGATCATGAGATCTCTAGGAATAACCACTTTATGTCTCTTGCTTGCACTGTGAGTTGGGCATACACCGTGAGCTGAGCGTGCCCTGTTTCCCCCTGCCTTCACCATTGACGAGTGCACAGTGATAGCGTGCACTCATCAAGCACCCACCACCATCCTCCTCTTCCCTATCTCCTTCCTTCTTTACCATCACCACCCAATGCTTTTCCTGCTCACCATCTTCCCCACCGAGAACCCGACAGCACCACCACCATCCTCACATCAGCCGACCACCACCAACACCCAATGTCAATCACCAACGCCATCCCCCTCCTGGCCGCTACTCCATATATCCATCTCCTCCTCGTCTTCCTTCTCCTCTGTTTTCACCCCTGCGAGAACCCATCTGTGCCACCTCCAGCACGCATCGCCTCAATGAATGGCTGCCGCCGACCCTCGGCCATGCACCTCCATGCACGCACCACCTGTAGCCATACGTCATGTCCACAATTACCTCCAGAAACTACCTCTTCACCGCTAGTGGTACCACCTCCATCGGCCTCCTCTATTGCCAATCAACCTCCTCCAACCATCTCCCACCATACCATCAACACCGTCACAAAGCTCGCACCTTGGAGAACCTCCACATGTGACCACTCCTCCGACCATGCCCTCCTCTTCGCGTGATCAGGCTTGAGAGCAGATGCTCTATTCTGCTACAGTAAAAGGGCTACTTGTATTTACATTTCACTGTCATTGCCGAGGGATTTCAGGTGGATTTTAGTAGTTAATATATATTGGATGAAATTGTAGCCTGCCACTTTTAGTTCTTGTTATTTCTCTTGTCATCTAATTACATATCCCTCTCTCTATTTCATCAGTCTCACATAAATTACATGTTATACAATAATTGTAGGCAAATATCTGACCATCACGCTTTGATAAATTAGCAAGTTAATTTGGGTTGTTCCTGCCCATGGAAACGACCTAATCCACTGTGGTTAGATTTAAATTAATTTTTCTTGATACTAGATTTCCACCACATAAAATACAATGACATATTTTTCTTATTGTTATCATAAGAAAAGTGAAATTTTCATTTTCACTTCTGCTTATGCTATTAATTTCTAGCATTCTTTTGCTGATATACCCCTTAATCTCATCTAGAATCTCAAACTTCCCCTTTGTATGTCCCTTTCTCTTTGGCATATTATTTAGTAGAGAATACCTACTGATGATAATGTTTTGAAACTTGGAATTTCTATGGTTTCTAAGTGCTACTGCTATCTGGGCAACCCTAAAATTGAAACATTTCTTCAATTCTTTTGCTAGAGTCAATTAATTCATACTATCGCAGCTTGGGTCTTCTCCAGGAATTTTCGTTCCCCTGTTGACCCCTCCAATTTTTACTTTCTATTCTCTACCTCTAACACGTCCTTTAGAGGTCAATCTTTAAATGGGTTAATCTATTTTATTTGGCTTAATGTTTAGTGGATCAGGAATAAAATCAAACATGAAGACTTCAATTTTAATAAGAACCACTCCTATCTAACATACTTCTGGCATTCCCTTGATATATGTCTTGTTGGATTCAGAAATAATGACCTCCTTTAATAGCTATTAATTGGGTCCGATCTTAAAAAAAGGCTTTAAATTGAATGTGGCTTCCACCATTGATAACATATTCTCTTATTAAGGGTGGGTAATTCGAGACCATAATGGTGACTTCATTTAATCTGGTTCCATTAGGACTTCTAAAATCTTACCTGAGCTTGTGTTATTAAGATCAATTCAACATGCAATTTTCGTCGCTACTAGTTTTTTATCTAATTTTTAGGTTGAAGCTGATTCAACACTACTACACCACCAGTGGACTGGGAAGATCTAGATTGCTTGGTCTGTTAAAAGGGATTTGATAGAGCTGATGTCTTACCATGCTAAGATAGAAGCGATGAAGTATATCCATCCATTTGCCAATGTTCTAGCCAAGAGAATTGCCGACTTGGGAAACGATGATTAGCAAGTCTATCACACTTTGCTGACCATATGCAAGTTTAGAGTAGTCAAATTCAACATTGGTGATGGGGGAGAGGGAGAGCGAGTGGGGGTTCGCAGGGCGACTGGCGAGTGGGGTGGGGAGAGGCGACTTTCACTGGATGATGGTGAGGAAGTCATGGAGGGGAGCAGAGCCGGTGAGGTGCTTCAAATGACTCAAGAGGGGGCATGTGGTGGTAGACTGCAGGGACCCAGTGCGGTGCTTACGCTGTGGTGGTCTGGGGCATCGGAGGTCGGGCTGCGAGCTCTGAGGGTCGGGTGGCGGGGTCTCTTCGAGGAGGGAGGGGATGCCCCCGGCCCCCCCGGAGGGGGTGCCTCTCATGGAGGTTGAGGCACCTTGGTCGGAGGAAATCGGGGCGTTGGAAGGGAGGCTAGTGTCGGCTCTGGTAGCAGTGGTGTTGGAGGGGGAGGTGGAAGTGGGAGCTCTGAGAAGGGTGGTTGCCGCCTTCTTGGGGAATGGCAGGGGACCCTTTGGGGTGGCTTCACTTGGGAGTGGGCGGTTGGTGCTTCTGGGACTTGGTCAGGAGGAGTTACGACGGCTGGCCTTCAAGGTGTTACGATGTGGCCGGGGAGTGGTGCGGTGTCACTGGCCGGTGAGGTCGGATGGCTCATTGACAGAGCGACCACTAGCTGGCGCAAGATAGAAAGTGTTGATTGAGGGGGTTCCCCTTTTCCTCTGTACGGTGGAGGTGGTGGCGACGGTGGTTGTCCCTTTTGCGAGGCTCCGGAGTTGCGAAGGCTTGGGCCTGAGGCTGGTAGATCTATCGCGTTTCAGAGAGTGGGTGGAGATGAGGCCGGGGCGGCAACTTGTGGGGAGGATGGTACTTAGGTTAGGGAGCTCCTCCTGGCTGGTTCACATCTCGTGGGGATCCGGGAGCCCTACGTCTTTCGCTGAGGCGGTGGCTGGCAGCGGCGTTTGGATGCAGAGATGGCAGGCGAGCGGAGGAGGGGTAGGCTGCTTTTGGGAAGCTCGAAGGTCGCGGCGAGGATTGCGGCGAGGATCGTGTGGCGGTTACGATCGCCGTGGCACGGTCTGTGGCAGGTGAAGGGGCAGGGATGACAGAGGCTAGTGCAGGTCTTGCGGAGGGGTTGAGGGAGGAGTCTGTGGCGTTGAAGCTGGGAGACTCAGCTGATTGCTGGTGCGACCATGGCGCTGAGGTGGCCCTGGGATTAATGGGGTGCGACCATGGCAGACCCGGGTCGAGCGGGCCTGACCCGATTACGGGGGACGATGGCTTAGGTGGTGATATCGGTTCAGGTCTTTCCTCGTGAGTGGATCCGAGACCTCTGACCTCTGAAGCTGGTGGGTGGGGAACTGTGGTGGGAGGTTCGTGACACGCCATTGACTGATCGGACTGGGCGGTGGGGCGCAATGTGGTAGGCGGGTTGGGACGCGAGCGGCGATGGGAGCAGAAGTTGTTAGGCCCACAACAGCTCACCTACAGGCCGCGATGGTCCTACCGAAGGGGGCGCACTGCGAAGGCTCCCAATGGGAGTGTGGTTGGGGAGAACATACGTCGGACACGGGTGGAGCTGGGCGTCGCTCCGCCTTCTGGAGGACAAGGCGTGGTGCCGACGGCTGCCCTGACTGGGGGCGATGACAGGGCGGTGGCTGTTCTGGGGATCCCTGCGGTGGAGGAGGGGCGGCGAGCGGTGGGAGCTGGTGGTGACGCTGGGGCTTTGGAGGTTGTGGCAAAAGCACGAAGGGCTGGCGTGGTGGCTGGGCTGCCTGTGGGGGAGGTCCTGATGCAGGGTGAGACATAAGTGCTGGCTACAGACGGAGGGGAGAATGCGGGGCAAGGTGGATCGGAGGGTGACTGTGAGGGGAGCTCGCATGGTCGGTGTGTGCTGTTGGAAGAGGGAGAGGTGGACGAAGTGGCTATGGAGATGGGGTTTAGAAAGTTGACGCAAGGAGGTTCCCGGAGCTTTACATGACCAAGGTCCTATCGTGGAATGTGAGGGGTCTGAATGACCCATCAAGGCAGGAGGTTCTGCGGGGTATGTTCAGAGATGGGGGCCTGACGTGATCTTTCTCTAGGAGATGAAGTGGGTGAGCTGTGATGGGAGGCTATGGAGGGAGGTGGGGGGAGGTGGCTTTGGGGGGTTCTTGGCCCTGGATGCAGTTGGAAGTGCAGGGGGAACTGTTGTGGGGTGGAAGGATGATGATTTCTCCTTGCTAGACTCATTGGTTGGGTCCCATGTTGTCACTGTCCGGCTTCAGAGGCGCCAAGATAATACGTGTATGCTCTTTTCTTCAGTCTACGGTTCGACGAAGGGTTGGAGGAGGCAGGCTTTGTGGGAAGATCTGAGTCAGGTTGCGACAGCTTTTCAGGGGATACCTTGGTTGATTGGTGGCGATTTTAATGTTACTTTGTTGGAAGAGGACAAACCAGATGGCCGTGGTGGATTGGACCAAGGCTCTGAGGAGTTTGCGGACTTTGCTACAGAACAGGGGCTAGTTGACATGCCACCTTTGTCCTGTCTTTTCACGTGGAGGAGTTCTGGAGGACAGCGATCCCAGATCGACAGATTTTTTTGCCTCAATGGCGATGGCAGAGTTGTTCCTGATGGCGGAGGTTAGACCCTGATAGCGAAAATACGCAGTTTGTTAATTAGGTAATTTAGTGTCGTTGCAACGCGTAAATTCGCTTTTGCTTTTATATTTATGTTCCTAGATTGGGGAGTATCTAGGGTCATCCAAGGAGGCCAAATGTTTGCAAAATTGATTCTCTTGCTTGGAATATGAATCTCAACTTTCTTTTTGGTCTTTTTCAATATATCATTTTTTATGTTTTTGAAATTAAGGCAACATGCGAAATTGTAGCAGGAAAGTGACTTACACTTCATTTCAATAGACTACTTCTAAAGTGGCAAGTAGAGCCTCTCCCTAGGCTCACTCTAGGCAAGTGGAGGCCTAGAATAATTAGGGAGAGGGAGTGAAGAATGCTAAAAACAAAGCAATTAGAAATGCAACTAAAGAAATTGCAAAGAAGGCAACTAGATTAATGAGAAAGTGTTTTACAAAAAAAACCTAGTAGATGTATGCTTCTACTACTAGAAAAATTGCAATAAATAAAAGCAAACACAAATCCTCTAGATAGATGGTGAAGAAGAGGGCTTCTTGCTCCAAGCTTGGTAGCTCCCAAGCTTGAAAAGAGTCCTCCAACTCCTTCCTTGCTATGCTCCGCCAAGGTGATGTCCTCCAAGGCAAGCCCTAAGGGGGCGTGCCCTAAGCTTCTCTCCAAGGGTGGACGTCCACCCTAGGTCCTTCTCCTTTTCCTGGCCATCCTCCTTGAAGTAGAAAAGTCCTCCTCCTTGGCGTGGCCCAAGTTGAAGAGAGTGGGGAGAAGAAGGCACCAAAAGGGCTGGTGATGTGCCCCTTTAATCTCCTTCTCTACTCCTTCTTCTTGGCTGTAGGTGTAGGTGGTATAGGTAGCAAAATACACTAATGGAGGATTCTCTCAAATGGTGGTAGGAGGTGGGTTTTTATAGAATAGGAAGGGGGCTAAGGTGACTCTTGGAATGGAGGGTTAAGATGGAGAGATGGAGGTGGTTGGGGATCCTATGGCTAAGGTTAATTGGCGCCAACTCGAGGGACACCTAGGGGGTGATTATGGGTGGTGGCACCCCTTGATGTTGGTGCCAAAATGGCTTCTAGAAGGGGGTCATAGGTGGCGCCAAGAAGGGTTCTAGAAGGAGGGGTAGGTGGGTGGCTAGGATGGGTTGTAGGGTTAGGTGTATGGTAGATGTGGGGGTGGATGTTGGCACCAAAAAGAGGGGTAGTTAGGGTTAGGTTTTGGAGCCACAATTGGTGCCTTTTGGTGGTGATGATGGGGTGAAGAGGTGGATAGGAGGTGGCACCAACTTGAGTAGGATAGCTAGCTTAGGTAGGACTTAAGTTGGTGGAGCTAGCTAGGGTTGAATTTGAAGGTGGTGGATGGCCAAGGAGCTGGTTGCTAGCTAAGCTAAGCTAAGCTAAGCTAGCTTAGCTAGCTTAGCTAGCTGTGGAGTAGAGGAGGAGGTATTGGAGCTAGGGTTTGAAGAGAGGAGCTGAGGAGAAGTCTGGAGCTGGAACTGGAGCTGGCAGCTGCTGAAGAGGCTGGCATGGAGCTATTCTAGCTGGCTTAGCTTGCTAGTTCTTTTCTAGCTTCTAAGCCAAGCTAACGTGAACTGAATTCTACCATAATGAGCTGAGGTGAGCTAGGTCTGGTGCTCCCAGGGAGGATCAAGCTGGTTAAGGCAGTTAAGGTAGCTTAGCTCAACTCATCCCCGGGAGCTAGACTTGAGCTTCCTGAGCTGAGATGAGTTCTTCTTCATCTGGCTGGGGTTGAGTGGAGCTGGATGTAGCTGGGTCTGAGCTGGGGTGAACTCCTATCAACTCAGCTGAGCTAGCTAGAGCTCCCTGTGGACTGGTGGGAGTTGAGATGAGCTAGACTCAACTAAGTTGAACTGGATCTGAGCTGACTTGAGCTAGGGAGAGCTAAGATGAACTCTCTTGAGCTGCCATTCAGCTGAGATAAGCTGAATGGAGCTGGGATGAGCTAACCCTAGTTCAAGTGAGCTAGGTTTCAGCTGTGGTGAGCTAGATCAAGCTGAGTTCCAGCTAGTCTGAGCCTCTCCTTCACCATTTTCCTTTTTGAGTGCTAGGGTTTTAGGGATCTGCTCATCCCTAACACTCACAAAAACATATCAAAAGGACAATAAAAAATGCAATGCATGCCTAACCTAATTTATGCCTAAATGCAATCCAAAAACCCATTTGCGGAGTAAAATTCTAAGAGCTAGGTTTGTTTTAATGCTTAAGAATGATGATAAACTGGCATTTATCAGACCCCTGGAGAGGCCATTCTCGGATCACACTCCCTTGTTGTGGGTGTCGAACGAGGAATGGAGGCATGGTACGTATTTTAAGTTCAACAAGGCATGGCTCCTGGAAGAGGGGTTCAGGGGGCTAGTAGAAGAGCGGTGGAGGTCGATTCATGTGGATGGTTCGACGGCTGTCAGGTTGGAAGCTAAGCTACAGGATTTGAGATCTTTCTTGAAGATCTGCATGAAGCCGATTAGGGAGGAATGTGGGAAGAAGAGAGAGGAGGCTCTTGGTGAGATTGCACGTTTGGGCATGGTAGAGGATGTTGGTCTCCTTTCTGACGCTGATAGGGTTTACAGAGCAAGGCAGATACAGGTGATACAAGAGGAAGATCGAGAGGTGGAGATGGAGTGGAAGGTGAGGTCTAGGCAGAGGTGGGGAAGGAAGGCGATTCCAACACCCGATTTTTTCATATGGCTGCATCAGGAAGGAGGAGAAGGAACTGGATTAATAGGTTGGTGGTGAATGGGGAAGAGTTTATGGGAAGGGAGGCAGTGGGAGGGGCAGCTGCGAGGTACTTCAGAGAGTTTACTGGGAGAAGACGGGGGGGAAGATGGAGATGGTTAGGGTCTGAGGTACCGCGGATCGGGGAGGCAGAAGCCAGCTTCCTGATGGGTCCTTTTGAGGAGGATGAGATCCGCAAGGCAATCTGGGGGCTGAACGCGGATGGTTGTCCAGGGCCAGATGGTTTTCCGATTGCCTTCTATAAAGAGTTCTGGCTGGTGGTGAAGGAGGATGTGATGCAAGTTGTGCAAGAGTTTAGAGCTGGAAATTTGGGTTTCAATAGGCTGAACAAGTTCTACATGTTCCTGCTGCCGAAAAAGGAGGGTGCTGAGGAGATCCAGGAGTACAGACCAATAGCCCTCTCGAATGCTATCTACCTGATTGTGGCGAAGCTTCTGGCAAATAGATTGAGGAGGACGTTGGTTGGGATTGTAGACTCAGTGCAGACGGCTTTTGTTCCTGGCAGAAATATTTTGGAAGGTTATGTGTTGGCCTTGGAGATCCTTTCGTCTTGGAAGAGAAATAAGTAGAAGGCCTTCCTGTGGAAAGTTGATTACAGCAAGGCTTATGACTCGGTCCAGTGGTCATTTCTTTGGGCGTCCTTGGTGAAGAGGGGTTTCCCGCTGATGTGGATTGACTGGATGAAGAGATGTGTCACCACGACATCTTTCTGGGTTCTTATCAATGGAAACCCAGTAGGGGGTTGGATTCAGCCGAGGAGGGGGGTGAGGCAAGGATGTCCTTTGGCCCCGATGCTTTTTGTGATTGCAACAGATGCTCTTGCGAGGGCAGCTAAGAGGTCATGTGAGAGGAACTTGGTGAGGGGTTTCTCCTTGAGAGATGGGACGAGTATCCCGACTACAATATGCGAATGATATGATTTTCTTCATAAAAGGTGGGGAAGTGGAAGCCATGAGAATGCGGATCCTAATCTTCTTGTTTGGTGAGGCTTCAGGACTGCAAATCAACCTGTCTAAATCTGATTTTGTCCCATTCAATCTGACTGAGGCGGAGGTGAGGGGGTGTAGCTCGAGTCTTGGCACAGAGCAGGTGAAGCTTCTGAGTAGATATCTGGGTTTACCATTGACGGATGGCAGGATTCTGGTGAAAGATTGGGCTCCCCTGGTGGAGAGACTGGAGGGGAGATTGGATGGGTGGGCGTCCAGGCTTTTGTCAAGTGGTGGAAGGTTGGTCTTGCTCAAGGCAGTTCTGGCAGCAATGCCGTCGTATTTCACTTCTATTCTGAAGATGCCTTGACAGGTTGTTGGGAAGATAGAGAGATTATGAGGAACTTCTTTTGGTCCAACCAGGAGATGAATGGACTGGGTGCCAGGTTGGTTGCGTGCGAGGAGGTCTGCAGGCTGTTAGAAGAAGGGGGGCACGGGGTGAGGGACCTGGGGAGGTCTAATGATAGCCTATTGGCGAAATGGGTGGGAAGCCTCTTGGAATGTAGGGAGAATTTGGTGGGCAAGGTCTTCGGGATGGCTTATGGTGGCCCGGTGTGGTGGGATCTCCTGATATCTCCGCCGAAGGATGCTTCTCATTTTTTGAAAGGTCTGTCGTTGGTGGCTCCTAGGGTGCGGAACTGCTTTGTTCCGGTGGTGGGAACGGGAGAGATTTTCAGATTTTGGCAGGATGATTGGATAGGACAAGGAGCGCTTCTAGAAGATTTCAGAGGTTGTTTGCTTTGTCCCAGAATAAAGAGGCATCTGTGGCCGAGGTGTGGGAAGATGGGTGGTACCCACGTTTTGTAGGAAACCTGTCAGATGCGAGAACTCATAATTTTCAGGTTCTGCTTGAAGAGTTAGAAGGGCTGCATCCGGCCTCTGGTACAGATATGTTTGGTTGGGATGAAGGTGAGTTCTCGGTAGCGACTGCCTACAGGAGATTGTCCACTGGAGATCCCATGGTCGAGCTGGATCTGGTGAGGGACTGCAAACAGATTTGGAAGGCCGCGTGTCCTTTAAAGGTCAAGATTTTTGTCTGGCTTCTTAGGAGGAGAAGGCTTGTGACCAAGGTTTGGAGGGCGAAATGGGCTCCTGGAGAAAGTAAGGTCTACCCTTTGTGTGGAGGTGGGGAGGAGGAGATAGACCACCTTTTTTTCACTTGCTTTTTTGTGGTGCAGATTTGGGGCAGGGTAGGAGAAGGGTGGTGGGAGTGTCGATCTTTTGAAGATTTTTGGCATAGCTTTAGAAGCGGAGGGGGTGATGTTGGACGGATCGTCTTCCGTACAAAGAAGGAGAAGGCCAAACCGTTGGCAGTGCTATGGGGCATCTGGTTGGGCAGGAATGCTGTGGTCTTCAGGGGCCAGAGACCCTATGTGGAGAATTTTGTTGAGTCTATTAATTCCTTATTTGATCTTTGGTGTGGTTCCTTATGAGTGGGGGACCTTGGGGTCTGCCTATTGTATTGGCAATGGCTGTTGATTCTATAATTTATATATTTGGGTAGTTATCACTCTGGATAACTACCCTTTCCTTTTTCAAAAAAAAAAAAAAAGTCTATCACACTTTGGAGCACCTCTCTCACCACATTAAAGGGATCATCAAGTTGGACAATATTCAAATGCCCTACATTGTTGGCTAATTTTGTAGTTTGCCTTTGGTTCGATCCTTTCTTCTTCCTTTTTGGTTGGATCTGCTTTCGTGCTAGGTCATGAGTCATGGTCTTTCTTTTCAATGTACTGGGCAGGTTTTTGTTCGATCCCCCTGCCTATTTTGAAGCCTCCCGAGAGTGAGGGATGAATAAAATCTACTCCCAATTTTGTTAAAAAACAAAGAAAAGTTGAAATTAAATTTGATGTTTGGGAGAACAAATTATCACATCATAAAGTTGTAATAG
Organism: Thalassia testudinum; assembly: GCA_037157565.1. Classification (NCBI taxonomy): domain Eukaryota; kingdom Viridiplantae; phylum Streptophyta; class Magnoliopsida; order Alismatales; family Hydrocharitaceae; genus Thalassia; species Thalassia testudinum. Next base: position 5,778,913 of record JAZHRO010000035.1, on the reverse strand, counting down.
ATAAAAAGGAGAAATAAAATAATTCTACCTTAGAGGTAAAATTATTTTCTTCTGAAATTAAATACTTGATTCTTAAATAAAATAATTTTGGAATTAAGAGTTTCGATTAGGGAATTAAACTTTTAATTCTGATAACCAAACAAACCCTAAGGTCCTGTTGTCATAGCAAAATAACTCAAGGATTATCTCAAAGTCAAAGAGATATCAGAAGAATAAATTTTAAGGTTAAAGGAATTGAAGTTATCCCACCCTATCAAATTAACATCAACATCTATAAAATATATCACTTTCAAACTATCCTAATACATTACATAAACATTAATATATGTTAAAATATATCAACTTTAATATAATATACCTATTAACATACATTTATTATATCACATCAAGACACTCATACAGATATCATTATATTAAAAAATCATCTACTAATATCATATTACCAAACCAATTATTTCTATCTCATTATTTATTTGCTTATTTTATCTTGAAATGAGAGTTATTTTCTACCAAATATAGACTAAGTTGTACAATCAAGTGACATGCTTGGTAAAATAAAGTTATCTATTACTAATATTTGAAGATGAGATGTCGAGTCAATGATCCTTGAATTGCACTAGTGAATACGGAAGGCCACCATATATACCTTATCTCAAATGGAATAGCATCACTAGGTTTTCATATTTTAGTTAACTATACTCAATCTTTGTCAAAAAAAATAAAAAAAGAAGTTAACTATAGTTGATGAGCCTTGGTGGTTGCTGACAAGGCCATCGATGGTCATTAAAAGATTTTTAGACGTAGGGAATGTTACTCATCCACAAAATACTTCATCCCAAAGGGGATGTGGTCGAACATCTTATGCAATCGGAGGGTTCAACCCAACAAATCATAAGCAATCGCAAAAGGGGTGAAAGGAGTTGGTGACCTAGTTCCACTGCAAGAGGTATACGACTAAAGGGAGGATGATACTCCCAACTCCATACTAGCATTGGTGAGACTACAGGACCTCCCCCTCTCTCGAGGATCTCTTGTCACTATTTATGGCATGGAAAGATTCTTAGTCTATTAGTGCATTTTCTATCAAACTACTTATCTGCTGTCAGGTTGTGGATAGTCACTTCTGTCTTATCATGATTTCAGCCTTGGCTACACTGAATCTTCCAACAGAATGGATGGATCCAGGTTCGGGTCCGGTTGGTCACTGGCGGGTCAGGTGGTACTGGATCCACCTGCTTGCCCTGTAACAGGGTAGCTGGATCCTCTGCTAGGTCAAGAGTTGAGTTGTGGATTCGAGGGGGATTTTTGCCCCTCATCATATGCCCCCTCTCTAGCTAGCTTGAGCTGCTGAGAGAGTAGTTAGAGTACTTAAAACTCTGCGGTAGATGATGCCCCCAAATGTACTGCTAGCTGGGATGAAGTGGGTAGAACATTTGTAATGAAGGAGGATTTTGGTAGTTTTCCCTTGTTTCTTGTCGTTTGTAAGAGGTCTGTGTTTTACATCCAAGTTCATGCTAGCCATAGGAGGCGGGACTTTTTCAAATTTGAATGTGGGGCATATGAGCCCAAGTTCGAGGCAACACTTTGTCAGATATTGCTTTGTCGTGTAATTTATTAAGACTAGTATTAATTATTATTAACATGAGAGGTCATGGTCTCAAATGTTATGCCTATTCAAAAAGGTGATCGATGCCTTTTGCAGTGTTAATCCAAATGTGCAAGGTGTTGTAACGTGTGGAGCCTTGACCGATGGTTTTGTTAGTGTGGTCATGCTGCTATGGAATCCGCATTGTATCCCGAGGGATTTTGTTTCTTGGAAACCTTCGACTCTCGAGGGGGGGTGACAGGATCTAAAAATAGAATGGCTATCCGCACAAACACTCAAGCACAATATTAGTAATAACAAGAAAGATTTGCATAATCAATTCAAACCACAAAGGACACAAAATGTATAGTGGTTCCCCACTCACTTGGGTACTTCACTACCTAAGCCTCCTAGCTTAGGGTTTTTAACTCGATTCCCTCAACCTCGAGGGAATCAATTTACTAAACCGAGGTAATTAACGGGTTACCTCAACCCAAGTACAATAACAGATTTGTTACAACCCAATGAGCAACAAGCTCAAAATACAAATAAGAACTAGTGTAAGAAAGAGAACTCTTACAACAAGAATTCATATGCCTCCCAACAATAATTAAAATGAATACCAATTTTAGAGCCTAGGATGGACGCGAATCACTTCATAGATGAGTGAGAAAAACACGTCGTTGAGCTTGCAAGAATGTAGAGAATGTGAATGACAAGCTTCTTTCTCTCTTGTAAAGATGGTGGAAATTTGAAATATAGCTCTAAGAATTTTTCCTCTCTTTTCTTATGTGAAAACTAAGGGTCCAAGGGTTTTCTTATAGAGTTAGGACCTAGTTGGGATGCCTACTAGACGTTGGGGTTTAAATCCCAACATTCATATAGCCAAAATTAATTTTCTAGCCATTCAGTTTTGAGCCAACGACTACCTGGTACCGGTACTAAAGTATGGGTACCGGTACTCGTTGCTTCCAGATTTAGGTTTCAAACTCTTAACACAAATCTGTAACCCACCTGTACCAGTACTCGTTACCTCCAATATCGGTATTGATCATGTGTACTGGTACTCGTGAGGTACAGGTTTGTTTCTTTGAAAAAAACCCAACCTATAACTCACATGTACTAGTACTAAACTTTAGTATCGGTACTTGTGGGTTAACAAGTACCTTTTTTAAGTGAATCAATCAATTACGTTCTTTGATAATGATCATAGTATAAATCCTACTTTATCTCTAATTTATTTTACGATCTACGTTGATTCTTTGTTAAGAGGCATACATTCTATAAATTAGAAAAACCTAAACTAAAAATTAAGGGACGAAGATGATCTCCTCCTTGATTCTTCCTTATCATCTTGCCTCCTTCATGTCATGATCTTCTCCTTCTCATCATCATGCCTCCATCACTTCCTGTTTTCCTTGATCTTCACCTAAATCTAAAAAGAACTCAATTGCAAACATTAATTCATAATAATTTTGTTAATACTAAAACAAGATGTGGAACAAGGTTCCAACAATCTCCCCATGTTTGGTGTTGACAAAAACAAGATTATTTTTAGTAATGTTATATGAAGGAAAAATAAACTATTTAATCCTCCCCAATAATGCATGATCCCCCTAAAAATATTACTATTTGCCCTTTATTTTTCTCCCCTTTTTATCAACCATCAAAAAATGAAAGGGTAAAGAATATCATACTATAAAATTTACCAATAGTAAAATGATAAATGTGGGTACCAAGCTCCATTAGGCCATCGTTCTTGCTCTTCATTCAACCTATAGAAAGGTTGAAATGTTCCGTTGTGTGCCTTGAACACCCACTGATCTCTTTGATCTAATCCTGCAAAATAATGTAAAATATCTTTCCTAGGTACCCATTTTCTTGTGGGTCTTTTCAAGTTAGTACCTTTCAAATCCTAAGATTTACAGACCTTTCTTGTGTTCGATCTATAATTCTTGGGATTTTTGGCCTTTTGGTACATCCATGCATGTCTAGGTGCATGTGATTCATTTTGTATATTCTTTTTACTCTAAAATTTTGATTTTAGTGTATCACAAAATTTAGTATTTAACCTAGTTGTTGTTTTAAGATTATTTAAAGTTCCCTCAAAATGCTCATAAATATCTTCTACCTCTACTATTTTTGCATGCAACTGATTATTAGTCTCTTTTGACATTTCTAATTCTATTTCTGAACATGATTTTTCTAATTCTAATATTTGATAATTATTCTTTAAAACCTTATTTTCCTTTTTAAATGACTTAGCTTTATGATATAGTTCTTCATAAGCTTCTAATAATTCTTCAAAAGAGAAATCAGGGTTTACCTCATTGTCCGTATCTTTTGTAGTTGCTACCAAACATAGATGAGTGACCTCGTCGTCATCTGATTCGCTAGAGTCGGTGTCCATGTCGGAGTCGCTATCTTCCCATGTTGCTTTTAATGCTCTCTTCTTCTTCGTGACTTCTTTTGTGTGTTTCCTTCTGTCTTCCTTCTTCTTGTTCATAGGGCAATCCTTCCTCCCCTTTCTCTTGCACTCATAACAAATAACATTAGTTGAAATTTTATTAATTTGCTTACCTTGCTTTTGAAGAAATCTCTAAAACTTCTTTGTAAGTATCTCCATCTCTTCATCTTTGGATTCCAAGGTTGTTGAGTCCGAGTCCTCCTTAATTGCTCTAAAAGCAATATTCTTTGTTTTGCTAGACATCTTCTCCTCCTCGTTCTTCTTCATGTTTTCTAGTTGGACTTCGTAAGCCATAAGGCTACCAACTAGATCATCCAAGGGGAGAGTGGAGAGGTCCTTTGCCTCTTGGATGGCTGTGGTCTTTGGAGACCAATCACTTGTAAGAGATCTTAAGATCTTCCTTACAAGCTGCTCTTCCGTGAACTTCACTCCAAGGTTCTTTAGGGGGTTAACTATTTCCCCAAACCTTGTGTACTTATCTTTGATCGTTTCTCCTTTGGTCATCCTAAAACACTCAAAAATTTCAGTTAGAATTGAGATACGAGTTTCTTTTACTTTGTTTGCACCTTCATAAGTGACCTCAAGAGTGTTCCAAATTTTGTATGTGGATTCACATGTTGAAATTCAGTTGAAATCCTCCCTTGACAATGCATAATAAAGTGCATTCATCGCCTTTGCGTTGCCCATGATCCTTTTCTTCTAATCCATTGTTCATGCTACTCCTTCATGTGGCTCCAAATCTGAGTACTCCTGAAAGAGGGTCCAAGCCTCCTCATCCATTGCTTTAAGGAAGACTTGCATCCTCCTCTTCCAACACCCGAAGTCCGTCTCATCGAAATAGGGAGGACGGGTGGATGATTGTCCTTCGATGCGCCTTGATGTAGATGCCATTGCGAATTGATTCGTTACATCTTCTCGCAACCTCGCTCTAATATCACTTGATAGGATCTAAAAATAGATTGGCTATCCATACAAACACTCAAACACAATATTAGTAATAACAAGAAAAATTTGCACAATCAACTCAAACCACAAAGGACACAAAATGTATAGTGGTTCCCTACTCACTTGGGCACTCCACTACCTAAGCCTCCCAGCTTAGCGTTTTTAACCTGATTACCTCAACCCTGAGGGAATTAATTTACTAAACTGAGGTAATTAACGGGTTACCTCAACCCAAGTGCAATAATGGGTTTGTTACAACCCAACGAGAAACAAGCTCAAAATATAAATAAGAGTTGGTGTAAGAAAGAGAACTCTTACAAGACAAATTCCTATGCCTCCCAACAATAATTAAAATGAATACCAATTTGAGAGCCTAAGATGAATGTGAATCGCTTCATAGATGCGTGAGAAAAATACGTCATTGAGCTTGCAAGAATGTAGAGAGAGTGAATGACAAGCTTCTTCTTTCTCTCTTGAAAATAGGGTGGAAATTTGAAATATAGCTCTAGAAATTTTTATTCTCTTTTCTTATGTGCAAACTATAGGTCCAAGGGTTTTTTTATAGAGTTAGGACCTAGTTGGGACATGAACTAGACGTTGGGGTTTAAATCCCAACGTTCATATAGCCAAAATTAATTTTCTAGCCGTTCTGTTTTAAGTTAACAGCTACCTGGTACTGGTACTAAAGTATGAGCACCAGTACTCATTGCTTCTAGATTTTGGTTTCAAACTCTTAACAAAAATATGTAACCCACTTGTACTGGTACTAATCATGAGTATTGGTACTCGTTACCTCTAGTACCGGTACTGATCATGAGTACCAGTACTCACAGGATACAAGTTTGTTTCTTTGAAAAAACCCAACCTGTAACTCACATGTACCGGTACTAAACCTTAGTACCGGTACTTGTGAGTTAACAAGTACCTTTTTTAAGTAAATTAATCAATTACGTTCTTTGAAAATGATCGTAGTATAAAGCCTAGTTTATCGCTAATTTATTTTATGATCTAACATGATTCTTTGTTAAGAGGCATACATTCTATAAATTAGAAAAACCAAAACTAAAAATTAAAGGATGAAGATGATCTTCTCCTCCTTTATTCTTCCTTGTCATCTTGCCTCATTCATGTCATGATCTTCTCCTTCGCATCATCATGCCTCCATCACTTCCTGTTTTCCTTGATCTTCACCTAAATCTGAAAAACACTTGATAGGATCGAAATAGATGGCTACGTGTAGAAATACTCAAAAGCAAAATATTAGTAGTACACAGAAATTTGTACAAACAATCAAACCACAAAGGACACAAAATGTATAGTGGTTCCCCACTCACTTGGGCACTCCCCTACCTAAGCCTCCCAGTTTAGGGTTTTTAACCCGATTCCCTCAACCCTGAGGGAATCAATTTACTAAATCAAGGTAATTAATGGGTTACCTCAACCCAAGTACAATAAGGGGTTTGTTACAACCCAATGATCAACAAGCTCAAAATACAAATAAGAATTGGTGTAGGAAAGAGAACACTTACAATACGAATTCCTATGCCTCCCAACAATAATTAAAATGAATACCAATTTGAGAGCCTAGGATGGAGGTGAATCACTTCATAGATGCGTTAGAAAAACACGTCGTTGAGCTTGCAAGAATGTAGAGAGAGTAAATGACAAGCTTCTTCTTTCTCTCTTGAAAATAGGGTGGAAATTTGAAATATAGCTCTATGAATTTTTCTTCTCTTTTCTTATGTGCAAACTATGGGTCCAAGGGTTTTTTTATAGAGTTAGGACCAAGTTGGGACGTCTACTAGATGTTGGAGTTTAAATCCCAACGTTCATATAGCCAAAATTAATTTTCTAATCATTCAATTTTGAGTCAACAACTACCTGGTACTGGTACTAAAGTATGAGTACCAGTACTCGTTGCTTCCAGATTTGGGTTTCAAACTCTTAACACAAATCTGTAACCCACTTGTACTGATACTAATCATGAGTATCGGTACTCGTTACCACCAGTACGGGTACTCGTGCGGTACAGGTTTGTTTCTTTGAAAAAAATCAACCTATAAGTCACATGTACCGGTACTAAACTTTAGTACCAGTACTTGTGGGTTAATAAGTACCTTTTTCAAATAAATTAATCAATTACGTTCTTTGAAAATGATCGTAGTATAAATCCTAGTTTATCTCTAATTTATTTTATGATCTAAGTTGATTCTTTGTTAAGAGGCATACATTCTATAAATTAGAAAAACCTAAACTAAAAATTAAAGGATGAAGGTGATCTTCTCCGCCTTGATTCTTCCTTGTCATCTTGCCTCCTTCATGTCATGATCTTCTTCTCATCATTATGCCTCCATCACTTCCTGTTTGCCTTGATCTTCACCTAAATCTGAAAAGAACTCAATTGCAAAAATTAATTCAAAATAATTTTGTTAACACCAAAACAAGATGTGGAACACGATTCCAACAGGGGGGAGGTGGAACGACGGCATCACCCTCAAATGACTGGGGGGTTATAAATAATGGTCCATGGTGGGTCTTACTTCACGACCCTCCACCCACTTTATCATGCTCGCAGGACTTGTTACTTGTGTCGAGGAATGTTTGTTCCATTTGCTATTATGATAGAATTTCACCATCGAACCATTGCATTTGGTGGAGTGGCTGAAGGGCGATTATGTGTGGTCCTTCGGATGGGGGTAAGCCCTCTTGGTGCCCCTGCTCGACGCATGGGTTGAGGTGAGGGCCTCTAGTATTGTTTGTAGTTGATATGCCTATTACAGCATTGGTGGGTTTGAGGTTTGGCCACTCTTCGTGGCGAAGAATATTTTTAGAGTTGTCTTCCTCCTTTCTTGCCTACTTACTCTATTTTATTTCTTGGCGCAGGCTCTTAAGGTTTTTTCCCTTCGGATGATTTTGGACACAGCGACGGCTTCTCCCGGTATGGGACCCATCTTATGTAGGGGAGAAGCATGGGGAAAGGTAGGAAGAAGGTCTCCTCTTGCATTCGAAGAGTTCAAGAGGAGGGAGGCTAGTATTAAAGAGGAGGCAGAGCAGGTTCCCTCAGAGTGTCGACAAGGAGAGCTCGATGGGACATTCGTTGAGAGTGGGCCAGCAGCGTCCGCCCTTATAGACCCAGGCGAGGGTGAAGCAAAGGATGTTCCATTGGGGTTATTGCCCCCTTTGGATCTGCTTGGAGTACCCGATGGATATCGGGTCACAGACGTGCCGCTCAGGTCTTGGGTGGAGGCTAGTCCTTTGCGGAGGCTCACCATTTCTCCTCCTCTGCTCGGCTCCTTTGGTGACCCTTAAGGGTAGATCAAGAGCTATTGTTACCGGTAGCTCCTCATGTGGGAGTGTATTTGCCCAGTCAAATGTCGGGCAGAGCTCAACAAGGGCACTGGCAGGAGTGGGTGCTTTTGGTCAGATGGCACCTGCAACGCTCGCCCAAACAGTTGAGTCTATCTGGGGATCCTTTATGGAAGGGCCTACTGGAGGCCTCATGTCCAGCAAGGTGGTGTCGACTAGGTGGGGTACCTCTCTGATGGATTGGAGGGTACTCTAGCACCTTCAAGCTGCTCCGACTACCTTAGGCGAACGTCATGGCTCGTCAAGACTTGTCAATCCGCCAGCGGGCTTCTCGTTCAACCATTCTTCCTCTACGAAAGGAGGTGTATGTCTTGGAAGTGGGACAATCCCTTGCTGTGGATGGGTAGGGGGTTCGAGAACCAGTACTGTCAATACCCAGGGGTTCATTGAGGACGTAAGAAGGGGGCACTTGACTGGGACATATCGGTTTCTAATGAGGAGAGGTTTAAATCGGGTCCACCAAATGCTACCAGGGCTGCCAGAAACTGCCAAAGTCGCTAGTCTTGACGTTACTTGATCACCCTTGTTGCTTAGGATGAGTGACCTCGAAGACTGGGGGTGAAGCCGCCGAGACCTAATGAACGGTGTTGTCATTATCTTTGTATTTTTAATATTAGTTTGCCCCTTTTTTGTTGTAAGTCAGCCAAAGATGATGATCCTGGGGAATGTAACAGGCGATACTTCTTATAAAAGGAAGAAGCTTTTATTTTTTTGTGCTTGTTGTCCTATTGTGACGAATTACTCGTATGCCAAGTATGAAGGATTGGTTTGTCGCATGGGATTTGTTACTTGCAAGATTCGTGTGGACTGCTTTTACAAGTTTTTGCTCGATTCTCTTTATGGGGCATTTTAGTTTTTCACTCAAATGTCTTGGCATAGAGGATTGTTCACTAGTGAGGCCTAAGCGAGTGCCCGTAAGGAGGGTCACCCATAGTATTGGGTGGGCACCCATGCCATTTTCCTGGCTAGAGATAGGCATGTGACCTCTAGGAGTCTTCTTGTACACTCCATAATCCGACTATTCAACCAGTGCCTTGTTCGCCCAGCTCTGCCTGACACATGGTATAACTACGTTGGCCATAGGGGAAACTAGTGTCTTAGACACAACCCACTTGTAGAAAGGGGTGGGCATTATAGATCTGGTCCCCTTTTGGAGGCAAGGTTGACAGGAAAATGCCCAAGTGATGCTAGCTTTCCAGACGGAAAGTGGAGTCAGGTTCTAATGGTACTTAGTTCCCTTATGCACATAGTTTTCATACTAGTGCTCTTGCTGAGTTCTTAGAGCTGTTCTTTCTAGAATGGTCATGCTGGGAGCGACTGTTGGCAATGAGCTACCAACGTATAGCTTTTAGGGGGACTAACACTTGTCGATGCCTCCTGGGCCCTTTTTCTTAGTGCCCGAGGGCAGAAGGGCTATGGTTGCTTGGATTTTGTGGAAGTCTGCTGGTTGCACAGCAATAATGCAACCTAAATCACCTGAATTAAGCTAGATTCTAGCATAACATAGGAATAATGCATTCATAGGCATCGTAACTTGCACAATAGCTAGTTTATTAGCCATATAGATAATATCATCATTTTATGACCTAAAAGAGGGATGATTTTAATCACAGATGATTCGAAGCCACTGATGTCAAATCTGACTGGACAAATCTAATCAGAACGACGACAGGAGTCCAACTTTTCCAAAATCATCCCAATCGAACAACTAGAACATCGTGTACAGCCTAGAGATGAACAGAGATCATGTATCCAAAGGACAAAGATCTGAGCCTCAGATGAAAAATCCAACTACATGGATGAATCAGGATCGACGATCGTAGTCCAACGAAGCAAAAGTCAACTCGATTAGAGGTCTACATCACCAGATACAAGGAAAAGAAGATGAACGGCCATGATGGCGCCATCACAGCCACTCCCTCACCACCGCCCCATCTAAGAAGGTTGCACCGCAGACTGTGGCCCATTGGATCTCCATCCAACGGTCACGAGAGTGCCACGTCGCTCGCTGTTTGGTTTTTAAAACCTGTTGTCAAAGTATGAAAGCGAAGAACTCGTGTTCAACAAATAAAATTTATACCGAAATGGAAATTCTGGGTCGAACACAGGGAGGCAGACATTTGATTTAAAGACTACGCGTTTGTTTTTATTTCTCTCGAAATAATTCAATTGATTAGAACTATCTAACTATTTACAATAAATAGAAAAGAGAGAGAGAGAATAAGAGAGAGAAAGAATATTACAAACAAAAACCAAAATGAGATGTAGAATAAACATAGAATTTCATCATCAAAACGATTGTTCATTACACTAGAAAGAGAGAAAATGATTACACTAGAAAGTAGTAAATATATTCTAGAAAGCAGTAAAAAGAATGGGGAGAGAAATATCCTCCTCGACGGTCGCTTGGAGGACGAGTCGGATGGGACGACGTCTAGACGAAGGAGGATGAAGCAGAACGAAGGAGGGTGAAGCAGCAAGAATGGGAACGAGGCAACACGTCGTCGTTGTCATGGGATTCCCTTCCGAAAGGGGGACAAAAAATTGACTTTATCTCACGAGAAGCATCCTGGGTGTGGGACAAGCTTCTCTTGAGCATTAGAGAGGTAGAGAAGAGAAGAAAGGGATGAGAATTTCGTGTGGAGGGGGTCTCCTTTTATAGTTGCAAGGAGTGGGGGCAATTTAGTTATTACAACTTTAAAAACATTAATTCAGCACCTTTAGTGACGGATAAAACCGTCACTAAAGGTATGAACGTGGGCGTAGTGGGTGGCACATGCGCGCCCGCTCTCTTGCCCGTGTGTTCAACACTCGCGCACATCCAGCCGATCTCAGCCGTCCGATCGCGAGATCGGACAGCTTAGATCGCGCCTTCGCCCGCCTTCCCACATACGATCCCGCATCACGCGCGAGCGTGCATGGGCACGTCATCTTGATTGAGTGCGTGTGGCCGTTGGATCGCCATCGTGCGGTCGATCGGGCGCACACTTCCACTCCAATTTCAGCGCGGCGAGGCTCGAATGTGCGCCTTTGCTTCACGTTAGAGCGCTCAACCAACGCGCTATGGGCACATTTGTGTCGAGCGCCTAACTTCAGCGCGGGCGCGTCGCAACCATTGGATCTTGATCCAACGGCGGGGAAGGGCAGATGCAGAGGTCTTCAGCGGGTGCGTGCGGACGATTGGGTGGCCGAGATGGCACCACGTGGCACCATCTTGGCCATCCATCTTCTGGATGATGTAGATGGTGCCATGGGTGTCGGATTGACTCGATTTTTGCATCGTTAGGCTTCAATCATCAATCTGAATCCATCCATGCAGTCGAATTTGTCATTTGTAGTGCGGATTCACACCATCTTGGCCCTTGATCTTCTAGGGTTCCCCGATCTCTATCTGATGCTACAGATGTCTAATTAGGGCGAACTTGGAGTCGTTGAACTCCAATCGTCACCCTGATCACATCTGTACGGTTGGATCTTCGATCCGAGGCCCCGATAAAAAGTTTTCCTTGTCCAAGAACATAAAAGGAGACAATTAACCTCCATTTTATTCAAACTACTCTAAATGCAAGATGATGCATGTTATGCAATATTTATAGCATGCAATGCAATCCGATGCTTAAGAACATCCATAAATAGACATCTTAAGTAGTGTAAACATGTTTACATCATACCCCCATGCCTATCTTTTGCTAGTCCCTAACAAAAACTATATGCTATTTATAAAAGAATTAGGTTGGATAATTTGGGCTTGAGTTTATTTTCAGTCATTAAGAAAATGTCTACTTAGGATCTAAACTTTCAAAGATACAATAGTGCCCAAATATCTGCAAAAATGCAAATCGCCTCAAGCCCTTGCCTTATTCAAAGAAAAATTTCTTCTTCTCTTTTTCCTCTTTTCTAATTTTTTTTTTATTTTCAAGTTTTAGGGTTTAAGAGTGGCTTTCTACAGCCATTCAACTCACCCAAGATTTGATGAGAATCCTAAGTTTTAAGCATCTTATTGTGAATGTGATAGACTCGTTGACCGACAGTTAAAACGGACTTCGGATTTCTACACCTCTACGTGACCTAATAAAAAAAGAATTCTGCCTAAAGGTGTATCTTTACAACCGGTAGCTTTCCCCTACTTTTATTTTTTTTTACGGGGTCAACACAAGGGTGACTCCAGTGTATATCTCCCCAGTTTATTTTACTTCTCTGCTTCTTCCTAAGTGTTTTGGGAATTTTCAGAGCATTTATTGAGCTGGGTTCTGGACAACCGGTCGATGAGCTATTACCACCGACAACTTACCAGCCATACTCGTGTGGTGAAGTGTGGCATATTTCTTTCTTTTTCTTATCTCCTTTTCTTTTTGATTTTTTTCTTTTCTTTTAAGTAGGTGACTTCCCTGGTCTAAGATTTACTTAAAGGCAGCAAAAAGAGAAAGGTCTAATGACTAGCCTCTAGACAACCTACCTATGGGCTGTTACCCACGATAACCTACCAGCCATATCACCCTAGATGGTTCATTAGCTACCCAATTTCCATTAGAATTGCCAAACAACGAGTTAGTGACAAGATAGTGTGTAGATGCTTAAGACTCAAAATTCCCTCAAATCAGAGGGCGGGTTGATAAGTCGTGTACTTATCACCCAAACTTATTTACTCCAATTAAAATAGAATTTAGGTTGGCGAGGACTCGAAAAACAAATCCACATTTTAGTGGATACATGGGCTAATTAAGTCCAAAGACCTGAAGGGTCTTTGTGCTCAAATCATAATGTAGTATTTCCTAAGATTGAAAATTTTCTTAAACCCAAGTTCTCTTTCCTAATTCCACAATTTTTTTTTAATAAAATAAAACAAATCTACGGAGCTGACGAATAAATTCAAAGATGAATATCCACCCCCCCATGCCTATCTAATGCAATGTCCTCATTGTATTAAAAAGACATAAAATAGAGTGGAATAGCATAAAAAGCACCTAAATTGCATGAATGCCAGGTCCGCTCCGAGATGAAAACTAAAAAAAACTATATACATGTTGAATTTAGTGCCTTCAGCTAGGCACACTATACAAAGAAGAGAAATAAAGAATTCACAAGTGCAGGTCAGAATCAGAATAAACAGAAGAAACCACTGACCTGTCAGCAGAGGTCCACAGATGTGGACCAAATTGTGGTGCTGACCCAATTTGGCTGAATACCACAATGTGGCTGAATCAAAATTGACTTCGGTTTAATTATCTCAGAAATAAAATCATCAATAAGCTCAACGGGGTGTAACTGACAATCAGGGCATTGAATTGTATCCTCCAGAAAATGTGATTCTAGATCCGTAATGTGTGCCCTAATAAGATCAGTTTCCTCAGTTCTTGGGCTATCAAATGATCTTTCAGATTCCTCAGGCCCAATCGTCTCACAAAAATCATATTCTGTAAACTCGTGTGAGACTTTGCAAATCAAATCTTCACCATCAGAATCAAGATCCGTATTAATGTATGTCTCAAAATCATCTGTCACTTTCTGATCCATGGAGACATACGTTTCCTCGTACCCTGGCTCAGGGATCTCAGGTGAAGAAATCAGATCATCCTTAATTGGTTGCTCTAATTCAATCTGGTCAGCCTCGTAACACATGTCCCCCCCAATAGGTGCCTGAACGGGTTCTGACATTGGCTTTCCTGAAGAGGGTTCATCTTGGGAATCATCCCATGATTGAATCAAAGCAACCACAAATCTCATCCTCAATTTCGCTAATTTCCCAAGTAGAAACTCACCCGGGTTCTTATCCTTAACATCCTAGAGCCAATCTAACAAAGACTTGTTCAAATCATCAATCATTTCAATCAGGGGCTCCAATCTCTCAATGCAAGGTATTGGCTGAACTTCTAAAGATTGTATAATATTCCTCAAGTTAGCCAGAACCTTTTCTTGAACCTAGTTACCCTGAACCAAACAAGTTGGTTCAAGGTTGGGCAGGTTTAGGGTCAAAGGAGGGGAATTAACGAATTGAGATTCGTTATACCCTTCCTGATAATAGGTCATTTCAGATTGTTCAAAAGCTGGTGATGACCTAAAGGTAGTATAATCAGAGGATGGGTAAGGATCAGTGTATCCCTCTTGATTGTATATCGTATTAGGTTGTTCATGAAAGGTTGACGATCTATAATCGATGTGACTCTGAGAAGGATGGAAATCACAATCAAAGTGTTCAGGGTTAGACCCTAAACACGGAGGTCCGGAACTGTATCCCCAATCCGAGTTATCCCAACTAACTGAAGGTTGATTACAGTACAAGTTGGGATAATCGTCATGTTGAGGATAATTCAAAACAGGAGGGAAAGAGCGGGAATGCGTGTAATATGTGAAAGGATTCATGATAAGCGGGAGGAAGAAAGGCATCCTGCAATACAAACAATCAAACCTGTCCTTAAGTGGGCTAGCCTAAAGACCTACAGACTCCCAAAACCCGTCTTGAGATAGAGAAACGATTTGATCTAATTCTGTCTATTCAATCCAACCAGTTAGAAGGAGGGACTGGGGAGAAGGTTCTTCCTTCAGCTTGCGCCTCCGGTTCCTAGTGTACCCCCTAGCCGCGATCGTTTGATTCTTCTCCCCTAGCTAGACTTCAGATTGAATAGTAGAAACAGACTAATCGAAAATAATCTCGTTCTAGGCTCTGAAGAGCGAGTCAAATCCTTAAGGCCAATGTCTACTCTATTTTATTTAGGGCTAGGTTTGAATGTGCTTAAGAATGTGATGAGCCCTTTATATGGGTTGTGCCCTTAATGATTGATTGATTTGTGTGTGCGTGCACAACCAGTGGTTTTCAAGCAAGATTATTTTTGATGTGGTGAATTCTAGAGTTCAAATCTTGCTTAGTAGCTTTTAGGATTCAACTTTAGGTATTTTCAAACAAGTTTTGTTGGCACACCAGGTTTTGAAAGCACAAGTGGAGATGTCTTCCTTTAAAACTTAAAAAAAATGTGGAGTTCCTGGTAAATCCCTAAGAGTTGAACCTATGTGGCAGCTACTTAATGAGTTGATTTTAATTAAAGTGGTGCGGCCCAATCAACTCAAACAATTGGCCTGTTGCACCACTTAATTAGGCACATAATTGATTACCTAATCTGATTTCTACTCAATTATATGTTTGAATGTGTGTACCAGCTCCAAAGATCTATTTACCGGTTGAGTTTGAAAATCAGATGAGGTTGTGTACCTCTGTGAGATTTTTTTTATTTTCTTTTTAAATGTGGAGGTTGGGGAGGGTGTGAGTGTCAAACAACAAACAATCTAACCTTAGAGTTTACAAGAACACCTAAGTTGATTGATGTTTGTGTTATTATGTTGTGGAATGAAATCTAATGGGTGGGAGGTGCGGGATAACATACAAAACCTTCCACAGCACTTTACTCCAATCTACCGCTTTTGCTCGTCTCAAAAGAGTACCTGCAATCACAATAAAGAAAGGAGAGAAGTGAGATAAATGATTTGTAAGTTATAAAAACGTGAATAAAAAATCAAAAAGCGTTGCCTCCCGGACAACTGCGCCAAAATGTTGACCGTCGAGTTGCTACACTAACGTGTTTGGTTTTTAAAACCTATCGTCGTAGTATGAAAGCGAAGAACTCGTGTTCAACAAATAAAATTTATATCGAAATGGAAATTTCGGGTCGAACACAGGGAGGCGGACGTCTGATTTAAAAACTACATTTTCTTTTATTTATCACGAAATAATTCAATTGATTAGAACTATCTAACTATTTACAATAAATAGAAAAGAGGGAGAATAAGAGAGAGAGAATATTACAAACAAAAATCAAAATGAGATGTAGAATAAACATAGAATTTCATCATCAGAATGATTGTTCATTACACTAGAAAGCGGGAAAATGATTGCACTAGAAAGCAGTAAATCTAATCTAGAAAGTAGTAAATCTATTCTAGAAAGCAGTAAAAAGAATGGGGAGAGAAATATCCTCCTCGACGGTCGCTTGGAGGACGAGCCAGACGGGATGACGCCTGGACGAAGGAGGACGAAGCAAGACGAAGGAGGGCGAAGCAGGAAGAACGGGAACGAGGCAGCACGTCATCATCGTCGCGGGATCCACTTCCGGAAGGGGGATGAAAAATTGACTTTATCTCGCGAGAAGCATCCCTGGTGTGGGACAAGCTTCTCTTGAGCTTTGGAGAGGTAGAGAAGAGAAGGAAGGGACAAGAATTTCATGTGGAGGGGATCTCCTTTTATAGTTGCAAGGAGTGGGGGCAATTTGGTTATTACAACTTTAAACACATTAATTCAGGACCTTTAGTGACGGATAAAACTGTCGCTAAAGGTCTAAACGTGGGCATAGTGGGCGGCGCACGCACGCTCGCACGTTCAACACTCGCACACGTCCAGCAGATCTCAGCCGTCCAATCACGAGATCGGATGGCTTAGATCGCACCTTCACCTGCCTGCGTTGTGCGCCCGCCCGCGTACGATCCCGCGTCACGCACAGGCATGCGTGGGCGCGTCATCTTGATTGAGCATGTGCGGCCGTTGGATCGCCAACGCGCGCTTCCGCTCCAATTTCAGCGTGGCGAGGCTCGAACACGCGCCTTTGCTTCGCGTTAGAGCCCTCGACCAACGCGCTATGGGTGCGTTTGTGTCGAGCGCCTAACTTCAGGGTGGGCGTGTCATAGCCGTTGGATCTTGATCCAACGACGGGGAAGGGTGGATGCGGAGGTCTTCAGCGGGTGCATGAGGATGATTGGGCGACCGAGATGGCACCACGTGGCACCATCTTGGCCGTCCATCTTCTGGATGATGTAGATAGTGCCACAGGTGTCGGATTGACTCGATTTTTGCGTCGTTAGGCTGCAATCGTCGATCCGAATCCATCCGTGTGGTTGGATTTGTCGTTTAAAGTGTGGATTAACACCATCTTGGCCCTTGATCTTCTAGGGTTCCCCAATCTCTATCTGATGCTACAGATGTCAGATTAGGGCAATCTTGGAGTTGTTGAACTCCAATCGTCGCCCTGATCATGTCTGTATGGTTGGATCTTCGATCCGAGGCCCCGATAAAAAGTTTTCCTTGTCTAAGAACATAAAAGGAGACAATTAACCTCCATTTTATTCAAACTACTCTAAATGCAAGATGATGCATGTTATGCAATATTTATAGCATGCAATGCAATCCTATGCTTAAGAACATGCATAAATAAACATCTTAAGTAGTGTAAACGTGTTTACATTACCCGCCCAGACTAGATATGCATAAATAGAAACAAACAAGTATATATAACAAAAGGTTCGCATAGCGCATTGGCTCGCGCACGCATGGAAGAGTGTGACGTGGGTTCGAGACAGGTACTGCACAAAATTGAAGCGACGTTGGCTGTAAAAGCACCCGCAGGTGCAATTACATGATTGTAAGGCCACGTGGAATGATGAGAGCAAGCTACAGGCGGATGCGCGATCTCATGCACTTTTCTCAACGCTAAGGCAGCGACACCCGTTATGATCGGACGGCTGACATTGAGGCGGGTTTTGAAGGAGAGCGATGAGCCAAGAAGATAAGCACGCGCGTAAGGAGGAATCAGAGCTGCGCAATCGAAGATCGATGACGTAGCAGCTGCCACGTGTTGCCACCAGATTGAATCCGAGCATTTTAAGCACAAATGAAGGTATTTTGAGGCCAAATTAGAGCCGTTGATCTCCCAATCAATGGATCTGATCAAATAAGAGTTGTTACACAAGATTAAGGCCTCAAATACCCTTTTTGCCCTCCATCAAAACAATAAAAGAAGACCCAAGGCCCCCCAATTGAAGCATCTCTCTGTCCCATCAACTCCAGATCTCTTCTACTATCATCTCAGCAATTCTCCATCTCCTCTGCAACTCCCTCCCAGCGCTCTGGATCTAAGGTGCCGCAACATCTTGCACAAGCATCCCACAAGCGACATTATTTCTTTGCCACTTTCTTCTATCTCTCTCTCTCTTTATCTATCTATCTATCTATTTGTCTCTATTAGCATTTTCTACTGTGAAAAACTTTATCTAATTGTAATAAAATTCTGATTCTCTGGATATCTTCTTTATACATATATACATATATATATATATCTACTTAGAATTAGTTTTTCTGAAATGCTTCTGCATAAATTCAGATTGCCTCCTTGCAAATGACCCGGTACTCACTGAAGTTTTATAAATTTATTTGTCAATGTATTGTTGTGCTACACTACAACTAAATAACTTTTAAAATGCGAATTACGCGTCAAACAAGTTGGCGCCGTTGCCGAGGAGGCAACAAAAATTTTTGAAGCTTTCTTTGATGTGTATTTGAGATTTCTAACTCGCTACTTCTTTCGTTGATTTCGTTTGTGTAGGAAACGAAGAAATCTGAACCAAACATGACAGCGAAGAAAGTGCGGGTTCGAATCTCAAGTTTGTATTCGTAGGTTAGATTAGTTAGATTTAGAAAGCTTATGATTTGCTTGAACCCTAGGAATAGTTAGAATTTGCTTGTTTGAAAAAAAAAATTCTCCCTTGATTTTCTAGCTGAAATAAAGTTTTATCTTAAAAATTCAATTCACAAAGATCCGCACATCCAAAAATTCCCAAATTTTGACTGGACATGGATTTGAAAGTCAGAAATAACATATCCAAAATTTGCATGAATAGGAGTTACAAAAAATTTTAAGGATTCACATACTAATCTATTAACAATTCAATTATTATTCCTAACTTTTCAGAGTTTAAAATATCATAAGAATTTTTATACAAGTTCGATTGAAATGAAATTTAATGTACTTAATTTCTGAGAAAGTCAAGAAATTGGGAAAAATATGAGAAAAATATTTCTTGCTCATTTGATTACAATAATTATCTAATCATGAACTGGGGGTCAAAACAGACCTCAAAACCCCTAGTATAGTTTAAATCTGAAAAAGATAGAAAACGTGCATTAAAATTCTTGAAAAAATATTTTGTGAGTGCCTAGTTGGTGGTGCAATAAGGACCAATTGATTTCATTTCTTAGGTCACACCACTCGTCCATTTGGACCTAAAAGAATCATTTAGAACAATCTGTGCTTAAGGTTCCACATTAAGGACAAAGCACACCTGCATTTTCATATTTAAAGGGAATCTATCAAACAAATTGGGATTTGCAAAACACTTGTGTGTCTCATCAAAACCTTGATTGAAAAGATTAACTCAATTGAACCCTAAACACATTAACACAAGCATTCAAATATTAAAATTCACTTCATCATAAGAAATTGTTTGTCAACCCTGTTTGCCTGAGCACTTCGCACATTTCAAAATCAATTTTAAGGGTAAACACCCCTTTAACGCCCATCATATTCCAAAAGAACATCAAACCCACGTCTAAGACTGAGTAGGCATGCCCTAGGCAGGACTAATGGACTTAGGGACTTGAAACTAGATTGGGCTAAGGTTAAGGCCTTATCTACTTAGACCCACTGGTGACAAGAAAGGTCAGTGCAGTAACCACGTTAACCCTTAGTGGTGTCCCGCCGTGTGGGGTGTCCTAAGGGGTCCCACCCTTCTGGCCAGCTAAGTAATTCAAGGGTTGATCTAACCCAATCGTGTTTTGGGGAGCCAAGATCAGGTCTATTTAGGGTTGACACTTTAAGGGCCAGTTTGATTGCTTGCATTAAAATGGCGGGGAATTCTCTCATCTGTCTTCCCCCTCTCATCTATTAACTTTCTTTTGGTACATGGATGCTAAAAGGTCTCTGAACCCTGATTTGGTACCACCTTTAGAGAGTAAACTAAGGAGAAGACCTAATTTTTCTAAATACATTTCAATTTTGCCATGAGGAAGGACTGATTGAGGAGGAAATCATGGACCCATACTCTTTTGCCTCACACTATTCTCCCTATCACGACCCTTCCCTTACTTCAACTTCTTCAGGATGGTCGAACTCTCCTCAACACTCAGGACTTGATTCCCTTGCCTCTACTTCATATTCCCCGAGCATAGCTAGTCCTACCTCAAATCCCACACGAATCGCTGGATATCAAGGATCTCTACAACCTCAAAATACACTCTCCATGCAGGACTAGCACCTGATTGGCTTGACCAACTATCTTGACCGGTTCAGCCAAATTCATCTCTCCTCAGATAAGGGATATGCCTCAAAATCCCAATACCTAGAATATCAATCCTATCCCTAAAATCATTTAACAAATTATCCCAATTCTACCCAAACAACTGTACCTTCTCATTGGGATAAGCCTACAACACCAAACCAAGGATATGATTCTTACCCTCGGTATTCAGATGATAGATATTCTGATTCAATTGAGGAATGAAATCCTAGAAATTATTATCCTTAGCCTGATCAAATCCCTAACCATGTTGGTGATCCTGAGATCACCCAATTACTCCAAGTAGTCTAGGGGATGAGAGAAGCTAATAAAAGAAATACAAATAATATGAAAAACTAGCTCAATAAAATCCAGAAAGCACAAAGTGATAAAATTGGTCCGAGTATGCCACAAGTTGGTGGTAAGCCACTCAAGGTTGAGGATCCAACCTTAAGTATAACATCTTATCCAATCCCAACCTCTACATACACTAAGCCCATCCACCAGCCCTGTGATTATGCATAACAGATCCTACCCAGTGCTATAGCTAAACTAATAGATGATTTTGATATCCCAAAAATTGACTTTGAGGAGGAAGACTCAAAGAAATACATCTTGATTTAGGCCCTGAATTGCAACCATTCTATTTTGAGGAGCCAATCTATAGTGGGCCAGAGTATGAGTCTTTTATGTTTAAAGATGCACAATTGGACTACATGGATGATTTGGGAGAATCAGAGCAAGATCAAAAAGATAGACAGATTGGGAACACTGACACTCCTAGCCAAGCACGGTTGGATGGCTCTGATGTCATATTGTCTGAGGATTACCATGATCAGCTGTGCTTAAATTATTTGATATCTGGATTTAGCGATACTGATCTTTCTAAGATATCTGATATAGAAGCCAAATCTACTTCCAATTCTGTTTCAGCTAATTCACCCCTTTCTCTCCCCATCCACCAGAGTCCTGAGGAAAACCCTGACTCTTATCCTCAACATCTCGAGATTGAACAAGACAAACAAACCCCTTATGAAAAAGATGTTCAAGAAATTGCAAGATTACTGGGGATGACTTATGAGGATCTATCTAAAGAAGAAAAAAATTTAGCTGAATCATGGAATCCTGAGGAGTTTGATTTGAGTGATGAGGAGCATAAAAACAATCCCTTAGAAGATGTAATTCAAAAGAAAGACAATTGGGATCAAATTCAGAGGTCCACAGAACTAAAAGAATTCGAGATCTTGACTAATCTAGATTCTAATCTTACTCCCCCTTGGGCTATGATTTTAAAGAATAATGAATTTTCGTCCATTACATTTGAAGACTTGCATTGTGATTTGGGCGACTCAAATAAGATTTTTGAACACCCCAGGGATAAGGTTGAGGATTCTAATAAGTTCGGAACTAGTGAGATGGATGACTGGATCTTATTTGACTCACCTACTCGACATCCATCCATACCTAACTTGACTTGCAAAGTGGTTCCCTATACCATTTTAGACTGCACCACTCGGGTTCCTCCTTTCATTTCCCATCACTTTTAGAACCCATATGATGTATTCCCCATGAACCACCCTATATCCACCTCATCTACCATCCTTATGCATCACATCTTAAGGTTGCCACTGTCTACTTTCCACTCTGGCACCCACACTAATGTTTCTCACTTTTGTAGCATATGGCTGCAATTAGTTTCAAGCCTATTCACTTTATTTTTCTGACTTTTTGGGCTTGGTATTCACCCTCAGCTGATCCGCATTTGTGGATCACTGATCCTTGCATTACATGATCACATCTCCATTTTAATCTTGACTCAACCCATTTATTTGATCATTTATTTTCGTGTTTAAGTTCGGCAAATGACATTAAACTTAGCGCTGGCTGAGAGGCAACCCAGTACCTTGTACATGTAGCTCTACATCCTCTGCATCCATACTGACCTGGATTAACAAGCATAGTCAAGTGATATCCCCTCCTCTTGCTTATTATATTTTGATTTTCATGCATACATATCAATGAGGACATTGTAATGAATAGGCATGGGGGGTGGACATTGCATGTCTTATCTTTATGTCTAAAAAAAAAAAAATACATTTAGGCATAAAGAATTTTTATTAAGGTTTTATTAGGGATTTATTCTTAAGTTGATTCCTAAGTTTAGAGTCCAGTATAATTTCACACTTACACATAGAATTTGCAATGGATCCTCTGTGAAGACTGATAAGCATCTTTAGTTTGTCGAGAAGTAGTGCATCTTCTCCTAAACCCTTGGATAGTAATTAGGGAGTCAAGCAAACTATCTTCTAACAGATCCACCAAACAAGTGTGAGGTGAGAGTAAAAGTCTACTAGTGCTCTAAGGCTAGTATGAGAAATCTTAAACTCTGGATAATGAGATAATGATACTCAAAGTTAGGCATAGTTTTTGCTCTCGATTTTTGCGTACAAGTTCTTAGTGCAAATTTCTTGAGAGCCACCAAATAAGGCAAATACACAGAGAGTGAGTTCTAATAAAACTAGGACTTAGGTGGATGGTCATGACTGTCTTTTACGAATTTCTTGGCTGAAGGAGGGTATTAATGTCAAGGTCAGAAATACATTGTCCTATCCATTTCCCTCCTGGAGCTGAGAATAGACACTTCCACCAAATAAGCCACCCAATATTCTCTTAAACATCCCCCAATCCCGAATAATGCCTCGTGAATAAAAGTCATATGTGTTACTATGTTGCGTTAGTAGATGTCTGGATGCAAAAGAAAAAAAGAAAAAAGAAAAAAAAAAGAGGTATATATATCTATGCATATAGGAAAAATATATATATACAAAAAAAAAGAGTAGAAAAGAAAGCAAGAAAAAGCAAAAAAAAAGAGAGTTCATAAGTGTTCTTAGAGTTTATTTCAAGTGTATTGAAGCAATAACACCCATCACCCTCACAATCCACTAAATATAGCCTTGACCTACTTTTCTGTATTTTTAGCTGCCTGAATACGGGCTAAGGAATTCTGACTTAGTCATAGAGTTATCAGAACCTAATCAAAGTGTTTGTGCCAGGAGAGACCACCAAATATACTGATAAAATCTGGCGAGATTATGAGCTCAAAAACAAAAAGAAGAAAAAGAAAAAGAAAAAGGAAGAGAAAGAGAGAGAACGAGTACAAAGGAACTAAAGAGAGCACAGTTTCTCACCTCTCTCTGAGTTAAATTATTTAATAATCTGGAAATCTAAGTTCTAAGGTACTAGTCTCTATGTAGCACCAAATGAGTGTGAGCCACAAAAAATAAATAAATTCACTTGACTCAAAAATCTTCTACCTAACCCAAAAGTCGAGGCCAAATATACAAGTTACCTTATAACCCCAAGAGGAGAAGTTTTCCTATCCCAATAGATTTTTACTAAGGGTCAAGTACGAGCTTTAGATGTGGATTGACTTCTCACTTTGATCCATTGCATAGGCTACAACAAAACACAATCACGATTATCTGGATTACTAAAACTTTGGATAAAAACAAATGACATAAACCTCTAGTCAAATTCTTGATAAAAATTATGCATGTAGGACCACTTTGCATTTATTCATGCATTTGCTAGGGACTAACAAGATTTAGGCATGGGGGAGTGATTGCACAGTAATCATGCAACCTAAATCACCTGAATTAAGCTAAATTTTAGCATAACTTAGGAATAATGCATTCATAGTCATCGTAATTTGCACAATAGGTAGTTTATTAGTCATATAGATAATATCGTCATTTTATGACCTAAAAGAGGGATGATTTTATTCATAGATGATTTGAAGTTGCGGATGTCAAATCAGACCAAACAAATCTGATCAGAACGACGACAGGAGTCCAACAGTTCCGAAATCATCCCGATTAGACAACCAGAGCATCATGTGCAGTTCATAGAAGAACAGAGATCATGGAGCCACATGACAAAGATCCAAGCCTCCGATGAAGAATACAACTGCACGAATGAATCCTTATCGACGATCGCAGTCCAACGACGCAAAAATCAACTCGATCGGAGGTCTACATCACCAGATACAAGGAAAAGAAGATGAACGGCCATGATCGTGCCACGTGGTGCCATCACAGCCGCTCCCTCACTACTACCCCATCTAGGAAGGCTGCACCACACACTGTGGGTTGTTGGATCTCCATCCAACGATCATGAGTGCTCCACGTCGTCTGCCTAGATTGGATAAGTATAAATAGAAACAAACAAGTATATATAACAAAAGGTTCGCGTAGCGCATTGGCTCGCTCACGAGCGTGGAAGCACGTGACACGGGTTCGAGCCAGGCGCTGCTCAAAATTGAAGCGGCATTAGCTGTGCAAGCATAATTGCACGATTGTAAGGCCACGTAGAGTGATGAGAGTGTACCACAGGTTGACGTTGAGGCGGGTTTTGAAGGTGAGCGGTGAGAGAAGAAGATAAACGTGCTCGTGAGGAGGAATCAGAGCTGCATGATCGAAGATCGATGACGTAGCAGCTGCCACGTGTCGCCACCAGGTTGAATCCGAGCATTTTAAGCGCAAATGAAGGTATTTTGAGGCCAAATCAGAGCCGTTGATCTCCCAATCAATGGATCTGATCAAATAAGAGTTGTTACACAAGATTAAGGCCTCAAATACCCTTTTTGCTCTCCATCAAAACAATAAAGAAGACCCAAGGCCCCCCAATTGAAGCATCTCTCTGTCCCATCAACTCCAGATCTCTTCTACCATCTTCTCAGCAATTCTCCATCTCCTCTGCAACTCCCTCCTGGCACTATGGATCTGAGGTGCCACCACATCTTGCACAAGCATCCCACATGCGACGTTATTTCTCTGCCACTTTCTTCTATCTCTCTCTCTCTATCTATCTATCTATCTATCTGTCTCTATTAGCATTTTCCACTATGAAAAACTTTATCTAATTGTAATAAAATTCTGATTCTCTGGATATCTGCTTTATACATATATACATATATATAGATCTACTTAGAATTAGTTTTGCTGAAATGCTTCTGCATAAATTGAGATTGCCTCCCTGCGAACGACCTGATACTCACCGGAGTTTTATAAATTTATTTGTCAACGTATTGTCGCTCTATACTACAACTAAATAACTTTTAAAATGTGAATTACACGTTAAACAAGTTGGCACCGTTGTCGAGGAGGCAACAAAAATTTTTGAAGTTTTCTTTGATGCATATTTGAGATTTCTAACTCGCTACTACTTTCGTTGATTTCGTTTGTGCAGGAAACGAAGAAATCTGAACCAAACACAACAGCAGAGAAAGTGCGGGTTCGAGTCACAAGTATTCGTAGGTTAGATTAGTTAGATTTAGAAAGCTTAGGATTTTCTTGAACCCTAGGATTAGTTAGAATTTGCTTATTTGAAAAAAAAAATTTCTCTATTGATTTTCTAGTTGAAATAAAGTTTTATCTTAACAATTCAATTCCCGAAGATCCACACATCCAAAAATTCCCAAATTTTAAATGGACATGGATTTTAAAGTCAGAAATAACATATCCAAAATTTCCCTGGATAGGAGTTACAAAAAAATTTTAAGGATTCATATACTAATCTACTAACAATTCAGTTATTATTCCTAATTTTTCAGAGTTCAAAATATCATAAGAATTTTTATACAAATTCGATTGAAATGAAATTTAATGCACTTAATTTCTAAGAAAGTCAAGAAATTTAGAA
The DNA here is from genome assembly GCA_037157565.1 of Thalassia testudinum. Taxonomy (NCBI): domain Eukaryota; kingdom Viridiplantae; phylum Streptophyta; class Magnoliopsida; order Alismatales; family Hydrocharitaceae; genus Thalassia; species Thalassia testudinum. Next base: position 5,752,760 of record JAZHRO010000035.1, on the reverse strand, counting down.
AAATCTGAGAAAAATATTTCTTGCTCATTTGATTATAAGAATTATCTTATCATGAACTGAGGGTCAGAACATACTGCAAAACCCTAGTATAGTTTAAATCTGAAAAAGATAGAAAACGTGCATTAAAATTCTTGAAAAAATATTTTGTGAGTGCCTAGTTGGTGGTGCAATAAGGACCAATTGATTTCATTTCTTAGGTCGCACCACTCGTCATTTTGGACCTAAAAGAATCATTTAAAACTATCTGTGCTTAAGATTCAACATTAAGGATAGAGCACACCTGCATTTCCATATTTAAAGGGAATCTATCAAACAAAATGGGATTTGCAAAACACTTGTGTGTCTCATCAAAACCTTGATTGAAAACATTAACTCAAGTGAACCCTAAAACACATTAACACAAGCATTCGAATCTTAAAATTCACTTCATCATAAGAAATTGCTTGTGAACCCTGTTTGCCTGAGCACTTCACACATTTCAAAATCAATTTTAAGGGTAAACAGCCCTCTAACGCCCATCATATTCCAAAAGAACATCAAACCCATGTCTAGGACTGAGTAGACGTGCCCTAGGCAGGACTAATAGACTTGGGGACTTGAAACTAGATTGGGCTAAGGTTGAGGCCTTGTCTACTTGGACCCACTGGTGACAAGAAAGGTCGGTGCGGTAACCGCGTTAACCCTTAGTGGTGTCCTGCCGTGCGGGGTGTCCTAAGGGGTCCGACCCTTCTGGCCAGCCAAGTAATTCAAGGGTTGATCTAACCCAATCATGTTTTGGGGAGCCAAGATCAGGTCTATTTAGGGTTGACACTCTAAGGACCAGTTTGATTGCTTGTATTAAAATGGCGGGAAATTCTCTCATCTATCTTCTCCCTCTCATCTATTAACTTTCTTCTGGTACATGGATGCTAAAAGGTCTCTAAACGCTAATTTGGTACCACCTTTAGAGAGTAAACTAAGGAGAAGACCTAATTTTTTTGAATACATTTCAATTTTGCCATGAGGAAGGACTAATTGAGGAGGAAATCATGGACCCATACTCTTTTGCCTCACACTATTCTCCCTATCACAACCCTTCCCTTACTTCAACTTCTTCAGGATGGCAGAACTCTCCTCAACACTCGAGACTTGATTCCCTTGCCTATACTTCATATTCCCCTGGCATAGCTAGTCCTACCTCAAATCCCACACGAATCGCTGGATATCAAGGATCTCTACAACCTCAAAATACACTCTCCATGCAGGACCAGCACCTGATTGGCTTGACCAACTATCTTGACCGGTTCAGCCAAACTCATCTCTCCTCAGATAAGGGATATGCCTCAAAATCCCAATACCTAGAATATCAATCCTATCCCTCAAATCATTTAACAAATTATCCCAATTCTACCCAAACAACTGTACCTTCTCATTGGGATATGCCTACAACTCCAAACCAAGGATATGATAGGTATTCTTCTCTGCAATTCTTTGTCTCCTCTGCAACTCCATCCCAACACTCTGGATCTAAGGTGCTGCCGCATCTCGCACAAGCATCCCACAAGCAGCGTTGTTTCTCTGCCACTTTCTTCTCTCTCTCTTTCTCTCTATCTATCTATCTATCTATCTGTCTCTATTTGCATTTTCTACTATGAAAAACTTTATCTAATTGCAATAAAATTCTAATTCTCTGAATATCTACTTTATACATACATATATATATATATATATATATATATATATATATCTTCTGCATAAATTGAGATTGCCTCCCTGCAAACAACATGGTTCTCATCGGAGTTTTATAAATTTATTTGTCGATGTGTTTTTGCGCTATACTACAACTAAATAATGTTTAAATTCAAATTACACGCCGAACATTTGCCCGTCTCTCCATTAGAGACTAAGGGCCTTCGGACGTTTTCGTGTGAAAACTCGAGCACACCCCTTTGTATGAAAGCTCTTTTCATAGGAAATTTGATAGCTAGAATGGGGTTAATTTTGGCACTACTCGCTTCAAGATCCTTGTGGGTTGGGCGGAATTGCCCATTGCAGGAGTTCTTTAGTTCTTTATCCTTAGTAAGGGAGCCTTAGGGCAGGCTTTGTTAGTGGAGCTTATGCACATGCTTCATTCGAGGCCATCGCCTCCTTCGAGAGCCACACCCATTGTGGTTGTTTAATAAAACTATTTTGAGGAAGCTCCTTTACTTCAACCTTGTCCTGTTATTGCGGCTTGGTCAAGCTATGCCTACCTGAATAGGTGAGATCTTTGCCTGGACAAGCTGGATGGCATTGTCAAGACAACGTTGGGTAACCGTCGTGCATTGGTCTGCTTGGTTGTATCCCTAGCACCTTTTTAGGGAACAGGGAAGGTGCAAGAGGACCCATGAGAGGGCTGACCTTAAAAGGCGGCAACACATGAGAGCCTACCTTAGGAGGTGGCAATGAGGACCGTCTTTGGGAGGTGGCAATAAACAATGGCCAACCCTGGGAGGTGACAGTGAGGGTTAAGTGCAGGCACCCAGGTTTTCATTACCAAAGTTCAAAGGCATGTTGTCGTCATATTAGGTGGAACTTGGCGGCACAGGAAGTCGAGTTCCATCCATTGTCATGGTAAGGTACTACATCGTCGGGCACGAGGGCCTGAGTTCTTGCCATTCTCTTGAGTTAGGGTATGTTGCTAAGAGTGAAGTGGTTAAAATTCTGCCAATGGGCGATACCCAGCTTTTTTGTCTAAGCAGGGGGGTTGCAAGTGTAAGCGGTCGTGGTGCTTTTAGCATTACCATCGCCTGAAAAGGTGACTCTGTAAATAGGGGCATGTGCTTTCTCTGCCGTCCTTAAGAGGCGACGTAAGGGCATTCACCTTTATTTATAGCTGGGCTTAAGACACGGCTATACAAGGTAACATGGGGCCTGTCCACAAAAGTTCCTACCGACCTTGAGAGGTGACTTGCTGGCCTTACGAGATGGTAACAGAAGGGAGCATGGGGCGCATCCACCTGAGTTCTTGCCAACTTTGAGAGGTGGTTTGCCGGCCTTAAGTGGCGGCAATACGAGGGAACCTGGGGCACATCTGCTTGAGTTCCTGCCAACCTTGAGAGGAGGCTTACAGGCCTTAAGAGGCAGCAATATAAGGGAACGTGGGGTTCATCCACTCGAGTTCTTGCCAACCTTGAGAGGTGGCTTGCCGATCTTAAGAGGTAGAAATATGAGGGAACGTGGGGTGCATCTACCCAAGTTCCCACCAACCTTGAGAGGTGGCTTGTCGGCCTTAAGAGGTGGCAATATGAGGGAACGTAGGGTGCATCCGCCCAAGTCCCTGCCAACCTTGAGAGGTGGCTTGCTGGCCTTAAGAGATGGCAATACAAGGGAACATGGGTGTGTCTGCCCTAGTTCCCACCAACCTTGAGAGGTGCCTTGCTAGCCTTAAGAGGCCGCAATATGAGGGAACAAGGTGCATCCACCCTAGTTCCCTCCAATCCTTAAAGGGTGGCTTGCCAGCGTTAAGAGGCGACAATACGAGGGAACGTGGGGTGCATCCACCCTAATTCCAGCCAACCTTGAGAGGTTTCTTACAGGCCTTAAGAGGTAGCAATATGAGGGAACATGGGATGCGTTGGCTTGAGTTCCTGCCAACCTTGAGAGGTGGCTTGCCAACCTTAAGAGGCATCAATACAAGGGAACATGGGGCACATCTACCCTAGTTCCTGCCTACCTTGAGAGGTGGCTTGTCGGCCTTTAAGAGGCAACAAAACGAGGAAACATCGGGCGTATCTACCCTAGTTCCTGCCAACCTTGAGAGGTGGCTTGCCAGCCTTAAGAAGCGGCAATACGAGGGAACGTGGGATGCATCTACCCGAGTTCCTGCCAACCTTGACAAGTGGCAATACGAGGCAAGGTGGGGTGCATCTGCCCTAGTTCCTGCCTTCCTTAAGAGGTGGCTTGCCAGCTTTTAAGAGGCAGCAATACGAGGGAACATGGGGTGCGTCCACCCGAGTTCCCGCCAGCCTTGAGAGGTGGCTTTCCAGCCTTTAAAAGGCGATAATTCAAGGGAACCTAGGATGCATTCGCCCAAGTTCCCATCAGCCTTGAGAGGTGGATTGCCAGCCTTAAGAGACGATAATATGAGGGAACATGGGGTGCGATGGGAACACCATCATGAGCCATAACTACCTCATTTTGACCCAATTAAGAGAATAGATGCTCCAACATAGCCTACTAAAGGTCCTAATTCACTGCATAACCTTTCTAAGAGTAAAATAAGAAACTAGGGTTAAAACTATAATTTTACCAATGCAGTACAACAATGAGTTTTCTCAAGGGATAAACAAAGGTCAAATGGTCTTAATAAGATTATAAGTGGGTTGGATCAGACAGGAAAGGGTTTATGTGTGTCCTATGAATTAAATGACTTCTTGAAATCCTAAAACAGACCCACTTGATTAACTAAGGTTCTAGTCAAGATAAAATTCACCTAAACCCTCTAAAAATCATATAAAAATATTCTCTAGTGTTTATAAATTTTAATTTGGCCATTGGAACCCATCTTGACCTAGAATGGGATCTCAGATAAATATTTACCCTAAATTGGGTTTTTACATAAATTTCCTTGTAAAACATGGTCAAACCCAAAATTCAACTTCACCATTGGATTTCTTAGGTCCAAATTAGGTTTGTACAAAAATTTGAACCCAAGTTTAGTTTTCCTTGACCTAGTTTTCAAAAAGGTTCAGCCTGATTACATTTGTACCCTTATCTTTCAAAAACCCTTACAAACGGCCCTCTAGCTTCTTCATCATCTTCGCAATTAGGTCCCTCCACCATTATAGCAGAGGAATCCTACTCCAACAAGCTTTGGAAGGAGGTTTTTCCCTAATTGCTTAGAGGATCTCCTCCAAAATTGGAAGGGAGATTCTCTGAGAAAATCCCTCCAATCTGAACCCATCTTTGACCTCAGATTCTTTCCCAATCTCTCATGCGAACGCATGAAAGACATGGGTATCCTAACGGATTCCTTCTCCGACAATCTTTCCTTGCCTTCCCAAGCCCTAACCGACCTTCAGGGCTCTATTTAAAGAAGCCCAGATCACCCCGACTCCTCCACGCTCGAATTCGGTCGTAAACACCCCTGATTCATCTCTTCTCCTTATGGCAGTAGGTTCCTCAATGTTCAGCGACCTCCCTTACTCCTTCTCATCGTCCGACTGCCACACTTGTGGCGGATTCCTCCTCCCTGACTTCAACCGCATCTTGCCGCACCAGCAGACGCCCTTTCCCCCTTCATCCTCGCTGTCCAACCCCCACCGGAGCCACTTTCGTCTCCAGCATCGGCTACACCTCAACGACGTCACCTCTGCCTCCCTTCATCTCTTAACACCCTAGCTAAGTTATCTCTCCCCTCTACTTTCTTCTCCACTCTCTATTCCCCAAAATCAACCACTGCCGACCTCCATCACTCTCATCTCCTTCATCTCCAGCCACCACCTCCGGGGAGGCCGCTCCACCTCCACAGGCCATCCCACCCCTCGCCGACAAGCCCATAAGCTTCCCTTCACTCCACTGTACACTTCCCCTCACTTCACACACCACTCCACTCACTCACGCACCTCACTGAACACACATACTTTCACACCCAGTGTGCCCTAGGCACGCTCGCACAGGCATCCCTACGCCACGCCAACCACCCCAGCACATTCACCGTGCTCCAGTGACGCTCTTTAAGCGATTTGACAAGGCCGCGAGGCCATTCCTGTGATTTCAGGTTCAAGCATCATCCGCCATTCATGACCGATCTTGAAGCAAGCTTGAAGCCACACCCAGGCCTTGCTGCTGTCCCAGGTGCGTGGAATTCCCTTACGCACGTATCCAGGCTCTCAATTCCAGTCGAAGGCCTCCACAGTTGCCGCTATTGTGAAGACCATCTCAGCTACAGGCATGCGAGGAAAGGGTGGGCTGTTAGTCCCACCTCGGAAGTGGACAACCGCCCAAAGTCGCATAAGTTGATTTTGTGTTAGAGGCTTATCACCTCCAACACTGAGGGTGAGGTCCTCCTCCCCCCCTCTCACGGACTCGTCCGTGGCACTACCCACCCAGATCTGGGAATGACCCAATTACCCGACCTGTTCACTCCTCGCCCACCACCGTGCGTCGGTGGGCCTAGTCCCAGGTACGCACCTGACCCGATTACCCAATTGACTGTGTGGCTCTAGGAAAGCGAAACCTAAGAGAGAAAGAGAGGAGAGCTGCGTGCGGGTAGGGGTAGGTTTTGCTACAGGCAAAAGCTGAAGAGGAAGAGAAGCTAAGGCGGAAGAAGGAGAAGCTAAGGCAGGAGCTAAGGCCAAGGCCAGAAGAAGGAAGAAGCTGAAGGAAGAAGAGAAAGAGAAGGACCTCAGAGAAGAAGCAAAAGCAAAGGTAGAGAAAGAAGAAGAAGAGCAGAAGCAAAGGTAGAGAAAGAAGACGAAGAGTAGAAGCAAAGCAGAAGAAAGAAGAAGAAGCAAAGGCAAAGAAAGATCAGACTTTAAGTCATCTGATCAAAGAATCAAATGACAGATTTTAGCTTCATTGCATATTGAGATATTGAATCATTTGGTGATATTGTAGGAGTATTTGGTGATCTACATCACCATTTTACTCCCATATTCTGCACTCTAATGCTGCTACTATTACAATTCCTTTCAATTTTAAATTGTGATTCTGATTTTTAAATACCAATTTGCTCCCTATGTTCGACCTCAGAAATTCTTTCGAGTAAAAAAATTATATCTATTTTGGATGCTTTTTCGGCTGTACTACAACACAATATTTTTTTTAAACCTGACTCAGTGCTCTCAACATTTTGGTGTTGTTGCCGGGGAGCAACGAACAATTTAGAATTCTTGATTACAATTTCTGATTTAGTACTAACTTGCTATATCTCTTTGTTGTGGTTGTTTAAGGGAGAAGATTCAAAGAAAGATAGCCGCACATCAAACACGCTAGGGGTTGGTAACTTCTGATTACTTTCTCTCTTAAGCCCCTCATTCTGAAAAGGAAAAAAGGATTAAATCAATTAGGGCTACTTGCTTTACATTCTTAGCTAATTCATCAAGTTGCCTGATTTGATTTCAATAACAAAATTGATTTGTGCACCCACTTAAGGTAACTAGGGCTATAACTTTCATGATTGAGCCCTAGATACCACATTTGGCAAATTAAATTGGATCAAAACTAGAGCCAATTAAGGATTTCAATTTAGGGTTTTAGAGGCACACCTTCATAAGCAAGAATCAACTCTCCAAAATGATGTGTGTCTAAGCCTTGGTCGAAGTGATTTATTTAAGAAAACCCTAAAATTCAAGCTCTTAATCTCACTTGAATCCTAAAAGAAGGGACCTAAAACTTCTCAAAGAACAAATAGGTGAAGTTGACCCACCTTGCTGGGTCAACCAACCTTGAAATTAGGTCACTTTTTGCAATCAATACATCTAAAGTTCAAGTAAAATCTTAAGCACCCTTGCTCTTAATAAAACTGGTAGACTTAAGAGGTCAAGTCCCCATTCTGGTCTACCTGGAACATCAGTGACAAGAGAGGTCAGGTGAGGGAAAACCTGTAACTCGTGGGAGTGCTCTACCATGTAGGGGTCATTGTGGGACTCTCCCTCTCTGGCTGCCCAAGTATTTCTCAGGTGGACGGCTTTCTGACTAAGGGGTATCACCCGCCTAGAACCTCTATAGTCATCCAAACTTTTTGGGTGTCTTGATTGGGTCCATCACATTCTACTCTCATCCAAATCATTGGTGCATGTTCGAAAGGAGGTCCTTAAGACCATCCTTGAGGCCTCCTTTAGTCATTCACTCCCATCGAGGTCAGGCCTCGACTTCTGTGTTTGTGCAGCAACCCCATCACATAGACATCTCCTCTGATCATCTGAACCCAATTCTCCTTCTTCCACCATCATGGCACAACCCGTAGAAGACGAAAATAACCTTGAGAACCAACTTCAGCGCCTTAATGATTTATTCCAAGCCATTGTGAATCCACCACAGCGTCCTATGATGCGAGATCACTACAATCCCGCTGCAGTGGCGATCGAACCTCGAGTCCAAATCCTGGCTGGAGGTCCTGATTCTGAACTCATTGCCAACATGAATCATGCTATTCCAAAATTTCATGGGCTCAATTCCGAGGATCCTTTCCAACACATCAAACAACTCAAGCATCTGGCCTAGACCTTTGGGTTAGATGTCTAAAATCGAGATATCCTTCTCATGAAGATGTTCTCCTCTTTCATGGACAAAGCAGCTCACTAGTATCAGACTCAAACGCATCCAATCAACACATGTGTTGAACTACAATCCGAGTTTCTAAAAAATTTCTTCCCAGTTGGTCGGGCGAATGCTTTACGACATCGGATCACACACTTCACACAGCATCCTGGAGAACCACTTCATGAAGCATGGGACCGTTTCCTGGATCTCATGCGAAAGTGCCCCCATCACGGAGTTCCTAAATGGGAACAAGTCCAGTCTTTTTACCAGGGACACCATGAAGATATCTGTTTATTCGTCAATGCAACTTGCAGAGGAAATATCATGGGTCAACACGAAGACACTGTGTGGGAGATTCTCGAGAATATGTGCAAGAATTCCATCAATAATGACTCCATGGGCTTATTCAACCGAACGAATGCCTGCACATCAACGAATCCAAGGGGAGCACACAAGACGCAGGGCCTGTCCGCATCCGGCGACTTGAAATTAATGGCCAGTCATTTAGAGAAGGTCTCCATCATTGAGAAGAAGGTGGATGAGCTAACTCGACATCTGCAGCGAGTCACCTCTGCACAAAACCCGTTTGCACATCCGCCCTCTGGGAGGGAGGCTGTGCATAACATCTATCACTGATCTTCTCAGGGGATGGACCCGTATCCACCCCCATCTGACTCTAGGACAGAGGAAACTTCGATCCTGCCTACTCTACCAAGGGGAACTTTGAGCCCTCGTACTCTGATTTTTCTGAGGTTCTTTAGACCTGCGAGGACCTCAACACCATCCAAAATGACCCATTCTCTAACACCTATAACCTTGGATGGCGGAATCATCCCAATTTTCTATGGGCGGGAAATAATCAGAATCAAAGACCACCATATCAACCTCATCCACAAGCTCCTCATCCATTTCAGCCATCTCAGCTTCGGCCCAACACCTATCAATTTGGACCAACTCAGACAAATCAGATGACTCTCATCCTTCAAACTCTGGCTGACATTCAAAAGACGAATGCAACTATGCAAAAACAGCACAAAGACGAGATCACAGAGGTTCGCAATCAACTCGCCCAGATGACAAATTCCCGCCAACCTAGCTCACTCCCTTCGTAACCCCTACCGAATCCAAATAACGTGTCAAACCATAGGCACGTTATGAACCCAAATCCAAGCCAAGCCCACATGATTTATCAGGCCCTCTCTGCTCCTCCACCCGACGGGATGGAAGCTTCGACATCATACTCGAGATTTCAACAATAGCCACCTATTTTACCAACACCAAACCAGAACCAGGTAGGACTGAATTCAGTAACAACCCATAGTGGCAAAGTAACACAAGACCGACCTTACCCAAGCCACTTTCAGCCTAGTAGTAACCCAAACCCTAAGATACTCATCCAGGATACCCCTGCCCCAAATCAAGAACCTTGACCTATTCTAGAGGAACCATCAAGGGTTCCTTTTCCCGAGGCCTTGACCAATGGAAAGAGGACAACCAAACTCCTGGCACCTAAGGAGGACCTGGTCAAGCTCTTTGAACAGGTCCAGATAAACATCTCCTTCATGGATGCAATTCACCACGTACCAACTTATGCACGATTTCTGAAAGATGTATGTACACCTAAGCATAAGCCGCGAACCAAAAGTGGGAGCCCAATCATATTGTCAGAGCAAGCCAGCTCTGTAATTTTAAGCAAACTCCCACCTAAGGCAAAAGACCCAGGTACTCCCCTGATTTCCTATACAATTGGTAATATTCAATTTGATAGAGCTTTGTTAGATCTAGGAGCCTCCATAAACCTAATACCTACATCCCTACTTGACCATGTTGAGGAATCTGAGCTCAAACCTAGAGAGTTGACATTACAGTTCGCAGATCGATCTATTAAGTCACCTAAAGGAGTTCATGAGGATGTCATTGTAAGGGTTCGAGATTTCTATTTCCCGGTGGACTTTGTAGTCTTGAATATGGATGCTCCAGAAAACCTGAGGAATACACTCATCATACTCGGGAGACCCTTTCTAGCCACTTCTAGGACCAACATAAATTGTGAAGAGGGCCAAATTGAACTAAAATTTGGGAACCAAACATTAAGGATTGACATCTTTAAGGCCCAACAAGGGATTAATTGCGATGTTATAGAACAAATATGTGATATCAAGGCTGTGGTTGACGATCCATATATTGAGGAAAACTTGACTACTTCTGATCAACCACAAGCAGATCAAAACTTGCAATTAGAGGAGTCCGAACTTGACCTAGACACACCCATAACTCCCTCCCTTATTCTTGACACACACCTTGAACCACCCGCTGTTGCTGATTACCCTGTCCTAGAACTCAAGCCTCTTCCCAATCATCTAAAGTATGTCTTTTTGGTTTCCAATCTGATGTTTCCTGTGATTATTAACTCCAGACTCACACCTGATCAGGAATCCCATCTGATTATTATTCTCCAACAACATCGAAAAGCCATTGGATGGACTCTCGATGATTTAACTGGCATCAGCCCCTCTTACTGTATACACCGCATCTATTTTGAAGAGGGCACACGACCTTCCCGTGAAATGCAGAGACGTCTGAATCCTAATCTACAGGAGGTCGTGAAGAAGGAGATCATTAAGTGGTTAGATGCTGGGATCATCTACCCAATTTCCGACATTCGATGGGTGAGTCCAATCCAGGTTGTGCCTAAAAAGGCAGGACTCACCGTGATCATGACTGAAATCAGAGAAATCATACCGACCCATGTGCCAAATTCGTGGAGAGTATGCATTGATTACAAAAGACTCAATACCTCCACAAAGAAGGATCATTTCCCACTATCATTTATTGATCAAATCCTCGAGAAACTAGTAGGAAATAGGTTCTTCTGCTTTTTGGACAGGTACTCAGGCTATAACCAGGTTGCAATCCATCCTGAGGACCAAGAAAAAACCACTTTCACCTATCTCTTTGGGACATACGTGTTCCGAAGGATGCCTTTCGGTCTCTGCAATGCACCCGCTACTTTTCAGAGGTGCATGCTTGCCATATTCTTACATATGGTAGGTGATTATATGGAAGTCTTCATGGATGACTTTTCAGTATTTGGCGAATCATTCGACGATTGCCTCCTGCACTTGATCCAGATCCTCAAGCGATGTATTGACGTGAATCTGGTTCTTTCCTGGGAAAAGAGCCATTTCATCATGCCTGAAGGAATTGTCCTGGGACATCTTATATCAGAAAAAGGCATCCAGCTCGAACGAGCTAAGGTGAATCTAATTTCCAAACTCCCTATGCCTAGCTCGATCATGGACATCCGATCTTTTCTGGGGCACATTGATTTTTACCGTTGATTCATTCCTGATTTCTCAAAGATTTCGTGCCCCCTGACTACTCTACTATCTGAGGATGTTCCTTTTGAAATCTCCAAGAAATGCACTCAAGTATTTGAGATCCTCCGTGATCGAGTTACCCAAGCTCTGATCCTACAGTCCTCTATTTGGTCTCAACCCTTTGAGATCATGTGCGATGCATCTGATTTCACTGTAGGAGTGGTACTTGGGCAGAAAATTAATGGGAAACCCATGGTCATATACTACACTAGCAAGACACTTGACGAGGCTCAGCGTACTACACAGTTACTGAGAAAGGCCACTAGCTGTAGTATTTGCCCTAGAAAAGTTCAGATCATATCTTCTGGGTTCCCATCTTATCATTTACTCTGATCACACAGTTGTGAGGCATCTCCTTGCGAAGAAGGACATGAAACCTCGATTAATTTGCTAGATCTTGCTGTTGCAAGAGTTTGACCTCGAGATTCACGATAAAGCGGGAAAATAGAATGTGGTAGTTGAGCACTTGTTCCACCTTCCTTCTGATATTATCGACCCTTCCAGACCCGTTACGGAACATTTTTTGGATGAGCTCCTCCTAACTATCAGTACAAGGCTTCCATGGTTTGCTGATCTAGTAAACTACCTGGCATCACATCAGATCCCGTTCGATTGGCCAAAGGCCAAGAAAGACAAATTGCTTTCCGATGCCAAGTATTACTTCTGGGAGGACCCGTATCTCTTCCGCATCGGTGCTGATCAAATCATTCAATGATGTGTCTCGGAAGTGGAAATTCAGGGCATCTTGTCCTTCTGTCATGACTAGGCATGCGGTGGACACTTCTCTGGTCATAAAACCACAGCTAAAGTCCTCCAGTGTGGCTTCTATTAGCCCACAATTTTCAAAGATGCATACAATCACTATAAGGCATGCACTCATTGTCAGACCTTAGGCAACATGAGCCATCGTGATATGATGCCCTTACAGCCAATTCTCGTATGTGAAATCTTCAACGTATGGGGGATTGATTTCATGGGACCCTTTCCTGTTTTAGATGGCTTCGAGTACATTCTACTCGTTGTTGACTACATGTCCAAATGGATCAAAGCCATTCTGACCCGAACCAATGATCATAAGGTGGTTATCAAATTCATTCATCAGAACATCTTTTCTCAGTTCAGGATTCCACATGCTATAATCTCTGATGGAGGGACCCATTTCACTAATGCTCAGTTCAGGTCACTGATGACCAAATACGGGGTGTCACACCGAATCTTTACTCCTTATCACCCCCAAACTAATGGTCTAGCTGAGCTATCAAATCAAGACATCAAGAAAGTTCTCTAGGTCACTATTCGACTTGACAAGAAAGACTGGTCATCTCGACTTCTAGAAGCTTTGTGGGCTTATAGGACCACCCACAAAACCCAATTAGGTATGTCTCCCTTCAGATTAGTGTACGAGAAGGCATGTACCTCCCCGTCGAATTGGAGCACAAAGCCTATTGGGCAGTACGGACCTACAACCTAGATCTTTCTAAGGCAGGAACCCACAGAAAGCTTCAAATGAGCAAGATCGATGAATTACGCCATGACGTGTATGAGAACTTGTGAATTTGCAAATAGCGGGTTAAGGCCTTTCACGACAAGCACATATCCAGAAAGATCTTTCACCCTAGTCAAAAAGTCCTACTCTTTGATGCCAAACTCAAGCTATTCCCAGGAAAACTCAAATCAAAATGGATCGAACCTTACCTCATACGACGAATCTTCGAAAATGGAGCCATCGAGATCAGTCCACTCAGCCACGATTCAGAACCTTTCATCATGAACAGTTAGAGACTTAAACTATTCATTAAACTTACCGATACAAATTTGGCTGAGGCATCCTTTACCCTCCATTCTCCCTAAGCTCATTGCACCCAGCTGATGGCGTAAAACTCAACGCTTAACGCGAGGCAACCCATCATTTTTGAAAAACTTGAAAACTTTCTTGGCATTCCTATGCTGAAATCATATTGCACTTTAGGGTTCATCCATTAGAACAGCCAACACCACCTCTGGTAACCATACCCAAGCTTGAAATCGTCCGCAACAGTCACCTCGACCCGTTCGCCCACCCAGAACCTGTTCTAATGAATGATCTAAGCTAAACTCAAACCCACCTAATTTACAATGAGGACATTGCAAATCGTAGGCATGGGGGGTTATGAAAGTGCAAAATGTTGTGAAAATCATCTCACAAGAAAAGGTTTCATTAAAAAAAATCACATATTTCAAAAATACCAAAAAAAATGAAAAAAAATCTTGAAAAAGAACAAAAAAATTTGAGAGAAGAGAAAATTTTGAGGCCACACAAATCTTGAGAAAAAAGGGAAAAGTGAAAACTGTCAAAAAGGAGCACAACTTGAAAAAGAAAAAGAGATAATTATTAGTAAGAAATTAAGGAATTAACTTAGTTCTAGACCATAAAAAGAAAATGAAAGGCAAAAAGTGCTAACGAAACACAGAAGAGATTAGTAGGAACACTAATTTTAGGCCTCTTGGGCTATACTCCTAGGCTTAAAAATTCAAGTATCTGCTAAGATATGGATAGTCCACAAGAGGTTGAAGAAAATGCGAAGCTTAAGTATTTGGTCTAAGGCATGGGGAGTATTTGGCCTCGTTAACTGACCTCTAGTTGCGGGACTCGGTAACCTAAGCACCACAATCCACACATAGTCTAGTTCAGTGTGCATAAATATCAAAATCACACAAACGCATTTAAATTATTATGAAAAAGTTGCCTAGATTAGGAGCGGTTGATCAACACAAGTTGATTTGGACGAGTTCTCGACATAGAGAGGCGAGAAATTTCCCTTGAAGATGCGCAATAACATATCATCTCCATAGTGCTTGTCTCCTAGGATATCCATATATCCTACCGGGGCATGTAAGCACCCTGTGCTGGTTCAGATGCCATGGGTGGCATTATCCCGAAATGTCAATTGCTAGGGTCTGGATTTAGCTACAGAATGCCATGGGCGAGATTATCTCAAAATCTCGAAAGCCAGGGTTCTGGGGGTTGCCATGGGCGGTGCTATTCCAAAGCATCGATTGTCAGGGACCCTTCGAGGATTGATGATGGGGACTAGGAATCCGATACAGATCGTGTTGAGAAGCTAATCCGAAGCTAGAAATAAAAAGAAAAGAGTGGGAAAACTCTCCAAACAAGGAAAATTCCTCTATCTCTCTCTTACAAAAAAAATGCACTGCAAACTGAACCAAGGATAACATATGTTACAAGCACAGGTGCTTTAACCGCGGAATCCAACGAACCTTAGGATAGTTCCTGTGGGCCTTAAAAACCTTCGCAGCAGACTAAGCCTAGAGCTGGTCAAGTTCGGATCTTGGTTGGTACTTGAGTACCTCTTGTCCTACCATCGGCATTCTAACATAATCTATAGAAGAAAGCATACAACACAATTTTGAGCATCAAAAAGATTACATGGTCTAGAATCAAAGTTAAAACCTTAAAATTTTGCTAAGGGAGTAGCAAAATCTAGGCATGGGGGTATGATGGGAACACCATCATGAGCCATAACTAGCACATTTTGACCCAATTAAGAGAATAGATGCTCCTACATAACCTACTGAAGGTCTTAATTCACTGCATAACCTTTCCGAGAGTAAAATAAGAAACTAAGGTTAAAATCGTAATTTTACCAATGAAGTACAACAATGGGTTTTCTCAAGGGCTAAACAAAGGTTAAATGGTCTTAATAAGATTACAAGTGGGTTGGATCAGATATAAAAGAGTTTGTGTGTGTCCTATGAATTAAATGACTTCTTGAAACCATAAAACAGACCCACTTGATTAACCAAGGTTCTGGTCAGGATAAAATTCACCTAAACCCTCTAAAAATTATATAAAAATATTCTCTAGGGTTTAGAACCTTTAATTTGGCCATTGAAACCCATCTTGACCTAAAATGGGGTCTTAGACAAATATTTGCCCTAAATTGGGTTTTCACATAAATTTCCTAGTCAAACGGGGTCAAACCCAAAATCCAACTTTACCATTGAATTCCTCAGGTCCAAATTAGGTTTTTATAAAAATTTGAACCCAAGTTGAGTTTACCTTGACCTAGTTTGCAAAAAAGGTCTAGCCTAATTACATTTGTAACCCTATCTTTCAAAAACCCTTACAAACGGCCCCCTAGCTTCTTCATCGCCTTCGTAATTAGGTCCCTCCGCCATTATAGTGGAGGAATCCTACTCCAACAAGCTTTGGAAGGAGGTTTCTCCCTGATTGCTCAGAGGATCTCCTCCAAAATTGGAAGGGAGATTCTCTAAGAAAATCCCTCCAATCTGAACCCATCTTTGACCCCATATTCTTTCGCAATCTCTCAAGCAAACGCATGAGAGACATGCCTATCCTAACAGATTCCTTCTCCGATGAGCTTTCCTTGCTTGGGAAGCTTGCTTCCTAAGCCCTAACCGACCTTCATGGTTCTATTTAAAGAAGCCCAGATCACCCCTACTCCTCCACGCTCGAATTTGGCTACCCCTAATTCATCTCTTCTCCTTACGGTCGTAGGTTCCTCAGCGTTCGGCGACCTCCCTTACTCCTTCTCGTCATTAGACCGCCACACCTGTGGTGGATTCCTCCTCCCTGACTTCAACCGCGTCTCGCTGCACCAGTAGACGCCCTTTCCCCCTTCATCATTGTCCAACCCCCACCAGAGCCACTTTCGTCTCCGACGTCGGCTACACCTTGACCGACGCCACCTCTGCCCCCCTTCGTCTCTTAAAACCCTAGCTAAGTTCTCTCTCCCCTCTATTTTCTTCTCCACTCTCTATTCCCCAAAATTGACTACTGCCAACCTCCATCACATTCATCTCCTTCATCTCTGGCCACCACCTCCAGCGAGGTCGCTCCACCTCCACAAGCCATCCCACCCCTCACCGACAAGCCCATAAGCTTCCCTTCACTCCACTAAACACTTCCCCTCACTTCACACACCACTCCACTCACTCACGCACCTAACTGAACACACACACACCTTCACACCCAATGTGCCCTAGGCACGCTCGCACAGGCGTCCCCATGCCACACCAACCACCGCAGCACATTCACCGTGCTCCAGCAACACTCCCTGAGCGATTTGATGAGGCCGCGAGGGTGTTCTTATGATTTTACATTCAGGCGTCATCCGCCATTGGTGACAGAGCTTGAAGCAAGCTTGAAGCCACACCCAGGCCTTGCTGCTCCAGGTGCTGCTGTCCCAGGTGCGCGGAATTCCCTCGCGCACGTATCTAGGCTCTCAATTCCAGTCGAAGGCCTCCACAGCTGCTACTATTGCCAAGACCATCTCAGCTACAGGCAAGCGAGGAAAGGGTGGGCGGTTAGTCCCACCTCAGAAGTGGACAACCGCCCAAAGTCGCATAAATTGATTTTGTATTAGAGGCTTATCGCCTCCAACACCGAGGGTGAGGTCCTCCTCCCCCCTCTCACGGACTCGTCCGCAGCACTGCCCACGCAAACCTAACCACGACCCGGTTACCTAACCTATTCACTCCTCGCCCACCACCGCACGTCAGTGGGCCTAGTCTCAAGTACGCACCCGACTCGATTACCCGATTGACTGTGTGGCTCTAGGAAAGTGGAACCTAAGAGAGAAAGAAAGGAGAGCTACGTGCAGGTAGGAGTAGGTTTTGCTGCAAGCTAAAGCTAAAGATGAAGAGAAGCTAAGGTAAAGGAAGAAGAAGGAGAAGCTAAGGCAGGAGCTGAAGCTAAGGCTAGAAGAAGGAACAAGCTGAAGGAAGAAGAGAAAGAGAAGGACCTCAGAGAAGAAGAAAAAGCAAAGGTAGAGAAAGAAGAAGAAGAGCAGAAGCAAAGGCAGAGAAAGAAGAAGCAAAGGCAGAGAAAGATCAGACTTTAAGTCGTCTGATCAAAGAATTAGACGACAGATTTTAGCTTCATTGCATATTGAGATATTGAATCATTTGGTGATATTGTAGGAGTATTTGGTGATCTACATCACCATTTTACTCCCATATTTTTGCATTCTCATACTGCTACTATTACAATTCCTTTCAAGTTTAAATTGTGATCCTGATTTCTAAATACCAATTTGCTCCCTGTGTTCGACCTCTGAAATTCTTTCGAGTAGTAAAATTATATCTATTTTGGATGCTTTTTCGGCTGTACTACAACGCAATATTTTTTTTAAACTCGAATCAGCGCTCTCAACAGGGCGCGTCCACCCTAGTTCCCACCTACCTTGGGAGGTGGCTTGCCAGCCTTTAAGAGGTGGCAATATGAGGGAACGTACGGCGCGTCTGCCATAGTTCCCACCAACCATAAGAGGTGGCTTGCCGGCCTTAAGAGGTAGAAATACGAGGGAACATAGGATGCATCTGCCAGAGTTCCTACCAACCTTGAGAGGTGGCTTGCCGACCTTAATTGGCAACAATACGAGGGAAAGTGGGGTGCATCCACCCTAGTTCCCACCTACCGTGAGAGGTAGCTTACCAGCCTTTAAGATGCAGCAATACGAGGGAACATGGGGCGCGTCCACCCTAGTTCCTGCCAACCATGAGAGGTGGCTTGCCAACCTTAAGAGACAACAATACGAGGGAACGTGGGATGCATCCGCCTGAGTTCACTCCAACCATGAAAGGTGTCTTGTCGGCCTTAAGTGGCGGCAATATGAGGGAATGTAGGTCACGTCCGCCTTAGTTCGCACCTACATTGAGAGGTACCTTGCCGACCTTTAAAAGGCGGTAATACGAGGGAATGTGGGGTGCGTCCACCCGAGTTCCCGCCAACCTTGAGAGGGGCTTGCTGACCTTTAAGAGGCGGCAATAAGAAGGAATGTGGGGTGCATTCGCCTGAGTTCCTGCCAACCTTGAGAGATGGCTTGCCGGCCTTAAGAGGAGACAATACGAGGGAACGTGGGGTGCGTTTGCCCAAGTTCCCGCCAACCTTAAGAGGTAACAATACGAGGGAATGTGGGGCGTGTCTGGCCTAGTTCCCACCTACCTTGAGAGGTGGCTTCCCAGTCATAAGAGGTGGTAATATGAGGGAATGTGGGGTGCGTCTGCCTGAGTTCCCGCCACCGTTGAGAGGTGGCTATCTAGGAGACAATGTGGCATAAATGCCTCCCTCTGCGAGTGATGGTAAGCCACTCGGGGGGCAAGTCTTTGTCTGTGACAAGACTTGTTATTGATTGCTGTCAGGATGAGGCAAGGGCTTCTATTGCCGTTGCTAGCATTGATAGGGTTGCCTTTCATCGCGGTGGGGGAGGGGGGGATGTGTGTAGGGGGTATTCAATGCTCGCCATCCATAAGAGGTAGCTTTGTCATTTTAGGAACATGGGGGGGGGGGGGGGATGCCCTAGTTCATGTCAACCCTAGGCGGTAGCTTTTGGGCAAGCTTGTTCTATCTTGAGCGGAGAATGGTAATCCACAGGCCTTGGAGGGTGTCAAGGCTTCCTCCGATCTCGACAAGCTGGTTAGCATCTCTTAGTTCAACCTCTCATAAATAATATTTTAATGATTTTACAAAAATAAAGAAAAAGAAATAAAACATAGAAATAGCATATTTTTCTCAATCATGATATAATTGCAGGCCTCGTGGATTTTCCAAGACAAATGATTAGGAGTGTGAGGACACATCATGTTATAGGTCTTAGGCTTTGTTATGTACGCATTCAAAAGGTTGTAATTTTAATTTTTTTGAGTCTAGAAATACTGTAAAGGGCCCCCAAAAGATAGCATACTCTTAGCTTACTTAGGCTCTCTACACTTAGGAAAAATTAGGAACAAAAACCTAACACAAAACACATATCAGACGTCTAACACACCTGTCAGATGTCTAATATTCAACTTTAAGAGGTATGATCATAGTTCCAGACATCTAATTACCTATAGCATTATCTGCATATTTAGCCTCTATTCGATGCAACCACCAATTAGACATCCATAGGCTTATCCGGACATCCAATACATACCTCAGACATCTTTAAACCTGTCGTTAGACTCTACTTGCTATTTCCTTCAATATTCTACAAGACTAATGGTCAGATACACATTTAGATGCCTGGACATGTCTCTAGACTTCTAATAATGGATCATTACCCAATTACTTTGCGGAGACTTGTCAGAAACCAAATCTCACTTTTTTCATTACCTAAGCAAGCTACTAATCACTTTCCAAACATCTAGGACACTGGGCAGACGTCCACACTAACGTCTGATCCTTAAAATCTAGAACCTTATTTGGATCTAATCAAAACAGGAACAAACCCGCCTATAATTAGATGTCCAATTTTAGTACCAGACGTCTTATAATGGCATATTAGACATCCACCTAGAACCCTATTTAGCTCCAATGAAAACAGCAAGCCTGACTCATAAAATCAGATGTCTATAATTGTAGTTAGACGTCTGACAAGATGTTTGACCTAAAAATTAAATGTCTGATCCTGCTATCAAAATCATAATTACCCTGATTCGAGTTGGATTTCATCCCAATCTCTTGGGACTTGCCTTCAACGGCTAGGAGCCCTCTCCTAAGCCTTCTTGAAGGTTCTAAACTTTCTTATAAATACACTATAACCCCTCTTAGGGAATACACACCTCTTGAGATATAATTCACTTGGATTATTGATAAATGCCAGTTTATCATTACTCTTTCACATTAAAACAATCCTAGCTCTTAGGGTTTTGCTTCGCAAATGGGTTTTTCGGATGCATTTAGTCATAAATTAGGTTAGGCATGCATTGTATTTTTTATTGTCTTTTTAATGTGTTTTTGTGAGTGTTAGGGATGAACAAATTAACAGATCCTTAGAACCCTAGCACTTAGGAAGGCAACAGGTGAAGGAGAAGCTCAAACTAGTTGGAACTCAGCATGATCCAGCTCACCATAGCAGGAATCTAGCTCACTTGGACTAGGGTCAGCTCATCCTAGCTCTATTCAGCTCATCTCAGCTGAATGGCAGCTCAACAGAGCTCATCTCTACTCACCCTAGCTCAGATCCAGCTCAACTTAGCTGAGTCTAGCTCATCTCATCTCCCATAAGTTCACCGGGAGCTCTAGCTAGCTCAATTGAGTTGACTGGGGTTCACCTCAGCTCAAGACTAGCCTAATCCAGCTCCACTCAACTCTAGCCAGCTGAATATGAATTCATTCCAGCTCAGGAAGCTCAAGTTCAACTCTCGAGGACTCAGTTTAGCTCAACTTAGTCGAGCTAAGCTACCTTAGCTGTCTCAACCAGCTCAATCCTCCCCGGGAGCACCAAACCCTGCTCACCTCAGCTCCATTCAACAGAAGCCAACTCACTTTAGCTTGGCTTAGCATCTAGCAAAGAACTAGCAAGCTAAGCCAGCTAGAGTAGCCCCATGTTGACCTCTTCAGTAGCTACCAACTCCAATTCAGCTCCAGACTCTTCATATCCAACTCCTCTCCTCAAACCCTAAGCTCCACATGCCTACTCCTCCACTTCACTACTAGCTAAGCTAGCTTAGCTTAGCTTAGCTTAGCTAGCATCCAGCTCCTTGGCCATCCATAAACCATAACTTAACCTTAGCTAGCTCCATTTACTAAGTAAACTCAAGTCCACCTAGCTAGCTCCACCTCTACTCAAGTTGACGCCACCTTCTTCACCACCCTTCACCCTTCAATCACCACCAAAAGATACCTAGAAGTTGGTGCCAAAACCACCCTAACCACACCCCTTTTTGGTGCCAACTTCATCTCCCATATCCACCCTACACATAATCCTTCCAAGCCACATCCACCTCACCCCCTTCTAGAAGCCTAGAAGTTGGAGCCAACCCATGTCACCTCTCAATAGTTGGCACCACTTTTAGGTGTCCCTTGGCCACCCATAACTACCCTCCTTACATCCCTTAGGTGGCGCCAACTCCCCTAGCCCTAAGATCACCTAACCACCCCCATCTTCCCATCTTAGCCATCCATCTCAAGAGTCACCTTACCCTTCCCATCCTACTGAAAGAGCAATCTTCTTTTTCATTGAAAACTTTAACATAAAATGACATGTCATTGTATGTAATCGCATGGTAGAAAATCACTTTTCAAAAATATTTAATAATTCCAAAACTAACCACGAAGAGTTAGATCATCTCCACAGGGAGGAATTATCCTATTAAAAATGAGTAATGATGCATCAAGTAATCAAGAGTATCAACAGATGTGCATGCTAACTAGTGCTCTCATTTCCAGCATCAATTCTCAATCTAGATAATTAATCAAGAATATAAGGGTGGACATGCAAAATCACCACAATGGAAATACCAAAATTGCTATCTTAGTTCTGACAAGCACCATCAAATTTAATTAAAACAGAACCCACTCCCTATAACCAATACCCCATATTCTATTATTCATGAGAAGAATTCAATTATCTGTGATTTAAATAAACGTGAGGGATATTGATGCAAATCTACCGAAATATAATAAGGAGATAAATAAATGAATAGTATTCTCTACAATGGAATTATTCGTAATTAATAATAAGGGCTTTTACTATAGAGAAACAGGGGAATACTTCCCCTCATGCTCGTGCGAAGAGGAGTCAGCGGATGGTGTGATCGTCGGTGGTGGGTCTCTGAGGTGTGGCCTTCGCGATGGTGGTGACGTGGCAGTCGAAGGTGGCCAGCGGTGGCCAGACGGTGGAGGAGAAGCTCACCGGCGGCGGTTTTCCAACGCGCGTGCATGGGCAGCGGGAGGCGCTGCCACAGGCGTGGGCGAGCACGTGTAGTCGAGGTGAGTCTGGTGGCATCGGCAGTGTAAAGAATGGATGGCTGTGGTGACGAATGCGTGGAAAGGGGTGGCATCAGCATTGGGTTCTTCTCTGTTGGCTAATGGAGAAGACGAAGAGGAGGAGAATGTGCGCGGTCTGCACACACGCACACAAGGGCGCGTGGGAAGTACACGCGGTAGTAGGTGCTACTCCAAGCACTGTGCACGCACGTGGTGTGCTACTGCGGGTGCGGTGAGGGCACTGCACAGTGAGGGTGGTGAGAGGCAGTGCGTGGTGTGCTGCAGGCGGTGAGGGGGCGCGCTTGGTGAAGGCAGCAGCTGGCGGGCGGCACTGCGCGGTGAGGGTGGTGAAGGGATGTGCGGTGGTAGATGCTACGACTATGGCTACATGCAGGTGCGGTGAGGTGGTTTGCGGTGGTGGCCACACGCTGTCACCGTGCGACCATCAAGATGATAAAGGTGGGAGGCAGATGCACAAAGTTTACGGTGTATGCCAATTCCACAATGTATGCCCTCTCCACTATGGGGAAGGTGGAGATGATGAGGGAGGGGATCCCCGCAGGCCTTCTCTTTTATCTCCTCCCCCCCATCCACTCTTACTCCCCAACACAAGTCAAGGGATTTTCAAACCCCTTACTAAAATTGGCTAACGGCTATTTTGGGTTTGTTGAGGCCGGTGGCTGTTGGGGGAGGCTTTGTTGAGGTTGGCCAGCTGTTTGGGGCAGGGGGAAATTCATTTCACTCCCTGGTCTCTTGCAAAATTAATCCTCCTCCTCTCTCACTTTACCGATTATTTGTTAACTCTTAAATTAGCCTGATGGAGTGGATTATGTGGAGGAGATGCATAGGGTGCGCTGTGTGCGAGACCTGCATGAAATATAAAATAATTACATAATAAGTTATAGAATGCAATAGAATAAATGTAAACCTAAGTAATGATGCATGTAATCATTTTATGACCTAATGTGGTTATTAACAAACATAAAATGTAAGAA
This sequence comes from Thalassia testudinum, assembly GCA_037157565.1. Lineage (NCBI taxonomy): Eukaryota > Viridiplantae > Streptophyta > Magnoliopsida > Alismatales > Hydrocharitaceae > Thalassia > Thalassia testudinum. Next base: position 5,729,445 of record JAZHRO010000035.1, on the reverse strand, counting down.
TAGAGTTAACTTAGGCGTAACAATAGTCCATTAAAATGGACTCATCAAATGCTCCCATGCCTAAGATTTGCTAGACCCTAGCAAGAATGAAAAATAAAAGAAGTAATCCAAAGATTTCTTCTTTTCTTATTTCAAACATTTAGAGATCCATATAACTGGGAAGTGATAATAGCCTAGACAACAAATCCAAGTGAAAAGCCAATTCGCATTGGGAGTTCGTACTTCACCCTTGGTAAATATTTCTATCGAGATAGGCAACTACTTCCCTCAGGGATAAAGCAGAAGATAATCTGTAATTTGACCCCAACTTTTGGCTTAGGTAGGAGATATCGAGTTGAATGGGTTTGTATTTGGTGGCACACACTCATCTGGTGCTACATGTAATCTAGTACTACAGACTCTAGATCTCTAAACTATTAACAAGACAACTCGGAGAGAGGCTAAATAACTGTGCTCTCTTGATGTTCCTTGGCGCTCACTCTTTTCTTTCTTTTCTTTTTTTCTCTGAGATCACAAATCTCGCCAGATTTAGTACGTGTACTCACTGTTTGGTGGCCTCACATGGCATTCACACTTCAATTAAAGTCCTAATAACTCTACAGCTAAGTTAGAGTCCTTAGCCAGTATTTGGGCGATCAGAAATACTGAAAGGTAGGTATGGGTCATATTTAGTGGATCGCGATAGGTGTTTTTGTTGCCTCAGAAACAATGTTACGAAGATAAAATTATAAACTTGGGCCCTTTTATTTTTCTTTTCTTTTCTTTCTCTCTTTTCTCTTTTTCTTCTTTTTTATTCTTTATAAATCAACATAACACAATTCAAACTTTTATTTATGAGGAATTATTAGGGATGATGATGGTCAGGAGGATATTGTGTGGCTTATTTGGTGGAAGTGCCTATTCGCAGCACTGGGAAGGAATGGATAGGACAAGCATATTTCTGACCTTTGACACTATTACCCTCCTTTAGTCGAGGACTCTATGAGGGACGGTCGTAACCATCCACCATAGTCATAGCTTTATTAAGACTCAATCTCTGTGTATCTGCCTTATTTGGTGACTCTTAGGAATTCACACAATGTACGCACATAGGAACAGAGAGCGAAAACTATGCCTAACTCTAAAGTATCATCATCTAATTGTCCAAAACTTAAGAGTCTTTGCACTAGACTTAGCGCACCAGTAATCTCTCTACTTTCTTCTCACAAATATGAGGTGGATCTACTAGAATATAGTATGCCCGACTCCCTATTAACTGTCCAAGGGTTCAGTAGACTAAAAATACTTATTGGTTTTCTTCAAAGATCCATAACCTAGTCTACGTGCACGTGAAGTAAATGTACTGGATACTAAACTTAAGAAATAATTTAAGAAGAAAAATCTTTAATGACACCTCCATGACAAAGATATTTTGCTAGGGACTAACCAATTCAGCTCAAGAATTTTTTTTTCTTTTATATGCTAACCTAAATGCATGAATACTTTCTAAAATACAAAATGCACCCCCCATGCCTAAATCCTACAATGTCCTCATTGTAAAATTAAAACAGGGGGAGAAAGGAAGGAAATCACCTGATGACGGTGTTCTTTAGAGCGCTAGGTTGCCTCCCAACAAGCGCTGCATTTTCTGCCAGCAGCCAGACTTATAAAGAACCTGTAAGTCTGGTTCCAGACAGAAAAAGTTAGGCCCTAAAAATATGCATAACAGTGCGGTTCTAGAAAACAGGTAGCCACAGATGTTGGTGAGCTGATGATGCAACATAATCCCAAATTCTCGCCAGAAGATATGAAAGTAGGAAACCTCGTTGGCTACCTGGGGAGGTCTAGGAATAACAAAAGGAATATGAAAAGGGACCTTCCAAAATGGAATAAGTGGAGGATAACAAGGATCCTCCAAAGCAGGATGGGTTTTAAAAGATATAAACATTATTATTTCAAACCCTTGAATGGCGAGACTAAAAGTACAAGCATCAATTCACACCCACCATTCTACCTGAGGATGTACTGCCTGATATGTTCTCCAGAAAGAATGTAAATGAGCAGAGATCTGAGCCAGGGATTAGGTAAGAAATCTACTGGTTGCTTGAGTGATTGGGTGGTAATTATTAAGTCCAAAGAGGGCTTAGGCTGTTTAGGTTCCATTCCCAATAACAATTCATATTTCACATCCTTACCTAGCTTCATTATTTTGTGAATCTCCAACTACTCCTCTACAATAGATGAGTCATGAATAGAATTCAATATCTCATTAGTATACTCATGAATAACATGCTTAGATGACAATTAGGTTTCTTGGGAAGTAGCGAGATCAGAATTATCAGTAAATCCATCCCCGGGTTCTTTCTTGTCAATTACATCCTTTCCAGGGACTTTGTGTGCTACTTCATTATCCTTAATATCTTTAGGAGGATTGTCATCTTTAATGTTATGGAGGAAGCCTATATCACTAAATTCGTTGTTCTTCTTGGGGTATAAATCCTCAATTGATGTATATTGTCCCCAAGAGTCTCCCCTAGGCTTCTCGCTATTGTGTTTGCCTTCCTCCAATATCGACTCCTGATTTTGCGGAGGATGATTCTCAAAATCGAAAGAAGGGAGGAATCCATATTTCACCAGATGATTTATATCCTAAGGGGAAAGTCCTCAAATAACACATAATCTCTCTATGATTCATTCCAGATTTTTAGTTCGGGTTCCTCCATTAGGGCATCCTCGTCCTCTGAAATAGACTCTTTATATCCCTGAGACCTAAATTGATCTAATTCATCCTCCATTCCCTTAGGGTCACTTTCATTGGGTGCATTTAAATCCTCAGAATGTTGAATGGTAGGTGTTGATTCCCTAAGTGGAGGGTCAGGATCAGGCTCACTAAGGGTAGAATGGGATTCCACTAGATAATTAATAGGGCAAGTGATATGAACATTACGACCTTGACCCGAGTTAGTAGGGGTAGGGAAAATACTGTCATTGGGGTCAAGGTCCTCAAGAGGTACCATCTTCCCCTTCTTTTGACTCCAATATAGCTCTAGTGGATAATCAATAGGATCATTCTCCTCTAATGGTTGTGTCTTGTTGGGAGAGTCTAAGTGATAGCTACGTAAAATGGGATCCTTATTGTCGTTGGTTTCCTCAGAATTATTTTCATGATCATGGTCATATGGGTAGGGATCAGAATTACTGGGAAGAGCGTAGCTAAGCTGTCTAATTTCATTATTCAATTATTGACTATTCCTCAACATTTCTCCCATAGATTCCATCATTTCCTTTTGTTTTTTTTGCATTTCTGTTATAAAATAGGAGAGGCTACTTGTTTCAAAAAAAATAGGAGAGGCTACTACTATTCGATTGCGGAGGATAGTTAATCTGAGGCTCTAGTTACCTAGGGGTATCAGTTCAACCTCAATTTGGAGAATCATGAAGGGTGGGAGGGTTGGGTGTTTGCATAGAAGTAGGGATTCCAGGGTTGGAAAATCTCGCTCCTAGGCTCTGCTCAAAAGTGGGAGTTATCAGGCCAATACTCCTAGGATAGGAATATGAATGATCCCATGAATTGTCAATGTACCCATTAAAGGGTGGATACGCTCGAGGCATGAGATCCTGGTTAAAATGATAGGAGTAAGGATAGTCCATTTCTTTCAATTAAACAAGTTAAACTCTCTTAGGATTTAAAAGAATTCAAAACACAAGCAGAAACCTCCTAGAGAGTTCTATCACTGTCAAAATAAATGCAAATCCAGTGGGATCTATTTTTAGTAGATTGTAGGTCTTAGAATTAAATGTTCAGTTGGTGGCCAAACAAGTTTTGCAAGAATTACGCTTCCTAGGCCAACCTTCATTGGTGCCTATAACCTACTCGCAAAGGATGGAAGTCTCAAATCGAGCCCACGCACGAGGAACCGAAGTAACTTGGTGGATAGGCTTGTTGATTTCTGACTAACTTCCCTTGTGGTGCAAAGAGGAGAGGTAGAAATTTATCTAATGACCTTATGTGTGAGGTGCAGTGTCTCAGGTGTACAATCATACGTTCGTGTTTTAAGTTTTGAAATCTCGCAAATAAGATCCTTTTGCACATAATTTTAAGTTGTAGATTTTAAGGTCCAACCTCTTAGTAGTCCCAATTTTTAAAGTGACCACTGAATTAATTCAATTCAAGCACTTTAGTGGTCTTAGATTTAGATTCAACGTAGATGCATGATAGGTAATTGATGATCAAGAAAAAGATGTACCTTACTCTAGCTTTCTTCAATGCAGGATGTTTTCAATACAAAAAGAAAAGCTAGATGCTGCTCATTCAATCCTAGATGGTCGTCCTATAGATATGCAGCTTCTAGCAGGCAGTTCAATTTTTTTTTTTAATAATAATAAACAAACAAACCTAATCTAACTAACTAACCAACATGCAGTTCAAACAATTCGAATAATCCTATAATCTAAATAAATGGGAACACGCTCCCGAAAATACGCTCCCGTATACAAGAGCGATAAAAAATAAAGAAACACTAGGAACACGTTCCCAAAAATACCCGACAAGAGTCCAAAAGACATAAATTAAGTTCTAATGTCTATCTAAACTAAATCTAAACTAAGATCTAATGACTAAATCAAAAAAAGGCTCCTCCATAAGCCTACGTGCATGGGATTAAGGCCCACAAGAATCCGTTGCTGGCCTCCAGGTGGCGTCAAGGTCTACCAAAAAGATCATCTCCACCGTGCACGCCCATCGCGTTCGTTGCATGTTTTTGCATAGAAGAATATCCACAGTTAGTAATTCAAAAAAGCTTTCCAAATAGCATAAAAATAACATAAAATTTCCAAAAAAATTAATAGGCATGTTTCCTCCCCGGCAACGGCACCATTTGAAAGAACGATCTTCATTTTCATTGAAAACTTTAACATAAAATGACATGTCATTGTATGTAATCGCGTGGTAGAAAATCACCTTTCAAAAATATTTAATAATTCCAAAACTAACCATGAAGAGTTAGGTCGTCTCCACAGGGAGGAATTAGCCTATTAAAATTGAGTAATGATGCATCAAGTAATCCGGAATATCAACGGATGTGCATGCTAACTAGTACTCTCATTTCCAGCATCAATTCTCAATCTAGATAATTAATCAAGAATATGAGGGTGCACATGCAAAATCACCACCATGGAAATACGAGAATTGCTATCTTAGTTCTGACAAGCACCATCAAATTTAATTTAAATAGAACCGCTCCCTGTAACCAATACCCCATATTCTTTTGTTCATGAGAAGAATTCAATTGTTCGTGATTCAAACGTGAGTGATATTGATGCAAATCTACCGAAATATAATAAGGAGATAAATAAATGAATAGTATTCTCTACAATGGCATTATTCTTAATTAATAATAGGGGCTTTTAATGTAGAGAAACAGGGGAATACTTCCCCTCGTGCTCACGCAAAGAGGAGTCGGCGGATGGTGAGGTCGCCGATGGTGGCTCTCTAAGGTATGGCCTTCATGATGGTCGTGACGCGACGGCCGGAGGTGGCCAGCGGTGGCCGGACGGTGGAGGAGAAGCTCGCCGGCGGCGGTTTTCCAACACGCGTGCGTGGGCTGCAGGAGGCGCTACCACGGGCGTGGGCGAACACGTGGAGTCGAGGTGAGTCTGGTGGCGTCAACGGTGTGAAGAACGAATGGTTGTGGTGATGGGTGCGTGGAGAGGGGCAGCGTCGACATTGGGTTCTTCTCTGTTGGCTAATGGAGAAGATGAAGAGGAGGAGAACGTGTGTGGTCTGCACACTCGTGCACAAGGGTACGTGGGAAGTATGCACGGTGGCTGGTGCTACTGCAAGTGCTGTGCGCACGCGTGGTGTGTTGCTGTGGGTGCGGTGAGGGCGCTGTGCGGTGAGGGCGGTGAGAGGCGGTGCGTGGTGTGCTGCATGCAGTGAGGGGGCATGCTTGGTGAAGGCAGCGGCTGGCGAGCGACGCTGCGCGGTCAGGGCAATGAAGGGACGTGTGGTGGCAGGTGCTACTACTGTGGCTGCATGCGGGCGCGGTGAGGTGGTTTGCAATGGTGGCCACACGCTGTCACCGTGCAACCATCAAGATGACAAAGGTGGGAGGCAGATGTGCAGAGTTCACGGTGTATGCCAATTCCACAGTGTATGCCCTCTCCACGATGGGGAAGGTGGAGATGATAAGGGAGGGAATCCCCGTAGGCCTTCTCTTTTATCTCCTCCCCCCCATCCACTCTTCCTCCCCTGCGCAAGTCAAGGGATTTTCAAATCCCTTACTAAAATTGGTCGGTGGCTGTTTTGGGTTTGTTGAGGCCGGCAACTATTGGGGGAGGCTTTGTTGAGGCCGGTCGGCTATTTGGGGGAGGGGGAAATTCATTTCACCCCTCTGATCTTTTGTAAAATTAATCCTCCTCTCTCACTTTCCCGATTATTTGTTAACTCTTAAATTAGCCTGATGGAGTGGATTAAGTGGAGGAGATGCATAGGGTGCGCTGTGTGCAAGACCTACATGAAATATAAAATAATTACATAATAAGTTATAGAATGCAATAGAATAAATGTAAATCTAAGTAATGATGCATGCAATCATTTTATGACCTAATGTGATTATTAACAAACATAAAATGTAAGAATAGAGTTAACTTAGGCGTAACAATAGTCCATTAAAATGGACTCATCACATACCCTATAAAAAGACCAACACCCACCACCATACAATCCATCCTTGGCTAGCAAAATACCTCTTATATTCTACCTATAGCTCACGGCCAAGAGAGAAGAAGAAGAAGAAGAAGATTAAGGGGACACTCTATCCCCTTGGTGCCTTCCCCTCTTCCCTTCTCTCTTCTGCCCAAGCCAGCCAAAGGAGAAGCCAGGCATGGAAGACCTTTGGAGGAGGTCTTGAGGGTGGAATACAACCATCCTTGGAGGAGAGTTTAGAGGTGGTCCATGCCACCTTGGAGGAAAGCCTTGGCACGCCCCCCTACTTCAAGGTTTGCCAAGGAAGCTACACCTTGAAGAATTTTACAAGGAGAAGGAGGAGCTCTTCTTGATTGCAGGAGCAGCCACAATTGGAGCAAGAGCCCCGCCATCTTCACCATCATTTCAGAGGATTTTTTTTGTTTTCATTACATGCATTTTTAATTCTAGTAGTTTAAGCATTCTTCTACTAGATTTTTGTAAGACAATTCCTCAATTTTATATAAGTTGCCTTCATTAGATTTTTTTTGTCTTGATTGAAATTTAAATTTCCCTTTTATGCACTCACTTCCCTCCCTCTCTAATTACCCTAGGCCTTCACGTGCCTAGGGTGAGCTTAGAAGGAAGGTAGCTCTTGTCACCTAGGGTTACTATTAGGAGTAGTTTTCATCAATTCGAAATCCTTGTTATTTCAAATACAAAACAAAAAAAAATGATATATTGAAAAGACCAAAATGAAAGTTGTGATTTATTTTCTAAGCAAGAGATTTGATTTGCAAGCATATTACCTCCTTAGACGACCCTAGATACTCCCCTATATAGGTTATAAATTTTAAAAGAGTATGCGATTTCGCGTATTATGACTTTAAAATCCCGTTTTTCTAAATCACGCCAAATTTTGCATCAACTATCACTTGCTCACTTGCTCATTACTTCCTTTGCCCTTGTGTTGTGCAATCATTCTGTTTGGGGCAAACCAACACTCCCACTGTGCTACAGTTTGTCATCTTCAGGGAGTTTCCTTCACCCTTAGTAGATAAGAAAATTATTCATATTTTGAGGTGCTTTATAGGGTGTATTTTACATTTCCTTTTACTTGATTGTTGTAGTTGGGTATCCGACCTATCAGATCCCTGTCTCTTCACTATGAAGGAAGAAACCTCTGTTTAGGGATTGGAGGTCGAATTTGTAATTGAGGTACACTACCCTCGTTGAAGTAGCGTGGTTAGCGGATTGATCACTTTGTGATCGTAAATCCTAAGTCAAGGGATTGGCTTAGGTGGTGGTATTCACCGGGTTTGGGTTTCCACCTAAAAAATCTTGTGCCTCCTTTTTGTGATTGTATTTCATCTTGCAATTATTTTTTAAAATTCACTATTCATCCCCCTCTCAGGCTAGTCGGGTTCACCTCCTGCTGGATTGCCTGGACTTGGTTTCCTTTTCTTCCCCCTTGTCTAGGCTCCCTAAGTTGCTCCGACTCGATCCTTAGGAGTTTTGCACTCGGCATCTAAAGAGGTGTGTCTCATCACTGCTAAAATGCCCAAGCTAAGCTAGAAACTAGGTTAAACACTACATAATTTACACAAGAAATGGGCTAAGTGTGAGAAATAACATAATTGACCTAAACTAGCAAATCAATGTTAAAAATGCATAATTAGGTCATAAAGTTGGATATTCTATTCAAAAATGTAATTTAATGATTCAATTGTAAATTGAACACTTATTTGGGTTCAAAAGTTCAAATTAAAAATAAAATCAACTTCCTAAATGTTCAATTGAGCTTCAATAAAAACTTGGTTACATTTGGACATCAATAGGACCCTACTTTCAGTATATTACAATTAGGTCCTTCATCCTATACATTTAAGTAAGCTAAGAAGTCTCAAGGACCATTTTGAAAATCATCGGGGGCCTCTTTGCAAATCACAGGGACCGCTCAACATCAATTCCTCACCACTTTTGGACCTGCGAGTAATCTTTCTACCATTTCAATTTAAGGGTCTCCTCTCAATTTCTCCTTCAAACCTGAGGCTGTGGTCTACTATAGTAGCCAAAGAACACAAGGCTCTGCAGCCGTTGATCCCATGCAGCTTCAATCCTACGACCGATTCCAATCAAAGCTTCCCACACCTTTGTGCGGAGGACCATTGCCTCACTAAGATCCCATCAAAAGGTTGGATTTCAACCTGAAGCTTCCCGTGCATCATCCCTTTCATCTCCGCCGTGAATGCCCTAAATGCCTAATCACACCCCCACGGTGACTCGATCGCCCAAATCACCTACTTAAGCTGCTCCTTGGGGTCGCGCGCACACTATCAGCTCCCTTCTACTTTCTTGAGCCAATCCATTCATCCTCTCCAGTCCCTCTCCTCACAAAACCTCGCTCCACTACTGCGACAGTGTGAATTCCACCTCCTGTGATCTCTCCTGGCTGCTAAGGACTTCGTAGCACCCCAGGGTGACTCTGAGCTCCACTAGAGAGCTTTCCCTCAGCCAAAGATTCTCCCCCATTCGTCGCAGCAGCCACCAGCTGTAGGTCTCCTTCAAAGGTCCCATTCTTCTGTTAGTTAGGTTTTGATTTCTTTCTAGGTTAGTGTAATATTTGTTAGTGTAGTTAGGAGTAGAATAGTATAGATCCATTTCACCCTCTCTGATCAATTCAGATCAGAGAGGTGTTTTCACGCTTTTGCCTCAACTCATACGTCTCCCTAATCATCCCACGACCATTTTCTCTAATTTTCTCGCATTTTATTCATTGTTCACCCCTCCATTAAGGTCAAATTCAAATCAGAAGTCTTGGCTTCTAGATCTGAATTTACACCAAAAATCCACTTGGGGGGTCTCCCATTCATTCAAGAAATTCACAGACCCCCTTATCTAGTTGTGATTGCCTTGAATTGCTCAATTTCTTTCAGATTTATTTTTCATGCTTAATCTCATGATTTGGAGTTCATTTGGTTTTAATTGGATTCAATAGAGCTATTTGAGGTTTTAATTGTTTAATTAAGTGTATTGCAATGTATCATATGTGTTTTAATTCGGATTTGAATCGTAGATGAGCTTATGCCCAATTAGAGCATTATTTTGGGTAGCCATGGCCAAGGATAATCCACTATATGGATTAGAGGTCATAGCCATGACCAACTGATTAAAGGATCATTTAGGACACTTGTACACTAATTAATAGTGTGTAGGTGTTCTTCAAGATTTTATCTTCATGGTGATCATATATTAAAAAGCTCAAATCAGGGCAACGTTAATTTTTCATCAAAGAGATTTTCAGTATGCAATTTTATGTTTAACTAAGATGTTTGAAGGTTTTACCATGGATTTTAAGTCAAATGGGAAGTGGATTCACTGTTAATCTAATCCTTCTCTCTCTTGTTGTCTATGATAAAGAGAATAGATTGGATTAAAATGTCTTGAATTTTATAATTCAAGGATTGATTTTCAGACTTTGATGCAAAAGGGTTTGCACTAATTTTTAGTGATTTTAAATGAATCCTAAGATGGAAATGTTTTTTATTGTATTCAAAGTTTTTAGATTGGGTCTGAGAGTGGATTTGGATTAAATCATAGCATCAGCAACAACTGCTGCTAATCACAACTACTAAAACAGCAGCAGCTGCTGAGTTTCATTAGTAGCAGCTACATAAGTTGCTACATTTTTTGGTAGCTAATCAGCTGTTGATTTGAGCAACTACATCAGTGTTTGCTATTGGAAAAATAGTAGCAGCAACTTGATCCATTGCTGATTTGAGTAGCAACACTTGAGCTGCTATTATGAGCATCAGTACCTCTAAGTTCCATGGATTTTGGATGATTTCAAAGACTTAAGGAAGCTGTCATGTTGTCAAGTGTTAGAAATTAATGTACAAGAATTCATGTACTTGAGAGTGATTTAAATTCAATTAGAATTGCCTATACATTTGATTTGACGTCTTTATCAGCTATTTTTCAATGATTAACTATCCAAATATAATTATGAATGAGAATTGAATTTAAATTACGTTTAAGTGATTAAACATCTATTATGTGAAGTGCTAGACATGTTTGACTGTTTAAGTAGAATTCTAGGGCTTAGAAATGCTTTTAGAGGCCTTAGGTTCATTTCTAAACACCCTTTAAGGCCTAGACTTGACTCAACATGTAAATAAGTAAAATGCATAAAAAATTCACAAAAAAAATAAAATAAACCTATCTTGAGTGAGATCAGGTATTTTTCTAGCTATTTGCCAAGTTTCAAAGTAATCTGAACCCTTGGCTTGGTAGAACATATAGTTCACAGTTCAATATACTTTAGAATTTAATAAAAGACTTAAGTTCAAAAAGATCAAAAAGAACTTCTTCTCTCTCATCTCACTCTATCTATCTCATCCTCTATATCTATTATATATATATATATAAACTATAAAAATTAGAAAATCATCAAAAATCCCAAAAATACCTTGTATAGTGTGTTAATACTGGTGAATATAATTTAATACTAAGCTATGTGTTTATATTGTAAAATATGCGAATAATGTGTATAAATAAATTATGCATGTATTCTATATATTAAATTAAATACTTAGAAGGATTTATTTTATATATATAACTTTATTGTATTATTGTATATTAATTTATATTAACTTAAATGCATATTCACTTAAGTAATTATACAAACTTATACATATGTACATAATTATATCTAATACTGTACATACATATTTAACTAAGTAATATATATTGCATAGTTTCTGTAAATTAACTTAATTAAGTAATTATAGTAGGAAATTAAATTATTAACTTAAAATAAAATAAATTAGTAATTTAAGTTAATACTGAAGTAATTTGTAATGTATACTTGTATAGTATTGTTTTAAGTATATTGAACCTATTTATACTGTATTTGTACTATACTACAGTATTTATAAATTATTTATGTACATAACTATCTAAAACGTGTATTTAAATGTAAATAAATTAAAATAAAGTCTATAAAATAAATTTAAAATGTATAATAAATACACTAGTATGTTAATTAACTATTTACCAAGTCAATTGCATTATTAATTAACTAATTTGAACTCTAATTAACGAATTATGCCTTAATTTAACATGTACACAATAGCAACTTGAGGTAATTTTTAAATATAACTAATTAATTTATTTTACTAAATTAACTATATAATTATGTAGCCCTATATAAGAGATTTCTAATTGTATATTTTAATTAGAAATTGAAACTAATTATAATCCTCATATCGAGGGCCAAATCCTCGAATTTTGCACTCAAGCGGATGTTGCATAGCGCACAAATCTCTACCGCAATAGTGCCACATCATGTAGCACAAAGTAATTGAAGTGGCATAAAACGTTATTGTGACCTAGCGCTTCAATTATCAGTGCTCGATGCACATATAACCCATTACCCTCCAATGACATGAAACGAGTATATATTGAGCATATGAACAATGGTTGGCCGAGGGATACGCACTGTAGCTAAGCCCATATTGGGCCTGTAACGACCCAGTTCCCGAGTCCCTACGAGACACGAGAACCGGACCGACTCGACTAATCCCAAGACCCAGTCGTCCAACGAGGAAGTAACCAAAAGACAGTAAAATAAACCACATTCAGCATGAATATAACTAACAGTAAGGAAAGTACAGCAGTAAGGAAAGAAACTACTACAGTAGGCACCACCACAACAGTAAAACAACATTTATCATATAACAAAAACTGCAGGTAAAGAAGGTACAGCGGAAACAAAACTACTCACTAGAACAGAAACAAAAGAAGGTACAAAGCTGTGGCAACTCTACTGGACCCTACTCGGCCCAGCGTCCTCTGCAGCCGCCGACCCTGGCTGCTCAACACCTGGTCCTGAAAAAGGTAACGAGTGTAACACGTCAGCAAAACGCTAAGTAGAGTGGCAAACTAACTAAAGGCAACAGTAGAGTGTACAGTAGCTGTTATGTTCTATTACTTCCTTTTATTTACATCTTTCAATTTTTCTCACTATTTCATTTACTTCTCAGATCCTTTACTTGATCTCGGATGTCCTCGTGGGACGATCTTGATTGCAGTCTTTTCCAAAAGTAGAAGTAGCACGTGGTGCTCTCCTGGCCGGGAGAGTCCCTCGTGGTGATCCTACCCTCAGTCAACCGCCCCAAGGTCACTGACAGACGTAACGGTGACTACGGCACGCGCGATAAACGCACAGGTAGCTAGCCCGTACTGGCACGCGGTCAGTCGTTTCCGTTAACGGGTGCGCCCAAAGCACAGCACGGAACCAGGGCAGAGCCCTCTCAGTAACAGGGGTCCAACCCCTCCACAGTAACCAAACCGGGGCCTTGCCCCTCCACAGTCCGCGCACCCTCGCCTGACTACCCTGGTTTGCCCTAGTGGGCCTAACAAGTCGGTGAAGGAGGCTAGCAGAACCCCGGGGCCCGTGGGGTAGCTAGTACTCTCCTAACACTACTAGCTCTCCTCGGTACTACGTACACGAGGGCCAACAAGTCGGTACAGAGCGGCCAAGCCTAACCCCGGGTCCCTGGGGCGGCTGGCCCCACTCTGCACTAAAACAGGTACAGGTACTTCCCTTGGTACTGCGTACCCAAGAGACAGTACAAACTACATCTCAGTTCCATTCCTTTTCTTTCCAGGAGTTCCACTCCTAATTCCCCGTAGGGTTCCAGCCCTTTATCTCAGAACATCATATGTTTCACTTTCCAGATTCACGTTCTCAATTTCCATGATCTCAAACATGTTTCTTTGTTCATAACAGGCAGCTGTTAATTAATTTCACAGGTAGCTTATATATTCCTTTCCATTTTTCCAAGACTGCAGTAATATACATTCCACTAGTTTTTCCATCCTAGGATTCATGCCATATCCTAGGATCTATCATACAATCTAGTTTTCCGGCCCTAGGATTCATGCAACACCTAGGAGCTATCATTCCATACATTTCTCATTCCTAGGATTCATGCAATGCCCTAGGTTCTAGTTATGATTCCATACTTTAACAGATTTTTTTAATACTTAAAACCACTCTACCAGGTACAACGGGAGTAATGGGGGCGTGGTCGGGAATCCCGCGCGCCTCCGCGACTCTCAAGACGGCAACCGAACGAGGTCCTATCACAAGGATCAAACACAAGGAGTGTCTCAAAACAGTGTATAGCTACTGTAGGCGGGTAGAGGAATAAATTCTGAAACGAACGCAACTCGAATCGCGGAAAGCGGAGCCCAAACGAGCCCTAACGGGTCGAGAAAGACAATACTGTGCAAAATCAGACGTCTGGAACTCCTTCCAGACGTCTTAAACGGTGGATCAGAGAATTACCTGTTCGGCTTGGTTCCCCGGACGTCCAGAAGTCTGTGGGGACGTCTCTCCTAGATCCCAGACGTCCGATGGTCTCTCCGGACGTCTGGAGGTCACTCCCGTCGTCTGGTACAACTTCCAGACGTCTGATTCGCAAAGGATGACGAATCCGAACACCTGCGCACAGCCAACCCTCCTCCCTCAGTACGGTCAGTCGACAAAAAGAAGGAGAAAGCGGAACTCACCTTTCAGACGTCTGTATGATCTCACAGACGTCGACCTTGTCGTCTGGATATCAGTCCAGACGTCTGATTCTGGAGATTTTTCCAGAATCAGAACCTCGCTCGGCCTCCGCTCGCGACGCCGCCCGCGTCGCACCTCGTGCGTCTGCTGCTCCGCCCGCAGCAGGTCCCTCTCCGCGACGCTCTGCGCCCCCTGCGCCCTTCGCCGGCCGGCCAAGCCGCTCCCGGCGAGCTCGCCCTCACGGCAGAGCCCCGCCCTCGCACGCCGCAGCTCCTCCGCGCCTACTGCGGCCGCCGCTGCCGCTGCGCCCTCGCGTCCGCTCGCTCTCGCGCACAGGCAGGAGAGAAGGAGGAAGATGGTGGATACGGGAGGGGAGGCGCGCCCCCTCCCCCTTTTAACGCCGCGCGGAGAGGAGGGAGAGACGGCCGCAGTCGCCTGCAGCCGCAGAGAAGATGCGGATCGCAGGTCTGCGCGCACAGGCGCGCAGACGAATATCCCGTGCGAGCATAACTGTTCGCCAGACGTCTGTAAACTATCCCGGACGTCTGGTCAGACGTCCGGATGTGATCCCAGACGTCTTTACAGACGTCTGGGCCACCTCCCAGACGTCTTAAAAGACTTCTGGGCACGCGCTCGTTACAATATAACAAACTCAAAGGAAGTTTCGTCCCCGAAACTTGCGCCAACTAGGGTGCGGAAAAAGGATGTCCAAATAACCATAACAAACTCAAAGAGGACCGAAGCCGGTCCGAAAAGACGTACCCGCGAAAAGCTCTGGGTACCGCTCCCGCATTGCCGCCTCAGGCTCCCAGGTAGCCTCCTCGTACCGCTGGCTCCTCCACAAAACCTTTACCAGGGGTACTTGCTTTCGTCTCAACCTGTGGACGGCTCGGTCTAGGATCTGCACTGGCCGCTCGGGGTAGGTCAGGTCGTCGCTCACCTCGACGCTCTCGTGACTCAGTACGTGGCTGGGATCGGCTACGTACTTCCTGAGGTTGGACACGTGGAACACGTCGTGCACACCAGAAAGCTGCGGGGGAAGGGCAAGTCTGTAAGCAACGGGTCCAACCCGCTCCAGGACCTCGAAGGGCCCCACGAACCTCGGCGCGAGCTTCCCTCTCACCCCAAACCGCTGTAAGCCCTTCATGGGCGAAACACGAAGAAAGACGTGGTCCCCAACCTCGAACTGCACCTCTCTGCGTCTGCGATCTGCGTAGCTCTTCTGTCTGCTCCTGACAGTGCGGAGTCGTCTGTGGATCTGTTCAACTACCTCCTGACTCTGCCGGATCAACCTGGGGCCAACCTCCCACTTGGTCCCCACCTCAACCCAACTCAAGGGTGCCGTGCATTTTCGTCCGTACAGAGCCTCGTAGGGAGCCATGCCGATGCTCGAGTGATAACTGTTGTTGTATGCAAACTCTGCCAGGGGCAGGTGCTCCTCCCAAGAGCCCCTCCAGTCTAGTACACAGGCACGCAAAAGATCCTCAAGTGTCTGTATCGTGCGTTCCGACTGTCCGTCCGTCTGGGGGTGGTAAGCCGTGCTAAACCTCAACCTCGTCCCCAAAGCCTGCTGAAACTCAGCCCAAAACTGGGACGTAAAGCGGGTATCCCGGTCGGATACGATCTCCCTCGGAACTCCGTGTAGTCGCACCACATCACGGATATACCTCTCTGCCAACTGTGCTGGTCCCAAAGTGACTCGGATCGGCAAGAATCGTGCCGTCTTCGTCAACCTATCCACTATTACCCAGACCGCGTCGTGTCCTCGCTGGGTAACAGGTAAGCCCACCACCAAGTCCATGGTGATGCTCTCCCACTTCCACTCTGGCACTGGAAGCGGCTGAAGCGGCCCTGCAGGCCTCTGATGCTCTGCTTTCACCTGCTGGCACACTAAGCACTGTTGCACGAACTCACCCACATCCCGCTTCATCCCTCTCCACCAGAACTCGCGTCTCAAGTCATGGTACATTTTCGTGTTTCCGGGATGTATGGTGAATCTGGAACCGTGTGCCTCCGTCAGGAGCTCTCTCAACAGCTCCTCGTCTCTGGGGACGCACAGCCGTCCCCTCAAGCGTAACACCTGGTCTGTGAAAGAGAAGTCCCCTGGGTCCCCTGACAGTACTCTGTCGCGCAAAGACTGCAAGTACGGATCGGCCATCTGTCCCGTGATGATGCGGTCTATCAACTCTGGTCTGGTCTGCCGTGTCACCGTCACTGCCCCACAGTACCCTCGTAACTCTAGAGGTCACCAACTGCCCACCTCCTCCAAAAGGCTCCAACTCTGTAACTGTAGACTGGCCAAGCGTGCGGGCGCCTTACGGCTCAAGGCGTCAGCCACCACATTGGCCTTTCCCGGGTGGTAGGAGATGCTGCAGTCGTAGTCCTTCAGGAGCTCCAACCAACGTCTCTGTCTCATGTTGAGCTCCTTCTGGTCAAAAAGATATCTGAGGCTCTTGTGATCTGTAAAAATCTCGAAGGTCTCACCGTACAAGTAGTGCCTCCATGTCTTCAGCGCGAAGACAACAACTGCCAACTCTAGGTCGTGGGTAGGGTAGGTATGTTCATGGGGCTTCAGTTGCCGCGAAGCGTAAGCGACCACGTGACCCCTCTGCATGAGCACACCTCCTAACCCCTGCAAGGAAGCGTCCGTGTACACAACGAACCCGCCACTACTGTCAGGAATGGTGAGCACGGGAGCCGAGGTCAACCTCTCCTTCAGCTCCAGAAAACACGCCTCACAGGCGTCTGTCCAAGTGAAAGGCACATCCTTCCGAGTCAACTGTGTCATAGGACGTGCAATCTGCGAAAACCCTCTGATGAACCGTCTGTAGTAACCTGCCAGTCCCAGGAAACTGCGAATCTCAGTGACTGAACGCGGTCTCTCCCACCTGAGCACTGCCTCGACCTTGGCGGGATCCACCGCCAGGCCGTCTCCAGAGATCACATGACCCAAAAAGGTCACCTCCCTCAACCAGAACTCGCACTTGCTGTATTTGGCGTACAGCCTGCGTCGTCTCAGAGTGTCCAGAACCATCCGCAAGTGCTGTCCGTGCTGCGTCCGATCTCTAGAATAGATGAGTACATCATCTATGAAAACCACCACAAACTGGTCCAAGTACGGTCTGAACACCCGGTTCATCAGGTCCATGAAAGCAGCGGGGGCATTGGTCAGCCCAAACGGCATGACCAAAAACTCGTAGTGTCCGTACCGGGTGCGGAAAGCTGTCTTGGAGACGTCGGTCTCCCTGATCCTCAATTGGTGGTATCCAGACCTCAAGTCGATCTTGGAAAACACCGTGGCACCCCGCAACTGGTCAAACAAATCGTCAATCCTCGGCAGCGGATATCTGTTCCTGATGGTGACCCTATTCAGCTGTCGGTAGTCCACACAAAGGCGTAGGGTCCCATCCTTCTTCTTTACAAACAGTACCGGGGCTCCCCAGGGAGACGCACTGGGCCTCACGAAACCCTTCTCCAAAAGGTCCTGCAACTGAGACTTGAGCTCTCGCAGCTCAAGCGGTGCCATCCTGTATGGCGCGGTGGAGATGGGGCTGGTCCCTGGTACTAGTGAGATCTCAAACTCGATCTCACGCTCGGGCAGTAGTCCTGGTAACTCGTCTGGAAACACGTCGGGGTACTCTCTGACCACCGGGATGCTCTGGAAGTCTGCCACGGGGCTGTGCTCTGCCACCACACAAGCTAAGAAGCCCTCACACCCCTGACTCAAAAGTCTCGCCGCCCGAAGTGCCGAAATGCACCTGAAACCTCCGTCCACTGGCTGCCCGTGAAACTCGAAGGAAGGCAACTCCGGAATGGAGAAGACAATCTTCCTCTCAAAGCAGTCTACCAATGCGTGGTAAGCGGACAGCCAATCCATCCCCAGGATCACCCCAAAGTCCTCCATCTGTATCATAATCAGGTCAGCTGGCAGGCTGTGTCCCCCGATGCTGACCCCGCAACCCGTGTACACCTCCTCAGCTACAAACAGCTGACCACTCGGACCTCTGATTACGAACGGGTTCTCTAACAATGTATAATCCTGGTCCAAACTAACTGCGAAACTGTCTGCGACAAACGAGTGCGTAGCACCGGAATCGAAAAGCGTGTACACGAGTCTGCCAGAAACTGAAACCATACCTGCTACCACGGATCCCGAAGCTCTGGCGTCCCTGTGTGTTAGGGCGTTGATACGCCCCTCAGCTCTAGGTGCGGACGAAGCAGCCACACTCTGCGTCGGACGGGTAGGTGCTGGCCGGTACCCTCCTCGCGACTGCGGTCCTCCTCCTCGTGCCTGGGAACCGCGGCCTCCTGCGCGCCCTCCAGTGCTCTGCGCGGGAAGTATCTGCTGACCTCCTACCCTAGATGGGCAGTCCCTCCTGACGTGGCCCGGCTGGCCACACTGGTAGCAGAGGGGAACCCGACTCCCGCCCTCAGTGAGTCCCTGCTGTCGGTTAGGCGGGGGTTCGGTGCTGGCGACTGGCCCCTGTCGAGGGCCCCCAAAGGCCACTGATGGCCCTGCACAACGTGACGGCTCTCCTGTGGACGCCACGTGTCTCCGTTCTCGCCGGCCCTGTGAGAAGTCTGGCTGAAAGGGCCTCTTCCGCCCGCCGTCGGTCTCTCGCGCGGACGGGTTGGTCTCCTCGTAAGTCATGGCTGCCTCTACCACTCTCGAAAACGTCGGCAGCTTCAAGGGTTTGACATACCCCCGGATCGCAGGCCGGAGCCCCTCGGTGAACCTCCAAAGGCGCTCCTCCTCAGTGGCTACCGCTGTCGCTGCAAAGCGGGACAGCTTCAAGAAACGCGTGCGGTACGCGCTCACGGTCATCGTCCCTTGGCGGAGAGTGTGGAACTCCCGCCTCCTCTGGTCCTGCCACGTCTGGGGAAAGTACTGCTCGCAGAAGAGGGTGACGAACTGGTCCCACGTCGGCTCGTCCCTCTCCTGTCCCCGGACCGCCCTCCACCACCGGTGTGCCGCACTCTCCAGCTGGTACGTGGCAAAGGCCACGCGGCACTCCACCGGGGGGCGAAGGGTGTCGAAGATCTTCTCCAGCTGCTCAAGCCAATCCTCTGCCTCGGTCGGGTCCTCATCCCCCTTGAAGGAGGGGGGCTTCAGCTTCCGGAACTGTCCGAAAAGCTCGAAGTGGTGCTGTAGGGGAGGTGCTGGTGCACCTCCAGGCGAAGGTGTCTCGTGTACAGAAGTGTCGAAGGAAGGTGGGGGCGGCAGGGGCCCATCCCCTCCCTCGTGTCCAGCGCCGCGTCCGTCGCGTGGCCCCACAGAGGACTCCCCCTCTGCAACCCCAGGAGGAGGTGCTCGGGGCGGTGGGTGGAGCTCCTCTCGTACAATATCCCGTATCAGTCTGGCGAGGTCCTGGGCCTGGATGCCAGGGAGTGGTGGCTGGTCCACTGAGACATCAACAACAGCACGTCCACCTCGCCGACCTCGCCCTCGGCCGCGCCCACGGCTAGTCTCGCCAGTCCCACGACGAGGCATCTCCTGCAAGGAGACGCGAAACAAAACGGAAACGTCAAAACAGACGGTACCTAACAACACTTCTAAGAGCTCAAGTCAAGAGATATGTTGTGGTGGCTACTCTAGCTATAAACATGTGAATTGGTTATTTTCCAGTCAATTGATTCACTTCTCGGGACGACCTTGCTCTGATACCATCTTGTAACGACCCGGTTCCCGAGTCCCTACGAGACACGAGAACCGGACCGACTCGACTAATCCCAAGACCCAGTCGTCCAACGAGGAAGTAACCAAAAGACAGTAAAATAAATCACATTCAGCATGAATATAACTAACAGTAAGGAAAGTACAGCAGTAAGGAAAGAAACTACTACAGTAGGCACCACCACAACAGTAAAACAACATTTATCATATAACAAAAACTGCAGGTAAAGAAGGTACAGCGGAAACAAAACTACTCACTAGAACAGAAACAAAAGAAGGTACAAAGCTGTGGCAACTCTACTGGACCCTACTCGGCCCAGCGTCCTCTGCAGCCGCCGACCCTGGCTGCTCAACACCTGGTCCTGAAAAAGGTAACGAGTGTAACACGTCAGCAAAACGCTGAGTAGAGTGGCAAACTAACTAAAGGCAACAGTAGAGTGTACAGTAGCTGTTATGTTCTATTACTTCCTTTTATTTACATCTTTCAATTTTTCTCACTATTTCATTTACTTCTCAGATCCTTTACTTGATCTCGGATGTCCTCGTGGGACGATCTTGATTGCAGTCTTTTCCAAAAGTAGAAGTAGCACGTGGTGCTCTCCTGGCCGGGAGAGTCCCTCGTGGTGATCCTACCCTCAGTCAACCGCCCCAAGGTCACTGACAGACGTAACGGTGACTACGGCACGCGCGATAAACGCACAGGTAGCTAGCCCGTACTGGCACGCGGTCAGTCGTTTCCGTTAACGGGTGCTCCCAAAGCACAGCACGGAACCAGGGCAGAGCCCTCTCAGTAACAGGGGTCCAACCCCTCCACAGTAACCAAACCGGGGCCTTGCCCCTCCACAGTCCGCGCACCCTCGCCTGACTACCCTGGTTTGCCCTAGTGGGCCTAACAAGTCGGTGAAGGAGGCTAGCAGAACCCCGGGGCCCGTGGGGTAGCTAGTACTCTCCTAACACTACTAGCTCTCCTCGGTACTACGTACACGAGGGCCAACAAGTCGGTACAGAGCGGCCAAGCCTAACCCCGGGTCCCTGGGGCGGCTGGCCCCACTCTGCACTAAAACAGGTACAGGTACTTCCCTTGGTACTGCGTACCCAAGAGACAGTACAAGCTACATCTCAGTTCCATTCCTTTTCTTTCCAGGAGTTCCACTCCTAATTCCCCGTAGGGTTCCAGCCCTTTATCTCAGAACATCATATGTTTCACTTTCCAGATTCACGTTCTCAATTTCCATGATCTCAAACATGTTTCTTTGTTCATAACAGGCAGCTGTTAATTAATTTCACAGGCAGCTTATATATTCCTTTCCATTTTTCCAAGACTGCAGTAATATACATTCCACTAGTTTTTCCATCTTAGGATTCATGCCATATCCTAGGATCTATCATACAATCTAGTTTTCCGGCCCTAGGATTCATGCAACACCTAGGAGCTATCATTCCATACATTTCTCATTCCTAGGATTCATGCAATGCCCTAGGTTCTAGTTATGATTCCATACTTTAACAGATTTTTTTAATACTTAAAACCACTCTACCAGGTACAACGGGAGTAATGGGGGCGTGGTCGGGAATCCCGCGCGCCTCCGCGACTCTCAAGACGGCAACCGAACGAGGTCCTATCACAAGGATCAAACACAAGGAGTGTCTCAAAACAGTGTATAGCTACTGTAGGCGGGTAGAGGAATAAATTCTGAAACGAACGCAACTCGAATCGCGGAAAACGAAGCCCAAACGGGCCCTAACAGGTCGAGAAAGACAATACTGTGCAAAATCAGACGTCTGGAACTCCTTCCAGACGTCTTAAACGGTGGATCAGAGAATTACCTGTTCGGCTTGGTTCCCCGGACGTCCAAAAGTCTGTGGGGACGTCTCTCCTAGATCCCAGACGTCCGATGGTCTCTCCGGACGTCTGGAGGTCACTCCCGTCGTCTGGTACAACTTCCAGACGTCTGATTCGCAAAGGATGACGAATCCGAACACCTGCGCACAGCCAACCCTCCTCCCTCAGTACGGTCAGTCCACAAAAAGAAGGAGAAAGCGGAACTCACCTTTCAGACGTCTGTATGATCTCACAGACGTCGACCTTGTCGTCTGGATATCAGTCCAGACGTCTGATTCTGGAGATTTTTCCAGAATCAGAACCTCGCTCGGCCTCCGCTCGCGACGCCGCCCGCGTCGCACCTCGTGCGTCTGCTGCTCCGCCCGCAGCAGGTCCCTCTCCACGACGCTCTGCGCCCCCTGCGCCCTTCGCCGGCCGGCCAAGCCGCTCCCGGCGAGCTCGCCCTCACGGCAGAGCCCCGCCCTCGCACGCCGCAGCTCCTCCGCGCCTACTGCGGCCGCCGCTGCCGCTGCGCCCTCGCGTCCGCTCGCTCTCGCGCACAGGCAGGAGAGAAGGAGGAAGATGGTGGAGACGGGAGGGGAGGCGCGCCCCCTCCCCCTTTTAACGCCGCGCGGAGAGGAGGGAGAGACGGCCGCAGTCGCCTGCAGCCGCAGAGAAGATGCGGATCGCAGGTCTGCGCGCACAGGCGCGCAAACGAATATCCCGTGCGAGCATAACTGTTCGCCAGACGTCTGTAAACTATCCCGGACGTCTGGTCAGACGTCCGGATGTGATCCCAGACGTCTTTACAGACGTCTGGGCCACCTCCCAGACGTCTTAAAAGACGTCTGGGCACGCGCTCGTTACAGGGCCTATCATGGGCCTATAACTAGATATTAATGCACAAATAATAAACTAGGGCTAGCCCACTAGTAGAGGTCTGGTCCCACCCCTATGGGGTGTTGTGTATCCCTCGGACATGAGCTGGCCAACTCAATATAAAACCCAATTTTTGGGTTCAAGAACTATAGCTCAACCTGATTGGAGAGGAGAGCACCTAAAAAAACTTCTAAGTGTTGAAGAGAAAAAGAAGAGAAGAAAGGAAGAGAGAAGAGGAGAGTGCTCATTGATGAGTCCATTTTAATGGACTATTGTTATGCCTAAGTTAACTCTATTCTTACATTTTATGTTTGTTAATAACCACATTAGGTCATAAAATGATTGCATGCATCATTACTTAAGTTTACATTTATTCTATTACATTCTATAACTTATTATGTAATTATTTTATATTTCATGCAGGTCTCGCACACAATGCACCCTATGCATCTCCTCCACTTAATCCACTCCATCAGGCTAATTTAAGAGTTAACAAATAATCGAGAAAGTGAGAGAGGAGGAGGATCAATTTTGCAAAAGACCAGGGGGGTGAAATGAATTTCCCCCTCCCCCAACAGCCGGCTGGCCTCAACAAAGCCTCCCTCAACCTCCGGCTAGCCTCAACAAACCCAAAATAGCCGCCAACCAATTTCAGTAAGGGATTTGAAAATCCCTTGACTTGCGCCAAGGAGGAGATAAAAGAGAAGATCTGAGGGGCTTAGCAAGTGACGAGTAGAAAAGATCCTGCGTGCACCGTGAAGAAGGCGTGCATTGTGGACCCTTTCACCCTCTCCAACCAGCACGTGCCTCCACCAGCAGTAGTGCTTCCATCTTCTCCCTTGTGCTGCAACCGTGCCCTTGTGCGCAGCCGCAGCCCTTATGCGCAGCTGCAACCAATGCACACCTCCATCCTCTCCAGCCTGCCCCACCGCAAACACTGCAAGAGTGCGCCTCATCTTCTCCCACTGTTCACTCTGCAAGCACACGTTCCACCTTCTCCCACCGCACGCGCGCGCCCTCCAAGCACGCCTCCAGCCTGCCCCACCGCGCACCCGCAAACACCGCACGCGCGCGCCTGTCCGTCTCCTTCTTCCTTTGCTTCTCTGCAGCAACCAGCGCGCGCCACCGCCATAGCCTCCACATGCCCTGCAGCGCACGCCTCCAGCCTGCCCAACCTCTCTATGCGCGGTGCACCCCCCGCGTAACCTTGCCGGCCACACTTGCTGCAGCCGCGCCCTTATGCACGCGTAGCAGACTATACGAGTAGCAGACTTGCGCTCATCTCCGCCGGTGTCAAGCATACAACTGACCGCCACCGGCCACCTCCGGCCGTGCCTCCACCACCATCGCGATCACCTCTCTCCCACGCACTACCGCCGGGCCTCAGCCGGCCGGCCACCAAACCTTCATGCATGCAAAGAAGAGAGAGGAAGTTTCCTCTGTTTTTGCTCACATTAAAAATTACATTGCATGCCATTGTCACTTTAATATTGATTATTTTATTCAGGCAACATTGCATGGGTGCACTTATAATTTCGTGAATTTACTTAACTTGTGTTATGTGCATCATTTAACATTGAAATTCAATTTAGATTTGCATGCAATTCAAACTTACATGATATTGTTGGTGCTAGAGCACCACGATCATTTGTTTTGATGATAACAAAACACGTGTTATTTAACATTTGCAATTCGAGTCCTAGATTTCAGGTCAATTGCAAATGGGGACGTGTTTAGACGGAGTTCGAGCTTGCATCCAGGACGGATTGGAGGAGCTTGACGGAAAATAGAGGAGGTTCGCGTGGAGCGATAGATTGAAGATGGAAGGAAATGAAGAATAGGATAGATTTCCTTCTTTTGTACTTGTTGTATTTTTCGTTTCTTTTGTTGCTCTTTATTTCCTTAGATATTTCATGTTAAAGAGCCTCAAAGAACCCTAACAGTAGTCCTAGGAACACCAGCACAACCCTAGGATACTTAGGTTTTCTGTAGAATACATAGAAAACCAATATAGGGTTCAAACAGCACTTCCATATGTCTAATTCCCAAATCAGACATCTGATAAAGTATTTTAAGACGTCTGACTGTTATTTCAGACGTCTGATAACTGTTAGGCTGGACATAGTTAGTTCTGTCTGATGAAATCAGATGTCCAGACCTTAGACCAGACGTCTGATGGATTTGCCAGACGTCCAATTAGTGGACCGTTGTCTGGCTTAGCAGACACTCAAGAATATGACCGTTAGAGCCTTATCAGACGTCCTTAGGCCTTTCCAGACGTCTGATAAATGACTGTTTTGCCTCGGCTGACCCAAAATCTCTTCTCAGAGATTTTCTAGCCGTTGCAACGTTTGGAAATCAATTCCCACAATAAAAGTAGGTTTCCAGACGTCCAGACATAGTGCCAGACGTCCTGTATGTCGTCTGATGGACTTGCACAAAAATCCTGTTTAGATCTGATTCAAGTCAGGGAGAAACCCGCATAGAATCAGACGTCTGACCTTGGAATCAGACGTCTTAAAGTGGCCTTCCAGACGTCTGATGCCAGAGTTAGACGTCTGACAACCCTGTCAAATGTAATCATTGTCCTAATTTCGGCCTGATTCTCTTGGACTTTGTTCCCAACGGCTATGGAAGCTTTTCTAAGCCTTCCAAAGCCTTCCTAAGGCCTCTATAAATAGAGGGGAGCCTTTACACACCAAAACAACAAGAGAAACACAAGAAACACTTTGCAATACACTAAGGTCAAGTATTTCCACTCTCTTGTGTCCAAGAAGCTCTTGCTCTCTAAGCTCAAGTTCTACATCTTGAGAGCATCATTCCCTTCGCGCATCCGCTCTCCCGACGTTGTCTACGAGAGCGACATTGCGCCGTTGCGTGGCTCACGCACCTGCGTCATCGTCGACGCACTCCTTGCAAAGGGGAGTTTCCTATTTCCTATAGAAGCTAGGTTTAAATTACTTTGTTGGCTCTATAGGTTTGTTGTTTTCTTTTATCTTTGTTATTTTGTTGGGTATTCGCTTTGCGAATTCCCGTCTCCTTCGTGGGACAAAATCCTTCTCGTGGAGAGAAGGGGTTGAGGAACGCTACCCTCGTACTTGTAGCGTGGTTGTACTGAGGTTGAATCACCCTTGTTTTAAAGTGATTCGGTTAGTGGATTTGATCAACTAGGTTGATCGGAAAATCCTAACTCGAGAGGGTTAGGTGGTGGTTTTCACCCGGTTTGGGTTTCCACCTAAAATTACTTGTGTATTTTGTGATTGATTTTTGTGAGACTGCTTTATATTTTATTTCCGCATTTTATTACGTCACCCCTCCTGGTAGGGCCAAACCTACAGATATGCCACTACACATGCATCACATACATACTTTTGGGAGCTTGATTCCTGACATGAAATTACATAAATAGCCTTGAGCTTTTAATGAAATTGCAAGTTCCATTTAGAGTAGCATATTCACCAAATTGCATTTGCAAACATTATAATCCTCTACTCGTGAATTTATTGGTCCCATTCCTCCCTGTGGATACGACATTGTTACGAACATGGGCATCAGATGTAGTTAAGACGTTTGGGAAGTGTCCCAGACGTATGGCCAGACGTCTGGAACCCTTCCCAGATGTCTGGTATTAAATTTTTTCGACGTACGGGTTCGCATCTGCACACCTGCGCACGCAGACTGAACACGCCACCTTCGTTTTTCTCTTTCTCTCCCTACAAGCGTCGTTTTCCTCCTTCTCTCTCCCCGCGGCTACCTTATAAAATCGCTCCCCCTCACCCTCATTCCACAGCCTTCTTCTTCTCCTTCTCCCTGCCAGCGAGAGCGCGAGCGAGCGAGAGCGGCAGCAGCGGCTGCTGCGAGCGTGCGGGAAGGAGGGGTGGTTGCGAGAGGAAGTAGAAGCTCGACCGCGAAGGTGTGAGCTTGCCGGGGCAGCTAGAGCCGACCGGCAGGAGAGCAGCGAGCGTGGGCTGGCACGGAGGAGCTGCTGCAGCTCGGGCAGCAGGTGGACGCAGCGCGGCGCGACCATGCATCACGGGCAGAGAGCGCAAAGGGTCCTGATTCTGGGAAAATTTCCCAGAATCAGACGTCTGGAGGAAGGTCCAGAAGTCTGACAGGTACAATATTTTCCTACCTTCTCCTTTTTACACGTGTACGGCCATGCAGCCGTCTGTCGTGTTCTTTTGCGCCCCTTCATGATGAGAGCGGGTGTGTGTGTGTGCAGGTTCTATTCGGGAGGGCACGAGGGCTCGCCATCCCACACGAATCAGACGTCTGGCCACAGTACCAGACAACGGAGAGGACCTCCAAACGTCCAGGGTGACAATCGGACGTCTGGGAACTAGGACCAGACGATCCAGCACGCTTCTGGACATCTGAAGGATTGCGCAGATCAAGGTATGACCTGTTCGACCTTTTAAGATGTCTGGAAGAAGTTCCAGACGTCTGATTTTGGGCAGACTCGTCGTTTTTGACCCGTTTAGGGTCCGTTCGGAGTTCGTTTTCCGCGTTTCAAGTTTCGTTCTTTCCAGATTTATTTCCTCTACTTGTTTATAGTAATTGTATACTGTTCTGAGAAACTCCTTGTGTTAGGACCCCATTCCGTTGCGGTTTTGGGGGTTGCAGAGGCACGCGGGATTGCCGACCACGCCCCCAGTACTCCTAGTCTCGCGGATAGAGTGGCCCTTTAATTTATTTAACAAAATTTATACAATTATGCAACAATTAATAGAGTCTATGGCAATGCATGAACCCTAGGACTGAGAAATTAGATTGAATGAAAGATCTTAGGGTATTGCATGAATCCTAAGACTGAAAAACTAGATTGAATGATAGATCCTAGGGTACGGCATGAATCCTAGGACTGGAAAACTAGTTGAATATATAAACATTGCAGTCTTGGAAAAGTGGAAAGGAAATGATAACTACCTGTAAATTGGTTAACAGTTGCCTGTTATGAATGAATAAATACGATTGAGAACATGGGTTATATGAATATAAAGTTGGAATGGTGAAATCTAAATTGGCTGAGTTAAAAGAGCATGAACCCTACGGTGAATTAGGAGTAGAACTCCTGGAAAAGGAATGAAATAGATTTGGGAAAGTGAGCTGGCCCTTGAGTACGGAGTACCAAGGAGTGCAACTGCCCCCCTGTTTAGTGTAGAGCGGAGCTAGCCGCCCCAGGGACCCAGGGTTAGATCTGGCCACTTTGTACCGACTTTTGGCCCTCGTGTACACAGTACCGAGGAGAGCTACTAGTGTAGGGAGAGCACTAGCTACCCCACGGGCCCCGGGGTTCTGCTAGCCCTCCTACACCGACTTGTTAGGCCCACTGGGCAAACCAGGGTAGTCAGGCGAGGGTGCGCGGACTGTGGAGGGGCAAGACCCCTGTTTGGTTACTGTGGAGGGGCTGGACCCCTGTTACTGAGAGGGCTCTGCCCTATACTGGTTCCGTGCTGTGCTTTGGGCGTACCCGTTAACGGAAACGACTGACCGCATGCCAGTGCGGGATAGCTACTTG
Organism: Thalassia testudinum; assembly: GCA_037157565.1. Taxonomy (NCBI): domain Eukaryota; kingdom Viridiplantae; phylum Streptophyta; class Magnoliopsida; order Alismatales; family Hydrocharitaceae; genus Thalassia; species Thalassia testudinum. The sequence goes on along the minus strand of JAZHRO010000035.1, from coordinate 5,701,312 downwards.
TGCGTTTATCGCACATGCCGTAGCCACCGTTACATCTGTCAGCGACATTGGGGTGGTTGACTGAGGGTAGGACCACCACGAGGGACTCTCCCGGCCAGGAGAGCACCACGTGTTACTTCTACTTTTCGGAAAAGACTGCATCAAGATCGTTCCCACGAGGAACATTCAAGATCAAGAGAAGGATCTAAGAAATAAATCAACAGTAAATAAATGAAAAAATATAAATAAAGAAAGTAAAAATATAACAACTACTGTACACTCTACTGCTTCTTTTAGCTTTTAGTTGCCACTCTGCTCAGCGTTTCACTGACGTGTCACCCTTGTTACCTTTTCAGGACCAGGTGTTGAGCAGCCAAAATCAGCGGCTGCAGAGGGCGCTGGGCCTAGAAGAGCCCAGTAGTGTTACCTGTAGTACCTTCTGTACTTTTCTTTCCGCTGTAGTGAGTAGTTTTCTGTTACTCCCTGTACTCTCTTTATTGTAAGCTTCATGTTATGTACATGTTTATTTCTCTTCTGTTGTGGTGGTGTATACTATAGTATTTCCTTTCTTTACTGCTGTATTTTGTTACTGCTAGTTATATACATGGTGAATGTGGTTTATTTTACTGCTCTTTTAGTTACTTTCTCGTTGGACGACTGGGTCTTGGGATCAGTCAAGTCGGTCCGATTCTCGTGTCTCATAGGGATTCGAGAAATCGAGTCATTACCGACATCCTTTTCGTGGTTTAAATTGATATTTATTTTAATCTTTGATTGAGAGATTTCCACAACATAAATTACAACGGCACATCATTCTATTGCTATTTTAATTAAGCGAAACTCTCTCGATCAAATGGTGCCATTGCTGGGGAGGTAATAGATGCAATAGATTCACTTTATTCTTTTTGAGTATTCTATGTTACGCAATTATCTGATCATTCTTTATCTTATTGTGCAAGGAATCTGATGGGGCGACAAGCGCAACAGAGAGACGACATCAACCTTGAGCTAAGCCACACGAGGAAAAGATGCAGGAGACCTGGATACCGCTTTCACAGGGGATTCTCTGTCGTCACAAATTTTATTTCTATCTTCTCACCCTTGTAGTAATCGAGGTTGAATTTTTGGGGGTCTATCCTCACATTCTTTAGCTACTAGGGTTTACATTTTTCTACGTGCGTGATTCCATTTTCTGCTTGCTTGCCTTTAAAACCAACAAAAGAAAATATCAAGTTGCCAGTTTAGGAGTTGCATGCCCTTAGGTGCGTGCATTTAGGGGTGATTGAGCAGCACATTAGATCTCATTGTTGCATTGCGAGCATATTGGCATGAAGATTGCTGGAGACAGGTACACCTTTCTAACTTTTGCATCCAGCTCCTATTCACGCATTTGCATTCAGATTACAATTCAAGGCCACCAAGTTGATTGAATTTACTAATTCAGTGGTTGCCTAACTGAAATTGGGACTGATAATCAGATTCAACATTAAAATTAAATCACACTTGATCAGATTCAAAGGGACTTGTCTGCGTTTTCAAATATAAAAAAAAGATTTGCAGTGTAATGCACACTTCTGACACTAAGCACACACATTAGGCATCACACTAACGCTCAATCCCTTAAGGCTATAGTCACCGATCTCTTTATCGATGCAAACCCTCCTATCGTGCTTTGTGGTGGTGGTACTATCTTTTGACCAAGTGTTTTGATACTTCACAGAGGGGGACACCCCTTAAAGGAACAAAAAGGTAATTAAGAGGCACCGCATACGCATCACCTCAAAAGAAGGGTTGGCCTTACTTGCATCTCTTTGTTCGTCTTTGGAGTAACTTCTCACTTGATCACCTGGGAGTATCATCCAAGCAAAGTATAGGTTCTAGGGCAATCGAAGGTTGAATTAAGTCACGTAATTGCAGTGAATAACTTGTTTGGCCATCTATATCAACCAATTCTACCTCCGCAACAAAGAAGGTTAAGATTTCAAGTCATCACCCCTCTTATACCACTTACGTGGGAACAGAGGGATAAGCCTTGACCTTTTGACTTATCTATGAAGTGGAGGTTTCACTTAATCAATAAGAACTTGAATTGTGATTGATATTGTCTGCATGGTAGATGCTCTCTTGAGGGTAGTCTAGTGTTTGATCCTGAGCCCAAGAGAATTCTTAGGAGAGCTCACCTAGGAGAGAAAAGAGAAGGCATAGCTAATCAAGGAATCAACAAAGGACCCTGAGGGACTATTTTATTCCAACTAACCAACCCACACAAGCACTAAGACGACCGGCAGGGGATAATCCATATGAGATTAATAGCAGTACCATATCTTTGTTGCCCTCCTTTTATGGTACTACTAGGGAGGACCCCTACTGGCATTTGGAGGAATTCACTGAGGTTTGTTCAACGGTGAAGCTCCAGGGCTTTACTGATGAAGCCCTGATGAGGACTCTATTTCTATTCTCCCTAAAGGATAAGGCTAAGTACTGGTATCATACCCTCGATGCAAGGGTAAATGATTGGGCCACCCTTAAGGGAGAATTTTTGAAAAAGTATTTTCCTATGAGTAAGACCAACCATTACAGAAGAGAGATTATGGGTTTTACTCAACAGGAAGGGGAGTAATTTCATGAGACTTGGGAGTGCTTTAATGACCTTCTTAGGTTATGCTTCCACCATCAGGTGCCAAGATGGCAGTTGGTCGAAAGGTTCTATAACGGATTACCTAAAAGGCAAAGGCAAACCATCGATGTAGCCTGTGTAGGAACCTTCATGACTAGAACTGAGGATGAAGCCTGGGCATTATTTGAAACATTAAGCGACAACTCCATACATTTGTCCTCTTCCTATCAAGAAAGAAAACCATCAATCTTGCAGAGGAAGATAGAGGCCCATGAAGCTGGGGCTTCTCAGGATTTGGCTTATCAGATTCAATTATTGAATAAAAACTTTGATAGGCTTTTAGCAAACCCTGCCATGAACCCACAAGCAGCCTCTATCTTTCAGGCTTCAAGAGAATGCTCCATTTGCCAAAGCACAATGCACGCCACTGAGGAGTGCCATCAGGAAAATCAATTCCCTGAGTTGATTTAGGCTGACTTGAACGTGGCCTAAGGTTTTTTCCCTCCTCTTCACAATAACCCTTATTCCAATACCTATAATCCGGGGTGGCGGAACCGTCCAAACTTCTCTTAGAAGCAAGGTGATGTTTCTAATTCAGGGTATACAAGACCCTTACCTCCCCAACCCATATACCAACCATCTTATGAAAACCCTCCTCATAAAAAGCCCTCTGAGATGGATGAACTTAAAGCCATGATGAAAGCAATGCAAGAGCATCAGAATATGGTCATCCAATCTCAGAATAAGATGATTACTGATATGCAATCTCAAATTGGTCATCTTATAGAGGTAGTGAGGCAACGTGATCCGGGGAAGCTGCCTAGCTCTTCTAAGGAGAACCCTAAGTGCAAGGGGGTCGTATTTAGGGAGCATGCCCAAGCGGTGACCATGCTGAGGAGTGGAAAGAAGATTGACAAGCCTAATAACACTCCTACAGTTACGTCTCAGAATTCCCCTTCTACACCTGACCCGACTTCCATCTCCACCGAGGAAGAGCCACACTACTCTCCCTCGCTCAAAATCACCCACAATGAGGATGTCATCCTTCCACCACCCCTCTCCCACCATGACAACCCCTCTACCCAAAAGCCGAGGGTGCCCTATCCAAAGTGCCTATCTACTCCTAGGGAATCTTCTATTGGCTCACCTGGAGCCAAGGATAGGATGGAGGAGATTATGGACACTTTTAGGCAAGTCCAAATTAACTTGCCTCTATTGGAAGCTATCAAACAAATCCCGTCCTATGCCAAGTTTCTGAAGGACCTATGCACCCAGAAGCGTCAATCTAGGGAACAGGTCCAAACCAAGTTCATCCTGCCTGACCATGTTAGCTTGGTTCTCCAACATGGAACACCCCCCAAAATGAAAGACCCAAGGGCCCCATATATTTAGTGGTAATAGGTAACCAACACATTGATGAGGCTCTGCTCGATCTTGGTGCGGGGGTGAACATTTTACCAAGCTTTGTTTACAATCTTTTAGGAGGAGGCAAGTTAAAGCCTAGTCCAATCATCCTCTAGGTCGCAGATAGATCACTTAAGATACCACGGGGATTGCTAGAAGATGTCCTTGTGAGAGTGGAGGACTTCTTCTTCCATGTTGATCTTCTGGTGCTTGATACTGACCCATCTAATAAGCCCACAAAGCCGTCCATTATTCTGGGATGCCCCTTCTTGGCCATAGCCAATGCCTCTATCAATTATAGATTAGGGGCACTTAAAATGGGCTTTGGGAACAAGAAGATCCGGTTGAATGTTTTTGATACTTACAAGTAATCCGGATTTGAAGATTGTTCTCAGATTGAGGTAGTTGATGAAATAATTGAAGAGACTACTCTAGCACTCCTATGTAGAGATCCCCTTCAAAAGGTCATATCTAAGGACCATCCTCCGATTATTAAAGAAGCTGAAAGGGAAATGCCCGAATTAGAAGAGTTGCTGGGGATACACACAGAGTCTCTATCCCCACCCTGGACCGTGAAGGTAGATCTGCTACCTGAGGTGGCGACATCTCAACTTAAACCCTCAATCCTAGAGGCTCCTGAGTTGGAGTTGAAACCCCTCCTGAGCACATTGAAATATGCTTTCCTTGGCCCTAATGACATGCTCCCCGTTATTATCTCGTCTGCATTATCTGAATTGCAAGAGGGAGCTCTGCTTGAGTGTTTGCAAAGGCACAAGGAAGCAATTGCCTGGTCAATTGCTGATATTAAGGGTGTTGATCCCTCTCTTTGCATGCATCATATATACACGGATGAGTCCGTGAAACCTTTCCAAGACATGTAGAGAAGGCTCAACCCAAATATGCAGGAGGTTGTTAAAAAGGAGATTTTGAAATGGCTGGATGCAGGGATTATCTATCCCATTTCAGATAGTAAATGGGTCAGTCCTATTCATGTAGTACCCAAAAAGCTAGGAATCACTATGGAGGAGAATGACCAAGGAGAGCTGGTGACCACTAGACCCTCAATTGGTTGGAGGGTCTGCATTGATTATCGTCGTTTGAACACGGCTACCCAGAAAGACCATTTCCCCTTACCGTTTATCGATCAAATTTTTGGAGCGATTGGCGGGAAACAAGTATTTCTATTTTCTTGACGGGTACTCTAGGTATAATCAGATAGCCGTTTTTCCTGGCGATCAGGAGCGTACCACCTTCATGAGTCTGTATGGCACATTTGCATTCTGCCAAATGCCATTCGAGTTATGTAATGCTCCTGCCACTTTCCAACGTTGTATGATGGCTATGTTTCCTTATATGATCGACAAGTTCATTGAAATTTTCATGGATGACTTCTCCATTTATGGCTCATCGTTTGACCTATGCCTTTCGCACCATGATAAAGTCTTAACCCATTGCGAAGAGGCAAAGCTGGTGCTTAGCTGGGAGAAAAGCCACTTTATGATCCAGCAGGGCATTATGTTAGTGCATATAATTTCCGAGAGAGGATTAGAGGTGGCCACCGCAAAAATTGATTCCATCTCTAAGCTTCCATTGCCCGCCAATGTTCGTCAAGTTAGATCTTTCCTTGGCCATGCTAGATTTTATAGGCACTTCATTAGAGATTTCAGTAAAATCTCTAAGGCACTCAGCAACCTGTTAGCGAAGGATGTCTCCTCCGATTTTGATGATAGATGTGGTGAGGCTTTCCAAGTCTTGAAGAAAGCCCTTATTACCGTATCGATTCTCCAAGCACCAAATTGGACCCTCCCATTTGAGCTAATGTGCGATGCTTCTAATTTTGCAGTGGGAGCGGTCTTAGGTCAAAGGGTTGATGGAAAACCTCATGCACTGCATTATTCCAGCAAGACCCTTACGGATCCTCAACAAAACTACATGGTCACTGAAAAGGAACTTCTTACTGTAGTATTTGCTTTGGAAAAGTTTCAGTCTTATCTTTTGGGATCTAAGGTTGTGGTGTTCACTGATCATTCTGCCTTAAAGCATCTTCTTGCTAAAAAGAACACCAAATCTCGCCTAATTCGTTGGATTCTACTACTCCAGGAATTTGACCTGGAAATTAAAGATAAGAAAGGAGTTGAGAATGTGGTAGTAGATCATCTGTCTAGGATCCCTATTGAGGCATCAAACCCTGCTGCCGGTATTCAAGAGACTTTCCCTGATGAGTCTCTGATGGCCGTGGAGGCTAAAACTCCATGGTTCACTGACATAGTGAACTATCTAGTCACGGCCATTACCCTAGTACTTGGGACAAGCAGAAGCGAGACAGGTTTCCTGCTAACGCTAAATTTTATCACTGGGAGGAACCCGAGCCTTTTAGAGTTGGCCCTGACCAGCTTTTTCGCCGTTGCATCCCTAATGAAGAACAAAGAAGTGTTCTGAGTTTCTGCCATGACCTCTCTTGTGGGGGACATTTTAATGGGAAGAAGACTGCCCATAGGGTTCTTCAGTCTGACTTTTGGTGGCCCACATTATTCCGAGATGCACATATGTATGTGGGTGCATGTCTACGTTACCAGCAGACGGGAACCATTGGAAAAAGGGATAAGATGCCCCAGCAACCTATCCTCCCTGTTGAGATCTTTGATATTTGGGGCATTGACATCATGGGTCCCTTTCCTGTGTCCTTCGGATATGAGTACATCCTTGTGGCTATAGACTATGTATCTAAATGGATAGAAGCCATACCCACACGAACCAATGACCATTCTATGGTCTTGGGATTTGTTAAGGCTAATATCATTTCTCGGTATGGGTGCCCAAGGATGATCATAAGTGATGGAGGACCTCACTTCAAGTACGTACACTTCACAAGACTACTCCAAAATTTGGGAGTCAACCACACGATAGCCACACCATACCATCCCTAAACGAGTGGACAAGTTGAAGTGTCTAATAGGGAGATTAAGCGAATTTTAGAAAAAACTATCAGGCCTGATCGTAAGTATTGGTCTAAAAAACTAAATGATGCTCTTTGGGCCTACAGAACAGCAAATAAGACTCCCTTGGGCATGTCTCCTTTCCGTCTTATCTATGGAAAAGCGTGCCACCTTCTCGTTGAAATCCAACATAAAGCCTATTGGGAATTAAAAATGTTAACTTGAATCTGGATAAAGTGGGAAAGGCACGTATGATAGAGTTAAGTGAGCTTGAGGAGCTTCGTAATGAAGCCTATGAAACTTCTCAAGCTTACAAGCAACATACAAAGGTCTTCCATGATAAGCACATCATTAGAAAGACTTTTCAACCCAACCAGTGGGTCTGGCTTTTCAATTCCAAACTTAAATTATTTCGAGGAAAGCTCAAGTCCCACTGGGATGGGCCATACATTGTTATCAATACTTTCCCTCATGGAGCTATAGAAATTCGGAACCCTACTTCAAGTGCGAGCTTCAAGGTAAATGGCCAGCAACTTAAACCTTATATTACTCTTTCAGATGAACAGGTTTTGGATGCACTCCGGCTTGAGGAGCCTTAACTCCCACTCTCCTCCTCAGGTGATATTCTTCTATGTCTACATTTTTCCAATGAGGACATTGTCAGTCTTAAGCATGGGGGGGTATAACCTGAGAATATTTATAGCATTTATAAATATTTGTATACATTTAGGAAATAAAAAAAAAAGAACTCTTATTTTCTTGAGCTGAATTGGTTAGTCCCTAGCAAAACATCTTTGTCATGGAGGTGTCATTAAAGAATTTTATTCTTAAATTGTTTCTTAAGTTTAGAATCCAGTACATTTACTTCACTTGCACGTAGACTGGATAATGGATCTTTGAAGAAAACCAATAAGCATTTTTAGTCTACTGAACCCTTGGACAGTTAATAGGGAGTCAAGCATACTATCTTCTAGTAGATTCACCTCATATTTGTGAGAAGAAAGTAGAGAGATTACTGGTGCGCTAAGTCTAGTGCAAAGACTCTTAAGATGATGATACTTCAGAGTTAGGCATAGTTTTCGCTCTCTGTTCTTGTGTGCATGCATTGTGTGAATTCTTGAGAGTCACCAAATAAGGCAGATACACAGAGATTGAGTCTTAATAAAGCTATGACTATGGTGGATGATTACGATCGTCCTTCATAGAGTCCTCGGCTGAAGGACGGTAATAGTGTCAAAGGTCAGAAATACGCTTGTCCTATCCATTCTTTCCCAATGCCAAGGTAGGCGCTTCCACCAAATAAGCCACACAATATCCTCTTGACCATCATAACCCCTAATAATGCCTCATAAATAAAAGTCTACATCGTTTTATGTTGATTTATAAGGAAAAAAAATAACAAAAAGAGAAACAATTATATATATAAAGAAGAGAAGAGGAAAAAGAGAAAAGAGAGAAAAGAAAAAGAAAAGAGTCCAAGTTTACAGTTTTATCTTCGTGACGATGTTTCTGAGGCAACAAAAATACTTATCGCGATCCACCAAATATGACCCATACCTACCTTTCAGTATTTCTAATCGCCTGAATATTGGCTGAGGACTTTAACTTAGTTGTAGAGTTATTAGGATTTTAATTGAAGTGTGAATGCCATGTGAGGCCACCAAACAGTGAGTACACATACTAAATCTGGCGAGATTTGTGATCTCAGAAAGAAAAGAAAGAAAAGAGTGAGTGCCAAGGAACATCAAGAGAGCACAGTTATTTAGCCTCTCTCCGAGTTGACTTGTTTAATAGTCTAGAGATCTAGAGTATATAGTACTAGATTACATGTAGCACCAGATGAGTGTGTGCCACCAAATATGTATCCATTGAACTCAGTTTCTCCTACCTAAGCCAAAAAGCCGAGGTCAATTTACGGATTATTTTCTGCTTTATCCTCGAGGGAAGTAGTTGCCTATCCTGATAGAAATATTTACTAAGGGATAAGTACGAACTTCAAATGTAAGTTGGTTATTTTCACTTGGATCCATTACCTAGGCTATTATCACTTCACATTTGTCTGGATCTCTAAAGTTTTGAAATAGGAAAAGAAGAAATCTTTTGATTACTTCTATTATTTTTCATTTATGCTAGGGACTAGCAAATCTTAGGAATGGGGGTATTTGATGAGTTCATTTTAATTGACTATTGTTATGCCTAAGTTAACTCTATTCTTACATTTTATGTTTGTTAATAACCACATTAGGTCATAAAATGATTGCATGCATCATTACTTAAGTTTACATTTATTCTATTGCATTCTATAACTTATTATGTAATTATTTTATATTTCATGCAGGTCTCGCACACAGTGCACCCTATGCATCTCCTCCCCTTAATCCACTCCATCAGGTTAATTTAAGAGTTAACAAATAATCGGGAAAGTGAGAGAGGAGGAGGGTCAATTTTGCAAAAGACCAGGGGGTGAAATGAATTTCCCCCTCCCCCAACAACTGGCTGACCTCAACAAAGCCTCCCTCAACCTCCGGCCGGCCTCAACAAGCCCAAAACAGCTGCCGGCCAATTTTAGTAAAGGATTTGAAAATCCCTTGACTTGCGCCGGGGAGGAGATAAAAGAGAAGATTTGAGGGGCTTGGCAAGAGACGACTAGAAATGATCCCACATGCACCGTGAAGAAGGCGTGCACTATGGACCCTTTCAAGCTCTCCAACCATCGTGTGCCTCCACCAGCAACGACGCTTCCATCTTCTCCCTTGTGCTACAATCGTGCCTTTGTGCGCAGCCGTAGCCCTTCTGCGCAGCCGCAACTAGTGCGCGCCTCCATCCTCTCTAGCCTGTCCCACCGCAGACACTGCAAGAGCTCACCTCATCTTCTCCCACCACGCACCCTACAAGCGCACGTTCCATCTTCTCCCACCACACGCACGTGCCCTGCAAGCACGCCTCCAGTCTGCCCCACCACACGCCCGCAGACACAGCATGGGCACACCTGTCCGTCTCCTTCTTCCTCTGCTTCTCTGCAGCAACCAGCACACGCCACCGCTACAGCCTCCGCACGCCCTGCAGCGTGCACCTCCAGCCTGCCCAACCTCTCTACGTGAGGTGCACCCCCCACACAACCTTGCCGACCACGCTTACTGCAGCCACGCCCTTGTGCGCGTGCAGCAGACTGCACATGTAGCAGACTGCCGCTCATCTCCACCGGTGTCAAGCATCTGGCTGACCGCCACCAGCCACCTTTGGTCGTGCCTCCACCGCCGTCACGATCACCTCTCTCCAACGCACTGTCGCCGGGCCTCGGTCGACCGGCCACCAAGCCTTCACGCACGCATTACTCACATTAAAAATTACATTGCATGCCATTGTCACTTTAATATTGATTATTTTATTCAGGCAACAATGCATGGGTGCACTTATAATTTTGTAAATTTACTTAACTTGTGTTATGTGCATCATTTAACATTGAAATTCAATTTAGATTTGCATGCAATTCAAACTTACATGATATGCCACTACACATGCATCATATACATACTTTTGGGAGCTTGATTCCTGACATGAAAATTACATAAATAGCCTTGAACTTTTAATGAAATTGCAAGTTCCATTTAGAGTAGCATATTCACTGAATTGAAGTCGCGAAGGCGTCTGCAAACATTATAATCTTCTACTCGTGAATTTATTGATCCCATTCTTCCATGTGGATACGATATCCTTTTTGTGGTTTAAATTGATATTTATTTTAATCTTTGATTAAGAGATTTCCACCACATAAATTACAACGGCACATCATTCTATTGCTATTTTAATTAAGCGAAACTCTCTCGATCACTCATGCAGCTAAGTGTGTGTGCTTGTGCTGTGTGCGTGTGTATATGTAACATATGTACATATATACAGTATATGTATAATGGTAAGTAATATATATGTATGTAAATGAGATATCTATATAGTATACATATATAAGTAGTATATATGCAGAGTAGAGTTTATAGCTATTTGAGTCTTATATGTATATAAAAAACAATAGAGGCTTTAACGACAGGCATATATGTCACTATATATATGTATATACGTTAGTATAAGTAGTTCTTTTTGCCTTAGGTTATGTATATATGTTACTAGGGATTTAGCAATGTATATATATGTTACTGTATAAATAATATACGTTACTAAAGATCTTAATGTGTTAATATAACTTAGAATAGTAAATATTATTAGTTATTTTTGTACCTATACTTAGGTATTACTTAGAGTAGTCGTATATAGCTAATTTAGTGTAGTTCCTAACTGTTTTAGATGCCTGTTAATTGTACATTTGTTTTAAGCATTGTATGTAGAAATAATTGATTCTTTTGTATATTATTAACTAATTCATTCATTGTTTGATTTATTCATTTATTTTATAAATAAAATTAACATTTTTGGACTAAAAGAACATATTTAAACTTAGAGAGTAATGTATATCAATAACTACCTCCCAGTGAACGACCTGAAAACTAACCAATAAAAATTTTAATTAAATAAAAATGACGCGATATCGATTTACATTGTGACAGCTTGACTACATCAACGATATCTTAAAACACTATTTTTATTGCAACTCGGTAGTCATACGTCTGCTGCCCAACTCCTGTGCCTTATTTTTACCCTTACTACAGTCCCCATCCTCATTGCACACAAATGGAGGAGGACCAATCGATTTCTTTGGCATTTTCTTGCCAGAAAAGGACCATCGTTAGTAGCGAGTCCGTGTGTTCTTTTAGGAGGGGTGAACGTCTGGACTCTTCTTTCTTGACGATATTCCTTTGACCCCCTATCAAGGAGTGGGGTAGGCATTGTGGGTGCACTGACTCAGAAGAAGTGGCTTGTTGACTCCGAAGGTTGGCTCAACCTCCGTGTCGAGAGGTGAGCACCTCGGGGCAATGTGGGCATCACTGCTGGCAGTTAACTGCGCAGGTTGTCACCCTGTCTAGCCTTGGCTTCGAACTAAATGTTGTCTTAACCCCTCAAAGTTGTTGGCGTTCCTCCCTATGATACTCCTCTGGGCCTTCGACCTTGGTCCTCACTCCACCTGTTGAGGCAGTGCGAGCTTCCACACCGGGTCTAGTCGTGTAGACCCTGGCATTTTCTAGTGGTGTGTTTGCAAGCCCTTTATCACTCACTGTGGGGTCCAGGGCTAACCGTTGTTTTTATGGGTTTCGGAGGCAATGGGGTTAGTTTCTCGCAAACATGTCTACCTGGTTCACGACCACGGGAATGTTACCAGAGCTAGCCCAAGTGCTCCACCGAATCAAGTGGAAAGGTAACTAACTGGGACGTCGCTTGCCCGATTGTGCTCTTCTCGCCCCACCGAAGATTGGGAGAAGGTGCTCGGGAGAGCCACCTCGAAATGAGTGGCTTGACGACTTGGAGCGGTGCAGACACTAAAGATTGCCCTGACCTCTATGCTGATATGCTCAAGCAACAAGAGGTGAGGACCTTGGGTGACTCGGTTGTTGCCACCAGGATTTGATGGCAGTATTCTGCCAGAGGGGGAGTCAAGGCGAGACCATTGGCCTAATCAAGAGAGGCGTCGACCAGTCCGACTCCCAGTTCGAGAGGAGGGTCGTGTTGGCTTTCTGAAGTTGCTGAGAGTTTCGCTCAGGGTGGTCTTCCGAGCCCTCCTCAGGCCTCCTACCCCTTTTTTGTTGTGGTTCCTCATGACAAGGTGAGCTGAGTTCTTGCTCCGGATCTGGGACTCGATTCGGTCTCACAGATCCTAGGAGTTTGCAACTTCGATCCTTGTGGTACCTATAGCAAGGGTCGAAGTCGACTTGCTTTTTTTTGTTGCCCTTAGGGGTGACGGATCCTTGCTCGTGGATCAGGCCCCCTTAAGCACATTTGCCTAGTTCATGGTCAAGGGAGTACATTTCTCAAGAGACTCCCACCTCGTTTAGCAATGTCTGTTGTTGCGGCCATCGTTGGGTCAATTGCTGTTTTGAGGAAGGCAGTCCTTCACTTGTGGAGGTGACCACTCTCGCGTTTGGGCATTGGGTACGCCCTACTCCACAAACCTTACAGCTTTGTCCAGAGTTCTCCTGGGTGCTTCGGCGTGCAGCTGTCGACCTCACCCTAGAGCCTTCAAGTCAAGTGGCCTATCTCGAAGAGTCGGATGGTCGTTGCCTCATGGGTTCTCCTGCTCTTGAAGCACTGAGTCCTGAGCTGACCCAGGTAGGATCAGAAGGACTCAGCCTTCCGCCTGTCCAACTTTCAACAAGCTCCTCGAGTTTATCTCCAACCTTGCGCTACTCCGCAGAGTACTCCTAGGACTTACCTGTCCGGATCAGGTAATTCTCCTGGTCGGCAAGTCGATGGACCACTGGCATGCTAGGTAGGATAGACACAATGAAAGTGCTTATTGGAATATTCTATCGAAGCAGCCATACACTAACATCACTTGGGGGTAGCCCCCCGATCGAGACTATTGAGGGTCTGCCATCCCTTCATGCGGAACCATAACTGGGTGCTCGAACCCTTTCGACGAGGGACTGCCCCCACTCCCTTCACAAGTGGGCAGGAGGTACACGCATGGAAATACATTCAAGACCATCGACCATAGCTTCATACTCCTCTGCCCTAGCCCGCACCCCGAGGAGGGAGTCCCACTTCGAGGACTTGGATGTTTGGCAGGGTTGCACTTGCATCCCTTGACTAGGATCAACACTTCGAGGGTGTCGTCGAGATATGGGGACACCGTACTCCAACCGGAACCCCCCCCCCTCCTCCCTTCTATGGAGGCTGTGAGTGTAGTTGCAGATGGTCAAGACCATCGTAGGGGTTTTTCTTACCTTGGGGCCAAGGCAAGGTGCTAGAGAAGCGTCACCTCCTAGCCACCAAATGCTTGGTAGAGCGTGGCCCTTTTGTTGGCGTTCCTATAAATGATGCCATTTGATGAGCCTTGGTGGCCACCATCAAGGCCATCGATGCTCATCAAAAGATTTGTAGACATAGGGAATGTTACGCATCCACAAAATACTTCATCCTAAAGGGGATGTGGTCGAACCTCCTACGCAATTGGAGGGTTCAACGCAACAAATCATAAGTAATTGCAAAAGGGGCAAAAGGAGTTGGTGATCCAGTTCCACTGCAAGGGTTGTACATTTGGGGGGAGGATGATACTCCCAACTCTGTACTAATATTGGTAACACTACAGGACCTCCCCCTCTCTTAGGGATTTCTTCTCACTATTTATATCACCAAAAGATTCTTAGTCTAGTAATTAGTACATTTTCTGTCAGACTGCTTGTCTGCTATCAAATCGTGGGTAATCACTTTTATCTTATCATGATTTCAACGTTGGCTGCACCGAATCTTCCAGCAGATTTGAAGGATCCAAGTTTGGGTCTGACTGATCCCAAGTGGGTCGGGTGAGACCGAGTCTTCCTGCTTACCTTGTAATCAGGTAGCTTGATTCTCTACTAGGTCATGCATGAAATTTTAAATCCAAATAATTTTTACCCCTCATCAACGGTCAAAAGAATTCTTCTAATGCTAAATTATATTTCATTATTCAACATTCCTATCTTTTATCTAATAAATGAAAATTTATCTCCAGTAACGTACCCATTTTACGGATTGTTAGATTCTAAAATTTGGTTTTTCATCCGATATCTAAGTACTTTTATCGCAGCATAATCTGGAGAAAAATAAGTTCGTTCAGATTCAAGTGCATGCATGAGACAAATACACCGTTGCGCCGATAGATTGAAAAATCCATCTACGATCGTAGTTGTAGACAAAGCCAAAGCCTCCGTTTACGCCGGATTACGTATCGAGTGCTCTTCCATTTTATTTTGTTCAAAGAAGATACGCAGCCAAATGCATTTTTGCAGCGTTCGTGCTCTTATCATTGCGCGAGGTTTCTTGTTTTTTTTATTTTTTTTTTATTTTTTTTTCTTGTACATGATAAAGTTTAATTAAAATGGAAAATAATTTGGAGCTTTGCCAAATCATTTGCGTAATCACTGCGGGGTCTCCAGCAATTAATGGTTAGGATATACAGGTTGGCGATTTAGGTACAAAAATAACGAGGTGACGTAAAATGTAATGTAAGAAAGTAAGAAAGTAGGAATGTGATCTTGGTTTAACGTGTATTTTTTTTATATAAAAAATTATTAACATAGGGTGGAATTTATCGTTATTTAAATTAATAATGGAATTATTTTATATCAATATAAATAATAAAAATTATTTTTAAAATCATTTTATATTAATTTAAAATTAACATATTATTTTTAAATTTATTTTACATTAATGTAAAACTAAATTATATCAATACAAAATCATCTTAAATTCATTTTATATAAATCTAAAATAATTATCTATGTAAAAATTATCCTAAAATTATTTTATTGTACCTATACAAAATTATTTTTCACATTTAGATTTAAATTTAAAGTGACAGCAATTTGTTTTAAGTACCAGTTACACGTAGTGGTCAGATTGACAGATATTTACATCACATTTTAGGTCATCCTTTGAATTTCTTTACAATTTGGCATAGGTTCTAGCAAATAAATCAATTGATAGTCTTCAACGGCGCAATCCTTGTCTTCTTGGTAAGACCGACGACGACTTCTACGCGTATGTTGCGTCGAGGAATAGACAGAAGGCACGTCATCGATCTTGAGGACCCATCATGCATTGCTTGCGGTGGTTCGGACGACGGAAATGAACAGCAAGCCGCCGTCCAACTAATAGCCTTCGGCCGGGCCATTACCGCACCTCTTAATTAGTTCCGTAACTGCAACACATGTACCTTCCAACTGCCTGATTCTCTCATCCCGATGCGCCCCACCACGCGGACCAACACGTCTCCTTCAATGTCAAGAACTGATCAACTCGGTCCATCAACTGCATTCCTCAACTCATATCGCCGACAGCCATCTATTTCAATAGTTTAATCTCTGAAGAGATTTTTATATAAGTACTTCTTTAATCTTTTGTAATCACACCCTGAAAACACGTTAACCGCAACCATTTTTTTTGAGATGGTTAATAAATTGGTCTTCATAGTATGTATTGGCTAACCGTCGTTGATAGATCTATAAAAATGCTGAGGTGGAGTAGGCGATGACCATTGTTTGAGAACTGTTATTAATATGGAAGACGGTTTAAGAATAGTACTTGATTTTTCAAGTGATGCCGATTACAATAAAAATCATTGTCAATTGTTCGTTTAACGAGAGTCATTGGAGGGGTTATTCATGACGATTTTATAATTGCAGTCAACCTTTAAAATAAGAGCAACAAATTTATTTTAAAATTATATCGTTGTTGATAGTTTTATTAAAATATTTCGATGACGATTAGTGGTAAATTATTGTTGAAAATAAAAATAAGAAATTTCTTTTAAAATCATTATAAAAATGAAAAGGTAAGTTTTTGAATTATTTTTTTTAGGATATCTTTTATAACTAAGCCAAAAGAGGGTATCATTCACCTTTGTTCTGCTTCGCATGCTTGTCACACTTATTCCAACAACCCTTGACCTTTCCCTCCTCCTTGCCCTCTGTTAATTCCCCACTCCCTCCGATGGGATATGATTATAACGTCATCATCAATCATATCTAGCTTTAATTAGTCATAATCAAGGATTAAATGCTCCTACATAGCAGTTAGAGGGTCATAATTCATTGTATAATCACTCTGAGAGAATAACAAAAAAACAGAGGTAAAACTACAGTTTTAACAGCATATCTCAATTGCAAAACAATCACGAGATTTCTCAAAAGTTAATTAAAGGTCAAATGGTCTTAATTGTCTAACAAGTAGGTCTATGCAGACAGAAATGAGTTTTCGCGTGTTTCAGAAATTAAATGACATCTAAAATCCTAAAAAGAGATCTGCTTAATCTACTGAGGTTTTGGTTAGGATAAAATTCACATAAACCCTATAAAAATCATATAAAAATATTCTCTAGAGTTTAGTACCTTTAATTTGACCATCAGAACCTATCTTGACCTAAAACAGAGCCACAGACAGACTTTTGCTATAATTTGGGTAATTATAAAATTTCTCCAGTCAAACTTGGTTAAATCATAAATCTAACTTCACCATTAAATTCCTTGGGTCCAGTTTCTTGAAATTATCTTCCAATCAGGCCGATTCTTGAGCCTCAATTCTTTCCCAATCTATCATGCGAATGCACAAGAGCTTTGAGTATCTCTTGAGTTTCCAACTTCGACGGCCTTCCAAGCTTGGGAAGCTTGCTTCCCAAGCTCTAATCACCCTCTAGAGACCTATAAAAAGAACCCCAGTGCACGCCGTCCACTCCAAGCTCGAAATTGGACGGAAATCCTCCACATTCCTCTCTCCTATTTTGGCTGAATAGCTCCTTGAGCTCCTACGACTCCTCCCAATCTCCCTCGTTGTCCGTCCGCAATACCAGCGGCAGATTCCTTCCCCTCGATTTCTTCTACTCTTGGCCATACCAATAAGAGCTTCCCAACCTCCGTCGTTGTCGCCGTCCTACTTACCGGAGTACTTTCTTCCCCGGTACCAGCCTACCAACACCGGTGTTGCCCTCCTCCTTTCGTCTATTAGATTAGGGTTAGTTTAGTTAGTCTAGCATCTTAGGTTAGTTTTACACCCCAAAAATATCCCTTTGACACACACTATCACCCTTGTCTTCCCCGTCTCCGGCTACTCCTCCGGCGAGGCACTCCCATTACTACACCACTTCATACGCCTCACCACCCATCCCACAACCTTCGCCACGACTCCACCACTCAAACCCCTCTCCTATTTCGATCCACTGTCCACCCGAACCCTCCGCCAAACAAACCCATCACCTCCAACCTTTCCAACTTCGCCAGCCACATACACACATCCTTGCACTACATTGCACCCACCACCACATTAATCGTGCTATGGCGAAGCTGCTGAACCATTTGACGAGGTCGTAAGGCCATGTTCTTCATTTTCAGGTTCACCGCCACCATCGCCATTACCAAAGCTGCTTCGAGCAAGTTCAAAGTCGTTATTCTTGCAGCATTTACTCCAGGTGCCACCTCCAGGTGACGCGGAACACTTCTAGGCACATGCCCAGGACTTCAATTTGGCAAGAGAACCACTACTGCTACTTCAATCAAGTGTGCCTTCACCAACAGCAACGCATGCGAGGAACAAGGGGACTAGATTGTTCCACATCGTTCGCAACAAAGCAGACGTAGCACAACAAAAGGAATTTGTGTCTACGGCTATTTGCCTCAACACACAGGGGGATGAGGTCCCTTGCATACTCCCCTCACACGCCTCGCCCGTGACATTGTGCACGTGGGTCTGGCTTCGACCCATATACCTGCCTACACCTGCGCACACCTCAGCTACTACCCCACGCCGACAGCCCTGGTCCCAGGTGCGCTTTGATCTAAAACCCGACTACCCGTACTGTGCATGGCCCTAGGAGGGCGTGAAAGAGGAGAACCTTGAGAAAGGAAGAGGAGAAGGAAGAGAGAAAGAGAGTGCAGAGTTAAGGGGGGTTTTGCTCTTCATTGTTCTCAACACTTAGCCGCATCTGAAGGTGAGTTTCCCCATGTGCATCAGAAAGGCCGAAGAAGAAGAAGAAAGAAAAGGACAGAAGAAAGAAGACAGAGCAGAGAAAGAAGAGAAGAAGAAGTACAGTGCCCTCTTAGAACTATAGCAAGGCTGACTTTAGCTGTCTGGTTAAAGACTCTATAGTCTGATTCCCTTGACAGGGAGTGCACTATGCACTTGGTTTGAATAGTTGATATTGTTTGAGTATTTGCTATATACGTTAGACTAATAATTGGTGATCCAAATCACCATTATTTTTTCTAGATTTCTTTTTGACTCTTCATATACTCATGCCATATATTGCATATTAGATTTTGAGTAATTAATTATTCTCATTTACATTAATTTTTGAGATTAGTGCATGAATTCCATATTTGCTATGAGGGAACGACCTCGGACTTTCATTCGAATATAAATTTTATCTATTGTTTAAGCTATTTTTAAGGAATTATTACTACAATGAATGCATCTTTTAAATCCCCTCGAATCTAGCACATACAAACATTTTGGTACCATTACCGGGGAGCAACGTGCAATTCACCGCTATTCTCTTACTATATTTTGATTATATTTAAGCACTAACTTGCCCTATTTTCTTTATTGTGATTTTGTGAGGTACTTCACAAGGAGATCTTTCATGCAAATCAACCACTTCAGGGCAGGTAACTTCTCTATTCTTCAATAATCAACCTCCTAATCTTAGGAAGACAAAAAGGAAACAATCAATTAGGAATCACCTACCTTATTTTTCACAATAACTACCATTTAAAAGGAAAGTTTCCTAATTTGCGAAAATTTTTTCAAATTTGGTTGAAGATTGAACCAATTTTGCTTAGAATTTCCTACCTCAAATTTCCTATACCTATTAGGTGATCGATTGTTTTTCACTTACTAAAATAATGTATCAGAAAGATATGTCGTTGTAGCGAATCACATGGTGGAAAATCCCGATCGAAAATATTTTAATAAAACTAACCACGAAAAGTTAGGATGTCATATCCACAGGGAAGAACAGATCAATAAATTCATGAATATTTTTCACTTGTATTCATCCAATCGTGTGCAAAATCCATGGTCAAATCAGACATGAAACGTGATAGCAAGAAGAAGACACAATAACTCGAGAGTGTAAGGTTATATGTACAATTTTTCCTCAATAAAATATACAATAAATATGTGATCAATCTATGTAATTTTCAATTGCACATGTACTAGAGAGAAATTATGTAAATCTTAATCCAAATTCAATGTGAAATGATGCACATAACATAAGTTAAGTTAATTCAAGAATTACAATTTTACCTTAATTTAATAATAAAATAAAAGAAAATAAAATGAGTCTTGACAATGGTAGGAGATGTAATTATTAATTGGCCTTTTCCTGTAGCAAAACAGGGGAGTCTCCCCTTGCTTGGTGGTGTGCTCGTGGAGCAACGGCTGGAGGTGAGGAGCTCGAGGAAGATTGGCTACGATGAGGGTGTTCCGTTGACAGTCGTGCCGCGACGAACTGTGGCGGGAGTTGGTGCCGGCGATGAGGAAGACCGACGGTGGTGGCAGTGGTTTGCCGTGTGCTTGGGCAGCTGTCGTCCTTCAGAGGGTGTGGTTGCCCTCATGGGGTCGAGGTGAGTCTGATGGAGTTCCTGACGCGAAGTTTCGTGGCCAGAGTTAATGGCTGCATTTTGGCGGCTTTGGGTTCCTTCGGTTGGCAGAGAGGAAGAAGAAGAAGGAGGAGAAGGAGAAGGCCTGTGTGCATGTGCGGGTTGCTGCACGGATGCCTGGTGCTGTGTGGAGAGGAGATGCGTGATGAGTCGATTGTTCGCTTTAAAGTCATTTGTAGTTATATGTGGTGGAAAAATCGACTAATCAATAATTAAAAATAACCACTCGCAGAAGAGCAGGCCATGTCCACAGGGAGGCAATGACGTATTTATGTTCACACCAATTAAAAACGTATGTTCGTAGTTAGTTTAGGCGAAAATCGATCCAAATCTGCCTTCAGATTAAGGTAATATCAAGAAAACATGCTGAAATGGCAATTTTTAACAACTAGAGGATATTTTTTGCAATGCAGATTCAATAAAATATCAATAAAAGTTGGCAATGGCAAAAAATGTAAATATTAATGGCCCTTTTACTATAGCAAAACAGGGGATTTCTTCCCCTTAGCCGTGCGCAAAGAGGAAGGAACGGCTAGAGGCGTGAAGCTCGGAGGAAGTTCTTTGGACCGAGGGTTTCGCAGTGGAGGTGGCGGCGAGTCGCGAGGTGGCCGGAGCAGGCCGGACGGAGCGCCGGCGAAGGTGGCTTTCGACGGTGGCCGCACCTACTGGAGGAGGGGCAGCTGTGCGTGTGTGAAGGCTGCTGCAGGTGGTGCGCACGGGCACTGCTGTTGCAGGTGTGCGGGAGTTGAGCGCGCTGAAGGTGAGGAGGCGCACACACTGGTGGAGGCACTGCAGATGGCAGAGAAGCTCTGCAGGCGGAAGGTGCGGGCGCGCTAGAGCGGGCACGCGAGAGTTGAGCGCGCTGAAGGGAGGAGGCGCACGCATTGGTCTACGCGCGCACCGAGGGTGGTGCTACTGCAGGCGCGCCACTGCTGCTGGATGTCGCTGGTAGACACTGCAAGGAAGGCGTGCTGGAGTAGATGCAGCGCGCCAAAGTTGAAAGGAAGGCTCGCGGTGAGGAGTGAGCGGGCGCACTGCAGGCTAGAGATGGCATGAAGGCGGTCTTGCGCAGCAAGATGTGCGCGAGGCTAGAAGGCGATTGGTGCTGGAGGTGATGCGGGTGAGGATTGGCGGTTGACGCTAGAGGTGAAGTGCAACAAGGGTGGTTGCTGCTGCAGGCTGGATAGGCGTTGGAAGCTGGAGGTAAGCGGCCGGTTGCTGTTGGAGTGTGGGGGTGTCGAAGCTTCAGACGTCCAGGAAACTTCCCGGATGTCGTAACTGACTGAGGAGTGAAACTGCAGTAGCGGTTGTGGAGGTTGTTGGTGATGACGGCGAGGGTGGTGCACTGCGAGGTGCTCACGGTAATGCGGACGATCTCTGGATAGCGGTGTGGCCTATCACACCACACGCCCACAGTGGTGGAGGCTCGTCGCCGCGGTTGAGGCCAGCGGTGGTGAAATGGACGAGATGAACTCTTTGCACAGTGTGGGTTGTTAGGGTGGAGGCCTACTGCACTCTGCTGTCTCTTCTTCTTTTTGTAGCTGCCTACATGAATTTGAACAGAGAGGCGGGAGCAGATCCACATTCTCCGCACGTCCTAGAATGTAGATTTCAGTGCGGTAGCCGAAGGAAATGCAGCCGTTGTTGCAAGAAGAAGAAAGAAAAAATAATGTTAAAATATTAAGGTTATTTATATTCAAACGCTCAACTTTTATGTTAACTTAAATTAATGTATGCAATGCACCTAATTAGTTAACTAATTAAATGAATGCAATGCATGAATTTTATAATTAAATTAGAAA
This sequence comes from Thalassia testudinum, assembly GCA_037157565.1. NCBI lineage: Eukaryota > Viridiplantae > Streptophyta > Magnoliopsida > Alismatales > Hydrocharitaceae > Thalassia > Thalassia testudinum. The sequence continues at coordinate 5,679,336 of JAZHRO010000035.1, read as the reverse complement.
CATGAATTAACCTATTTACATCCTAATTTATGCTAATTACATGCTATAATTAACTTAATGTCTAAGCACTTAAATACTTAAATAGCCCACAAATATGGGCTAATCAAATACCCCCATGCCTAGTTTTTGCTAGTCCCTAGCAAATCTAAGCAAAACCTTGCACTCTAAGTAGACTAGCCAACTCAATCGGTCTTCCTTTAGAAACATATTAAGTTCAGACTCTAGACCTAAGGTTCCCAAGTAGTTGCTAAGTTACAGACTAGGTCAGCTAAAGACGAGTTGCAGGCACAAGTTTCTCTGATTTCTGACTCTACCCTAAGGTTTATTGATCTCTGAGATTAAAGCATCTGTGCATGTGCATTGGTATGAGTTATTTAAGTTAAAGGAAAAAGGATTTTTTTTTGTTTTATATATATATATTATTTTTGTTTGATTCCCCTAAGTCTAACCTTGGATCAGCTATCAACAAGGTCTGTGTCGGATTCATTGTCCCCATTACCGTACCTCGAAGGGTGCCTGGCTTTCGATGCTTCGAGATAGCACCACCCATAACGACCCCAAGAACTCCTGGCAATCGACACTTCGAGATAGTATCGCCCATGGATTTCTTAAGCGAATTCAGGCTATGGCAATTGGCACTTCGAGATAGGGCTGCCCATGTTACCTAAATCGCACAATGCACTTACATGCCCCCAGTAGAATGGATATCCTAAGAGACAAGCGCCGAGCAGGTAATATGTTATCATTGCATCCTCAAGGTGAGTATATACTCCACCTCTCCTGCGACGGGAACTCTTCCAATCAAATTGTGTTTTCAAGTCTCTCCTAAGTCAAAACTAAGAGAACCAAATCTCTTTTAAAAAAGAAAGAAATTAAGTTGATTACCAGACCAAGTGTGTGAAATTTGGATGCTTGGGTTACAAGGACCCGTAAACCAAAAGGTAGAACAAGACTCCAGGTACTACCCTACCTTTTAACTCAAACCCTAGCTTTCCTTCCTCAACCACTTGAGGAATGGTCCGCAACTTAACTCCTACTTAAGTTTTTAAGTCCACAAAGGACCCTAAAGGTCTAAAGCTAGTAGCTCATTTAGCTTCTAAAGTTTGACCCTAGAATTAACTTAGTCTACCCTAGAGTTCTGATTTGCATAAGAATGTAGGACCTAGCCAGTTAAGCTCAAAACTTATATATATATATATATATATATATATATAAAATGCAAATGTATGCATGCTATAAACAAAATGCCTCTGGTCCTCTCCCCCATGCATGATTCAAATAATGTCCTCATTGAAAACAAAAGTAGCTAAAGGAAGATATTACCTGAGGCGGAGAATGGTAGGAGCTAAGGCTCCTCAAGAGTGACTTCGTCAACCAGATGGCCATCTAAAATTATGTAAGGTTTTAACTGTTGACCGTTGACGATAAAGGGAGTTGCTGAAGAGGAAGGGTTTTTAATCTCCACAGCTCCATGCGGAAATACTTTGGTGATTATGTAAGGCCCATCCCAACGAGATTTTAACTTCCCAGGAAAAAGCTTAAGTCTGGAATTGAAAAGCCAGACTTGTTGGTTGGGCTCAAAGGTCTTTCGAAGTATAAACTTATCATGCAAGATTTTAGTTCTTTCTTTATAAGCTTGAGAGGTGTCATAAGCAATATTCCTCAGCTCCTCAAGCTCACTTAATTCTAGAAGTCATGCCTTACCTGCCTTCTCTAAATCCATGTTAACACTTCGAATAGCCCAAAGTGTCTTATGTTCCAACTCAACAGGTAAATGGCACGCTTTTCCATACACAATCCGAAAGGGAGAAGTACCCAAAGGGGTCTTATAGGCCGTTCAATATGCCAACAAAGCATCATCAAGCTTTTGGGACCAGTCTTTCCTATCAGGTCTAACGGTCTTTTCCAAAATATTTTTTATCTCCCTATTCAACACTTCAACTTGGCCACTTGTCTGAGGATGGTAAGGGGTAGTGACCTTGTGAGTCACTCCCAAACTCCTGATTAGCCGATTGAAGTGGTCGTTTCAGAAATGAGGTCCCCCATCACTTATAATAGTCTTGGGGCAGCCGAAATGGGATATGATATTAGCCTTCACAAATTTCAAAACCACGGAGTGGTCATTTGTGCGCGTAGGAATGGCCTCTATCCACTTAGAGAGATAATCAACTGCCACCAAGATATCTTCATAACCATGGGACGACGGGAAGGGGCCCATAAAGTCAATTCCCCACACATCAAAAATTTCAACAGATTGAATAGGATGTTGAGGCATTTCATTCCTCTTCCCAATCGTTCCAGTCCGTTGACATCTAATACAATCCTTAACAAAATTATGAGAATCCTTAAATAAGGAAGGCCACCAAAAATCGGACTAAAGAACCTTAAAAGTAGTTTTCTTAGCACCAAAGTGTCCTCCACAATGAAGTTCATGGCAAAAACTCAGCACACTTTGTTGTTCCTCTTCAGGTACACAACGTCTCAATACTTAGTCTTATCCAATTCTAAACAACTCTGGCTCTTCCCAATGAAAATATCTTGCTTGAGAAATGAATCTCTTTCTTTTCTGCTCATCCCAAGAACCAGGAGTTTGTCCAGTGACCAAGTAATTTACAGTGTCTGCATACCAAGGTAAAGTTGGTGTTACCTCCATCAGAGTTTCATCGGGAAATGTCTCGCGAATGTCTCCAGAAAGAGAGTCATTAAGAGGAAGGCGAGATAGGTGGTCAGCCACAACATTTTCTACTCCTTTCTTTTCACGTATTTCCAAGTCAAATTCTTGATGGAGTAGGATCCACCTAATCAGACGTGGCTTAGAATCTTTCTTAGCAATGAGATGTTTCACTGCTGCATGATCAGTAAAAATAACCACCTTAGACCCAAGCAGATAAGACCTAAACTTTTCCAGAGCAAAAACTACAGCAAGTAATTCTTTTTCATTGACGGTGTAGTTTTGCTGAGGTTCGGTTAAAGTCTTGCTTGCAAAATGCAGCGCATGAGGTCTTCCCTCAACCCTTTGTCCAAGGACTGCTCCCACTACATAATCCGAAGCATCACACATAAGCTCAAATGGGAGTGTCCAATCAGAAGCTTGGAGAATAGGCGCAGAGATCAAGGCCTCCTTTAGAGTTTGAAAGGCCTCAGCACACTTTGAATCAAAACTGAAGGAAGATTCCTTCGCCAACAAGTCACAAAGTGGCCTAGAAATTTTACTAAAATTTTTAATAAAGCGCCTATAAAAGCCAGCATGGCCCAGAAAGGATCTAATCTGTTTGACATTCGTAGGCAATGGAAGTTTGGAAATAGAATCAACCTTGGCTTTATCTACTTCCAAACCTTGCTCGGATACAACATGCCCAGGTACAATTCCTTTCTATACCATGAAGTGACTTTTCTCCTAGCTGAGGACTAAACCAGTCTCCTTACATCGCTTCAACACATTCTCCAGGTGCAGGAGACACTGGTCGAAAGACGAGCCATAAATGGAGAAGTCATCCATAAACACTTCAACACACTCGTCAATCATGTCCGAAAAGATAGACATCATACACCGCTGGAAAGTTGCAGGGGCATTACATAATCCAAACGGCATAAGCCTGAAGGCAAAAGTACCGTAAGGACTCGTGAATGTCATCTTTTCCTGGTCATCAGGAAAGACTGCCACCTGATTATACCTGCAATATCCATCGAGAAAGCAATAGTACTTATTCCCTGCCAATTTTTTGAGAATTTGATCAATAAAAGGCAGAGGAAAGTGATCCTTTTGGGTAGCGGTGTTCAGCTTGCGGTAATCAATACAGACCCTCCATCCAGTTGAGGGTCTAGTGACAACTTGTTCACCTTGGTCGTTGAGTTCTACAGTAAAGCCTGCCTTCTTTGGCACCACATGAATGGGACTGACCCATTTACTATCAGCAATGGGATATATGATCCCGACGTCCAACCACTTCAGGATTTCTTTTTTTACCACCTCCCTCATTTTAGGGTTCAGACGTCTCTGCATGTCCCTAAATGGCTTGATGGAATCATCAGTATAAATGTGGTGCATGCAGAGTGTAGAGTCTATACCCTTAATGTCAGCAATGCTCCAAGCAATAGCTTCCTTGTGCCTAGACAGGCATTCAATCAAGGCTCCCTCCTGTTCCTCAGATAGCACAGTCGAAATGATAACATGGAGCGTATCATTGGCACCTAGGAAAACATACTTGAGAGTGTCAGGGAGGGGTTTCAACTCAAGGTCGAGGGATTGTATGGTTGAGGGTTTCATAATAGATGTCCACATCTCAGGTAGCAGATCTACCTTCGGCGGAAATGATGGGGGAAGAGACTCAGCAGAAACACCAAGCAATTCCTCAAGTTCTAGTATATCCCCTTCACATTCCTCCAAGAGATGGGAATGCTCATTTAGCATGACATGCTGAAGGGGGTCATCACATAACATTGCAGGAGTTGCCTCTTCAATCAGGTCATCTATCACCTCAACTTGAGAACAATCCTCAAGTCCATCTTGTTTGTAAGCATCAAACACATTAAGTTGGATTTTCCTGTTCCCAAAGCCCATTTTCAATGCCCCAATATTGCAATTGATTGAAGCATGCAAAGTTACAAGGAAGGGGCGGCCCAAAATGATGGAGGGTTTGGTTAGCTTGTTGGTAGGGTCAGTGTACAAAACTAAGAAGTCAAAGGGAGAGAAGAAATCCTCCACTCTTAAGAGGACATCTTCCAAAATTCCCCGTGGTGTCTTAAGTGATCGATCGGCAACTTGAAGGATTACAGGGCTAGGCTTCAAATTGCCTCCCCCAAGTTGTTCATACACGTAACTTGGAAGGATGTTCACTCCCGCACCCAGATCAAGTAGAGCCTCATCAATTTGTAAGTCACCAATAACTACAGAGATGTATGGGGCTCCTGGGTCCTTAAGTTTCGGGGGTGTGCCATGTTGAACAATTGAACTAACAGAATCAAGCAGGAAAACTTTTGATTGGACCTGTTTTCTAGATTGCCGCTTTTTCGTGCACAGGTCCTTTAAGATGCAGGCATAAGACGAAATCTTCCTGATAGCTTCAAGCAAAGGCAGGTTAACTTGCACTTGCTTGAAAGTTTCCATAATCTCATCTGTCTTATCTTTGGCTCCAGATGAGCCAGTAGAAGTCTTCCCAGAGGTAGATAAGCGCTCTGGAAAAGGCACTCTCGATCTCTGGGTGGAAGGTTTGTTATGTCGAGTAAGGGGTGGAACGGGGGCAACTTCTTCCAGTGAGGTGATTTCAAGCGGAGAAGATTTGGGCAAGTCTTCTCCGGTGGGGGTGAAAGTCGAGGTGGATGGTTTTTTAGGGGGTGAGACTATAGGAGCATCGGGTTTGGAAATTTCTTTCCCACTCCTCAAAATAGTCACCGCCTGAGCATGCTCCCTAAAGACAATCCCTTTTCCTTTAGGATTTTCCTCAGCAGCACTAGGGAGCTTCCCAGTCTCCCTCTGTCTAACGGCCTCAACAAGGTGTCCAATTTGTAATTTCATCTCATGTATAGCCTTGTCATGAGATTGGATGATGGCACTTTGACTTTCTTGCATAGTTTTCAACATCACCTTCAATTCATCCATCTCAGAGGTCTTAGGTTGGGCAAAGGTCTGAGGTTGGTTCATTTGATGGTTTTGAAAGGATTGTGGTTTGTAATTCCTTGAATTTGAGACATTTCCTTGTCTCCATGAAAAGTTTGGGTGGTTCCTCCATCCCTCATTATAAGTGTTGGAGAAAGGGTCATTACGAGATCTAGGACGGAACCCTTGAGCGGCATTCAATTCCGCTTGTACAAGCTCAAGGAATTGTGAGGCCAAGCGACAATCCACAGTGGCGTGTGTATTGCCTTGACAAATTAAGCATTCGGAAGCTTGGGATGTGGAGGTGTTAGATACGAATGAACTCGGGTTCGACATAAGCCTTTCCATGTTTTGGTTCAATAATTGAATCTGATAGGCTAAATTCTGGGTGTCCCTTGCCTCATTCGCCTCCAACTTTCTTTGCATGAGAGTGGGCTTTCTATCCATGTAGGTAGAATTCAAGTGAATAGAATTCTCACTCAAAGTATCAAATAAGTTCCAAGCTTCATCCTCAATCTTAGATAGAAAGGTTCCTGCACAGGCACCATCCACAGTTTGCCTATGCGAATCATTAAGTTCGGTGTAGAACCTTTCAACCAGTTGCCATTTAGGCACCTGGTGTTGTGGGCAAAGTCTCAGCAAGTCGTTAAAGCGCTCCCACGCATCATGGAATGCTTCCCCATCCTTTTGAACAAAACTCATAATTTTCCTCCTAAAGTGATTGGTTTTGTTCATGGGGAAGTACTTCTTCAAAAACTCCTTCAAGGCATCCCAAGTATTAATATTATCGAGGGTGTGATACCAATACTTGGCTTTGTCCTTAAGGGAGAAGGGAAAGAGGGTCTGCATTTTAGCATCATCAGTAACGCCCTGCAACTTCACCGTGGAATAGACCTTGGTGAATTCCTCTATATGCCTGTAAGGGTCTTCCCTAGTGGTACCGTAAAAGGAGGGCAGCAAGGATATGGTACTACTTTTGATCTCATACGGATTGTCCCCTCCAGGTCTACGTAGTGTAGGGCCAGCTTGATTGGTTGGGATGAAATATTCTTTAGGGCTCCTTTGACTGGCCATTTCTACCCTTGGAAGGCCTCTTCTTAAGATTCTTTCAGGTTCAGGATCAAACACAAGCTGTCTCCTAAGAGAACGCCTACCAAGCATGCACTACAAACACAATTCAAAAGGACTTGTTTGGTCTTTACAAATTTAGGCTTTTGACTTTAGTTCAAATTATAGGTGACAAAGCAAGTTGCTCAATCAATTACGCGCCTATTGTCAACCTTCGAAATGCCTAAAAAGACCTAGTTGGAGCTTAGGTATTCTTCCCTAAATCTCAAATGGTCAAGTAAATCCAAAGATGGAAGATCGAGGGATGCAAGTAGTCCTAAGCCTTCCTTTGAAGCTGTGCTTTCGTGGTGCTTCTCAACTACCCCCAAAAATCCGTGATAGGGTATCCCCCTCTTTGGATTTACAAAATCTTTGATCTCAAGTTCCGAACACTTCAGAATCCAACGGTAGGAGGGCTCTTGTCCTAATCGTTTCAAGACTTAGGAGTGTCTAAATGAGTGCTGTGGTGCAAAATATATAAGTGTGCGTTCACCGTAAAAAGATTTTGAATTTTGAATCGCACACCACGTTTGAAAATCAAATCCTTGGTTTTTAGATGTCCCTCCTTTAATTAGTCCTTTTTCTAGAAAATATGTGACCACTTGTTAGATCGCTTCAAGACAAATTTTGTGGTCTTCAAATTAAACCCAAATGCAATGCGTGGTCAAGAATAGGATGCAAAGTAAGAGAATGCGTACCTTGCTTCCAGCAATCAACGATGCGAGAATGCACACAATGCAGAGAAGTAAATCTAAAGGCTGCTCATACAAACCTAAATGGTTCGTCCTAGGGGCAGGCAGCTTCTAGCAGGTAGCTCATTTTTTTTTTTTAAACTACTTATGCATAAGCAAATAAAAGTAAACAATCCACAAAATAAACTAAAAACCTAAATCTAAAGAAAAGGGAACAGGCTCCCAAAAATTGCCCAACATGGGCCTAAAACAAAATCGGGGAACAAACCCCTCAAAATATACCTCAGAACAAGGGTTTCAAACCAAATGCAATGAAAAATTAAATCTAAAGTCTTAATCCCACTCTAATTAAATCAGCGATTAAATGTACGTCGCATCCTCATCCTTCTCCTCCTCTGCAAGGTAGCTCGACCAATCTCTCCTCTGGCGACGTCAAGGGTCGCCTCTCATGATGGCTGATTCCTCGCACAAAATTTCTCGCACAAGAAAGAAAATAATAAATGGTCAAATCATTGTGCAATTGAGAAATAATCAAAAATAAAACAAGTGAAATTATTGCATCTGTTGCCTCCCTGGCAACGACGCCATTTGACGAGTCAATTGTTTGCTTTAAAGTCGTTTGTAGTTATATGTGGTGGAAAAATCGACTAACCAATAATTAAAAATAACCACTCGCAGAAGTGCGGGTCGTGTCCACAGGGAAGCAATGACATATTTAAGTTGCACCAATTAAAAATGTATGTGCGTAGTTAGTTTAGGTGAGAATCGAGCCAAATCTGCCTTCAGATTAAGGTAATATCAAGAAAACATGCTGAAATGGCAATTTTTAACAACTAGAGAATATTTTTTGCAATGTAGATTCAATAAAATATCAATAAAAGTTGGTAATGGCAGAAAATGTAAATATTAATGGCCCTTTTACTGTAGCAAAATAGGGGATTTCTTCCCCTTGGCCGTGCGCAAAGAGGAAGGAATGGCCGGAGGCGTGAAGCTCAGAGGAAGTTCTTTGGACCGAGGGCTTCGCAACGGTGGTGGCAGCAAGTCGCGAGGTGGCCGGAGCCAGCCAGACGGAGCTCTGGCGAAGGTGGCTTCCGACGGTGGTTGCACCTGCTGGAGGAGGGACAGCTGTGCACGCACGAAGGCTACTACCGGCGGAAGGCGTGGGTGCATTGGAGCGGGAGCACGAGAGTTGAGCGCACTGAAGGTGAAGAGGCACACGCACTGGTCTGCGCGTGCACCGAGGGTGGTGCTGCTGCAGGCACGCCGCTGCTGCTGGATGCCGCTGGTGGATGTTGCAAGGAAGGCGTGCTAGAGTAGATGCAGCGCGCCAAAGTTCAAAGGAAGGCACGCGGCGAGGAGTGAGCGGGCGCACTGCAGGCTGGAGATGGTGTGAAGGTGGTCTTACGCAGCAGGATGTGTGCAAGGCTGCAAGGCGGTTGGCGCTGGAGGTGATGCGGGCAAGGGCTGGCGGTTGACGCTGGAGGTGAAGTGCAACAAGGGTGGTTGCTGCTGCAGGCTGGATAGGCATTGGAAGCTGGAGGTGAGCGGCCGGTTGTTGTTGGAGTGGGGGGGGGGTCGAAGCTTCAGACGTCCGGGAAGTTGCAGTAGCGGTTGTGGAGGTTGTTGGTGATGACGGCGAGGGTGGTGCACTGCGAGGTGCTCACGATAATGCTGACGATCTCCAGATGGCGATGTGGCCTGTCACACCACACACCCACAGTGGTGGAGGCTCGTCGCCGCGGTTGAGGCCGGCGGTGGTGAAATGGACGAGATGAACTCTCTGCACAGTGTGGATTGTTGGGGTGGAGGCCTACTGCGCTGTGCTGTCTCTTCTTCTTTTTGTAGCTACCTGCATGAATTTGAACGGAGAGGCGGGAGCAGATCCACATTCTCCGCTCGTCCTTGAATGCAGATTTCAATGCGGCAGCTGGTGGCGTTGGAGCAGCAACCGAAGGAAATGCAACCGTTGCTGCAAGAGGAAGAAAGAAAAAATAATGTTAAAATATTAAGGTTTATATACAAACCCTCAACTTTTATGTTAACTTAAATTAATGTATGCAATGCACCTAATTAGTTAACTAATTAAATGAATGCAATGCATGAATTTTATAATTAAATTAGAAACATGAATTAACCTATTTACATCCTAATTTATGCTAATTACATGCTATAATTAACTTAATGTCTAAGCACTTAAATACTTAAATAGCCCACAAATATGGGCTAATCAATGCGCACACCAGGGTGCGGCGAGCTACTGCGCGGATGCTTGGTGGTGCGTAGAGAGGAGATGTGCACACAAGGGTGTGGGGGGCTGCTGCGCGGACGCCTGGTGGTGCGCGGAGAGGAGATGAGCACACAAGGTTGCAGCGGGCTACTACGCGGACGTCTGGTGGTGCACCAAGAGGAGATGGGCACACAAGGGCATGGCAGGCTGTTGGAAGAAGTGCTGTTGCACGAAGGCATGGGTGCACATGCACGTGTAAGACCTGCTGCTGCAGTCTGCGCGCAAGGAAGTTGATGGGTCCAAGCGTCGACGAAGTTGGCTCTAAAACACTATGCGCTCTCCACCCAACGAGTTTGCCTTCTCCACAGTGATCCAAGATGGAGGAGATGATCCCTTGGAGTCCGTAGTTCTTCCTCTTTTGAACCCAATGCGCGAGTGTTTGCTTTAACAAATCTTCCCCGACTTTCCCTCATTTGGTTTTAGGCCTTGTGAGATCTCCAACAACGCCCACGTGATGAGGTGCTGCTGTTGAGAGGCACGGCTCAGCTGGCGGAGGAGATGGTGAAAATTGCACTCAAAACCCTACATAAATATATATATATCAAATTTTACCAAGGAATTCTCTAATTAATATAAACTAACACTTAACTCTAATTGCAATCTAATGAGGCATGTTTTACATGTACTTAGGCTAATTAGCACTCCACTAAAGTGGATTGATCAAATACCCCCATGCCTAGGTTTTGTTAGTCCCCAGCAAAAGTGATAGAAGTGACCAAAGATTTCTTTCTTTCTTTCTTTCTCTTTTTTTTTATTTCAAAAATTTAGAGATCTAGACAAATGTAAAAATAAATGATAGTACCATAGGTAATGGATCTAAGTGAAAAGCCAACTTAAATTTGCAGTTTGCACTTAACCCTTGGTAAACATTTCTATCGGGATAGACAACTACTTCCCTCGGGGGTAAAGCAGAAAATAATTTGTAGTTAGACCCTCGCTTTTTGGCTTAGGTAGGAGATACTGAGTTGAATGGATTAATATTTGGTGGCTCACACTCATCTAGTGCTACATGTAGTCTAGTACTGCAAACTCTAGATCTCTAGATTATTAAATAGGTCAACCTAGAGATAGGCTAAACACTATGCTCTCTTTGTGTCTCCTTGTGCTCACTCACTCTCTCCTTTCTTTTTCTCTTTCTTCCGTATTTCTTTTCTGAGATCACATATCTTACCAGATTTTTGTAAATGTACTCAATCTTTGGTGGCCTCACATGGCATTCACACGTCAATGAAAATCCTAATAACTCTTCAACTAAGTTAGAAGTCCTTAGCCAGTATTCGAGTGATCAAAAATACTGAAAAGTAGGTATGGGTCATATTTGGTGGATTGCAATGAGTGTTTTTATTGTTGCCTCAAAAACATTAACAAAAAATGACATGAAGATAAAACTCCAAACTTGGACTTTTTTTTTCTTTTTCATTTTCCCCCTCTTCTTCTTCTTTTTTTAAATATTTTTCTTCTTTTTTTCTTTTTCTCTCTCTCTTTTTTTTTATAAAAATTAACATAAAAAGATGCAGACTTTGATTCATGAGGCATTATTAGGGATGATGATGGCCAAGAGGATATTATGTGGCTTATTTGGTGGAAGTGCCTACTTTCGACACCAGGAAAGGATGGATAAGACAAGTGTATTTCTGACCTTTGACACTATTACCCTCCTTCAGCCGAAGACTCTATGAAGAACGGTCGTAACCATCTATCATAGTCATAATTTTATCAAGACTCAATCTCTGTGTATCTGCCTTATTTGGTGACTCTCAAGAATTCACACAATACACATAGGAACAGAGAGCGAAAACTATGCCTAACTCTAAGGTATCCTCATCTAATAGTCCAGAACTTAAGAGTCTTTGCACTAAACTTAGCGCACCAGTAATCTCTCTACTTTCTTCTCACAAATATGAGGTGGATCTAATAGAAGATAGTATGCCTGACTCCCTTTTAACTGTCCAAGGGTCCAATAGACTAAAAATGCTTATTGATTTTCTACAAAGATCCATTACCTAGTCTATGTATAAGTGAATGTAACTGTACTGGATTCTGAACTTAAGAAATAATTCAAGAAGAAAAACTTCAATGGCACTTCCTTGATAAATTTTCTGCTAAGGACTAACCAATTCAGCTCAAGAAAATAAAAAAAAAAAAAAATTGGCTAATACACTATCCTAAATGTATGCAATTATTTATAAATGCTATAAACATCCTCAAGTTATAGCCCCCCATGCCTAAGATTGACAATGTCCTCATTGGGAAAATAAAGACACAGAAGAATATTACCTGAGGAGCAGAGTGGGAGGAGGTAAGGCTCCTCAAGCTGAAGTGCATCCAAAATCTGGCGATCTGAAAGAGTAATATAAGATTTAAGTCGTTGGTCATTTACCTTAAAGCTGATACCAAAAGTAGGGTTCCGAATTTCTATAGCTTCATGAGGGAAGGTATTGATAACAATGTACGGCCCATCCCAGCAGGACTTGAGCTTTCTTGGAAATAATTTAAGTCTAGAATTGAAAAGCCAGACCCACTAGTTGGGCTCGAAAGTCTTTCTAATGATGTGCTTATCATGGAAAATCTTTGTATGTTGCTTGTAACCATGGGAAGTTTCATAGGCTTCATTACGAAGCTCCTCAAGCTCACTTAACTCCAGCATACGTGCCTTTCCCGCTTTATCCAGATTCAAGTTAATACTTTTAATAGCCCAATAGGCTTTGTGTTGGATTTCAACGGGAAGATGGCACACCTTTCCGTAGACAAGGCGGAAAGGAGACATGCCCAAGGGAGTGGTATGCGCTGTTCTGTAGGCCTAAAGAGCATCATTTAATTTTTTAGACCAATCCTTACGGTTGGGCTTGACATTTTTTTCTAAAATTCGTTTAATCTCCCTATTAGACACTTGAACTTGTCCACTTGTTTGGGGATGGTAAGGTGTGGCTATCATGTGGTTGACTCGCAAATTTTGGAGTAGTCTTGTGAAGTGTATGTTCTTGAAGTGAGGTCCTCCATCACTTATGATCGTCCTTGTGCACCTGTACCAAGAAATGATATTAGTCTTAACAAAACCCAAGACCACGGAATGGTCCTTGGTTCGCGTGGGTATGGCTTCTATCTATTTCGATACATAGTCCACAACCATAAGGAGGTACTCATATCCAAAGGACACAGGAAAGGGACCCATGAAATCGATGCCCCAAATATCAAAGATCTCAACAGGGAGGACAGGTTGTTGGGAAATCTCATCCCTTTTTTCGATGGTTCCCATTTGCTAGCAACATAGACATGCACCCACATATGTATGTGCATCTCGGAATAAGGTGGGCCACCAAAAGCCAGACTGAAGAACCTTATGGGCACTCTTTTTTCCACTAAAATGTCCCCCATAGTGGAGGTCATGGCAGAAACTCAGAACACTCCTTTGTTCTTCGTTAGGGATGCAATGGCGAAAAAGCTGGTCAGGGCCTATTCTAAAAAGCTCGGGTTCCTCCCAATGATAAAATTTAGTGTCAGCGAGAAACCTGTCTTGCTTCTACTTGTCCCATGTACTGGGGATAATGCAAGTGACCAGATAGTTCACTATGTCAGTGAACCAAGGAGTTTTAGCCTCCACTGCCATCAGAGACTCATCAGGGAAAGTCTCTTGGATACCACCAGCAAGGTTTGATGCCTCAATAGGGATCCTAGACAGATGATCTGGTACCACATTCTCAACTCATTTCTTATCTTTAATTTCCAGGTCAAACTCCTGGAGTAGCAGAATCCAACAAATTAGGCGAGGTTTGGTGTCCTTTTTACCAGGAAGATGCTTTAAAGCTGAATGATTAGTGAACACCACAACCTTGGATCCCAAAAGATAAGACCAAAACTTTCTCAAAGCAAACACTACAACAAGAAGCTCCTTTCCAGTGATCGTGTAATTTTGCTGAGGATCCGTAAAGGTATTGCTGGCATAATGCAGCACATGAGGTTTGCCATCAACCCTTTGACCTAAGACTGCTCTTACTGCAAAATTAGAAGCATTGCACATTAGCTCAAATGGGAGGGTCCAATCTGGTGCTTGGAGAATTCGCATAGTAATAAGGGCTTTCTTCAAGACTTGGAAAGCCTTGCCACATTTATCATCAAAATCGAAGGAGACATCCTTCGCTAACAGGTCACAGATTGGCTTAGAGATTTTATCGAAATCTCTAATGAAGCCCCTATAAAATCCATCATGGGCAAGAAAAGATTTAACTTGACGAATATTGGTGAGCGATGGAAGCTTAGAGATGGAATCAATTTTTGCGATATCCACCTCTAATCCTCTCTCAGAAACTACATGCCCTAACACAATGCCCTGTTGGACCATAAAGTGGCCTTTCTCCTAGCTAAGCACCAGCTTTGCCTCTTCGCAAAAGGGTTAAGACTTTATCAAGGTGCGAAAGGCATAGGTCAAACGACGAGCGATAAATAGAGAAGTCATCCATGAAAATCTCAACAAACTCGTCGATCATATCAGAAAATATAGCCATCATACATCATTGGAAAGTGGCAGGAGCATTACATAACCCAAATGGCATTCGGCGAAACGTAAATGTACCATACAGACTCGTGAAGGTAGTATGCTCTTGATCGTTAAGAAAGATGGCTATCTGATTATACCTAGAGTACTCGTCAAGAAAATAGAAGTATTTGTTCCCCGCCAATCATTCCAAAATTTGATCGATAAATGGTAAAGGGAAATGGTCTTTCTGGGTAGCCGTGTTTAAACGGCGGTAATCAATGCAGACCCTCCAACCAGTTGAGGGTCTAGTTGTTACCAACTCTCCTTAGTCGTTCTCTTCCGTAGTGATTTCGGCCTTTCTGGGCACCACATGAATAGGACTGACCCATTTACTATCTGAAATGGGATAGATAATCCCTACATCCAGCCATTTCAGAATTTACTTTTTAACAACCTCCCGCATATTGGGGTTGAGCCTTCTCTACATGTCTCAGAAGGGTTTCACGAACTCGTCCATGTATATACAATGAATGAAAAGGGAGGGATCAACACCCTTAATATCAGCAATTGACCAGGAAATTGCTTCCTTGTGCCTTTGTAAACACTCAAGCAGAGCTCCCTCCTACAATTCAGATAATGCAGACGAGATAATAACGGGGAGCGTGTCATTAGGGCCAAGGAAAGCATACTTCAAAGTGCTCGGGAGGGGTTTCAACTCCAACTCAGGAGCCTTTTGGATTGAGGGTTTAAGTTGAGATGTCCCCGCCTTAGGTAGCAGATCTGCCTTCAGGATCCAGGGTGGGGATAGAGACTCTATGTGTATCCCTAGCAACTCTTCTAATTTGGGTATTTCCCCTTCAATTTCTTTACTAATTAGAGGATGGTCCTTAGATATGACCTTTTGGAGGGGATCTCTACATAGGAGTGCTGGAGTAGTCACCTCAATTATTTCATCAACAACCTCAATCTGAGAACAATCTTCAAATCCGGATTGCTTGTAAGTATCAAAAACATTCAATCGGATCTTCTTGTTTCCGAAGCCTATTTTAAGTGCCCCTGATCTACAATTGATAGAGGTGTTGGCTGTGGCCAGGAAGGGGCATCCTAGAATAATGGACGGCTTAGTGGGCTTATTCGATGGGTCAATATCTAGCACAAGAAAGTCAACAGGGAAGAAGAAGTCCTCCACTCTCACTAGGACATCTTCCAGTAATCCCCACGATGTCTTAAGCGATCTGTCTATGACCTGGAGGATGAGTGGACTAGGCTTTAACTCACCTCCTCCCAAAAGATTGTAGACAAAGCTCGGTAAAATATTCACCCCTGCACCCAGATCGAGCAGAGCCTCATTAATGTGTTGGTTACCTATAACTACTGAAATATATAGGGCCCCTGGGTCTTTCATTTTGGGGGGTGTTCCATGTTGGAGAACTGAGCTAACATGGTCAAGTAGGATGACCTTAGCTTGGACCTATCTCCCAGATCGACGCTTCTGGGTGCACAGGTCCTTTAGAAACTTGGCATAGGACAGGATCTGTTTAATAGCTTCCAACAGAGGCAAGTTGATCTAGACTTGCCTAAAAGTGTCCATAATCTCTTTCGTCCTTTCCTTGGCTCCAGGCAAACCAACAGATGATTCCTCAAGAGCAGATAGGTGCTTTGGATAGGGCACCCTCGGCTTCTGGGTAGAGGGGTCGTTAAGGCGGGAGAGGGGTGGCGAACTGATGACATCTCAGGGTAGGTGGTTTCAAGCGAGGGAGAGTAGTGTGGCTCTTCCCTGGTGTAGATGGAATTCAGGTTGGGTGTAGGAGGGGAATCCTAAGATGTGACCGTAGGAGTGTTATTAGGCTTGTCGATTTTCTTTCCACTCCTCAGCATGGTCACAACTTGAGTGTGCTCCCTGAATATGACCCCCTTGCCCTTTGGGTTCTCAAAAGAGCTAGGCAACTTCCCCGGATCACGCTACCTAACTGCCTCAGTAAGATGACTAATTTGCGATTGCATATCAGTAATCATCTTATTCTGAGATTGGATGACCATATTCTGATTCTCTTGCATTGCTTTCATCATGGCTTTAAGTTCATCCATCTCAGAGGGCTTATTCTGAGGAGGGGTTTCATAGGATGGTTGGTATATGGGTTGGGGAGGTAGGGGTCATGTATTCCCTGACTTAGAAGCATCACCTTGCTTCCATGAGAAGTTTGGATGGTTCTGCCACCCCGGATTATAGGTATTACATTACGGGTTATTACAAGGAGGTGGGCGAAAACCTTGGGCCGCGTTCAGGTTGACCTGAATCAACTTAAGGAATTGATTTCCCTGGTGGCACTCCGCAGTGGCGTGCATTGTGCTTTGGCAAATGGAGCATTCACTTGAAGCCTGAAAGATAGAGGCTGCTTGTGGGTTCATGCCGAGGTTTGCTAAAAGCCTATCAAAGTTTTTGTTCAACAATTGAATCTAATAAGCCAAATCCTGAGTAGCCCCAACTTCATGGGCCTCTATCTTCCTCTGTAAAATTGATGGTTTTCTTTCTTGATAGGCAGAGGACATATGTGTGGAATTGTCACTTAATGTTTCAAATAATGCTCAGGCTTCATCCTCAGTTTTGGTCATGAAGGTTCTTGCACAGGCTACATCGATGGTTTGCCTGTGCCTTTCAGATAATCCATTATAGAACCTTTCGACAACTGCCATCTTAGCACCTAATGGTGGGGACATAACCTAAAAGGGTCATTAAAGCACTCCCAAGTCTCGTGAAATTGCTCCCCTTCCTGTTGAGTAAAACCCATAATCTCTCTTCTGTAATGGTTGGTCTTACTCAAAGGAAAATACTTTTTCAAGAATTCTCCCTTAAGGATAGCCCAATCATTTACCCTTGCATCGACGGTATGATACCAGTGCTTGGCCTTATCCTTTAGGGAGAATGGAAAGAGTCCTCACCAGGGCTTCATCAGTAAAGCCCTGGAGTTTCACCATGGAGCAGACCTCGGTGCAGTCCTCAAGATGCCTGTAAGGATCCTCCCTAGTAGTACCATAAAAAGATGGGAGCAAATATATGGTGCTACTCTTGATTTCATATGGATTATCCACTCCAGGTCTTCAGATAGGTAGGGCTTGATAGGTTGTAGGGAGGAAATAGTCTCTTAAGGTTCTCTGATTTTCCCCAACCCTAATCTCTTCTTTAGGTCTTTCATCAGCCATTTTTCTTCTTCTTTGTTAGCTTTCCTTATAATTCTCTCAGGCTCAGGGTTGAAGAGAAGACTATTTCTAAGAGAGTGCCTACCATGCATACACCAAGCAAACACAAGGCAAGAGGTCTTTTGTTGATTTAAAGTTCTTTAAGTCCTCTTCCAACTCTTTAGCTTGGCCAAAATATAGTCAAGGCAGTTTTTCTCCATTCCCACATAAGTGGTTTAAGAGAAATGAGGCACTTGAAATTTCTGGTTAATGACTATTAAGAATGTTGAGGTTACTTTTAGCCCTTTTTGGGTGATCAATCAAGTTGTCAAACAATTACGCACCCTAAATTGACCTTCAAGTCCCTAAAGACGTACACTTTGCTGCAATGATATTCTCAGATACTCAAGTAAAAAGGAACTCCAAGGATGGAACCAAGGGATGCAAGTAGGGCAAACCCTTCCTTTGAGGTGATGCGTTAGTGGTGCCTCTTAACTACCCTTGAATTCCTTTAAGGGGTGTCCCTCTCCTTAGAGTATCAAATCACTCGGGCAAATGTTAATACCACTGTTTCAAAGCGAGATAGGAGGGTTTGCACCGATAAAGAGATCAATGCCTATAGCCTTAAGGGTTCAAGTCCTAATGCAGTGCCTATAGTGCGTGCTCAGTGCAGGAAGTGTGCATCACACCGCGAAAAGTGATTTTTCTTTTGAAAATCGCAGTCACGTTATTCAAACACCTCCTGTATATTTTTCTTTCCTTTCAAGAAGTAAAGTGACTACTTGATTAAGCTTTTCAAATCAGTTTAAGTGGTCTTCTTTAACCATGTCCAGATGCAGTGCATGTGCAGATAACTGATGCACTAAGATAAGAAATGCATACCTTGCT
This sequence comes from Thalassia testudinum, assembly GCA_037157565.1. Taxonomy (NCBI): domain Eukaryota; kingdom Viridiplantae; phylum Streptophyta; class Magnoliopsida; order Alismatales; family Hydrocharitaceae; genus Thalassia; species Thalassia testudinum. The sequence continues at coordinate 5,661,115 of JAZHRO010000035.1, read as the reverse complement.
CCAGCACTCTTCTATGCAAAAATGCACGCAATGCAGTAAGAAAATCTAGATGATGCTCAAGCAATCCTAGATGGTCATCTTATGGATATGTAGCTTCTAGCAGGTAGTTTGGATTTATTGATTGATTTATTTATTTTTTGTAAAAATAAATGCACAATGAAAAGATCTAACTACCATAGAATGATCCTAGAATCTAAAGAATCGGGGACGCTCCCCCAAAAACTGGCCCTAGAGTATAAGGGTGAGAAAATAAATAACTAGACTAATCCTAAAGAGTCTATTCTAAAATTCTAAATCAGAAGTCTAAGAGGAAGAATCCTCCTAGATGGTCCTCCATGCGTCTTTACGCATGTGGGATCAAGGCCCACAGGATCCTGCGATTATCTTTGAGGTGTGTCGCTCAAGGTCGACGTTGTCTCTCCGCTACGCCTGTCACTTCGTCAGATTCATTGCACAGAAAAGATAAAGAATGATCAGATAAATGTGCAATTTAGAGTAATCAGAAATAAACATAGGTGAATTTATTGCGTCAATTGCCTCCCCGACAATGGTGCCATTTGATCGAGTGTTTTTCGCTTACAGAAATAATGTATCAGAAAGATATGTCATCGTAGTGAATCATGTGGTGGAAAATCCCAATCGAAAATATTTTAATAAAACTAACTACGAAAAGTTAAGATGTCGTATCCACAGGGAGGAACAGATCAATAAATTCATGAATTTTTTTGCCTTGCATTCGTCCAATCGTATGCGAAATCCATGGTCAAATCCGACGTGAAACGTGATAAAAAGAAGACACACAATAACTCGAGAATGTAAGGTTATATGTATAATTTTTCCTCAATAAAATATTTAATAAATATGTAATCAACCTATGAAATTTCCAATTGCACATGTACTAGAGAGAAATTGTGTAAATCTTAATCCAAATTCAATGTGAAATGATGCACATAACATAAGTTAAGTTAATTCAAGAAGATGTAAGTGCATTATTGCAATTTTACCTTAATTTAATAACCAAATAAAATTAAAAAAAATGAGTCTTGACAATGGCAGGAGATGTAATTATTAATTAGCCTTTTTTTGCAGCAAAACAGGGGAGTCTCCCCTTGCTTGGTGGCGCACTCGTGGAGAAATGGCTGGAGGTGAGGAGCTCGAGGAAGATCGGCTACGATGAGGGCATTCCATTGGTGGTCATGCCGCGACGAACGGTGGCCAGAGTTGGCACCGGCGATGAGGAAGAGCAGCGACGACGGCGGCGATTTGCCAGTGTGCTTGGGCGGCTATCGTCCTTTAGAGGGTGTGGCTGCCCTCATGGGGTTGAGGCGAGTCTGATAGAGTTCCTGACACGAAGCTTCGTGGCCGGATTTGATGGTTGCATTTTGGTGGCTTTGAGTTCCTTCGGTTGGCAGAGAGAAAGAAGAAGAAGGAGGAGGAGGAGAAGGAGAAGAATGCATGTGTGCGTGCGTGGGTTGCTACACAGATGCCTGGTGGTGCGCGAAGAGGAGATGCGCACACTAGGGCACGGTGGGTCACTGTGCGGATGCCTGGTGGTGCGTGGAGAGGAGATGCGCACACAAGGGTGTGGCGGGCTACTGCGTGGATGCCTGGTGGTGCATTGAGAGGAGATGCACACACAAGGGCACGGTGGGCTATTGGAGGAAGTGCTGTTGCGCGAAGATGTGGGCACGCATGCGCACGCAAGGCCTGCTGCTGCAGTTTTCGGATGAGAAAGTTGATGGGTGCAGTCGTCGACGAAGTTGGCTCTAAAACACCGTTCTCTCTCCAACCACCGAGTTTGCCTTCTTCACAGTGATCCAGGATGGAAGAGATGATACCCTAGTGTCCATAGTTCTTCCTCTTTTGAACCCAACGTGCAGGCGTTTGCTTTAACAAATCTTCCCCAACTTTCCCTCATTTGGTTTTAGGCCTTGCGAGATCTCCTCCAACAATGGCCGTGCGATGAGGTGCTACTGTTGAGAGGCACGATTCTACTGGCAAAAGAGATGGTGAAAATTACACTCAAAACCCTGCATAAATATATATATATATATCAAATTTTACCAAAGTATTCTCTAATTAATATAAACTAAGGCTTAACTCTAATTGCAATCTAATGAGGCATTTTTACATGTACTTAGGCTAATTAACACTCCACTAAATTGGATTGATCATTAAGGATTACGCTTAATTTCTGATCACCTTAGACTATTCACCTTCTTGTTTGAGTCTAAGGTGTACATGTTGAGATCAAATTGGATGCAGAATAGAGCCAATTAGGGTTTGACATTAGGGTTTGGAGTGCTAGTACACATTTTTGCTGGAATTAAAGGAAAGTTACCCTCCCGCATTTGTGTGCTATCCAAGCCCTTGATTGAAAAGATCTAATCAGAAAAACCCTAAAATCAGGTTCTAATCTCACTTGAACTCTAAAATTTCAGACTGAATAACCTGGGAGTAAAATCAAGGTGATTTCTTAGTCTTGACCTAGATCTCATTCTGCCATCTTTATTGTAGGTCAGGTGAAGTTGGTCTACATTGTAGGCCAACCAACCTCCAAGTTAGGTCACAAGTTGAATTAACTTCTAATCAAGTAAAACTCAAGGCACAAATTACGACATAAAATTGGTAGACTTAAGGTCTTAACTTCGTATAATCCGGTCTACCTGAAACCTCAGTGATAAGGAAGGTCGGGTGATGAGAAGCTTATCATGGTCTCTAATTACCCCTAATTAACCAGTCTTCCTAGTTAATTAGCTAGGTATATGTAAATATATGGGTTAATTATTAAATAAGGGATAAAATAGTAAAGGACCTTAAAATAAGTTGAAAATGCTATATTATTATCCAATTAATATTATTAATAATTTAATTAATAAGTGGACTCAAAATATCATCAGTAATTTATCTAATTAATGTGTTAACTAACTTAAGTATAATTTATACCTAAGTATGTACTAACTTAAGTAACCTTAATTAAATAAATTAAGCTAAAAAGGTTAAAAATGTAAATTCAAGGTTTAAATATAATAATTGTCTTATTTATAATCATATATAAAAAGTTGAAAAAGATTTAAATTAAAATAAACCTTGAAAACCTTAGTTTACATTTTAGTTCTTATGTTTTATTTCAATCGAGTCCTTATTCTTCACCTAGGTCATCAATTTTCATTACAGGTAAGTCCCTGAAAACTTCTTCTTCTTTCCTTCTTCAGCCTCTTTAACGGCTGACAACAAGAGGTGCATACACCCACTGATCACCGTGAATCCGACGTCCTTCCTTTCCAAGCTCCTGGAGCTTGTGGTTACCATCCTCTTTTCATCCATCGGTCTAGATGAAGCTACAATCCTATTTTAGGGTTGAAGTTAACCTCACCGACGTCGGAGAAGACGCCGGTGGTTACTTCACTCCTAGACCTTTCTCCATCTAGATACATCCTCCTCCTCAGCTGCCGCAACCTATAAATATCCCTCCACACCCTCAATTTCAGCAGTTAGCTCCCTTCCCTCTTCTTCCACTGAGCTAATAGATAGTCTATTCCCTCCAAAATCCGACGACCTTCCTCCGCTTCCTCTGTCTTCCTCTGTCCACCTTTGTTCGCTCAGGATCTCTGCCGACGCCCGCTGAGTCTTCTGATGCAATGCTAATGTTGGATTTCCTCTTCTTCACCCCGCCTAGACTCGTCGGACTTCTTTCCTCGCCCCTCTAATTTCCTCCTCCGTTAAGGACCTTCAACGGAGATCTTCTTCCCCCTACATCCAGGTAACAGTAGGTTAGGTAAGTAGTTTAAGTAGAGTAGTTAGTTAGGTAGATTAGAAAAACTTAATGTTAGATTTTCAATCATCTTCCTTAGCTCTGGTGAGCTCGTTGGGCTTGACTGGAGCATTCTTTTGTCTTTTTAAAACATCTTAATCTCCCATGATCATTTCTAACATCTTAATTCCCTGATTTGATCACCTATTCGCCTAATCCACCTTCACCAGTTGCTTCCGCTGTCTATGGTGGAGGTCACCGAGGGTAATCCACCTCCACTAGGGCCCTCCACCACTTAACCATCACTTAAGGGCCCTTATCTTTAGTTTAATTTGAATAATAATCATTTATTTAACACATGCCTAAATTTCATACACTCTCCTGAGCTTGCTGTCAATGGCGGCTCAAGAGGAGTTCCTATAGCTAATTAACCACTTGTATTTCATCGCCACATCCTACTGACTTGTTCTCTCCACTCAATTGAGTGAGAAAACATGTCCTGAGCTCAATTGAACTCAGAATCTGATCACTGTGAATTCAAAGCATAACTTCTAGTATGATGAATAATTGAAGAAATTAATGTGTTCCTGAGGTTCCTTGTGACCTCAGGAAACTTTTTAGATCGTCCATGGCATGTTTTAATGTTGTTTATACACTTTTAGCTATTTTCTGGACTCATCGAAGCTCCAGCAAGCTTTGGCAAATCAAAAACACTCTTCAGCCCATAGAACCTTGTGTGAAGCTTTAGATCATTTATTTGAGGTTCACTAATCATTCTGTAACATTTTGTTTGATGCTTTAAGACCTGGAGCTCTATCTAGACCTCTGTCTTCTCCAACTCCGGTAGAGTTGGAGATGATTGTTGGTTAGGGTTAAGCCTAATTTTAAAGGTCTAGAAGCATCAGAAGGATGCCCTGAGATCAATTCAATAGATCAATCACTTAGATAGGCCTTAGTTTGTTCTGTCGAACAAAATCACTTAGGATCTCAGGCGACAGGCCTGAAACCCTAGAAATCCTAGTTGAAACTTCCTTCTGAGAATCTGAATCTATTCCTGAGGTGAAATAGAAGTGAATTAAGGCATTAATTTCATTTGAGATAACCTAATGAAGAAAGTCAGATTTCGGGGAGTAATGATCAAACTCAGGTCAAAATTGATGATTCAGTCATCAATTAGGGGAATTTATGGGTGGAAATGATTTCTAGAATGATTTTAAATGATTTAAATTTGATTTGGATGAGTTTAGGTTAGGATTTCACATGAATTCGATTGCTGCTCAGTTTGTGTTATTTTTGAACCCAAACTGATGACTGTGTGTTTTTCGTGAATTTCAAATGAAAAATTTGGACAAATAGATCCTTAACAACCTTTAGAGGTTGTTTGAGTTGATGAAGTAGACCTTTAGCTTTCTATCAAGCTAAACAGACTAAGAAATGGAGTTCTGAAGCTCCTTAGCGAAGCTCTCAAGCTTCTTCGCCTTCTTGAAGCTCCTCAGAGTCCCTTTTCTTTAACCAGTAGATGTAGAAACACCTACTGAACTAATTTAGCACTTCTTCTGAGGTCAAAGAGTCATCCTACAGGTCCTTAGAGCTGAAGCACTACTCTGCAGGCCAGAATGGCCGTGGTGATCTAGACTTTTCACCCTTCAAATCGAAGAGCAATACTTTCCCTGAGTATCAAATTGATACTGTAATCGTGTAGAGTGTCCTTAGAGCCTTCCAACGAGCCTTTATTTGCTCGATTTGGAGCTCTGATGCGGCTGGAGCCTTTGATTGAATCTTGGCCTGGAAGGGGAAGACATAGTCCCACATCGACAAAGGAGAAGTGCCCGCCTTAGGACAAAAGTAAAATGTGTATATGGCTATTTGGTCGTCAGCACTAGGCGCACAAATGAGCATGAGTGTGTGTGGGTGCGTGCGGTGTGCATGCCCAGGTGTGTGTGTGCTTGTGGATGTGCGAGCATGGGCCCGTGAGGGCGTGTGCAAGTGGGCCTGGGAGGCCGTGGGTTGGAGAGGCTAGAAACTATGCTGAACCGGAAATAAACCAAATCAAATAAAAATTAGGCTCGGACCCAGTAGGGTCTGGTCCCACCCTGAGAGGGGTGCTATGTATCCTCAATCGGTCCGAGCCATCAACCATAAAACCAAATTTTTGGTTCAGATGGGTTCAAATTAGGTCAGTTCAGCTCTGTTGCAAAGGAAAAGGAGAAGAAGAGGAGAGCTCGTTGGGTTGAAAAGCAAAGGAAAGGTAAATAGGCAAAAGAAATAAGAAGAAAGAAAAGAAAGAGAACAAGAGATGTTAGGAGAAGAGCTTGAGACAGAAAGATTAAGAGAAAGGTAAAAAGAGAAAAGAGAGAAAGGTAGAAGAAGAGAAGAAGGATTGAGGCTGAAGATTAAGAAGAAAGAATGGAATTTCTTTTTGTAATTTTTACTTAAATATAATTTCTTTTGAGGTTAAATGATGTAATAAGGCATATATTCATTGAAATTTCTTTTCTTGCCTTAATCTCTTGTAAATAAGAAAAAATTAAAGAAATAAACATGTTTACTTGTTTGTAGTAGCAAATCATATGAGTAAATATGTTTTCCTTATAGAATTTTGCATGTTTTTCAATTGGAAATCCTTAAGCAAGATTCATATTCTTAAAGTAAATTTAATTATAATTCTCATAAGTAGCTTAGAATTTAGTGGTAAATTTAAATTAAGTTATGCCTCCCAACAAACGACTTGGACTCAACTAGTTAAAAAGAACTAAAATCTAAAATGTTAGGTTAACTTGACCCTATACTACTCAATTGACATAAATTCAAGTTGACCTAAGTTACTTTCTTTTGCACATAATTAAGCATAATTAACTTAATTAACTATGTTGAGAAAGTTAACGATCATCAGGTGGGCAAAACCCTGTAACCCGTGGGGATGCTCTACCGTGTAGGGGTCTTTGCGGGGCTCTCCCTTCCTAGCTGCCCAAGTACTTCTCGAGTGTGCGAATTTCTGATTCAGAGGTATCATCTACCTCGAAACTGCCTTAGTCATCCAAAAATCTTTGTGTGCCTTGATTTGGTCAATTTCACATCTAGTCCCTCATCTTTTCTATTAGAGCACATACATAGATCTTCTTGGGAATTTCTAATCTAATCTGATCAATTGCAATCTAATCTTGAGGTTGGTTTTACATCTTGATTCCACCACTTGATTCAAAAATGCAACTTGGCTATATAGGCAGATTGTTTAAGAAACCTGAGTCCCAAATGAGCACAAAAGGAAGGATCTTGAGAATGCTTATAGAAACCATGAAGAATATTATAAAAGGGACATTAAGTAAAAATTTCTGAAAACAACAAACATCATCACAAACCGTGCAGGGATAATATGGACACAAATAAACCACGGTTCAACCCAGGATAATCTACTAGTAGGACACAGTGAATTGGTGAAATTACAGAACAATGAGTGTCTGCAATGTTGGTCAAACTCTTCATTTTAGAAAAAACTCCAGGAATTTTTAGAAGAATGAGGAAAATTGCTGAATGGGTTATATAGAACCATCGATCATAAATACCCATCAGAAGTTAATAAAACATCCTGGAGTAAGTCTAATGATCAACACAATTTCCCAAATCTCGGGTTCAAGGATAATAGTTGCTGTGGATCCCCAACCCAAATGAATTCAGCTTCAAATTCATAGCAATTGACACTCCTGATCTTGATGAGGGTTGGGAGGATCCAATTGCAGGTGTTTCCAATTTTGAGCCAGTCCTAGAAAATCAAGAACCTGGTTCACCAAGCTTAGATTTCCCAGACACTTGTGATACTAAGATTGAATCAGAACCTCTCGAGGGTGTAAATTCCATCCCTTATTCTGATAAGGGGACTCTCGAGAGCAATTCTAACATCCCTGTAGAGCCCAACATATATTCTAGTGATCCAACCCACACTCTTAACCTAGAATCTGGATCTGAGCCTTATTGGGATGATTACAAGGCTCCATGTAATGGAAATCAGATTTCGAATTTGGATTATGATTCTGGGCCTATATTTGATGAGTGCACCTCTCCAACCTCCTTAGAGACACAAATCAATTTTTTGGAAGTCATGTCAATTTACGATACAGAAATAGAGGAGTTGGAAGAGTTAGGAATCGATTGGGTCTACCCTACGAGAAAAGAACCTAAACCTATGCCTAATAGGGACACCCTTTTCAGCTCAGAATCTGAGAATAGGCTAGACCCAAGTCAGTTTGCTGCTTCTCCACATCTTGATTTACTCAGAGGTGGAACCCCTGATCCCGAATCAGATTCAGAACATGATTCCCACAAGTGCTTCAATGATTATGAATCTTACCCTGATTTCGAAGAACTATTGTTTCCTGACAATTCTGAGACAATCTATGACCTCAACATACATGATCCATTCTTCGACTCTGACTTTGAGGTCCCTGATCTCGAGATCATTGATTCAAAATCAGGTTCCATTGAGATGGAATCATTTCTTTTTTATCCTCAAGAATCAAAAACAGTAATTGCCGAGAGTGTCTACAATCCAGAGTTTGAATCTTTTCTTGACTCAGATTTCCATGATCCTGTAAGCACTCTCCAGGCATTTACATTTGATTTTGATGGGTTCTATGAGGACTCTCTAGATACACATACCTTTGAACATTTTGTAGAGGAGCCCTCAAATATAGTTATTCTTGAAGCCACCTCTTCCACAGCATATACAGAACCTTCCAAAACCCATTTTCAACCCCAACCCACAACCAAACTCAATTTCTACTCTAACTCTCCTCTCGATGATCCAGTAGCATATGATTCCTCGCCACATTTTGATCGGGTTTCAAACTTTGATCAGACTACTAGTCACATCCCATCCTTCTCTGATCACTCCCATAGGGATCTCACATACTCCACTGATTCTTTCTCTTTTGAGGATCCCTACTCTAACCAGGCTGATCTGAATCAACCAAACCCTAATTTTTCACTTCCACATCATTCTGAGCTTTACAGTATCTGGTGGGCACCACATCTCCTGATCCACATCTATCAACCCGCCAGATTGATTGGGTTTGGGCTGCATCATCAGCTTGCTGATCTAAACAAGCACCTGGTTGGGCCAATCAGGCTTTTGATCAAGGTGCTTGTTCTATAAAATTCATCTGATTTGACCACTCCTCCATACCATTTTTCTACTCGGCTGAGAGCATTGAATTTAGCGCTTAACGGGAGGCAACTTGTCATTCCAAAAATCGAAGATCCTTCTGATTATCCTTCTGTACTTCACGTCTACTGCACTCTAAGTTCAATTTTAGAATAGTTGACTCCACCTTTGGTACTTGTATCAGAGCTTGAAATCGTCTGCAACAATCATTCCGACCTGTTCGCTCACCCACCGAACTTGTTCTACCTCCTGAACCCTAACTGTTTCATACCCTCCATTTACAATGAGAACATTGCAAAACTTAGGCAAGGGAGGTGTTAAAGTGCAAAGATACAAAAATTCAAAGTTCTAAAGGGTTCTCACAAAAAAATACATATTCCAAAAAAAAAACCAAAAAAATATTTAAAAAAAGATTGAAAAAGAACAAAAAAATGAAGAAGGGAGTAAATTTTGAGTGAATTAATTGCATATCATTCTTGAGGAGGAAAACGGAAGAGGTGATTTAAAAATGTCAAAAAGGGAAACAATTTGAAATAAAAAGAGTTTGTCATTAGTAAAAGATTATGGAATCTATTTAAGTTCTAGACCGAATTAAAAGAAGGAAATAAAAGTCAAAAAGTGCTAAGAAATACAGAGATTAGTATGAGTGCTAATCTTAGGCCTCTTGGGGCCTCTTGGGCTGTGTTTAGGCTTAAAAATTCACGTATCCATTAAGATCTGGATAGTCCTCAAGAGGTTGGGGAAAATACGAAGCTTAAATACTAGGTCTAAGGCTTAGGGATTATTCGGTCTAGCTAACTGACCTCTAGTTTGCGGAACTCGGTAACCTAAGCAACCTAATCCACACACAGTTTGGTTTAGTGTACTTAATATCAAAATTACGCAAAAGTATTAATTCTGTTCTGAAAATGCCACCTAGATTAGGAGCAGCTTATCAAGGCAAATTGATTTGGATGAGTTCCCGGCATGAAGAGGTAGGAAATTTCCCTCGAAGATGCGTAATAACATACTGTATCCTCGATGCTTGTCTCCTAGGATATCTAAATATCCTACTAAGGGCACGTAATCACCTTGTGCTGATTCAGGTGCCATGGGCAAGATTATCACAAAATGTCAATTTCCAGGGCTTGAATTTAGCTACAGAATGCCATGGGTAGCACTATCTCAAAGTGTCGAAAGCTATGGTTCTGGGGATTGCCATGGGCGGTGCTATCTCAAAGCATCAAAAGCTAAGGACCCTGTGAGGAGTGATGGTGGAAGCTAGGAATCCGATACAGACCGTGTTGTAAAGCCAATCTAAGGCTAGAACTAAAGAAAAGAAAAAGAGAAAACTCTCCAAAAAATGCAAAAACTTCTTCTATCTCTCTCTTACAAAAATACACTGCAAATTAAACCTGGACTAACCATGTTTTAAGTACGGGTGCTTTAACCGCAGAGTTTAACAAACCTTAGGTTAGTTCCTGTGGGCCTTAGAAACCTTCGTGCTAGATGAGGCTAAAGCTAGTCAGGTCTAGATCTTGGTTGGTACTTGAGCACCTCTAGGCCTACTATTGGCATTTTGACTTAATCTACAAAAGAAAGCACACAACAGAAATCTGAGCATAAAAAGGCATGGTCAAGAATTTAAGTTAATTCCGTAAGATTTTGCTAAGGGACTAGCAAAAGTTAGGCATGGGGGTATGATGATAACATTATCATCAGCCATATCTAGCTTTAATTAGTCATAATCAAGGATTAAATGCTCGTACATAACAGCCAGAGGACTATAATTCATTGCATAATCATTCTAAGAGAATAATAAGAAAACAAGGGTAAAATTACAGTTTTAATAGCATATCTCAATTGCAGAACAATCACGGGATTTCTCAGGGGTTAATTAAAGTTAAAATGGTCTTAATTATCTAACAAGTAGGTCCATGCAAACAGAAATGGGTTTTCGCATGTTTCAGGAATTAAATGACATCTGAAATCCTAAAAATAGACCGCTTAATCTACTGAGGTTTTAGTCAGGATAAAATTCATGTAAACCCTTTAAAAGTCATATAAAAATATTCTCTAGGGTTTGGTACCTTCAATTTGACCATCAGAGCCTATCTTGACCTAAAAGAGAGCCACAGACAGACTTTTGCCCTAATTTTGGTAATTGCACAATTTCTCCAGTCAAACTTGGTCAAATCCTAAATCTAACTTCACCATTGGATTCCTTGGATCCAAATTAGGTTTGTATCAAAATTTAGGCCCAATCTGAAATCATCTTGACCAAGTTTGCATTTCATTCCAGTCTGATTCTTTCTCTCACACCCGTACCCCTAGCTTTTGAAAGTATTTGTTACCCCCTAATTTCATCTCCTTCTTTACAACCTGGTCCCTGCCACCATTGGTGTGAACGCACCTTGCTCTAGCGAGATTTGAGCAGAGATTTCTCGCTCGATTCTCAATCAAACCTTCTCAAATTTGAACTAGAGATCCCTCTTGAAATTATCTTCCAATCAAACCGATTCTTGAACTTCAATTCTTTCCCAATCTCTCATGCGAACGCATGAGAGATTTTGGTATCTATTAAAATTCCAACTATGGCGACCTTCCAAGCTTGGGAAGCTTGCTTCCCAAGCTCTAATCACCCTCTAGAGACCTATAAAAAGAACCCTAGTGCACGCCGTCCACTCCAACCTCGAAATTGGCCAGAAATCCTCCACATTCCTCTCTTCTATTTCGGTCGTATAGCTCCTTGAGCTCCGGCGACTCCTCCCAATCTCCCTCGTCGTCTGTCTGCAATACCATCGACGAATTCCTTCCCCTCAACTTCTTCCGCTCTTGACCGTACCAACAGGATCTTCCCAACCTCCGTCGTCGTCGCCATCCTACCTACCGGAGTACTTTCTTCCCCGACGCTGGCCTACCAACACCGGTGTCATCCTCCCCCTTTCGTCTATTAGGTCAGGGTTAGTTTAGTCAGTTTAGCATCTTAGGATAGTTTTACACCCCAAAAACCCAAAAATATCCCCTCGACGCATGCTATCACCCTCGTCTTCCCCGTCTAAGACTGCTCCTCTGGCAAGGTGCTCCCATTGCTACACTGCTCCATACACCTCACCACCCATCTCACAACCTTTGCCACAACTCCACCACTCAATCCCCTCTCCTTTTTCGCTCCACCGTCCACCCAAACCCTCCGTTGAACAAACCCATCACCTCCGACCTATTCCGACTTTGCCAGCCACATACATACATTCTCGCGCTACATCGCACCCACCACCACGTTCACTGTGCTACGGCGAAGCTACTAAACCATTTGACAAGGCCGCAAGGCCGTGTTCTTCATTTTTAGGTTCACTGCCACCATCACCATTACAAAAGCTGCTTCGAACAAGTTCAAAGTCGTATTCTTGCGGCATCTACTCCAGGCGCCACCTCTAGGTGATGCGGAACACTTCCAGGCACACACCCAGGAGTTCAATTTGGCAAGATAACCACTGCTACTACCTCAATCAAAGGTTCCTTCACATGCAGTAGTGCATGCAAGGAACAAGGGGACTAGATTGTCCCACATCGTTCGCAACAAAGTAGACAGTGTAATAAAAGGAATTTGTGTCTACGGTTGTTTGCCTCGACACACAGGGGGTGAGGTCCCCTGTATGCTCCCCTCACATGCCTCGCCCATGACACTGTGCACGCGGGCCTGGCTTCGACCCATATACTCGCCTACACCTACGCACATCTCAGCTGCTACCCCACGCCAGCAGCCCTGGTCCCGGGTGCGCTTTGATCCAAAACCCAACTACTTGTATTGTGCATGGCCCTGGGAGGGTGCGAAAGTGGAGAACCCTGAAAGAGGAAGAGGAGAAGGAAGAGAGAAAGAGAGCATAGGGTTAAGGGGGTTTTGCTCTTCAGTGTTATTGACACTTAGCCACATCTGAAGGAGAGTTTCCCCTGTGGATCAAAAGGGCCAAAGAAGAAGAAGAAAGAAAAGGATAGAAGAAAGAAGATAGAGCAGGGAAAGAAGAGAAGAAGAAGTACAGTGCCCTCTTAGAACTATAGCAAGGCTGACTTAAGCCGTCTGGTTAAAGACTCTGTCATCTGATTCCCTTGACAGGGAGTGCACTATGCACTTGGTTTGAACAGTTGATATTATTTGAGTATTTGCTATATACGTTAGACTAATAATTGATGATCCAAATCACCATTATTTTGTCTAAATTTCTTTTTGACTCTTCATATACTCATGCCATATATTGCATATTAGATTTTGAGTAATTGATTGTGCTCATTTACACTAATTGTTGAGATTAGTGTATGAATTCCATATTTACTCCCAGCGAACGACCTCGGACTTTCATTCGAGTATAAATTTTATCTGTCGTTCAAGATATTTTTGAGGAATTATTACTACACCGAACACATCTTTTAAATCCCCTCGAATCCAACACATACAAATATCTACCCCCTAGCACTACCACGCATGCACCTACCAATCCTGGCAACCTCATCTTTCAGGTAAATCCTCTTCCTCTTCCTCTGACACCAACTCCTCCTCCTGCCCCTCCTCTCGTTGGCCCCTCCCATCCAACTCCTCTCCCAAAACCACCACCTCCTCGACCTCCCCCCTCCACCTCCTCCTTCCTGCCGGCAACCCTACCACCCAGCAACACCACCACCTCCTCCCCTTCCCGCCATTGCCCTCCTCCCCCTCCCCTCACTGCTCCCTACTCCTCCTTCCTCCATCCCCCGCTCTTAATGCTCTCCTTCTCCTCACCAACCACTCCCTTACAGCCACCCACTCCACCTCACCCTCCTTGCCTCCACCCTTGCCTAAATCCTCATCTCTCCACCATAGACCTCCTTCTCCTCCCCCTCGACTACCACCTTCGCACGCGCGTGTGAAGGAAAGAAGCTCCCCTATTTTTGGTGCATTAGTTATTACATTGACTGCCATTGGGTTTTATTATTCACTGAATTATTTTTCTATTATTGGGTGTAACTTACTCTCATACACCTTGATGAGGTGCGGTTCATCATAGTTAAAATGCTCAAGTTAAGTTAAAAACTAGGCTAAACACTACATAATTAACACAAGAAATGTGTTAAGTGTGAGAATTAATAGAAATGACCTAAGTAGCAAATCAGTGTTAAAAATGCATAATTAGGTCACAAAATTAGATATTCTATTCAAAAGTGTAATATGGTGATCCAAATTACAAATTGACCACACATTTGGGTTCAAAAGAATAATTTTAAAATGAAATCAACTTCCTAAATGTTCAATTGGGCTTCAATAAAAACTTGGTTGTATTTGGACACCATTAATACCATGCATTAATGGTTTTTCACTTAGGTCCTTTAAGCGCACACATTTATTCACGATTGAAACCTCCAAGGACCCCTTTGATAGCTGCTAAGTATCTATTTGTAACACTAGAGGACCGCTTTATATCAATTCTTCTTCACTAATGGGGCTTGGTGTAACTTTTCTATAGCTTTGCCCTTAAAGGGCTCCCTGCAAATGCACCAACACACCTACTGTGCAGGCGAGTCACTGTAGCAGTGCAAGAACTTAGGCAATCGCAACCATCCATCCCATGAGCCCTGATCTGATGGCCGATCTTCCTTAAATTTGTGCATGCCTTTGCGCATAGGATCACCCCTTGCCTCAAATTCCATCCCACAATGGGAACTTGATTTGAAACTTCCCATGTATCCTACCTCTTCATCCCACCGTTGTTGCCCTAAATGGCTAAATCCACCCTTGCGGTGACTACAGTCACTTATTTGGTTACTTAAACTGCTCTAGAGCTCCTTGCGTGTACTAACCAACTCCCTCCCTGAGTGGTTCCCTTTGTCTACTCCCTCAACTCTCCACCTCCTTTCCTCACCTGCGGTGACAGAGCAGGCTGCTCTCCCTCCGTCGATTGCCTTTAGCCACCGACTGTTGGCTCTTGGACACCTCCCTCGTCAGCTGAAGGGTCTTCTCCCCTTTCTTCGTCATCGGCCATCGACTGGTGACCTTGGACATCACCTTCTTCCCTTAGCTATATTTATTGCTTTGATAGCTAGTTTGATTGCTTTTTAGATTAGTTTTAGTGTTAGTGTAATTTAAATCAGTAGATGTAGTTTAGATGTCAAATTTTGTGATTGATTAATTTAGATTAGTTTAGATCTAGTATAGATCTGACTCGACCTCCCTGATCAATTCAGATCAAAGATGAGTTTTTTTTGCATTTCGCATCGATTCATACAACTCTCCCCACACCTCACAACCCATATTTCTTTGATTTCCCTCTCAATTTATTTCACATTTCACCTCATCCATCTAAGCATATCTAGATCTGAAATTCTCAGATTTCAAGATCTAGATAGTGCTCACAGTCACTTGGGGGTCTTCTCACTCATTCCATCAGTTCACAAGGACCCCCGATCTTATTTTAATTGACCTGATTCGCTCGATTCTTTCACAATTGGTTTTCACGCCCAATCTCTCAATTTGGAGTCAAATTGGTTTTAAATGAATTTAATCGACTGATTTGAGTTCATATTTGCTCAATTGGGTATATTGCGATGAGTTTGAGGAGATTTGATTGAGGTATTTATTCTAAAATGAGCAAATGCCAAATTTGAGTCTTGTTTTGAGTACTTTTGCTAAGAAGTTTCAGAATCACTAAGATGAGGCATGACCATGACCCATTTGGCTTTTATAGGATTTCTTGAATCCCTGAATACTGATCTCTAGTGTTTGGGAGATTTTAGTGATTAGATCACATATGCAAATTCTAAAACAAAAGGCCCAATCTGGGCAACATTTGATTTTCACTTCAAAATGATTTATGAGTTTCAAAAATAGTTCTAATCTGATTTGCATATGTTAATTGAGATTTGGAGTGTTTTAATGAAAATTTTATGTGGTTTCGAAATGATTTCAGTAACCTAACATGATTTGTTTTCCTTACATTGTCTATGATGTAAGCAAAAGATCATATTAAGATCTTTTGGGATTTTAAGATATATGCATGGATTTGTATGTTTTCAAATCTCCATACAAGATTGTAAAAAGATGTTTAGACAGATTAGTTTATCAAGATGAAATTGGCCTTAGATATGACCTTTCATGTCTAATATAGGAAAATTGCAGTGCAGCAGTACTTTCTGCTGAGTCTAATAGCAGCAACTACTGATAAAGTGATTTGAGTTAGTAGATAAGCCATCTAATCTATTGAGACTTCATCTGATTCAGTTGTTAGCAATGGATGCAGCACCTAATTTCCATTCAGCACCTACTGCTAAGATGAACAATTGTAGCAGCAGTCATGAAGCTGCCAAATAGCAACTGTTGTAGGAAAGAACCAAGGATTCTAAGCTAGAAACTTGGGTTTATTTGAAGGTCTAAGGAGTTGACTGATGTGGATTGTGCTGTGAATTTACAAAACAAGCATTCATGTACTATTGTAGCTTAAAATTTGATTTGAGTAGCTTGATTCCATGTTTTTTAAATCCAATGTCAGCTATATGTTCATTGTCCTTCTGTCCAATATAAATATTTGATGAAATTGAAAGTTTAAATCATTTACAATGTTCACTCATGTTTCATATGATGTGTTGCGTGTTTTGATTGACATATATTCCACTTCTAGCATTTGGATTGAGTTTTAATGGCTTAGGTTATGCATTTCAAAACCCTTTCTAAGCCACATTTGGGTTAGACTTGTATATAAATAAAATACATAAAAAAATCATAAAAAAATAAAATAAACCTACCTTGAATAAGATTACGTAATTCTCTAGGTGTGTATCAAGTTTTAAGGTAATCTAAACATCCAGCTTAGTAGAACATACTAGCCGATGGTTCAGTATACCTTGGAATTTAATAAAAGATGAAACTTGAAAAATCACAAAAGGAACTTCTATCTCTCATCTCACCTTTTCTCTCTCATCCCCTACCTCTCTTATACCTATAAAAACAATAAAAATAAAAAAAACCCTAAAAATACCTTGTACACTATGTATATACTTGTATATATAAATTAAACCTAAGCTATATGTATATAATGTCCATAATTAACTTATATATGTATTCTATATAATAAATAAAATATTTAAGATGACTTATTGTATATATAACCTTATTGTATTATTATCTATTAATTTATATTAACTAAATGTATAATAACCTAAGTAATTATATAAACCTATCTATATATACATAACTATGTCTAATACTATACATACATACTTAACTATATAATATGAATTGTATAATACCTGTAATTTAATTAAATTAAGTAATTTATTAACTTAAAATAAAATAAATTAGTAATTTTAACTAATACTGAAGTAAGTTATTATTTATACTTGTATAATGTTATTATTTATACTTAAGATCAGAGGTCCGCCTTTTCACCTAAGGTCTAGGAAGGTGGTGGAAAACATGGTAGCCGAGTTTGCATAAGTGGCCGAGGATGCTGTTGTTGGCCTGACTAAAGGAGATGCCAGTGTTCTGAAAGTGAGGGTGAAGGTCTTCAGGGCTGGTACCACTCCTGATAAAATGATCCTCAGATGTGGGGGCAGCTCTTGGATGCTCCTTTTGAATTTTATTGTGGCAAATAGAGAGGTCGTGCGTAGACATCAACCCCCCTCTTATGCGGTGGTGCTGAAAACCAAAACCCCTCCCTTGCAACCAAACTGTGCTAGTCAGGAAATGGTGGCAGAATGTGCTAAAGGTAGGGAATCGGTAGATGGGATAGGGTACTTGGGAGTTGAGGAGTTGAGGACTGAAGTTCTGGAGGGTACGGCTAAAGTAACTCTAATCCAAGACCTCCCTTCTTATGCTGAGGTGCTGAAAACCAAAGCTCCTTCCTTGCAACCAAAAGGTGCTAGCCAGGAGGTGGTGGCAGAATGCTCTAAAGATAGGGAATTAGTAGATGGGGTAGGGAGCTTGGGAGGTGTGGAGATGAGGACTGAAGCTTTGGAAGAAGTGGCTGAAATACCCCTGATCCAAAAGGTAGCTGCAATGGTGGAGGATGAAGGGATGGAAATGAATGTGTCTAATGAAGCTGTGGCTGAGGACCTGAAAGCCCATCCTGGTGAGTCTGATGAAGGGATGGAAGTAAATGCAATTAATGAGCCTGTTGATTCTGCTCTAGTGGATTCCTCTGCGAGCTCCTTGGACTTGCAAAATTACTCTCCTATGGCTGATGTCGTGCACTTGAAGTCAAAGACTCCCTCTACTACTAGGATTGGGAAACCTCCTTACAAGTTGAGGCTAAGAAGGCACACTCCTACACAAAGAGTTGATGAATCTGTCGTTGCAGCTATGATGAAGGTTAGCAGAGCTTTTGTAGCTAAGAAGGGGACAGACCTGACTCCCAAATGAGGGTCCTAACCTGGAATGTGAGTGGGCTACACGATAGAAGCAGGAGAGGGTCTCTACTTAGATATCTGCGTGAATGGGAAATCGACTGTGCCATCCTTCAAGAGACACAAATTGATTGTGTAACGACCCGGTTCCCGAGTCCCTACGAGACACGAGAACCGGACCGACTCGACTAATCCCAAGACCTAGTCGTCCAACGAGGAAGTAACCAAAAGACAGTAAAATAAACCACATTCAGCATGAATATACTAACAGTAAGAAAGTACAGCAGTAAGGAAAGAAACTACTACAGTAGGTACCACCACAACAGTAAAACAGCATTTATCATATAACAAGAACTGTAGGTAAAGAAGGTACAGCGGAAACAAAAACTACTCACTAGAACAGAAACAAAAGAGGTACAAAAGGCTGTGTTAACTCTACTGGACCCTACTCGGCCCAGCATCCTCTGCAGCCGCCGACCCTGGCTGCTCAACACCTGGTCCTGAAAAAGGTAACGAGTGTAACACGTCAGCAAAACGCTGAGTAGAGTGGCAGACTAACTAAAGGCAACAGTAGAGTGTACAGTAGCTGTTATGTTCTATTACTTCCTTTATTCACATCTTTCAATTTTTCTCACTATTTCATTTGTTTCTCAGATCCTTTACTTGATCTCGAATGTCCTCGTGGGAACGATCTTGATTGCAGTCTTTTCCAAAAGTAGAAGTAGCACGTGGTGCTCTCCTGGCCGGGAGAGTCCCCCGTGGTGATCCTACCCTCAGTCAACCACCCCAAGGTCACTGACAGACGTAACGGTGACTACGGCACGCGCGATAAACGCACAGGTAGCTAGCCCGCACTGGCACGCGGTCAGTCGTTTCCGTTAACGGGTGCGCCCAAAGCACAGCACGGAACCAGGGCAGAGCCCTCTCAGTAACAGGGGTCCAACCCCTCCACAGTAACCAAACCGGGGCCTTGCCCTCCACAGTCCGCGCACCCTCGCCTGACTACCCTGGTTTGCCCTAGTGGGCCTAACAAGTCGGTGAAGGAGGCTAGCAAAACCCCGGGGCCCGTGGGGTAGCTAGTACTCTCCTAACACTACTAGCTCTCCTCGGTACTACGTACACGAGGGCCAACAAGTCGGTACAGAGCGGCCAATCCTAACCCCGGGTCCCTGGGGCGGCTGGCCCCACTCTGCACTAAACAGGTACAGGTACTTCCCTTGGTACTGCATACCCAAGAGACAGTACAAACTACATCTCAGTTTCCATTCCTTTTTCTTTCCAGGAGTTCCACTCCTAATTCCCCGTAGGGTTCCAGCTCTTTATCTCAGAACATCATATGTTTCACTTTCCAGATTCACGTTCTCAAAATCCATGATCTCAATCATGTTTCTTTATTCATAACAGACAGCTATTAATTCAAATTACAGGCAGCTTTATATTCCTTTCCATTTTTTCCCAAGACTGCAGTATTATACATTCCACTAGTTCTTCCATCCTAGGTGATGAGAACCTCATCATGAGCCATAACTAGCTCATTTTGACCTAATACAAAGGATAAAAGCTCCTACATATCTCAAGGAAAGGCTTAACTCAGAGAATTCTGAGTTTGAGAAGAAAATAAGTCATAAGGGGTAAAAATGCAATTTTACCAGTATAATCTGCATACAGGGTAATTCAGGGCCCAAACATAGGTCAAAGCAGCTTAATAAGAATAAAAGTGGGATGAAATGATCTAGCAAGGGCTACAGCAATTCCAAGAAACTAAATGATAATCTGTAACCCTAAAACAACCCACTTCAATTCACGAGGTTCAAGGCAAAGTAAAAATATAATAAACCCTCTAAAATTCATAGAAAAATAATCTCTAGGGTTTAGAACCTTCAATTTGGCCTTCAGAACCCATTTTGACCTACATTGAGAACCATGCCCAATTAATAACTTAATTTGGGTTTTCGCATAAATTGACCGGTCAAACAAGGTTTAATATAGAAATGAAATTCACCATCAGATTCCTTAGGTCCTAATCAGTCATGTATAAAAACTTGAGCCTAAGAAGAAACCTCCTTGACCAACTTTACACTTTGGTCCTCATATATTTACTTTTTGGCCCTCAATTTTTGAACCCTCGCATTTTGGCCCCTAACTCTCCTTCGTTCTTTGCGATCAGGTCCCCCTGCAAAACCTGCCACCACCATGCTCCGGCGACCTTGCGCGGAGCATGGCGCCGCGCAGGGTGAGGGGGGGGACCTGGCAAGTAAACCGGGGGTGCCCTACGTCGTCAGCCGTCGCAGGGACACCCCCTTGGTCGTTGTAACACACCATACCGGCCGTGCGAACGCACGGACGGTATGGGTTTTTGTTTCCGGCCATCCTCCGGCGAGGGAGACACGTCGTCTCCCTCCGCCTTCGCTCCTGTTCACCCTCACCTTCTCCACCGACCGGGGCAGCTTGGATCTGACGGAGAAAATCCCCAACTTTCCTCTCTTCTCTCTCCGGTAGACACTCACCAGCTCCGGCGGTTCCTCCCCCTCCACCTCTTCGCTCTGCCGTAATACCAGCAGCAGAGACTTCCTCCCCTGCTCTTCCCGCGCCACGCCGTACCCAGCTGGCGCCTCTCCGGCTCTCTGCTCGCCGTCGCCCCTTTCCCTGAGCATCGTCTTCTCCGGCGACAGTCGATACGACTGTCGCCCTGTTCCTCCCCCTTCGTCCCTGCAAGTAAGTTAGAACTACTTCCCTTCTTCTCCTCTTTCTTTCCCCGCTTTCAATTTATTCAATTAAGCCCTCGACCGACCCTGACCATCGTCACCCCCTTCGTCTCCAGCCACCCTCCGGCGAGATGCTCCCATCGCTCCACATCCTCACACACCTCGCCGACCTTCACCGAACCTCCGCCTCATCACACTGAGCACCCCCCACCACTTCACTGCCACTCCACACCTCCGTAACGCTTCCCCCAACAAACCCATCCTCCGACCCACAGTCCGACCTAGGGCAGCCCTTGCACGCCGCCCCACGCCTCGCCACCACCCACACGAGCTTCGCCGCACCCTGGCGAAGCTCCCGGCACTTTCTGATTAGGCCGAGAGGCCGTTTTCTTGTGAACAGGCCACCCGACCTCCGCCGCCATTGCCGTGCAGAAGGAGCTGCTTCCGCCTGCAGCTACAAGCGCGCCACGCTCAGCGCCACGCCCAGATTCGACTCCCAGGCCTTGCGAGGCGTTTCGACAAAACACCAGGCTCGCAGCTAAGGCAGAAGGCTTCGCGTGACGCCACGATCTCCCGCTGCTTTCCCCGCTGCGGGCGCGCAATTGAGGCGGGACATTTAGTCCCACCTCGGAAAAGTCTGAAGAGGCGCAGCGATATAAGACGCAAAAGTGCTGGAGGCTTACTGCCTCAGCACACGGGGTGAGGTCCCCTTCACCCGCCCGGTTACCCGGTCTCGTCCGCGCTCACGCCCAGCGGACCTGACCCGACCCGACTAAGACTGACCTGCACTCCTCGCCCACCACGCACGCCGGTGGGCCTGGACCCGGGCACGACCCGTACCCGATTACCCGGCAGCTCTGGGAGAGCTTTCCCAAGAGTGGTTTCAGAGAGAGAGAGACGCGGGGGGGGAGGGTAGAGTAGGTTTTGCCTCTGACGAAAAACTCTAAAGTGTGCAGGCACAGGAGAAGAAGAACCAAGAAGAAGAAGGAAGCTGAGGAAGACACTGTAGCAACAGGCAGTTTAATTCGTCTGATTTGGAAATCAGACGACGGCCTGAAGGGAAAAGAAGAAGAAGGAGATCTGAAGAAAGAAAGAAGATCACCTCTGCAGAACAAAGAAGAAAGAAGGAGATCTGAAGTAGAAAGAAGATCACCTCTGCAGAACAAAGAAGAAAGAAGGAGATCTGACGAAAGAAAGAAGAGCATCACCTCTGCAGAACAAAGAAGAAGAAGGAGATCTGAAGAAAGAAAGAAGAGCATCACCTCTGAAAAAGAAAAGAAGGAAGAAGGAGATCTGAAGAAAGAAAGAAAGAAGAACATCACCTCTGCAGAACAAAGAAGAAGAAGGAGATCTGAAGAAAGAAAGAAAGAAGAACATCACCTCTGCAGACAAAGAAGAAGATCTGAGACGAGGAGAAAACAAAGAGAAAAGAAGACAAAAAATTCTTTCCCTCTCTCTTTCTTTTTGTAAAAGAAACATGTATATCTCTAGAATACAACTTGCTCCCTGAGTTCGACCTCGGGAACTCTTTTCCGAGTAAAAAATTTATATATTTGAAATGATGGCAACAACTGGCTATATTACAACGACATAACAATAAAACCCAGCTATCTCTCGAAGCCACCGTTCCAAACACTAGGGTTCATGTCACATCCTAGGATCTAGCATACAACTAGTTTTCCAGCCCTAGGATTCATGCATCACCTAGGAGCTATCACTCCATACATTTCTCATTCCTAGGATTCATGCAATGTCCTAGCTTCTAGTTATGGTTCCATACTTTAACAGATTTTATTAATAAACTTAAGCCACTCTACCAGGTACAACGGGAGTAATGGGGGCGTGATCGGGAATCCCGCGTGCCTCCGCGACTCTCAAGACTGCAACCGAACGAGGTCCTATCACAAGGATCAAACACAAGGAGTGTCTCAAAATAGTGTATAGCTACCGTAGACGGGTAGAGGAATTACTTCTGAAAAGAACGCAACTCGAATCGCGGAAAACGAAGCCCGAACGGGCCCTAAACGGGTCGAAAAAGACGATACTGTGCAAAATCAGACGTCTGGAACTCCTTCCAGACGTCTTAAAAAGTGGCTCAGAGAATTACCTGTTCAGCGTGGTTTCCCAGACGTCCAGAAGTCTGCGGGGACGTCTGCCCTAGATCCCAGACGTCCGATGGTCCCTCCGGACGTTTGGAGGTCACTCCCGCCGTCTGGTACAACTTCCAGACGTCTGATTCGCAAAGGATGGCGAATCAGCGAACCTGCGCACAGCCAACCCCCTCCCTCAGTACGGTCAGTCGACAAGAAGGAAGAAGAAGGCGGAAACTCACCTTTCAGACGTCTGTATGATCTTACAGACGTCGACCTTGCCGTCTGGCTATCAATCCAGACGTCTGATTCTGGAAATTTTTCCAGAATCAGGACCCTGCTCGGCCTCCGCTCGCGACGCCGCCCACGTCGCACCTCGTGCTCCTGCTGCTCAGACCGCAGCAGGTCCCTCTCCGCGTCGCTCCGCGCCCCCTGCACCCTCCACCGGCCGGCCAAGCCGCTCCGGCGAGCTCGCCCTCACGGCAGAGCTCCGCCCTCGCACGCCGCACCTCCGCGCTCACTGCGGCCGCCACTGCCGCCCTCGCGTCCGCTCGCTCTCGCGCACAGGAAGGAGAAGAAGGAGGAGATGGTGGGGGCGGGAGGGGAGGCGTGGCCCTTTTAAGGCCGCGCGAGGAGGAGAGAGAAGGTGGTAGGCCGCCTGCAGCCGCAGAGAGAAAAAGAGGGAATATGCGGTCTGCGCGCTCAGGCGCGCAGGCGACTCGCGTGTGTCGAAAATAACGAATTTCCAGACGTCTGGAAACGATCCCAGACGTCTTATCAGACGTCTGGTTGTGATCCCAGACGTCTGGTACGACGTCTGGGCCACCTCCCAGACATCTTAAAAGACGTCTGGGGCACACATTCGTTACAGATTGTGAGTCTGATAGGGCATGAGAGGAGATGAGGGCAGGTTTTGCATATGACCTTGTGATGGTCAACTCCAATGGCAGATCTGGGGGAATTGCCATCTGGTAGAAGAAGCAGTTGCTGTGCTTGGAGGAGGTTTCTGTGGCTAGGCAACTTCTGACCTGTAGATTCAAAAGAGGCGAGGGGGACAATGTCTTCTTTGTGACAGGGGTTTATGGTCCAAACGATCCTAACAGGAGGTAGGAGCTGTGGGAGGATTGGAACTTGGCTGCAGATTTTATAGATGGGGGGGCTTGGCTTATTGGAGGGGACTTCAATTGCACTTTATTGGGAAGTGACAGACCTAATGGGGTGGTGGACAGCTCTACCACTGGATTCCAATTGATGGTCCAGGCCTTGGGGATGTGTGAGTTTCCTTCATCAGGGGTTGAATTCACTTAGAGGAATGGTAATAGGCTCATGTCCAAGATTGATAGGTTTTTTGGCAATGCTGAGCTGATGAATCCCTTCCAGATGTCACTTGTTTGTGGTCTTGAACGCCCACTTTCTGATCATACACCCTTGGTGTGGGACAATGGGGAACAGGTGATGGCTGGATCCTACTTCAAATTTCGAAAGTCTTGGCTGAGGGAAACAGGGTTCAGAGACATGTTTGCCAGCTGGTGGAGGTCACAGCAGGGTGAAGGCATGGCCACCTTCAGATTGGCTTCCAAGATTATGGCATTGAAAGGTATGCTGAAGGAGTATGGAGATGTTATCTCTGTTGTCAGACATCAAAAGCACCATGAGGCCTTGCTGAAAATTCAAGAACTGGATACCAAGGAAGCTGTGGCTCATTTGTCTGAGCTGGAACTTGCAGATAGGAAAAGATGGCAGGGGGTGGTGATTGAAGAAGACCTGAAACTGGAGATGGATTGGAGAGAGCGCTCTAGGAAACTATGGCTAAGTAAGGGGGATGCAAACACCAAATTCTTTCACTTGGCTGCAAGTTCTAGGAGAAGAACAAATCTGATCTCTTCAATTGTTATAGAGGGGCAGAGAATTACCTCCTTATCTGATATCAGAGCTAAGGCTGTCAGGTATTTCAAGAAATCTTCAAGAGCTGCAGGTAGGGGCAATTGGAGGATGACAGCTAGTGATCTGCCCAAGATTAATGAGTCTCAGGGGTCCAGCCTGATTGAACCCATATCTGAAGCTGAAGTCCTGAAAGCCATTAAGGATCTCAACTGTGAAGGGTTTCCTGGTCCTGATGGAATCTAAGTTTTCTTCTACAAAGAACTGTGGGACATTGTGGGCACAAAGGTTATGGAAGTGATTAGAGAGTTTCAATTTGGCAATTTTGGCTTTGAAAGGATAAATAGATCTTATCTGTTTCTTTTGTCAAAAACCCCTAGTGCTGAGTCCTTGCAGGAGTTTAGACCCATTGCCCTCTCTAACTCCTTGTACTTGGTGATTGGCAAGGTCCTGGCTAATAGATTGAGGCCCGTACTGCAAGATCTGATCCATCCTGCTCAATCAGCATTCCTCCCTAGCAGATCTCTACAAGAATCCTTTATCTTAGCCCAAGAGATGATTTGTGGCTGGCATAAGAGAAGATGCAAGGCCTTCCTTTGGAAGGTTGACTTTCGTAAGGCTTATGATTCCAACAGCTGGCCTTATCTCTGGGATGTGCTTAAAAGAAGGGGCTTTCCTTCTACTTGGATAGGCTGGGTTAAAAGATGTATTACCACTGCCTCCTTCACCCCTCTAATAAATGGAAAACCCTGTGGTGCGTGGATTCAGCCCCAATGTGTCATCAGGCAAGGATGTCCCCTGGCTCCCTTGATCTTCAATTTGGCAGTTGACAGTTTGGCTTGGTTTGCTTGTAAGCTTGCTGAAGCTGGTCTTGTCAGAGGATATTTGCTATCTTGTAGGAATAATCTGGCTCCCATTCTTCAGTATGCAGATGATACTATTTTTTTTGTTGAAGGGTCCATGGATGGAGCATTGGCTCTGCATCATTTGGTTGGTATTTTTGGTGAGCTTCCTGGATTGAGGTTGAATAAAGATAAGTCTGGTTTGGTCTGCTTTGGTTTACCTAAGGAGGAGCAAGATGCCATAGCAGCCATTCTGATGACTCCCCGCATTACTCTTCCTATCAGATATCTAGGGCTGCCTTTGAGGTGTTCCAGGTTGAAGAAAATTGATTGGAACTGCCTTTTTGATAAGATTTCTATGAAATTAGATGGTTGGCATAGCAGTTTCCTGTCCAGAGGTGGAAGACTTGTCTTACTCAATTTGGTAGTCACCTCCATCCCTGTCTTCTACTTTTCCATTTTCAAAGCACCAAAATCCATTTGGAAAAGGGTGGATGTGATGAGCAAGAGGTTCTTTTGGAAGGGAGCTAGACATAAGGGCAGGTTCTTGCAGCCTCTCAAGTGGGATCAGATCTGCTATCCTAAAGAGAAGGGTGGTCTTGGGATTAAGTCCCTACAGCATTTTAATGATGCCCTACTACTTAAATGGGCTGTTAAACTGCTGCAAGGTGATCTGAAGCAGTGGTCTGTTCTGATTAAGGACAGATATGGAGCATTCAATAGCATGTTGTCTAGACTTCATCCCAACTATCCTTCTCCCTTCTGGAAATCTGTGACTAAGGCATTACTGATCACTTCCATCTGCTGCAACCATCACTTGGAGATGGCAGGTCATTCAGTTTCTGGAAGGAGGGATGGTCTGAGCTGGGTGTTTTGAAGGAGCTCTATCCAAGAGCTTTTGCTGCAGCAGCTGACAAGGATGCCACTATCAGCAAGGTTTGGTCCTGCAGTAGCTGGAGTCTGGATGGTGAGGAATCCAACAAAAGAGCTGCCAAACTGTGGGAAGAAAAGAGGAGGCTTATTTCAGACCTTGAGAGCTTCAGACCTAGGATTGGAATGGAGGACAAATATCTGTGGGAGGGGATTTATAGTGTCCATTCTGGCTATAACAGAATGTTGAACACTGAAGGGGGTTGGAGATATGATTCCATTGACAAGAAGATATGGATGTTAAAAATTCCTCTCAAGGTACAAATTTTCCTCTGGCTATGCAGGAGAGATGGTTTAATCACAAGTGATTTACGCCATAGAAGGTTGGGTACCGATCACCATGTTTGTTTTCTGTGTGAGATGAGTACTGACAATGTAAATCACCTCCTCTCTTCTTGCCTTGTCACTGATGTCATCTGGAGAAAAATTTGTCAGGAGCCATTACCAGAGTGGGATTCTATATGGCAAGGGTTTGAGATAGAGGGAAGCCACATGTCCACATGGCTGCTACTATCTGGTGTGTATGGAAGGCAAGGAATGAGAGACTTTTTCAGGAGAGGTAGGTATGTTGTTAGAGTATTGTAAGAGAGTGCTGGTCCCTCATACACTCTTGGGGATCCTTTTTGTAACTTCCCTTGCTTTACACATAATATACTGCACCGGACTGCCATCGTAGGACGATAGCTCTCCTTTCTGTTTCAAAAAAATAATAATGTTATATTAAATATTTTCAATGTATTTATACTATATTTATAGTATATTACAGTATTTATAAATTAATTATGTATAAAACTAACTTACACGTGTAATTAAATGTAAATAAATTAAAATAAATTTTCTAAAATACTGTAAAAATGTATAATAAATACTTTATTATGTAAATTAACTTTGTGTAAGGTCAATTTACTATTAATTAATCAATTTGAACTTTAATTAAGTAATTAGCCTCTAATTTAACATGTATAACCTTGACTAATTTTATTATATAGCTAATTAAGTTATTTATCTAAATTACTTGTACTATTATATAGACCTATATAAGGGCTTTATAATTCTAAAATTTATTCTTCATTTATACTAAATTATGGCCCTCAAATCAAGGGCCAAAACCTTGGACTTCGCACAATTGCTAAACATCTCTCAGTGCAAATAGCGCCCGCACATTAGTGCCACATCGGTGGCTAAAACCCGCACAACTCCATATATCAAGTTTTTGTGTTGGTGACCCCTCAGTCGTCAGCGTAGGGTGCAAATGAATTCTCATGAGCATGCATACAGGTTTCCTCGAGGTGCTTACCGCGTGCGCCTACGAGCATGTGTGGGTACGTGCGTATGCGCATAAGCGTGAGTGCATGTGGGCCTGATGGGCCTGTGAATGGACAAAAATATACCTAAAATAAACTAAGGTTGGACCATTAGTAGAGGTTTGGTCCCACCCATATGGGTGTTGTGTATCCCTTGAACATGGGTCGACCCACCCATTAAAACACAATTTTTTGCCTTCATGAACAGTGTTCGTGCGTTGTGAGAGAGAGAGAAAGACTCCTAAAATAACTAAGTGTTGAGAACAAAAGTAAAGAAGGACAAGAGAAAGAAAAGAGAGTAGCCACTGAGCGGCTAAGTGTTGGTGTTTGTAAAAGGCTATGTGTGTGCATGTGTATTCATAACATACATACATACATATATACATACATACAATTTATGTATAATAGTAAGTAGTGTATATATGTAAGTAAATAAAGTAAATATGTATACGTATGAGTAGTATAGATATGTTTGAGCTCTTATATGTATATAAATAAATTATAGCTTTAGTAATAGTTATATTCGTCACTGTGTATCTATAAATATGTTAGTATAGATAACTATTTTGCCTTAGGTTGTGTATATATGTTATGTTTCTAGGGCCATAGCAACGTATGTATATGTCACTGTAAATATAATATATGTTACTAAAGATATTAGTACATAAATATAATTTAGTATATTAAATATTAATAGCTATTTTTGTACCTACACTTAGGTATTACTTATATTAATTGTATATAATTAACATAGTGTAGTATTAACTAGTTTTTAATGCCTATTTAGTTGTACATATGTTTAAAGCATTGTAATACATATTAATTGATTCTTTTTGTAAATAATTAACAAAGTTATTAATTTTTTGATTTATTGATTCATTTTGTAAATAAAATTAACATTTTTGGGATAAAAGAA
The DNA here is from genome assembly GCA_037157565.1 of Thalassia testudinum. NCBI lineage: Eukaryota > Viridiplantae > Streptophyta > Magnoliopsida > Alismatales > Hydrocharitaceae > Thalassia > Thalassia testudinum. Next base: position 5,632,190 of record JAZHRO010000035.1, on the reverse strand, counting down.
CCTTTTTAGAATTAGAGAGTGATGTATATCAATAACTGCCTCCCAATGAATGACCTAAAAACTAACCAGTAAAAATTGTAATTAAATAACAATGATGCGATATCGATTTGCATTTGTGATACCTATACTACAACAACACCACATAATTAAACATTTTTAATCCAACTCGGTTGTCGATGATCGTATTTTTTTGGCACCGTTGCTGGGGGATAAAAACCCAACAACAACGTTTTATTGTGGTTGATTGACGATTGTTGCAAGTCAACAATTACCCCTTTGATGAGGTGTGGCTCATCATAGTTAAAATGGCCAAGTTAAGCTAGAAACTAAGTTAAACACTACATAATTAACACATGAAAAGGGTTAAGTGTAGGAAATAACATAAATGACCTAAAATAGCAAATTTGTGTTAAAAATGCAAAATTAGGTCAACAAATTGAGATATTATATTCAAAAATGTAATTTGATGACCCAATTGCAAATTGAATACTTATTTGGGTTCAAAAGCTCAAATTAAAAGTGAAATCAACTTCCTAAATGTTCAATTATGCTTCAATAAAAACTTGGTTGCATTCAAACATTAATAGGACCTCACATTCATGACCCTACAAATAGATCCTCCATCATTAACATTCTCAAGCGTTAAAATCTGCCATGGACCCATTTGAAAGATGCTGGGGACCTCTTTGTAAACCCCAAGGACTGCACTGCAGCACTTCTTCGCTACTTATGGGATAGTCTGCAATTTCCATACCCCTTTGCATTTAAGGGCCTTAGCACAAAAATCCAATTAGACTTGCAGCCCGCATTCACTGTAGCAGTGCAAGAACACGCTCCATTGCAACCATTCATTCATGTACCCGTGATCCTAGGGCTAATCCCGATCAAACCTTCACGCAAATTTGCATGTGGAATCACCCCTCAGCTTGATCCCATACAATGACTACAATTTTGATTGAACTTTCCCACACCCCTCTCAACCAAATCCCACCTCCCAAACCCTACCCGACTAATCCTACCCTCGTGGTAATCATAATCACTCAAGTGCCTACTTAAGCTGCTCCGAAGCTCCTCGCACATGCCTACCAGCTCCTTTCCCACTGAGTGGTTAAATTTCGTCTACTCCCTCAGCTCTCCACCCCCATTCTACTGTTGAGATGAACAATTGTAGCAGTAATCATGAAGTTGCTAAATAGCAAATGCTGTAGGACTGAACCAAGGATTCTAAGCTAGGGGTTTATTTGAATATTTAAGGAGTTGACTTGTGTGGATTGTGTTGTGAACTTACAAAACAAGCATTCATGTACTGTTGTAGCTTAAAATTTGGTTTGAGTGGCTTGATTCCATGTTTTTAAGTCCAATGTCAGCTATATGTTCATTATCCAACTGTCCAATATAAGTATTTGATGAAATTGAAAGTTTAAATCATGTTCGATGTCCATTCATGTTTCATATGATGTGTTGAATGTTTTGATTGACATATATTCCACTTCCAGCATTTGGATTGAGTTTTTATGGCTTAGGTTATGCATTTCAAAACCCTTTTTAAGCCACATTTGGGTAAATGAAATACATAAAAATCATAAAAAAATAAAATAAACTTGTCTTGAGCAAGATCAGGTAATTCTCTAAGTGTGTATCAAGTTTTAAGGTAATCTAAACCCCTGACTTGATAGAGCATACCAACCGACGATTTAGTATATCTTGAAATTTAATAAAAGACAAAACTTGAAAAATCACAAAAAGAACTTCTATCTCTCATCTCACCCTTTCTCTCTCATCCCCTACCTCTCCTATACCTATAAAAACTATGAAAATAAGAAAAATCCTAAAAACACCCAAAAATACTTTGTATACTATGTATATACTTGTATATATAAATTAAACCAAAGCTATATGTATATAATGTATAATATGTATATAATGTCCATGATTAACTTATATACGTATTCTATATACTAAATTAAATATTTAGGATGATTTATTGTATATATAACCTTATTGTACTATTATCTATTAATTTATATTAACTAAATGTATAATAAACTAAGTAATTATATAAACCTATCTATAAGTACATAACTCTGTCTAATAGTGTACATACGTGCTTAACTATATAATATGAATTGTATAATACTTGTAATTTAATTTAATTAATTAATTACAACAAGTAATTAAGCTATTAACTTAATTAAGTAATTTGTTAACTTAAAATAAAATAAATTAGTAATTTAACTAATATTGAAGTAAGTTATTATGTATATTTGTATAATGTTATATTAAATATTTGCAACGTATTTATACTATATTTATAGTATATTACAGTATTTATAATGAATTATGTATAAAACTAGCTTCAACATGCAATTAAATGTAAATATATTAAAATAAAGTTTCTAAAATATAGTAAAAATGTATAATAAATACTTTATTATGTAAATTAACTCTGTATATGGTCAATTTATGATTAATTAATCAATTTGAACTTTAATTAAGTAATTAACCTCTATTTAACGTGCATAAATCATCAACTTTGATTAATTTTATTATATAGCTAATTAAGTTATTTATCTAAATTAATTATACTATTATCTCGACTTATATAAGGGATTTATAATTATAAAATTTATACTAAATTATGGCCCTCAAATCGAGGGCCAAAACTTTGGACTTCGTACAATTGCTGAACATCACTTAGCACCAATAACGTTCGTGCATTAGTGCCACATTGGTGGCTACAACCCGCGCAACTCCGTATGTCAAGTTTTTGCACTGGCGACCCCTCGGTCATCAGCATAGGGCGTAAATGAATTCTCATGAGCATGCATATAGGTTTCCTCAGGGTACGTGCCGCATACGCCTACGGGTGTGCATGGGTGCATGCGTAGGCGCGTGAGCGCACGAGCGTATGGGTGTGTGTGGACCTATGAGTGCACAAGAATATATCTAAAATCAACTAGGCCTAACCCATTTGTAGAGGTCTAGTCCCACCAATATGGGTGCTGTGTATCACTCGAACATGGGCCGACCCACCCGTTAAAACACAATTTTTGGCCTTCATGAACAGTGTTCGTGTGTTGTGAGAGAGAGTGTGAAGCTTCTAAAATAACTATGTGTTAAGAACAGAAGTAAAGGAGAAGAGAAAGAAAAGAGAGTAGCTGTTGCACGACTAAGTGTTGGTGTTTATAAAAGGCTATGTGTGTGCATGTGTATTCATAACATATATATATAGAATATGTATAATAGTAAGTAGTGTATATATGTAAGTAAATAAAGTAAATATTGATAAACGCTAGTTTATCATCATTCTTATGCAATAAAACAAACCTAGCTCTTAGGATTTTGCTCCGCAAACGGGTTTTTGGGATGCATTTAGGCATTAATTAGGTTAGGCATGCATTGCACTTTTTATTAACTTTTTTGTGTTTTTGCGAGTGTTAGGGATATACAGATTGCCAGATCCCTAGAACCCTAACACTCAGGAAGGCAACTGGTGAAGGAGAAGCTCTCACCAGCTGGAACTCAGCTTGGTCCAGCTCACCATAGTTGGAATTCAGCTCACCTGAACTGGGGTTAGCTCATCCTAGCTCCATTTTGCTCATCCTAGCTGAATGGCAGCTCAAGAGAGCTCATCTTAGCTCACCCTAGCTCAGGTCAGCTCAGATCCAACTCAACTTAGCTGAGTCTAGCTCATCTTAGCTCACATTAGTCCACAGGGAGCTCTAGCTAGCTCAGCTGAGTTGACTAGAGTTCATCCCAGCTCAGGTCCAGCTACATCCAGCTCCACCTAACTCCGGCCAGCTGAAGATGACTTCATTTCAGTTCAGGAAGCTCAAGTCCAGCTCTCGGAGATTAAGCTTAGCTCAACTCAGTTGAGCTAAGCTACTGAAATGGTTGGGGTACAACCGGGTTTTATTGTTATAACGTTGTAGTATAGCCAGTTAATACCAACATTTCAAATATATAAATTTTTTTACTCGGAAAATAAAAGAGTTCCCGAGGTCGAACTCAGGGAGCAAGTTGTATTCTAGGGATACACATGTTTCTTTTACAAACAAAATAAAGAAAGAGAGAGGGAAAGAATTTGTTGTTCTCTTTGTTTTCTCCTCGTGATGTTCTTCTTTCTTTCTTTCTTCAGATCTCCTTTTTCTTCTTTGTTCTGCAGAGGTGATGCTCTTCTTCTTTTTCTGCAGTCTCTTCTGTGAAGGTTTCTTCTTCCTTGGCTCTACTGTACTTCTTCTCTGCAGCCTTTCCTCTTCTTCTGCCTTGCTCAGCCTCTTCTTTAGAGTTTCTTCTTGTTTCTCCTTCCTGCGGCTAAGTGTCAGCTTCTTCTTTTCTTTTTCAGCCGGGGACGTCACCCCTCCTTTCTTCTTTTCCCTTCAGGCCGTCGTCTGATTTCCAAATCAGACGACTTAAACTACCTGTTGCTACAGTCAGCTTCCTTCTTCTTCTGCGGGGCTTCTTCTTCGCCTGTGCCTGCACACTTCAGAGTTTTTTCGTCAGAGGCAAAACCTACTCTACCCTCCCCCCCCCCGCGTCTCTCTCTCTCTCTGAAACCACTCTTGGGAAAGCTCTCCCAGAGCTGCCGGGTAACCGGGTTCGGGTCAGGCCCGGGTCCAGGCCCACCGGCGTGCGTGGTGGGCGAGGAGTGCAGGTCAGTCTTAAGTCGGGTCGGGTCGGGTCAGATCCGCGGGGCGTGAGCGCGGACGAGACCGGGTAACCGGGCGGGTGAAGGGGACCTCACCCCGTGTGCTGAGGCAGTAAGCCTCCAGCACTTTTGCATCTTATATCGCTGCGCCTCTTCAGGCTTTTCCGAGGTGGGACTAAATGTCCCACCTCAATTGCGCGCCCGCAGCGGGGAAATCAGCGGGAGATCGCGGCGTCACGCGAAGCCTTCTGCCTTAGCTGCGAGCCTGGTGTTTTGTCGAAACGCCTCGCAAGGCCTAGGAGTTGAATCTGGGCGTGGCGCTGAGCGTGGCGCGCCTGTAGCTGCAGGCGGAAGCAGTTCCTCCTGCACGGCAATGGTGGCGGAGGTCGGGTGGCCTGTTCACAAGAAAACGGCCTCCCGGCCTAATCAGAAAGTGCCAGGGGCTTCGCCAGGGTGCGGCGAAGCTCGTGTGGGTGGTGGCGAGGCGCGGGGCGGCGTGCAAGGGCTGCCCTAGGTCGGACTGTGGGTCGGAGGATGGGTTTGTTGGGGGAAGCGTTACGGAGGTGTGGAGTGGCAGTGAAGGGGTGGGGGGTGCTCAGTGTGATGAGGCGGAGATGCGGTGAGGGTCGGCGAGCCGTGTGGGTTGCTGAGGTGATGGGAGCGGCTCGCCGGAGGGTGGCCGGAGACGAAGGGGGTGACGATGGTCAGGGTCGGTCGAGGGCTTAATTGAATAAATTGAAAGCGGGGAAAGAAAGAGGAGAAGAAGGGGAGTAGCTCCAGCTTACTTGCAGGGACGAAGGGGGAGGAACAGGGCGACAGTCGTATCGACTGTCGCCGGAGAAGACGATGCTCAGGGAAAGGGGCAGCGGCGAGCAGAGAGCCGGAGAGGCGCCAGCTGGGTGCGGCGTGGCGCGGGAAGAGCAGGGGAGGAAGTCTCTGCTGCTGGTATTGCGGCAGAGCGAAGAGGTGGAGGGGGAGGAAGCCGCCGGAGCTGGTGAGCGTCTGCCGGAGGGAGAAGAGAGGAAAGTTGGGGATTTTCTCCGTCAGATCCAGGCTGCCCCGGTCGGTGGAGCAACGGGGGGTATTTATAGGGATCAAACAGGGAGGAAGGCGGAGGGAGACGACGTGTCTCCCTCGCCGGAGGATGGCCGAAAACAAGAACCCATACCGTCCGTGCGTTCGCACGGCCGGTATGGTGGGTTACAACGACCAGGGGGGTGTCTCTGCGACGGCTGACGACGCAGGGCACCCCCGGTTTACTTGCCAGGTCCCCCACCTCACCCTGCGCGGCGCCATGCTCCGCGCAAGGTCGCCGGAGCATGGTGCTGGCAGGTTTTGCAGGGGGACCTGATCGCAAAGAACGAAGGAGAGTTAGGGGCCAAAATGCGAGGGTTCAAAAGTTGAGGGCCAAAGAGTAAATATATGAGGACCAAAGTGTAAAGTCGGTCAAGGAGGTTTCTTCTTAGGCTCAAGTTTTTATACATGACTAATTAGGACCTAAGGAATCTGATGGTGAATTTCAATTTTATATTAAACCTTGTTTGACCGGTCAATTTACGCAAAAACCCAAATTAAGTTATTAATTGGGCATGGTTCTCAATGTAGGTCAAAATGGGTTCTGAAGGCCAAATTGAAGGTTCTAAACCCTAGAGATTATTTTTCTATGAATTTTAGAGGGTTTATTCTATTTTTACTTTGCCTCGAACCTTGTGAATTGAAGTGGGTTGTTTTAGGGTTACAGATTATCATTTAGTTTCTTGGAATTGTTGTAGCCCTTGCTAGATCATTTCATCCCACTCTTATTCTTATTAAGCTGCTTTGACCTATGTTTGGGCCCTGAATTACCCTGTATGCAGATTATACTGGTAAAATTGCATTTTTACCCCTTATGACTTATTTTCTTCTCAAACTCAGGATTCTCTGAGTTAAGCCTTTCCTTGAGATATGTAGGAGCTTTTATCCTTTGTATTAGGTCAAAATGAGCTAGTTATGGCTCATGATGAGGTTCTCATCATACCCCCATGCCTAGCTTTTGCTAGTCCCTTAGCAAAAACTTAAGGTTTCAACCCTTGTTCTAGACCATGAAGTTTTTAATAGTTTTAGATAAGTGCCTTTTTTATTTGAGCATAGATTAGGTTAGAATGCTGACCATAGGCCAAAAAGGTACTCTAGTACCAATCAAGATCCAAATCTGTCTAGCCTTAGCCTCAGTCTTTTAGCAAAGGTTTTTAAGGCCCACAAGAACTAACCTAAGGTTTATTGGACTTCGTGGTTAAAGCACCCGTGCTTGAAATGATTTTAGCCCTGGCTCAGTTTGCAGTGCGTTTTGTAAGAGAGAGATAGAAAGTTTTTCTGTTTGGAGAGTTTTCTCTCTCTTTTTCTTTTTAGTTCTAGCCTAGGATTGGCTTTTCAACACGGTCTGTATCAGATTCCTTGCTCCCATCATCAATCCTCATGGGTTCCTGGCGATCGATGCTTCGAGATAGCACCGCCCATGGCAACCCCCGGAACCCTGGCTATTGAGATTTCGAGATAATCCCATCCATGGTATTCCGTGGCCGAATCCAGACCCTGGCAATTGACACTTCGAGATAATGCCATCCATGGAATCTGAACCAGCAGAGTGCTTACATGCCCCTAGTAGGATATGTAAATATCCTAAGAGACAAGCACCGAGGAGATGATATTTTGTTACGTATCTTCGAGGGGATTTCCCGCCTCTCCGCGCTGGGAACTCGTCCAAATCAACTTGTGTTGATCGGCCGCTCCTATTCTAGGTGATCTTTTCAGATTTTTGCGACGCTTCTGCGTGATTCTGATTTTTACGCTTACTGAACCAGGCTGTGTGTGAGGTTAGGGTGCTTAGGTTACTGAGTCCCGTAAACCAAAAATTAGTTAACGAGGCCGAATACTCCCTAAGCCTTAGACCTAATACTTCAGCTTTTCATTTTCCTCAACCTCTTGAGGAGTGTCCAGATCTTAATGGGTACTAAGAGTCTATTCAAGAATGCCTAAGGTTTGCATTCTTTACTAATCTCATTGTGCACTTTTCTTGAATGAGGTCTAGAACTTAGGTTAATTCCTTAGTTCCTTACTAATGACTATCACTTTTTCTCATAATTTTATGCTCCTTTTTCATTTTGTTTCTTTTCTCCTTCACAAAATTTCCTTCTCTTTTCCTCTTATTCTTTTTCGAAAAAAAAATTTTTTTTTTTTTTTTAATTTTTATGGTGAATTTTTTTTGTTTGAAACCTTTTCTTACAAGTTTTGCACTTTCATACCCCCCCATGCCTAAGATTTGCATTGTCCTCATTGTAACCTAGGGGGTCTTAGTTCATTCCTTAAGACAGAAATTTGGATGAGTGGATGGGTCGGGTTGAATTTTTGCGGACGATTTCAAATCCCAGATGCAAACATCTGAGTTGGGGTCGGTTGTCTACAAGGGTGAACTTCGAGTGCTAAAAGGTGTCAGAACAAGTTTCAGGTTTACAAAGAGAATGACGGGCTGCCTCCCGTTAAGCGCTGAGTTTTACGCCATCGGCTGGGCGCAATAAGCTCAAGGGGAAATGAAGGTATAAGATGCCTCAGCCAAATTAGTAGAAGTTACATCAATGAACGGCTTGAGTCTCTGACCGTTCACGATGAAAGGTTCAGAATCGTGGCTGAGTGGACTGATTTCGATTGCTCCATTTCCAAAAACCTGTCGGACCAAATATGGTCCGACCCACTTAGATCTCAGTTTTCCTGGGAAGAGTTTGAGTCGGGCATCAAAGAGTAGGACCTTTTGACCAGGATGAAAGATCTTTCTCGAGATGTGTTTGTCGTGGAAGGCTTTAACCCGCTCCTTGTAGATTTGCGAGTTCTCGTACGCGTCTATGCGTAATTCATCGATCTCGCTGATTTGGAGTTTTCTGTGGGTCCCAGCCTTGGAAAGATCTAGATTACAGTTCCGTACTGCCCAATAGGCTTTATGCTCCAGTTCGACGGGAAGGTGGCATGCCTTTCCGTACACCAGTCTAAAGGGAGACATGCCCAATTGGGTCTTGTGGGCGGTCCTATAGGCCCACAATGCTTTCGGAAGTCGGGACGACCAGTCCTTCCTGTCAGGTCGAACAGTGACTTGCAGGATTTTCTTGATCTCCCGATTAGACAGCTCAGCTAGACCATTAGTTTGGGGGTGGTAAGGAGTAGAGATTCGGTGAGACACCCCGTATTTGGTCATCAGTGACCTAAACTGAGCATTTGTGAAATGGGTCCCTCCATCAGAGATTATTGCACGAGGAATCCCGAACCTTGAGAAAATATTTTGATGAATGAATTTGAGAATGATTTTGTGATCACAGGTTCGGGTCGGTATGGCTTCGATCCATTTGGACACGTAGTCCACAGCCAACAGAATGTATTCGAAACCATCCGAAACAGGAAAGGGGCCCATAAAATCAATCCCCCAAACATCAAAGATTTCGCATACTAGAATCGGTTGCATAGGCATCATGTCGCGATGGCTCATGTTGCCCAAAGTCTGGCAACGACTGCATGCCTTGCAGTGATTGTATGCGTCTTTGAACATTGTGGGCCAGTAAAAGCCACACTGGAGGACTTTTGATGCGGTTTTATGCCCGGCAAAATGGCCACCGCATGCCTGGTCATGGCAGAAAGAGAGGATATTGTTGACTTCCCCTTCCGGGACACATCTCCGGATGATCTGATCGGCACCTATGCGGAAGAGGTACGGATCTTCCCAAATGTAATACTTGGCATCGGAGCGTAATTTGTCTTTCTTGACCTTCGGCCAATCGGATGGGATCTGATGAGATGCCAAGTAATTTACAATATTAGCAAACCATGGAAGGCTAGTACCAATAGTCAGCAGGTGCTCATCGGGAAAATGCTCAGTGATGGGTCCGGAAGGGTCAATTATTTCAGAAGGAAGACGGGACAAGTGATCAGCTACCACGTTTTGCTTTCCCGCTTTGTCGCGAATCTCAAGGTCAAATTCTTGCAACAGCAAGATCCATCGGATTAATCGAGGTTTCGCGTCCTTCTTCGCAAGGAGATGCCTCACAGCTGTGTGATCCGAGTATATGATGACATGGGAACCCAGAAGGTACGATCTGAACTTTTCTAGGGCAAATACTACAGCTAGCAGCTCTTTCTCAGTAACTGTATAGTTACGCTGAGCCTCATCGAGTGTTTTGCTGGCGTAGTAAATGACCACTGGTTTCTTGTCATTTTTCTGCCCCAAAACCGCTCCTACAGCGAAGTCGGATGCATCACACATGATCTCAAAGGGTTGAGACCAATCAGGGGACTGTAGGATCGGGGCTTGGGTGACTCGGTCACGCAGGATTTCAAATGCTTGAGTGCATTCCTTGGAGATTTCGAAGGGAACATCCTTGGAGAGAAGAGTGGTTAGGGGGCGTGCGATTTTTGAAAAATCAGGGATAAATCGTCGATAAAAACCGACACGCCCTAAAAAGGATCGGATGTCCCTGATTGAGCTAGGCATAGGAAGGTGAGAGATCAGATTAACCTTAGCTCGATCCACTTGGATACCTTTCTCCGAAATTGAGTGTCCCAGGACAATTCCCTCAGGCACCATGAAATGGCTCTTTTCCCAGGAAAGAACCAAATTCACATCGATGCACCGCCTGAGTATCTGGACCAAGTGTTGGAGGCAATCGTCGAATGATGCTCCGAAAACTGAAAAGTCATCCATGAAGACTTCCAGATAATCACCTACCATATCTGAGAATATGGCAAGCATGCATCGCTGAAAAGTAGCGGGTGCATTGCAAAGACCGAAAGGCATCCTTCGGAAAGCGTATGTTCCGAAGGGGCAGGTGAACGTGGTCTTTTCTTGGTCCTCAGGATGGATTGCCACCTGGTTATAACCGGAGTACCCGTCAAGAAAGCAGAAGAACCTATTTCCCGCTAGTTTTTCAAGAATTTGATCAATGAAGGGTAGTGGGAAATGATCCTTCTTCGTGGAGGAATTGAGTCCACGGTAATCTATACAGACTCTCCACGAGTTGGCTAATCGGGTAGGAATGATTTCTCCGGTCTCAGTCGTTATAGTGGTGAGTCCGGCCTTCTTGGGCACGACCTGAATTGGGCTCACCCAACGACTATCGGAGATCGGGTAGATGATCCCGACATCTAACCACTTGATGATCTCCTTTTTCACGACCTCCTGCAGATTGGGGTTTAAGCGTCTCTGCATTTCACGAGAAGGTCGTGTGCCCTCTTCTGAACAGATATGATGAGTACAATAAGAGGGACTTATTCCAGTCAAATCATCGAGAGTCCATCCGATGGCTCTGCGATGTTGCTGGAGGACATCAATCAGACGGGATTCCTGTTCAGGACTGAGGTTGGAATTGATAATTAAAGGAAGGGTCTGATTAGAACCCAAAAAGACGTATTTTAAGTGAGCAGGAAGGGGTTTCAGTTCGAGGATGGGGTTTTCAGCAGCAGCGGGTGGTTCAGTATAGATGTGAGGTTCAAGGGTGGGAGTTACTGGGTTGTTCACATCTGGATTTGACTCCTCTGTTTGCGGGTCAAGATCCTTCTGTGGTTGATGAGGCATACTTGAGTCATTCTGGAGGTGTGATTCATCAACCAAAGTCTTGATGTCACAAATTTGCTCGATGACGCCGCAATTAATTCCTTGTTGGGCCTTAAATATATCAATTTTCAGTGTTTGATCTCCAAACTTAAGCTCTATTTGGCCCTCCTCACAGCTGATGTTGGCTCTAGCAGTAGCCAGGAAAGGTCTCCCTAGAATGATTGGTGTATCCCTAGGGTTCTCAGGTGCATCCATATCTAAGACTATAAAGTCCACTGGAAAATAGAAATCCTGCACTCTCACGATAACATCCTTGAGAATCCCTTTTGGTGACTTTATAGATCGATCTGCTAATTGTAATGTCACCTCGGTCGGTTTTAGCTCAGATTCTTCTAGATGGTCGAGTAAGGATGTGGGTATCAGGTTTATGGATGCACCCAAGTCTAACAAAGCTCTATCAAATTGGGTACCACCTATCTTACAGGAAATCAGGGGAGTTCCAGGATCTTTTGCCTTGGGTGGGAGTCTACTAAGGATTACAGAGCTGGCTTGCTCTGACAGAACAATTGGGCTCCCTCCCTTGGTTCGCGGCTTACGCTGGGGTGTACATATATTCTTTAGAAATCGTGCGTAAGCTGGTACGTGGTGGATTGCATCCATCAAGGGGATGTTTATGTGGACCTGCTCAAAGAGCTTGACCAGGTCCTCCTCAGGGGCCACGGGTTTGGTGGTCTTCTTTCCCTTGGTCAGGGCCTCGGGAAACGGGATCTTGGTTGGTTCTTCTAGGATAGGTCCAGGTTGTGGATCTGGAACAGCGGTACCTTGGATAACTATCCTAGGGTCATGGTTATCAGGCTGGGAGTGGTTTGGATAATGCGGGTCTTGAGTTGTCTTACCACTACGTGTTGTTACCGAATTTAATCCGGCCTGATTTTGGTTTGGGTTTGGTAGGAGGGGTAGCTGCTTCTGAAATCCCGCATAAGAAGTTGAGGCTTCCATCTCGTCTGGAGATGGAGCAGTAGGAGCCTGATAAATCCATTGGGCGTGGCCTAAATTTGGATTCATAACGCGCTTCTGGGTTGGCACGTTATTTGGGTTAGGAAGAGGTTGGGAAGGGAGTGTGCCTGGTTGGCGAGAATTTGCCAACTGGGCCAGTTGAGTTTTAACTTCTGTAAGCTCGTCCTTGTGCTGTTTCTGAATAGCCGCATTCGTTTTTTGAATGTCAGCCAGAGTCTGAAGGATTAAGGACATTTGATCTTGATTTGGCCCTGATGGATAAGTAGGGTTGGGCCGAGGCTGAGGCGGCTGGTAGTGACGAGAGGGCTGTGGGCGGGACTGAAAAGGTGGTCTTTGGGTTTGGGAATTTCCCGCCCACTGAAAATTGGGATGGTTTCGCCATCCAGGGTTGTAAGTGTTGGAGAATGGGTCGTTCTGGATGGCGTTGAGGTCCTCGCAGGTCTGAGGAACCTCCTGAGAATCAGGGAAAGGAGGAATGGAGTTCCCCCGGCTGGTGTAGAAAGGATCGGATGATCTTCCAGTCCAAGAATCAGATGGGGGTGGATATGGATCCATCCCAGGGGAAGATCGGTGGAGGATATTTTGCACAGTCTCCTGTGTGGAAGGAGGTTGTGCAAAGGAGTTATGCGCGGAGGTGGCTCGCTGCAAGTGCTGAGTCAGCTCATCCACCTTCTTTTCAATGATTGAGACCTTGTCCAATCGACTGGCCATTAATTCCAGGTCGACTGATGCGGACAGGCCCTGCGTCTCATGTGCTCCCTTAAGATTCGTCGCTGCGCGGGTATTCGTCCTGTCGAATAATCCCATGGAGTCATTGTTGATGGAGTTCTCGCACATGTTTTCGAGAATCTCCCATACGGTGTCTTCATGTTGACCCATGATGTTTCCTCCGCAAGTTGCATTGACGAAAAGGCGGATGTCCTCACGGAGTCCCTGGTAAAAAGATTGGACTTGTTCCCATTTAGGAACTCCGTGATGGGGGCACTTCCTCATGAGATCCTGAAAACGATCCCATGCCTCATGAAGAGGTTCTCCAGATTGTTGAGTGAAGTGTGTAATCTGATGGCGGAAGGCGTTGGTCCGACCAACGGGAAAGAACTTTTTCAAAAACTCGGATTGAAGTTCTTCCCAAGTGTTGATCGGCCGGGTCTGCGTTTGATACCAATGGGCGGCCTTGTCCATAAGAGAAAAGGAGAACATCTTCATGAGAAGAATATCCCGATTTTGCGCATCTGATCCAAAAGTGTGGGCCAGATGCTTTAGCTGTTTGATGTGCTGGAAGGGATCTTCAGAATTAAGCCCATGGAATTTAGGTATAGCATGAATCATGTTGGGCTTTAATTCGGAATCAGGTCCTCCAGTCGGGATTCTGACTCGAGGCTCAATGGCCACCGCAGCAGGATTGTAGTGGTCCCGCATCATAGGACGCTGTGGTGGGTGCACGAAGTTTTGGAAGAGGTCATTGAGTCGCTGGAGCTGGTGTTCCAGATTATTTTCTTCCTCAACTGGCTGAGCCATGATGGGGGAAGAAGAAGAACTTGGTTCTGAATCAGAAGAGAGAATAATGTGAGGGTGTTGCTGCACAAACACGGGCGTCGAGGCTTGGCCTTGACGAGAGCGAATTTCTAAAGGAGGTCTTAAGGGTGGTCTTAGAGACCTCCTTCCGTACATGCACTGTTTGGAAGAGGTAAGTTTAGAAGGTGCTGGACCCAATCAAGACACCTAAAAATGTGTTGGGTGACTATAGAGGTGCGGGGCAGATGGACCCCTTGATCAGAAAGATCGTCCACCTGAGAATTACCTGGGCAGCCAGAGAGGGAGAGTCCCGCGAAGACCCCTACACGGTAGAGCGTCCCCACGGGTTACAGGGTTTCCCCCACCCGACCTCTCTTGTCACTGCGGTTCCAGGTAGACCAGAATGGGGATCTTGACCTCTTAAGTCTACCAATTTTAAGATCAGGGTGCTTAAGGTTTCACTTGAACTTTAGTCTTTTTAAGTGCAAAGAGTGACCTAATTTAAGGTTGGTTGACCCAAGGGGGTCAACTTTACCTCTTGTTTTCTTTGAGAGCTTTTTGGGTCCTTTCTTTTAGGGTTCAAGTGTTTAGAGAGAGCCAATTGTTTAGGATTTTTCTTGTTAATTATTTTCAATCAATGGCTTGGGCACACCTCTTTTGGATTTCCTCAATTCTTGATTAAGGGGTGTGTCTCTACTGAAATCCTAATGTTTGACCTTATGTTGGCTCTACTTGGTCCATTTAACTCTTTGTTGGGCAATTAGGGCTCAAGCAAGAATGTGTTAGCCCTTAAATACCCTTAATAGTGTGCAGGAGTGATGAGTTGAAAACATGCAACTCTTTATGGTTACTAAGTATGGAAGACAGGTTAGCCCTATATTGCTTGTTCTTTTCTTTTCTTCCTCTTTAGAGTTTAGGGGTTAATAGTGAGAGGAAAAATTTACCTGTCTTCGGAGTGGTTGTCGTGTGGTTGCTTGTCTTCTTGAGTTCCTGTAGCTGCACAAAAGAGAGGAGATTATCAGAAATTAAAAGAAACAGGAATGTTTACCTCTAGAATAGCCGTCGCTCCCCGGCAGCGGCGCCAAAATGAAATGGTTGGGGTACAACCGGGTTTTATTGTTATAACGTTGTAGTATAGCCAGTTAATACCAACATTTCAAATATATAATTTTTTTTACTCGGAAAATAAAAGAGTTCCCGAGGTCGAACTCAGGGAGCAAGTTGTATTCTAGGGATACACATGTTTCTTTTACAAACAAAATAAAGAAAGAGAGAGGGAAAGAATTTGTTGTTCTCTTTGTTTTCTCCTCGTGATGTTCTTCTTTCTTTCTTTCTTCAGATCTCCTTTTTCTTCTTTGTTCTGCAGAGGTGATGCTCTTCTTCTTTTTCTGCAGTCTCTTCTGTGAAGGTTTCTTCTTCCTTGGCTCTGCTGTACTTCTTCTCTGCAGCCTTTCCTCTTCTTCTGCCTTGCTCAGCCTCTTCTTTAGAGTTTCTTCTTGTTTCTCCTTCCTGCGGCTAAGTGTCAGCTTCTTCTTTTCTTTTTCAGCCGGGGACGTCACCCCTCCTTTCTTCTTTTCCCTTCAGGCCGTCGTCTGATTTCCAAATCAGACGACTTAAACTACCTGTTGCTACAGTCAGCTTCCTTCTTCTTCCGCGGGTCTTCTTCTTCGCCTGTGCCTGCACACTTCAGAGTTTTTTCGTCAGAGGCAAAACCTACTCTACCCTCCCCCCCCCCCCGCGTCTCTCTCTCTCTCTGAAACCACTCTTGGGAAAGCTCTCCCAGAGCTGCCGGGTAACCGGGTTCGGGTCAGGCCCGGGTCCAGGCCCACCGGCGTGCGTGGTGGGCGAGGAGTGCAGGTCAGTCTTAAGTCGGGTCGGGTCGGGTCAGATCCGCGGGGCGTGAGCGCGGACGAGACCGGGTAACCGGGCGGGTGAAGGGGACCTCACCCCGTGTGCTGAGGCAGTAAGCCTCCAGCACTTTTGCATCTTATATCGCTGCGCCTCTTCAGGCTTTTCCGAGGTGGGACTAAATGTCCCACCTCAATTGCGCGCCCGCAGCGGGGAAATCAGCGGGAGATTACGGCGTCACGCGAAGCCTTCTGCCTTAGCTGCGAGCCTGGTGTTTTGTCGAAATGCCTCGCAAGGCCTGGGAGTTGAATCTGGGCGTGGCGCTGAGCGTGGCGCGCCTGTAGCTGCAGGCGGAAGCAGTTCCTCCTGCACGGCAATGGCGGCGAAGGTCGGGTGGCCTGTTCACAAGAAAACGGCCTCCCGGCCTAATCAGAAAGTGCCAGGGGCTTCGCCAGGGTGCGGCGAAGCTCGTGTGGGTGGTGGCGAGGCGCGGGGCGGCGTGCAAGGGCTGCCCTAGGTCGGACTGTGGGTCGGAGGATGGGTTTGTTGGGGGAAGCGTTACGGAGGTGTGGAGTGGCAGTGAAGGGGTGGGGGGTGCTCAGTGTGATGAGGCGGAGATGCGGTGAGGGTCGGCGAGCCGTGTGGGTTGCTGAGGTGATGGGAGCGGCTCGCCGGAGGGTGGCCGGAGACGAAGGGGGTGACGATGGTCAGGGTCGGTCGAGGGCTTAATTGAATAAATTGAAAGCGGGGAAAGAAAGAGGAGAAGAAGGGGAGTAGCTCGAGCTTACTTGCAGGGACGAAGGGGGAGGAACAGGGCGACAGTCGTATCGACTGTCGCCGGAGAAGACGATGCTCAGGGAAAGGGGCGGCGGCGAGCAGAGAGCCAGAGAGGCGCCAGCTGGGTGCGGCGTGGCGCGGGAAGAGCAGGGGAGGAAGTCTCTGCTGCTGGTATTGCGGCAAAGCGAAGAGGTGGAGGGGGAGGAAGCCGCCGGAGCTGGTGAGCGTCTGCCGGAGGGAGAAGAGAGGAAAGTTGGGGATTTTCTCCGTCAGATCCAGGCTGCCCCGGTCGGTGGAGCAACGGGGGGTATTTATAGGGATCAAACAAGGAGGAAGGCGGAGGGAGACGACGTGTCTCCCTCGCCGGAGGATGGCCGGAAACAAGAACACATACCGTCCGTGCGTTCGCACGGCCGGTATGGTGGGTTACAACGACCAGGGGGGTGTCCCTGCAACAGCTGACGACGCAGGGCACCCCCGGTTTACTTGCCAGGTCCCCCACCTCACCCTGCGCGGCGCCATGCTCCGCGCAAGGTCGCCGGAGCATGGTGCTGGCAGGTTTTGCAGGGGGGACCTGATCGCAAAGAACGAAGGAGAGTTAGGGGCCAAAATGCGAGGGTTCAAAAGTTGAGGGCCAAAGAGTAAATATATGAGGACCAAAGTGTAAAGTCGGTCAAGGAGGTTTCTTCTTAGGCTCAAGTTTTTATACATGACTAATTAGGACCTAAGGAATCTGATGGTGAATTTCATTTCTATATTAAACCTTGTTTGACCGGTCAATTTACGCAAAAACCCAAATTAAGTTATTAATTGGGCATGGTTCTCAATGTAGGTCAAAATGGGTTCTGAAGGCCAAATTGAAGGTTCTAAACCCTAGAGATTATTTTTCTATGAATTTTAGAGGGTTTATTCTATTTTTACTTTGCCTCAAACCTTGTGAATTGAAGTGGGTTATTTTAGGGTTACAGATTATCATTTAGTTTCCTGGAATTGCTGTAGCCCTTGCTAGATCATTTCATCCCACTCTTATTCTTATTAAGCTGCTTTGACCTATGTTTGGGCCCTGAATTACCCTGTATGCAGATTATACTGGTAAAATTGCATTTTTACCCCTTATGACTTGTTTTCTTCTCAAACTCAGGATTCTCTGAGTTAAGCCTTTTCTTGAGATATGTAGGAGCTTTTATCCTTTGTATTAGGTCAAAATGAGCTAGTTATGGCTCATGATGAGGTTCTCATCAGCTACCTTAGCTACCTCAACCAACTTGATCCTCCCCAAGAGCACCAGACCCAACTCACCTTAGCTCATTATGGTAGAAGCTAGCTCACTTTAACTTGGCTTAGCAGCTAGCTAGAGTTGCTCGATGCCACCCACTTCAGCAGCTGTCAGCTCCAGCTCAAGCTCCAGACCTCTCCTCAGCTCCTATCCTCAAACCCTAGCTCCAACACCTCCTCCTCTACTCCACTACTAGCTAAGCTAGCTTAGCTAGGCTCCAGCTCCCTTGGCAATCCACCACCTCAAAACCCTTCCTATATAGCTCCACCAACTCAACCCTACCTAAGCTCACCTAAGCTAGCTCCACCCTACTCCAAGTTGGTGCCACCACCATCGCCACCTTTGACCCCTCAACCACCACCAAAGGGCAGAAACAAGGTGGCGCCAAAACCACCATAACCACCCCCATGTTGGCACCACTTTTTCCCTCCAAAATCCCCTTCATCTCCACCATACACCTCTCCCTAGAATCATCTCCACCATCCACCTCACCTACCTTCTAGAAGCCCCATAATTGGAGCCAACCATAGGTGCCTCTTCATGGCCATAACCACCCCATGGCACCCCCTTGGTTGGCGCCAACTAACCTTAGCCCTAGGATCAACCTAACTACCCATAACCACCACCTAAATACATCTTAGCCATCCACCCCCCTCTCCACCCCTATAAATACCCATCATATTCCACCAAAAAAATCCACCCTTGGCTACAATTTTTCTACCTATATTTCCACCTACATAGAGGGTCAAGAGAAGAAGAAGAAGAAGAAGATTAAGGGGATACTCTGTCCCCTTGGTGCCTTCCCCTCTTCTCTTCTCTCTTGTGCCCACGCCAACCAAGGAAGGAAGCTAGGCATTGGAGGACAACCTAGGGTACATGCCTACCCTAGGGAGTGGAGGATTTGAGGGTGGTACACTACCACCCTTCGAGGAGGAATCAAAGGTGGTCCACGCCACCTTAGGAGGAGCCTTTGAAGGTGGAAATCCATCCACCTTGGAGGAGTTAAGCACGCCCCCCTTGGGCTTGCTAGGAGGAGACTATCTCTGGTTCAAGAAAAAGAGAAGGAGGATCCCTTTTAACTGTGGGAGCAGCCATAGTTGGAGTAAGGAGCATTCCCTCTTCACCATCATCATCATCCAGGATTTGTGTTTTAATTTTTGTAGTTTTACTTTTTGTAGTAGAAGCTTTTCTCTACTTTTGTAAAACAGAAATCCACTTATTATTAAGTTGCCTTTTCTACTTGGTGTAGCCTCTTCTTACTTTAGTTTTTAGCACTTTCACTCCTTCTCAATTATCCTAGGCCTTCACGTTCCTAGGGTGAGCTTGAGAAGAGGTCTTTCTTGTCACCTCATAGTTAAATTAGATTTAGTCTTTTCTACCACCATCTTGTGATTGCCCCTTTATTTCAAAAACCTAAAAGAATACATACTTGAAAAGACCAAAACCAAAGGTGCTTTCCGCATTTCCAAGCAAGAGATTGATTTATCAAATATTGCCTCCTTGGATGACCCTAGATACTCCCCTATCTAGGTCTTACAAATTTTAAAAGCAAATCCATTTTTTTGCGTTGCAACGACTTAAAACCCAATTTAACAACCGTGCAAAAACACGATCACTTTTTGGTGCCATTGCCAGGTAGGTACGGCTTTGCTTTTATCACTTATCTCTTGCTTGAAGTGGATCTCATACCCTTCTCTTTTCTTCTATCTCGTGTGTGCAGGAACTACAAGAAGTGTGCAATAATTCTGGAAAGAACTCAATTCCCTTGTCTTCCCGTGGATTCAAGTTGGTTCCCTTTATCTTGTCACATAAAGCATTAAAAGACTACCAAAATATATTAAACTTGGCTTTCAGGACTTTAAACAACTTAATTACATGGAGTGGTGAAGTTTAAAATTCATTGTTTGCTTGTATGCTTCATTAAACACCACTCCAATTCAAGTGTTGGTATTCTGTTTTTCGGATCCAGATTTCTGTCCAGAATTGAAAAATCAATTCCCGACATCACAAGCCTCCTAAAATCTTGAAATTTCACTCAGAGATTTTAAATCAAGTAGCAAACATCTTTTCCAAATTTCATATCATTGATTTTATATTTAATTTTTAAAAATTTATGGACTACAGAGGGGTCACGTCCTTTATTCTTCCTATTTAGTTACTGTCTAGGAATTTTTAGATTTTTTCTACTTAGCCAATTTTTATGAAATTTAGTTTTTTGGAATCCTTGTGAAATTTCACACATCATATAAAATCACCAAAATTGTTTGAGCCCAGTGGTGGTACAGAAAGTCCAAAATACCCACGGGTATCATTTCTGGACTTTGATGCCAGCACAAATAAAAATTCAAAACAATTATTAAACAAATTCCTAAAATCTTAAAAAATCTTTTCTAGAATCCTTGTTTGAATTTCTTTAGAGTAGTGGTGTTGTTTGACTTGTTTGGACCACTACTTAATACAGAAAGCCTAAAAGCAACTCATTGGTAGTAATTTTCTGCCTTAGGATCAATTTGCATTAGGGTTTTCCTTTGTATTTCTAGAAAACCACTTTTAAAGGAAATTGACCATCACCAATACAACTTGTTTTCCTTTGATTGTGGAAATTTCAAACTTGTTTGAACATTTAAAAAGAGAAACCCTAAAACACATTAAATTAAATTGAATCCTAAAAGACAGAAATACAAAAATTGTGTGATAACTTATTTTTCATTGGAATCAACTTCCAATTCTTACACACACATATAAATTGAAATAACAGGGTAGTTCCCAAATCAACACCCTTCACATTCCGTGTGCATATCCTAGACCTAATTAAAATTTGTAGCAATTTAACTCCTAAGGCTTTCATCAACATAGGCTAGATATCTAGGTCTTAAGTTCTCTTTAGTTAATATCAATTCTATCATCTATATTTGGTGTTCAGGTTGAGGGGCCGCGTCAAAAGACCAGGCATGGGTTTGTACAAGCACCTGGGATTTTCCTAGGAAACGCTTGGGCCCAAACCTCCCCTTAAACAACTTGGCTAGATTTGTTGCAAAACAGGTATTCACTAGTGATTACTTATTTCCTAGATAGACCAAGTCTTGGTTAATTTTTTTAGGGAGTCATACTTAAGTTAGGTCTAGAATTTATTGTTTGAATTGCACACTTTCTCTCATCTCTCTCTCTTCTCCTCCCCTCCAATTCTTCCAAAAAAAGTTCATGCACGGGCGAAGGTCCCAAAAACCACATCTTGAGGGACCATCTGATTTTGCCCCCCGCACTAGAAAATCTTTGTTTTCTTCTCCCTCTTCTCAAAACTATGGAAAAACTGGGAAACTGACAAAAAAATTCTACTTCTGCTTCTAACCCGTCAGCCGACCCACAAGCTGACTTCCCCGTCCCTAACCTCCCTCATCTGGAGCAACCAGAAATTCCTGTAAGGCCAAGTGGCCCTCAAATCCAAACTCAGAATACAAACCCCTTTGCCTTTATGGTCGACCATTTGGTTCGACTACAACAAAATCAAGAGAATTTGGCTAGGACTGTGACGAACCTAGCTAACCAAGGGCAAAACCCACCACCCTGCCAGCAGCTTGTCATTCCTCTTAAGGATTTCTATGATCCTTCCAACGATGAGGAAAGACCCAGTGTGGTCATACCACAAGGGGATTTTGAAATCAAACTAGCCATTCTAAATCTTATCAAGCATTTTCATGGTCTTCCAAGAGAGGACCCTTTTTGTCATCTCGATGAATTAACTGTCCTCACTTAAACTACTTGTTCCCGCAATGTCCAGGAAGACGTGTGGTTGATGAGACTTTTTCCTTTCTCTCTAAAAGATAGAGCTTCACATTGGTTTAGAATGGTTGGGCGCACGATTACCACCTAGCCCTGGTGGGAAAAATCGTAGATCACGTTTTTGATAGAAAAGGAATGCGTTGTAGTATAATCGTGAAGTATGATCCAACAAAGATATTATTTTGTAAAAATAACGAGACTTGAGTCCCGGTCGTTTGTCTCTAGGAAGCGTTGCTTTTACTTTTGAAATCGATCTTACTCTACTTTGTTTAGAATCGCATGTCAGTTCATGATTATTATGTATTTAGGTATGACATGCTTAGTTGCAAGAATATTAGGAATTGGAAACAGGCAACTTGAATCACACAAAAAGAATGACAATTATTAAGCTCATGGTGATTTCAAACATATAGAGACAAATATATATAAGCATTTTTCATTCATTCAGCGGGAGAGTTGTTTGCAACATAAAACGTAGAGGAAAGCTTGTGCATAAATGCTTGAAAATTAAACCTAGCTACCAAAAAACGATTGCATACAAGAATCGATGGGGGGATTTCACATGCATCATTGGGGGAGAAGTAAGACTATATTACTAAGCAGTAAATAAAAGCAGTGAATATACGAAAAGCTAAGCTACTAATCTAGTAGAAGGAAGAGCATTCGGAGGTGGTCTCCGATGGCCTTTGAGTGGCAGAGAGAAGAAGGAGGGGTGGCCAATGGAGCTTAGGCCGGCCCTTGGAGAGAGGTTACGGAGCTGATCCAGCTTCCTGGCATGGAGATGGTGGCCTCCATGGTGGTGCTCAACTCGTGGAGGTGAAGTCGAGATGGAAGTGGCTAGCCTAAGTGGAATGAATGCCAAGGAAGTGAATGGGTACAAATGGCCACCCAATGGGTCTTTTTATAGACCTAAGGGAAGCTCTCTAGAGAATTATGGAATTCTCTAGAGAGGCCTATGGTGGGAGCTCGTGGGAGAGTGAGAGAGAGAGGGTGGATGGTGGTTTTTAGATCCATCAAATGTGGATCTAAACATTGAATGGCTCTTGGTTGCTATTTTTGGCAACCAAGGCAACCACACATGGTAGAGAGTTCTAGAGAACTCTAGGCTAGGTATTTTTGTGTGGATGGTGTGTGTGGGTGTGTGTGGGTCGAAACTTAGGTGGCTAGGTTGATTAGGTTAGGTTCTAGTAGGCTTAGGTCAAGATATGTCTCAAATTAGGGTTATAAACCCTAATTCACTAAGGTAAAGTGCAATTAAACTTAATACAAGTTTAATTGGGTGTGTGAAAACTTAATTGAGAGTTAAACAACTCAATTAATTTAGGTCTAGGTCAATTGGACTTTCACTGAGTCCAATTGGATAGTGTGTGTTGAGATCAGGGCTTAACTGGACTTAATGAGTCCAATTGAATAGGCTGATGGAATTGACTAAGATCCAAATCAGTTAGGTTTAGTGAGGACCTAATTAGGTCCTTAGGGAGGTCTAGAGGTGATGTACTAGGGTTAAGGCACCTTAATTTAGGTTCCTATGGGGTTGGAATTGGGTTCAGGGACCTAGAGATCCAAGATCAAGGCTTAAATCTCAAAACAGGAATTGGAGAGCAGTATCAGACGTCTAATAATATAATCAGACGTCTTATACTAAAAAATTAGAAGTCCAGACTTCTTGTCTGGAAGTCCAATCAGAGTCAGGAAAAATTTCGGGTTCTGTTTTGGGTATTTTACAGAAATTGGACATCTGACAAAGTGTCTGGATGTCCAATAATACTGCAGAAGTGGGTTCGAAGTGTGCAGGAGTTGGCTAAGGGTCCTGGACGTCCTAAAACTTATTTGGACATCCAGAGAAGGGTTGGAACTAGGGTTTTAGGGCTTCCTAGGGTGCAGTGACCTAATCTAAGGGTGGCTAATGCTTGGGGAAGTTTCTAGGCTATCCTAGGGCTAGGATGGACCTAAGCTTTTCACATTTTACTGCCTTATTTCTACTTAATAGAATAGAAAACCTTTAACCTCCTTACATTATTATTCCTACATCTAAACTAGGCCTTCTGCTCCAGCTCTGCTGCAACTCCTGTTATTCCTGATCCAGCTTCAGATCCAGCTCCTAAGCAGCTTGTTCCCTGCAATCGACATAATATACTTAATCAGCACATTATAACATTATTTTATGCATAGCTAAAGTAAAGTAGTAAAGATGTAGATAATGCATATGCGTGCATGAATTTCCCTAACTTATGCTAAGTCCTAGCTTAATCTAGGTCAATTAAGACCTATGATTGCTACGCAATCAGGCCCCAATTAAAGAGCACTTTTCTAAAGAAATTTTTTCCGATCGGTTAAACTAACGCTTTAAGAAGATCCATAATGACCTTTCAATAAAAAATTGGTGAACCCCTCCATGGAGCCTGGGAAAGATTCCAAGAACTTTTAAGAAGTTCTCCCCACCATGAAATTCTACAATGGCAGTTAGTGCAGATCTTCTATCATGAATTAGAAAATCAATTGAAGCAATTTGTAGATGCCTCATGTGGGAGCAATTTCCTTAATAAAGATGTTGAAAGTGCATATCTCCTCTTTGAAGAAATGAGTTGAAACTCATTTAATATGACTTCAATGGACACTTTTGGTAGAACACAAAACCCCAGACACAGAGTCAATGAAATTAACTCCAAATCCACCTCTGTTCCAGTCACTTAGGATGATCTATATATGTTAGCTCAACGACTAGACCAGATGCAAATTCACCAGAAAAAAAATGGAAGAAAAGCTCATAAACAAACAAGCTCCACACTTTAACTCTCCACACACTAACACTCAACAACATCTCCAAAGAGAAAATCTGCATAATATCATTGCCGCACCTGCTTGTCGACAATTTCCAGCTGATTTTCCACAAGATTTGACTAGGAATTTTGATTATTTGAATTAAAATATTCTTGATCCCACCACGGAAAATATTTATGCTCTCCAAGAGCAATTTAAAAGCCCCTCCAACACTTACAATCAAAACTGGAGGACTAACCCGAATCACTCTTGGAAAAACCCAAACCTGATTCCTTTTCCCAAATAAAATAATTTTGGGAATTATGGGCAATCTGCATATCAACCTGGACCATCCCAGGAAGATATTAATACTCAAATCATGAAAACTCTGCAAGGTATGCAGAATCAAATGACAGAAGTAACCTGCATGATCACCAACATGCAACACCAAGTTAAGGTTACTCCTGATCATCGACCTGTTGGGAATTTACCTTCCCAACCCATGCCCAACCCGAATAATTAAAGGAATCAATTCCAAGGTGGATATCCCAGTCAACACATTCAACTAGCACCTCAGCATCCCCCAGGTTTTAATAACAGTCAGGCTTCCCATCCTCATCATAGAAACAACCAGATTGCAAATGCAGTTACTTTGAGGAATGGGAAAACCACTCAAGACCCCCTGCTTGTTAAAGAAACTCATTTCAATGAAAAATAGATTAACCCTTCCCCATCTTCCTCTAACACTGTTCAGGAACCTAATAATGCAAAACAGGGAAACCTTGCACCATTTCCACAAGCTCTCCATTCTTCACAAAATAAGAAAAAGAAATCTGAGCCCACTGATAAGGAATTAATGGATTTATTTGGGCAAGTTGAAATTAACATCCCTCTCCTAGATGCCATAAAATACGTCCCTGCCTATGCAAAATTTCTAAAAGATTTGTGTACTTCAAAAATGCAGCCCAAAAATTTAGAAAAAGTGATCCTTCCTGAGATAGTCAGCTCAGTTGTGCAGAGCCGACTGCCTCTTAAGAGAAAAGATCCAGGAGCCCCCCAGATTCAAGTTATCATTAATGATACTTCTTTTGAGAGCACCTTGTTGGATCTCGGTTCCTCAATTAATCTTATCCCCACAATTATTTTTGAGGAATTTAAGATCGTAGAATTAAAGCCTGTTGAGGTTACTCTTCAATTAGAAGACCGATCTACAATTAAACCAAGGGGAACTGTTGAGGATGTCCTTGTCCGGGTCAAAAATTATCTATTTGCAGTAGACTTTTTAGTCTTGGACATGGAGGTACCAGAAGCATTAAAGTTTGCCCCTATAATTCTTGGAAGACCATTCTTAGCCATCGCCGGCGCAAATATTGATTGTGATTCTGGTAAAATGTAGACCATGTGTGGAGGTGAATCTATAACCCTAGATATTTTCCAAGCTTCTAGGAGGTTCCAAAAGCCTGATTTCTTTGATGACTCAGATTTAGAAATGGAAAAGATAGTGGAGGAAACTTTGCAGATTTCACATTTAGGTTCATGTTTTGCCATTAACATGGTTCCTGAACAATCCACTTCCTCTCACCCTTCCACCCTAACCACACATTCAGTTACCACTCCAGCTGACCCTTTCACTCTCACTTCACCACTAATACAAAAAGCAGAAATTCTTTTGAAGCCGGGCCCACAACTGGAATTAAAACCTTTGCCTGACTCTCTTAAATATACTTTCCTGGGACCCAATCAGATCCTGCCCCTGATTATAAATTTTGGACTTACTAGGGCACAAGAACACAAACTTCTCCAGGTTTTGAGTAAATATAGAAAAGCTATTGGCTGGAGCCTTTCTGATCTTAATGATATTCATCCGTCCTACTATACACATCGTATATATTTAGAGGACGATTCTTGCCCCTCCCACAAACCACAAAGGCACTTGAACCCTAATATGCAGGAGGTGGTAAAAAAGGAGATTATTAAGTGGCTTGATGTCAATATCATCTACCCCATTTCTGACAGCTCATGGGTTAGTCCAACACAAGTTGTACCCAAAAAGGCCAGACTAACAGTTGTCACCAATGACAATGGGGAGAATATAGCCACTCGAACCGCCTCTTCTTGGCACGTGTGTATTGATTACAGAAAATTAAACACCGCCACCAAGAAGGACCATTTTCCACTCCCCTTTATTGATCAAATCTTGGAGCGGTTAGCCAGACGGGATTTTTAGTGTTTTCTGGATGGTTATTCCGGCTATAATCAGGTAGCAATTCATCCTGAGGACCAGGACAAAATAACTTTCACCTGCCCCTTCGGAACCTTTGCTTTCCGAAGAATGCCCTTCGGTCTTTGCAATGCACCTGCGACTTTTCAAAGGTGTATGCTTGCAATATTTTCGAACCTAGTAGGTGAATGCTTAGAAGTCTTTATAGACGACTTCTCTGTTTTTGGAGATTCTTTTGACCATTATCTCAAGAACCTTGAAAGAACTCTCCAAAAATGCATAGAAGTCAATCTGGTCCTCAGTTGAGAAAAAAGTCATTTCTTGGTCCAGGAAGGTACTGTCTTGGGCCATGCCATTTCAAAATAAGGAATTGCGATAGATAAAGCAAAAATAGGTGCTATATCTAAACTCCCACCGCCCACCACTGTAAAATAGATCAGATCCATTTTGGGTCATGTGGGTTTCTACCATAGATTCATACAAAATTTTTCCCAAATCTCCAAGCCCTTAAGTCAGCTTCTCACTAAAGACCATCCATTTGATTTTAAC
This sequence comes from Thalassia testudinum, assembly GCA_037157565.1. NCBI lineage: Eukaryota > Viridiplantae > Streptophyta > Magnoliopsida > Alismatales > Hydrocharitaceae > Thalassia > Thalassia testudinum. The sequence goes on along the minus strand of JAZHRO010000035.1, from coordinate 5,605,231 downwards.
GATAAATGCCTGGAGAGCTTTTTGAGGTTGAAGAAGGAAGTTATCGAGGCACCAATTTTGCAGGGACCTAATTGGAATAGTCCCTTTGAATTAATGACAGATGCCTCAAATTTTGCTGTGGGGGCTGTTCTAGGGCAAAGAATTGGCAAGAAGCCTATTGTGATCTATCATGCTAGCAAAACTCTTGATGATGCACAACGGTATTACACAGTTACTGAAAAAGAACTTGCCATTGTATTTGCCTTAGAAAAATTTAGATCTTATCTTTTGGGGTCACATGTCACTATATATACCGACCACTCAACACTTAAATATTTGTTGACAAAAGAAGATGTGAAACCCTGCCTTATCCGTTGATCCTACTGCTCCAGGAATTTGACCTAGAAATCAAGGATAAGGTGGGATCGTAAAATGTAGTGGCCGACCATCTCTCTCATCTTATGACGAATGACATAATGACCCCACCTGATCAATTCCCTGATGAAAACATTTTAGCTGCCACCACCCTCCCTTGGTTTGCGTCCATCATGAACTATTTAGCAACAGAATGAATCCCTGCTAATTGGCCCAAAACAAAAAGGGATAAGTTCTTTGCTGACATTAAATGCTATTTCTGGGAGGAGCCCGACCTTTTCCGCATTTGTGCCGATCAGGTCATTCGACGATGTGTCCTTGATTTTGAAATCCATGATATTCTGACACATTGTCATTCAATGGCCTGTGGCGAACATTTTTCGGGCAAGAAAACTGCAACTAAAATCCTTAATGCAGGATTCTTTTGGCCTAGCTTGCACAAAGATGCTCATAATTTTGTTTGGTCCTGTGTGCATTGCCAGAGCATCGGCAACATGACTCGAAAGGATATGATGCCCCTTAATCCTATTTTAGAGGTTGAAATTTTTGATGTCTGGGGCATCGACTTCATGGGACCGTTCATCAACTCTGGTGGGTATTTATATATACTAGTCACAATCGATTATGTTTCTAAGTGGATAGAAGCAATACCCACCCGCACTAATGATCACCATGTGGTTGTCGAATTTCTTAAGAAGAATATTTTCTCAAGATTCGGCATTCCAAAAGCCATTATCAGTGACAGAGGCTTACATTTCACTCATTCGCAATTCCGTCATCTTCTTTCTAAATATGAGGTTAATCACAAAATTTCCACACCTTATCACCCCCAAACAAATGGCCAGGCAGAAGTTTATAACCGAGAAATCAAAAATATTTTACAAAAGACGGTTAGGCCTGACCGTAAAGACTGGTCCACCAAATTGGATGATGCTCTATGGGCCTACCATATCGCTTTCAAAACCCCGCTCGACATGTCTCCCTTCCGTCTGATTTTTGGGAAGGCATGCCATCTCCCGGTAAGACTAGAACATAGGGCTTTTTGGGCAATAAAAAAATTAAACATGGATTTATCTGACGTCGCTATCCATAGAAAACTACAATTAATTGAATTGGAAGAATTACGTAATTTTTCGTATGAAAATACACGGATTTATAAAGATCGAATCAAAAAATTTCATGATAAATACATTGTTTGGAAACACTTTGATGTTAATCAACGCGTTTGGCTTTTTGATGCTAGATTACGTATTTTTCCTTACAAATTAAAATCCAAATGGACCAGCCCCTTTATTGTCCTTAAACCTTATCTGTATGGTGTTGTTGATCTTTTTGATCCTAAAACTAATACGACATTTCAAGTCAACGGCCAATGTTTAATGCCTTATTTTGATCATACCCTGAATCTTCCGTTTGAATCCTTCGATTTCACCGAACCAACCACAGTTGATCACTGATGCACACTACGCCCAGCTGAATGGCGTAAAAGATAGCACTGGATAAGAGGTAACCCATAATTTTCTTTCTGCTTCTTTTTCTTTCATTTCCCCAAGTTTTGACTATCCTAAATCCGACCGCCTTTTACTACGGTAATCCCTCTTTCCCTCCTATTGCATGAGGACATTGCATATCTTAAGCATGGGGGGTGTTTTTAAAATTTTGACGATCTAATTAGGATTGTCAAAACCTAAAAACATGCATTTTTCTTTAATCATTTTTATTTTCTGGCATGCATACCCAAAAAAAAAAATATATTGAAAACTTTTTGAGGAAAAATTTTGAAATCAGGACTAAGGTTAAAAAAATCACTTTTGGTATAATGGGATTTAATCTTTAACAAACTAGGGATGAGGATATGGATCTAATCATTAGAATCTCAGGGTTTATTTTTAGACTAGATCAGATATCCTTCTCCAAAATTCCACCAGAACTCGTGAAAGTTTAGGTGACTTGATCCTCTTTTGTAATATAGAAAGTATCTGGCTTAGTTTCTGATTCAAAAACTTGCATTTCTTGCAAAACTTCCTGTGTCAAATTTCACACACAAGCCAACACCTACAAATCACTAAAAATTAGAAAAAATCCCTTGTTTGGACTTAGTAAAAGGTTTGAAGCAGATCATTGGTTTGAGTTCCCACTGCCGAGGAGGAAAATGCCTCCTTTAAGGATGAAATGTCAACATGTTACCGCCTCGACGCTGCTCCATATCTATATTTCATATCTTTAGATGGAGCATTAAAGTGCATTTTAGTAGCTAAAGTGTCTTGGACGGTGCTCTACCTATAGTGTCGGAGCAAGAACTTGAGTTTGCTTGAAGCACCCCTTTACACCGCATTGTGCTTTGGGGTTGTAAGCTCCTAGGTGGTGTCATGGATAGTGCTATCCCGAAGTACTAGCACTAGAGCCCCCTTGAGAATTGGTGATGAGAATGATGATCTCGACACATCTGTTGTAAGACTAAGCTAGAAATAAGCATGGGGGACAAAAGCACGCCCTTATAAAAGTTGGCTTTTCAGAATCACGGACACGGTTTTAAAGGTTATTATAAGTTGCGAATCAGATTCAAGAGCCAAAAAAATCCTAAAAATAGATATTTCAAGTCATCTGAATTAGCAAGGGGTTAATTTGTGAATTTTCCGGAGGATATATTGATCCCGTTTTGTCTAATTCTTGGATCCAAAAACAAATCCTAATATTTATCTTTAACAAAATCCTGTACCTCCTGTGTTTAAACTAACCAAGGTCCCATAGTCTCTTTTTCCTCAAAAGTCGAAAAAATCAGATTTCCCAAAAATTCCATTTTGTAAAAATTAAAGTTTTGCTAATAAACTAGCAAAGCTAAGCATGGGGGTATGATAAACACCAGTTTATCATCATTCTTATGCATTAAAACAAACCTAGCTCTTAGGATTTTGCTCCGTAAATGGGTTTTTGGGCAGCATTTAGGCATTAATTAGGCTAGGCATGCATTGCATTTTTTATAATTTTTTTTTATGTTTTGATGAGTGTTAGGGATATACAGATTGCCAGATCCCTAGAACCCTAGCACTCAGGAAGGCAACTAGTGAAGGAGAAGCTCTCACCAGCTGGAACTCAGCTTGATCCAGCTCACCGTAGCTAGAATTCAGCTCCTGAACTAGGGTTAGATCATCCTAGCTCCATTCAGCTCATCTCAGCTGAATGGCAGCTCAAGAGAGCTCATCTTAGCTCACCCTAGCTCAGGTCAGCTCAGATCCAGCTCAACTTAGCTGAGTCTAGCTCATCTCAGCTTCCATTAGTCCATAGGGAGCTCTAGCTAGCTCAGCTGAGTTGACTGGAGTTCACCCTAGCTCAGGTCCAGCAACATCTAGCTCCACTTAACTCCGGCCAGTTGAAGATGACTTCATTTCAGCTCAGGAAGCTCAAGTTCAACTCCTGAGGATTCAGCTTAGCTACACTCAGTTGAGCTAAGCTACTTTAGCTGCCTCAACTAGCTTGATCCTCCCTGGGAACACCAAACCCAGCTCACCTCAGCTCATTATGGTAGAAGCCAGCTCACTTTAGCTTGGCTTAGCAGCTAGCAAAGAACTAGCAAGCTAAGCCAGCTAGAGTAGCTCCATGCCACCCTCTTCAGTAGCTACCAGCTCCAGCTCAAGCTCCGGACTTCTCCTCCTCAGCTCCTATACTCAAACCCTAGCTCCAACACCTCCTCCTCTACTCCACTACTATCTAAGCTAGCTTAGCATAGCTTAGCTTATCTAGGCTCCAGCTCCCTTGGAAATCCACCACCTAAAAACCCTTCCTATCCAGCTCCACCAACTCAACCCTACCTAAGCTCACCTAAGCTAGCTCCACCCTACTCCAAGTTGGCGCCACCACCATCGCCACCTTTCACCCCTCAACCACCACCAAAGGGCACCAACAAGGTGGCGTCAAAACCATCGTAACCACCCCCATGTTGGTGCCACTTTTTCCCTCCAAAATCCCCTTCATCTGCACCATACACCTCTCCCTAGAATAATCTCCACCATCCACCTCACCTACCTTCTAGAAGCCCCATAATTGGCGCCAACCATAGGTGCCTCTTCATGGCCATAACCACCCCATGGCACCCCCTTGGTTGGTGCCAACTAACCTTAGCCCTAGGATCAACCTACCTACCCATAACCACCACCTAAATACATCCTAGCCATCCACCTAACCCACACCTATTACCCCCCTCTCCATCCCTATAAATACCCATCATATTCCACCAAAAAAAATCCACCCTTGGCTACAATTTTTCTACCTATATTTCAACCTACATAGAAGGTCAAGAGAAGAAGAAGAAGAAGATTAAGGGGATACTCTGCCCCTTGGTGCCTTCCCCTCTTTTCTTCTCTCTTGTGCCCACGCCAGCCAAGGAAGGAAGCCAGGCATTGGAGGACAACCTAGGGTACACGCCTACCCTAAGAAGTGGAGGATTTGAGAGTGGTACACTACCACCCTTGGAGGAGGAATCAAAGGTGGTCCATGCCACCTTAGGAGGAGCCTTTGAAGGTGGAAATCCATCCACCTTGGAGGAGTTAAGCACACCCACCTTGGGATTGCTAGGAGGAGACTATCTCTGGTTCAAGAAAAAGAGAAGGAGGATCCCTTTTAACTGTGGGAGCAGCCGCAGTTGGAGTAAGGAGCATTCCCTCTTCACCATCATCATCATCCAGGATTTGTGTTTTAATTTTTGTAGTTTTACTTTTTGTAGTAGAAGCTTTTCTCTACTTTTGTAAAACAAAAATCCACTTAATATTAAGTTGCCTTTTCTACTTGGTATAGCCTCCTCTTACTTTAGTTTTTAGCACTTTCACTCCTCAATTATCTTAGGCCTTCATGTGCCTAGGGTGAGCTTGAGAAGAGGTCTTTCTTGTCACCTAGTAGTTAAATTAGATTTAGTTTTTTCTACCACCATCTTGCAATTACCCCTTTATTTCAAAAACCTAAAAAAATACATATTTGAAAAGACCAAAAAGAAAGGTGATTTCCGCATTTCCAAGCAAGAGATTGATTTATCAAATATTGCCTCCTCCGACGACCCTAGATATTCCCCTATCTAGGTCTTACAAATTTTAAAAGTGAATCCTTTTTTGTGCATTGCAACGACTTAAAACCCTAATTTAACAAACCGTGCAAAAACACAATCAAATATGTATACGTATAAGTAGAGTAGTATAGATATTATAAATTATAGGTTTAGTGACAGTTCTATCTGTCACTGTGTATCTACTTATATATTAGTTTAGATAACTAATTTACCTTAGGTTGTGTATATATGTTACTAGGGCTATAGTGATGTATGTGTATGCCACTGTAAATATAATATATGTTACTAAAGATACTAGTATGTAAATATAATTTAGTTAATTAGATATTAATAGCTATTTTTCTACCTACACTTAGGTATTACTTATATTATTTGTATATAATTAACATAATGTAGTATTAGCTAGTTTTTAATGCCCGTTTAGTTGTACATATGTTTAAGGCATTGTAATACACATTAATTGATTCTCTTTGTAAATAATTGACGAATTCATTAATTGTTTGATTCATTCATTCATTTTGTAAATAAAATTAACATTTTTAGAATAAAAGAACATATTTGGACTTAGAGAGATATATATCAATAATTACCTCCCAGTGAAAGACTTGGAAACTAACCAGTAAAAATTGTAATTAAATAAAAATGACGTGACATCAATTTGCATTTGCGACTCCTGTACTGCAACAACACCACATAATTAAATGTTTTTAATGCAACTCGGTCGTCATTGATCATATTTTTTTGGCGTCGTTGCCGGGAATAAAAACTCAACAACACTTTATTGTGGTTGATTGACGGTTCTCGCAAGTCAACGATTATTTTTGGCACCATTGCTGGGGAGGCAACTCTCTATACGTCAAAATTTTTCTTTTATTCTTCATTTGTACATATTTTTGATTTGTTTATAAATAACTATTCTTTTATATATATTCTTTGTTGTATATAGATTCTTTTATTCATTTTATTATTTGATTTGTTTTGTATATAATTGTCTTACTAATTATTTGTTATTTTTGCAGCACTTAAGGAGGAGTAGTGTCTTCTTCCAGGTGGAGTCTTCTTCCTGGCGGATCGCTACGCTTTAGACTCGACTTCCCAGAGGAGTTTTTCTAGATGGAGTTGCATTTTCTCGCTTTCTTAGATTAGTATAGTGGTAGTTAGACTTAGGTATATTAGTAGGATATTTGTGTTAGGCATAAGTTGTGAGAGCCTGCACTCACACACCTTTGTATAACTCATCTATCTCAACTCGTCTATTCTCTATCTCTCTATTCTCTCTCTACTCATCTCCTCAACTCGATTTTTTCCATATTCAGTTTCTCCGTATCGATTTTCTTTTTGATATGATTTTGTTTGTTGCATTAAAAAAATCCAAAAAGTTTATAAAATCAAAAATACCAACAAGATTCATCCCTTATCTAGCAGTAGTATATTCTAGGCATCCATACTTAGGTTGTACACAATTCTTGCTAGATTTCAATTGTAGAATTCCTGGAGTCAGGTTTGCATTTTCTATCTCTTCTGACCTCCTGCCATCCTCTGCATTTGACTTAAACATGAAAAGATCATCGCTTGCTTGAAAAGAACTAAAAAGTGAGACGAGCTACATAGAAAATAATTTTAAATATCAAATCAAATTCAAAAGGAGATGCTAAAATTGTTTGAAACCCTGATTAAGTTCTCATCGCTATCTATTGATTGCTTATCGTGTACACACTAAACGATCAGTTATGATCACAAATATACGGGTTTCTATCCCATCTCCTTGAGCAACCATAGGGTCTAGATTTGCACTCCAGTCTTATCCAAATTCTGGGTGGACTTTAAAGGTCTGCACTTCTCTGGGTTTTCTGTAGGATGCATATAATTGTACTGAAGCATTTGTTGCATACTACTATTTTATCTTAGCAACCTTAGGAAATATTTGAATTTTCTCTCTTGACTGATTGATTGGTCTTATGTGAGATTGGTATTGGGATTTCTAGCTTTATTGTGATTAAGATTGATTGAGTGTTTACCTTTCCTTGAGTTGTGACTGATTTAAAAAGCATTTTCAAAAATTGACTCAATGGAAGGTAGGAGATCCCAGAATCCCAAGTTAGTACCTTTCTTAGGTGTTGATGCCTAAGCTTCTACTTCTACTTCAATGCCCTCCACATCCAATCCTCCACCTCCTAAGTCTCAAACTCCCATCCACCATTCCTTTCATCCAGAGGATGACCATGATTCTGCATAGTTTGAGAATTTCAAAGAACTTCCTCCACATCTTTTTACACATCCTCCACCACCACCTCCACCAAATCATAGGTTCCAACCTCCTCCTTACACTAACTTTCCCAACCAACCACCACCAAAGAGAGGTCCACAACCTAGCCTTCAACCCCTGTTCGAAACACAGCTTCAAATGAACACTCTTACCCAACAAGTACAGTAGCTTACACGAGCTATTAATCTTTTAGCGAACCCCCAACCTCCACCTAGAGCTCCCCAGGCACCTCAACCTTGCAGAACTCAACTACAGGATTACTACAATCCCACAGTTGTATAAACTATGCTTGTGGTACGCTATCCCTCTAGGGGTTGTGCTGCTGAACTGAAGCCAAACCTTATAGCACTTATTCCTCACTTCCATGGTCTTACTTCTAAGGACCCATTTCAGCATCTAGAGGAGCTGAAAAACCTTGCTCAGACCTTGGGTCCACAGGGCCATGATTGGCACACACTATTAATGGAAATGTTCTCCTTTTCAATTAAGGACAAAGTTGCCTTTGGGTTCAGAGCTCAAGCAGGCACTACACCTATAGAAACATGGGCTTCTTTGGAACATGAGTTCCTTAAGAAGTACTTTCCTGTAGGCCGCACAAATGCCTTGAGGCGTGCCATCACCACATTTACATAGAATTCAAGAGAACAAATGAACGAGGTTTGGGAGTGATTCCATGAGCTTCTTCGTAAGTGTCCCCACCATGGTGTCCCACGTTGGCAATAGGTCCAGATCTTCTACCATGAAGACACAAGGAATTTTGTAGGTGCCGCATCTGGAGGTAATTTCTTATGTCGGGATGAGAACTCAGCCTTTGAGCTCTTTGAAGGCATGGCCGAAAACTCTATTAATAATGCTTCGATCAATGCTTTTAATAGAAAGTCCTCACATTCCCACTCACACATGGGGGTACATGAAGCCCAATCCAGCACAAGAGATTTAGAAACAGTGGCTAGTTAGCTGGATAAGGTCGGCTTAGTAGAGAAGAAAGTAGATGTAGTATGGAAATTCTTATCTAAACCTTCATCTTCTTCTTCTCAATCACCTACACCTTGCACTTCTTAGTTTCCCATAGGGAGGGAAACTGTGAACAATCTATCTGTGACACAACCTGCACTACCAGACTATTCATTTTCCTATCCTTCACCGGTTGGAGGAACCTTTGTTCCTCCTTACACTGATTTCCCTGCACCTTCTGGAGCTTCGAAGGAGCTCTACACCATTCACAATGACTCATATTCACAAACCTACAATCCTAGATGGCGTAATCATCTAAATTTCTTGTGATCGGGAAATTCACAAAGCCCTAATTTCCAACAACCTTCTGTGCCACCACTTCAAAACTCGATCCAAGCACCACCTCCAAAACAACATGGGTATCCACCACATGCCTACCAGCAACCCTAACCCAAGCCTAGCCAATACTCTCAACCTAGACCCACACGTGATGATCAACTAGGGACAAGCATGAAAGCTCTTGCTGGCATGCAACAGCAAAACATTGCTATGCAACAGAGACAGGATGCGATTTTAGCTGAGATGTGAGCCAGCTATCACACTTAATGGAATCCCATCAACCACATTCACTCCCATCTCAAGCACAACCCAACCCAAGGAACATACTTGCCCAGAGGTATGTTCAACCCAGACCTTCTTTATAAGGTCAAGCCCACTTTGTATCACAAGCCTTGCACAATCCTAAACCATCCACACCTTACTCAGATCAGCAACCACCTCTTCTTCCCAACCCAAATTCATCTTCTTCATCTTGACTCTGCATTCATTGATTGAAGAGGTGGAAGCTATTGATTTTTCTGAATATATTGTTTCTTTACTTGGACCTTGATCCAAGTAATCCTAAGATGACTCTATTCTGTGTACTTGGACCTTGAGCCAAGTCTTTTGATACCCACTACCTACTTGGGCCTTGTAGCAAGTATCTGATTCTGATTCATATTGACTATGGAGCTATTCTTCACCTCTGAGATTGACAAACTTTCATTCTTTTCACTATGATCTATATCCTTCATTGAGTTCCATTGACTTGTCAACTTTATCATTTCACTCCAATATCTTGAACCTATTTCTAATGAAACTTCTTCTGGGTTTGCGCCTAGCTGAAGGCATTAAACTTAGCAAATCTATCTTTTGTATATAGCTATTTTCACCTTTCTTGTTTTCCATTTCTTGCATTAGGTGTCTATCCTTGCATTTTTAGCATTCATTCATAGTCACATACGTCACGCATTTCACTACTTAGCCCAACTTCCCACTCTGATCTTATATCAGACTTGAAATTGTCCACACAGAGATTTTTATCTCCTCAATTCGACTTCTATCCGTCACCAAGCCTAAGTTAGTGAAAAGCAGAGCATGCATTTGCATCCACCCTATTCATACAATAATGACATTGCATCATTTAAGCATGGGGGTGTAAATGATGAAATCATTTACTAAAATGTAATTATAAACACCTGTAGTATATATAGTATAGTATTATTAAAAATACCCAAAAAAAATTGAAAATTTTTGAAAATTTTGAAAAAAAAATTATAGTCAAAAGTACAAAAAAATGACAAAAACAAAAATTCCAAAAATACAATAAGGGACCTAATAAACTTATTGTTGAGGGATAACTCCACTGAATTCTGAGGAGAGAGAAAAAGCATTGAAAAGAATATAAGTGTTTAATTATAATTTTTTAGTTGAAAACAAAAATAGAATAAGTGTTTATGGACATTCAACGTTTGTTGATTAGACTTTTCGGGCCACTGTAGCTTGATTCGCTCAGGCTTTGGCTTAATACACTTTAAGCTTTGACAAGATATACCAGAATCTCTCCTAACTTAGGACGTATTCTTGTACCTAAGTCACCAATACAAGATTCGTTGATTTGCTTTAGCTTAGAAGTCTAACTAACTTTGGTTTACAGTATACAATGTCGGGAAAGATGTTGTGAACTTGAAATTCAACCCTAGTGTTCATTAGGGAAGGTGGAGTCCTTACCTGTGCATGCAGGTAGACTCTTTGTCCTAGTCCTTAGTCTTATGTTTAGGAAAAGCTCTTTCCACCAAACTACTCACCCACCGAATAAGTGTGCTCTACCAAATAAAGTTGTCAGAGACATACTGACATTTAGTTGTCTAAAAAATTAAAAAAAATCAAAAAAAGTCAAAAAGAATTTTTAGAAAAGGATATTCTTTAAAATAAGTCAAGTATGTTCTCCAAGTCTTGTAAATAGTTTTCCATTCAAAATATTTTTAGGGTGCATTACAAATATCCTATTTCCACCAAATATTCTTTGAACCACAATGCAATAAGAGTTGGGTTTGAGTCTTCCTCATTTTTAAGAGTCAATCCAAAGACATGAGCTGAAGCTAGGACCAACCTAGACTTAAAAAGAAGTGAAACCCCAGGATTAAGTTTTGAAGTTCACCTAGTTAGTCCTGACCTATCACTGAGCACAGCCATAACCACTTAGTTTCTAAGCTTTGTAAAACCTTCTGAGTCCTGGAAATCGTACTTAAGATTTAAATATCAAGAGTCCTTGTTGGTCGAGAGATGATCTATGTCATATCAGTCTTAAGTTCTGGTTAGTCTTCCTAAGCAACTAGTTCTCATAATGTCCAAACATAAACACAGTTGGCTTATCGGAAAATCTTTCAAGTTAAAGATCATCTCTAAACACTTAATAATTTGAGAAAAGAAAGATATCTCATCACACTTACCTAGCTGATGCTGAAAGTTTTACACTTAATGAGTTATTTGCTAAGGGATAAGAAAAACCTTAGCATGGGGGTATGATGAGGTGTGGCCCATCATAGTTAAAATACTCAAGTTAAGCTAGAAACTAAGCTAAACACTACATAATTAACACAAGAAATGGGTTAAGTGTGAGAATTAACAGAAATGACCTAAAACAACAAATCAGTCTTAAAAACGTATAATTAGGTTATAAAATGAGATTCTATTCAAAAGTGTAATATGGTGATCCAAATTTCAAATTGAACACGCATTTGGGTTCAAAAGATCAAATTGAAAGTGAAATCAACTTCCTAAATGTTCAACTGGGCTTCAATAAAAACTTGATTGCATTTGGACACCATTAAAACCTTGCATTAATGGTTTTTCACTTAGGTTCTTTAAGCACACACATTTATTCACAATTGAAACCTCCAACGACCCCTTTGATAACTGCCAAGGGCCTATTTATAACACTCGAGAACTACTTTGTATCAATTCTTCTTCACTAATGGGCCTCGGTGTAACTTTTCTACCGCTTCACCCTTAAAGGGCCTCCCTGCAAATGCACCAACACACCTGTTGTACCGACGAGTCATTATAGCAATGCAAGAACTTGGGCAATCGCAGCCATCCATCCCATGAGCCCTAATCTGACGGTCGATCTTCCTCAAATTTGTGTGCACCTTTGCACGTAGGATCACCCCTCGCCTTAGATTCCATCCTATGGTGGGAACTTGATTTGAAACTTCTTACGCATCCTTCCTCTTCATCCCACCGTTGTTGCCCTAAATGACTAAATCAACCCTCGCAGTGACTACAATCACTAACTTGGCTACTTAAGTTGCTCCAGAGCTCTTAGCATGCGCTAACCAGCTTCTTCCTCCTTGAGTGGTTCCATTCGTCTATTCCCTCAACTCTCCACCTCCTTTCCTTGCCAATGATGATAGAACAGGTTTCTCTCCCTCCATCGATCACCACTATCCATCGGTTGTTGGCTCTTGGATACCTCCCTTGTCAGCTGAAGAGTCTTCTCCCCTTTCTTCATCATCGGCCATTGGCTGGTGACCTTGGACATCTCCTTCCCTTAGCTAGATTTATTTCTTTGATAACTAGTTTGATTGCTTTTTAGATTAGTTTTAGTGTTAGTGTAATTTAGATCAGTAGATGTAGTTTAGATGTCAAATTCTATGATGGATTAGTTTATATTAGTTTAGATCTAGTATAGATCTAACCTGACCTCTTTGATCAATTTAGATCAAAGAGTAGATTTTTTCAAATTTTCACATCGATTCATATAGCTCTCCCTACACCTCACAATCCATATTTCTCTGATTTCCCTCATAATTTGATTTGCATTTAACCCCATCCATCTGAGCATATGTAGATTTAAAGTTCTCGGATTTCATGATATAGATAGTGCTCACAATCACTTGGGGGTCTTCTCACTCACTCTATCAATTCACAAGGACCCCCGATCTTGTTTTAATCAACTTAATTCGCTCGATTCTTTCATAATTGGTTTTCACGTCGAATCTTGTGATATGGAGTCAAATTGGTTTAAATGAATTTAATTGAGTGATTCAAGTTCAGATTTGCTCAATTGGGTATATTACAAAGAGTTTGAGGTGAGTTGATTGAGGTATTTATTTTGAAATGAGAAAATGAGCAACTTGAGCCTTATTTTGAGTAGTTTTGCCAAGGAGCCTTAGAATCACTGAGATGAGGCATGACCATGACTCATTTGGCTTTTATAGGATTGCTTGAATCCCTAAGTACTGATCTGTAGTGTTTGGGAGATTCTAGTGATCAAATCACATATGTAAATTCTAAAACAAAAGGCCCAATCTGGGCAACATTTGATTTTCACTTCAAAATGATTTCTGAGTTTCAAAAATAGTTCTAATCTGATTTGCAGATGTTAATTGAGATTTGGAGTGTTTTAATTTTATGTGGTTTTAAAATGATTTCAGTAACCTAACATGATTTGTTTTCCTTACATTGTTTATGATGTAAGGAAAAGATCATATTAGGATCTTTTGGGATTTTAAAATATGTGGATGGATTTGTATGTTTTCAAAATCTCCATACATGATTGTAAAAAGTTGTTTAGACAGATTAGTTTGTCAAGTTGAAATTGGCCTTAGATATGACCTTTTCATGTCGGATATTGGAAAATTGCAGTGCAGCAGTACTTTCCACTGAGTCTAATAGCAGCAACTACTGCTAAAGTGATTTGAGTTAGTAGATAAGCCATCTGATCTATTGAGACTTCATCTGATTCAGTTGTTAGCAATGGATGCAGCACCTAATTTCATATCAGCACCAACTGTTGAGATGAACAATTGTAGCAGTAGTCATGAAGCTACTAAATAACAACTGCTGTAGGACTGAACCAAGGATTTTAAGCTAGAAACTTGGGTTTATTTGAAGGTTTAAGGAGTTGACTTATGTGGATTGTGTTGTGAATTTACAAAACATGCATTCATGTACTATTGTAGCTTAAAATTTGATTTGAGTAGCTTGGTTCCATGTTTTTAAATCCAGTGTCAGCTATATGTTCATTGTCCTACTATCCAATATAAATATTTGATGAAATTGAAAGTTTAAATCATTTTCAATGTTCATTCATGTTTCATATGATGTGTTGAATGTTTTGATTGACATATATTCCACTTCCAACATTTGGATTGAGTTTTAATGGCTTAGGTTATGCATTTCAAAACCCTTATTAAGCCACATTCGGGTGAGACTTGTATATAAATAAAATAAATACAAAAATCATAAGAAAATAAAATAAACCTGTCTTGAATAAGCTTAGGTAATTCTCTAGGTGTGTATCAAGTTTTAAGGTAATCTAAACCTCCAGCTTGGTAGAACATACTAGCCGACGGTTCAGTATACCTTAGACTTTAATAAAAGACGAAACTTGAAAAATCACAAAAAAAACTTCTACCTCTCATCTCACCTTTTCTCTCTCATCCCCTACCTCTCTTATACCTATAAAAACTATAAAAATCAGAAAAACCCTAAAAATACCTTGTACACTATGTATATACTTGTATATATAAATTAAACCCAAGCTATATATATATAATGTCCATAATTAACTTATATATGTATTCTATATAATAAATAAAATATTTAAGATGACTTAATGTATATATAACCTTATTGTATTATTATCTATTAACCTTATTGTATAATTATCTATTAACTTATATTAACTAAATGTATAATAACCTAAGTAATTATATAAGCCTATCTATATATACATAACTATGTCTAATACTATACATACATACTTAACTATATAATATGAATTGCATAATACCTGTAATTTAATTTAATTAAGTAATTTATTAGCTTAAAATAAAATAAATTAGTAATTTTAACTAATACTGGAGTAAGTTATTATTTATACTTGTATAATTTTAAATTAAATATTTTCAATGTATTTATACTATATTTATCGTATATTATAATATTTATAAATTAATTATGTATAAAACTAACTTAAACGTGTAATTAAATGTAAATCAATTAAAATAAATTTTCTAAAATACTGTAAAAATGTATAATAAATACTTTATTATGTAAATTAACTTTGTGTAAGGTCAATTTACAATTAATTAATCAATTTGAACTTTAATTAAGTAATTAATCTCTAATTTAACATGTATAAATCATAACCTTTGACTAATTTTATTATATAGCTAATTAAGTTATTTATCTAAATTAATTGTACTATTATATAGACCTATATAAGGGCTTTATAATTATAAAATTTATTTTAAATTTATACGAAATTATGGCCCTCAAATCGAGGGCCAAAGCCTTGGACTTCGCATAATTGCTAAACGACGCTAGTGCAAATAGCGCCTACACATTAGTGCCACATCGATGGCTAAAACCCGTGCAACTTCGTATATCAAGTTTTTGTGTTGGTGACCCCTTAGTCGTCAGCGCAGGGTGCAAATGAATTCTCATGAGCATGCATACAGGTTTCCTCGGGGCGCTTGCCGCGTGCGCCTACGAGCGTGTGTGGGTACATGCGTATAAGCATAAGTGTGAGTGCGTGTGGGCTTGATGGGCTTGTGAATGTACAAAAATATACCTAAAATAAACTAAGGTTGGCCCATTAGTAGAGGTTTGGTCCCACCCATATGGGTGTTGTGTATCCCTCGAACATGGGTCGACCCGCCCATTAAAACACAATTTTTGGCCTTCATGAATAGTGTCCGTGCATTGTGAGAGAGAGAAAGACTCCTAAAATAACTAAGTGTTGAGAACAAAAGTAAAGGAGACGAGAAAGAAAAGAGAGTAGCCACTGAGCGGCTAAGTGGTGGTGTTTGTAAAAGGTTGTGTGTGTGCATGTGTATTCATAACATACATATATATACATACATGCATACATATATACATACATACAATATATGTATAATAGTAAGTAGTGTATATATGTAAGTAAATAAAGTAAATATGTATATGTATGAGTAGTATAAATATGTTTGAGCTCTTATATGTATATAAATAAATTATAGCTTTAGTAACAATTATATTCGTCACTGTGTATCTACATATATGTTAGTATAGATAACTATTTTGCCTTAGGTTGTATATATATGTTATGTTACTAGGGCTATAGCGACGTATGTATATGTCACTGTAAATATAATATATGTTACTAAAGATATTAGTATGTAAATATAATTTAGTCTATTAGATATTAATAGCTATTTTTGTACTTACACTTAGGTATTACTTATATTAGTTGTACATAATTAACATAGTGTAGTATTAACTAGTTTTTAATGCCTGTTTAGTTGTACATATGTTTAAGGCATTGTAATACATATTAATTGATTCTTTTTGTAAACTAATTAATTAATAATTTGTGGGCGGCGATGTCAAGCGGGCTCAGGGCGACAACAGGTGGTGTCAGGGCGATGGCTGGTAGAATCAGGGAAGACGAAGGATGGACAACTTGGAGGTCGAGGGCATGGAGGCAGAAGGAGAGGAGAGACTCTGATATGCATGGTAAAAGGGCGATGGAGGCGAGGTGGACTGATAGAAGGGGCGCAAGGGAGAACGGAAGGATCATGTGTTTCCGGTGCCGGCGACGGGGACATATGGTGGCTACTTGCTGATCTCCCATTGTGTGTTTAAAGTGAGGGGGATTTGGTCACAAGAGGGATTCGTGCAGAGGTCTTGATGGGCAGATGAAAGGTCATCTTTTCCCGTGATCTGAAATTTTGAATTCTAGGGCATTGCAGACGCCTCCACCGCCCCCATCTTCGCATACCTTTGGGTGGCATACGGTTGACATGGATGTACCTATGACAGAGAACATCAAAGCGGCAGAGTTGGTATTGCATGGAGCACTGATCAGAGAGGTTATGACTGGGAGATTGACGCTGGAGAACGTGCGCAATCTGGTAAGCTCTCTTTCCCCTTCGACCAATTCCTAGCAGTCTGCCTTTTTGTCGTCTACACGATTTGTCCTGTTTGGGATGGGGATGATGGATGTTGAGAGGCTTCGATTTCAAACGTCTTTCAATGATGGCCTAACGGTGATCTGGAGATTGGTTTCTCCCTTTGATGGAGCCCTGCCGGAGAGGCCACCCCTGAGAGTGGGATCCAAGTTGAGGAAACTTGAGATCAAGGGGTTACCTTTGCATCTGAGGTTGAAGGAGGTCGTGGCATCCATGATATCAGGGTTTGCCTTAATGGCAGAAGATGCGGTTGTAGGATTGTTGGAGGGCGATGGGCCTTCGCTAAACGTGATGGTCGATGTGTTTAAAGCTGGTTCGATCCCTGACAGATTGATTTTGAGGTGTGGTGGGAGTTCATGGCTATTGTGGCTGAGGTTCATGGTAGGTGACACTGTAGCAAAGCAAGATAAGTCATCTGAATCTGAAGCTGTTGAAGAGGTGGTTGCGCAGGACATGTGTAGGGCTAGCTCTGAAGAATCCCCTTTTTTAAAAAAATGCAAGGACCATCATTTGGGGGAAAGGGGGGAGTTATTGGCTGAAGAGGAGGAATCGGTTAGGATGGAAGCATCAAGGCCAGCGTCTATGGTGGCAAGGAATGAGCTGCCAGACGTTGAGGATGTTGAGGGGCAGGGGGTACAAGAGACTCGGCCTGACTCCCTGAAGGATAAACAGAATCTGCAAGAGATGGTCTTAAATTTGATGGTGGTTCTTGCTCAAAATCTGTTAAGGGCAAATCACCTTATAGCCTCAGACAAAGGAAATCAAAGGCTGACCTACTGCCGGATGAAGACAAGATTGCAGAGATTATGTAGGTTTGCAAGTGTTAGAACCTCAGGGGGAGGGATCTCGTGAGGATAGATGATAATCCTCACTTGGAATGTGCATGGGCTACGTAACAAAAGCCGAAGGGCTTCTCTGATGTGATACTTGAGAGAGTGGGGGATTGAATGTGCGATCATTCAAGAGACGCACATTGAGAGTAACTCTGATAAACTATGGTATGACTTGTTGGCTGTAGGGACGAATGAATGTGTGAAGGTTGATGCACATGGTAGATCGGGGGGCATTGCTATTTGGTGGAGAAAGGTTTGGGCACAATGTCTGGAAGTTCACAAGGCCAGACACCTGCTGACTTGCAAATTCCAAACTCACCAGGGGCATGACTGTATCTGGGTTACTGGGGTATATGGCCCTTGTGTTGCTTCTGCTAGGCAGGAGTTGTGGGAGGAATGGGTTGCTGTGGCTGAACTGGTGCAGGGGGAAGCATGGTTGACAGGAGGTGACTTCAACTCTATGCTAACAGGGGTAGACAAGCCCATTGGTGACACAAATAGCTCAGTTATTGGCTTTCAAATGGTGGTTCAATCTCTTGAACTGAATGAGTACCCTTCTTCTGGTGTTGAATTTACTTGGCACAATGGTAATGCACTGCTATCCAAAATTGACAAATTTTTTGGGAATGTGAACATCCTTGAAAGATTTCAGCTGTCGACTGTTAGTGGCTTGGACCAACCCTTCTCTGATCACACCCCTTTGGTTTGGGATAGTAGGGAAGAGATCCAAGTCAGCTCATACTTTAAGCTTATAAGATCATGGCTGAATGAACCGGGGTTCTATCAGATGGTCAGTTCTTGGTGGCAAGCTAAAAAGGTGGAGGGCTCGGCTACTGTCAAATTGGCATCCAAGCTGGCTACTTTGCACACAATCTTAAAAGAGTATGGCGCTACTGTGAACACTTTAAGGCAACAAAGGAGGATAGAGGCTTTGAGTAACATTCAAGAGCTGGACTCTAAGGAAGCAGCAGGTCCTTTATTAGAGGAGGAACTTGCAAATAGGAAGATGTGGCAGGGTGTGATATTGGATGAGGATCTTAAACAGGAGATTGATTGGAGGGAGTGATCAAGACAATTGTGGCTTAAGGAGGGAGATGCCAACACGAAATTCTTCCATCTTGCGGCTATCTCTCAGAGGCGTGCAAACTTTATCTCTTCTATTCTCAAAGATGGACATAGGATCTCTTCCATTCAAGAGATAAGGTCAGAAGCTATCAAATATTATAGGGGTGCCTCTCGGGCAATTAAGAGGGGGGAATCGAGAATGGCAGGAAATGATGCGCCTGGTGTGACAAGAGAACATGCTTCTCAACTGACAGCAACCATCACTAAACATGAGACCCTGCAGGCAATTAAAGATCTTAATATGGAAGGTTCCCCAGGCCCTGATGGGATACAAGTTTTATTTTATAGAGAGATGTGGAATGTGGTGGGCAAGGAGGTGATGGAAGTCATTAGAGAATTTGAGAAGGGAAATGATGGCTTTGAAAAGATCAACAAATCATATCTATTCTTACTGCCTAAGTCATTAGGAGCAAAGAAGTTTTCAGACTTTAGGCCGATCTCACTATCAAATTCCATCTACCTTGTAGTGAGCAAGATATTAGCAAACCGGTTGAGAACTGTTCTTCAGAGCCTAATCCATCTAGTGCAGTCTGCCTTTTTGCCCAATAGATCACTCCAAGAATCCTTCATTTTGGCTCAAGAAATGGTGAGTGGATGGCACAGAAGGAAGTGCAAGGCATTCATGTGGAAAGTTAACTTTCAAAAGGCATATGATTCGATTTCTTGGTCATATCTCTGGGAGGTATTTAAAAGGAGAGGATTCCCTCCTATGTGGATCCAATGGATGAAGCATTGTATCACATCTACCTCCTTTTCTCCACTGATTAGTGGGAACCCATGAGGTGCTTGGATTCAACCTCACCGTGGGGTTAGACAAGGATGCCCTCTAGCCCCCCTGATCTTTAACCTTGCAGTGGATGGGCTTGCAAGGTATGCATGCAGACTGGCAGAGGTGGGGATCCTCAGAGGGTATTCACTGTCCAACAGGAGAACTTTGGCCCCCATTTTGCAATATGCAAATGACACAGTCTTCTTTGTGGAAGGGCCCAATCCTGCTACACATGCTCTGGGGCTTTTGGTAAAGATCTTTGGGGACATTTCAGGCCTAAAATTGAACAAGGAAAAGTCTACTCTGATATGTTTTGGCATGAATGAGCAGGAGTAGGAGTTGGAAAATACATTGTGGTCACCTCGAGCTAAGCTACCAATGGGGTACCTAGGACTGCCATTGAGAGCTGCAAAGCTGAAGAAAAATGATTGGAATATCTTGTTTAATAAGGTCTCTGGCAAGTTGAAAGGATGGAGTAGTAAATTCTTGTCAAAGGGTGGGGATTAATCCTCCTTAACTCGCTCATAACATCCATCCCAGTCTTTTATTTTAGCATCTTTAAGGCCCCGAAGTCTATTTGGAAACTTTTGGATGTTATGAGAAGATATTTTTGGAAAGGAGCTGGCCATGAGGGTGGTTTTATGCAGCCCATTAGATGGGATAAGATTTGCAGGCCAAAGGAGACAGGTGGTATCGGGATTAAGGCGCTCAAGGAGTTCAATGAAGCCCTCCTGATTAAATGGGCCATCAAGATTTTGGACTGCAAGGAGGATTTAGTGGCAGACTTAATCAAAGATAGCTATGGTGGATTTAACAATGCATTGAAGAGGCTACAACCAGTGAAACCTTGCCCTTTTTGGCGATCAGTTACCCTTGCAATCAACAACAATTGGCATCTGCTGCAACCTAGACTTGGAGATGGCAGTGATTTCAGTCTGTGGAATGAGCATTGGTCAAGTTTGGGGATTCTGAAAGATGCATACCGGAGGGCATATGCTACTGCTATAGATAAGGAGGCCAAAGTCAGCAGTCTGTGGTCTGCTGTAGAGGGATGCTAGAGGCTAGAAGGACATGAACAATGCAGATCTAGCACTTGATTATGGGAGGATAGGCAGAATCTGATGGCTGCACTACAGCAGATGCGTCCTAGGCCGAATGTGGCTGATACTTATGGCTGGCCTATGAGAAGATCATCAGTTCAAACACTGAGATGGAGAGTGACCCAATAGACAGGAAAACATGGCTATTGAAAATCCCCTTGAAGGTTCAAATTTTCTTGTGGCTTTGCAGACGGGAAGGCCTGATCACTAGTGATCTTAGACATAGAAGAATGGGGACTATTTTGAATGCTTGTCATCTCTATGGTTTACATACTGACAGTATGTCGCATATTTTTTCCTCTTGCCTGGTCACAGACAAGCTTTGGAGGATGATTTGTCTGGAACCTCTTCCCACCTGGGATTCCCTTTGGCAGAGGTTGATACTCCTAGACGGCCATATAGGTGTATGGCTGCCACTTTGTGGTGCGTGTGGAGGGTGCGAAACGAAAAGTTTTTTCAAGAGAGACCGGTTAGATGTGAGAAAATTGTAAATGAGTGCTGGTCCTCATAAACAGTTGCGGATCTATTTTGTAATGTTTTGTTTGATTTGAAATATATTGCCCTCTGAATCGCTATCGTTTAACGATAGCTTTCCTCACTGTTTCAAAAAAAAAAAATTGATTCTTTTTGTAAACAATTAACAAATTTATTAATTTTTTGATTCATTGATTCATTTTGTAAATAAAATTAACATTTTTGGGATAAAAGAACTTTTTTAGACTTAGAGAGTGATATATATCAATAACTACCTCCCAGTGAATGACTTAAAAACTAACCAGTAAAAATTATAATTAAATATTAATGACGCAACATCGATTTACGTTTGTGACACCTATACTACAACAACACCACATAATTAAACATTTTTAATGCAACTCAGTTGTCGATGATCATATTTTTTTGGCGCCGTTGCTGAGGATAAAAACCCAACAACAGCGCTTTATTGTGGTTGATTGACGATTGTTGCAAGTCAATAATTACCCATTTGATGAGGTGTGGCTCATCATAGTTAAAATGGCCAAGTTAAGCTAGAAACTAGGTTAAACACTACATAATTAACACATGAAAAGGGTTAAGTGTAGGAAATAATAGAAATGACCTTAAATAGCAAATTTGTGTTAAAAATGCAAAATTATGTCAATAAATTGAGATATTATATTCAAAAATGTAATTTGATGACCCAATTGCAAATTGAACACTTATTTGGGTTCAAAAGCTCAAATTAAAAGTGAAATCAACTTCCTAAATGTTCAATTATGCTTCAATAAAAGCTTGGTTGCATTCGAACATCAATAGGACCTCACATTCATGACATTACAAATAGGTCCTCCATCATTAACATTCTCAAGTGTTAAAACCTGCCATGGACCTATTTGAAAGCTACTGGGGACCTCTTTGTAAACCCCAAGGACTGCTCTGTAGGACTTCTTTGCCACTTATGGGCTAGTCTGCAATTTCCATACCCCTTTGCATTTAAGGGCCTTAGCACAAAAATCCCATTAGACCTGCAGCTCGCATTCACTGTAGTAGTGCAAGAACACACTCCATCGCAGGCATTCATTCATGTACCCGTGATCCTAGGGCTAATCCCGATCAAATCTTCACGCAATTTTACGTGTGGAATCACCCCTTAGCCCGATCCCATACGACGGCTATGATTTGGATTGAACTTTCCCGCCCCCTCTCAACCAAATCCCACCTCCCAAACCCTACCTGACTAATCCTACCCTCGTGGTGATCATACTCACTCAAGCGCCTACTTAAGCTGCTCCAGAGCTCCTCGCACATGCCTACCAACTCCCTTCCCCCTTAGTGGTTCAATTTCATCTACTCCCTCAGCTCTCCACCCCCATTCTTCACCTGTAGTGATAGAGTAGATTCTTCTCCCTCCGTCGATAGACTCTAGCCATCGGCTGTTGGTTCTTAGACACCTCCCTCGTCTGCTGAAGGGTCCTCTCTGCCTTCTTCATCATTGGTCGTCGGCTGGTGACCTTGGACATCACCTTCTTATCTTAGCTAGATTTCCTACTTTCATAGATTAAGTTCTACTACTTTGATAGCTAGATTTATTGCTTTCTTGTTTAGTTTAGATTAGTTAGAATAACAATCACTAGCTGATCTGATCCAATTTAGTATAGGTTAGGAGTAGAGTAGAATAGATTTGATTTCTCCCTCTCTGATCAATTCAGATTGGAGAGGTGTTTTCACACGCTCATATCGATTCATTAATCTTTCTCTACACCCCATTATCCACATTCTACTGATTTCCTTGCATGTTAATCCGCAATACCATCAAAGTTGAGTTGGATTTGAAGTTCACCAACTTTTAGATCCAACTCACGCTCAAACTCATCTGGAGGTCTTCCCACTCAGTCCATCAATTCACAAGGAGCCTCGATCTTGTTTTAAATGACTTGATTCGCTCAATTCTTCCAGATTTGTGTTTCATGCCCAATCTAGTGATTTGGAGTCAATTTGGATTTATTCGAATTTAATTGAGCAATTCAAGGTTTTAATTGCTAAATTAGGTGTAATGCAATGAATCTAAGGTGTTGGATTTGGCTTTCAATTTGTGGATGAGCATGTACCCAATTTAAGCCTTACTTTGGGTAGTTTCGTCGAGGATAATCAGTGATACTGATTTGAGACTAAACGAGGACCCAACAGATTCTGAGATGATCACTAGATCACCTTGATCACCAATCAATGGTGTTCAAGAAGATCAGTTGATCTGATCAGTAATCAAATTGAAATTGAAAGCTCAAAATAGAGCACCATCTATTTAAATTGCAAAAATCTTTAAATCTGAATTCAAAGGCTCAAATGGTGTTTTCAAAGTTTTAATGAAGATCTGATGTGGTTATGAAATGATTTCAGTGACCTAACATGGTTTATTTTCCTTACATTGTCTATGATGTAAGGAAAAGATCATAATAAGATCATTTGAGATTTTGAAATATAGGAATGGATTTATATTTTTTTAGATCTCCATACATGATTGTCAAAAGATGTTTAGACAAATGAGTTTGTCAAGATGAAAGTGGCCTCAGATCAGACCTTTCCATGTTTGACCTAGGATAATTTCAATGTAGCAGTACTTGCTACTGAGTTTGATAGTAGCATCAACACCATCAACAGTTGCTGAAGTGATCTGAGACAATAGATAAGCCATCTGATTTGTTAATAATTTGTCTGATTTAGTTGTTAGCAGTGGTTGCAGCACTTAATTTTAGTTCAGCAGCTACTGCTGAGATGAACAATTGCAGCAACAATTGTAGCAGCTGCTATTTAGACAGCAGTAGACCTATTTTGAGAGCTTTTGAGATGGAAATTTTGAGTCTATTTGGGGATCTAGTGAAGTTGACATTGTAATGTATTATTATAATTCCATTAACAAGCATTCCTATACTTGAAATGAGCTGAGAGTCAATTTTAATTGCTTGTACATGGTCTTGAAATTCATTATCAGTAATTTCATGGAATTTAATTGTCATAGTTATAAATTTGAATGAAATTCATTGAAAATTAGGTTTGAGTGCTTCTGCATCTTCCTTGTAATGTAGTGAAGGTGCTTAATTGTTTATTCAGCCATCCAAGATCTTAGAATCCATTTTAAGGCATTAGGTTTCATGTTAAAACACTCATAAAGGCCTAAAATGGAGTTGATTTGTAAATAAATAAAATATTTTAAAAATCATAAAAAATAAAATAAACTTGTCTTGAGTAAGATCAGGTATTATTTTAGGTGTGTACCAAGTTTCAAGGCATTCTGAACCCCCAGCTTGGTAGAACATACTGACCGACAGTTTAGTATACCTTTGAATTTAATAAAAGACCTAATATCAAAAACACCAAAAAGAACTACATCTCTCTGATCTCACCCTTTCTCTCTCATCTGCTTCCTCTATTATATATATAAAAACTATAAAATCAAATAACACCCAAAATACCTAAAAATACCTTGTATACTATATATATACTTATATAATATAAATTAAACCTAAGCTATATGTAGATATTGTATAATATGTATATAATGTATGTAAATAACTTATATATGTATTCTATATATTAAATAAAATATTTAGAATGATTTATTATATATATAACCATATTGTATTATTATCTATTAATTTATATTAACTAAATGTACAATAACATAAGTAATTATATAAACCTATCTATATGTACATAACGTTGACTAATATTGTACATATGCATTTAACTATGTATTATATGTTGTATAATACCTGTAAATTGATTTAATTATATATTTATAGTAACTAATTAAGTTACTAAGTAATTTATTAACTTAAAATAAAATAAATTAGTAATTTAAGTTAATAATGAACTAATTTATAATGTACATTTGTATAATAGTATGTTAAGTATTTTCAACTTATTTATACTATATTTATAGTGTATTATAGTATTTATAGATTATTTGTGTAAAACTAACTAGAACAAATATTTAAATTTAAATAAATTAAAATAAAGTTTCTAAAATATAATAAAAATGTGTAATAAATAATTTAGACTATAAATTAACTCTGCATAAAGTCAATTTGGTAATTAAGTCATTAATTTATATGTTAATTGACAAATTAAACTCTAATTAAATGTGTACAAACATCAAACTTTAGCTAATTTTATTATATATCTAATTAACTTAATTCTCTAAATTGATTGTACAATTAGGTAACCCTATATAAGGGCTTTGTAATTATATAATTTATTTATAAATTAAAATAATTTATAGCCCTCAAATTGAGGGCCAAAATCCGAATTTCACACAATACCAGATGCTGCATCGCACCAATTTGGCTACTCGGTATAGCGTCACATTGTTCAGCGTGAACGCAATAAGGCAATATAAGTTGTTCCTGCATTGATGGCCTCTCGGTCATCAGCGCAGGGCACAACTCTCATGAGCATATGCATTGGTTCCTCGAATTGCATGCCAAGTGCGCCTACAAGCATACATGGGTGCGTGTGTGTGCACGTATGTTTACAGGTGTGTAGGTGTGTGAGCATGTGTGAGCCTGGTATGGGCCTATAATATGCATAAAAATCCACCTAAAATGAACTAGGGTGGACCATTAGTGGGAGTCTAGTCCCACCCATATGGGTGCTGTGTATCCTCTGAACATGGGCCAGCCCACCCATTAAAATAAACTTTTGATCTCCTAAGTAAGAACAGACATTTGACGAGAGTTCAGACGACGCTAAAAATCGACTAAGTGTAAAAAGAAAGAAGAATGAGAAGAGAGGAGAGTTAGCTAAGACTTGGCTGTGTTGATTTACTGTGAGAATGCGTTGATTGCGCAGCAATCATAGGTCTTAATTGACCTAAATTAGGCTAGGACTTAGCATAAGTTAGGGTTATTCATACATGCATACGCATTATCTGCATCTTTACTACTTTCCTTTAGCTATGCATAAAATAATGTTATAATGTGCTGATTAAGTGCATTATGTCGATTGCAGGGAATAAGCTGATTAGGAGCTGGATCTGAAGTCGGACCAGGAATAACAGGAGTTGTAGCAGAGCTGGAGCAGAAGGCCTAGGTTAGATGCAGGAATAATAATGTAAGGGGGTTAAAAGTTTGTTGTTCTATTAAGTAGGAATAAAGCAGTAAAATGTGAAGAGCTTAGGTCCATCCTAGCCCTAGGATAGCCTAGAGACTTCCCCAAGCCTTAGCCACCCTTAGATTAGGTCACAACACCCTAGGAAGCCCTAAAACCCTAGTTCCAACCCTTCTCTGGACGTCCAGATAAGTTTTAAGACATCCAAGACCCTTAGCCAAATCTCGCACACTTCAAACCCACTTCTGCAGTGTTATTGGACGTCCAGACACTTTGTCAGACGTCTAATTTCTGCAGAATACCCGAAACAGAACCCGAAATCCTTCCTAACTCGGATTGGACATCCAGACAACAAGTCTGGACTTCTGATTTTTGAATTACTAGACGTCTGATACTGCTCTCCAATTCCTGTTTTGAGATTTAAGCCTTGATCTTGGATCTCTAGGTCCCTAAACCCAATTCCAACCCCATAGGAACCTAAATTAAGGTGCCCTAACCCTAGTACATCACCTCTAGACCTCCCTAAGGACCTAATTAGGTCCTCACTAAACCTAATTGACTTGGATCTTAATCAATTCCATCAGCCTATTCAACTGGACTCATTGAGTCCAATTGAGCCCTGATCTCAGCACACACTGTCCAATTAAACTCAGTGAGAATCCAATTGACCTAGACCTAAATTAATTGAGTTGTTTTACTCTCAATTAAGTTTCCACACACCTAATTAAACTTGTATTAAGTTTAATTGCACTTTACCTTAGTGAATTAGGGTTTATAACCCTAATTGGAGACCTACCTTGACCTAAACCCACTAGAACCCAACCTAATCAACCTAGCCACCTAAGTTTCGACCCACACACACCCACACACACCATCCACACGAAAATATCTAGCCTAGAGTTCTCTAGAACTCTCTACCATGTGTGGTTGCCTTGGTTGCCAAAAATAGCAACCAAGAGCCATTCAATTTTTAGATCCACATTTGGTGGATCTAAAAACCACCATCCACCCTCTCTCTCTCACTCTCCCATGAGCTCCCACCATAGGCCTCTCTAGAGAATTCCATAATTCTCTAGAGAGCTTCCCTTAGGTCTATAAAAAGACCCCTTGGGTAGCCATTTGCACCCATTCACTTCCTTAGCATCCATTCCACGTAGAATAGCCACTTCCATCTCCACTCCACCTCCACGAGTTGAGCACCACCATGGAGGCCACCATCTCCATGCCAGGAAGCTGGATCAGCTCCCCAGCCTCTCTCCAAGGGCCAGCCTAAGTTCCATTGGCCGCCCCTCCTTCTCTCAACCATTCAAAGGCCATCGGGGACCACCCCTGAATGCCCTTCCATTCTGCTAGATTTAGATTATGCTCTTCGTATATTTACTGCGTTTATTTACTGCTTAGTAGTGTAGT
This sequence comes from Thalassia testudinum, assembly GCA_037157565.1. Classification (NCBI taxonomy): domain Eukaryota; kingdom Viridiplantae; phylum Streptophyta; class Magnoliopsida; order Alismatales; family Hydrocharitaceae; genus Thalassia; species Thalassia testudinum. Next base: position 5,577,499 of record JAZHRO010000035.1, on the reverse strand, counting down.
CTTACTTCTCCCCCAATGATGCATGCGAAATCCCCCCATCGATTCTTGTATGTGATCATTTTCTGGTAGCTAGATTTAATTTTTAAGCATTTATGTACAAGCTTTCCTCTAGATTCCTTGTGCAACAACTCCCAAATGAATGAATGAAAACACATTTATATATATATATATATATATCTATCTGTTTGAAATCACCATGAGCTTAATGATTGCTATTATCTTTTGCGTAATTAATGTTGCCTGTTTCTAACTCTTAATATTCTTGCAACTAAGCATGTCGTACGTAAATACGTAATAATCACGAACTGGCATGCGATTCTAAACAAAGTAGAGCGGCAAAAAGATCGATTTCAAAAGTAAAAGCAACGCCTCCCAGAGACGAACGACCGGGACTCAAGTCTCGTTATCTTTAGAAATCAATTTTTGACGAACGTTTTTGCGCTACTATACTATGATTTCCGACGACTTCCAAATGCGCGAAAATGGCTTTTTGTCATGCGTGTGTATATGTGTATATGCATATGTATAAAATAAGTGTATAAGTATATGTATATAAATAAAGTAAATAATATATATGTATATAGTAGTGTATATGTATATATATGTATAAGTATGTAGTAAGACTCTGTTTTAGCCTTATATGTATATAAATAAACTAGAGCTTTAGTGACAGTTACATCTGTCACTATATATATCTATATACATTAGTATATATAACTATTTTTGCCTTAAGTTGTGTATATACGTTACTAGGACTATAGTGACATATATATGTCACTATAGATGTAATATATGTTACAATAGAAATTAGTATGTTAATATAACTTAGTATAGTAGATATTATTAGCTATTTTTGTACTTACACTTAGGTATTACTTGTATTAGTTGTATATAATTAACACAGTATAATATTGGCTAGTTTTTTATACCTGTTTGTTGTACATATGTTTTTGGCATTATAATGCATATTGATTGATTCTTTTTGTATATAATTGACCAAATTCCTTTATTGATTAATTCATTTATTCTTTTTGTAAATAAAACTAACATATTTGGAATAAAAGAATATTTTTGGACTTAGAGAGTGATGTATATCAATAACTGCCTCCCAGTCAACACATTATTCTATTTTGAGGAGAACAAGAAAGTAAGGTTAATTCTATAATTTTAACAGCATATCATGAACACAAAATAACCATGGGGTTTGTCAGGGGTTAACTAAAGGTCAATTGAGCATTAAAGACTAATAAGTGGGTCCATGCATACAAAAATGGGGTTTCACATAGTTCGAGAACCAATACAACACCCAAAACCCTAATTTCAGACCCGCTTAAAATATAGAGGTTCTAGTTAGGATAAAATTCATCTAAATCTCTTAAAATTCATATAAAAATATTATTTGAGGTTTGGTATCCTTGATTTGACCTTTAGAACCTATTTTTACCTCAAATAGTCTCAAACAGAATTCTACCCTAATTTGGGTTTCTATGCAAATTTCCTAGTTAAACTTGGTCAAAACTGAAATTTGACCTCACCATCAGATTCCTTAGGTCCAAATTAGGTTTACTTCAAAATTTGGACCAAATTAAAGTTCATCTTGACCTAGTTTGCATTTTAGTCATTTAAACTTTATTTCTCTCAATTAAGCCCCTAACTTTTCAAATATTTACAATCAGGTCCCTAACTTTGTCATCATTTATTGCAAAATGGTCCCTACTGCCATTGGTGTGAACGCAATAGCTCCTTTGAGATTCGAGCGAGGATTTCTCTCTCGATTCTCAATCAAACCTTTCCAAATTTGAAAAGGAGTATCCTTGAGAAATTCTTTACCGATTGGACTAGGTAGTGGACCCTGATTTGCCCTAGAATCTTCATGCGACTGCTCACAAGAATAGGGACTTTTCATCCCTAAGTTTTTGAGCTGACGAAGCTTATTTCCAAGCTTGGTATCCTCCCTAAGGCCTTTAAATAGGCTCCTCTCCCGACTCCGAGTTTCTTAGTGAAGTTTAATGCCAAAAATCGCTCATCTTCTCCTCCTCCAGTCGTCCGCACCTTCATCTCCGATGAGCTTATCCTCCTCTTCATTGAGGACGCCAACGATCAAATTGGTTGGCCCATTATATTCCCCTCATCCTCGCGATCATCGCCTACCAAAGCACGACCGCTCTCTCCTTATCCTTCATGGCCGTCGTATCGCCGTCGACATCATCTTCTCTAGCTCCAGTCTATCACAATCGGAGCCCTATGCTCACCATCTCCCACTTTGAGTCCCTCTATCTCTTCCTCTTCCCTTACTGATCCTCTCCAACCCCTTAACTCTTACATTCGACCACCAACAAGACCACAACCACCATCGTCTCCCTCTGCTCCGACAAAGCTTCGGTGAGGTCATACCACCTCCACTGACCTCCATTCAACCTGCTACTGGTCCCATAAGCTACACCATTCCACACTGATCAAAAGCCCTCAAGAAATTTAGGGGATTGATCACTCCAAAGCTCCACCGAACACCATCCACACCGCACCTTCTCCCTGACTTCGCCAGACATCCATACGCACTCCCACTCTATGAGGACACCACCATCGCCTTCTCCATCCTTAGGCGAACCTCCTGAACTATATTGACGTGGTTGTGAGGTCATATTCTCTTTTTTAGGTGCTTGCCGTCGCTCCGCCACCGCCCACGTCTTCTCCAACCTCGACTGTAGTTATCTCGCCTCAACGCCTCCAACTGCAAGTTGCAATCGACACGACCCAACTCCAGGTCACTTTCCAGATCCTCAATCGAAGCCTTCGACCGCGGTTGCTGCTCCAATCGATGTCTTCAACTTCCTTAGCTGCTGTGCAAAGAACACTTGGTAGGATAGTCCCACATCATGGACTGAATGCTTCTCAGTAGCGTATAATATGAAAAAGTGACGAGGGTTGTTTGCCTTTGAGTCATTGGGGTCAGGTCCCTACCACGCCTACGCACACGCTACACCTCATGTGCTCATCCATGTCCTCACCTGTGTACACACCACGTGGGTTTGGGTGTTGGATCCAGTTACCCGCTTCTCGGGTTTGGTCCGATTCTGAGTTTGGGAATAGAGAAAGAGGATCTGAGAGAGAGGGGTTGGGTTTTGCTCTCGTGCACTCCCTCTACTCTCAGTACTTAGCGAAACTCCTTGAGCCTGTGTTGAGCCTCTCTTGAGGCATGAAGGAAAGAAAGGGGAGGCTCTGAGGCTCTTGCTCTTGGTGCTTTCTGTGGTGCTATGCTTGTTGAGGCTTAACACTTAAGCCATCTAATACATAAGGCTGACATTTGAAGCCCTCTGCTGGTTACTGTGGCATCATTTGAATAATTTGATTACTGTGGATTAATAGTTGTGAGTATAACATTGAGGGTTAATTTGATGATTCAAATCACCATTTTAACCCAATCTTTTTGCACTATTATTCTAATTTTATTGAAATATCATTTTGAATATCATTGATTTCAATTGCATATATTCCTTGTGATTGGTGAGTTAAAATTTCATACTTACTCCTTGCGAATGATCTCAGACTCTATCTTCTGAATCTAAGTTTACAAATTTAAATGATTTGAGAGATTTTATCCTATACTACAACGCATTCTTTAAACAGCGACGATTTTGCTTGAACAATAGGTAGAGGGAGAGAATTTCTCTAAGCTAATAGGGGACCTTAAGGCTTGGGAATGGAGCTTTGGGATTCTTCCTAGGCTCTAGAGTGGATAGTGGTGATATAGGAAGAGATGGGGAGCAACGCGCAGTTTGATTTCTCTGATTACAATTTTTGATATGATACTAACTTGTTCTATCTGTTTGTTGTGGTTGTCTGAGATACACGGAAGAAGATCAGCCACATGACAGCCACTCCAGGGGTAGGTAATCTCATTTCCTTCTTAAACCCTTATTTCTGAAAATAATTAAAAAGAGAAATCAGTTAGGATCAACTCGCATTCCTTATTAGACTTAATCACTTGAGTTGCCTGATTTGATTTATTTTAGACATCCCCATCCAGATTTCTACACCTACTAAGGATTTAAGGTTCCTGAAGCTATTCACCTTCTTGATTGAGCCCTAAGTGCCACATTTGGAAAGACTTGGACCTAGAAAAGAGCCAAACTAAGTTTTCTATTTTTAGGGTTTAAGGAAAACACAATTGCCTAAATTAAAAGAGAATTGATTTCCAGCATTGTGTGTCACCCAAGCCTTGTTTGAATTGACCTAATCAAGAAAACCCTAAAATAAGGCTCTAACATTCACTTGAATCATTAAAACTTAGGACTTAATAACCAACTTACAAACAACTCAGGGTGATTTTGGGTTTATTACCCAACTCATCCTAAACTTTATGGCAGGTTAGGTGAAGTTGACCCACCTTGTGGGTTAACCAACCTTCAAATTAGGTCATAAATCACAAATCAACTCTAAAGTTCACGTGAAATTCAGAGCACCATAATTCAGGATTAAAATTGGTAAAGTTAAGGGGCCAAGTTGCTCATTCTGGTCTACTTTGATTTTAAGTGACAATGAAGGTCAGGTAGGGGAAACCCTGTAACCCATGGGGATGCTCTACCATGTAGGGGTCTTTGTGGAGCTCTCCCTTCCTAGCTGCCTAAGCATTTCTCGGGTAAGTGATTTTCTGATCAAGAGGTATCATCTGCCTCTAACCTCCTTAGTCATCTAATGATTTTTTGGGTGCCTCGATTGGGTCTAACACACCTTCTGTCCCTCATCTGGCTCACTAGTGCATGTTTGGGAGAGGTCCTTAAGACCACCTTTGAGGCCTCCATTAGCAGTTCACTCCCGTCGAGGCCAAGCCTCCAATCACTTATTTGTGCTACCTCCTGATCATATTGACATTTCTTCCAACTCTTCACTTTTGAGCCTAGATCTCCTTCAGCTATATCCATGGAAAATCAAGAAGAAGAACCCAATCTCCAGAATGTGCTATGGTGCCTCAACAATCTATTTTAGGCATTCATAAACCCACCGTAGCATCCTATGATGTGAGATCATTATAACCCCATTGTGATAGCAATCGAACCTAGAGTTCAGATCCCAACTGGAGAACCTGATACTAAACTCAAGCCCAATATGCTTTATGCTATCCCCAAATTCCATAGGCTTAACTTCGAAGATCCTTTCCAGCACATCCAGCAATTGAAACAACTGCACTTTACTCAAGTCTACTGCTTGTTGATTCCTTGATGGAGGTCTTCGCAAAATAATAGACACAAGAGAAAGCAAGTTAGAAAACACTAAAGTGCAAGAAATGCGAAAAGAAGATCGGAAATCGTTGCCTCCCCGGCAACTGCGCCAAAATGTTGAACGCTCGAATTGCTAAGCTAACGTGCTTAGTTTTGGAAAACCTGTCGTTGTAGCTTGAAAGCGAAGAATTCGTGTTCAACAAATAAAATTTATACCGAAAAGAATTCCGGGTCGAACACAGGGAGGCTACGTTGATCTATATTCGCAATTATATTTTTTTATAATTTTTTTTTAAAAGCGATGGAGTTATCAGACTAAAAGACAGAGAGAGAGAGAAAGAGAGAGAGAAAGAGAACATGCATTCAATATTTCAAATTGTTTATACAATCAAACTAAATAAAAGTTACACTAAAAAGCGGGAAATCAGCTACACTATAAAGCAGGAAAATTCTACACTAGGAAAGCTGTAAAGAAGAATGGGAGAGAGAAGTTATCCTCCTCGACGTTTGCTTGGAGGATGAGCTGGACGAGATGACGCCTGGACGAAGGAGGACAGAGTAGGACGAAGGAGGACAAAGCAGAAGAACGGGAACGGAGCAGCACGCCGTCGTCGTCGCGGGATCCACTTCCGAAGGAGGACGAAAATTTGGACTTTATCTCGCGAGGAGCATCCCGGGTGTGGGACAAGCTTCTCTTGAGCTTTGGAGAGGTAGAGAAGAGAAGGAAGGGGTGAGAATTTCATGTGGAGGGGGTCTCCTTTTATAGTTGCAAGGAGTGGGGGCAAATTGGTCATTACATCTTTAAAACAGTAAATGAGGGCTCTTTAGTAACGGATAAAACCGTCACTAAAGCCCCAACGTGGGCGTAGTACCCGCCCCCCACGCATGCCTCCTCAGCTGCGCTCTTTCTCAACGCCTGCTCACGTTCTTTCATCCACAGCCGTCCGATCGTGAGATCAAATGGCTTAAGATGAATCTTCGCCTGCTACTGCGCACCCGCCCAGCACGTACGATGGTGCGTCCTCACCGCACGTGCAATAGCGCATGAATGCTATCTGTGGATCTCAGCCGCCCGATGATGATCCAACGTCTGCCAGCACTTGCTCGCCCACGCCTTTCTCCCCTTCGCTGCAGCTCGAACCCGCGGCTGCAACTCGCGATAGCGCCCTCGACCGCTGCACTATGAGGCGCAGATGGTCGAGCGGACGCTTTTAGGAGCAGCTGTCCACAGCCGTTGAATCGAGATCCAACGGCGAAGAGGGAGCGGGTGCGGGGACTTCAGAGATTGTATGCGGCCATTTAGGCGGCCGAGATAGCACCATGTGGTGCCATCTTGGCCATCCATCTTCTAGATGTTGTAGATGGTGCCACGGATGTCGGATTGACTCGATTTTTGCGTCGTTGGGTTGCGATCGTTGATCCGAATTCATCCGTGCGGTCGGATTTGTCATTTGAAGTGCGGATTTATACCATCCTAGCGCTTGATCTTCTAGGGTTCCTTAGTCACTATCTGATGCTACGGATGCCTGATTAGGGCGATCTTGGAGTCGTTGAACTCCAAACGTCGCCCTGATCACATCCATACAGTTGGATCTTCGATCCGAGGCCCCGATAAAATGTTTGCCCTGTCCAAGCACATAAAAGGAGACAATTAACCTCCATTTTATTCAAACTACTTTAAATACAAGATGATGCATGTTATGCAATATTTATATCATGAAATACAATCCTATGCTAAGAACATGCATAAATAGACATCTTAAGTAGTGTAAATGTGTTTACATCAATAGTGTACCTAATTAGTTAACTAATTAAATGTATGCAACCCTAGGTTAATTCTAAATGCATGAATTATGTACTTAAGCTAAAAATATGAATTAATTTATTTACATCATAATGTATGCTATCTAAATGTTAAAATTAACTTAATGTCTAGACAATTAGATACTTAAATAGTCCACGAATATGGGCTAATCAAATACCCCCATGCCTAATTTTTTGCTAGTCCCTAGCAAATCCAAGCAAAACCTAGCACTTCAAGTAGACTAGCCAACCCAATCGGTCTTCCTTTAGAAACATATTAAGTTCAAACTTTAGACCTAAGGTTCCCAAGTAGTTGCTAAGTTACAGACTAGGTCAGCTAAAGACAAGTTGCAGTCACAAGTTTCCCTGATTTCTGACTCTACCCTAAGGTTTATTAATCCCTGAGATTAAAGCATCCGTGCATGTGCGTTGGTATGAGCTATTTGAGTTAAAGGAGAAAGGATTTTTTTTTTAATAATATATATATTTTTTGTTTGATTCCTTTAAGTCTAACCTCAGATCAGCTATCAACACGGTCTGTATCGGATTCATTGTCCCCATCACCATACCTAGAAGGGTGCCTGGCTTTCGATACTTCGAGATAGCACCACCCATAGCAACCCCAAGAACTCCTGATAATCGACACTTTGAGATAGTATCGCCCATGGATTTCTTAAGCGAATTCAGGCCTATGGCAATCGGCACTTCGAGATAGGGCCGCCCATGGTACCTGAACCGCATAATATGCTTACATGTTCCCAGTAGGATGGATATCCTAAGAGACAAGTGCCGAGGAGGTAATATATTATCATTGCTTCCTCAAGGTGAGTATATACTCTACCTCTCCTGCAGCAGGAACTCTACCAATCAAATTATGCTTTCAAGCCTCTCTTAAGTCAAAACTAAGAGAACCAAATTTCTTTTAAGAAATGAATTAAGGTGATTACTTACTTACACATGACCAAGTGTGTGAAGTTTGGATGCTTGGGTTACAAGGACCCGTAAACCAAAAGGTAGAACAAGACTCCAGGTAGTACCCCACCTTTTAACTCAATCCCTAACTTTCCTTCCTCAACCTCTTGAGGAATGGTCTGCAACTTAACTCCTTAAGTTTTTAAGTCCACAAAGGACCTCAAAGGTCTAAAGCTAGTAGCTCACTTAGCTTCTAAAGTTTGACTTAAGAATGCAGAACCTAGCCAGTTAAGCTCAAAACTTTTTTTTTTATTTTTAATTTTATTTTATTTATATATATATATATTTAAATGCAATATGCATGAATGAATGCAAAATGTAGACATGCTATAAACAAAATGCCTCAGGTCCTCTCCCCCATGCCTTGTTCAAACAATGTCCCCATTGGAAACAAAAATAATTAAAGGAAGATATTACCTGAGGCGGAGAATGGTAGGAGCTAAGGCTCCTCAAGAGTGACCTCGTCAACCAGATGGCCATCCAAAGTAATGTATGGTTTTAACCGTTGACCGTTGATGATAAAGGGAATTGCTGAAGAGGAAGGGCTTTTAATCTCCACAGCTCCATGCGGAAACACTTTAGTGATTATGCAAGGCCCATCCCAACAAGATTTTAACTTCCCAGGAAAAAGCTTAAGTCTGGAATTGAAAAGTCAGACTTGTTGGTTGGGCTCAAAGGTCTTTCGAAGTATATACTTATCATGCAAGACCTTAGTTCTTTCTTTATAAGCTTGAGAGGTGTCATAAGCATCATTCCTCAGCTCCTCAAGCTCACTTAATTCCAGAAGTCGTGCCTTACCCACCTTCTCTAAATCCATGTTCACACTTCGAATAGCCCAAAGTGCCTTATGTTCCAACTCAATAGGTAAATGGCATGCTTTCCCATACACAATCCGAAAGGGAGAAGTACCCAAAGGGGTCTTATAGGCCATTCGATATGCCCACAAAGCATCATCGAGCTTTTGGGACCAGTCTTTCCTATCAAGTCTAACGGTCTTTTCTAAAATATTTTTTATCTCCCTATTCAACACTTCAACCCGGCCACTCGTCTAAGGATGGTAAGAGGTAGCGACCTTGTGAGTCACTCCCAGACTCATGATTAGCTGATTGAAGTGGTGGTTTCGAAAATCAGGTCCCCCATCACTTATAATGGTCTTGGGGCAGCCGAAACAAGGTATGATATTGGCCTTCACAAATTTCAACACCATATAGTGGTCATTTGTGCACGTAGGAATGGCCTCTATCCATTTAGAGACATAATCAACTACCACCAAGATATATTCATAACCATGGGACGACGGAAATGGGCCCATAAAGTCAATTCCCCACACATCAAAAATTTCAACAGATTGAATAGGGTGTTGAGGCATTTCATTCCTCTTCCCAATTGTTCCAATCCGTTGACATATAATACAGGCCTTGACAAAATTATTAAAATCCTTAAATAAGGAAGGCCACCAAAAATCAGATTGGAGAACCTTAAACGTAGTTTTCTTAGCACCAAAGTGTCCTCCACAATGAAGTTCATGGGAAAAACTCAGCACACTTTGTTGTTCCTCTTCAGGTACACAACATCTCAATACTTGGTCTTGTCCAATTCTAAATAATTCAGGCCCTTCCCAATGAAAATATCTTGCTTGGGAAATGAATCACTTTCTTTTCTACTCATCCCAAGGGCCAGGAGTTTGTCCAGTGACCAAGTAATTTACGGTATCTACATACCAAGGTAAAGTTGGTGTTACCGCCATCAGAGTTTCATTGGGAAATGTCTCGCGGATGTCTCCAGAAAGAGAGTCATTAAGTGGAAGGCGAGACAGGTGGTCAGCCACAACATTTTCTACTCCTTTCTTTTCACGTATCTCCAAGTCAAATTCTTGAAGGAGTAGGATCCACCTAATCAAACGTGGCTTAGAATCTTTCTTAGCAATGAGATGTTGCACCGCCGCATGATCAGTAAAAATAACCACCTTAGACCCAAGCAGATAAGACCTAAACTTCTCCAGGGTAAAAATTACAGCAGGTAATTCTTTTTCAATGACAGTGTAGTTTTGCTGAGGTTCGGTTAGAGTCTTGTTGGCATAATGCAGCACATGAGGTCTTCCCTCAACCCTTTGTCCAGGGACTGCTCCCACTACATAATCCAAAGCATCACACATCAGCTCAAATGGGAGTGTCCAATCAGGAGCTTGAAGAATAGGTGCAGAGATCAAGGCCTCCTTCAGAGTTTGAAAGGCCTCAACACACTTTGAATCAAAATTGAAGGAAGATTCCTTCGCCAACAAGTCACAAAGTGGCCTAGAAATTTTACTAAAATTTTTAATAAAACGCCTATAAAAGTTGGCATGACCCAGAAAGAATCTAATCTGTTTGACGTTCGTGGGCAATGGGAGTTTGGAAATAGAATCAATCTTGGCTTTATCTACTTCCAAACCTCACTCGGATACAACATGCCCAAGTACAATTCCTTTCTGTACCATGAAATGACTTTTCTCCCAACTGAGGACCAAACCAGTCTCCTTACATCGCTTCAACACATTCTCCAGGTGCAGGAGACACTGGTCAAAAGACGAGCCATAAATAGAGAAGTCATCCATAAACACTTCAACACACTCGTCAATCATGTCTGAAAAAATAGACATCATACACCGATGGAAGGTTGCAGGGGCACTACATAATCCAAACGGCATACGCCTGAATGCAAAAGTACCGTAAGAACTCGTGAATGCCATCTTCTCCTGGTCATCAGGGAAGACTGCAACCTGGTTGTACCCAGAATATCCATCGAGAAAGCAATAGTACTTTTTCCCTGGCAATTTCTCGAGAATTTGATTAATAAAAGGCAAGAGAAAGTGATCCTTCTAAGTAGCGGTGTTCAGCTTGCGGTAATCAATATAGACCCTCCATCCAGTTGAGGGTCTAGTGACAACTTGTTCACCTTGGTCATTGAATTCCACAGTAAAGCCTGCCTTCTTTGGTACCACATGAATAGGACTTACCCATTTACTATCTGCAATGGGATATATGATCCTAGTGTCCAACCACTTCAGGATTTCCTTTTTAACCACCTCCCTCATATTACGGTTCAGATGTCTCTGCATGTCCCTAAATGGCTTGATGGAATTATCAGTATAAATGTGGTGCATGCAGAGTGTAGAGTCTATACCCTTAATGTCAACAATGCTCCAAGCAATAGCTTCCTTGTGCCTAGACAAGCATTCAATTAAGGCTCCCTCCTGTGCCTCAGATAACATAGCTGAAATGATAACGGGGAGCGTATCATTGGCACCTAGGAAGACATACTTGAGAGTGTCAAGGAGGGGTTTCAACTCAAGGTCGGGGGCTTGTATGGTTGAGGGTTTCAAAATAGATGTCCCCATCTCAGGTAGCAGATCTACTTAGGCAAAGATGATGGGGGAAGAGACTCAACAGAAACACCTAGCAATTCCTCAACTAGTATATCCCCTTCACATTCCTCCAAGAGATGGGAATGCTCATTTAGCATGACATGCTGAAGGGGGTCATCACATAACATTGCAGGGGTTGCCTCTTCAATCAGGTCATCTATCACCTCAACTTGAAAACAATCCTCAAGTCTGGCTTGTTTGTAAGCATCAAACACATTAAGCTGGATTTTCCTGTTCCCAAAGCCCATTTTCAATGCCCCAGTATTGCAATTAATTGAAGCATGAGAAGTTGAAAGGAAGGGGTGGCCCAAAATGATGGAGGGTTTGGTTGGCTTATTGGTAGGGTCAGTGTCCAAAACTAAGAAGTCAACGGGAAAGAAGAAATCCTCCACTCTTATGAGGACATCTTCCAAAATTCCCCGTGGAGTCTTAAGTGATCGATCTGCAACTTGAAGGATTACAGGGCTAGGCTTCAGATTGCCTCCCATAAGTTGTTCATATACGTAGCTTAGAAGGATGTTCACCCCTGCACCCAGATCAAGTAGAGCCTCATCAATCTGTAAGTCACCAATAACTACTGAGATGTATGGGGCTCTTGGCTCCTAAAGTTTCGGAGGTGTGCCATGTTGAACAATTGAGCTAACAGAATCAGGCAAAACAACTTCTGATTGGACCTGTTTCCTAGATTGCCACTTTTTCGTGCACAGGCCCTTTAAGAAGTGGGCATAAGATAGAATCTGCCTGATAGCTTCAAGCAAAGGCAGGTTAATCTGCACTTGCCTGAAAGTTTCCATGATCTCATCCATCTTATCTTTGGCTCCAGATGAGCCAGTAGAAGTCTGCCCAGAGGCGGATAAGTGCTCTGGAAAGGGCACTCTCGATCTCTGGGTGGAAGAGTTGTCATGTCGAGTAAGGGGTGGAATGGGGGCAACTTCTTCCGGTGAGGTGATTTCAAGCGGAGAAGATTTGGGCAAGTCTTCTTCGATGGGGGTGAAAGTCGAAGTGGATGGTTTTTTAGGGAGTGAGATTATAGGAGCATTGGGTTTGGAAATTTCTTTCCCACTCCTCAGAATAGTCACCGCCTGAGCATGCTCCCTAAAGACAATCCCTTTTCCTTTAAGATTCTCCTCAGCAGCACTGGGGAGCTTCCCAGTTTCCCTCTGTCTAACAGCCTCAACAAGGTGTCCTATTTGTGATTTCATCTCATGTATAGCCTTGTCATGAGATTGGATGATGGCACTCTGACTTTCTTGCATAGTTTTCAACATCACCTTCAATTCATCCATCTCAGAGGTCTTAGGTTGGGCAAAGGTCTGAGGTTGGTTCATTTAATGATTTTGAATGGATTGTGGTTTATAATTCCCTGAATTTGAGACATTTCCTTATCTCCATGAAAAGTTTGGGTGGTTCCTCCATCCCTCATTATAAGTGTTGGAAAAAGGGACATTACGAGGTGTAGGACGGAACCCTTGAGTGACATTCAGATCCGCTTGTACAAGCTCAGGGAATTGGGAGGCCAAGTGGCAATCCATAGTGGCGTGTGTATTGCCTTGGCAAATTGAGCATTCGGAAGATTGGGATGTGGAGGTGTTAGATACGAATGGACTCGGGTTCGACATAAGCCTTTCCATGTTTTGATTCAATAATTGAATCTGATAGGCTAAATTCTGGGTGTCTCTTGCCTCATTCGCCTCCAACTTTCTTTGCATGAGAGTGGGCTTTCTATCCATGTAGGCAGAATTCAAGTGAATAGAATTCTCACTCAAAGTATCAAAAAGGTTCCAAGCTTCATCCTCAATCTTAGATAGAAAGGTTCCTGCACAGGCAACATCCACAGTTTGCCTATGCGAATCATTAAGTCCGGTATAGAACCTTTCAACCAGTTGCCATGTAGGCACCTAGTGATGTGGGCAAAGTCTCAGCAACTCATTAAAGTGTTCCCACGCATCATGGAAAGCTTCCCCATCCTTTCGAACAAAACTCATAATTTCCTTCCTAAAGTGATTGGTTTTGCTCATGGGGAAGTACTTCTTCAAAAACTCCTTCTTCAGGGCATCCCAAGTGTTAATATCATTAGGGGTGTGATACCAATACTTGGCTTTGTCCTTAAGGGAGAAGGGAAAGAGGGTCTACATTTGAGCATCATCAGTAACACCCTGCAGCTTCACCGTGGAATAGACCTCGGTGAATTCCTCTATATGCCTGTAAAGGTCTTCCCTAGCAGTACCATAAAAGGAGGGCAGCAAGGATATGGTACTGCTTTTGATCTCATAAGGATTGTCCCCTCCAGGTCTATGTAGTGCAGGGCCAGCTTGATTGGTTGGAATGAAATATTCCTTAAGGCTCCTTTGACCGGCCATTTCTACCCTTGAAAGGTTTCTTCTTAAGATTCTTTCAGGTTCAGGATCAAACACAAGTTGTCTCCTAAGAGAACGCCTACCAAGCATGCACTACAAACACAATTCAAAAGGACTTGTTCGATCTTTATAAATTTAGGCTTTTGACTTTAGTTCAAATTGTAGGTGACAAAGCAAGTTTCCCAATCAATTACGCACCTATTGTCAACCTTCAAAATGCCTAAAAAGACCTAGTTGGAGCTTAGGTGTTCTTCCCTAAATCTCAAATGGTAGAGCAAATCCAAAGATGGAAGAACGAGGGATGCAAGTACGCCTAAGCCTTCCTTTGAAGCTGTGCTTTCGCGGTGCTTCTCAACTACCCCCAAAAATCTGTGACAAGGTATCCCCCTCTTTGGATTTACAAAACTTTGATCTTAAGTTCCGAACACTTTAGAATCCAACGATAGGAGGGCTCTTGTCCTAGTCGTTCCAAGACTTAGGAGTGTCTAAATGCGTGCCGTGGTGTAAAAGATATAAGTGTGCATACACCGCAAAAGGATTTTGAATTTTGAATCTTACACCACGTTTGAAAATCAAGTCCTTAATTTTTAAATGTCCCTCCTTTAATTAGTCATTTTTCAAGAATATATGTGACCACTTGTTAGATCGCTTCAAGACAGATTATGTGGTCTAAAAATTAATTCAAATGCATTTGCATGACAGGTAGAAATGTGAAGTTAGAAATACATACCTGATTCCAGCATTCTTCATGCAATATGCAAGACAGGAAATTAGATCTAGATGCTGCTCATTCAGTCCTAAATGATTCGACCTAAGGGCAAGCAGCTTCTAACAGGTAGCTCATTTTTTTTTTTCTTTTAGCTACTTATGCACAAACAAATTAAGGATAAACAACCATAAAGTAAAATAAAAACCTAGATCTAAAGAAAAGGGAACAGGCTACCAAAAATCAGCCCCAATTACAAGGGTGAGAAAACAAAAATAAAACTTATGAAACAGAGAATCTCCTATAGAGGTGGAATCTAGGTCTCTTTCGTCTTCCCCACATGTAAGCGTCACTCAAGGTCGAAGTCTTCTCCCCGATGTGCCTGTCACCTCTCTCAAATTCCTCACACAAATTCCTTGCACAGAAAAAATAATAAATGGTCAAATCATTATTCAATGTGAAATAATCAGAAATGAAATTAAGTGAAATTATTGCGTCCGTTGCTTCCCCGGCAACAGCGCCATTTGATAAGATGGTTTTCGCTTTTGAATAATGTATTAAGATGATTTATCGTTGTAGGATCAAAGTGGTGGAAAATCGCTTAACAAAACAATTAAAATTAAAATTAAACCACTCATAGAAGAGCGGGTCATGTCCATAGGAAGGCAATCATGCAATAAAATCATGGATATTTTTCTCGTATTCATTCAATCAAGTGCAAAATCCCGAGTCAAATCTGACATGAAATTCAATGAAAAGAAGATACACAATAACTCAAAAATGTAAGGGTATATGTGCAATTTTTCCTTACTGAAATATTCAATAAATATGTGATGAATCTATGTAATTTCCAATCGACATGCATTAAAGAAAATTTATGCTCATTTTAATCCAAAACCAATGTTAAAACATGTGAATAACAAAAGCTATGCAATTATAAGAAAGCATGAGTATGAAGTCACAATTTCACCACAATAAAATAATCATATATCAAAATTCATTTTCATGGCAATGGCATTCAAATGTAAATATTAATCAACCCAAAAATAGAGGATTTTGTTCCTTTGTGCGTGCACGAAGAGGAGGCGATGGCGGCTCGTAGGAAGCTCAGAGAAGGATAAGCACGACAAGAGCTTTCTGATGGTGGTGGTGGCACTTCGAACGGCTGTTGGTGGTCTCTGGCCGGAGTGGAAGAGGCCACCGACGGTGATGCTCTTCGGTCGACCGTCGGGTGGTCGATTGGTGCGGCCAGAAGTGTGGTTATGCTCGGGGAGTCAAGGCGAGTCTGATGGAGTTCCCAACGTGAAGTTTCGAGGTCGGATTTGATGGCTACATTTGTGGTGGCTTTGGATACCTTCGTCAACAAAGAAGAAGAAGAAGGAGCCGGCTAGAGTGAAGCATGCTATGCGTGCGTTGCTGGTGGCAAGGCCGGGTGCTGCTGCTGGGCACGCGGCTTGGGTTGCGGAGAGCACGCGACAGTGCTGCAGGCAGCGTGCACACGCAGCAGCAGCGAGCGTAGGAGGTGCTGGAGGGCGCACTATTGTGCGTGCTGCGTGCGACGGGGGTGAGAGCGCATGCACGTGCTAGCTAGCGCAGGCGGGAGGCGTTGTGGAACGCGTGCAGGCGTGGTGAAGGTGAAGGTGCGATGGCAGATGGTGCATGCGTTGAAGGTGGGTGCGCTGGAGGTGGGATGCGCAGAGGCTGGCGTGAGTTGCTGGCTAAGGTGAGGAGTTGCAAAGACTCTTTGGCGGTGTGTGCTGTCACCCCACACGCCCACAATGGTGAGTCATTCTGCTACGGTGAGGCCGATGGCATGGAATGGAAGAGGAGAAGGTCTTCCCACTCCTTTTGTAGGAACAAAGGAGAAGAATGACTCCTTTTGTAGGAACAAAGGGTGGTGGCCTCCTCCTCAACGGTAGCTCTTCCCTCTCCTTTTGTAGCCACGGCCACACAGATTTGAAATTCAAAACACCGTAGAATGAATTGCATGCGCAGGAGGAGGAGGCGGAGCCGAAAGAGTTACCTGTGCAAAGGAGAAGAATAAAAGAATAAATTAATTAGGGTTATTTATACATAACTCCTTAACTTCTATGTTAATTAAAATAGTGCACCTAATTAATTAACTAATTAAATGTATGCAACCCTAGGTTAATTCTAAATGCATGAATTATATACTTAAGCTAAAAAAATAAATTTATTTATTTACATCCTAATGTATGCTATTTAAATGTTAAAATTAACTTAATGTCTAGACATTTAGATACTTAAATAGCCCACGAATATGGGCTAATCAGGTCCTCCCCCCTTCACCGGACTTGTCCGCGACACCTAATACGCGGACCTGGCCGACCCGACTACCCGACCTGACCTTACACTCCTCGCTCACCACAGATGCCGGTGAGCCTGGACCTAAGTCTGCATTAAGTCCGATTACCTGACCGACTAAAGGCTCTGGGATAGTGAGACTTAATTAGAAAGAGAGAAGGAGAGAGGAGAGTTGCGTAGAGGTAGGGGGTTTTGCTATGAAGAGATTGCTCCAACACTTAGCCAATTCAAAGGAAGAAGAGGAGGTCAGGAAGAAGAGGAGAAAAAGAGAAAGAGAAGGACCTCAAAGGAAGAGAAGGCCAAAGATAGAGAAAGGAGAAGGAAGCCAAGGCAGAAGAGAGAAGAAGAAGAGAAGGCTGAAGGAAGAAGATGAAGCCAAAGACAAAAGTTGAAGAAGAAGAAAGGAAGAGGACGAAAAGCTAAGGGAAAAATAAGAAAGACAGAGAAGAAAAAGAGTGAAGAAGAATCAGAGAAATCTGAAGAAGAAAGGGACTGTATCGCAAGTCATTTAAGACATCTGATTGCAAAATCAGACGTCTGATTTTCATATGCTCTCCATTATTTTATCTAAATTTCTTTTTACTCTTTATATATTCATGCTCTACATTCCTAATTAGATTTTAAGTAGTATTATGTGTTCAATTTGCATTTATTATTGAGATTAGTGTGTGAATTCCATTTGCTCCCTATGTTCGACCTCAGAATACATTCCAGTAATAAAATTGTATTTGTCTTGAACACTATTTCGACTGTACTACAACGCAGCACTTTTTAAAATCCGATTTAGCGACACTAACAGTATGGCTGGCAAGTTGTCGTGGGTAACAGCCCATTGGCTAGTTGTCCAAAGCCCAGCCACAGGACCATTCTCTTCTATTATTGCCTCTAGGTAAATCTTAGATCAAGGAAGCCCCCTACTAAACAACAAAAGAAAAAGAAAAGAAAAAGGGAGAAATAGAAAAAAAAGAGAAATAAATAAAAAAATCACACTTCACCGCACGAGTATGGCTGGCAAGTGGTCGTGGGTAATAACCCATTGGCCGATTATCCAGAACCTAGCTCACTAAATGCATGAAAAAGCTCAAAATACTTAAGGAAGAAGCAGGGAAGTAGAGCAATCCAAAGAGATATACACTGGAAACACCCTTACGTTGACCCCACACAAAATAAAAGTAGGGAGAAAGCTACCGATCAGACAGATACACCTTTAGGCAAGCATTTTCTTTTATGGTCACCTAGGGGTGTAGAAACCCGAAGTCTATTTTAATTACCGTTGAGTGAGTCTATCACAATCTTCACACCAAGATGCTTAATACCTAGAGTCTTTTTCGAGTTATAGGTGGGTTGGGTAGCCATAAAAAGTTACCTACACAGTCTCTATTCCAAAAATCCAAAAAACTTAGAAAAGATGAAAAAGTAAAGTGAGGACTTGGGCGGTTTGCATTTTGACAGACACACGGGCACTGTTTAGTCTCTATGGATTAGGCTCTTAGTATATATTTCCTTCCGTTGACAAGCAACATATGTCTAAGTAATCAATTCCTAATTCCAACTGAAAATAACGGCTAGGATATACCTTGCTAAGGACTAGTAAGGGATGAGCATAGGGGTATGATAACTCTACATCCAATGATGGTAATTCCATCAACTAGAGTTAGTTTTGAGGATATATGTGAGTTAATGACATACCATAATGGGCTTTGGGAGCATTGCTTGCATGACGAATTAAGATTGCTAATAATCAATGTTTAATGACTATGTGTACAAGTGCATATTGAAACAAGCCTCAGATGAGCAATCGAACTACATGGATGGATCCAGATTGACGAAAGGAGTCCAATGGACTCGAAATCTCTTAAATCTGACATCCAGAGCTCCCCCAACAAGCCCAAGAAGTTCTGGCCATTGATCCGATGATCAACGACCCACAAACGGCCACGTCGCACCATCCACCGCACTCCCACCAATGCAGCACCCCGCTTCATCTTGCAGAAGCATCCTAAGCCATCCAATCCAAGGATCGAACGATTGAGGAATCATAAGCGCACAGGCCTCACTAACGTGCTCTTCACCACGCCAAGATTCAATCTCGAACGTTTGATCGCCATCGAACGGCTAAGCGTTCACGCACAACTGAGACAAAGCACGGAGGCAGTGTAGCGATCAGCGCCCCACTGCACGAATGCGCAATGCATGTTCTATTCGCACCGATTGCGTTTGCGCGCGCAATTGAAATTCAGTCCTAATGGGTGCGCAGACAGATTAGATGGAGGCACGCGGTGTGATCTCGAGTGTCCAACATAAACATACATGATGACACGCGCTCGTCACATGCGAGGCGAGATCCAGCGCCCCCGGTCGCGTGCAATCCTAGCCGTTGATGCACGATCGGACAGCTTATGGTGCGAGCACATGGATCGCGGGAGAAAGAGCACTCGCGGGTGTGGCGGGGGGGAGACGTGGTATGTCCTCAGCTGTCCGATGGTGATCCGTGCCTCAGATCCAACGGTTGAGGATGCGTGGGCACGGCTTGAGAAGAAGAACTAGCGCTCCTAAGGATCGGTGGGCGTAGGACTTCAGCGACACTTTTGAAAGGGATTTAACGTCTCGGACGTTGCTAAAGACCCGTACCTCTTTTGGAAGCCCTCTTCTACTATATAAACCCCTTGACCACCTCATCTCTTGGCATTCAGATCTCCTTCACTCTCCATGCAACACTAGCCCTCTCCTAGCTCCACCAAACACTCCATATCCGCCCCGGAGTTGTCCAGCTGCTGACGGAGCCCCCCTCCACTTTCGTGGCCACCTCGCCTCCTCCTCACACTCTCTCTTACTCCAGTTTTATGTTGCACTATTTTAAGCTTTCATCAATTGTTGTATTTGTAAACAAACTCTAATTGCATGTTATATGCTAATGTTGCTTCTTACATCATAGCTCACATCTCCTTAAAGTGATTGTCATGTTTTAAGTGCAAACTCTAACCCAACTCTCTCTCTCGTTTTCACAAGCAAACCACTCTACCATTTTGTAACACCCAAAGCGACTTAAATTAATCTGATTTCACGCCTCCCTGAGATCGACACTTGAACTCACAAATCCATATCTTAATTTAAAACTGACGACGCGAGTGCATGCTACAATGACATAATTAAACTAACGCGTTCCGTGCACGTCAAGTACGCGTGGTTGTTATGAGAGGTTGTTTTGCTTTCGTATCCTATAGTGGAAAGGACTAGACGTGTGCCAGTGCAAGGTAGCTCCCCGCATGTTTATTGCATGGATCATAGTCACCACTGCACCCTATTAGCTAAGACCCCATGGCGGTCTATTAGGCGATAGAGCAAATATGGGCCACCCCCTCGGCTAAGGGGGTGGGTTGTGTACAATTTACCGCTTAAGACATTGCAGCAAGATCTCCTCGTGCCTTCCGAGGAATCGATTTAAATAAATAATTGACTGAAAGGGGAGGCAAGGTACAACCAAAGGGTAAATGAAAAATGAATTAAAAAGAGCAATAATCGCTTTCTTGCTTCTTTTGTGTTTTTTTTAGCTTGTACTTTTACCATTTTGCTATTCTGCTCAGCAATTGCTGACGTCTTCAGTGGACCTTGTATTTGGGACTTGGAGAATTACAGCTAGGCTTTGCAATGGCAAGAGTTGATGATGCTGACCAAGTTCAGCACCATAGTTTGTAGTATCAGTTCTAGTTTTTTTTTTTTCTTTATATTCTTGTTTCATTGAAGTTAGTTAAATGGATTCAATTCATGTTTATTACTTTCCGTTGCATCTTTAGTTTTGATGGCTATGAACGTTCTTTCTAATGAAATATTCAGTTCTGACTCTTAGTTGTTCATATTTTTGTAATGTGATATGCTGTGAATGCTATACTATTCTATGCTTATGTAATGGATGACCAAATCTTGGGTATTTGATGAATTGATTCGGGTCCTTGCATGAGTAAGGGATTCGGGTCTTAACAGCTAATGATATTATAATATTCATAAATGGAAATCTTCGATCTATCTCTAATTTGTCCCAATTCATCCATTCTTTTGAAGTTACTTCTAGCCAAAAAGTTAGTCTTATCAAAAGCTCTTGCTATATTCGGTGTTGCTTCCCTGCCAATTGAATTGCTTGTCGCTTGAGTATCATTGGGTATAGCATGCTCTCTGCCGTTCACCTATTTAGGTTGTCCCATTTTCTCTGGTCATTCTACAGTGGCTTTCTTTGAAAGGATCATGGATAAGGTCATATCTAAGCTTGCAAGTTGGAAGGCAAATCTGCTATTTGCCTCTACTAGACTTCTGTTAATCAAGCATGTTCTTTCTTCTATCGCAATTCATATTCTTTCTGTAATGGAAGTTTCGTAGACTATTATTCATAAACTGGAGTAGATCTTTGCTAATTTCTTCTAGGCTTCATTGGAAATGGATCATCACCACCATCGGATTGCTTCGAAAAAGATCACCAAACCAACTAAATTGGGGGGCCTTGGAATCCGTGACCTTTCTTTATTTGTCATGGCTTTTCGCATGAAGAGAATTTGGAATATTCTTTTCATAGACTCGATTTACAGTAAGTTGATTAGAGGCATTTATGGTAATAGGTCCTTTATTTCATGTAACCTTTCGTTTGGGTTGAGCATTCTCCGGGATGCGTATTTTACTCCAAAACCTCTAATTCGTTGGGACATCCATGAAGGAAATGTTGATGTTTGGATGGACCTCGAGATTCGTAATTTTCCTCTAAAAGACTTTATTCCTGAGGGTCTTTCTGTGACTACTATTGCTGTAAAAAATGTTCTTAATCGGTTCGCTAAAATCAACCTTTGGTCCTATATTCCTGATGATCTCTGAATGACTATTCATAAAACCCCTCTAGATGATAGTCGTGATATCCCTATTTGGTCCCCCTCCCATGCAGGGAATTTTACAGTTTCTTCTGCTTATGCTATTAATTTCTAGCATTCTTTTGCTGATTTACCCCTTAATCTCGTCTAGAAGCTCAAACTCCCCTTCATATGTCCCTTTCTCTTTGGCGCATTATTTAGCAGAGATTGCCTACTGATGATAATGTTTTGAAACTTGGAAAATCTGTGGTTTCTAAGTGCTACTGCTATCCGGGCAGTCGTAAAATTGAAACATTTCTTCAGCTCTTTTGCTAGAGTCAGTTAGTTCATACCATCGTTACTTGGGTCTTCTCCAGGAATTTTCGTTCCCTTGTTGACCCCTCAAATTTTTACTTTCTATTCTCTACCTCTAACACGTCCTTTAGAGGTCAATCTTTAATGGGGTTAATCTATTTTATTTGATTTAATGTTTAGTGGATAAGGAACAAAATCAAACATGAAGACTTCAATTTTAATAGGATCCACTCCCATTTGTCATACTCTTGCATTCCTTTGATATGTCTTGTTGGATTTGGAAACAATGGCCTCATTTAATAGCTATTAATTGGGTCCAACCTTCAAAAGGTTTAAATTGAATGTAGCTTCCACCATTGATAACATATTCACTTATTTAGGGTAGGTAACTCGAGACCATAATGGTGACTTCATTAAAGCTGGTTCTGTTAAGTCTTCTAAAATCTTACCTAAGCTTGCGTTATTAAGATCAATTCAACATGCTATTTTCGTCTCTGCTAGTTTTTTATCTAATTTTCAGGTTGAAGCTAATTCAACACTGCTACACCACCGGTGGACCAGGGAGATCTAGATTGCTTGGTCTGTTAAAAGGACTTCACTGAGCTGATGTCTTACCATGCTAGGATAGAAGTGGTGAAGTATATCCATCCATCTGCCAATGTTATGACCAAGAGAATTGCTAACTTGGGAAACGATGATTGGCAAGTCTATTACACTTTGGAGCACACCTCTCTTCACATTAAAGGGATCATCAAGTTGGACAAGATTCAAATACCCTACATTGTTGGCTAATTTTGTACTTTACCTTTGGTTCGATCCTTTCGTAGATCAGGAGCCGTGATCTTTCTTTTCAATGTAATAAGTAGATTTTTGTTTGATCTCCCTCCCTATTTTAAAGTTTTCCAAGAGCGAGTGATGAATAAAATTTACTCTTAATTTTAATAAAAAAATAAAGAAAAGTTAAAATTAAATTTATTATTTGGG
Source organism: Thalassia testudinum (assembly GCA_037157565.1). Classification (NCBI taxonomy): domain Eukaryota; kingdom Viridiplantae; phylum Streptophyta; class Magnoliopsida; order Alismatales; family Hydrocharitaceae; genus Thalassia; species Thalassia testudinum. Next base: position 5,554,586 of record JAZHRO010000035.1, on the reverse strand, counting down.
AGAATAAATTATCACATCGTAAAATTGTAACAGATAAAAAATGAAATAAAATAATTCTACCTTAAAGGTAAAATTATTTTCTTTCAAATTTAATACTTAATTTTTAAATAAAATAATTTTAAAATTAATATTTTCAAATAAAAAATTAAACATCTAATTCGGATAACATCAACATCTATTAAAATATATCACTTTAAAACTAATCCAATACATTACATAAATATTAATATATATTAAAATATATAAATTTTAATATAATAGACCTATTAACATATACTTAATATATCGTATCAAATCACTCATAAATCATATTATCATACCAATTATTTTTATTTCATTATTTGTATGCTTATTCTATCTTGAAATGAGACTTCTTTAACTACCAAAAATAGGGTAAGTTGCACAATCAGCTGACATGCTTGCTAAAATAACGTTATTTATTACTAACATTCGAAGATGAGATGTCGAGTCAATGATCCACGAATTGCACTGGTGAATACGGAAGGCCACCATGTATACCTTTTCTCAAGCTGAGACTTCTATTAAAATACCATGTTTTCATATTTTAGTTAACTATAGTCGATCTCTGTCCAAAAAAGAAAAAAATGACTATGGTCGATCAGCTTCTTCTGATTCTGATGCTAAATTGTATTTCATTGTTCAACATTCCGATCTTTTATCTAATAAATGAACATTTATCTCCATTAACGTAGCCATTTTACAAATTGTTAGATTCTTAGATCAAAATAGGAAACGTACAGTGCCAAAATGTGAGATAGGAATTTTGTAGATTCTCTTCTCGTCGTTGACATTACGCTGTGAAAGTGAAACTAATTGATAATTTATATTAATGTAAAAAAATAAAAAATAATGAAATCTTTTATTTGGTAGATTTTATTATATTAAAAAAAGTTATCACATACTTTAAACTAAAATATATAGGTAATAAATAATTTTATATTGGTGATAAATTATGTTAAATGATTTTATACCACTTTAAATTAAAATATAAATGTGATAATAAACTTTACGCGTGTGATAATAACTTTTTACTGATGATAAACTACTTTACACTAATGATAAATTGTTATGGGTGATTTTGTATCGGTGTAAAATGATTATAGATTGATGCAAAATTATTCCAAAGATAATTTACCTATATAAAATGATTTTGTAACAGTACAAAGTGATTTTGACCTATAGAAAGTGATTTCACGAACAAAAAGTAAAAAATCACTTATCTTAGGTAAAGAAATATCTTAAATTTAATTTTTCATCGATTTAAATTATTTTGAATATAAAAAATATTTTACATCGATGTAAAATAAAATTACATCGATGATTTTAAAAATAATTTAAGTGATTTATATCCATATATAAATATTTTATTATTAATTTCAACCATGAAAATTTTTTTTTATATAAAAAAATATATAAAATGAGAATCACATCTAGCACAAGACGGCAACTTTTACATCAATCTTTTAATAGTTTTCAACTAGTGTTTATATTAGAGTGCATGCATGTAACAGATACACCGTTGCGCTGATGGATTGAAAAATCCATCTACGATCGTAGTTGTTGACAAAGCCAAACCCTCCGTTTACGTCGGATTACGTGTCCAGTGCTCTTCCATTTTATTTTGTTCAAAGAAGATGCACAGCCAAATGCATTTTGCAGCGTTCTTGCTCTTTATCATTGCGCGAGGTTTCTTATTTTTTTATTATTTTTCTTACACATGATAAAGTTTAATTAAAATGAAAAATAATTAGGAGCTTTGCCAAATCATGTGGGTAATCACTGCAGAGTCTCCATCCATAAAATGTTATATCAAAAAGTATGAACGTGATCTTTGACGTATATTTTTTCTATGTAAAATATTAGTAATATGTGGGGGAGATATATCACTATTTAAATTAATAATTAAATTATTTTATATCAATGTAAATAATTAAAATTATTTTACATACACTGATGTAAAATAAATAAATTATTTTTAAAATTATTTTATATCTATATAAAATAAGATTATATCGATGTTAAATTATATAATGTTTATTTATACAAAAATTATTTTAAAATTTTTTATTTAACCTATATAAAATTATTTTATATCGATATATTTTAATTTAAAATGATGGTAATTTTTTTAAGTACCGATTACAAGTAATGGTCAGGTTCAGAGATATTTACATCACATTTTAGGTCATCCTTTCGATTTCTTTACAATTCGGCATAGGTTATCGCAACTAAATCAATTGATAGTCTTCAACGGCGCAATCCTTGTCTTCTAGGTAAGACCGACGACGACTTCTACGCGTACGTTGCGTCCAGGAATAGACAGCAGGGACAGCTGCCTCCCGCGGTGCCTAGGACGTCTCCGATCTTGAGGACCCATTATGCATTGCTTGCGGTGGTTCGGACGACGGAGATGACCAGCACCCGCCGCCCAACTAATAACCTTGTCCAAATTAATTCCGTCACTGCGACACATGTACCTTCCAACAGCCTGATTCTCTCATCCACCTTCAATGTCAAGAACTGACCAACTCGGTCCATCCACTGCATTCCTCCACTCATATTGTCGACAGGAAAAATAGAAAACTCAAGCTTTATTATAAGTTAAAATCTACGCCCCTTACAAGAAAAGGGGGAACAAATTCCGTGAATATACAGTTACGTCGGAAGGTGAATCGGAGGAAGGAGATGCATTGACGTGGAAAAAAACATTGATTGTGGCGTGAGTCAATGGATGCTTGCCGACAGCCATCTATTTCAATAGCTTAATCTCTAAAAAGATTTTTATATAAATACTTCTTTGATCTTCTGTAATCACAGCCTGAAAACACGTTAACCGTAACCATTTTTTTGAGATGATTTACAAATTGGTCTTGATAGTATGCATTGGCGAACCGTCGTTGATTGATCTATCAAAATGCTGAGGTGAAGTAGGCGATGGCCATAGTTTGAGAACTGTTACTAATATTGAAGACGGTTTAAGAATGGTAGTTGACTTTTCAACTGATGCTAGTTACGATAAAAATTGTTGTTAATTGTATGCTCAACAAGAGTCATTGGAGGGGTTAGTAACGGATTTTATAGTTATAGTCAACCATCTTTGAAAATAAGAGCAAGAAATTTGTTTTAAAATTATATTGTTGTTGATAGTTTTATTAAAATATTTTGGCAACGGTTAGTGGTAAATTATTGCTGAAAATAAAAATAAGAAATTTCTTTTAAAATCATCGTAAAAATGAAAAGGTAAGTTTTTTAATTGTTTTTTTTTTAGATATTTTTTATGACTATAGCCAAAATAGGATACTATTCACCCTTGATCGCCTTTGCATGCCTCTCCCTCTCATTTCAACAACCCTTGACCTTTTCCTCCTCCTTGCTTTCCATTGATTCCCCACCCCCTTTGACGATCTACCCCCTAGCACTACCCCGCATGCACCATCCGGCAACCTCCTCTTTCAAGTAAATCCTCTTCTTCCTCTAACACCAACTCCTCCTGCCCCTCCTCTCGTTGTCCCCTCCCATCCAACTGCCCTCCCATAACCACCACCTCCTCTACCTCCACCCTCCTCCTCCTTCCTACCGACCACCCTACCACCTAGCAACACCACCACCTCCTCCCCTTCCCGCCATTACCCTCCTCCTCCCCTTCCCCTCACTGCTCCCTCTTCCTCCTCCCTCCATCCCCCCATCTTAATGCTCTCCCTCCCCTTGCCAACCACTCCCTTGTAGCCACCCACTCCTCCGCCTCATCCTCCTTGCCTCCGCCCTTGCCTAAATCCTTGTCCCTCCACCATAGAACTCCTCCGCCTCCCCCTCGACTACCACCTACGCCGCTACCCCTACCAACTATAACGAGCTAGTCCCAAAGAGTCGAGTCAAGAAATCTAGGTCGAAATCGGACCAAAATCATTTTCCAATAATAAGTAGAAAAAGAATAATAACAATTTATTCCCCATTTAAAAGCACAAAAGAAAACAAAATATGGATAAATGGCCTAAATTTAGGTACTACAAAAGTAGGAAACAACTATAGGTAACTACAAAACCTACCTCAAAACAAGCAACTATTGTAGTAACTGGTGTCGTCCTATAAACTCGCTAACTCCTAATCAGAAGTCAACATAGGAAAACATAAGACAATGCTGAGTAAAGTGTCACCAACTAGATAGGAATAGTGTATTAACTAGGCAAGATGTAAAGGAAATGGGACAACCTTGTTTAATGGTTTACTTTCACTTTCTCTTTCCATCTTGTTCAATTTCAAAAATATTTATTTTATGGGATTTTCTCTTAACTCGGATCATTAAGGCCTAAGGCGGGATTCGATGAGATACAACAGGTGGCTATCTCGATATGCCCTACCATCTCTTGTCCAAGTCATAGTGTGACATGCAACTAGCTGCAGAAGAGAGTATACTTGGGAATGACTCCCTCATCCACAAAGTCAGATCATCTCCACTCGATAATCTACCATCACATCATTCATTTCAAAACCACGCACTAGCCCTAATGACACACAAAGTGCTACTCATCTTGATCGATGTGCCGAAGAGGTATGCAACATTTCAACTTAGTGTATTTTGTCTATGACTTTTTAGGCACCTCAGTTTTATTTCCTATGTTCCTTTCCTTCTAATACAGAAAGTTTGTATTATACAATTCACAAGAGATTATTTTCTAAGAGTCCTCAAATAATTCCAGTTGCAATTTGTTCACACACTACAACAAAGAAGGGTTTTGATCACGGTTAAAAATCGTGACCAAAGGGTTTTTAGAACTGTCACCAATTGGCGTCACCAAAAGTTACCTGGCGGAAGGGTCTTTGGCCATGGCTTCACACAAAACCGCGACCAAAGCCCCTACCGTTAGTCACTGTTGTAAAACCGTGACCAAAGAAAGAGCTTTGGTCACGATTAATAACCATGACAAAAAAGGTTCCTTTGGTCACAGTTTCCTAACTGTCACCAAAGGTCCCTTTAGTCACGGGTTATTAGTCGTGATCAAAGTGGGTGAACTCTTTTTCGCTAACCTTAGCATTCAAGTTGTCGTGTATTCATAGGAAATAAATACAAATCACTAATCGCTAGCCAAAAGAGAATCAATTTGAAACTCTGATCTAACTCACCACAAGCCATGCACGCAAGAAAGAAGTTTCCATCCATCGTCAAGCTAACCCTCTGATCTGGGTTTTTTCTGCTCCCAAGGAGACATGGTTTCAACATTACTATCCTCCAATTTCTTCTTTTGAGGTACAGGAGACATGGCAGACACATTCTCCTTGGATTCTGCTAGTTCAAGCAATGATGGGACTAAAATTTCTTGGCTTTAATGACAAGAAAGTGCTTCTCAAGTCACCTTTACCAAGAGGTAGACTTAACAATGGACCCCTCAATTGCATAAAAGTGAATAATTTAGCAAAGTTTAAATGTTGGCATACTTTGTTGGACACATCAGAGTTTTAATAGACCAAAAATTTTGGCTTGCAGAAGTCTTCACCATGAAGCAGCTTCCCTTTCCAACGTGACCCTAAATAAATGAAGGTGAAGACAAATCAACTTTGCCCTCACTAGTCTGTCACAAAGGGGCAACCGCACCTTCTTGGCTACTCTTACCATAATGAACCATGTTATATCTTGGCCTCCTAGCACAAGAAACGTAATCTATGAAGATTTGAGGAACTCTTTATAGGGGAACACCTCTTCCTGCATGACTTTGGAAAATAGGACTTGAAATGAAATTCCAATGCTTGAATTAGAATCTTTGATTTTAAGTGTATAGCATTTCACGATATACTCCAAGGATATTTGTGTAGAAAGAAAGTAAACGTCTCTGGAAAAGCAAATTAGGATATGTCCAAACGCTAAAAGCAAATCAAAATCTAATTTTCCAGGGATAAAATTGGATTCCTAAAAGTTGTTTCCTTCTTGATAGGCTATGTTGGCACGACGATCGATTTGCACTAAAAAGGATTTTAAATGTCGTTGTTGTAGCATATATCACAAATACAAATCGATATCACGTCAATTTATTTATATACTTATTTTTTAATGGTTTATTCCAGGTCGTTTACTGGGAGACAATTATTGATATATATCTCTCTAAGTCCAAAATATTCTTTAATTTCAAAAATGTTGATTTTATTTACAAAAATGAATGAAAGAATAAAAGAATAAAATAATTTGGTTAATTATGTACAAAAGAATAAATTAAAATACATTATAATGCTTGGAAACAAATGTACATACACAAGCATTAAAAACTATGTACAACTATTTTATGTTAATTATTTACAATTAATAGTTAATACCTAAGTATATGTACAAAAATAGTTAATAATATTTTCTATACTAACTTATTATAACATACTAACATTTATGGTAACCTATATAGTATATACAGAACATATATACGTGTCACTAAAACCTTAGTAAACTATGTACTTAACCTAAGGCAAAAACTATTGTCTATGCTAACATATATTTACATAAATAATGACAGATGTATTCGTCACTAAAGCCCTTAATGTTATATATATACATAAAAGAGCTCAAACAAACCTACTCTATATACATTTGTATATACTAAACTAGTATACAATATATTATATTATCTATATACGTATACAATATATATATATATATATATATATATATATATATATATACACACTGACGCATGCATAACACAGACACACCACTTATGCACAATACACACACACACATGCACTCAACACACTAAGGCACAAACACTAACACACAGACAACTCACAAAGGGGCTCAACACTTAGTGGTTCAGTTCGGTTCTCAACCCAAAAATTGGTTTAATTGACAGGCGACCTTTTCGAGGGATACAAAGCACCCATTTCTAGGTGGAATCATACCTCTACTAGGGCCACCCTAGTTTCTTATTAGGTGCATTATATCCGATTTAATGCTCGTTATTGGGCCCACATAGGCCCACACACAGTGCGCGGCCCCTGGCCCATGCACCACACACCAAATGTTCATATGCTCATGTCAGTATAGAGAGAGAGAGATGAATGTAATGTTCTGTGCTCGTCGCATGTCGACTGGCGAAGAAGAAACATAAAATACATATAAGGTGCTGTGGGCACTGATACATTACTGATGTGGGACTATCCTAGTGCGCCCTTCAAGTGCCGCAGTTGCGCAGGTGACTATGCTGATGTGCTTACTTTGGCCCTCAATTTGAGGGCCATAATTTATTATAATTTAAAAATAAATTATGGGATTTTAAAGCCCTTACATAGGGCTACATAATTATGTAGTTAGTTTACAAAAATAAGTTAGTTTATTATATAATTAAATTAGGTAAAATTGGCTATTTATACAAGTTAAATTAGAGATTAATTTGTTAATTACAATATAAATTAGCTAATTAATTGTACAATTGACTTAATACATTATTAATATACGTAATAAATTATTTATTCCATATTTTTATGATATTTTTTAAACTTTTTTTTAATTTATATAGATTTAAATATATGTTTTAAATGGTTATACATATAAATAAATTATAAATATTGAAATAAACTATAAATACGTGAAATAAACTACATACCCAAAATCCTTTTAAATTCAACACTAAAAATCTGAAAATTCACTGATGAACACAATTTCCCAGATTGGATTTTGTATATGTCAAAAAATCATGTTGCCCTGATCAGGGCTGCTTAATGTTATTTGATATCTGATTAATCATATGATCTGCTTAAACACCATTGATTGGTGTTCAAGATGATCTAGTGATTAACATAGAATCAATTAGGTCCTCGTTTGACCTCAAATCAGTTTTATTAATTTTCCTTGGGTAAACTCTCCAAATAACACTTAAATTAAGTGCATGCTCATCCACAAATTAAAAACAAAATCAAAAGCATTGGATTCATTGCATGACACTTAATTAAGCAATTAAAAACTTCAAAAAGCTCGATTGAATCCAATAAAACCAAATGATCACCAAATCATAAGATTGGACATTAAGAACAACTTGAAAGATGATCGGGCAATTTGAGCCAATCAAATCAAATAAGGGGTCTTTGTGAATTTATGGAGTGAGTGGGAGACCCCCCAAGTGGGTCTTTGTGAATTTGCGCCTAAAAACCCACTCAAGGCTTTAGATCTGAATTTGGCCTTGATGTAGGGGTGGATTATGAATAAAATTGCAAGGAAAAATCAAAAGTGATTCATGAAGTGAAGAGAAAGCTGTATGCATCGAAATGACGATGGAAAAATACCTCTCTGATTTGAATTGATCAGAGAGGGTGGAGTGGATCTACACTAATCTACTCCTAACTAAGCTAATCCATCACTGAATTTTGATTTCTAATATCTAATCTACTCCTAAATTACTCTAATTATTACTACAATTAATCTAGAAAGTAGGAAAACTACACTGGGAAAGCAATAAATCTAGCTAGCAGACAAAGGTGGTGTCCAAGGTCCACTGCTCGGAGGTTGATGGCGATGAAATGGAGGAGACCCTCAGCTAAAGAAGGTGATGTCCAAGAGCCAACAATCGGCGGTTAGAGGTGATTGAACGAGGGAGAAGAGTGAACTCTGTCATCGACCACTAAAGAAAGGAGGTGGCAGGCTAAGGGGTTGGACGAAGGGAACCACTCAAGGGGAGGGAGCTAGTTAGGGAGCTCCTTAAGTAGCCGAGAGAGTGATTGGAATCACCATAAGGTGAGATTAAGCATTTAGGGCTTGGGCAGCTGCGATGAAGGGAGAGAAGCGCGCAAAGTTTCAAATCAAAATATGGTCGTTGGATGAGATCTAGAGGGGAAGGTGTTCACATGCGCCAAAGCGCGTGAAGGTTTGATTGGAGTTGGCCCCTTGGATCAAGAGAGCAAAGGATGGACAACCAAAATTCCGTGTTCTTGAGGCGCTATAGTGGAATGCGCGGCATCAGGTCTAACGATGAATTTACAGAGAAGCCCTTATGGGCGAAGGGGTAGAATAATAGCAGCAAAGCCCATAAGTGGCTAAAAAGTTCTCTAGAGCCATCCTTAGGATTTTCAAATAGGTCCCTACAGCTATCAAAATGGTCCTTAGAAGGTTTTTAAATGAATGATATGTATATGAGTAAAGGACTTAAATGTAAAACTACTAATGTAAGGTCCTAATGATGTCCAAATGCAACCAAATTTTTATTTAAACTTAATTGAACATTTAGGAAGTTAATTATGCTTTTGATTTGAACTTTTAGACTCAAATATATGTTAAATTTGCTAATGAATCATCATTTTACAATAGTGAATAGAATATCTTATTTAATGACCTAATTTCATATTTTTAACACAAAGTTGATGTTTTAGATCTTTTTCTCTATTTCCAACACTTAACCCTTTTCATGTGTTAATTCAGTAGTGTTTAACCTAGTTTCTAGCTTAACTTGGACATTTTGTCTATGATGAGCTACAACTCATCATACCCCCATGGTTAGGTTTTGCTAGTTCCTTAGCAAACAACTCATTAAAGTGCAAAGCATTTTAAGTTTCAGCAAGGTAGGTGTGATCAGGTATCTATTTTTCTTTTCTCTCAAATTGTAAAGTGTTAAGTGTTTAGAGATGATCTTTAAGCTGAAAGATTTTCTCAATAAACCAATTATGTTTTGTTTGGACATTGTAAGAACCTGTCGCTTAGGAAAACTAACCAAAACTTAAGACTAATATGATATAGACCATCTCTCGACCAACAAGGACTCTTGATATTTAAACCTTAAGTGCGATTTCCAGGACTCATAAGGTTTTACAAGACTCAGAAGCTAAGTGGTTATGGTTGTGCTTAGTGATGGGTCAGGACTAACCAAGTGAATTTCAAAACTCAATTCCGAGGTTTCACTTCTTTTTAAGTCCAAGTTGGTCCTAGCTTCAGTTCATGTTTTTGGATTGACTCTCAAAAATAAGGAAGACTCAAGCCCAACTCTTATTGTGTTGTGGCTCAAAGAATATTTGGTGGAAACAGGGTATTTGTAATGCACCCTGAAAATATTTTTCTTTTTGGCGAAAAACTATTTACAGGACTTGGAGAGCATACTTGACTTATTCCAAAGAATGATTTTTTCTAAAACTTTTTTCTTCATAAATAACTATCAGTATGTCTCCGACAACTTTATTTGGTAAAGCACACTTTATTTGGTGGGTGAGTTCTTTGGTGGAAAGAGCTTCTCCTAGACACAAGACTAAAGACTAGGACAAAGAGTATCTGCACATATAGGTAAGGACTCCACCTTTTTTAATGAACACTAGGGTTGAATTTCAAATTCACAAGATCTTTCCTGACATTGTGTAGTGTGAACCAAGGTTACTTAGACTCCTAAGCCAAAGATAACCAGTGAATCCTGTACTGGTGACTCAGGAATAAGAATACGTCCTAAGTTAGGAGAGATCGTGGTCTATCTTGTTAAAGCTTAAAGTGTATTAAGCCAAAGCCTGAGCGAATCAAGATACAGTGGCTCAAAAAGTCTAACCAGTAAAGGTTGAATGTCCATAAACACTTATTCTATTTTTATTTTAAGCTATACGATCATAATTAAACACTTATATTCATTTCAATTGCTTTTTCTCTCAAAATTTTTCAATCTTTGGAGTTCTCCCTCAATAATAAAGTTCAAGTCCCTTATTGTATTTTTTAAATTTTTTGTTTTTAACATTTTTTTGTATTTTTAACTTTGTAATTTTTTTTCAGAATTTTCAAAATTTTTCAATTTCTTTTTGTATTTTTGATAATACTATACTATATACACTACAGGTGTGTCTACAATTGCATTTCAGTAAATGATTCACCATTTACACCCCCTCATACTTAAATGATGCATTGTCCTCATTGTATGAATAGGGTGGATGCAAATACATGCTTTGCTTTTCACTATCTTAGACTGGGTGACGGAAGGAAGTCGGAATAAGGAGATAAAAATATCTGTGTAGATGATTTCAAGTCTGATACAAGATCAGAGTGGAAAGTCAGGCTAAGAAATGAAATGCATGACATATGTGACAATGAACGTATGCTAAAAATGCATAGGCAAACACCTAATGCAAGAAAGGTGAAAACAAGAAAGGTAAAAATAGCTATATACAAAGGATATGTTTGCTAAGTTTAACGCCTTCAGCTAGGTGTAAACCCAGATAAAGATGTATCAGCAAAAATAGGTTCAAGAAGTTGGAGCGAAATAGTATGATTGACAAGTTTGAGATCATGTGGCTCAATGAAAGGTTTCAATCTTTGTTCATTAACAGTGAAAGCTTCAGATTTGTCAATCTCAGTGATCTCAACAGCTCCATTGTCAAAGATTCTTAAGATTTTGAAAGGTCCAGTCCACTTGGATCTGAGTTTCCCTAGGAAGAGTTTTAGTCTTGAGTCAAATAGGACTTTTTGACCAGGGTGAAAGGTTTTCCTAAGGATGTGACGGTCATGGAAGGCATTTAATTTATCCTTATAAATCCTCGAGCTTTCATAAAATTCATTCCTCAATTCATCTAGCTCGAAAATTTGTAATCTTTTATGATCACCGACCTTCTCTAAGTCCAAGTTACACTTTCCGATGGCCCAATAAGCTTTGTGCTCAAGTTTTATAAGAAGATGACAGGGTTTCCCGTACACAAGTCTAAACGGAGACATGCCTAATGGGATTTTGTGAGCTGTCCTACATGCCCACAACACATCAGAAAGGAGGGAAGACCAATCCTTTCTATCAGGTCGGATGGTAGTCTGTAAAATCTTCTTAATCTCCCAGTTGGACAATTCTACCAGTCCATTAGTTTGAGGGTGATAAGGTGTAGCAATCCTATGAGTCGCCCCATACTTTTGAAGTAGGGACTGAAAGTGGATGTTCTTAAAGTGAGACCCTCCATCACTAATGATGGCTTTTGCCACCCGAAATCTAGAAAAGATGTAATCCTGAACAAACTAGTTTACAATCTTGTGATCATTTGTCTTTGTGGGGATGGCTTCAATCCATTTAGAAACATAATCAACTGCCAATAAGATATACTCAAAGTCATAGGAAATTCGAAAAGGTCCCATGAAGTCAATGCCCCAGATATCAAAGACTTCGCATACTAAGATCGAATTTAAGGGCATCATGTCTCGGCGGCCAATACTGTCGAGAGACTAATGGCGTGAACATTCCCTACTATATTCGTATGCATCTTTGAAAAGTGTGGGCCAGAAGAAACCGCTCTGTAATATCTTAGCAACGGTCTTTTTGTCAGAGAAGTGACTACCACAAGCCTAGTCCTGGCAAAATGATAGAATGCTTTCTATCTCCTTGTCAGGGACACACTGCCTAATGATCTGGTCAAAGCAAGATTTGAATAGCCAAGGCTCTTCCTAAAAGTAATGACTAGCTTTAGTGCTACGTTTGGTGATTTGGGATTTAGTCCAACCATTGGGCATTACACTAGAAGCCAAGTAGTTGACAATGTCAGTATACCAGGGAAGATCAAAATAGATGACTAGCAATTACTCGTCAAGGAAGTTGTCAGTGATTGGTAGTGAAGGAGATATCACTTCAGAAGGAAGCCGGGATAAGTGGTCAGCTACCACATTCTGCTTCCCGACTTTGTCATGAATCTCTAAATCAAACTCATACAACAGCAAGATCCATCTAATCAGACGAGATTTCGCATCCTTCTTGGCGAGATGTCGAACTGCGGTGTGGTCAATGTAGACTATATTGTGAGAACCTAAGAGATAAGGTCAAAATTTTTCCAGTGCAAATACTATTATTAGTAATTCCTTTTCAGTGACGGTGTAATTTCTCTAAACTTCATCTAAGGTCTTGTTAGCATAATAAATGATTGTAGGTTTTCCATCCAGTTTCTGCCCAAGGACAACACCTACTGCATAATAAGCGGCATCACACATGATCTCAAAAAGGTGAGGCCAATCTGGGGGTTGCAGTATTGGTGCCTTGGTAACCAGATCATGAAGTTTCATATAGGCACAAACACAATCATCAGAGAGCTGGAAATCTACATCCTTAGAGAGGAGATTGGTGAGAGGTTGGGCTATTTTCGAGAAGTCCGCTATAAAGCAGCGATAAAAACCAACATGCCCAACAAAAGATCTAACCTATTTAATCGACGAAGGTAAATGTAGGTCAGAAATCAATTTCACCTGCATACAGTCAACCTCTATTCCTCTCTCAGAAATAAAGTGACCTAAGACTAGTCCTTCTGGTACCATAAAATGTGATTTTTCCCAGAAAAGTACCAGATTCACATTGATGCATCTTTGCAGGACTTTAGTCAAGTGGTCTAAGCATGCATCAAATGTGCTCCCGAAGATCGAGAAATCATCCATGAAGACTTCTAAGCAATCACCTACTAAATCGGAGAAGATTGCAAACATACACCATTAAAATATAGCAGGTGCATTGCATAATCCCAATGGCATCCTACGGAATGCAAAGGTTCCGTAGGGGCAGGTGAAAGTCATTTTCTCCTAGTCATTGGGGTGAATTGCCACCTAATTGTAACCTAAGTAGCCATCCAAAAAGCAGAAAAATCGATTCCCAGCTAATCTTTCCAGTATCTAATCAATGAAGGACAGTGGGAAATGATCTTTCTTCGTGGCTTGATTGATTTTGCAGTAGTCAATACATACTCACCATGAACTAGCAATCCATGCAGAGATGACTTCTCTAGAGTCAGTGGTTATGACGGTAAGTTCGGCCTTCTTAGGCACAACTTGAACAGGACTTCCCCATTGGCTATCAGAGATAGGGAAAATAATTCCATTGTCCAACCACTTGATCATCTCATTTTTAACCACCTCCTGAAGTGTAGGGTTCAGTCTATGCTATGGCTATCTAGTGGGTCTAGATCCTTCTTCAGTAAAAATCCTATGTGTGCAGTAAGGACTAACGCCAGTCAAGTCTGAAAGGCTCCATCCTATAGCCTGTCTATGTGCTCTCAAGATAGATAAAAGTCAAGATTCTTGATCAGACGATAAGAAAGAGTTGATAATCACAGGATAAGTCTAATCTAGTCCTACGAAGACATGTTTTAAAGAGTCTGGAAGAGGTTTGAGTTCAACAAGTACATGATCAGGTGAAGGAACAGGTGTGGAGATCTCAGAAGATCCTAGAGACACTAAGGGGATAGGAGGTAAGTTCTTAGTTTCTAAGGTTGGTGTCTCGGGAAGAGTCAAGTCAGAGTCCAAAGGGTGTTGAGGTTCTAAGTTAAGTGAATCAATCAATGTATCCTCAACCAACTTATCCAATGAATCCAAGGAACAGATTTCCTCAATTAAACTATAGGATGATCCCCTTTGGGCCTGAAATATATCAATCTTCATTCTCTGATTTCCAAATTTCAATTCTATAACACCCTCCTCACAATTGATGTTTGCTTTGGTCGTAGCCAAAAAAGGTCTTCCTAGTATAATAAGAGTGTTCTGGATATCCTCAGGTACTTCCATGTCAAGGATAATAAAGTCTATAGGAAAATAAAAGTCCTTGACCTGCACTATCACATCTTCCAACACTCCCTGAGGTGTCTTAACTGATCTGTCAGCTAATTGCAGGGACACCTCAATTGGCTTCAGATTGCCAACCTCGAAATGTGTCAGTATGGAGGTTGGGATAAGATTGATGCAAGCACCTAGATCAAGTAGTGCTCTATTAAATGTGGCGTTTCCTATCATGTAGGATAGAAGAGGGGTGCCTGGGTCTTTCTTCTTAATAGAGAGGTTTGAAATAAGGAACTCACTTGTTCCGAGAGAATGACAAGACCACTCCCTTTTTGAATTCTAGCCTTACACTTAGGTGTACATAGGTCTTTCAAAAACTTAACGTAAGGAGGAATCTGGCGGATTGCATCTAACAAGGGGATGTTTATATGGACTTACTCAAAGAGCTTAAGCAGATCCGCCCCAGGTGCCACAATAGGTTTCTTCTTTTCTAAGGCCTCTGGAACAGGTACAGTAGTGGTAACAGGAGGATCAATCAAAGGTTCAGAAGAGTTAGGTACAGGTGAATCAACAGTAGGAGTGGAAGGTCCAGGTTGAGATATAGAAGTCGACAAAGGTGGATTAGACGTGCTTCTACCACTCCTAGTAGTGACGACATTCAAATCAAATTGTAGCGTAGACAATGAATCAAGATCAGTTATGATAGGTGGTTATGGATCAGAATAAGAAATAGGATCAGAATAGAAAGAATTAGGATCAGTGTAAAGCTCAGTTTGTGTAAGGTTTGTGATATGAAGTGTGTTTGACCTTGCAAAGGAGGTCTGGGTTGTGCTTGAGATGGGAGTGAATGTGGTTGACGGGATTTCGTCAAGTGCGATAGCTGGGCTCTCATCTCAGCTAGTGTCGCATCCTGTCTCTGCTGCATAGCAATGTTTTGTTGTTGCATGTCAGCGAGAGCTTTCATGATATTCCCCAACAGATCATCTCGTGTAGGCCCAGGTTGAGAGATTAGGCGAGCCTGGGTTGAGGTTGCTAGTAGGCACGCAATGGATACCCATGTGGTTGTGGAGGTGGTGCTCGAATCGGGTTGTGAAGTGGTCATGCAGAAGGTTGTTGATAGTTAGGCCTTTGTGAATTTCTCGACCATGAGAAATTTGGATGATTACACCATCCAGGGTTATAGGTTTGTGAATAAGGGTCATTGTGAATGACATGGAGCTCCTCCGAAGCTCCGGAAGGTGTAAGGAATTCAATGTAAGGAGGAACAAAGGTTCCTCCAACCGGTGAAGGATATGGAAATGAATAATTCGGTAGTGCAGGTTATGTCACAGATAGATTGTTTATAATTTCCTTCCCTATGGGAAACTGAGAAGTGTAAAGTGTAGGTAACTGCGAAAAAGAAGATGATGAAGGTTCAGATAAGAATTTTCATACTTCATCTACTTTCTTCTCTATTAAGCCCACCATATCCAGCTGACTAGCCACTAATTCTAAATCTCTATTGCTGGATTGGGCCTCATGTACCCCCGTGTGTGAGTGGGAATGAGAGGACTTTCTATTAAAAACACTCATCAAAGCATTATTAATAGAGTTTTCAGCCATACCTTTGAAGAACTCAAAAGCTGAGTCCTCGTCTCGACACAAAAAATTACCTCCATGGTAATTCCTTGTGTCATCATGGAGCCCATGATAGAAGATCTAGACCTGTTGCCAGTGTGGGACACCATGGTGGGGACATTTTCTAAGAAGCTCGTGGAATCTCTCCCAAGCCTTATGCATTTGTTCTCTTGAATTCTAGGTGAATGTGGTGATGGCATGCTTTAAAGCATTTGTGCAGCCTACAGGAAAGTACTTCTTAAGGAACTTATGTTCCAAAGAAGTCCAGTTTTCTATTGGTGTAATCCGTTCTAGTGTTCTAAACCTAACGGTTGCCTTGTCTTTCCATGAAAAGGAGAACATTTTTATTAAAAGCATGTGTTGATCATGACCTTGCAGACCCAAGGTTTGAGCAAGGTTTTCCAGCTCCTCTAAATGCTGAAAAGGGTCCTCAGAAGCAAGGCCATGGAAGTGAGGTATAAGTGCAATGATATTTGGCTTCAATTCAGCAACATGACCCCCATCGGGAAAACATACCACAGGCATAAGTTGTGCAACTGCAGGATTATAGCAATCCTGTAGTTGATGTCTACGAGGTTGTGGTGGTGCCTAGGGATTCCTAGGTTGAGGTTAGGGGTTTGCTAAAAAATTGACAGCTTGTGCACGCTGTTGCACCTATTGGGTAAGGGTATTCATCTGAAGTTGTGTTTCAAATAGGTGTTATAGATGAGGCATAAGGCCTCTCTCCAGTGGTCGTTGGTTAGGAAAGTTAGGATATGGAGGAGGTTGAAACCTATGGTTTGGTGGTGGTAGTGGAGGATGATGTGTAGAGAGATGTGGAGGAACTTCCTCAAAATCCTCGAATTGTGCAGAATCATAATCATCCTCAGGATAGATGGAATGGTGAATGGGAGTTTGAGGCCTGGGAGGTATAGAATTTGATGTGGAAGGCATAGAACTGGAAGCTTGGGCATTGTTCAATAGGATTTTTGCGTTTTCGAATATGAAAATCGTCGTTATGTCACATTCACTTCCACCCCTTCTTCAGCCACCACTGCAGCTACCTCTTGGATTAGAGGTACTTCAGCCACATCCTCCAGAGCTTCAGTCCTCATCTCCTCAATTCCCAAGCTCCCTACCCCATCTACCAATTCCCTACCTTTAGTGCATTCTACCACCACCTCCTGACTAGCACAGTTTGGTTGCAAGGAAGGAACTTTGGTTTTCAGCACCTCAGCATAAGAGGGGGGGTCTTAGATCAGAGGTACTTCAGCCACATCCTCCAGAGCTTCAATCCTTATCTCCACAACTCCCAAGCTCCCTACCTTTAGTGCATTCCGCCACCACCTCCTAACTAGCATAGTTTGGTTGCAAGGAAGGAATTTTGGTTTTCAGCACCTCAACATAAGAGGGGGGTTGATGTCTAGGCACGACCTCCCTGTTTGCCACAATAAAATTCAAAAGGAGCATCCAAGAGCTGCCCCCACACCTGAGAATCAGTTTATCAGGAATGGTACCAGCCCTGAAGACATTCACCCTCACTTTCAGAGCACTGGCATCCCCTTCAGTCAGACCAACAACATCATTCTCAGCCACAGATGCAAACCCGGCAACCATGTTTTCCACCACCTTCCTAGACCTCAGATGCAAAGGCAGACCTCTGATCTCAAGAACACCAGACCTGCAAGCTGTTCTTTGAGGGGGACGCTCAAGCAAAGAGCCATCAAAGGGGGATACCAGTTGCCAGATCACTGATAATCCACCCAATTTGCTAGTCTGAAAACAGTACTTCTCTACATCTACCGCACCCATATCAAAAAGCACAAATCACGACGAAGAGATAACCGCAATTTTCCAAGCATCAGTTGATAAAGGAAGAGATCTCACCAATTGCCAAATTCTGTCCAGCGAAAGGGTACCCAGCATCACTTCCCCAATCAAAGCACCATGCAGTACCAGCTCCGCTACCTTGACATCCTCGGTCAGGGGAATCTCCACATCCATAGTGTGTCCCCCGAGAGTTGAGGGGGGGGTGGGAGGGGCATCTGCGGCTCACCCCTAGGATGTGAAGGTGCATTGCATGCCCTGCCCCCAGAATCACCGCAAGTCGCCAGGCATACGTCCCAAGCCAACTTCTTTTGGAAGGGAGCTAGACATGAGGGTAGATTCTTGCAGCCTCTCAAATGGGATCAGATCCGCTATCCTAAAGAGAGGGGTGGTCTTAGGATTAAATCCCTGAAGCATTTTAATGATGCCCTGCTACTTGAATGGGCTGTTAAACTGCTGCAAGGCGACCTAAAGCCATGGTCTATTCTGATTAAAGACAGATATGGAGCATCCAACAGCATGCTGTCCAGACTTCAGCCCAACTGTCCTTCTCCCTTCTGGAAATCTGTGACTAAGGCATTGACTGATCACTTCCATCTCCTGCAACCATCACTTGGAGATGGCAGGTCCTTCAGTTTCTGGAAGGAGGGCTGGTCTGAGTTGGGTGTCTTGAAGGAGCTCTATCCAAGAGCTTGTGCTGCAGCAGCTGACAAGGATGGCACTATCAGCAAGGTCTGGTCCTGCAGTAGGAGCAGTTGGAATCTGGATGGTGAGGAGTCCAGCAGAAGAGCTACCCAACTGTGGGAAGAAAGGAGAAGGCTTATCTCAAACCTTGAGAGCTTCAGACCTAGGCTTGGATTGGAGGACAAATACCTTTGGGAGGGGATTTATAGTGTCCAATCTGGCTATAACAGAATGTTGAGCATTGAAGATGGATGGAGATGTGATTCCGTTGACAAGAAGATCTGGATGTTAAAAATTCCTCTCAAGGTACAAATCTTTCTCTGGCTATGCAGGAGAGATGGTTTAATCACAAGTGATCTACGCCACAGAAGGTTGGGAACTGATCACCATGTTTGTTTTTTGTGTGAGATGAATACTGACAATGTAAATCACCTCCTTTCTTCTTGCCTTGTCACTGATGCCATCTGGAGAAAAATATGTCAGGAGCCATTACCAGAGTGGGATTCTATCTGGCACGGGTTTGATGTGAGAGGGAAGCCTCATGTTCACATGGCTGCTACTATTTGGTGTGTATGGAAGGCAAGGAATGAGAGACTTTTTCAGGAGAGGCCGGTATGTTGTGAAAGTATTGTAAGAGAGTGCTGGTCCCTCATACACTCTTAGGGATCGTTTTTGTAATTTCCCTTACGTTGCATATAATATACTGCTCCGGACTGCTATCGTAAGACGATAGCTTTCCTTTCTGTTTCAAAAAAAAAATCGTCGTTATGTCGTAGTATAGTGCGAAATCCGATCAAAACAAAAATATTTGTAATAACGAGACGGTGAGTCTCAGTCGAACTCAGGGAGGCATTTTGGAAATGCAAAATCTGATATTGATCTCTCTCTAATTGCTTAAAAATGCATGTTGATTTATAATAATTTTTAAGTATTTATGCACAACATGTTGCTAAAGATGTAGAAATTAAAACAAGCAACTTTAATCACAAGAAAACATGGCAAGGAAGCTCACGGTGATTTTGCAACACACACATGCATATAAAAGGATGATTTTTATTGAGTCCAGAATGGTTGCTACAAAGCGAAGCTTGAGGAAAGCTTGTACAGGAAAGCTTAAAGCATAAAACTATAGCAGAAAATGAGTGCATGTGTGGATCTACAGGAAGATTACACATGCGTCATTGAGAGGGGAGAGAGAGCTAAACTACTAAGTAGAAAATAAAGCAGAGAAAAGTTATGAAGAACTATTATTTATCCAGCAGAAAGAAGGGCATCGGAGGTGGTCTCCAATGGCCTTTGAGGTTGAGGTGATAAGGATAAGGAGGGGCGACCAACGATGCTTAGGCCGGCGACCCTTGGAGAGGGTAAGAGAGGGTGATCTTAAGTTGGCGTGGAGGTGGAGTGGCCATGGTGATGGGGTCGTGGAGGTGGAGGTGAATGGAGGTGGAGCTATACTAAATGGAGCCAAGAATCAAGATGGGTGCAAATGGCCACCAATGGGATCTTTTTATAGACCCTTGTCAATCTCTCTAGAGAGGTGTAGAACTCTCTAGAGAGAGCTCTATATGGCTGGCCAAGAGAGGTTGGAGGTGGTTTTTAGATCCACAAAATGTGGATCTAAAAATTTGAATTACTCTTCGTTGCTATGTTTAGCAACCAAGGTAACACTTGGATAAGAGTTCTAGAGAACTATTAGTGTATTTTTGGCTAGGTGAGGGTGTGTGTGTGTGCATGAACATGTGTGTGTGTGGCTCAGTGGTCTAGGTTAGGTCCTAAGGGTTTGGTTTAGGTTAGGTCATAGAATTAGGGTTGGAAACCCTAATTACTAAGGTAGATGTACAATTAAACTTGACACAAGTTTAATTGAATGACTGCAAATCTAATTGAGAGTGAGATTACTCAATTAGGTTAGGCTTAGGTCAATTGGACTCTCACTGAGTCCAATCAGACTTATGTGGGTTGAGATCAGAGCTTAATTGGACTCTATGAGTCCAATTGACTAGGTAATTGTAATTGATTATGATCCAAGTCAATTGATCTTAGTGAGAACCAAATTAGGTTCTTAAGAGGGTCTAAGGGTAGCCAATTGGACTAAGTAGATCCAATTGGACTTGCTTGGGTTAATTTGAATCAATCAGATTCGGGTCCAACCCTAATTAGGTTCTATTGAGACTAATTAGACTTGAATAGGTAAGGATGGATCAATTAGATCCTGGATAGATCCAATTGGATTTAGGTGCACCTAATCAAGTAGGAATGCACCCAATTGGATGTAGGTTAGGTAATTAGCTTTGGGCTGAGTCCAATTAGACTAGTCTGAGCCTAATTAGATTAGGATTAGCCTAATCTGGTTCGTCTAGACCTAATTAGAACAAGGCTGACCTAATTACCTCCAATTGAGGTAATTGGGATATCAAGAGATCTAAATGGGATTCTAAGTTGGAAATTGGGTTATGGATAAGAGGAATGAGTATAGGGATAGTGGATAGTGGGAATTTGGATAGTGTTATCCAGGTTTTGGCTGAAGTGGGGAAATTGAGGTTTAGGGATAAGGGTATCTCGGAAGGGGGATAAGAGTTGGGATAATGTGGATAAGGACATGGATAGCACTATCCATGTTTTGGTTTTTCAGCTAAATTAGCCTAATTGGGATCAAGTGGCTTAGGGATTGGGACATGGATAGAGTTATCCTAGAGACTAAGGATAGGGAAAGGGTTGTCCTAATGCTGGGGATAATTGCAGGGATGTCCTAATGTTCTTCATAATTTAATCTAAGCATTAATTTCTACTTAGTATAGTTGCATATCTCAACCCTACATTATTTCTACTATTTATTCCTAAATCTTCTGCTCTAACTCTGCTGCAAATCTAGCTTCTCTTTATTCTTTAGATCCATCTTCAGATCTAGCTCCAGATCTAACTTCAAATCTTCTTATTACCTGCAATCCACACAATGCACTTAATCAGCACATTATAACATTATTTGATGCATAGATAAAATAAAGTAAGAAAGATGCAATGTATGCTCATGTATGCATGGATTACACTAAGTTATGCTAAGTTCTAACTTAATTTAGGTCATTTAAGACCTATGATTACTGCGCAATCATACCCTCATGCCAAAATCTTGCTAATCCCTAGCAAATGCATAATTAAGTTATTTACAAATGGGTCCCTAAAGGATTGATTATATCAAGTGTATGACTAGAAATTCTTTTCCTTTTCGTGTTCATCCTAAAATCTAGAAATCCAGACAATCGTGAAAGTGTAACTATGTAGCTTTTGCAACGGATTCGAGTGAAAAACCTGATTTACCTCTAAAGCATGTACTTGACCCCTAGTAAAATTCTAGCGAGATAGGAAAACTTCTTATCTCAGGGTATTCAAGATATTCTAAGAATTTCACCCCAGATTTAAGCTTGGGTAGAGAATGTCTGAGGAAAATAGGTGTTTATTTGATAGCTCACTCTCATTTGGTGCTACATAGAGATTAGTACTACAAAATCTAGATTCCCAAATTATAAAGTAAATCAACTCAGAGGAAGAGGAAAAGAATAATATATGCTCTATTTTTGTTCCTTTGTATTCATTCTCTATTTTTTTTTTTCACAAACTCAATAGATTCACACATATGATCCATATTTGGTGGACTCACATGGCATTAACACTTTAATCAAGTTCCCATAACCCTAACACTAAGTCAGAATTCCTCAACCAGTATTCGAGGGGTTAGAAACACAAAAAAAGGTAGGTTAAGGCCATATTTGGTGGATCTCAAATGTATTTGGTGGTATTGCCTCAATACAACTGAAATAAGCACTAAAATATTTATATTCTTTTTTGTTTTCTTTTTTTACCTTTTCTTTTTCTTTTCTATTTTTTTCTTATTTTTTTCTCTTTTTTTAATTTTCTATTTTTTTCTATATCTTTTTTTTTTATTTTTTTATATATTTATATATATATCAACACGACGGAATACAACACACGACATACATGACTTTTATTCAAAAGTCATTATTAGGGATTGGTGATACTCAAGAGATATCGAGTGACTTATTTGGTGGAAGTGCTTATTTTCGGCTCCGGGTAGGATATGGATAGGACAATTTATTTCTGACCTTGACATCAATACCCTTCTTCAGTTAAGGATTTCGTAAAGAATGATCGTAACCATCCACCTTACCTTAGTTTTATGAAAACTCCATCTCTACATATTTGCTTTATTTGGTGCCTCTCACAATTCACATAAAAATGTATACGCAGGGACCGAGAGCGGAACTATGACTAATCTCTGAGTATCATTATCTAATTATCTAGAATTCCAAATTCCTTACACTAATCTTAGAGCACCAGTACTTTTTACTCTCATCTCACACTATTTGGTGGATTTTTAGAAGAAGATTTGCCTGACTCCCAAAACACTGTCCAGGAGTTCAGGAAAAAAAGCACTTCTTCTTCTTGACAGACTAAAGACGTCTATCATTTCACATGAATCCTTTGCAAAATCTACATGTGAGTGTGAAAATTGTACTAGATTCCAGATTATAGGAATCAACTAGAGGATAAAATCCTAATGCATTCTCTTGATAAAATCTTATCCATGAACGCACTATGCATATATGCTATATACAAGTAACCTCTTATAATTTGTACTTTAATAAAATTCCCTTATCGGGTTACATTCAGCTTGGTCCTAAATTTAGAATAGGAAATGTGAGAGGATGAGTCGGAAGTGACTGTTGCGAACGATTTCTTGCTCCAATGCAAGCATTGGAGGTAGAGTTGGTTGTTCTTAAATTAAGACCCTAAAGTACATATAACATGCTACTCCAAGGTTTTCCTAAATGTTGGCATAAAATTTTTTCAGTTTTGATGTATCTACCCCCCTATGCCTAAGTTCTTACATGTCCTCATGCATGAATATAGAGAAAAGAAATTGACAGGGAGTACGTGGGTAGAGATCACCTGGAATTTCTCTTGAAATTTTACATTCTGCACCGGCCAATCTAATGATATGCAATAGAAAGAAAATATGCTAAAAGAAAAATATGCTATGTATTAAAAGAATATGCATAAATGGTATTTATAAATGCTGAGTATGCTATGTATAAGTGCTAAGTTTAACGCCTCCAACTGTAAAAAACTCAATTAGATGGCTTCGTGATTGTGTAAGAGGTGGTTAAGATCAAGAGAAAGATATGTTCGTGTGCTCCTAGAATCAGCGGTCCACAAATGCGAACTAGTTGATTATATACCCCTACTCCAAAACGTCTAGCTATGGTAGAATGCGGAGTGGGGGTATAAAACAGAGGATAATCAGAGTGAGGATCCTGCTGATGATTCTACTGATCTATCATGTTCCAGAATTCAACAGGAAATTCCTAAGTAGATTCATATTATCCCAAAGTATGTCAGAACCAGAGTCTGAATCATAGGGGTCATTCGATATGTAAATCGTGTTTTAAAAGATGATTTCATCGTAGTATAGCGTGAAACACGTCGACAAATAAAATATAACGAAACTTGGTAAGTCCCAGTCAAACTCAGGGAGGCAGAAAATATAAAATTGAAATCGATAAACTAACTAAACTCGTAAAACTAGACTCGACTCCTAAATGCGTAATCCAATCTCAAACTCGTGAATATTAATCACACCTGTTCTCTTATTTTCACGGATAATAAGTGCACTCATTAAGGAGATATAAAATGTAAATATGTACGTCTCTGTTTCCATGATTTCCGTTATATTAGCATTATTCAATGAGTTCAAAAAAATATGCAAGTCGTTAATATGGATCGGTGCAACCATACGAAAATATTTTTTTTATTTTTGTTTTACATTTTCTTTTTAAATTTTTGATTTTTGGATATAAAGATCTACTTTAACTAATACTAAATAGAAATAGTAGCAGATATTTGAAGCATATCAATTTTATAGATATCATATAATGGTTTCACATCTAGTTGAATAAAAAAAGTTAGAATCACTAGAATTAAATATACTAGAAATAAAATTAATGAGAAAAATTATATTTATAGAAAGAGGACACCAAAGAATAATCCTTGATGGTCTTTGAAATGTGTGGTGGAGTAGCAGCAGTCCACTAAGGGTGGCCTTGGTGGATGATGGAGGAGGGAGACGGAGTGGAGGCGGAGATGATGGAGAGCCAGCGAGAGGAGAGGAGGAAGCGGACGGATGGGAGAGGGAGGATCGGTGGCCTTTTTTCTTCTCTTGATTTTTTCGGTGGAGAGGGATTAAATAATTGAGGGAGAGGGGTAGGACGTTGGGAAGGACATGTGATTTTTTTGTTGGACGAAATCCCATGTAGGGAGTACGGTTGGGGAAGGGATAAATTGGATGGATTTTTTAATTGCAGGGGGAGAGAATAAATCAAGAAGTGGAGGGGATAGAGTTCGGATGTGGGAAACTGTTGGAACGTGGGATTTTGGGGGTTCTTTTTGCAGGGATTGGTTTGGAGGGGTTACATGTTGATGTGGCTGGGAAATGTGCGAAGGGGATATGGCTGTGGACGGCTGGGCTGACGTGGATATTTTGCGTGGTGTTTTAATTTGGTAGGGGATAAGGGAATAGAATTATGTTGCATGTGATTTCGGTAAGTGCATGGGATTCAGATTGGGAGAACGGTGGGAGCTCGGAAGAGGTGGGGTTAAGAGGAAAATTGGGATTAGGAAAGGAAAATTGGTTTGGATTAGGTAAGTCTAGTTGGTGGTGATGAGGTAATATATTTATTCCTTCTCTTTTACTCCTTTAATATTTTCTTCTATTCTTTGACTTCTTTGATCTTTTCCTCTCATTTCCTCCATCTTATTTCTTGGTCTCCTTTTTTTTTTCTTGATTTATTATTCTCGTATAAACATGCAATCACAAGATAAGACATTATATCATAATTAGGTCCATAAAACACATTATTTATTAATAAGCAACTAAATATGATACAAATGCAAACTATGCATGAAATAAATGCAATATTTATAACTATGCTAGAAATCTATCCTAATCTAGGCATTTTAGAACCTATGATTACTGCACAATCATACCCTCATGTCTAAACTTTACTAGTCCCTAACAGATGCAAAAATGAAAAACGAATGCAAAGTGTATGATCAATGCTATTTAAAACTTGACCCCCAAAGGACTGCTTATTCTTTTATCAAGGATTTGATGGAAGATTTCTTCTTGTTTTCTTTCAAAAATCTAGAAATCCAGCTGACTTGAAAGTGTAGTGATAGTAGCGTAAGTAACGGATCCAAGTGAAAAGTCAACCCACACTTAAAGTTCGTACTTGACCTCGGTAAAAATTCTATCAGGATAGGCAAACTTCTTCCCTCGGGGATACAAATAATATGAAATTTCCACCCTGGCTTTCTAACTTAGGTAAAAGATGTTTGAGTCAAATGATTTCATATTTAATGGCTCACACTCATCTGGCGCTACATAGAGACTAATACTGCAGACTCTAGATCTCTAGACTATCCGCATACCAAGGAGAATCAACAAAGTCAATGGCCAACAGTGATTCATCCGGAAATTTATCAGAAATAGCAAGGGAAAGAGGAATATGGGCTGGGTCAATTCTCAACAAATGATCAGCCACAACATTCTGGGCTCCGACTTTGTCTCTTATTTCAATGTCATTCTTGTAGAAGAATGATCCATTTGATAAGGCGTGGTTTGGCATCCTTCTTAGCCAACAAATGCCCGATGTTGGCTTAAGACTGCTCCAACAGCAAAATCGGATGCATCGCACATCATCTCAAAGTCCAATGACCAGTCGGGTGGCTGGAGAACAAGAGAACCAGATATAGCCTTTCGTAGAGTCATGAAAGCACTGTGACAGTTAGAATCAAAGTCAAATGGGGCATCAGCAACTAGAAGATTCGTCAGTGGTCAAGCAATCTTAGAGAAGTCTTTAATGAATTTCTATAGAATTTAACATGCCCTAGGAAGAACCTAATCTGCTTGACCGAGCTAGGGGGAGGTAAACGAGAAATGATATCAGATTTAGCACGATCAACTTCTAATCCATCCTTAGAGATCCTATGACCTAGTACTATGCCATCTCTCACCATAAAATGGCTCTTCTCCAAAAATAGTACTAGGTTGACTTGAATGCACCGTTTAAGGATCTTAGTGAGATTATCAAGACAAGAGTCAAAATCATCTCTGAAAATGGAGAAGTCATCCACGAATACTTCCACATAGTCCCCAATCATGTCAGAAAAGATAGCCATCATGCAATGTTGAAAGGTAGTAGGTGCATTACACAGGCCAAAACGCATTCACTTGAAAGCGAATGTACCAAAGGACTTGTGAAAGTCGTCTTGTCTTGATCAGTTGAGCTAATTGCTACTTGATTAGGCCATGTTTCACGAATTAAAATTAGAGGTTTGGAGGACCCGTCATCGTAGCTCGCAAAACGCGTCTATCAGATAAAATTTATAACCAAAACTTGAAAAGTGAATCCCAGGTTGAACATGGGGAGGCAAACGTTTGGTTTCGAAAAATCCACGTTTCTCTTTTATTTTATTTTTTTTGGTCATTTTCATCTTTTTTTGGTATTTTTATCAAGCAAGAGATTAGGTCGATGAAAACTTTATCAACTTGCAAAAAATATAACAGAGAAAGAGAATCACATATATTTCTGAATCCAATGTTTTCTACAACTAAGAAAGCGGGAAAAACCACACTAGAAAGCAGTAAAGATAGATGGAGATGAGAAAATCCCCCTCAATGATCGCTCGGAGGACGACTCGCTCTGACGTCGCCTGGAGGAAGGTGGTGAGCAGGATAAACAAGGACGGAGCCGGAGGACGGAGGGCGGGGCAGGATGGCGTCGCAGCGAGGATCTTCTTCTCGAAGGGCGATGAGAGGATGGTGATGGGATACTCCACGAATGGGGATGAGGGGAGGGAAAACTAGTTGGTTTTCCACTCTAGAAGAGCATCCTGGGCTTGGGACAAGCTCTCTCTAGAGCCTTGGAGGTGGTGAGAGGAAGAAAGAAAGAGATAGTCTGGAATGGTGGTGGGTAGGTCCTTTCATAGTGGAGGAAGAACAAATTCGCATCTGGATCATTACTGACGTCCGTAAACATCGCTACAGATCCGCCCTTTCTGTTGTTGAAGATCCGCATCTTCAATTCGTTTGCTGGCGCACACGGGCCATTAGTGATAGCTGCAAGCATCACTAAAGGCCCGCCTGACTGTCACTGAAGATCGTGCCCCCCGCCGCTCACGCCCCGCTGGAGCTGTGCTCGCACGCCTATCAAGTGTCGTGTCGTGCAGGTGCGCACGTTGGTGCTTGCACTGCTCTGCTACTATGCCCGCACGGTATGGGTGACTGTGCGCGCATGTCCGTGCGCATGCTGCGTTGGGCACCGGCTTAATTGAGGAATTGGGGGGGCTGCGAGGATTCAAACTCGCACTTCTCCTTTAGGAGTGCCTCTCTCCACCACTTTGCTACGATGTGAGATGGTCGTGTGGAGGATCCTCTGAAGAGTGGCGTGGATGGCTTCTCAGCCATCAGAGCAAGATCCAACGGCTGTGAATTGATGATACGGATGAGGAGCCGGTGCTGGGACTACTAGCCGGTGTTGGGCGGCTTGGATGGTGCCACATGGCACCATCTGCGCCATCCATCGACTTTCTGTTGCAGAGGGTGCCACCATGCTAAGATCGAGATAATTCCCGCATTGCCGGACTGCGATCGTCGTTCTGAATCCATCCGTACAGTCAGATTTTCCATTCGAAACCCGTATGGATGTCGCATTACCCCCTGGCCGTTGATCTTCCTCGAACTTCGTGTGATGCTTTGGGACTCCGATCTAGACAATTTCGAAGGCGTTAGACTTCGATCGTCATCCTAATCAGATCCGTATAGTCTGATCGTCCATCCGAGGCCTTGATATAAATCCTCCTCTCCTGACCATAAAAAGGACCTAATTAACCTAAAATATATACTACTCTAAATGCAGAATGATGCATACTATGCAATATTTATAACATGAAATGCAAATCTAAGCCTAGGAACATGCATGATTAAGCATTTTAACCTAAATAGATGTGTCTATATCATACCCCCATGCCTAACTTTTGCGAATCTCTAGCAAAATTAAACTACATTCTATGTATAAAAACAGAATTAGGACTCGATCACTTATGCCTAAGTTGTTTATTAACAATAGAAATTATCAACTAAGGTCCTAAACTACGAAGACTCAACAGTACCAAGGTGTTTGCCAAATTGCAGACCGCCCAAGTCCTCGCCTTATTTGAAAATGGAAGATACATTTTTTGTTTTTCTTCTTTTCTTATTTTTTTGGACTTTTGGAGTTTGAGAGTGTCGAGATAACTTTTTAAGGCTACCCGACCCACCCAAAATTCAAAAAGGACTCTAAGTGCTAAGCATTTAATGAAAAGAGTGAAAGACTCACTAAGCGACCGTTAAGACAGACTTCGAGTTTCTACGACCCTAGATGACCTTACCTAAAGATTTATCTTTTCGAACGGTAGCTTTCTCCCTACTTTTATTTATGGGGTCAACACAAGGGCGAACACAGTGTATATCTCCCCGATTTATTCTACTTCCCTGCTTCTTCCCTAAGTGTTTTGGGAATTATTGTGCATTTTTATAAGCTGGGCTCTGGACAACCAGCAAATAGACTGTTACCCACAATAACTTGCCAGCCATACTCATGTGGTGAAGTATAGCTTTGTTTATTTTTTTATTTTTTTCTCCTTTTTTTTCTTTTTCTTTATTTTTTTTTTGAAGTAGGTGGCTTCCCTGATCTAAGATTTACCTGAAGGTAGTACGACGAAAATGATCTTGCAACTAGGCTCTAGACAACCGACCAATGAGCTGTTACCACTGACAACTTACCAGTCATACCACCGTAGATAGTTCATTAGCTACCCAATTTTTGAGAAAACTACCGAAAAGTGAGTCAGTGCAAAAAGTGTGTAGATGCTTGTGCTTAAAGTCTCCTCAAATCAGATGGCAGGTTGATAAGTTGTATACTTATCACCCCAATTTATTGACCAATTTAAAGTAGAGTTACTTGGCGAGGACTCAAGACTAAGTCCACATTCGAGTGGACACCCAGGCTAAAAAAGCCCGAAAACCTGAAAAGTCTAAGTATTCAGGTCCTATCGTATCATTTCCTAAAGTTAATAACCTCCAAATGCCTAAGTTCTCTACTCCTAATTCTTTATTTTTCTTTTTTTTTAAAGAAACTAAAAGAAATTCTACGGAGTTAGCAAAATGATTTCAGGGTAAAGTTTCCACCCCCTCATGCCTAAATGATGCAATGTCCTCATTGTAAAAATAAAGACATGAAAAGGGCGAAGTAAATAGAATATCACCTGAATAACATGAAAATCCAGTCAACTCCGCAGAGAACGTGGCATATAAACACGTGCTAAATTTAATGCCTTCAGTTAGGCATAACATACATATAAGAAAGAAATTGAGAATTGACAAGTGCGGGTGAGAATCAAAATCAAAAGGTTGATCTTGAAACCCATTAGCAAAAGATGTCCACAAACGTGAACCAGATTATGGAGACCCATGCCCCAGGGTAGAGTGGTTCTCAAGTTCTGGATGAAAATCATCCAGAACCGAAGGTTGTTATGCTTGCGGGGCCGAGCCTGCGGTTTTGTGGTGTGCAACACAAGACTAAAGTGTCAGACAACGGGTAAAGATGGTTTAATAAGTTCAGATGTCCTCTTAACATTTAGCTCAGAAAAATAATCAGTTATTTCGAGCATGGGTTGCACGTGAAGGATATCGTAAGGGCCCTGGTAGAAAGTACGTAGTTTCAGGTCAATAGGAACCCTCAGATCCAAAATCAAAGTTCCCTCAAAATTAGCTTCCCAGATTTTTAATTCCAACTTCCTATCCTCCGAAATCAATGTTTCCAGGACCTCCAAATTATTGTACACCCCATCTAAAATACCCAAGTCCAATAATTGCGGCTAAATCAGCATTGACTTGGGTGAAAAGATTTCCAAATCAAAATCAATCCCTTCGGGGTGTGGTTGAGGAATGAGGGTACTGATTGAATCTTCTAGTAAATAAGGATTTGAATCCACCAAGTTAGCCCCGATCGAATCTAAATCTTCAATAATTGGGCTATCAAATGGTTCGTCAGATTCGTCAAGCCTATTTGTCTCACTAAAATCATCTTCCTTACACTCAAGTGAGACTTCACAAAGAGATTCTTCACCCTCAGAGTCAAAGAATTCATGATCCTCATTTATATATATCTCAAAATCATAAATCATTTCATGATACAAGGAAACAATTTTCTTCGTTTCCTGACTTGAGGATCTTGGGTGAATCAATCGGTTCATCCTCAAATGGTTGCTCTACACCAATCTGGTCATCTCCAGTCTCAGAATATGTATCCCCCCCAGTAGGTACCTGAGTGAGTTCAGACATTGGCTCTCCTGAAGAGGGTTCATCTTGAGAATCATCCCAAGATTTGACTAGTCCAACCACAAATTTCATCCTCAACCTCGACAACTTCCCAAGAAGAAAGTCACCCAGGTCCCTATCCCTAATGCTTTGGAGCAAATCCAATAAAGAGCTATTCAGCTCATCAACCATTTTTATCATAGACTCCAATGCTTCAGTGTATGGTGTTGGCTAAGTTTCTAAAGATTGGATGGTGTTCCTCAAGCTAGCCAACACCTTGTCCTGGATCTAGTTCACCTGAACCGACTGGTTCGATTCAGGTTTGGGTGGGTTTGGGTTAAATCTAGCGGAGTCAAGCTATCAAGGTTCTCGGGTCCCTCCTTGATAGTAAGTCGTTTCAGGTTGTTCAAAGAATGGAGGTGACCTATGTTCAGCATAATTCTGGGGAGGATAGGTGTTATAATCAACATATCCTTCCTAATTGTAGATTGGGTTGGTTTGGTCATCAAGGAATGAAGATCTATAATCATTGTAGCTCTGGGAATGATAGTAATCATAGTCTTGTTGTCCAGGGTTCGGCCTTGGACACTGAGGTTTTGATTCATATCCCCAATCAAAGTTATCTCGGCTAGTGGATGGGTAATTAAAGTCAAGTCGGGATAGTAACCATCTTGGGGATAAATGGTGGTAGGAGGATAGGATTGGAAATGTGTGAAAGATGTGGAAGGATACGTGGTGAAGGAGGGAAATCAGAAGAGAAAGAAGGAGCCCTGCAATACAAGCAATCAACTCTGTCCTTAGGTGGGTTAGCCTAAAGATCTACAGACTCCCAGGACCCAGATTGAGATTATAAATGATTTGGTCAACTTCTATCTAGTCAATCCAACCAGTTAGAGGGAGTGGCTGGGGAGAAGGTTCTTCCTTTGACTTGTGCCTCCGGTTCCTAATGTACCCCCTACCCGCGGTCGTTTGACGCTACTCTCCCAGCTAGACATCAGATGGACCAGCAGAAGTAGATTAATCGAAAAAAAGCTCGGTCTAAGCCCCGAAGAGCGAATCAATCCTTAAGGCCAACGTCAACTCAGTTTTAATTAGGCTTGGGATGATTGTGCTCTTGGAATGTGATGGACTCTTTAGATGAGTTGTGACCTTAATGATTAATTCAAATGTGTGTGCTTGCACAACCAGGGTTTACAAACAAGGTTATTTGATGATGTGTCTTTTAGGGTTCAACCTTGTTTAGTAGCTTTTAGGATTTAATCTTTACGTGTATTCAATCAAGGTTCAGTAGAACACTTCAAGTTTTGAAAGCACTTTTGATGATATATTCCTTTAGAAATCAAAAGAAAATGTTGAGTGCCTGGTTCAACCCTAAAAATCAACCCTAAAAAACAAGCTACTTGATGGATCAGTTTTAAATTTAGTGGTGCAGCCCAAACAGCTCAATCAATTGACCTGTTGCACCACTTAGTTAAGGCACACAAGAATATTTAGCCTATTCAGATTTCTACTCAATTATGTGCATTGAGTTGAAGTATACCGGATCCACAGGTCAGATCCCGTTTAAGTGGTAGAATCAAAGTGATTGTCGCCTTAGGATAAGAAGTTGTGAGTGTTAAGTGTGTAGCTTTCAGTTAAATCCTACAAGAGACAAATATTTTTTTTATTTTTTATATATGCAAATGGGTGAGTTGAGTGGAGTGACAATCAAACAACCAAAATCTACCCTAGGATTTATGCAAGCACCTAAGTTGATTTGGGTTTGTGTTATTAGGATATGGAATGAAAATTAGGGTGGGGGTGGTGGGGATAAACTTATAAAACTTTTCTCCGATCTAACCGCTCTGGCCCACCACGGATGAGTACCTGCAACCACAGTAAGATCAGAGAAAAAGTGAAATAAAAGTTAGGTAAGGCAGAAAAACACGGGAAAAAAAAAATCAAAGAGCATTGCCTCCTCGGCAGCGGTGCTAAAATTATTAGGCGATGTTTTGTGAATTAAAATTAGGGGTTTGGAGGACCCGTCATCCTAGCTCGCAAAACGTGTCTATCAGATAAAATTTATAATCGAAACTCGAAAAGTGAGTCCCGCGTCGAACATGAAGAGGCGAACGTTTGGTTTTAAAAAATCCACGTTTCTCTTTTTTTGGTATTTTTATCAAGCAAGAGATTAGGTTGATGAAAACTTTATCTACTTGCAAAAAATATAACATAAAGAGAGAGAGAATCACATATATTTTTGAATCCAGTGTTTTCTACAACTAAGAAAGCAAGAAAAACTACACTAGAAATCAGTAAAGATAGATGGAGATGAGAAAATCCCTCTCGGCAGTCGCTCAGACGACTCGCTCTGACATCACCTAGAGGAAGGTGATGAGGAGCGAGACGAACGAGGATGGAGTCGGAGGACGGATGGTGGGATAGGACAGCGTCGCAGTGAGGTTCTTCCCGAAGGGCAATGAGAGGACGGCTATGGGATGCTTCACAAATGGGGATGAGGGGAGGGAAAACTGTGGTTTTCTACTCTAGAGGAGCATCCCGGGCTTCGGACAAGCTCTCTCTAGAGCCTTGGAGGTAGTGAGAGGAATAAAGGAAGAGATGGTTTGGAGTGGTGGTGGGTAGGTCCTTTTATAGTGGAGGAAGAACAAATTAGCATCTGGGTCATTATTGACATCCGTAAATGTTGCTACAGATCCACGCTTTCTATCGCTAAAGATCTGCACCTTCAATTCATTTGTTGGCGTGCACGGGCCATTAGTGACAGCTGCAAGTGTCACTAAAGGCCTGCATGACTGTCACTAAAGATCGTGCCCCCCGCTACTCACGCCCTGCTAGCGCTGTGCTCGCGCGCCTATCACGCACCGTGTTGTGCGAATGCATGCGCTGGTGCTTGCGCTGCACTCCTGCTATGCACGCACAATGCGAGTGGCTGTGCACGCACATCCAAGTGTATGCTTTGTTGGGCGCTAGCTTAATTGAGGAATTGGGGGGGCTGCGGGGATTCGAACCCGTGCCCCTCCTTTAGGAGTGCCTCTCTCCACCACTTTTCTATGGCGTGAGATGGTAGTGTGGAGGATCCTCTGAAGAGCGGCGTGGATGGCTTCCCAGCCATTAGATCAAGATCTAACGGCTGAGAATTGATGATGCAGATGAAGAGGAGCCAGTGCTAGGACTGCTAACCGGTGTTGGGCAGCCTGGATGGCGCCACGTGGCGCCATCTGGCCCTCCATCTTCTTTCTGTTGCAGTGGGTGCCACAGTGCTCAGATCGAGATGATTTCAACGTTGTCGAATTGCGATAATCGCTCCGGATCCATCTATATGGTTGGATTTTCCATCTGAAACCCATATGAATGTCGCATTACCCCATGGCCATTGATCTACCTCGGACTTCGTGTGATGCTACAGGACTCCGATCTAGACGATTTCGGAGGTGTTAGACTCCAATCATCATCTTGATCAAATCCATACAGTTCGATCGTCCATTCGAGGCCCTAAAATAAATCATCTTCTCTCCTGACCATAAAAAGGACGTAATTAACCTAAAATATATACTACTCTAAATACAGAATGATACATGCTATATAATATTTATAACATGAAATGCAAATCAAAGCCTAAGAACATGCATGATTAGGTATTTTAACCTAAATAGATGTGTCTATATCACTACTTGATTATACCTAGAGTATCCATCTAGAGAACTACTTGATTATACCCAGAGTACCCATCTAGAAAACAAAAATAACTCCATCTAGCTAATCTTTCTGAAATTTGGTCAATGAAGAGCAATGGAAAGTGGTCCATCTTAGTAGTCGAATTAATTTTTCGATAATCGATGCAGACCCGCTGATCGCACATGTTTCGCAAATTAAAATCAGGGTTCGAAGGACCCGTCATCGTAGCCCGCAAAACGCATCTATCAGATAAAATTTATACCGAACTCCAAAAGAGTCCCAGATCGAGCACAGCGAGGCGATGTTTACTTTAATTGAAAATCGTGCTTCATTTTGTTTGTTTTTGGTATTTTAAGGTTTTGTTAATTTTTTTGTATTTTTGAAAGAAGATAAGCAGAATAAATCATAAGATAGAGATGGAACAAATATGATATATATCACTCCAATGTCAATTACAATAAACTGTGAAAGCATAAAAAGAGAGGGAGGTGAGAAGAAATCTCCCGATCGATTGTTCGGCGAGACGGTGCCTGGCGAAAGCTCGGACGAAGGAGGTGAGAAGCGGGACGACGGAGGTGAGATGCAAGAGGACGTTGGGTAGAGGAACACAGCGTGGCTCCGGAATGGAGGTAAGAAGGCAGAGATGATCTGCTAACAATGGTGGGAGGATGGCTCCAAGGTGACCTATGAACGGGGATGGAAAGATGGATGAATATTTAGTGAGGCAGAGGTTTACTACACTAATAGGAGCCTTGGGAGCTTGAGAGCAAGCTCTAATAGAGCGTTGGTAGGCTTGCTAAAGCTTAAGAGTATGTGAGAGTAGAGTAGGTAGAGATTGCTTGGAAGGGAGGGGTGTAGGTCCTTTTATAGTGGAGGAGAAGAGGCAAAAATAGGTATGAGATCATTAGTGACCTTCAGGCCGTCGCCGGAAGTGTTGCTATAGGTAACTAATGCCCGCTCACGCCCACAGTTGGCTTTGCTGGCGCGCAAAGAATTAGCAACAGTGTAAGCATCGTTGTAGGTTTAGCTCATGAATCGCTGTAGGCTGGCGCCAATCGAGCACGCGCCCACGTTGCTGCTGCGCTGGCGCTACACTGTGCGCATGCGTGCCTCCACACGCGCGCACGTGCACCCGCACTGCTGCATGTGTGCGGTGGCGCGTGCATGCGCATGGGCAGCCTAGGCTGCACCACGTGGCGCAATCTAGGTCGTCCATCTTCTTTTCGTTGTAGGGGTTGCTATAAAGGTCGGATTGAGTCGATTTTCACGCAGTTGGGCTGCGATCGTTGACCTGAATCCATCCGCGTGGATAGATTGGTCATTTGAAGCTCCAAATTATGTCACCTGGTCCATTGGCTGTTGATCTTCCTCAGACTGCTTTTGGTGCTACGAGACCCGATCGAGGTGATTTCGGAGGCGTTGGACTCCAATCATCGTCTTGATCAAATCCCTACAGTCGGATCGTCAATCCGAGGCTCGGAAATAAGTATCCTTCTCTCTTGACCACAAAAAAGATGCAATTAACCTAAATTATATACAATTACTCTAAATGCATAATGATGCATACTATGCAATATTTATAACATGAAATGCAAATCTAAGCCTAGAAACATGTATGAATAACCATTTTACCCTCAATAAATGTGTTTACATCATAAACTCATACCTATCTTTTGTTAGTCCCTAGCAAAATTAAACTATATACTATATATAAAAGTAGAATTAGGATTAGATCGCTTAGGCCTAAGTCATTTATTAATAATATAAAATTTCAACTAAGGTTCTAAACTACAAAGACTCAACAGTACCTGGGTACCTGCCAAAATGCAGATCGCCCAAGTCCTCACTTTATTTGAAAAGGGAAGATACATTTTTTATTTTTCTTCTTTTCTATTTTTTTTTGTACTCTTGGAGTTTGAAAGTTCCGAGATAACTTTTTATGACTATCCGACCCACCAAAGACTCGAAAAGGACTCTAAGTGTTAAGCATCTTGTGAAAATGGTGAAAGACTCACTAGGCAACCGTTAAAACGGATTTCGAATTTCTACGACCCTAGGTGACCTTGCCTAGAGGTTTATCTTTTCGAACAGTAGCTTTCTCCCTACTTTTATTTATGGGGTCAACACGAGAGCAAACCTAGTGTATATCTCCCCGGTTTATTCTACTTCCCCGCTTCTTCCCTAAGTATTTTGGGAATTATTGTGCATTTTTGTGAGCTAGGTTCTGGACAATCGGTCAATGGACTGTTACCCACGGCAACTTACCAGCCACACTCATGCGATGAAGTGTGGTTTTGTTTATTTTTTTATTTTTTTCACCTTTTTCTTTTATTTTTCTTTTTTTCTCTTTTTTTATTTTTTTATTTTTTTTAAGTAGGTGGCTTCTCTGATCTAACATTTACCTAGAGGCAGTACAACGAAAATGGTCTTGTGACTAGGTTCTGGACAACCTACCGATGAGCTGCTACTACCGATAACTTGTCAGCCATACCACCCTATATTGTTCATTAGCTACCCAATTTTCGAAGAAACCACCGAAAAGTAAGTCAATGCAAAAAAAAAGTGTGTAGATGCTTAGGCTTAAAGTTCTCCCAAATCAGAGGGCGGGTTGATAAGTTGCATACTTATCATCCCAATTTATTTACCAACTTAAAATGAATTTTAAGTGGTGGGGACTCGAGACTAAGTCCACATTCAAGTGGACACCCGAGCTAATTAAGTCCAAAGACCTAAAGAGTCTAAGTGTTTAGGTCCTCTCATATCATTTCTTAAAGTTAATGACTTCTAAATGCCTAAGTTCTCTTCTCCTAATTCTTCCTTTTTTTTATCTTTTTGACTTTTCATTTTTTTTAAAGAATCAAATAACAAGCAATTACTGTTACAGCTGACAAAAAGGTTATAAAATATGTCCACCCCCTATGCTTACCTATTGCGATGTCCTCATTATGAAAAATGAAAGCATGCAGGAGAGTAGAAGTGGAAGAATAGCACTTGGTTTCCGAGAGGCTCTGGTCAATTTGGAACAGTCTTTACATGTGCTGAGTTTAGTGCCTTCAGCTAAGCGAGGTCCTTAATCAAAAATAACTAAACATTGAGGCCACAACAACACAGTTTCTGGGCCCCCAGGTATGGGTCCCGAAGAGTAAAAATGGGTTTGCCAAAGAGATGAATAATGAAAGTGGTAAGTTGGTGGTGCACGGAGAACCCAAATGGTCTCCAATAGGAGTTTTGTTGATTTATTACAGAAGTGTGGTTGGGTATAGAATTTGTACAATGGTTGGGTGAAAAAGGACGATGAGGGTTTTGTGATGTGCTGGGGATTTGTGGGTACTCTAGAATACCTAATGTTTGAAGAGTTCTTCCTTAATGTTCAATTTCATCCTCACACTTTGGGTTCTTAAGCCACCCATCCTGATCCTCAGAATTCCCACCCACAAGTTGGACCTCAAACTCTAAGCATTCAGGATAAGGATGTTATTGGGTTTTATCTTGATCATGTGAATCATCCAACAAATTTTTGATTTCATGTATATCTTCCTCATCCCACGTTTCTACAATTGATCGCATTTTTGTTGTCCTCAATTATTTTCGCAACTGTGTGATCTTCTTCCCGAGTTTAGGTTGAGTTGGCCATTAAAAGGTTGTCTAAGGTATGTATGGCCATTACTTTCTCTATTCTACCAAGCTCCTCCATCGAACCACACTTAATTTTATTCTTATTTGAGATATCGAAAATATTGAATCAATTTGTCTTATCCCCTGAGGCCATTTCTATATTTCTCGATTCACAATCAATCCTTGCCTTGGCAGTAGTCAAGAAAGGTCTTCCCAAAATAATCGAGGTGTGGTTGAGCTATTTTGGGGTTTCCATGTCCAGGACCATGAAATCGGCAAGGTAATGCAAATCATTAACCTTGACTAAAACATCATCCAAAATACCCCTTGGTTTTATAATGGATCTATCGACTAACTGTAAGGTTATGTCAGTGTGCTTTAGGTAGCCTAGACCCAAATCCAAGTGCAGTGAGGTGAGGATCACATTAATGGAAGCACCCAAGTCGAGGTAGCCTGGTAGATAGCATGAGCTTGAGCATGCGACTTCCCATCATTACCAAACCCTTGAGGCCCAGTGCCTCGGTTCTATACATTCCTTGGGTTTGGTACAGATTGTGATGGTAGAGATCCGGGTTGTCGGTTGTTTGTACCAAGTCTGGATTGCAAGGTGTCCAGCGAAGTTTTCATCTGTTGCATGAGCTAGAGCATTGACTCGTTGCATTTCTACCATTTTCAGGTTCAAGTCAGCTTGCTCAGCAGGTTGTTGAGCATTCCACATGGGCTAATTAACCTAATTTAAGGGCAACTGAGTATATACATGACCCTGACTCATTGGTTTTTGCGATACATAGTTGTTGGGTTGATATTGGGTCCGCTGCCCCCGATCTTTCCAAGAGAAGTTAGGATGATTTTTCCAACCAGAATTGTAGGAATTTGAATAAGGGTTGGACCTAACATTCTCTTGCACAGCATGAACATCCTCATAAGATGAGGATGAAGAAGGATCAGAAAGACTGGGATCAAAGGCCCCAGTTTGAACCCATAAGGTTCCGAGAAGAGTTGGCTCGAAGGTCGAGCCAGCTCCAGTTGGTTCACAAACTCCTGTCCCTTAGGAGCTTGCGAAGAATGGAATCCCGATCCTTGGGATTGAGTGGATCTAGAAAAATTAGAGTTTCCGGACATCCACACTTCCATTCGTTTAGCAACCAGATCCATCTTATCTAATCTATTGCAGATCAATTCCATATCAGATGTATGAGAATCTTGGACCTCATTAGCATTTGATCTAATTTGTTGAGATCGATCGAAGGTTTCCATGGAAGCGTGGTTTAAAGAATTTTCGCTCAGTTCCTCAAACAAATCATACACGCTATCTACGTCCTTGTTGAGGAAATTGCCTCCGCAAGAAGCATCCACATGATTATGGAGTTGATCATTCAACCCGTGATAAAAAATCTGTACAAGTTCTCATTTAGGCATCTCGTGATATAGACACTTCCGCACCAGATCTTGGAATCTCTCCCAGGCCTCATGAAACGGTTCCTCCTGCTGGGCAAAAGTGGTAATTGCCCGTCGCAATGCATTGGTTTACCCAATTGGGAAGAATTTCTTCAGGAAGGTCGATTTTAAAGCTGTCCATGTAGCAATCGATCTTCCAATGGTACGATACCAATGTGCAGCCTTGTCCCTGAGTGAATGGGGGAAAAGCCTCATGAGCATCTGTTCTTCATCCACATTCCGCGATTTGGTGATCTAAACTAGAATGATCAGGTCTTTCAAATGTTGGAATGGGTCCTTTGAGCCAAGCCCGTGAAAGTGTTTAATTAGACTCAAAACATGAGACTTGATCTCAACATCTCTGGCAATCCTCATAATTTGAAGGATCATAAAAATCCTTCAAGGGCCGAGCGCCCTGACCATTCATCCATTGGAACCATTGCTGCATCTACTGCGATTCTTCCAACTGCCTCTAAATCAGCTCCTGCTAGTTCAAGGGCAGGGGAGGTGGTTGTTGATCAGCCATGGGATTTGCTTGGCTAAAGCTCAACCTCTACCTCCGGGAATGGTCTAAAGATCCTTCCAATCGAGGGTTCAATGACCTCCTTCCAAGCATACACTGGAAGGAAGTCAGAAGGACAGGGAAGAGAAGGGACTCTGCAGCACAAAAAATACAAGCCTATCCTTATGTTGGGTAGCCTAAAGGTCTACAGACTCTCAGGATCTGTCCTAAGATTATGGACGATTTACTCTACTTATGTCCAGGCAATCCAACCAGTTAGGAGGGACTGGAGAGAAGGTTCTTCCTTTGGCTTACGCCTCTGGTTTCTAGTGTACCCCCCAGCCGCGATCGTTTGACGTTGCTCCCCTAGCTAGACATCAGATTGACTAGTATAAGTAGGTTAATCGTGAATAATCTCAGTCTGGATCGCGTAGAGCGAATCAGTCCTTAAGGCTAACGTCTACTCAATTTTAGTTAGGCTTGGGACAATGGTGCTTCTGGAATGTGATGGACCCTTAATGGGCTGTGCCCTTAATGATTTGTTTGAAAATGTGTGAATGCGCACAACCAAGAGGTTTTCAAGCAAGATTATTAATGATGAAATGAGTTTTAGAGTTTGAATCTTGCATAATAGCTTTAAGGATTCAAATATTAGGTGTTTTCAACCAAGTTTTGTGAGGCAAACCAAGTTTGTTTCTAAAAGCACGTGTTCAAGTATTTTCCTTTAGAAATCAAGAAAAATATGGAGTGCCTGGCTTGACATGATTATTGAATCCTATGGGACAGCTACAAAATGAACCTCTTTTAGATTAGGTGGTGC
Organism: Thalassia testudinum; assembly: GCA_037157565.1. Lineage (NCBI taxonomy): Eukaryota > Viridiplantae > Streptophyta > Magnoliopsida > Alismatales > Hydrocharitaceae > Thalassia > Thalassia testudinum. The sequence continues at coordinate 5,513,539 of JAZHRO010000035.1, read as the reverse complement.
GGCCTAAAGAATTCAATCAATCGGCTCAAATGCACCACCGATTAAGGCACATAAAAAGGTGATTAACCTAATATGATTTCTACTCTTTTATGTGTTGAATTCATGTACCGGGTCCATAATTCGGAATCCTGGTCAAGTAAATGAAAATCAAGTCACGTTATGTGCCTTTGATGTGGGTGTATAAAGTGTGTAAATTGATTCGTCCCACAGAAAAGATCTTTTTTTTTTTTATAAGATGTAGGTGAGATGGGTGAAGGTGGCAAATAAGATAAACAAAGTCTATCCTAGGGTTTATGAAAACACCTAAGTACATTTAGGTCTTGATTATGATTGTGGCGAAATGGACTAATGGGGGGGAATGTGGGAGACACTTACAAAACACTCTACCCGCACTTTACTCCGGTCTACCGTACTTGGATCTCCACGCTAGGGCACCTGCAAGACAGTAGATCAAAGACAAGCGGGGTTAGTGTTATGTAAATGCAAAGAAGTGCAGAAAACAATAAAGTAAATTCCGTTGCCTCTCAGGCAAAGGCGCCAAAATGATCGCACGTGTTTCGCGAATTAAAATCAGGGTTCGGAGCACCCATTGTCGTAGCTCGCAAAACGCGTCTGTCAGATAAAATTTATACTGAAACTCTAAGGGAGTCCTAGATCGAACACAGGGAGGCAACGTTTACTTTAATTGAAAATCGTACTTCGTTTTGTTTGTTTTTTGTATTTTAGGGTTTTGTTATTTTTTTTGTATTTTTGAAAGAAAACAAGTAGAATAAATCACAAGATAGAGATGGAACAAATATGATATATATATCACTCCAATGTCAATTACAATAAACGATGAAAGTATAAAAAGAGAGGAAGGTGAGAAGAAATCTCCCGAATCGACTGTTTGGTGAGATGATGGCGCCTGGCGGAAGCTCGAACGAAAGAGGTGAGGAGCGGGACGACGGAGGTGAGATGCAGGAGAACGTCGGGTAGAGGAAAGCTTTGGCATGGCTCCGGAATGGAGGTGAGAAGGCGAAGATGATCTGCTACCAGAATGGAGGTGGAAGGACAGCTCCAAGGCGACCTATGAATGGGGATGAGAAGATGGATGAATATTTTGTGAGGTAGAAGTTTGCTACACTAACAGGAGCCTTGGGAGCTTAAGAGCAAGCTCTAACATAGCGTTGGTAGGCTTGCTAAATCTTGGGAATAGGTGGGAGTAGAATAGGTAAAGATGGCTTGGAAGGGATGGGGTGTAGGTCCTTTTATAGTGGAGGAGAAGAGGCAAAAATAGGTATGGGACCATTAGTGACCTCCAGGCCGTCGCTGGAAGTATCGCTGTAGGCAGCTCATGCCCGCTCACGCCCACAGCTGGCTTTGCTGGCGCGCTAAGAGTTAGCGACGACTGTAAGCGTCGCTGTAGGTCCATCTCATGCATCGCTGTAGGCTAGCACCAACCGAGCACGCACCCACGCTACTGCTGCACTAGACTAGCGTGCGCTCACGCGCTAGTGCTGCGCTGTGTGCATGCGTGCCTCTGCGCACGCACGCACTACCGCGCACTTGTGGTGGCGCGTGCGTGCACATGGGCGGCCTGGGTTGCGCCACGTGGCGCAATCTGGGCCGCCCATCTTTTCGTTGTAAGGACTGCTACAGAGGTCGAATTGAGTCGATTTTCATACCGTTGGGCTACGATCGTCGACCCGAATCCATCCGCATAGTCGGATTGGTCATTTGAAGCTCTAAATTATGTCACTTAGTCCCTTGGCCATTGATCTTCCTCGAACTACATATGGTGCTACGAGACTCCGATCAAGGCAATTTCGGAGGCGTTGGACTCCGATCGTCTTCTTGATCAGATCCGTACGGTTGGATCGTCAATCTAATGCTTCGAAATAAATACCCTTCTCTCCTGACCACAAAAGGGACATAATTAACCTAAATTATATACAACTACTCTAAATGCATAATGATGCATGCTAAGCAATATTTATAATATGAAATGCAAATCTAAGCCTAAGAACATGCATGAATAGGCATTTTACCCTCAAAATTGTGTTTACATCACCCACCAAGAAGTCGCAACGCAAGTTGGGATGGATTCACCTTGTTTTGTTTTGATCACGGTCAGTCTAGCCTTTTTAGGAACAATCTGTATCAGGCTCACCCACTGGCTATCTGAAATAGGGTATATGATATCAGCGTCTAGCCATTTGATCATTTCCTTTTTTACAACCTCCATCATATTTGGATTTAATCTTTGTTGAGGTTGTCGCGTCGATTTCGCCCCCTCATCTGTATATATATGATGAGTGCAGTAGGATGGGCGAATACCACACAAATCAAAGATACTCCACCTAATAGCAACCCTATGATCTTGGAGCACAGTAATCAATTTAAGTTCTTGTTCATGGGTTAAGCGAGAGCTGATAATAACAGGGAAAGTCTGATGCTTACCCAAGAATACATACTTAAGAGAACCAGGTACGGGCTTCAATTCGAGCACAGGTGGAGGAGATGTAAAATCAGTAGTAGAATGAGGGAAGGAAAGGGAAGGATCAAGGAGGTATACCTAATTATCATTATGCTCAGAGTCATTAGACTCAACTACTGCAGGAAGGGTAGTAGTGGTTGCAGCAACAAGATGATCATGTAATGCTGGAGAGGGTAACAATGGATCATAAATCTCATCAGGATACCTCTCATATGGATTGAGTCTGTCCGTACCAACCATACTGGTCTGCAAATGCAGTAGTGAGCCAGAACCATAAAGTCCTCCAGACGTACCAGGATATACCAAGTCTGGGGTACTGGAATTAGAAACACACCCCAAGCAATCAGCTGAAGGGAAAGGTGAAATATGCAAAGCAATAGTCTCAGTCCCTAGGTAGGAATAAGTCGACCTCGATGTCAATGAGGATGAATAAGACATCGGGTCACTGCATAGAAGCCTAATGTTGCCACAATACTCCTAATTATCATCCTCATACTCGTCCTCGATTAGATCACAATCAAAATTTTTGGATGACCTAAATATATCCGATCTTAATCTCTCATTCCCTAAGGCAATTTCCGTGCATCCGGATGCACAATCGATGTTTGCACGAGCGGTCGCCAAAAATGGGCGACCTAGAATAATAGGTGCATTGCGGAGATCAGCAGGAACCTCCATATCAAGAATAGAGAAATCTGCTGGAAAACAGAATCCATAGACTTTCACAATGACATTCTCAATAACCCCTCTCGGTACCTTCACCAACCGGTCTGCCAACTGAAAAGTAACCGAGGTAGGTTCAACTCCCCAAATCTAAATCAATCATAAACAGCAGTGGGAGTCAAATTAATTGAGGAACCCAAATCAAGAAGGGCTCTGTCAAATGGTGAGTCTTGCAAGAAGCAAGAGATCAAAGGTGTACCAGGGTCCTTTTTAGGCAATAGATTACTTAGTTTTACTGCACTAGCTTGCTGAGACAAAACTTCCTTGGGTTTTGTTCCCTTCTTCTGCCGTCGCCTCGAGGTACAATAGTCCTTGAATAACCTAGCAATAGCAGGAATGTGATCTATAGTATCGAGAAGAGGAACCTGAATATGTACTTCTTTGAACATAGCCACAAGGTCCTCATGATTCTTAACTCCTTTTTTCTACCTCAATGAATCTCTAATGACAGCTCCAGGAAAAGAGAGAGGAATCTCAGGGTCTTCAGTCATTGGCCTTTTTCCTTTGTCTTCCTTAGGTGGTTCCCTATCAGAATAAGAGTAGAAGGAAGAACCATCCTGAGGAAGAGGTCACAATAAATCATGATCCGCCTGCATATATGGTGGATCTTTTGTGGTAGTTCCACTTAATGTAACAGCTTTTGCATCGGCAAACTGATCATGAGGTAGGGGAGGAGTGGAAGGAACATTCTGGGTAGGATTAGGTAACAAACCAGGCTGATTATATCTAGGTGGTACGAGAGGTGCCTGAAGTATCGCATGTGCCTAACCCTGTGGTGTAGGATACCTAGGTGGAAGACCTAGGTTCTGCACACTCCTAGGGTTTGGGACAGTTGGGAGGGCAAGGCTCCCTGCATCCTAGTCTCTTGTAGTATCTGAAACTGATTCTCATGTATTTTCTGAACTTAGTTTGTTAATTGCATGACTCTTTGGCATTAATCGAATTTCTTTTCTTAACTCTTCCAACGCATCAGATTACAAAGGAGGGTCAGGTGCAATATCACGAACAGTCTAATATATGGACCGAGACTGTTGTTGATATGGAACTTGCTGCTGTCTAGGAAATGAAGGTGTAGAGTTCTCATACTGTTTGGGCTGGTGCTGAGGAGCAAAAGTAGGTCTTTATTGATTTCCACCCCAGGAGAAATTAGGATGCTGGCACCAACCAAGGTTGTACGTCTCCAAGTATGGGTTGTTACGCCCATAACCATGAAGTGCATTGACATCCTCGTAGGGCGAAGATGCCTGAGACGACATATCATATGAGTCAAGGCTCATATCATCTCTATAAAAGTTCACCTGGTCAACAGACACCAACTAAAGACTGTTCATAGGCTTCCTATAGGAAGGAGCCCATGAAGAAGCAGCAGAAGAGTAGACAGATGCATCCCAAGTAAGAAGATGAGGTCTAGTAAGAGGTACTCTGGATGAAGCAGTAGATGGAATAGATGTTGGCACAGAAGATGCGACCCTGGATCTCATTGCATAAGACTGACTAAGCTCATCAACCTTCTTATGCAGTAGATCCATACTATCCAGCTTTTTCATAATAATGTCCATATCAGCCTAGGTTGACTCGACCTGGGCCTCATGGACCGATACGTGCTGCTGGTAGGGTGTGAGAATTGGCTCATTGATGCGGCATTGAAAGAGTTTTCTGCCAAGGACTCAAATAACTCGAAAGCTCCTGCCTCGTCCTTGGCAAGGAAGTTCCCACCACTAGACGCATCGACCAAACGTCGATGTGTCACATCCAGCCCATGATAGAACACCTAGGCAAGGTGCCAACGAGGCACCCCTTGGTAACGACACTTCCTCAGAAGATCATGAAAACGCTCGCAGGCCTCATGCAACTTCTCACCCGACTGCTGGGTGAAAGTTGTGATGGATCGCTTCATCGCATTAGTGCAACCAATAGGGAAGAACTTTTGGAGAAACTCCCTACGCAGTTCCTCCCAGGTGTAGATCAGTTTCCCTATGGTCTTGAACCAATAGGAAGCTTTATCCCTCAAAGAAAAAGGGAAAAGCTTCATAAGAACAATCCCAATGGCTACATTTCTGGGTCAGATTGTCTCAGCAATCCGACTCAAATCCTCCAGGTGCTGGAATGGATCCTCATTCGAGTTACCATAAAAGTAAGTCTGAATTAGACTTATCACATTAGGTTTTAACTCGAATGCGTCACCATTTGCAGGCATCCGAACTTGAGGTAACACGTTACGTGTTGTCGGATCATAATGGTCTCACAGTTGTTCTCCACACGAAGGGTTCTATGTCCTATCTAAGGTGTTGAGGATGGCCTCGAACCTCACAATGTTCTGTTGATTTTGCATAGCCAATCTTGCCTCAACCTTGGCCATCAATTGGGCCTCATTCCCCTCAAGGGGAGGAAGAGGAGGATCTTGCTCAGCCATTGTAGTTGAGGAAGAAGGAAGCGAAGTGGAAGTAGGTGAGAGGTGTCTCCGACATACGGTAGATAGCCGCCTTCGAGGAGGCTCCCAAGGACCAACTAGGATGGGTCTTAGCAACCTTCTACCGTGCATAAACCAGCACAAGGGCTGGTTAAGAGTCCTAGGCTAGGATGTAAAGTGCAAGAAGGAGTTAAGTGACTACTCAATCCTTCTTAATCAGTTATTAGCCTAGTGTTTAAGGTTTGGTTGGAGGCACTAGGACAAAAAGTAAACCCTAAGGTGGAAGCCTAAGATGTATGCTTTTAAGTTTTAAGGCCTGCAGACCCTGTTCTTATATAAAACTATTCTCCAGATCAGTACAGAAGTCCAAACAGTATGAAAATTGGTATGCAACTTCCTTTTACAAATATCTTTACAGAGAATATTTTTCTAAGATTTTATAATATCCAAAAAAATAGTTATGATTTTTATATCCACAGGGGGCCAGACAGTCCGATCAGACCCTCTGGTTTATTTCATATCAAAATCGTATCGTAACTACTCCAAATATTTTGAAAATTTTATTGATCAAACTAGATTTTAGTGGTTTTCAAATGACACAAATTTCAACTTAATCAGATCTGTGTAAAGGTCGAAATAATTCTCCAAAGTTAGGATAGACTGGAAAAAAATTGATTCTGACCTCGGTGTTTATGAATTTTTAAAAATTCCACGGATAGAATTTTCTTATAAAAATGGTGACGTTTGAAAAATAATTTAATTTTTCAATTATGGTCCGAATTTCAAGAATTTTGGAGGTCCATATTTTCGGCAACCGAATTTTAAAAATACGTTTCAAGTCATAGCCAAATTACTAAATATAGAATCAAGGGTATTTAAGGATAAAATGCTATTAATAATCACCGTTGATAAAAAATATCAAAATATATGATCAACAAACTTAAATTCAAATTTTTAAATTTATTTTTTTATTTTTGATATTTTTAAGTTTTTTTTTATAACTAACTAAAACAAACTTTCAAATAAAAGTAATCCTAACATATCCTAACAACAAATCCAAACAGAATAGATTCTTTTTCTTTTTCAAAACCTAATACTAACTAAAACAAATTTAAACAGAATGTGTGCACTTTTTTTGTATTTGACTACGGATTGACACATGCGAAGATCTTTCCCTGCTTCGAACCTGCACACACAGAAGAGACAAAACAACTAATGAGATATCAATTTCTAAATCGTCATGTCTCCCCGGTAACGGCGCCAATTTGTTCGATGCGTAAATTGTGTTTTAAAAGATAATTTCGTCGTAATATAGCACGAAACACGTCGACAAATAAAATATAATGAAACTTGGTAAGTCCTGGTCGAACTCAAGGAGATGAAAAATACGAAATTGAAATCGATAAACTAGACTCGACTCCTACATGCGTAATCCAATCTCCAACTCACGAATATTAATATCACCCGTTCTCTTATTTTCGCGGATAATAAGTGTACTCGTTAAGGAGATATAAAATGTAAATATGTGCATCTTTTTTTCCACGATTTCTGTTATATTAGTACTGTTGAGTGAGTTCCAAAAAAATGTGCGAGTCGTTAATATGGATCGATAAGGCCATACGATTTTTTTTTTTCGATTTTTGTTTTGCAAAATTTTTTTGGTATTTTTGATTTTTGGATATAAAGATCTACTCAAACTAGATACTAAATAGAAATAGCATGAGATATTTGAAGCACATCAACTTTATAGATATCATATAATGATTCCACATCTAGTTAAATAAAAGAAAATACTAGAACCATTAAAACTAAATATACTAGAAATAAAACTAATGAGAAAAATTATATCTATAGAAAGAGGATACTAAGGAGTAATCCTTGATTGCCTTCAGAATGCGTGATGGAGCAGTTGACCTTGGTGGATGATGGAGGAGGGAGACGGAGTGGAGGCCGGAGATGATGGAGAGCCGAAGAGAGGAGAGGAGGAAGAGGACGGATGAGAGAGGGAGGATTCCGTGGCCTTTTTTTCTTCTCTTGATTTTTTTTGGTGGAGAGGATTAAATAATTGAGGGAGAGGGGTAGGACGTGGGGAAGGACATGTGATTTTTTTGTTGGAGGAAATCCCATGTAGGGAGTACGGTCGGGGAAGGGATAAATTGGATGGATTTTTTAATTAGAGGGGGAGAGGATAAATCAAGAAGCGGAGGGGATAGAGTTCGGATGTAGGAAATTGTTGAACGTGGGATTTTGGGGGGTTTTGTTGCATGGATTGGTTTGGAGGGGTTACATGTTGATGTGGCTGGGGATTGTGCGAAGGGGATATGGCTGTGGATGGCTGGGCTGACGTGGATATTTTGCATGGTGTTTGAGTTTGGTAGGGGATAAGGGAATAGAATTACGTTGCATGTGATTTCGGTAAGTGTATGGGATTGAGATTGGGAGAACGGTGGGAGTCAGGAAGAGGTGGGGTTAAGAGGAAAATTGGGACTAGGAAAGGAAAATTGGTTTGGATTAGGGTAAATCTATTTGGTGGTGGATAAGTTAATAGGTTTATTCCTCCTCTCTTACTCCTTTAATTTTTTCTTCTATTCTTTGACTTCTTGGATCTTTTCTTCTCATTTCCTCCATCTTATTTCTTGGTCTCTTTTTTTTTTCTTGAGTTATTATTCCCGTATAGACCTCCGATCACAAGATAAGACATTATATCATAATTAGGTCCATAAAATACATTATTTATTAATAAGCAACTAAATATGATGCAAATGCAAACTATGCATGAAATAAATGCAATACTCATAACTATGTTAAAAATCTATCCTAATCTAGGCATTTTAGAACCTATGATTGCTGCACAATTAATCTTCATAATGGTAATTAACGTCAAAGATCATGCCCTCTCCAAGCTCCAGGTCATATGGGGGTATGCGTGAAAGTAGAAGTTCTGCGGGGAAGTCATTGAAATCCTCGTCCGAAATCACTTCATCCTCATCAGTATTCATCTCCAATTCCTTGGAAGCTGACTCAGTTTCCAAGTCAAGCCATCCATTAGATTGACTAGAATATAAGTGAGTCCTCGGTTCATTCTACTCAGTGTTTCACCCTCATATGTAGTGGGTTCCTGATTAATTCCTACCTCAGATAGCACATCCATTTCTTCAGGCAAAGCATCCATAGCTATTTCCGATCTTTGGATATCAGAATCAGGGATAGAGAGTGCCATCTCAGAGTCTCCAATATCAGAATTAGGGATGTAGGTGAAAGAAGGATGCAAGTCAGATGGTGTTGGATCAAAAATAGATTCACCTTCCATGGGAAGTGGCCTAGATTGATCAGTAGTGTCACATGGAATGCTTGCCTCAAGATTCATATCCTCGAGTGGATCTCCTTCATCTCATCAAAGTTGTCCAACCCATGAGGTATCTCCCAAGATTCAAGGTGTCTAGATTGCGAATCGATCTTGAAGATACTAATCCTTTCATCATCATTTTCACAAATGGAGTTCTCAGACGAACCCATTCAGAATACTTCCTGCTCATGTCCCATATCCAAACTAGATCCTGAATCTATTTCAAGTATCTGCTCCAGAGAATCTCCTGTGTCACCTTTAGGCATGGTCATTTCAGGTCTTCGAGGTCCTCAAAGCTATTCTCCACTTGATATCGCAAAAGCAGTATTTCTTGACGTCCCTAATTTTGTCCAGTTAGCCTTGTCATCACTATACAGTAGTAGTTCTTCAAGGGTTCCAAGGGGTGAATCAGGTCTACCCATATTCCATGGGTAAGATCGAAGAGTATGAAATTTGTATCCAAGGGCCTAAGATCGGGTCCTTTGCGAAGCTGATTGGTACGGGTCATGATAACCAGAGTGAAGATATGAGTTAACCATTTCAGCAACCCGAGAAGGACCAGGAGAATTGAAAAGTCGTCTTCACCACCTTGGGTTTCGATCCCAAGGTTGTGCTGATTCAATGACACGAACTCCCAGATGAGCCATCGGGTCCAAATTCTCTGGATCTTGATCAAGTCTAGGTCTAGGGTTAGCCATCTCAGTTAAGAAGATAAAGGAAGAGGGGTGAGAAGGTGGTCCGGGCGAGGTGACTCGCCTCCTTGAGAGTGGCTCCCAAGGTCCAACCAGTCAAGGTCTAAGTGAACTCCTCCCTTGCATACACCAACCAACCCCTGGGTTGGTGCAGCCAAGCCAGAACAGGCTAAGACCCTATCAATCAGATGGTCCTTATGATCAGATGACCAAATTTTTCTTTAAGATTCAAATTCCTAAAGAGAAAATTTGTCGTACAACCGATTGAAAGTAGTACCAACCCCTAGAGCTAACCCAGCCAATCTGAATGAGAGAATTAAGGGGAAGGTTCTTCCCTCGGCTCACGCCTATGGTTCCTTTGTATCCCTGAGCTGCGATCGTTTGATTCTGCCCCACAGATTTAGTCAAGGTTTTGCTAAGGCAGTTGTGACGACCCAGTAGTATGACAAAAAATTCGAGTTTGTTTACGTGTTTTACAATTTTTTTTTTTAGCCCTTTTTCTTCAATTAGGATTTGTGGTGAGTGGCCGACAAGCTGACCAAACTCACTGGCTAGCCACTATATTTAATTTGGTTTAGGTTAGCCTAAATGTGTGATCTCTACAATTTTGACCCTAAAGGTGTAACCAAGGGGTCATGCAGTTCTAAGGTTTTAGCAGACCAACAAGAGTAAAACAAATGGAATCCAAATAATTTAAAATTCCTTTTTCAATTATCTTTTCGGAGAATAGCCTTTTGAAATTTTTAATATTCCAACCGAATAAATAGGAATTTTTAAATGTCAAGGGATCAGATCTGAAATTTTGACCCATGTTCGATTTTCCAATTTTAAACAGTATCAAACTCCAAAAATTCAGGAAAAATATGAAAATGAAAGCTAATTCGATCAGCTTTCAAACCCCACCATTTTTTGCCCAATCATATTTGCAAATTATTCAGAATTATTGTTGGAAATTCAAAAATTTTCAAATCTGGATCAATTTGACTCCCTTGAAATTTGCAAATTTTTAAAAATCACTTTGATTTTCTTCAAATGAAAGGCGTGTCATTTGAAAGATATTTTAAAATGAAGCTCTTGTCCAAATTTAAGAATTTTTCACTTAATATATTCTCGACAATAAAATTTTGAATTTACTATTTGAAATCAAGCTGAAATTTAGGGATGTGGTGGAAAGGGAAAGGTTTGAAATTGAAATTTAAAACCATCCCACCAAAATGATTTTTTTTTCAAATTTCCTTTTAACTTTTTCAATTTTTTTCTTTTGGAGTAAATTTTTTTTTCAAATTTTCTTTATGATATTTTTCAAACAAATTAATTCTAACCTAAGATTCAAAAGAAATCCTAATGTAACTACCTAATTTTCTTTTAAATTTTTCTTTCACGAAAATAAGCAGATTTTTTTTAAGAAAGCAAAATCTAACTAAGATGTACCTAGGGTTCATGAAAGGAAACCTAAGACTAAGAGAAGAGATGTGCACCTGATTTTAACCCGCACTCGATGTATGCACAGATCCCGTTCTTCCTATTTTTCTACACATCAAAGAGAGCAAGTAGATGCAGATTTATCACTATCGTTCTAAAGATCAGAAATCAAAAAATTATGTTGCCTCCCCAGCAACGATGCCATTTGTTCGATAGGATTTTTCCATTTTTGAATATGAAAATCATCATTATCTCGTATAATGCAAAATCCGATCAAAACAAAAATATTTGTAATAACAAGACAGTAAGCCCCGATCGAACTCAGAGAAGCATTTTGGAATTGCGAAATCTGATTCTGATCTCTCTCTCTACTTGCTTAAAAATGCATGCCAATTCATAATAATTTTTAGGTATTTATGCACGACATGTTGCTAAAGATGCAGAAATTAAAACAGACAACTTTAATCACAAGAAAATATGCCAAGGAAGCTTGTGGTGATTTTGCAACACACACATATATATAAGGATGATTTTTATTGAGTTCAGAATGGTTGCTACAAAGCAAAACTTGAGGAAAGCCTGTACAAGAAAGCTTAAAGCATAAAACTATCTAGCAGAAAACAAGTGCATATGTGGATCTACAGGAAGATTACACATGCATCATTGAGGGGGAAGAGAGAGCTAAACTACTAAGCAGAAAATAAAGTAGAGAAAAGTTATGAAAAACTACTACTTGTCTAGCAGAAAGAAAGGCATCGAAGGTGGTCTCCAATAGCCTTTGAGGTTGAGGTGGTAGGGAGAAGGAGGGTGGCCAATGGTGCTTAGGCCGACCCTTGGAGAGGGTAAGAGAGGGTGATCTTGAGTTGGCGTGGAGGTGGAGTGGTGATGAGGTCGTGGAGGTAGAGGTGAATGGAGGTGGAGCTATACTAAATGGAGCCAAGAATCAAGATGGGTGCAAATGGCCACCAATGGGATCTTTTTATAGACCCTTGTCAATCTCTCTAGAGAGGTGTAGAACTCTCTAGAGATAGCTCTATATGGCTGGCCAAGAGAGGTTGGAGATTGTTTTTAGATCCACAAAATGTGGATCTAAAAATTTGAATAACTCTTGGTTGCTATTTTTAGCAACCAAGGTAACACACTTGGATAAGAGTTCTAGAGAACTCATAGTGTATTTTCAACTAGGTGAAGGTGTGTGTGTATGCATGAACATGTGTGTGTGTGACTAAGTGGTTGAGTGGTCTAAGTTAGGCCCTAAGGGTTTGGTTTAGGTTAGATCATAGAATTAGGGTCGGAAACCCTAATTACTAAGGTAGATGCACAATTAAACTTGACACAAGTTTAATTAAATGAGTGCAAACCTAATTAAGAGTGAGCTTACTCAATTAGGTTAGGCTTAGGTCAATTAAACTCTTACTGAATACAATCAGACTTGTGTGGGTTGAGATTAGAGCTTAATTGGACTCTATGAGTCCAATTGGCTAGGTAATTGTAATTGACTATGATCCAAGTAAATTGGTCTTAGTGAAAACCTAATTAGGTTCTTAGGAAGGTCTAGGGGTAGCCAACTGGACTTGCTTGGGTTGATTTGAATCAATCAAATTCAGATCCAACCCTAATTAGGTTATGTTAAGACTTATTAGACTTAAATAGGTAGGGATGGATCAATTGGATCCCGGGTAGACCCAATTGGATTTAGGTGCACCTAATCAAGTAAGAATGCACCCAATTGGATGTAGGTTAGGTAATTGGGTTTGGGTTGAGTCCAATTAGACTAGTCTGAGCCTAATCAGATTAGGATTAGCCTAATCAGGTTCATCTGAACCTCATTAGAACAAGACTGACCCAATTACCTCCAATTGAGCTAATTGGGATATCAAGGGATCTAAATGGGATTCTACGGTGGAAATTGGATTCGGGATGAGGATTGAGTATAGGGATAGTGGATAGTGGGAATCTGGATAGTGTTATCCACGTTTTAGCTAAAGTGGGGAAATTGAGGTTTAAGGGTAAGGGTATCCCAAAAGGGGGATAAGAGTTGAGATAATATGGATAAGAACATGAATAGCACTATCCATATTTTAATTTTTCAACTAAATTAGCCTAATAGGGAGGTGGCATAGGGATAGAGACATGGATAGTATTATCCTGGAGACTGAGGATAAGGATAAGGTTGTCCTAATACTAGGGATAAGTGCAAGGATGTCCTAACGTTCTCCATAATTTAATCTAAGCATTAATTTCTACTTAGAAGAATAGCATATCTCAATCCTACATTATTTCTTCTACTATTTATTCCTAAGTTTCTGCTCCAGCTCTGCTACAGCTCCAGCTTCTCTTTATTCTTGAGATCCATCTTCAAATCCAACTTCAAATCCAGCTTCTAATCTAGCTTCAAGTCTTCTTATTACCTACAATTCACACAATGCACTTAATCAGCACATTATAACATTTATGCATAGCTAAAATAAAGCAAAAAAGATGCAAAGTATACTCATGTATTGTAACGAACGTGTGCCCCAGACGTCTTTTAAGACGTCTGGGAGGTGGTCCAGACGTCTGACCAGACGTCTGGAAATCCGTTATTTTCGACACGCGCGAGCCGTCTGCGCGCCTGAGCGCGCAGACCGCATATTCGCCTTTCCTTCCTCCTGCGGCTGCAGATTCCCCTGCCGCGAATCCTTCTCTCTCCTCTCCGTGCGGCCTTGAAAGGGCACGCCTCCCCTCACTCCGTCACCACCGTCTCCTTTCTCTTCTCCTTCAGCCAGAGCGCGAGAGTGAGCGCGAGGGCGGCAGTGGCGACCGCAGTGAGCGCGGAGGAGGTGCTGCGTGCGAGAGCGGCGCTCTGCCATGCGGGCAAGCTCGTAGGGGCTGCTAGGGCCGGCCGGCGGAGGGCGCAGGGGGCGCGGAGCGACGCGGAGGGGGGACTGCTGTGGTCTGACCAACAGGCGCGCGAGGTGCGACGCGGGCGGCGTCGCGAGCGAAAGCCGGGTGGTGCCCTGTTCTGGAAAAAATTTCCAGAATCAGACGTCAGGGTTGATAGCCAGACGGCGAGGGCAACGTCTGGTAGATCTTCCAGTCGTCTGAAAGGTGAGTTTTCCATCTTTTTCTTCCTTCCTGTCGACTGACCGTACTGAGGGAGGGAGATGGGTGTGCGCAGGCTCGGTGATTCGCCATCCAACGCGAATCAGACGTCTGGCTGTTGTACCAGATGGCGGGAGCGACCTCCAGACGTCTAGGGTCACCATCGGACGTCTGGGATCTAGGCCAGACGTCCCCGCAGACTTCTGGACGTCTGGGAAACCACGCTGAACAGGTAATTCTCTGATCCACTTTTAAGACGTCTGGAGGAAGTTCCAGACGTCTGATTTTGCACAGTGTCGTCGTTTTTGACCCGTTTAGGGCCCGTTCGGGTTCCGTTTTCCACGATTCGAGTTGCGTTCCTTTCAGAATTAATTCCTCTACCCGTCTACAATAGCTATACACTGTTTTGAGACTCTCCTTGTGTTTGATCCTTGTGATAGGACCTCGTTCAATTGCAGTCTTGAGAGTCGCGGAGGCACGCGGGATTCCCGATCACGCCCCCATTACTCTCGTTGTACCTCGTAGAGTGGCTTTAAGTTATTAATAAAATCTGTTAAATTATGAAACCATAAATAGAACCTAGGACATTGCATGAATCTTAGGAATGAGAAATAGATGGAATGATAGCTCCTAGGTGTTGCATGAATCCTAGGACTGGAAAACTAGATTGTATGATAGATCCTAGGATATGGCATGAATCCTAGGATGGGAAAACTAGTGAAATGTATTATACTGCAGTCTTGGAAAATGGAAAGAGATATAAAGCTGCCTGTAATTTGAATTAACAGCTGCCTATTGTGAATAGATAACGTGGTTGAGAACATGGATTGTAAGAATGTGAAACTAGAAAGTGAAACCTGGATGTTTGAGTAAAAAGGATGGAACCCTACGGGGAAGTAGGAGTAGAATTCCTGGAAAGTGAATGGAATACTTTTGGGGAGGTGAGCTGGCCCTTGAGTACGGAGTACCAAGGAGAGTGACTGTCCCCCTGTTTAGTGCAGAGCAAAGCCAGCCACCCCAGGGACCCGGGGTTAGGATTGACCACTTTGTACCGACTTGCTGGCCCTCGCGTACGTAGTACCAAGGAGAGCTACTAGTGTAGGGAGGTACTAACTACCCCACGGGCCCCGAGGTTCTGCTAGCCTCCCACACCGACTTGTTAGGCCCGCTGGGGCAAACCAGGGTAGTCAGGCGAGGGTGCGCGGACTGTGGAGGGGCAAGGCCCCGGTTTGGTTACTGTGGAGGGGTTGGACCCCTGTTACTGAGAGGGTTCTGCCCTGGACTGGTTCTTGCTGTGCTTTGGACGCACCCGTTAACGGAAACGACTGACCGCGTGCCAGTACGGGTTAGCTACCTGTGCGTTTATCGCGCGTGCCGTAGTCACCGTTACGTCTGTCAGTGACCTTGGGGTGGTTGACTGAGGGTAGGATCACCACGGGGGACTCTCCCGGCCAGGAGAACACCACGTGCTACTTCTACTTTTTGGAAAAGACTACAATCAAGATCGTTCCCACGATGAACATTCGAAATCAAGTAAGAGATCTGAGGAATAAATGAAATAGTAAGACAATTGAAAGATGTGAATAAAGAAAGTAATAGAACATAACAGCTACTGTACACTTTACTGTTGTCTTTAGTTTTAGTTGCCACTATACTCAACGTTTTGCTGACGTGTTACACTCGTTACTTTTTCAGGACCAGGTGTTGAGCAGCCAGGGCCAGCGGCTGCAGAGGACGCTGGGTCGAGTAGGATCCAGTAGAGTTACCACTGTCTTTTGTACCTCTTTGTTTCCGTTATAGTGAGTAGTTCTTGTTAACGCTGTACTTTTCTTTACCTGCAGTTCATGTTATATGATAAATATTGTTCTACTGTTGTGGTGGTATATACTGTAGTAGTTTCTTTCCTTACTGCTGTACTTTCTTACTGTTAGTTATATTCATGCTGAATGTGATTTATTTTACTGCTCTTTTGGTTACTTCCTCGTTGAACGACTAGGTCTTGGGATTAATTGAGTCGATCCTGTTCTCGTGTCTCGTAGGGACTCAGGAACCGAGTCGTTACATGTATGCATGGATTATACTAAGTTATGCTAAATTCTGACTTAATTTAGGTCATTTAAGACCTATAATTGCTGCGTAATCACGCATCAATACCTAAGGGAAGTACTAACTCAGGGTTTTGGAATATCCTACCTTCCATTTTGTTGATTTTTGAAAATTATTTTTTAAAATAATCACAACTCAAAAGAAAGGTAGACAATCAATCTCAATCTCAATAAAATTTGAAATCCCAATCAATCTCAATCAAAGACCAATCAAACAAGCCAAGCAAGAAATCCAAATTTTTCCTAGAGTCTACTACGAGAAAATATTAGTACGCAAACAAATATTTCAAAACAGTCATAAATGCCCTAAAGATAACAAAGTGTAAGCCTCTAAAATCCACCGAAAATCTAGAAAAGACTGGCGTGCAAATCCAAATCCTGTGGTTGCACAATAAGATGAAATAGAAACCCATGTATTTGTGACTTAAAGTGATCGTGTAGTGTGTACACGATAGCAATCAACAGAATTACAATGAAAACTCAGTCAGGGTTTCAAACAATTTTTAGTGTCTCCTTTTTTAATTTGATTTAAGTAATTAGAAGTATATTCTATGCAATCCATCTCACTTTTTAGTTTCTTTTCAAACACAAGATGATCTTTTTAAATTTTAAGTCAAATACAGAGATGACAAGAGCTTAAGGATAGAAGATGCGTACCTGACTCCAGCAATTCTACAGTATGCAATTTAACTTGTAATGAAAATCTTGCAGGAAATGTGATCCTATGTATGGATGCTTAAAGTATGTTACTACTAGATAAGGGATGAAATCTTTTTTGTATTTTTGATTTTATAAATTTTTGGAACTTTTTTTAATGCAACAAACAAAAACAAAAGAAACAGAAATCGATACGGAAAATCGTGATATGGAAAAACCATGTCAATGAGAGATGAGTAGAGAGATATAGAATCTAAAAAGAGTCAAGTTATTACAAATATGTGTATGAGAACAGGCTCTCACAACTTATGCCTAACAAAAAAACCTAAGAATATACCCAAGTCTAAACTATTACTATACTATTTAAGAAAAGTAGGAAATGCAGCTCTATGGAAAAACTCCTCCAGGAAGTTGAGTATGAAGTGCAGCATATCCACTAGGAAGAAATCCACCCGGAAGAAGTCACTGCTCCTACTCAAGTGTTGCAAAAATAACAAATGATAAGACAATTATATACAAAACAAATCAAAAAATAAAATGAATAAAAGAATCTATATGTACAATAAAGAATATGAATGAAAGAATAGTTATTTACAAACAAATCCAAAAATA
This sequence comes from Thalassia testudinum, assembly GCA_037157565.1. Taxonomy (NCBI): domain Eukaryota; kingdom Viridiplantae; phylum Streptophyta; class Magnoliopsida; order Alismatales; family Hydrocharitaceae; genus Thalassia; species Thalassia testudinum. Next base: position 5,496,009 of record JAZHRO010000035.1, on the reverse strand, counting down.
TTTACAAGTGAAAGAACAAAAGAATAGTTTTGACGTATAGAGAGTTGCCTCCCGGCAACGACATCAAAAATATGTTGGCATGACAACCGGTTTGCACTAAAAAAGATTTTAAATATCATTGTTGTAATATGTCATAAATAAAAATCGATGTCGCGTCAATTTTATTTATATACTTAACTTTACTTATTTATTCCAACTCGTTTACTGGGAGACAGTTATTGATATACATCTCTCTAAATCCAAAAACATTCTTTAATTTAAAAAATGTTGATTTTATTTACAAAATAAATGAAAGAGTCAATGAATAAAAGAATTTTGTTAATTATATACAAAAGAATGAATTAAAATACATTACAAATGTACACACAAGAATTAAAAACTATATACAACTATTCTATGTTAATTATTTACAATTAATACCGTAAATACCTAAGTATAGGTACAAAAATAATTAATAATATGTTTTATACTAACTCATTATAACATACTAACATCTATAGTAACATATATAATATATATAGTAACATATATAAGTGTCGCTAAAACCTTAGTAAACTATATACTTAACATAAGGCAAAAGCTATTGTATATACTAACATATATTTACATAAACAGTGACGGATGTATTCATTACTAAAGCCCTTAATGTTATATATATATACATATAAGAGCTCGAACAAGCCTCCTCTATATACATTTATATATACTATACTAGTATACATTATATTATATATATATATATATATATATATATATAGACGCACACATAGCATAGACACACCACTTATGCACAATACACACACGCACTTAACACACTAAGAAACAGACACTAACACACACACAGACAACTCATAAAGGGGCTCAACACTTAGCGGTTCGATTCAGTTCTCAACCCAAAAATTGGTTTAATCGACAAGCGACATTTTCGAGGGATACACAGCACCCATTTTTGGGTGAGACCAAACCTCTACTAAGGTCACCCTAATTCATTATTGGGTGCATTATATCCAGTTTGAAGCTCGTTATTGAGCCCACACAGGCCCACGCACAATGCACGACCCCCGACCCATGCACCTCACATCAAATGTTCATATGCTCATGTCAGTATCAGAGAGAGACGAATGTAATATTCTATGCCCAACGCATGTTGACTGGCGAAGAAGAAACACAAAATACATATAAGGCGATGCGAGCGCTGATATGTTACTGATGTGGGACTATCCTTGTGTGCCCTTCAGGCACCACAGCCGCATAGGTGACTATGCTGATGTTACTTTGGCTCTCGATTTGAGGGCCATAATTTATTATAATTTAAAAATAAATTATGGGATTTTAAAGTCCTTACATATATGTAGTTAGTTTACCAAAATAAGTTAGTTTATTATATAACTAAATTAGGTAAAGTTGGTTGTTTAGACAAGTTAAATTAGAGCTTAATTTGTTAATTACAATATAAATTAACCAATTAATTATACAATTGCCTTAATACAGTATTGATATACATAATAAATTATTTATTCCATATTTTTATGATATTTTATAAACTTTATTTTAATTTAGATAGATTTAAATACATGTTTTAACTAGTTATACATATAAATAAACTATAAATAGTGAAATACAGTAATAAATATGATATAAATAAGTTGAAAATACTTATTATAATCTATTACAAGTATACAATATAAATTATCACAGTATTAACTTAATTTACTAATTTATTTTATTTTAACTTAATAAATTACCTAGTTAACTTAACAAATTAATTATTTACTATATATATATAATTAAATTATATTACAGGTATTATATGATACATAATACATATATAAATACATATGTACAGTATTGGGTACTGATATGTGCATTTAAATATGTTTATATAATTACTTAGTTATTAAACATTTAGGTCATATAAATTAATATAAAATAATACAATAAAATTATATATACATTAATTTATCCTAAATACTTACTATACTATATAAAATACATATATAAGTTATTTATAGATATTTTATACATATTATACAATATTTGCATACAGTTTAGATTTAATTAATATATACAAGTATATATATAGTATACATGGTATTTTTAGGAGTTTTTAGGATTTTTTTGATTTTTATGGATTTTATATATTTAATAAAGATAGGGGATGAGAGAGAAAGAGTGAGATGAGAGAAAAGATGTTTTTGGCATTTTTGAAGTTGATGTCTTTTACTAAGTTCCACGATATACTAAACCGTCGATTGGTATGTTCTACCAAATTAGGGGTTCCGAATGCATACAAACTTGACACACATTTAAAGGTATACCTAATCTTGACCAAGATAAGCTATTTTTTGGAAATTTTTAAAGATTTTTATTTATTTACAAAGTTCAACAAGTGAGGGCCTTTAAAGAATTTTAAAAAAAAACCTAAGGCCCTAAAGAGCTTTCTAGTGGCTAGGAAAGCAGTTGAAACACTTTAAAACACTCAGCACACTACATGAAACATATATAAGCAATTAAACTTGATTTTTATTGTGATTTTCATTAATATTCAGTTTGGACAATTTTACACAAGAAAGTAGCTGACAGAGATATTTAAGCAAGAAATCAAAACATTCAACTCAAATTTTAAACTATAACAGTACATGAATGCTCGATACATGAGGTTCTAACATTATCCAACAGGTCAACTCCATTTAAACTTCAAAACCCCTTCCAAATCACCTTTGATTAGACAGTGGTTGACATTTAGCAGCAACAACTGCTGAAACCAATCTGATGCCAACAAATTGGCAGCTAATTTGTAGGCTGTCTCAGTTGGAATTAGATGAAGGAACCAAATGCCAAACGTCTTAAACTCAGGTGGCCACTGCTACTATTTCAGCAACAGCAACTACTACTATTATCTCTGAAATCCGGCCCAGATTAGACCTAAGAAGGTCTCATCTAAGGCACATTAAATCCACAAAACACTTCTGGCATATGTACCCAAAATCCTTTTAAATTCAAAATTGAAAATCTAAAAATTCACTATTGAATGCAATTTCCTATATTGGATTTTGTAAATGTCAAAGAACCATGTTGCCCTGATTTTGGCTATTTAATGTTATTTGATATCTGATTAATCATCTAATCTACTTAAATAATATTGATTGGTGTTCAAGATGATTTAGTAATTGGCTCAGAATCAATTAAGTCCTCGTTTGACCTTAAATCAATTTTACTGATTTTCCTTAGGCAAACTCTCCAAATAATACTTAAATTAAGTGCATGCTCATCCACAAATTACAAAACAAAATCCAAAGCATTAGATTCATTGCATGACACTTAATTAAGCAATTAAAAACTTCAAAAAACTCGATTTAATCCAATAAAACCAAATGATCACCAAATCGTAAGGTTGGGCATTAAAAACAACTTGAAAGATGATCGAGCAATTTAAGCCAATCAAATCAAATTGGGAGGTCTTTGTGAACTTATGGAGTGAGTAGGAGACCCCTCAAGTGGGTTTTTAGGCACAAATTCAGATCTAGAAGCCAAGGCTTCAAATCTAAATTTGACCTTGATGTAGGGGTGGATTATGAATAAAATTACGAGAAAAAATCAAAATGATTCATGAAGCGAAGAGAACGTTGTATGCATCGAAATGACGATGGAAAAACCTCTCTGATTTGAATTGATCAGAGAGGGCGGAGTGAATCTACACTATTCTACTCCTAACTAAGCTAATCCATCATTGAATTTTGATTTCTAATATCTAATCTATTCCTAAATTACTCTAATTATTACTACAATTAATCTAGAATGCAGGAAAACTACACTAGGAAAGCAATAAATCTAGCTAACAGACGAAAGTGGTGTCTAAGGTCCACCGGTCGGAGGTTGATGACGATGAAATGGGGGAGACCCTCAACTAAAAAAGGTGATGCCCAAGAGTCAACAGCCGGCGGCTAGAGGCGATTGAAGGAAGGAGAAGAGTGATCTCTGTCACCGACCACTGAAGAAAGGAGGTGGCAGGCTAAGGGATTGGACGAAGGGAACCACTCAAGGGGAGGGAGTTGGTTAGGCGTCTCACATCAGCTCAAGGAGCTCCTTAAGTAGCCGAGAAAGTGATTGGAATCACCGTGAGGTGAGATTAAGCATTTAGGGATTGGGCGGCTACTATGAAAGGAGACAAGCGCGTGAAGTTTCAAATCAAAAGATGCCCATTGGATGAGATCTAGAGAGGATGGTGATCACACGTGCCGAAGCGCACGAAGGTTCAATTAGAGTTGGCTCCTTCGATCAAGAGAACAAAGGATGGACAGCCAATATTTCGTGTGTTCTTGAGGCACTACAGTGGAACGCGCAGCATCAGGTCTGATGGTGAATTTGCAAAGAAGCCCTTATGTGCGAAGGGGTAAAGTAATAGCAGTAAAGCCCATAAATGGCTAAGAAGTTTTGCAGAGCCATCCTTAGGATTTTCACATAGGTCCCTACAACTATCAAAATGGTCCCTGAAAGATTTTTAAATGAATATGTATACAAGCAAAGGACCTAAATGTAAAACTACCAATGCAAGGTCCTAATGATATCCAAATACAACTAAATTTTTATTTAAGTTTAATTGAACATTTAATAAGTTGATTATGTTTTTTATTTGAACTTTTAGACTCAAATATATATTCAATTTGCAAATTGATCATCATTTTATAATAATGAATAGAATATCTCATTTAATAACCTAATTTCATGTTTTTAACACAAGTTGATGTTTTAGGCCACTTAACCATTTTCACATGTTAATTCAGTAATGTTTAACTTAGTTTCTAACTTAACTTGAATATTTTAATTATGATAAATCACATCTCATCAGACTGTAATGGCTAGCAAACACATTTGCCTTTATTTCCCTACCAATGTTATTGTGCTATGACTATGGAATTTGTACATTCGTCATGTGATCATGGACATGCATAAATTCATCAAGCATAACATGATTGATGCAAAAGAGCAACGTGCTCAACCTGCATTTTGTGGGCATTAGAAAGCAGGTAGTTCTAATGTAACACATGACCGGAACATAATTTGCTTATTATACTGTACAAAGGAATGAGCTACTTTCAGAATATTTGCTCAACTTGTGCATATGTGAGCACAATATTTGAAGCTAATGGCAATGCAATGTGGAATATCAACTGTGTCTAATAAAAAAGTAGCACAATGCAATAGATTTTTAAGATTGCATGCCCAGATCGAGAGGGGAAAATTTCCAATGTTATAAAGGATGTAATTTACAACAGTTATTTATCTACCAAAATATAATTAAATGCACATGAACCAAAATTGAGTAGAAATATATATTGAATGCTGCAACAAAATATGATTGCTCATGACTATATATTTCTTATATTTTATGCATTATTTAATTATAAAATCATTTCAAATACATGTTAAGGAAAATTACGATGTTATCACAAATTCATGACACATTAAGTAGAAAAATATAAAGTATATTTCTGATATGTTTTGACGAATCAAGATGGATAAATAATAAAAAGAGAAAAAAGGAAATAAGATGGCATCACAGATTCATAGTCATCCACAGTAGAAGATTATAAAATGTACCTTTGACATATTATGCCCTTGACGTCTTTTATCTACAATAGCAAGAGGTGCATCAGACAACTTTTTGGCAAAACCACGAGCACGGGCAACATCTCCAACATCAGGAGAGGCAACCACCAGATCTCCAGGAGAAATCATCTTGCTTACCAGGTAATCGAGGATCACAGGCTGACAATGTCACAAAAATTGGGAGACATTTCATCAATATTGACTTGAAAAGCAGATAGTTAACTACTTTTGTGTATTGAAATTTAGATCACAGGTTTAACTACTAGCAACATTTAGTGTTTTTGTTAACTAAGCTTGCAGAGTTTTCACATAATTAAACACTACTTGGATTAGAACTCACTTCCTAAACTAGACCTGATCCAAACACATTTCTAATATATTGTTGATGATGATGGCTCATTTGTACCATACAGGTTGGCAGTAACTGAGGGCAACCACCCAGGAGAAATAATGCTTAAAGCATGGGAAAATATATTAGGTGCATATGATCTATCAATCCAATGCTTAAACATGAAAAAATATTGTTAGTTCAACCCTTCAAAAATAATATTTTAATGATTTTACAAAACAAAAAAAAAAAGAAATAAAATATAGAAATAGCACATTTTTCTTCATCATGACATTATTGCAGATCTCATGAATTTTTCAAGACAAATGATTAGGAACGTGAAGATGCATCTTGTTATAGTGATTGCACAGTAATCATGCAATCTAAACAACCTGAATTAAGTTAGATTCTAGCATAACTTAGAAACAATGTATGTATAAATGTCGTAATTCGCATAATAGTTAATTTGTTAGCTGCATAAATAATAGTCATTTTATGCACTAAAAGAGAGATGGAATTAATTGCAGATGATTCGAGGTTGCGAATGATAAATCAGACCATAAAGATCCGATCAGGACAACGGGAGTTCAACTCTTCCGAAACTGTCTTGATCAGACAACCATAGTATCTTATGCAGCCCATAAAAGAACTGAGGCCACGAAGCAAGATGACAGAGATCCAGGCCTCAGATGAAAGATCCGACCGCACAGATGGATCCGGATCAACGATCGCAGTCCAACGATACAAAAATCAACCCAATCGAAGGACTACATCACTAGTTACAAAGAAGAGAAAATAGACGGCCACGATGGCGCCACGTGGTACCATCGCAGCCACCCTTGTTGCACGCCCAACCTCTGAAGGAAGAAACGAGGACCGTTGGATCGTCATCCAATGGCCTCAAAGAAGCCACGTCGCCCGTCTCACCGCGCTTCAACAATAGGAAGGTTACTCTCTGCTGTTGGATTTACATCCAACGATCAAGAGCAGTCAAGCACCGAAGAAGAAAGTCACCCATTTGCGGCCTCAGCACAACGGAGAGCGCACTCAACCGCAAGTGTGAGGCACGGGTACAAGAGGCGTGAGGCGCTAAAATTGGGATCTTGGTGGGAGCGCGTGCGATTGGTCGTTGCATGGTGATTAGAGGGTGCTGATACGGCCACGTGGCATGACCAGAGGCTTCCACGGCTGCACGCGAGAACGTATGCGTGCGCTACGCGCGATCTCACGTGCTCTCTTCAATGAAGGTGGTGTGGGCGAGATTCTAAGCCGTCCGATCGAGAGATCGTACGGCTGAGGATTAATGGTGCGTGATTTGAATGTGAAAGCACACACAAGGAGAGAGAAAAGTGCAACAGCATTGGAGCAGGCAAGCTGGACCATCCGATGGAGATCCAAGGCACGAGAGTCCACCACGTGTCAAGCGCAGATTAAATCCGAGCGTAGAAGGCACAAATGAAGGTGTTTTGAGGCCAAATTAGAGCCGTTGATCTCTCGATCGACAGATCTGATTGGCTTAAAGTTGTTACACGGATTTAAGGGCTAAAATGCCCTCTTTGCCCCTCATCAAAGCTATAAAAGAAGACCAGGGCCCCCCTATTGAACATCTTTTTCCACCATAACTCCCACCAGATACAACTCCACAGCCTCTCTCCCTTTCTGCAACTCTTCTCTGGACTTCATCCCAGCGCTCTGGATCTAAAGTGCTGCCGCACTTCACACACGAATCCCACAAGCAGCATCACCCTACATCTGCTTCTGCTCTCTCTCTCTTTTTAGCATAGTTATCTCTATTCATAGTTGAAAAACTGTTTCCAAATAGCAATAAAATTCCGATTATCTAGATATCTAATGGCTATATATATATATATATATATATATATATATGTTTAGAACGACTCTTTGAAAATCTTTAGCATAAAAATCGTGTTTGCCTCCCTGCGAACGACTCGGTATTCATTGAAATCTTTATAAATATTATTTATTTCACCGCGATTCGCATTACAACGATAAAACTAATTTCTAACACGTCTCACGAGCGAACATATAGGTCTTAGGCATTTTTATATATGCATTTAAAAGGTTGTAATATTCTTTTTATTAAGTCTAGAGATGTTGTAAAGAGCCCCTAAAGATAACATATACATAGCTAACTTAGCCTATCTACATTTAGGAAAAATTAGAAACAAAGCACATATTAGACGTCCAACACATACGTCAGACGTCTGATATTCAACTTTAACATGTCTAATAATGATTACAGATGTCCAATTTCCTATAGTCTTGCCTCCGCATTCTGAACATTTAGCCTCCAGTCAATGCAACCTTTAATCAAATGTCCATGGGCTAGTTACAGACGTCCAGTACATACCTCGGATGTCTTTAAGCCAACCGTTAGACTCCAATTCATTTTTCCTTCATCATTCTTTAATTCTAACGGTTAGATACACTTTTAGACGTCTTGACATGTCTCCAGATGTCCAGTCATGGACCGTTAGCCCCTTCCTCTGTAGAGATTTGTCAGAAATTAAATATGGCCTTTTCGACTTCTTAAGTAAGATATTAATCTCTCTCCAGATGTCTAGACCACTGGTCAAACATCCCAACTGACATCTGATGCTTTAAATCTAGAAACCTATTTTGATCTGATTAAAACAGGAACAAACTTGCCTATAATTAGACGTCCAATTATTTTACCAGACGTCTTATAATAGCATATCAAACGTCCACCTAGAACCCTATTTTGATCCAATGAAAACAGTAAGTTTGACCCATAAAATCAGACGCCTATAATTGTAGTCAAACGTCTTATAAGACGTTTGATTCTGTTGTCAGAATCATAATTACCCTGATCTGAGTTGGATTTCGTCACAATCTCTTGGGACTTGCCTCCAATGGCTAGGAGCCCTCTCCTAAGCCTTCTTGATGCTTCTAAGCTTGCCTATAAATACATTGTAACCTCTCTTAGGTAAAACATGCCTCTTGAGATATAATTCACTTAGATTATCACTTGCTCCCTTGTTCATTGCTTCCTTTGCCCTTATGTTGTGCAATCATTCTGTTTAAGACAAGCCAACACTTTGACTGTGATACATTTTTTTCATCTTCAGAGAGTTTCCTTCACCTTTAGTAGATAAGCAAATTACTCATTTTTTGGGGTGCTCTATAAAGTGCATTTTACTTTTCATTTGATTGTTGTAGTTGGGTATCCGGCATATCGGATCCCCGTCTCTTCATTGTGAAAGGAGAAACCTCTGTTTAGAGATCAGTGGTGGGATTTGTATTTAAGGTATACAACCCTCATTAAACTAGTGTGGTTAGTAGATTGATCACTTTGTGATCGAAATCCCTAAGTCAACGGATTGGCTTAGGTCGTGGCTTTCGACCGATTTAGATTTTCACCTAAAAAATATTGTCCCCTTGTGATTGTATTTCATCTTATAATTATTTTTTTTAATTTACTATTCACCCCCCCAATGCAATTTCATTTGGTATTAGAGTGAGATTTCTGCTTTTTGGAGTAACATCTGTGGAAAATCCTACAGAGGGAAGAATAGTATCCATCGACAGATCGAAGGGGCAATCCACTACCCGACCACCTTTCTTCAAAAGAACCAACTACATGTAATGGAAGTTGAGAATGAAAATGTGACTTCAAGCCAACAATTTCTCCATCTGAGAGAAATGCAAATCCGCATAAGACGTTCCCGACAAACCAGAGACGGGATATACAGTGGAACAGATTCATCACCTTAGGCTGAATGCAAAAGCGATGAACTCACTCTTCTATGCACTTAGCTCGGAGGAGTTCAACTGCATTAGCCAATGCACAACTGCCCATGAAATATGGAGAAGCTTAGAGGTAATTCACGAAGGTACGTCTCGAGTTAAATCCTCTAAGATTAATGTTTTATCGCAGGAATTCAAAGCCTTCACTATGAAGGAAAATGAGACTTAGGGACACGTACACTCAATTCACGTTAATCGTGAATAACCTCAAGTCTCTAGGGAAGACATTCATAAGGGGGAGCTTCAAAACAAGCTCCTTCGCTCCCTTGGACACAAATGGGAGCAAAAGGTTACGGCGATAGAAGAAGCCAACCAAGTAGAGCATCTAGACATGGAGAATATACTTGGGAATCTAATGACTTATGAGACAAAGACGGACCAAAAAAAGAAGTTAATCACACTAGAGCCAAAGAAGAAAACCTTAGCTTTCAAGGCAACATCGGACGATGAGGTAAAGTATCGATGACGAAGAATTTGTTTTATTAGCTAAAAAATTTAAAAAGTTTCTAAGAAATAAAAAAGAGATCAAGGGAAAGAAAAGGGAATAAGAACCTTTAGTTTGCTACAATTGCAAGAAGAGAGGTCACATAAAGAAGAAGTGCCCCTTGCTCAAAAGGGATGATGAGAAGAAGGGCAAGAAGCTTTCCGACTATAAGAAGTTCTCAAAGCTCAAGACATTCAAGAAGAAAGTATTCCAAGCAACTTGGGATGACTCCACCTCCGAAGAAGAAGAGGAAACAAATGAAGAAACGACGTGCTTGGGACTCATGGCAACCAACGACACATGCAGATCCAAGTTCGAGGAACCTGAGGTAAATTCATATTCCTTAGATGAGTTGCAAGAAGCATTTGATTTATTGTATGTAGATCTAAAAGAAACAAAGATTAAAAGTAAAGCATTAAAAGTAAAAAACTTAAAGTATAAGGAATTAATAAATAACCTTAAAGAAAAGAACTTAATTCTCACTAAAGAAACCACAGCTTTAAATATGCAAATAAGAAATCTAATGATTGAAAAAGAATCATTAACAAAGGATTTATATACAGCCATGAGTGAACAAAAATTACTAGATAAAGAACTTCTTGACAAGATTCATGTTCTTAAAAAATCAAATTCTTTTAAAAAGGCTGAAAATGGCTTATTTAGATTAGAAATTAGAAGACTAGAAGATAAACTAGACATAATGAAAATAGAGATAAATCACCTCAAAGAAAAATCAAATCAGTTACTTGAGGACTTGGCCAAATTCACAAAAGGAAAGGATAACTTGGACAAGCTTATTGCCCATCAAAAACCTTCCTCAAGTAACTTTGGATTAGGCTATTATGAAACTAGTCAAAATGAATCAAAAAAGGATTCTCCTCCAAAGAGAAACATTAACAAATACGGATTCACATTACAATGGATATCGAAAAGGCAACTTTCACTTTGTTTTGTAGGTTTCAAAGGACATTATAATGTTAAAAACTGGATATAAAAAATGAAGGATGAGCAACTCAAATTAGAACGACCTAAAGAAACACCAAGTCACCAAAGGAGGTCTTTTGTAGAAACAAAGTGACCTATAAGAAAGAAGACAAAGAGACCACCGCCATCAAGGAAACCAATGGGTGATGGACTCTAGGTGTTCCAAACACATGAAAGGAGACAAGCACCTGTTTTTGAACCTCCAACCTATGAATGGAGGAACGGTTACATTTGACAACAATCACAAGGACCATATTATTGGTCTTGGTAAAATAGGTAATCCTCTTTCCCCTATCTCAAATGTTTCTTTAGTAAAAGGAGTAAAACACAACTTATTAAGTGTCAGTCAAATTTGTGATAAGGGATATTTGGTAGTTTTCACTTCAAAAATATTTAAAATTATGCATGCATTAACAAATGAAACCCTTCTTAAAGGAACTAGGTTTAAAGATATTTATATTTTAGAATTTAATAAAGACAATACTTATGAACGTCTTGTAGCTAAAAATGAATTGAATGTATGGCATAGAAGACTAGAACATGTTCATATGAGATTAGTTCAAAAGCTAGCCAAATATGAACTAGTTTAAGATCTTCCTAAAGGAAAATTTGTAGATGACCTTATGTGTGATTTTTGTAAATTAGGCAAAATCATGAAATCTAGCTTTAAAATCAATGAAGTTATACCTACGTCAAGACCACTAAAATTACTACACCTAGATTTGTTTGAACCAACAAACTATGAGAGTCTTAGTGAATGCAAATATTACCTTATAATTGTAGATAATTTTTCAAGGTTTTCATGGGTCTCCTTAAGATCCAAAGATGGAGTGTTTTCCGTCTTTTCTATTTTTTTGTAGGAAGGTTCAAACTGAAAAAGATTACCAAATCACTCGAATTTGTAGTAATCATGGGGGCGAGTTTGAAAACTCCTTATTTGGTGATTTTTGTCAAGAACATGGTATTGCCCATGAGTTCTCTTTCCCTCGAACACCTCAACAAAATGGGATAGTTGAGAGAAAGAACCGCATTCTTCAACAACGTGCTTGAACATTGCTCATAGACTCTGGATTACCGAAGTACTTTTGAGCCGAGGCAGTTAACACGGCTTATTACATGTTAAATTGCATCTTAATTTGATTCGGGTTACGAAAAACTTGCTTTGAACTATATTATGAGAAAATACCCAAGATTAGTTATTTTAATATTTTTGGATGACGATGCTTTGCTTTGAATACCCATTCTAATTTAGATAAATTTGATGTCAAAGGTGAAGAAGTCATCTTTATTTGTTATTGTTCACGTGGTAAGGCATGTCGGGTTTTTAACAAGACCACATTAATAGTGGAGGAAACCATTCATGTTTCCTTTGATGAATCATCTTACTCTTCCTCTATTGATCAAGTCAATATGGAAGATGAAGATGATTCTTATATTGATGTGTCTGACATCCCAAATTCCAATATCCATAATCTTCCAAAAGATTGGATATATCAAAGGGATCATCCCGAAAGTCAAGTCATTGAAAGTGTATCCGATGGCATTAAAATCCGATCTCGTTTTAGTTGCTCTTTCGGTCTCTCCACCTTTGTATCTCAAGTTGAATCGAAGAGTGTCAAGGAAGCATGCTTCGCAAAACCTTGGATGATGACCATGCAAGAGGAACTCAACCAATTCCAAAGGAATAAAGTTTGGGATCTACACTACAAAAAAAAGTCTTTAGCGACATTTAATATTTGCCACTATAGGCCTTCTATTTACTACTATATATAATTAGCAACACTTAAAATAATTGTCGCTTAATTGATACCTTCGTTGGCGTCACTAAAAGGTTAGCAATAATTGTACAATCACCGCTAAATCAATGGTATTAACGTCACTTTAATTGTCGCAAATAATGTCACTAATGACCTTTTTTAATGACAATTTATTTGCCATTATATCGTCACTATTAATTTATATTAGTGGAAATTGAATTGATGCTATGAGCATCGTTAGCTACTTCATTTAATGACTTTTTTTGTCACTAAATTGACACTATTGATTTACTTTTGTGACACTTTATTTTTCCATTTAATTGCCTCTAGTGATACTATTTAGCAGTAATTATTTATCCCTAAATTGTCATTATTGATTTACTTTAATGATACTTTCTTATGCCAATAAATTGTCACTAATTATTTACTTTAATGACACTTACTTTTTCCATAATTGCCACTATTGATTTACTTTAATGATGCCCTATTATACGACTCAATTAACCTCAACCCTGAGGTTGGTGGTTCTACCATAAAGACAGTAATGCCCTCAACCTCCTATAAGAGAATAGCCCTCTCTGGATACCAAGGTTCCAGACCCTGGATAAGAGAGGGCAGTAAAAGAAGGCCTCAAATCGATCTCAAATTAAGTTGAGGTATCCTATACCATCTGAACCAACAATCGAGGCTTCTAGCTCGATTGTGGTGAAGACACTCCCCTTGTTTCAAGGTTGTCTATACCTCAAAATCGAGGTAGAACAGCCCCAATGGGCGATATTCTTTACTAAGAAATAAATTTTTTCAACAAGCACAAAACATAAAGATCTAAGCACAAAGTCTTTTTCATTGACTTCCCATATCATCAAAGCACATATTCCCTTCTTAAGGGTAATACAAGAGAAAAGAAAAGAAAAATACAAAAAAAATAAAAATACAATAAAGATTAATTACAGTAAATCTGAAATATGAAGCACTTCACCAACTCAACTAAAATCATTTGCAACTTCAACCTTCTTCAAACTATCAACAATAGAGCACCAGCATCCACTATCCCTGCCAACTTGGCAAAAAAACTTGGATTACCTAACAACACAATATTAAATAGTCAACCCTAAGTATCCCAACGGTTTTCCTTTGTCTTACTCTCCTACCTAAACATCCACATCCCATGGATTGAGATATCAGATGGGAGATTTTGTGTGGAAAATGTGGAGCAAGAGGGTTTGCATCTTTCATTTTGGAGGGGGAAGAAGATGAGAGATATAAGAGTGACATTGGGAGGAGGAAAGTCACACCATCCTTTAGTAAATATAGACATAGAGATGTTCAGAATGTTTTCCCTTTCAGCATTCAAAAAAGTGTAGATGACTATAGTGTTTTATATAATATTGTAAATAACAGCAATGATATCAATGATTGCGCTATTGCCTATATGAAATACTTAATCGACACGATGCAGGGATTTTTTTTTCAGACATGGTTTCCATGCAGAGGGTTGGATTTTCCTCAAAAAATCAATCATAAAAGTCAATAAAGAGGAAATTGTAGTGGTAAATGTTTGGATGCATAGAATCATTACTTCACTTATAGCAATGTCAAGTTCTGCATGTGTAGAACATGATCTTTACCTTAATAGGCCAGAATGACCCATTATGATCCACTACTATAAACGAACTATACCATCAGTGAACCACCACGTTAATTTACACCACCTGGGTGTTGAGGATGATATTACATAGCCGTCCTATCTAATTTGTTGTATTTGCAATTTAACAATCCCTCAGCTGTGACATGATATTTTAGGATGTAAGCAAAGTTTCAAAAATGAGGCAAATTTACAGAGTATCTCAAGTACACAGAGAAGGCAATTGTATCCAAGTAGCTAAACAAGCAAAAAAAGAAAAAATGGATAAATATCATTGCAAACAGAAATTAAAGGATCTTCCTAGATCACCAATGTTACAAAAACACCAACAGATTCCAAATAACAATCATGAAAATAAGTGAGTGGTGCAGTTACAAGGGTACAACCACATGAATGCATGATGCACTCGATTTTCGATATCCTAGAGATTAATGTGACCTTTCCCTTTCAACATAAAAAATGGGGGTCGTGTTAAATGGTCAGTAGAAAGGCAACTATGCCTATACAAAAACCCTTCCTTAATTGCTTTCATGACATTAAAATATCTAATTTTGACATTGAAGTTGGAAAAGTTGGAAAGCAAAACACAAGGACAACTTATTGTGACAAAGTAATCATTGTGTGAGTTTTTCAGGCAATTACTAGATAATATTCAGCCTCTGAAATTTTTCTATTCTGGCTTTCCATGGGAAACTATATAATCTGGAAGGTTAACTTTTCAAAAAAAATAATCTGGAAGGTTAAATATGAATGATTAAGGTAGATGCCCCAGTTTGCGTTCTTTTTCTTTTGCAAGAGGTACTCCAATTTTTTTATTATTATTATTTAAAGCTACACTGATTTCCTCGTGATATTCTTCCCCATCCTTTGAAGAATAATCATTCATGTCTTTAATTTCTCTCAATGAGATGAAAAAGATGGAGCCCATGCTACCAAAAGAAAATTCTAGAAGTTCTAGAATCTTTGTTATTTTATACTTTTTTAAGGGATTGTTTATACTATTTTAATTACACAAGTTTCTCGAACAAAGGTAAGAATCTTTTAGCAGTATCAATAATAATAGCACATCCTTTATAACTAAATAATTTAGCTCAATTTTTTCAAGAAATTCATTCCTATTTAAGCTTCAATCCTTTTTCAAGTTAGATTACATGAAAACTCCATTTGTTCAGAAAAAGAATACTGGTTAGGGTATCAAAGATGAGCTTCAGAAGGGTACAATAAGTTGTTAAGAGATCAGAGGATATTAGAGAGAAAAGTGACAGGTCAAGCAAATTATTTTGGAAATGTATGTGGTGAATCTAAATTTGGGGCCAAAATGAGATCTGCTTTAAATATCACTTTACAGGCCTAGAGCTCCTTCTGGAAACTTGGTAGGAGCATGGGAAGGAGCCTCCAACCCGACCTCATTTGAATAACTATGTACAAATTTACATGGGCTTATAACAGCTTAAAAGGCCAGACACATTTGGAGCATGCCTCCTATCTCACAAATCCAAATGCTGATGCTTCATAATTAGTTTGCAACGGTTATGCAATCTCATTTGCATAAATAATAAGAAAAAGTTGAAAGTAAATTGCAATCCACTAGTTATATACTTACTTGCAAAGCCAAAACACGAACATCATCGAGGGTTAAGAGGAAATGTATAGCTTCCTACAAACTTTCAATTTGACTTTGAATTTTGCCCTTAGAATTTCAAGAATAAATTCATCAACTTTCAAATCCATAAAAGATTCTTTTGTTATTTCATTGCTTGCCGTAGTTGCAACTATTACAACAAAGTCACTACTCAATAGTTTGGCATTCTGATCATTTTCCTATAATCTTAGGCCCGCCGCTTTTTCTAAAAGCCTCTATGCTTTGAACATCTACAGAATAAAATGGATATTAATATCTCTTACTATATACAAACTTTAGGAAAGGAAAATTAGCACGCTACAACTGAAATCACAGAAGGAAGAAAGTACACTCTAATTTAACTAAACCAAAATTTACACCAACCATTAAGTGTTATATGGATCTATATCAACAAACCTTGCATACCACATGGAGAGATGCAGATCATTTCTTTAGTAGGCACCCTTTTGTGTAATAATAAAGGAAATCATGTCGGTGTTCCGTCTTGGGAAATTGTCATTCTTATTATGGCATGGGTTTGGTTTCTATTTTTGAGTTTACAGGAGGGTGCATTTCAAGCAGATTCCCATTAGATGGTTGACTTAGGTCCAAAGTGAATCAATGAAGAAAGAGTTGGACCTAAGTAGATTGCCCACAAATTCTCTTAGTTATGCTGGCCTTGACTTCAATCCTGTCTACTTTTGTTACATCCATCGTTTAAAAAAATGTGCCTCGAGATGCTTGAGGTGTGCGGTGTGCCAAATTCGCCTCGAGGCTTAAGCCTCAGCTCTAGTCTGCGAGGCATGCGCCTCGCTTTGTCGAGGTGTGGCCAAGGCGCTGGAGAGGCACCGCCTCGGGTATTTTCGCAGCAAACCTCCACCGGCGAGCAGCTCCACGCAGCGCAGCGCAGTGCTCCAGCGCCAACAGCGCAAGCACGCAACGGCAACGCTCTACGCAGCACAAGCTCGAGCATAGCGCAGGCTCCACGCAGCGTAGGCTCCAGCACAGCGTAGCGCAGGCTCCAGCAGCGCAGCGCAACGCAGTGCACGCTCCACGCAGCGCAACGACAGTGCAGCGACAGCGCAGGCTCCAGCAACGCAACACAGTGCAACTCTAGCAGCGCAGGCCTAAGCGCAGGTCCGAGACTCCGAGCATAGCTCCAGCTCCAGCAGCAATGCTCCACTCTTCAACAGGACGCATTTGAGGTTGAGGTTAGCACTTGATAAGTATATATCATTTCATTTTCTATATTTTTTATGCAAATCCTGAGGCTTACGCCTCGACCACCTCGAGGCTTACGCCTCGCCTCGATGAAGGTAAACCGCCTCGATACCGCCTCACATTTTTTAAAACCTTGGTTACATCTTGAGCCCTTTGCCTTACATCTTGGTACCTATTGTTGGAATAAGCCTATGTTCACTTGTGAAAGCAAACTTGTTCTCAAGCTCCTTACCTAAGACATGCAACAAGCTCTAATCACTGCCCCAAAAAGAAGATTAAGCTAAACAATTTTCTAATTGCAATAGTTATTTGCTTCTTTAAGGAGTTTTTCAGTATGCACCATTAAAACTTACTTTTTAAGCAACTATCCTTTAAACTTTTTCATATCTAAATATATGTATCAGAAAACATTATGCAATTTACAACAAATCCCCTTCCATGACCTTACATGAAGAAATCTGTAATCTATGACAGAGTTGTACCTAAAAAGAGATTCTTTTACAATAGTACCCTTATTTTTTAAATCTCCCAATCTCTCTCCACACCCTCTATCTATTGGCTAACATAGAGTATAAGGGAAATACAAGGATTTCCCAATTTCACCTTTTAAGTGGAATAAGGTTCTCCCACCAACCTATGCCATGGTCTGATGTGATTGTGTTTATTTTGTATGTGATGTGATTTAGAGTAGGCTCACTTCTTTGATAATCTCTTATTTTATTTTAGACTTAATACCATTTCAAATTTGTTCCTTGATATAACCCTCATCACCATCTAAACAAATGAAATTAATTTATCTTGGAATACATCCTCATTGCACAAAGGCTTGCTCCAATTACCAAATCACCCAACAAAGAATGCAATGAACATGACTAATGATTGGACAAAGGAGAGATCCATCATCACATGGCAAGGAAGTTCACTTTTGCTGCATTATTCATCCCTTGGGCAGTGCCTCTAGATAGAAATAGAATGGAAGTGTTATGAAAGGCAAGACATGGATAACTGATGGTTCTCAAGTAATCCCATTGGGAAGCTCTAGCCACATAGATATGGCTCAATCAAAAAATTGTCAATCATTTATAGAGGGATACATTGATGCTAAAGCCATTTTGGAAAAAAGTGGAAACTTCCCTGAACATGCACACCTTTGATCATAAATAATATCCTCAGGAAACCCAACCATGGTCATTTACTTCCATAGACAACCATGGAATAGAAGTAATCTAAGATAGCAAAGAGTGCAATTCAAAACTTAGGTTTACTTTCAAAACCTAGGTTTTCAAAATTCAAGCAAGCCCTTATTCTAGTCCTCAACTAGGAATAGAAAAAGGGTTAACGCCCTTCTTTAAATTTGGTTAACCTATGTAGCAAATAGGTGTATCCCTAGTGCCTAAATCTCTGAGGTCATAGCACTTGAATCTCTAGGAGGTCATACATTTAGACCAATTAATAAAATTAGGTATCTGATGGATTCAAGTCAAGGAAATAGTTTGTTGCAATCATTACAACTCAGATGATAATATTACAAAAATGACACAGGAACCCAAAAAAAAAAAACGTCCACCCGATGTTGCATCGTACCTGATAAGCTTTCATAGACTGCTCGGTAGCCTCCTTCCTCTCACCAGCTCCTTTGAACTCCACCAAGTATTGGAATAATCCCCCTTCCTGCAAGGATAGCAACAAGCACGTTAATCACCAACCAAATACATCTCTCCTGGGTAACCTAAAGTAAAAGTCATTCCTGTTGCGTCTGCTGCTACTAGTGTCAGCATAAGTGCAAAGTTGTGTACCCAAATGCCATTAGATCAGCAAAGTGCTTCACTCCAAGATTAAAACTTAAATCACATTCTTAACACATCATAATATCATATACAGTGCAAGCTACACAATTCAAGCTTTTCGCACAACATGCAATTTTCTATGCATAAGTTGTTTTTTTATGCATAAGCCAATCTTATGCATAGATCACTAGTATATATGGAGGGAGCAGAGAAGGAAAGGATGACGATTCACACCTAAAAGACTATTGCTGGAAGATGATCTGCAGAGGGCGGCATCGAACTGCTGGAAGATGATCTGTGCAGGAGATGAGCGATCTGCGCAGGAGGGCAGAGGAGGTGATTGAGCAGCTGCCTGAAGTGGCGCTGGGAATGATCGAGAGGCTGCAACTGGAGGATCGATTGAGAAAGGGGGAGAGCGGTTGTGCATGATTCAGAAGGGGACGACAAGAGCGGGGATGACGAACAAGAGGAGGCGATACACAGCAGCACAAGGGAAGGCGATTGAAAGGCGATGCACAGGGCTGGGGAGGCGATATTGAGAGGCACGATGGAGGGAAACTGCCAAAGGGAGGATGGGGGAGGTGGAAAGTGGGGAGCCATGTGGAGGTTTTAGGTTTTTTATTGTTCACGCGCGCAGGTTTTTGAGGTAAGCGGGGAGGAAGGGGGCTGGTAAGGGCCCGTGAGTTTTTGCCTTTTTTTGTTTCAGGGAATGGTGGGTATTAGTTTATCGATCTGTCTCAAACAAGCTCTAATGGCTTATTTGTCACGCAGGATGCAATAATTTATTTTATATTTGGTAAGTTTTATCATGGGATGAAGTTATTCTGAGAGAAAACTTTAAAATCTGGGATAAATTTGTTTTAGAGAAGGGGTGGGCCTTGTCTTATGAGATATCATCCCCACCTACCTCTACAAACATTTCTATTTATCCCATGATTTGACCTATATTTTCCTAAAGCATCAAAATCAATTTATCCCAGGTTTATCCTTTAATTTCATCACCTACAAAATTTATCCCTCAAAATTTATCCCATGAAACAAACAGGCCTTGAAAGTTTATTGTGTTGTAGTGTACCCTTGTTTATAACAATTGAGGAAAGCATGTATCAAAGTGGGTTGTAGGAGATTGCCATGCAAAAGGGGAGATCAGACGAAATTGAGTAGTGCCTATTCTTCCATATGACACGTGAGAAAGAAATTTGATTCCCACTCCTATTCCTAACAATTTTAGATTTAGATTTCCTATTTTGAAAAAATAAAAGGCTTTTGAAATATGAACCTACCATTTGTTTTTTCTACTCTTTGTGATATGAGCCTAATTGACAAAAGAGTTTGCTACAAAATTATGCTTATATTGAAATTATGATAATACTAAAATGTTAATTGTTGGTTGACTAAAAATTTTTAGTGGCTCATAGCTTTTTTTACTCTAAATTATATTTAAAATTATAATGTCATAATTTTTTGCCTCTAAATTACGTTTAAAAATTTTAATGAAAACATGCCATATACATATAATGGCACATATATTTTCCATTAATATCAATTGTTAATTATCAGAAGATTTTTAGTGGTATATATTTTTATTATCACTAAGTTATTTTATGTTATTAAAAAAAATGTTGAAGATGAAATAATGGCCTCATTTCATCTACACCAATTTGTCATTCGAAAAAATATTATACTAGAATAAATAAAAATTGCCGCTAAATTAAAGACTATAGTGGCAAATATATTTACCACTAATGCTAATTGTCATTTGACAAAAAGATTATAGCGACATAAATAACAATTGCCACTAAATCA
The DNA here is from genome assembly GCA_037157565.1 of Thalassia testudinum. Classification (NCBI taxonomy): domain Eukaryota; kingdom Viridiplantae; phylum Streptophyta; class Magnoliopsida; order Alismatales; family Hydrocharitaceae; genus Thalassia; species Thalassia testudinum. Next base: position 5,474,977 of record JAZHRO010000035.1, on the reverse strand, counting down.
AAAACTATAGTGACAAATATATTTACAATTAATACTAATTGTCATTTGATAAAAGTATTATAGTGACATAAGTAATAATTGCCACTAAATCAAAGGTAAAAGTGGCAAATATATTTGTCACAAATACTAAATGTTATTTGACAAAATGTAATAGTACCATATACAAAAAAATTGCCGCTAAAACAAAGGAATTGGTGGCAAATGCATTATATGCCATTATCTAATTCACGACTAAAGGCTATTTTTTTTGTAGTGCTAGTACCTAAGCCTGAAGGGCAAACGGTAATAGGAACCAAATAGGTATTCCAGAATAAGTTGAATGAATCCGGTGTAGTTATTCGAAATAAGGCTCGTTTGGTAGCACAAGGGTACAACCAAGAAGAAGGAATTGATTTTGACGAGACATATGATCTCGTAGCTCAACTCTAATCAATTCGCATGCTTCTTGTGTATGCCGCCGTCCTTGACTTTAAACTCTTTCAAATGGACGTTAAGAGTGCTTTTCTTAATGGATTCATTAAAGAGAAAGTTTTTGTAAAACAACCTCCCGATTTTGAGTCTCATGATAAGTCTAACTTTGTCTATAAATTAAACAAGGCATTATATGATCTAAAGCAAACTCCTAGAGTTTGGTATGAGAGACTAAAAGACTATTTGTTGAGTGCAAACTTATCTATAGGAAAAACTGATTCTACATTGTTCATTAAAAGAAAAGGAAAAGATATTTTATTAGTTCAAATATATATAAATGATATTCTTTTCGGTGCTACTATGCAGGAAGAATTCGAAATGAGTTTGATGGGTAAACTCAAGTTCTTCTTAGGTTTACAAATCACTCAACTTAAATTCGGCACCTCTGTGTGTCAATTAAAATACAGAAAAGAGATGCTGAAAAGATTTAAGATGGAGAAAAGTAAAGGGAAGAACACTCCTATGAGTGTCACAACCTCTCTAGACTTGGACAAATCAGATACACCCATAGATCAAAAATTCTATCGTAGCATAATTGGATCCTTGTTGTTTTTAACCTCTAGTAGACCTGACATTTTATTAAGTACTTGCTTATGTGTTAGGTTTTAATTAAATCCCAAATAATTGCACTTAGATGCAGTTAAACGAATATTCAGATATCTAGTTGAGACAACTGAATATGGTTTATTTTACCCTAGGAGTCCACAATTCAACTTAGTCACATATAGCGATGCAGACTACGCAAGTAGCGGCACTGTTAGAAAGAGTACAAGTGGGACGTGCCAATTCTTGGACAAATCACTAGTCTCTTGGTTCTCAAATAAATAATCTAGTGTAGCCCTATCAACCACAGAGGCTGAGTATATAGCCATCGCTCTAGCATGTTCCCAAGTGTTATGGATGAAAAATACTTTGAAAGATTTTAATTTGATATTTAATAAGATAAAAATATTATGTGATAATACTAGTGCTATAAACCTCTTGAAAAATCCCATACATCACTCCCGTACAAAACATATTGATGTTCGACATCATTTTTTGAGGGATAATATGCTTAAGGGAGAAATCGAGGTTGAATTTATTTGTACTGAATTGCAATTGGCTGATATTTTCAGTAAACCTTTGAATTATGATCGTTTTAATTCCACACATAGGAAACTAGGCATATATAAGCTAAGTGATATTTGAAGAATTTATTGACTTAGTGAAATTTTGTTTGTTATGAACATTGAAGGAGTTCTGACTTCATTAAGTCAGAGAACATTCAAACATAGTTCAAAAAACAAAATGCTTATCTGACGTCTGATACAAACCCCAGATGTCTTATACTTAAAAAATCGATGTCTAAATATGTTGAACAAACGACAATTTCATTAAGTCATATCCCATTTAAAATGTTTCGAAAAATGGTTTTCCAGACATCCGTGAACATCCACAGATGTCTGTCATGTCGTCGAATATCTTTTGACAGATGTCTATTTAACATCAGGGTCAGAAGTCAGGAGGCTTTGGATTCAAATATCAGATGTCTGAATATTGATTCAGACGTCGTATATGTCATCTGATTACAAAATCAGACGACAACCTGTAGCTTTGGCTAAAATCCAAGGAGTATTGATTTTAGAGATTAGATGTTTAATTTTGTTTTTCGATATTCGGTCTGTCATTTGATATGTAAATCAGATGACAACTTGTAGCTTGAATCATTTTCTAGGGAAGCCTGTCTGCAGAAATTAAACATCTAAATATTTAATTAGACGTCTTGTAGTTCGTTTGATTCGAGAATTAGATGATGAGATCTAAAGGGTTAAAATCCCAAATGGTTAATCCCAACATCTACAACATCACTGGATGTCTGGTTTGAGCAAAACTGTACCTTTGCATCTGGTTTTTGTTGGTGCTAGAGCACCACGATCATTTGTTTTGATGATAACAAAACACGTGTCATTTAACATTTGCACTTTGAGTCCTAGATTTCAGGTCAATCGCAAATGGATACGTGATTAGACGGAGTTCGAGCTCGCATCCAGGACGGATTGGAGGAGCTCGATGGAAAACAGAGGAGATTCGCGAGGAGCGATATATTAAAGATGGAAGGAAATTAAGAATATGATAGATTTCCTTCTTTTGTACTTGTTGTATTTTTCGTTTCTTTTGTTGCTCTTTATTTCCTTAGATAATTCATGTTAAAGAGTTTCAAAGTACCCTAACAGTAGTCCTAGGAACACCTGCACAACCCTAGGATACTTAGGTTTTCTGTAGAATACTTAGAAAACCAATATAGGGTTCAAACAGAGTTTCAAGACGTCTAATTCCCAAATCAGACGCCTGATAAAGTATTTTAAGACGTCTGACTGTTGTTTCAGACGTCTGGTAACTATTAGGCTGGACATAGTTATTTCTGTCTGATGAAATCAGACGTCCAGACCTTAGACCAGACGTCTTAGGAGACGTCTGATGGATTTGCCAGACGTCCAATTAGTAGACCGCTGGCTGGCTTAGCAAACACTCAAGATATGACCGTTAGAGCCTTATCAGACGTCCATAGGACTTTCCAGACATCTGATAATTGACCGTTTTACCTCGGCTGACCCAAAATCTCTTCTCAGAGATTTTCTAGCCGTTGCAACGTTTGGAAATCCATTCCCACAGAAAAAGTAGGTTTCCAGACGTCTAGACATAGTGCCAGACGTCCTGTATGTCGTCTGATGGACTTGCGCTAGAACCGTGTTTAGATCTTATTCAAGTCAGGAAGAGACTCGCCCAAAATCAGACGTCTGACCTTGGAATCAGACGTCTTAAAGTGAACTTCCAGACGTCTGATGCCAGAATTAGACGTCTGATAAGCCTGTCAGAACAATGATTGTTCCTGATTTCGGCCTGATTCTCTTGGGCTTTGTTCCCAACGGCTATAGAACCTTTCCTAAGCCTTCCAAAGCCTTCCTAAGGCCTCTATAAATAGAGGGGAACCTTTGCAACACAAACACACACCTAGAAACACCAAGACACACCTTGCAATACACTTTCAAACCATTTTGTGTCTCTCTTGCTCTCTAAGCTCAAGTTCTACATCTTGAGAGCATCAAGCTGTTGCGCACCCGCTCTCCCGCCGTAGTTCACGAGAGCGAAGTTGCGCCGTCGCGTGGCTCACGCATCGCGTCATCAACTCGACGCACTCCTTGCAAAGGGGAGTTTCCTAATTCCTATAGAAGCTAGGTTCATAATTACTTTGTTGGCTCTATAGGATTACTTGTTTCTTTTATCTTTGTTATTTGGTTGGGTATTCGCTTTGCGAATTCCCGTCTCCTTCGCGAGACAAAATCCTTCTCGTGGAGAGAAGGGGTTGAGGTACGCTACCCTCGTTTAAGTAGCGTGGTTGTATTGAGGTTGAATCACCCTCATTTAAAGTGATTCGGTTAGTGGATTTGATCAACTTGGTTGGTCGGAAAATCCTAACTCGAGAGGGTTAAGTGGTGGTTTTCACCCGGTTTGGGTTTCCACCTATAAATTCTTGTGTACTTTTTGTGAGTTTGTTTATTTTATTTCCGCAATTATTACGTCACCCCCTCCTGGTAGGGCCGGAAACTTTCATTTGGTATCAGAGCAGGTCTCGCAAAATCGGCGTTACAAACCGGCGAGGATCCAGATATGGAGGGAAAAGCATTCGTGTGCACCGAAGGACACGATACCTTGCGACCACCATACTTTGCAGGTATAGATTTTTTTTATTGGGAAAATCGTATGACTATGTGGTTGCAGGCCTACGACTTCCGGGTGTGGGAAAAATGCGAACCCGCATTTTTTATTCTCAAGAAACCCGCAAAAGGTTACTCAGAAGATCAGGTTCGGAATCTCAACCTCAACGCAAAGGCAATGAATGCCTTGTATTGTGCGTTGAATCCGAAAGAGTTCGAGCAAATCCAAGAGTGTACCACCGCCCACGAGATATGGAGGAGGTTGGAAGGCACTCATGAGGAGACAAGCTCGGAAGAAGATCTCGGGGAGAAGGAAACCGCGTGACTTGGTTTCATGGCAATCAGAGAAAGTGACAACAACAGCGACGACAGCAATAATGAGGTAAATCTCGATTTACAAGAAGCTTTTAATGAACTATTTGAAGTTAGTAAAGCACTTAAGATAGAAAATAAAAGCATTAAAAAGAACCTTAGTTTTCTTAAAAATGAAAATGATAGGTTAGAAAAACAACTTAAGGACATAGAAGCTAGTCCTACAATTGATAACCTATTATTAGAAAATCAAGACCTCATCAATGAAAATAATAAATTGATTGAGGAAAATGATAGTCTAAAGTTAGAAATCTCTAATTTAAAGACTAAGATGAGTATTATAGAGAAAGAAATTGCATGTCTTAGGGAAAACTCTAACAAACTAATCAACAAAGTAGATGATTTATATAGCCCTAAGGTTGAGAAAGGATCTCCATCAAGGAGACCCGCTAACAGATCCGGATCCAAGCTCACTTGGATACCGAAGAAAAATTTGGAATCTTGCTTTATAGGTTTCAGGGATAACTACAAAACGAAGGACTGGACCTACAAGCTCAAGGCTGGTCAACTCGAGTTGGGAGAACCAAGGAGTAGACCAAGGAGGAGAATGAGAAGACCGACGAGACGGCAAACAAGCGATGGACCCGCCGCACGTCGACCACCAGATTAGAGACCGGCGCCAATGCCCGGGCCTCCAAGCTACGGATGGGAGCTCCATCCGATGTGGCATCCACCACCATTCGGGCCATTTTATTGGCCATGGTAGGTGAGGTAAAAATTCTTGACCCTATCTTTGTTTATTAGTAGCATTTAGATAGGGGGAGTTAAAATTTATGAGCTAATTGTCAATTTTTAAGGGGGAGATGCAAGTTAGCTAAATTTCCTTTAGAAAGGGGGAGAAAAATAATAGCTATCTTGTTGTTATAAAAAAAAAGGGGGGGGGGAGGACATTACCTTTGTCAAAAGAAATTTATAGAAGAGTATGTTTTAAGGGGGAGTTATAGGAAATGTAAAATCAATTAAACCTTTTTGATAATGTCAAAAAGGGGGAGGATTTTCTGCATTATTATTTATGGTTTTGTCATCATCAAAAAGGGGGAGATTGTTGGTGCTAGAGCACCACGATCATTTGTTTTGATGATAACAAAACACGTGTCATTTAACATTTGCACTTTGAGTCCTAGATTTCAGGTCAATCGCAAATGGATACGTGATTAGACGGAGTTCGAGCTCGCATCCAGGACGGATTGGAGGAGCTCGATGGAAAACAGAGGAGATTCGCGAGGAGCGATATATTAAAGATGGAAGGAAATTAAGAATATGATAGATTTCCTTCTTTTGTACTTGTTGTATTTTTCGTTTCTTTTGTTGCTCTTTATTTCCTTAGATAATTCATGTTAAAGAGTTTCAAAGTACCCTAACAGTAGTCCTAGGAACACCTGCACAACCCTAGGATACTTAGGTTTTCTGTAGAATACTTAGAAAACCAATATAGGGTTCAAACAGAGTTTCAAGACGTCTAATTCCCAAATCAGACGCCTGATAAAGTATTTTAAGACGTCTGACTGTTGTTTCAGACGTCTGGTAACTATTAGGCTGGACATAGTTATTTCTGTCTGATGAAATCAGACGTCCAGACCTTAGACCAGACGTCTTAGGAGACGTCTGATGGATTTGCCAAACGTCCAATTAGTGGACCGTTGGCTGGCTTAGCAAACACTCAAGATATGACCGTTAGAGCCTTATCAGACGTCCATAGGACTTTCCAGACATCTGATAATTGACCGTTTTGCCTCGGCTGACCCAAAATCTCTTCTCAGAGATTTTCTAGCCGTTGCAACGTTTGGAAATCCATTCCCACAGAAAAAGTAGGTTTCCAGACGTCTAGACATAGTGCCAGACGTCCTGTATGTCGTCTGATGGACTTGCGCTAGAACCGTGTTTAGATCTTATTCAAGTCAGGAAGAGACTCGCCCAAAATCAGACGTCTGACCTTGGAATCAGACGTCTTAAAGTGAACTTCCAGACGTCTGATGCCAGAATTAGACGTCTGATAAGCCTGTCAGAACAATGATTGTTCCTGATTTCGGGCTGATTCTCTTGGGCTTTGTTCCCAACGGCTATAGAACCTTTCCTAAGCCTTCCAAAGCCTTCCTAAGGCCTCTATAAATAGAGGGGAACCTTTGCAACACAAACACACACCTAGAAACACCAAGACACACCTTACAATACACTTTCAAACCATTTTGTGTCTCTCTTGCTCTCTAAGCTCAAGTTCTACATCTTGAGAGCATCAAGCTATTGCGCACCTGCTCTCCCGCCGTAGTTCACGAGAGCGAAGTTGCGCCGTCGCGTGGCTCACGCACCGCGTCATCAACTCGACGCACTCCTTGCAAAGGGGAGTTTCCTAATTCCTATAGAAGCTAGGTTCATAATTACTTTATTGGCTCTATAGGATTACTTGTTTCTTTTATCTTTGTTATTTGGTTGGGTATTCGCTTTGCGAATTCCCGTCTCCTTCGCGAGACAAAATCCTTCTCGTGGAGAGAAGGGGTTGAGGTACGCTACCCTCGTTTAAGTAGCGTGGTTGTATTAAGGTTGAATCACCCTCGTTTAAAGTGATTCGGTTAGTGGATTTGATCAACTTGGTTGATCGGAAAATCCTAACTCGAGAGGGTTAGGTGGTGGTTTTCACCCGGTTTGGGTTTCCACCTATAAATTCTTGTGTACTTTTTGTGAGTTTGTTTATTTTATTTCCGCAATTATTACGTCACCTCCTCCTGGTAGGGCCGGAAACTTTCAGTTTTTGGGGGGTTTTGAGATGTAATTCTCCCCAACTTTAGGGGGAGACTTGCTCAACCCCTTAGGGTATAAGATCTTCACCTCCAAGGTCTCACTCGACCTAAACCCAAAAACCCCAACTCTTCAAACCCTTCGTCAGCCACGGCTGCTGTTGCTGCTGCTCTCGCCGCCAGACGTTTGCGCAGCCTCCTCGTCGATCGACGACCTAGCAGCCCACCTCCATGCGTGTCCTTCTTGCATCAGGGGGAGCTCCACCGTGGGTATAACCTCATTACTCGTTCTTATCCCACGGTTTTGTGAGGCATTGATCTAGGTTTTTGAAATGTCCAACTTGTTTTGTTCATTATATTACACTTCATGTGGTTTCAATCTTAAACCTTGTCTCTTTTGCCTTAAGAGCTCAAACCCTAGGATTAGGACCTAGGGCGTGGGATTTTTTTCGAAGGTGTGGAACTCTTAATATATGTTTGTATCTTGGTTGTAATGGCAAGAGTATTACCTCTAATGACTCAAGTCATCATCTAAGTGGCTTGGGTCCAAAGGTATATTGCCACATGATTATGACAGGTTATATTGCCCAAGGCGTACTGCCACACAAAATGTTTTTTTTGTGATGTTGTGTGCATGTGTATGGTAGCAATGGTAAATGTATTGCCCTATGGAATGAACAATTTTTTTGCAAATTAGTTGAATGGTTTGGCCTTTATTTTTGCAGGTGTCCTATCTCAAAAATAAAACCAACCCCACTGGCAAACGGTGGCAGCAACTAGCTTTTCTTAAGTCGTTGTAGTACAGATAGTTATTGCCATCATTTACTAATATTTGTTACTCGGAAAATACAGTTCTCCCGAGGTCGAACTCAGGGAGCAAGTCGTATTCTAGAGATATACATGTTCTATTACAAAAATAAAGAGAGAGAGAGAGATGAAAGTTTGGCTTCTTCTTCTTCTCTTCTTTCTTCCTCTTTGTCTTCTCTCCTCTTTGGCTTTTGTTCTTCATGTTCTTCCTCTATTTCTTGGTTGGATGATCCTGTCTTTTTCTTCTTTTTATTTTCTTTGTTTCTTCTTTTCTTGCTTCAGATCTTCCTCCCGTGCTCTTCTTCTTCTTTTCTTCTTGCTTCTTGCTTCTGCAGAGTCTTCACTTGGCTTCTCTGTGTTCCTCTCTTTCCTCTGCCTCGCCTTCCTTCTTCTTCTTTGCCTTCACCTGTCTTCATGACGTCGTCTGATTTCCCAATCAGACGACTTAACCCGCGGATGCTACAGTGTCGCTTCAGTTCTTCTTCTTCCGCAGTCCTTCTTCTTCTTCACCTGTGCTTAAGAGTTCAGCATCAGCGGGCAAAAACCTACGCTACCCCCCTCCCCCGCGCGTCTCTTTCTCTTTCAGAATTCGCTCTTAGGACAGCTCTCCCAGAGCAACCGGCTAATCGGGTACGAGTCGCGCCCGGGTCCACCCACCAGCGTGAGATGGTGGGCGAGGAGTGCCAGTCAAGTCGGGTCGGGTCGGCCGGATCCGTGTGATGAGCTCGCGGACGGGCCGGGTGAAGCGGTGTGAGAGGGACCTCACCCCGTGTGCTGAGGCGATAAGCCTACAGCACCTTTTCAACTTATGTCGGCGCTCCTCTTCGAAGCCTTCCGAGGTGGGACTAAATGTCCCACCCCAATGTGAGCGCCTGCGCGGAGGAAGCAGCGGCAACCGAACTTCGCGCGAGGGCTTCGAGCGAGGGCTTCGCCCGAACTGCAGCCTGACACTTCGCGAAGCTACCCCGCGAAGCCTGGGAGTCTGACCTGGGCGTGGTGTTGCCTGGAGCAGCAGGTCGAAGGAGCTTCGCTGCTCAGCAATGGCGATGGCGGGCGCAACACCTGTTCACAGAAGCACGGCCTCTCGGCCTAATCAGATATGCGGAGAACCTTCGCCGTGGCACGGCGAAGGTGGTCGGAGGGTCTGCAGTGGGCGTGGTGGAGCAAAAGGGTCGCCCTAGGTCAAACTGCGGGCGGAGAAGTGGGTGTGTTCGGTGGATCTGCAGAGGGCGTTTGGTGGGAAGTGGAGGGGTGGAAGAGGATCATGGTGAGGAGGCGGAGGTTATGCACAGGTCGGCGAGCCGTGTGGGGTGCTGGAGCGATGGGAGCGGTTCGCCGGAGTTTGGCCGGAGGTGGAGAAGGTGAGGGTGATCGGTGGGAAATCGGGGCCGACAGTAAGGGTTTTCAGTATGGAAAAGAAAGAGGGGAGGAAGGGGAGAAGTTTTACCTACTAAGCTGGACGAAGAGGGGTTGGCGCAGGTGACAGTCGTATCGACTGTCGTCGGAGAAGAAATTGCCCAGAGGAAGGGGCGGCGGCGACGACGGGGCAGAGGCAGCGCGCGCTGGTATTGCGAGATGCGGAGGAAGATCGAGGGAAGGTAACCCTGCTGCTGGTAGTGCGGTAGGGCGACGAGGAGGAGGAGGAGAAGCCGCCGGAGCAAGGGGGCGTCTGTCGGAGTGGGAAGGGAGGAATTGAGGGGGTGTCTCCGTCAGATCCCAGCTCAGAAGAACGGCGGAGCGACGGGGGTATTTATAGGGGCAGAATCAGAGAGGAGGGCGGAGGGAGACGACGTGTCTCCCTCGTCGGAGGACGCCGGACGAAGGAGACCCATACCGTCCGTGCGTTCGCACGGGCGGTATGGGTGGTCGCAGCACTCAGGGGGGTGTCCCTGCGGTGGCTGACGACGCAGGGTACCTCCCCATTGACTTGCCAGGGCCCCTCCCTCACCCTGCGCGGCGCCATGCTCCGCGCAAGGTCGCCGGAGCATGGCGCTGCGCAGGTTTTGCAGGAGGGACCTAAACGCAAAGAACGAAGGAGAGTTAGGGGCCAAAATGTGAGGATTCAAAAGTTGAGGGCCAAAAAGTAAATATATGAGGACCAAAGTGTAAAGTTGGTCAAGAAGGTTTCTTCTTAGGCCCAAGTTTTTATACATGACTAATTAGGACCTAAGGATTCTGATGGTGAATTTTATTTCTAGATTAAACCTTGTTTGACCGGTCAATTTACACAAAAATCCAAATTAAGTTGTTAATTGGGCATGGTTCTCAATGTAGGTCAAAATGGGTCCCTAAGGTCAAATTGAATGTCCTAAACCCTAGAGATTATTTTTCTATGAATTTTAGAGGGTTTAGTTGATTTTTACCTTGCCTCGAACCACGTGAATTGAAGTGGATTTGTTTTTAGGGTTATAGGCTGTCATTTAATTCCTTGGAGTTGTTGTAGCCCTTATTGAGTCATCTCATCCCACTTTTCTTCTTATTAGGTTGTTTTGACCTATGTTTGGACCCTGAGTTACCCTATTTTCAGATCGGATTGGTGAAATTGCATTTTTACCCCTCAGTTTATGTTTTCTTTGCAAACTCAGAATCTCTCTGAGCCAAGCCTTTCTAAGGTTATGTAGGAGCTTTTATTCTCTGTATTAGGTCAAAATGAGCTAGTTATGGCTCATGATGAGGTTCTCATCACCCACCTTCCAAAACCAACTCACCCAACCTACCCACAATGCCTCCCCATAGGAAGTAAGCCAAAGGCTCTTCCATTTCCTCTTCCACTTATTTGACTGACCAATTACGTAGCGACATCTCTAGACAGCGGTTTCGTCGCTTCGCAAATGGCAAAGTCAAGAGTCCCCGCTTCGTTGTGTGGAATGATTTGCACACGTAAACCTTCGGGAACATTTTGAAACCCTTCATCTCTTCCACTATTTTGACCAACAATTCCACTCTGGCATTGGAACTGTTGGTGTGTTCCCTGACATGGTCCACCTTTTTTATGCTAACATCGTTGAAGACTACAGTAATGATGAACTTGAGTTACATACCAATTTGTTTGGTCGTGCAATTCATATTACCTCTGATTCTATTTCCGCACTTCTTGACATCCCTAATGAGGGAAACGATTCTAATGACATTTTGAGGTAGTATGACTCAGAAGTCATTAACCAAGAATTAATACCAGATAAATTTGAAGAAAATCTTGGTACTCTACCATGCAAGAATCTCAAACCCCTTCCCCGATTACTTTCTCACATTTTTGGTTGGGACCTTCTCAATAAATTGGGTGGTTTTGATTATATCTCGCGCCAACACAAGGTGCTTCTTTTTGGCCCCTTGCGTCACATACCCTTCAACTTTTGCTGCCTCATTGTTAGTGTCATGAATGAGGACCATGGGGCTTCTCTACCTTTTGGGTCCATACTATCCAAGATCTTTGCAAGCCATTGGATTCCCCTAGATGATCACACGGCGGATAAAAAGGTTGAGCCCTACAACCAAGCCACAGTTGCCAAGATGGACATTCTTAGGGAGCATCTCAAGCCAGAAGAAGAGACAGCCAGTGAGGAACCACTCCCACCTTTTCCAGATTTCCATGTTGGGCGTCCTCTTCAGATAGAAGCTTTTGATCGAGCTTTGATGAGGCCTGGGATCCTTCAACGGATTCCATCTCTGCGGGCATCTCTCTTTTGATGCGGTAAATCAGAGAAATGTACACTTTCATGGGTGACATGTGCTGAGACATCAAAACGAACTTCACATCGACGCCCGCAATCTGCAGATGGGACAAGGACCCGCTCGCCACAACTGTTGCCACGATCAAGAAGACTAGACTACTCTTAGTTGCAGCTACTGTATTTTCTTTTATTTCTTTCTTTCTTTCCATGTTAGCATGTATTAAGGGGCTTTGACCCCACACTTATATTTTCTTTGGGAACAATAGCTAGTTCATGCTTAGGGTACATACATTTTCCCTAGTTAGTTTACTTTCATGCTTTGTCAAAAACACTGTGATTATATATTTAGCTTGCAGTTTTTCTATATTCATATTATCCTCATGATCTCTATTCTACTTTAACATATGTCTAGCTAAAACATGTTTACTTAATGTATAACAGTTGTAGTTTAGTTCAACCCCTTTAGGAACCCTTCTTGATGACATTCAAAAAGGGGGAGAAGAACTTAGGATCATGAAATTAACTAAAAAAAAAAAATTGATCAAGTTTAGCATAGATCACTAAGTATAACATTAAGGGGGAGAAAATAAGATCCTAAAGATATATTTTGAAATTCATCAAAAAGGGGGAGATTGTTAGTTCAACTAATCATAAATAATATTTTAATGATTTTACAAAATAAATAAAAAAAATAAAATATAGAAATAACATTTTTTTTCCATCATGACATAATTGCAGATCTCGTGGATTTTCCAAGACAGATGATTAGGAGCGTGAAGACACATCGTGTTATAGGTCTTAGGCATTTTTATGTACGCATTTAAAAGGTTGTAATCTTCCTTTTATTGAGTCTAGAGATGTTGTAAAGAGCCCCCAAAGATAACATATACATAGCTAACTTAGGCTCTCTACACTTAGGAAAAATTAAAAATAAAAACTTAACACAAAGCACATATCAGATGTCCTACACATATGTTAGACGTCTGATATTCAACTTTAAGACATCTGATAATGATTACAGATGTCTAATTTCCTATAATCTTGCCACTGCTTTCTAAACATTTAGCCTCTAGTCGATGCAATCTTTAATTAGACGTCCATGGGCTTATACAGACGTCCAGTACATACCTTGGATGTCCTTAAGCCAACCGTTAGACTCCAATTCATTTTTCCTTCGTCATTCTTTAATTCTAACGGTTAGCTACAGTTTTAGACATTTAGACATGTCTCTAGACGTCCAGTCATGGATCGTTAGCCCCTTTCTCTGTGGAGATTTGTTAGAAATCAAATCTAGCCTTTTCGACTTACTAAGTAAGATATTAATCTCTTTCCAAATGTCTAGACCATTGGTCAAACCTCCCAACTGATGTCTGATGCTTAAAATCTATAACCCTGTTTGGATCTGATTAAAATAGGAACAAACCCGCCTATAATTAGATGCCAATTTTATTACCAGACGTCTTATAATAGCATATTATACATCCACCTAGAACCCTATTTCGATCTAATGAAAATAGTAAGTCTGACTCATAAAATCAGACGTCTTATAAGATGTCTAACCCAAAAATTAGACGTCTGATTCTACTGTTAGAATCATAATTACCCTGATTTGAGTTGGATTTCGTCCCAATCTCTTGGAACTTGCCTCCAACGGCTAAGAGCCCTTTCCTAAGCCTTCTTGAAGGTTCTAAGCTTGCCTATAAATACACTATAATCCCTCTTAGGTAAAACACACCTCTTGAGATATAATTCACTTAGAATATCACTTGCTCACTTGCTCATTGCTTCCTTTTCCCTTGTGTTGTGCAATCATTCTGTTTGGGGTAAGCTAACACTCCCACTGTGCTATAGTTTTTTCATCTTTAGGGAGTTTCTTTCACCCTTAGTAGACAAGCAAATTATTCATTTTTTGGGGTGCTCTATAGGGTGCATTTTACTTTTCATTTGATTGTTGCAGTTGGGTTCCGGCTTGTAGCATCCCCGTCTCTTCATTGTGAAGGGAGAAATCTCCATATAGGGATCGAAGGTCGGATTTGTATTTGAGGTACACTACCCTCATTAAAGTAGTGTGGTTAGTAGATTGATCACTTTGTAATCGAAAATCCTAAGTCAAGGGATTGGCTTAGGTGGTGGTTTTCACCCGATTTGGGTTTCCACCTAAAAAATATTGTGCCTCCTTGTGATTGTGTTTCATCTTGTAATTATTTTTTTAAACTCACTATTCACCCTTTCTCTAATGCAATTTCAAATATATCATTATGAAGGTGTCCTTCAAGGAGTTAACTACCTTTCAACCTTCTCATTGTACTATTTAGACCTTACAAGAGAGTTAAGCAGCAAGTATAAGATTTCTATATGGCCCTTAGTTCTAGGTATCAGTCTATTAAGGATAAAAAAAGTAAATAATAAATTTGTTGTTGGCATACCATCAAACACTTGATGTGCGTTGATGAGAACCTCATCATGAGCCATAACTAGCTCATTTTGACCCAATACAAAGGATAAAAGCTCCTACATAACTCAAGGAAAGGCTTAATTCAGAGAATTCTGAGTTTAAGGAGAAAACAAGTCATAAGGGGTAAAAATGTAATTTTACCAGTATAATCTGCATACAGGGTAATTCAGGGTCCAAACATAGGTCAAAGCAACCTAATAAGAATAAAAGTGGGATGAGATGATCTGACAAGGGCTACAGCAATTCCAAGGAACTAAGTGATAATCTGTAACCCTAAAACAACCCACTTCAATTCACGAGGTTCGAGGCAAAGTAAAAATAGAATAAACCCTCTAAAATTCATAGAAAAATAATCTCTAGAGTTTAGAACCTTCAATTTGGCCTTCAGAACCCATTTTGACCTACATTGAGAACCATGCCCAATTAATAACTTAATTTGGGTTTTTGCATAAATTGACCGGTCAAACAAGGTTTAATATAGAAATGAAATTCACCATCAGATTCCTTAGGTCCTAATTAATCATGTATAAAAACTTGAGCCTAAGAAGAAACCTCCTTGACCGACTTTACACTTTGGTCCTCATATATTTACTTTTTGGCCCTCAACTTTTGAACCATCGCATTTTGGCCCCTAACTCTCCTTCGTTCTTTGCATTCAGGTCCCCCCTGCAAAACCGGCCAGCACCATGCTCCGGCGACCTTGCGCGGAGCATGGCGCCGCGCAGGGTGAGGGGGAAAGCCTGGCAAGTAAACCGGGGGTGCCCTGCGTTGTCAGCCGTCGCAGGGACACCCCCCTGGTCGCTGTAGCCCACCATACCGGCCGTGCGAACGCACGGACGGTATGGGTTTTCGTCTCCGGCCATCCTCCGGCGAGGGAGACACGTCGTCTCCCTCCGCCTCCCTCCCTGTTTTGATCCCTATAAATACCCCCCGTTGCTCCACCGACCAGGGCAGCTCGGATCTGACGGAGAAAACCCCCAACTTTCCTCTCTTCTCTCTCCGGCAGACGCTCACCAGCTCCGGCGGTTCCTCCCCCTCCTCCTCTTCGCTCTGACGCAATACCAGCAGCAGAGACCTCCTCCCCTGCTCTTCCCGCGCCACGCCGTACCCAGCTGGCGCCTCTCCGGCTCTCTGCTCGCCGCCGCCCCTTTCCCTGAGCATCTTCTTCTCCAGCGACAGTCGATACGACTGTCGCCCTACTGCTCCCCCTTCGTCCCTGCAAGTAAGTTAGAACTACTTCCCTTCCTCTCCTCTTTCTTTCCCCGGTTTCAATTTGTTCAATTAAGCCCTCGACCGACCCTGACCATCGTCACCCCCTTCGTCTCCGGCCACCCTCCGGCGAGATGTTCCCATCACTCCACAGCCTCACACACCTCGCCGACCCTCACCGAACCTCCGCCTCATCACACTGAGCACCCCCCACCCCTCCACTGCCACTCCACACCTCCGTAACGCTCCCCCGAACAAACCCATTCCTCCGGTTGCAGTCCAACCTAGGGCTGCCGCCAGACACCACCTTGTGGCTTGCCGCGTAGCTCCACACCTTCGCCGTGCCACGGCGAAGGTTCCCCAGTGGTTTGATCAGGCCGAGAGGCCATATTCGTGTCCGACAGGTTTTGAGGTTCGACCGCCATTAACGCACATTGAAGCAGCTTCTCCCGCGCTCCAGGCTTGAGGACTCCAGGTCTCCAGCTGCTGCGGATTACGGGGAGTCTTGCGAAGGCAGCCAGCCAGCAACCTACGCAAATCGAAGCCGCAGCTGCAGAAGCTAGGCCGCGGTCTCCCAGCAGGCGCACGCGAGGAGAGGTCTCCGTTTAGTCCCACATCGGTAAGCCTCACAACCTTTTCACTGTTTAAATTGATTTTGTGCATTAGCCTTACTGCCTCAGCACACGTGGTGAGGTCCCCTTCACCCACCCGGTTACCCGGTCTCGTCCGCGCTCACGCCCCGCGGACCTGACCCGACCCGACTTAGACTGACCTGCACTCCTCGCCCACCACGCACGCCGGTGGGCCTGGACCCGGGCGCGACCCGAACCCGATTACCCGGCAGCTCTGGGAGAGCTTTCCCAAGAGTGGTTTCAGAGAGAGAGAGACGCGGGGGGAGAGGGTAGAGTAGGTTTTGTCCTCTGACGTAAGCTCTGAAGTGTGCAGGCACAGGTGAAGAAGAAGGACCGCGGAAGAAGAAGGAAGCTGAGGGAGACACTGTAGCAACAGGCAGTTTAAGTCGTCTGATTTGAAAATCAGACGACGTCCTGAAGGGAAAAGAAGAATGAAGGAGGGGCGACGTCCTGACTGGAAAAAGAAAAGAAGAAAGAAGGAGATCTGAAGAACAACAGAAGAAGGCGAGGCAGAGGAGAACACAAAAGAACAAGGGAAGAACTGAAAGAAGAAAAACAAAGAAGAAAGAAGAAGATCTGAAGAAAGACAGAAGAAAAAGGAAGAGCAGGAACAGCTGGAAGAAGAAGAAGAGCATCACCACTGCAGAAGAAGAACATCACCTCTGCAGACAAAGAAGAAGAAGATCTGAGACGAGGAGAAAATAAAGAGAAAAGAAAACAACAAATTCTTTCTCTCTCTCTTTCTTTATTTTTGTAAAAGAAACATGTATATCTCTAGAATACAACTTGCTCCCTGAGTTCGACCTCGGGAACTGTTTTATTTTCCGAGTAAAAAATTTTATATTTGAAATGTTGGCAATAACTGGCTATACTACAACGCTATAACAATAAATTCCGGTTGCCCACAGCGTTTCATGCGTAATGATAGCAATTTCACGCGGTTTGTTAAAATACGTCGTTGTAACGCGTAAAATCGATCAACTCTTAAATTTATATTCCTAGATAGGGGAGTATCTAAGGTTGTCCATGGAGGCCAAATGTTTGCAATAGTGATTCTCTTGCTTGGAATACAATCTCAACTTTCTTTTTGGTATTTTTCAATATATCATTTTTTTGTTTTAAATTAAGACAACATGCGAAATGGTGACGGAAAGGTGATTTACACTTCAATTTAAAATACTACTTCTAAGTGGCAAGTAGAGCCTCTCCCTAAGCTCACTCTAGGCAAGTGGAGGCCTAGAATAATTAGGGAGAGGGAGTGAGGAATGCTAAAAACAAGCAAATAGAAATGCAAACAAGAAATTGCAAAGAAGGCAACTAGATAATTAAAAAAAAAGTGTTTAACAAAAATGCCTAGTAGAGGAATGCTTCTACTACTAGAAAATTGACATAAAGAAAGGAAAACACAAATCCTCTAGATAGATGGTGAAGAAGAGGGCTTCTTGCTCCAAGGTTGGTGGCTCCCAATCTTGAAAAGAGTCCTTCAACTCCTTCCTTGCAGTGCTCCGCCAAGGTGATGTCCTTCAAGGCAAGCCCTAGGGGGGCGTGCCCTAAGTTCTCTCCAAGGGTGGACGTCCACCCTAAGTCCTTCTCCTTTGCCTGGCCGTCCTCCTTGAAGTGGAAGAGTCCTCCTCCTTGGCGTGGCTCAAGTTGAAGAGAGTGGGGAGAAGAAGGCACCAAAGGGGCTGGTGATGTGCCCCTTTAATCTCCTTCTCTACTCCTTCTTCTTAGCCGTAGGTATAGGTGGTTTAGGTAGAAAAATATACTAAGGGAGGATGGGAATTATGTGGTGGTAGGGTAGGGTATTTATAGGATGGGAAGGCGGGTGGTTATGGTGTTTTTTTGGAGGGAAATGAAGGGTTGCTTGGTTATTTTTGGAGGGAAAAATGGGAGGGAAATGAAGAGGTGCCTTGGTTTTCCCTCCAAAAATACCTTCTAGAAAGCAATTTTGGAGGGAAAAAAATGGAGGGTGGAGATGGGTTTTGATGGTGGATGTAGGGTGGTGATGGAAGGGATAGTTGGCACCAAAATAAAGTAGGAGTAGGTGGTCTTTTTGCTAGAGCTTAGGTAGTAGGGTAGTAGGTTTTGGTGCCATGGAGGTAGACTAGCTAAGTTAAACAGCTTAGCTAGCTTAGCTAGTAGGGAGTAGAGTTGGAGGCATTTGGAGCTAAGGTTTTCAGGGAGAAGAGTTGGAGGTATTTATCTTGAGCTGCACTAGAGCTGGTGGCTGCTGAAGAGAGCTGGAAGGAGCTACCTTAGCTAGCTTAGCTTGCTAGTTCTTTGCTAGCTACTAAGCCAAGCTAAAGCAAGCTGGCTTCTGCTAAAAGGAGCTGAGGTGAGCTGGGTCTAATGCTCCCGGGGAGGATCAAGCTGGGTGAGGCAGCTAAGGTATCTTAGCTCAACTGAGTTGAGCTAAGCTGAGTCCCCGGGAGTTGGACTTGAGCTTCCTAAGCTGGAATGAAGTCATCTTTAGCTGGCCGGAGTTGAGTAGAGCTGGATGTAGCTGGACCTGAGGTGGGGTGAACTCCAGTCAACTCAGCTGAGCTAGCTAGAGCTCCCTGTGGACTGATGGGAGCTGAGATGAGCTAGACTCAGCTAAGTTGAGCTGGATCTGAGCTGACCTGAGCTAGGGTGAGCTAAGATGAGCTCTCTTGAGCTGCCATTCAGCTGAGATGAGCTGAATGGAGCTAAGATGAGCTAGCCCTAGTTCAAGTGAGCTGGAATCCAGCTATGGTGAGCTGGATCAAGCTGAGTTCCAGTTAGTTTGAGCTTCTTCATCACCAGTTGCCTTCCTGAGTGCTAGGTTTTGGAGTTCTGACAATCTGCATATCCCTAACACTCACAAAAACACATTAAAAAGATAATAAAAAGTGCAATGCATGCCTAACCTAATTGATGCCTAAATGCAGCCCAAAAACCCATTTGCGGAGCAAAATCCTAAGAGCTAAGCTTGTTTTAATGCATAAAAATGATGATAAACTGGCGTTTATCACGTAACATCAATATTTCTTCAACACCGAGGTCAGTAGATCTCCTTGAGTCAATCTGGAGTCAATAGATCCATCAAGTACTATAACAACAATAACACTAGTAGTCAGGATATCAAGAGAAGTGGAGTTGGAGGAGGAATGAATGAAATATTGCATTTACCTTTTTGTGTTTTTAGATGTGCTTATGTGTTTAGGTGGGGTTTGTTTAGTTTTTCTACATCCCTTTCTAAATTTTAATGTTTATATCTCTCTTTTTGATATTGAAAAAAGTCACATTGCTAAAAATTTTTTGAAGTGAATTTTCATCTGAGCAAAATTTCTAGAACCTATCCTCTATGGCGCAACGTAATTGTATTTCTATATCTTATATCAAGCCTCCTAGGAAGGTGGAGTAACTTCTCGAATAGCTGAGAGTAGTTGGTATAGGATTCAAACCCTACAAGAAAAGACATAAGTACACAAAAAACAAAAAGATTCATGTGGAATACCCTCCAGAAAGATAGGGAAAAACTATTGGAGCATGCAATCCCCACTAGCACCAATGTTTTATTCGTTAGAAACTCAAGAGTGGGGGGTGTTACAATATATAGAGATACTAAATAAATTTATCCATACCTAAAGGTCCATATACTCTTTTACAACATGTTATTCCTGAGTATCCAATCTGCCTCCTTCAAGTTGCAGGCCTTCTCGGCGATCTCGATGATCTCGATCTCCTGCACTTGATCAAACTGAAACAAACACCCCTAAGGTTAGACCTTTCCACCATGGACTAGCAAAGTGGCACCACATTCCCCTTCCTTGCGGCCTCTGCAAATAGCGTTTCCTCCTCTCCTCTACATGCAGCCGTAATGTCATCCCACCTATATTAGCCACAAATTCATGAAGATGAAGATTGAACAAGGATCTCATGTGGCCGATCGACGGCTTCCACTACGCTTGGGGCGGATGTCACGTAAGGCTTCAATCCGAGGAGAAGGAAGGGGAGTGACGATTGGTGAGGGGGTAATGAGCCACTTTGGAGGAGGGGGATTTGCAGGTGATGGGTGTAGGAGGAAGAGAAGAAGAGGCCAGGGAAGAGAGCGAAGGAGGGGGATTTGACAATGATGTGGAGGTGGAGGAAGAAAGAAAGGATTTCATTGTCGACTATAGCGTGAAGGAGGGGTTCATGTTAGTGGGAGAGGTATTGAGGGTTTTGTGGGTCGGGGTCGGTTGGGGACCTATGGAAGGGGGCGGGAAGGAGGCTGTGGGTTTTTGACGGTAGTCTTGAGGGGATGGAGAGGTGATGCAAGGATGGTCGGAGGAGGCGCCTTCGTTGAGAGAGGGAAGGTTGCAGCAGATGGTCAAGGGAGCTACACCGTCGAGGAGGGGGCTGGGGAGTCGAGGGAGAGGGAAGGTGATGGGGGCGGCAGTGGGTTTAGGGAAAAAGTAATGGAGGGAAAAATTTTTTGGGTTACGATTTTGAAAACCGTGACCAAAGCCTATGGCCACAGTAATGTAAGTAACAAAATAATTATCGTTAATTTCTTTGGTCACGATTTTAGGTGGAACCATAATTATAAGTTACTTTTAGTTATAATTTTTAAAATCGTGATCAAATAACCGTGATTAAAACTTATCTTTTAGTAGTGACAGGACTCACATAGCATAGTTTACCTATTCTGCAAGTATAAAGCAAGCAATTCATTTCTTTCACGTAGCTTATCTATCCATAATATGATAATTTTATTTTTTATTATCAATTTAACATGAAGATATCGGATTTAATTTCTCACTTGAAGAGCTAGAATAAACATTTTACTTCAGACTTTCCCGCGGTTGGCTTACAACCATTTTAACTAAATATGTGACTCTCAATTTATTTATTAAGTTTCAGGCTTTTATTTGGTTATCGAGATGTGAGGGTTGACTTCTAAATTAGCCAGAGACAAAATAAATCAATCAATATAACTTATAAAATAAAGTGAAGAACACTTTACCTGATATCACGCATTCTTAAAACACATTTATGATTTGCTTGCATGCATATATGTGTCTATATGATATACTCGCTCATGCATGCATGTATGTGTCTATAATTATATTTACACTCACACACACCCTACACATTCATTGATGCGCACCTATCCATTTATACATAACGATATAATTGTATCCCTTTGCATATTATGTAATAATATAAGTAAACACATATGTGTATGCCCATACATATATACCAACATACATTTATATACTAACCAAGGATTGTACATTTATGCATCCATGTATATTTTTCTAGTAGTGAATCTAACCTATAAATTTCTAATTAAACAAGGATCGTACATTTATGCATTCATGTACTTGTATATGTAATATATGAGAACTTATACTTTTATATACTAACTACCTACATATATTTAACATACATATATAAATGTGTATCTCGATCATGTATGCATACGTGAATATGTATGCATATATTCTATATATATGTATATGCATATGTACATACATACCTACGTACCTACAACAAACACGTGTGTGTGATAAAAAACTATACACGCCTGTTACATACATATCCCACCCCCCTACATTACCCCATGCATGCATACCTACATCCTTAAATGCGTATCCATGATACATAGCACCCACATATATTGCAAACAAATATGTCAATTCACCTCTATTAACAACACATTTATATAATATATACGAAAAAAAATTACAAAGCCCACTCTCCTCCGCTTAACCATCTCCTCCTCCCTCTCTCTCTCTCTCTCTCTCTCTCTCTCTCTCTAAAAACATATAAGAGCACCTCGCAACCACCATCTTCATCATATACACAAATTAAGCATCGTTGGTCACAAGGACTCATGGGACGCATCATTCGTATGTGCCAAAGTGTGAAATGCAAGGTTGTGATTTTGTTGAATTTCTATAGCTCTATTGAGTAGTGCAAAAATAATTATAGCATTCCACATAAATGCCGAAGTTGAAATACCAAAATATCCATCTCGGATTGGAAATTTGAACCAGTATTGGTAATATATTTATATATCAATTGTTGCCGGCAATCTACAAGGAACCTCACACAGGATTCAAGCTCGTCGAAAATTAAGATCATGAAGTTCCATCATTGATTTCTCTTGTTCCCTTGATTGGTGTTGAATTTGCAAAATGTAAGTTTGTTAAGAAAATGTCGTTGTATAGCACGATTAACGACTCAAATAAAAATTAATAACGAGATAGTGAATCTCAGTTGATCTCAGGAAGTCATATGATAGCGAAATTGATTTTTAATTTTTCATCTTTTTACTTGATTAAAATTGTACGTCGGTTTCAAACCTACGAATGTAAGTTTCACCAGTCACGTTGTTAACCCTAACTACGTGTGCATGCGTCGAATAAACAATAAATATAAAGGTGTAGGTACTAGTACGCACGATTCTTACTTCTCGATAGCTGTTAACAGAGAAAGCATCAATCGCAAGATCATTTATGTTTTTAGGAACTGACATCTTGATTACAATAAAGATATGAAGCAGATATCAGGAAACTTGTGATTTTATTTCCTCAAAATAGTGTTATTACAATCATTTCTAGAGGAATGCTTGTACAAGAAAGTTAAGAATACTAATTTTAGCAAACAGAAAAGATATGCATGCATGGATTTATGGCAGATTATGCATGCATTCTTAGGGGGAATACTACTACTATTACGAGTAAGAAAATAATGTAGGAATTTAACTATGAAGAATAATAATTCTATACTACTAGAACTAAGGGCATTGGAGGTGGTCTCCAATGGCTGTGTAGTTGGAGGTGGTAGGATGGAATGGAGGGACGACCAAGGTGTGTAGGCCAACCTCTTGAGAAGGTGGTGGAGTTGGTGCTCTAGCTTTTGGACGTGGAGGGTGGAAGTGGTGATGGAGCTTGTGGATGATGAGAATGGAGTCCAAGATGGGGATGCATGGCCACCCCCATGGGCCCTTAAATAAACATGGAGGAAAGTCATCTAGAGAATTAGAGAATTCTTCAGAAGACCTCCCAAGGTGGCTATCCAACCCATGGAGAGTGGGTCTTCTAGATCCACTTTTCATGGGAAGAAGTTGTGGACTCCTTGAAGACTATTTTTAGTCTTTCAAGGTGGCGTCACTTGGTGACCATTCTAGAGATTTCTAGAGTGGACAACCAAGTGGTGTGTATGTGTGTGTGAGTGTGTGGTCAAGTGGACCCTTTGGTCCACTTCTAATTAGGTCTAGGTTGGTCTAATTGGTAGGTCTAATTAGGTTTCTAAATAGGTTCATACAACCTATGGCTAAAGTAATTGATCCAATTAAATTTAACCAAGTTTAATTGGGTCAATGTGTGTGTAATTGGGAGAGAGAGTTCCAAATTAGGTTGGGCCTGAGTCAATTGGACTCTTACTGAGTCCAATTGGACTTGTTTTGGTTGAGATTTGAGCTCAATTGGGCTCTATGAGTCCAATTGACTAGGTAAGGTGTACTTGACTTAGATCCAAGTCAATTGGGCTTAGTAAGAACCTAATTAGGTTCTTAGGAGTGTCTTAGGATAGTGTACTAGGCTTAGGATACCTTAATATAGGTTCCTAGGGTGTAAGATTGGGTTTAGGGTCTTAAGAAATCAAGATCTAGTTTTGATTTCAAAAACAACAACTGGAGAGGGGTTCCAAATGTCTGATTTTAATATCAGATGACTTATACTTCAAAATCAAAAGTCTAGGTTTTTAGTCTGGACGTCTAATGCTGAATCAGTGTGTAGTTTAGGTTCTGTCTTAGATTTTTGTAGAAATTGGACGTCTGACACCTTTTCTGGATGTCCAATATTCCAGTAGATTGGGTTTTGAGTCCTATGGGTGGTATCTAAGGAGCCTGGACGTCCAGCTTGCTATCAGGATGTCCAGAGATGGGCTGGAATGTGGGTTTTGAGGTGTTCTAGGCTTAGGTGACCTAATATAAGGGTGGCTAAAGTTTGGGAAGGTGTCTAAGGCTGCCTTAAGGCTAAGAATAGGTGTAGGGAAGTCCTATGTTCTTCATAATTTAATTCACATATTAAAATCCTACAGGTAATGTAGTCTACCTCTTCCCTACACTAGTAAACATTTTGAGTGGCTTTATTCCAAAGCTTCTGCTCCAGCTTTGCTACAGCTCTAGCTTCTTCCCTACTTCAGATGCAGCTTCAGGCCATCTCCTGAGCTTTTATTGCCTACAAACCAAATAATATACTAATCAGTACATTATTATAGCATTATTTCATGATTATCTAAGTAAAGTTGGAAAGATGCAATGTATTCTACTAATGCACGAATTATACTAGAATTATGCTAAGTTCTAACTCAATTCAAGTCTTTTAATTCCTATGATTATTGTGCAATCATACTCCTATGCCTAAATCTTGCTAGTCCCCAGCAAATACAAAACTAAGTTATCTACAAATGGGTTCCTAGAGTACTGATTATTTTTATCAAGTCTAAAAGTAGAGATTCTTTTTCTTTTCGTTTTCATCCAAGAATCTAGAAATCCAAACAATTGTGAAAGTGTAGTTATGTAGCTTATGCAACGGATTCGAGTGAAAAGCTGATTCACTTCTAAATCCTGTACTTGACCCCTAGTAAAATTTTATCGGGATAGGCAAACTTCTTCCCTCAGGGTATAACAAAATATTCTATAATTTCTTCCTTGGCTTTTCGCTTAAGTAGAGGATGTCTGAGCCAAGTGGGTTTGTATTTGGTGGCTCATACTCATTTAGTGCTACATATAAACAAGTATTACAGAATCTAGATTTCCAAACTAGCAAGTAAATCAACTCAGAGAGAAGCGTGGAAAACTGTGCTCTCTTTGGTTCCCTTGTACTTACTCCCTCTTTTTCTTTGCTTCTTTTCTTTTTCTTTTCTCGAGCTCACAATCTCACCAGATTTACAGGTATAATCCATATTTGGTGGTCTTCACATGGCATTATCACTTTAAAAGAGTTCTGATAACCTTGACACTAAATCAGAATTCCTCAGCCAGTATTTTGACGGTTAGAAATATAGAAAAGTAGGTTAAGGCCATAATTGGTGGATTGCAAATGTGGTGGGTAATGTTGGCTCAATGCAATTGAAATAAACACTTAAACACACTTATAAACTCATTTTTCTACTTTTTCTTTTTTAATTTCTCTCTCTCTTTTTTTTCCTATATATATATTTTCTCTTTTTTTTTTCTTCTTCTTCTTCTCTCTCTCTTTGTTTTTTTTCATATCAACACAATGTAATAAAGCATACGACATACGCAACTTTTATTCTTAAAGGAATTATTAGGGAATGGTGGTGTTCAAGAGGATATCGGGTGGCTTATTTGGTGAAAGTGCCTACTCTTGGCACTGGGAAAGGGACGGATATGACAACGTATTTTCTGACTTTGACATCAATACCCTCTTTCAGTTGAGGATTCCGTAAAGGACAGTCGTAACTATCCACTTTAGTCCTAGTTTTATTAGAACTTGATTTCTATGTATTTGCCTTATTTGGTGGCTCTAAACAATTCACCCAAAGTTCATATGCAGGAACTGAGAGCAAAAACTATGCCTAACTCCAAGTATCATTACCTAATTATCCAGAAATTAAGATTCCTTACACTAGTCTTAGAGCACCAGTGACACTCTACTTTCACTTCACAACTATTTGGTGGATCTTCTAGAAGAAGGTTTGCCTGACTCCCTAACTGCTGTCCAAGGGTTCAGGAAAAGAAGCACTACTTCTTAATAAACTAAAGACGTTTATCAGTCTTCACAGTGAATCCATTGCAAAATCTACCTGTGAGTGTGAAAATTGTACAAGATTCTAGATTACAGGAATCAATTAAAGAATAAAATCCCTAATACAACCTCTTGATAAAAATCTTTATTCATGAATGTAATATATATATATATATATATATATGTTGTATACAATTAACCTCTTATGATTGTACTTTAATATTGTTCCCTTATTGGGTTACATTCAGCTTAGTCCTAATTCAGAATAAAAAGTGAGTGAACGAGTCGAAAGTGGCTATTGCGGACAATTTCTAACTTCAATGTAAGCATTGGAGGTGGAGTTGGTTGTTCTTAAATTATGGACTCTAAATTAAAATTAACATGCTGCTTAGAGGTTTTCTAGGTGTTGGCATAAAATTTTTTCAGTTTAATGTATACTAGCCCCCATGCCTAAGTTCTTCCATGTCTTCATGCATGAATATAAGGAAATAAATTAAGATAGGGTGTAAGTGGGTAGAAATCACTTGGAATCGCTCTTGAATATTTGTTTAGCATAAGCCAACATCTTGATGTATAATATGCAGAAAAATACGCTAACAGAAAAAATGTTATGTATAAAAGATATGTATATATGTATAAGTGCTAAGTTTAAAGCCTCTAGCTGGGTGAAAACTCAATTACACATCCTCAATGAGATTAATGATTTTGATAGCAGGAGAAGGTTCCTGGGCCATGAATGGCTTGAGGTGTAGGCCCTTTACTGTAAAAACATGCCCAGATTTCGGGTCCATAATTTGGACTGCCCCGGTAGAGTAGGGGTGAATCATAATGTATGGGCCGGTCCACTTGGACTTGAGCTTTCCCGTAAAGAATTTAAGGCGTGAATCAAATAACTAGACTTATTGGTTAGGCGTGAATACTTTTCTCTGGATGTGGCGGTTGTGAAAGGCCTTTGTCTTATCTTTGTAGATTTTCACATTCTCGTAGGCCTCCTGCCGAATCTCTTCTAGTTCACTTAGCTGGAGCTTCCTTTCATAACCTCCTGCATTGAGGTTTAAATTACATTTTCGCACCGCCCAAAAGGTGTGGTGCTCCAGCTTGACAAAAAGGCGACAGGCCTTTCCATACACCATATGGTATGGCAACATTCTGAGTGAGGCCTTGTACGTGGTTCGATATGTCCAAAGTACATCAATTATTCTATCGAACCGGTCCTTTATATCTGGTCTAACCATCTTCTGGAGAATCAGCTTGATTTGACGGTTAGACACTTCAACCTACCCATTGGTCTGTGGATGATATGGGGTGGCTATACGATGCCCCGTATTTCTTTAATAATGACCTGAAATGAGCGTGGATGAAGTGGCTACCCCTATCGCTAATTAGAGCGCTCGTGAAGATAAATTCTCGCACGAAAGAAATTGTAACGAGCGCGTGCCCCAGACGTCTTTTAAGACGTCTGGGAGGTGTGCCAGACGTCTGACCAAACGTCTGGAAATGATCCCAGACGTCTGAAAATCAGTTATTCTGGCACGAGTCTTCGTTTGCGCGCCTCAGCGCGCAGGCCCGCGAATATCCGATATTCTCTGCGGCTGCAGACGCTCTGCCGCGTCTCTCCCTCCTCCTCGCGTGGCCTTAAAAGGGCACGCCTCCCCTCCCGTCTCCACCGTCTCCTCCTTCTTCTCCTTCAGATAGTGAGTGGAGCGTGAGCGCGAGCGCGAGGGCGGCAGCGGCGGCCGCAGTGAGCGCGGAGGAGGTGCGGCGTGTGAGAGCGGAGCTCTGCCGTGAGGGTGAGCTCGCCGGAGCGGCTTGGCCGGCTGGCGGAGGGCGCAAGGGGCGCGGAGCAACGCGGAGAGGGACCTGCTGTGGTCTGAGCAGCAGACGCGCGAGGTGCGACGCGGGCGGCGTCGCGAGCGGAGGCCTAGTAGCGCCCTGATTCTGGAAAAATTTCCAGAATCAGACGTCTGGGTTGATAGGCAGACGGCGAGGACGACGTATGGTAGCTCATACAGACGTCTGAAAGGTGTGTATTCCGCTTTCTTCTTCCTTCCTGTCGACTGACCGTACTGAGGGAGGCAGTTGGCTGTGCGCAGGTTCGCTGATTCGCCATCCTTTGCGAATCAGACGTCTGGAAGTTGTACCAGACGGTGGGAGTGACCTCCAGACGTCCGGGGTGACCATCGGACGTCTGGGAGCTAGGACAGACGTCCCCGCAGACTTCTGGACGTCTGGGAAACCACGCTGAACAGGTAATTCTCTGATCCACTATTTAAGACGTCTGGAAGAAGTTCCAGACGTCTGATTTTGCACAGTATCATCTTTTTCGACCCGTTTAGGGCCCGTTCGGGCTCCGTTTTCCGCGATTCGAGTTGCGCTCTTTTCAGAATTAATTCCTCTACCCGTCTACAGTAGCTATACACTGTTTTGAGACACTCCTTGTGTTTGATCCTTGTGATAGGACCTCGTTCAGTTGCAGTCTTGAGAGTCGCGGAGGCACGCGGGATTCCCGATCACGCCCCCATTACTCCCGTTGTACCTGGTAGAGTGGCTTTAAGTTATTAAAATCTGTTAAATTATGAAACCATAAATAGAACCTAGGACATTGCATGAACCCTAGGAATGAGAAATAGATGGAATGATAGCTCCTAGGTGTTGCATGAATCCTAGGACTGGAAAACTAGATTGTATGATAGATCCTAGGATATGGCATGAATCCTAGGATGGGAAAACTAGTGGAATGTATAATCCTGCAGTCTTGGAAAATGGAAAGAGATATAAAGCTGCCTGTAATTTGAATTAACAGCTGCCTGTTGTGAATAGATAACGTGGTTGAGAACATGGATTGTAAGAATGTGAAACTGGAAAGTGAAACCTGGATGTTGAGTAAAAAGGATGGAACCCTACGGGGAAGTAGGAGTAGAACTCCTGGAAAGTGAATGGAATAGTTTTGGGGAAGTGAGTTGGCCCTTGAGTACGGAGTACCAAGGAGAGCGACTGTCCCCCTATTTAGTGCAGAGCGGAGCCAGCCGCCCCAGGGACCCGGGGTTAGGACTGGCCACTCTGTACCGACTTGCTGGCCCTCGCATATGTAGTACCGAGGAGAGATACTAGTGTAGGGAGGTACTAGCTACCCCACGAGTCCTAGGGTTCTGCTAGCCTCCCACACCGACTTGTTAGGCCCGCTGGGGCAAACCAGGGTAGTCAGGCAAGGGTGCGCGGACTGTGGAGGGGCAAGGCCCCGGTTTGGTTACTGTGGAGGGGTTGGACCCCTGTTACTGAGAGGGCTTTGCCCTGGACTGGTTCCGTGCTGTGCTTTGGGCGCACCCTTTAACGGAAACGACTGACCGCGTGCCAGTACGGGTTAGCTACCTGTGCGTTTATCGCGCGTGCCGTAGTCACCGTTACGTCTGTCAGTGACCTTGGGGTTGTTGACTGAGGGTAGGAGCACCACGGGGGACTCTCCCGGCCGGGAGAGCACCACGTGCTACTTCTACTTTTGGAAAAGACTGCAGTCAAGATCGTTCCCACGAGGACATTCTAGATCAAGTAAAGGATCTGAGAAATAAATGAAATAGTGAGAAAATTGAAAGATGTGAATAAAGGAAGTAATAGAACATAACAGCTACTGTACACTCTACTGTTGTCTTTAGTTAGTTTGCCACTCTACTCAGCGTTTTGCTGACGTGTTACACTCGTTACCTTTTTCAGGACCACTTGTTGAGCAGCCAGGGTCAGCGGCTGCAGAGGACGCTGGGCCGAGTAGGGTCCAATAGAGTTTACCACAGTCTTTTGTACCTCTTTTGTTTCTGTTCTAGTGAGTAGTTTTTTTTGTTTCTGCTGTACTTTCTTTACCTGCAGTTCTTGTTATATGATAAATGTTGTTCTACTGTTGTGGTGGTGTCTACTGTAGTAGTTTCTTTCCTTACTGCTGTACTTCCTTACTGTTAGTTATATTCATGCTGAATGTGGTTTATTTTACTGCTCTTTTGGTTACTTCCTCGTTGGACGACTAGTGATGAGAACCTCATCATGAGCCATAACTAGCTCATTTTGACCCAATACAAAGGATAAAAGCTCCTACATATCTCAAGGAAAGGCTTAACTCAGAGAATTCTGAGTTTGAGAAGAAAACCAGTCATAAGGGGTAAAAGTGCAATTTTACCAGTATAATCTGCATACAGGGTAATTCAGGGCCCAAACACAGGTCAAAACAGCTTAATAAGAATAAAAGTGGGATGAGATGATCTAGCAAGGGCTACAGCACTTCCAAGGAACCAAATGATAACCTGTAACCCTAAAACAACCCGCTTCAATTCACAAGGTTCGGGGCAAAGTAAAAATAGAATAAACCCTCTAAAATTCATAGAAAAATAATCTCTAGGGTTTAGAACCTTCAATTTGGCCTTTAGAACCCATTTTGACCTACATTGAGAACCTTGCTCAATTAATAACTTAATTTGGGTTTTTGCGCAAATTGACCGGTCAAACAAGGTTTAATATGAAAATGAAATTCACCATCAGATTCCTTAGGTCCTAATTAGTCATGTATAAAAACTTGAGCCTAAGAAGAAACCTCCTTGACCGACTTCACACTTTGGTCCTCATATATTTACTCTTTGGCCCTCAACTTTTGAACCCTCGCATTTTGGCCCCTAACTCTCCTTCGTTCTTTGCAATCAGGTCCCTCCTGCAAAACCCTGCCAGCACCATGCTCCGGCGACCTTGCGCGGAGCATGGCGCCGCGCAGGGTGAGGTGGGGGACCTGGCAAGTAAACCGGGGGTGCCCTGCGTCGTCAGCCGTCGCAGGGGCACCCCCCTGGTCATTGTAGCCCACCATACCGGCCGTGCGAACGCACGGACGGTATGGGTTCGTGTTCCGACCATTCTCCGGCGAGGGAGACACGTTGTCTCCCTCCGCCTTCCTCCCTGTTTCATCCCTATAAATACCCCCTGCTGCTCCGCCGACCAGAGCAGCCTGGATCTGACGGAGAAAACCCCCAGCTTTCTTCTCTTCTTCCTCCGGCAGACGCTCACCAGCTCCGGCGGCTTCCTCCCCCTCCACCTCTTCGCTCTGCCGCAATACCAGCAGCAGAGACTTCCTCCCCTGCTCTTCCCGCGCCACGCCGCACCCAGCTGGCGCCTCTCCGGCTCTCTGCTCGCCGCCGCCCCTCTCCCTGAGCATCGTCTTCTCCGGCGACAGTCGATACGACTGTCGCCCTGTTCCTCCCCCTTCGTCCCTGCAAGTAAGTTAGAACTACTCCCCTTCTTCTCCTCTTTCTTTCCCCGCTTTCAATTTAGTCAATTAAGCCCTCGACCGACTCTGACCACCTTCACCCTCTCCGCCTCCGACCACCCTCCGGCGAGCCGCGCCCATCACCTCAGCGACCCACACGGCTCGCCGACCACCGCAGAACCTCCGCCTCCTCACCCTGATCCTCTTCCGCCCCTCCACTTCCCACCAAACGCCCTCTGCAGATCCACCGAACACACCCACTTCTTTGCTCACAGTTTGACCTAGGACGACCTGTTGGCTCCATCACGCCCCCTGCAGACCCCCTGACCACCTTCTCCGTGCCACGGCGAAGGTCCCCCGCCTGTCTGATTTGGCCGAGAGGCCGTTCTTCTGTGACCAGGTGACTCGCCCGCCGTCGCCATTACTAAGCAGGCAGAGCTCCTTCACCTGCAGGTGCAGGCACGCCTTCGTCCAGGTTCGACTCCCAGGTTGCGCAGGGAGTCTCCGCGAAACGTCCCAGGCTCGTAGATGGGGAGAAGGCCGCGCGTGAAGCCACGATCGCCCACTACTCCCTCCGCGACGGGCGCTCAATTGGGGTGGGACATTTAGTCCCACCTCGGAACTTCTCGGAGGCACGCGAACGCATAAAGGCAAAAAGTGCCTTATGCTGTCTGCCTCCTGACCACGGGGTGAGGTCCCCTTCACCCGCCCGGTTACCCGGTCTCGTCCGCGCTCACGCCCCGCGGACCTGACCCGACCCGACTGACCTGCACTCCTCGCCCACCACGCACGCCGGTGGGCCTGGACCCGGGCCTGACCCGAACCTGATTACCCGGTAGCTCTGGGAGAGCTTCCGAAGAGTGATTTCAGAGAGAAAGAGAGACGCGGGGGGGGGGAGGGTAGAGTAGGTTTTGCCTCTTGACAAAAAAACTCTGAAGTGTGCAGGCGAAGAAGAAGGAGCTGCACTGTAGCAAATGCTCAGTTAAGTCGTCGAAGCACCGGGTCAGACGACGGAAAGTCAGCAGCCAGAGCAGGAAAGAAGGCAGGCTGAAGAAGAAGGAAGAGCAACGGCCGAAGCAGAAGAAGAAGAAAGAAAGACTTAGTAGCTGAAGGCAGAAGCTCTGCAGCCATAAAGAAAAAAAAAGAAGGGAAAAGAGAAAGGGTCACCACGATTGCAGAAGAAGAAGAAGAGAGGTCAAGGCAGAAAACCAAAGAAGAAGAAGAACAAGGAGCTCTGAAGAAGAAGAGCATCACCATTGCAGAAGAAGAATATCACCTCTGCAGGAGAGAGAAAGAAGAGCATCCCCCTCTGCAAAACAAAGAGAAAACAACAAATTCTTTCCCTCTCTCTTTTTGTAAAAGAAACATGTATATCTCTAGAATACGACTTGCTCCCTGAGTTCGACCTCGGGAACTCTTTCATTTTCCGAGTAAAAAATTTATATATGAAATGTTGGTAATAATCGGCTTTACTACAACGTTATAACAAAACCCTCAAACCCGGTTGCCGCCTCTGCGTTTCATTTTGGCGCCGTTGCCGGGGAGCAACGGCTATTCTAGAGGTAAACATTCCTGTTTCTTTTAAGTTCTGATAATCTCCTCTCTTTTGTGCAGCTACAGGAAGACAAGCAACCACACAACCACTCCGAAGACAGGTAAATCTTTTCTCTCATTATTAACCCCTACACTCTAAAGAGGAAGAAAAGAAAAGAACAAGCAATATAGGGCTAACCTGTCTTCCATACTTAGTAACCATAAAAAGTTGCATGTTTTCAACTCATCACTCCTGCACACTATTAAGGGTATTTAAGGGCTAACACATTCTTGCTTGAGCCCTAATTGCCCAACAAAGAGTTAAATGGACCAAGTAGAGCCAACATAAGGTCAAACATTAGGATTTCAGTAGAGACACGCCCCTTAATCAAGAATTGAGGAAATCCAAAAGAGGTGTGCCCAAGCCATTGATTGAAAATAATTAACAAGAAAAATCCTAAACAATTGGCTCTCTCTAAACACTTGAACCCTAAAAGAAAGGACCCAAAAAGCTCTCAAAGAAAACAAGAGGTAAAGTTGACCCCTTTGGGTTAACCAACCTTAAATTAGGTCACTCTTTGCACTTAAAAAGACTAAAGTTCAAGTGAAACCTTAAGCACCCTGATCTTAAAATTGGTAGACTTAAGAGGTCAAGATCCCCATTCTGGTCTACCTGGAACCGCAGTGACAAGAGAGGTCGGGTGGGGGAAACCCTGTAACCCGTGGGGACGCTCTACCGTGTAGGGGTCTTCGCGGGACTCTCCCTCTCTGGCTGCCCAGGTAATTCTCAGGTGGACGATCTTTCTGATCAAGGGGTCCATCTGCCCCGCACCTCTATAGTCACCCAACACATTTTTGGGTGTCTTGATTGGGTCCAGCACCTTCTAAACTTACCTCTCCCAACTGTGCATGTACGGAAGGAGGTCTCTAAGACCACCCTTAAGACCTCCATTAGAAATTCGCTCTCGTCAAGGCCAAGCCTCGACGCCCGTATTTGTGCAGCAACACCCTCACATTATTCTCTCTTCTGATTCAGAACCAAGTTCTTCTTCTTCCCCCATCATGGCTCAGCCAGTTGAGGAAGAAAATAATCTGGAACACCAGCTCCAGCGACTCAATGACCTCTTCCAAAACTTCGTGCACCCACCACAGCATCCTATGATGCGGGACCACTACAATCCTGCTGCGGTGGCCATTGAGCCTCGAGTCAGAATCCCGATTGGAGGACCTGATTCCGAACTAAAGCCCAACATGATTCATGCTATACCTAAATTCCATGGGCTTAATTCTGAAGATCCCTTCCAGCACATCAAACAGCTAAAGCATCTGGCCCACACTTTTGGATCAGATGCGCAAAATCGGGATATTCTTCTCATGAAGATGTTCTCCTTTTCTCTTATGGACAAGGCCGCCCATTGGTATCAAACTCAGACCCGGCCGATCAACACTTGGGAAGAACTTCAATCCGAGTTTTTGAAAAAGTTCTTTCCCGTTGGTCGGACCAACGCCTTGCGCCATCAGATTACACACTTCACTCAACAATCAGGAGAACCTCTCCATGAGGCATGGGATCGTTTTCAGGATCTCATGAGGAAGTGCCCCCATCACGGAGTTCCTAAATGGGAACAAGTCCAATCTTTTTACCAGGGACTCCGCGAGGACATCCGCCTTTTCGTCAATGCAACCTGCGGAGGAAACATCATGGGTCAACATGAAGACACCGTATGGGAGATTCTCGAAAACATGTGCGAGAACTCCATCAACAATGACTCCATGGGATTATTCGACAGGACGAATACCCGCGCAGCG
The DNA here is from genome assembly GCA_037157565.1 of Thalassia testudinum. Classification (NCBI taxonomy): domain Eukaryota; kingdom Viridiplantae; phylum Streptophyta; class Magnoliopsida; order Alismatales; family Hydrocharitaceae; genus Thalassia; species Thalassia testudinum. The sequence goes on along the minus strand of JAZHRO010000035.1, from coordinate 5,440,630 downwards.
ACGAATCTTAAGGGAGCACATGAGACGCAGGACCTGTCCGCATCAGTCGACCTGGAATTAATGGCCAGTCGATTGGATAAGGTCTCAATCATTGAAAAGAAGGTGGATGAGCTGACTCAGCACTTGCACCGAGCCACCTCTGCGCGTAACTCCTTTGCACAACCTCCTTCCACACAGGAGACTGTGCAAAACATCCTCCACCGATCCTCCCCTGGGATGGATCCATATCCATCCCCATCTGATTCTTGGACTGGAAGATCATCCGATCCTTTCTTCACCAGCCGGGGGAACTCCATTCCTCCTTTCCCTGATTCTCAGGAGGTTCCTCAGACCTGCGAGGACCTCAACGCCATCCAGAACGACCCATTCTCCAACACTTACAACCCTGGATGGCGAAACCATCCCAATTTTCAGTGGGCGGGAAATCCCCAAACCCAAAGACCACCTTTTCAGTCCCGCCCACAGCCCTCTCATCACTACCAGCCGCCTCAGCCTCGGCCCAACCCTACTTATCCATCAGGGCCAAATCAAGATCAAATGTCCTTAATCCTTCAGACTCTGGCTGACATTCAAAAATCGAATGCGGCCATTCAAAAACAGCACAAGGACGAGCTTACTGAAGTTAAAACTCAACTGGCCCAGTTGGCAAATTCTCGCCAGCCAGGCACACTCCCTTCCCAACCCCTTCCTAACCCAAATAACGTGCCAACCCAGAAGCGCGTTATGAATCCAAATTTAGGCCACGCTCAATGGATTTATCAGGCCCCCACTGCTCCATCTCCAGACGAGATGGATGCCTCAACTTCTAGTGCGAGATTTCAGCAGCAGCCACCCCTCCTACCAAACCCAAACCAAAATCAAGCCGGATTAAATTCTGTAACAACACGTAGTGGTAAGACAACTCAGGACCCGCATTATCCAAACCACTCCCAGCCTGATAACCATGACCCTAGGATAGTTAGCCAAGGTACCGCTGTTCCAGACCCACAACCTGGACCTATCCTAGAGGAACCAACCAAGATCCCGTTTCCCGAGGCCCTGACCAAGGGAAAGAAGACCACCAAACCCGTGGCCCCTGAGGAGGACCTGGTCAAGCTCTTTGAGCAGGTCCACATAAACATCCCCTTGATGGATGCAATCCACCACGTACCAGCTTACGCACGATTTCTAAAGAATATATGTACACCCCAGCGTAAGCCGCGAACCAAGGGAGGGAGCCCAATTGTTCTGTCAGAGCAAGCCAGCTCTGTAATCCTTAGTAGACTCCCACCCAAGGCAAAAGATCCTGGAACTCCCCTGATCTCCTGTAAGATAGGTGGTACCCAATTTGATAGAGCATTGTTAGACTTAGGTGCATCTATAAATCTGATACCCACATCCTTACTTGACCATCTGGAAGAATCTGAGCTGAAACCAACCGAGGTGACATTACAATTAGCAGATCGATCTATAAAGTCACCAAAAGGGATTCTCGAGGATGTTATCGTGAGAGTGCGGGATTTCTATTTTCCAGTGGACTTTATAGTCTTAGACATGGATGCACCTGAGAACCCTAGGGATACACCAATCATTCTAGGGAGACCTTTCTTGGCTACTGCTAGAGCCAACATCAGCTGTGAGGAGGGACAAATAGAGCTTAAGTTTGGAGATCAAACACTGAAAATTGATATATTTAAGGCCCAACAAGGAATTAATTGCGGCGTCATCGAGCAAATTTGTGACATCAAGACTTTGGTTGATGAATCACACCTCCAGAATGACTTGAGTATGCCTCATCAACCACAGAAGGATCTTGACCCGCAAACAGAGGAGTCAAATCCAGATGTGAACAACCCAGTAACTCCCACCCTTGAACCTCACATCTATACTGAACCACCCGCTGCTGCTGAAAACCCCATCCTCGAACTGAAACCCCTTCCTGCTCATTTGAAATACATCTTTTTGGGTTCTAATCAGACCCTTCCTGTGATCATCAATTCCAACCTCAGTCCTGAACAGGAAACCAGTCTGATTGTTGTCCTCCAGCAACATCGAAGAGCCATCGGATGGACTCTCGATGATTTGACTGGAATAAGTCCCTCTTATTGTACTCATCATATCTCTTCAGAAGAGGGCACGCGACCTTCTCGTGAAATGCAGAGACGCTTAAACCCCAATCTGCAGGAGGTCGTGAAAAAGGAGATCATCAAGTGGTTAGATGCCGGGATCATCTACCCGATCTCCGATAGTCGTTGGGTGAGCCCAATTCAGGTCGTGCCTAAGAAGGCAGGACTCACCACTATAACGACTGAGACCGGAGAAATCATTCCTACCCGATTAGCCAACTCGTGGAGAGTCTGTATAGATTACCGTCGACTCAATTCCTCCACGAAGAAGGATCATTTCCCACTACCCTTCATTGATCAAATTCTCGAAAAACTAGCGGGAAATAGGTTCTTCTGCTTTCTTGACGGGTACTCCGGTTATAACCAGGTGGCAATCCATCCTGAGGACCAAGAAAAGACCACATTCACCTGCCCCTTCGGAACATACGCTTTCCGAAGGATGCCTTTCGGTCTTTGCAATGCACCCGCTACTTTTCAGCGATGCATGCTTGCCATATTCTCAGATATGGTAGGTGATTATCTGGAAGTCTTCATGGATGACTTTTCAGTTTTCGGAGCATCATTCGACGATTGCCTCCAACACTTGGTCCAGATACTCAGGCGGTGCATCGACGTGAATTTGGTTCTTTCCTGGGAAAAGAGCCATTTCATGGTGCCTGAGGGAATTGTCCTGGGACACTCAATTTCGGAGAAAGGTATCCAAGTGGATCGAGCTAAGGTTAATCTGATTTCTCACCTTCCTATGCCTAGCTCGATCAGGGACATCCGATCCTTTTTAGGGCATGTCGGTTTTTATCGACGATTTATCCCTGATTTTTCAAAAATCGCACGCCCCCTGACCACTCTTCTCTCCAAGGATGTTCCCTTCGAAATCTCCAAGGAATGCACTCAAGCATTTGAAATCCTGCGTGACCGAGTCACCCAAGCCCCGATCCTACAGTCCCCTGATTGGTCTCAACCCTTTGAGATCATGTGTGATGCATCCGACTTCGCTGTAGGAGTGGTTTTGGGGCAGAAAAATGACAAGAAACCTGTGGTCATTTACTACGCCAGCAAAACACTCGATGAGGCTCAGCGTAACTATACAGTTACTGAGAAAGAGCTGCTAGCTGTAGTATTTGCCCTAGAGAAGTTCAGATCGTACCTTCTGGGTTCCCATGTCATCATATACTCGGATCACACGGCTGTGAGGCATCTCCTTGCAAAGAAGGGCGCGAAACCTCGATTGATCCGATGGATCTTGCTGTTGCAAGAATTTGACCTCGAGATTCACGATAAAGCGGGAAAACAAAACGTGGTAGCTGATCACTTGTCCCGTCTTCCTTCTGAAATGATAGACCCTTCCGGACCCATCACTGAGCATTTTCCCGATGAGCACCTGCTGACTATTGGTACTAGCCTTCCATGGTTTGCTAATATTGTAAATTACTTGGCATCTCATCAGACCCCGTCCGATTGGCCGAAGGCCAAGAAAGACAAATTACGCTCTGATGCCAAGTATTACATTTGGGAAGACCCGTACCTCTTCCGCATAGGTGCCGATCAGATCATCCGGAGATGTGTCCCGGAAGGGGAAGTCAACAATATCCTCTCTTTCTGCCATGACCAGGCATGCGGTGGCCATTTTGCCGGGCATAAAACCGCATCAAAAGTCCTCCAGTGCGGCTTTTACTGGCCCACACTGTTCAAAGACGCATACAGTCATTGCAAGGCATGCAGTCGTTGCCAGACTTTGGGCAACATGAGCCATCGCGACATGATGCCTATGCAACCGATTCTAGTATGCGAAATCTTTGATGTTTCGGGGATTGATTTTATGGGCCCCTTTCCTGTTTCGGATGGTTTCGAATACATTCTGTTGGCTGTGGACTACGTGTCCAAATGGATCGAAGCCATACCGACCCGAACCTGTGATCACAAAATCGTTCTCAAATTCATTCATCAACACATTTTCTCAAGGTTCGGGATTCCTCGTGCAATAATCTCTGATGGGGGAACCCATTTCACAAATGCTCAGTTTAGGTCACTGATGACCAAATATGGGGTGTCTCACCGAATCTCTACTCCTTACCACCCCCAAACTAATGGTCTAGCTGAGCTGTCTAATCGGGAGATCAAGAAAATCCTGCAAGTCACTGTTCGACCTGACAGGAAGGACTGGTCGTCCCGACTTCCGGAAGCATTGTGGGCCTATAGGACCGCCCACAAGACCCAATTAGGCATGTCTCCCTTTAGACTGGTGTACGGAAAGGCATGCCACCTTCCCGTCGAACTGGAGCATAAAGCCTATTGGGCAGTACAGAACTGTAATCTAGATCTTTCTAAGGCTGGGACCCACAGAAAACTCCAAATCAGCGAGATCGATGAATTGCGCATAGACGCGTACGAGAACTCGCAAATCTACAAGGAGCGGGTTAAAGCCTTCCACGACAAACACATCTCGAGAAAGATCTTTCATCCTGGTCAAAAGGTCCTACTCTTTGATGCCCGACTCAAACTCTTCCCAGGAAAACTGAGATCTAAGTGGGTCGGACCATATTTGGTCCGACAGGTTTTTGGAAATGGAGCAATCGAAATCAGTCCACTCAGCCACGATTCTGAACCTTTCATCGTGAATGGTCAAAGACTCAAGCCGTTCATTGATGTAACTTCTACTGATTTGGCTGAGGCATCTTATATCCTCCTTTCCCCTTGAGCTTATTGCGCCCAGCCGATGGCGTAAAACTCAGCGCTTAACGGGAGGCAGCCCGTCATTCTCTTTGAAAACCTGAAACTTGTTCTGACACCTTTCAGCACTCGAAGTTCACCCTTGTAGACAGCCGACCCCAACTCAGATGTTTGCATCTGGGATTTGAAATCGTCCGCAAAAATTCAACCCGACCCATTCACTCATCCAAATTTCTGTCTTAAGGAATGAACTAAGACCCCCTAGGTTACAATGAGGACATTGCAAATCTTAGGCATGGGGGGGTAGGAAAGTGCAAAAACGTGTAAGAAAAGGTTTCAAGTAAAAAAAAAAAAAAAAAAAAAAAAAAAAATCTTCGAAAAAGAATAAGAGGAAAAGAGGAGAAGGAAAATTTTGTGAAGGAGAAAAGAAACAAAATGAAAAAGGAGCACAAAATTATAAGAAAAAGTGATAGTCATTAGTAAGGAACTAAGGAATTAACCTAAGTTCTAGACCTCATTCAAGAAAATAACTGAAAAGTGCACAATGAGATTAGTAAGAATGCAAACCTTAGGCATTCTTGAATAGACTCTTAGTACTCATTAAGATCTGGACACTCCTCAAGAGGTTGAGGAAAATGAAAAGCTGAAGTATTAGGTCTAAGGCTTAGGAAGTATTCGGCCTCGTTAACTAATTTTTGGTTTACGGGACTCAGTAACTTAAGCACCCTAATCTCACACATAGCCTGGTTCAGTAAGCGTAAAAATCAGAATCACGCAGAAGCGTCGCAAAAATCTGAAAAGAACACCTAGAATAGGAAGGGCCGATCAACACAAGTTGATTTGGACGAGTTCCCAGCGCGGAGAGGCGGAAAATCCCCTCGAAGATGCGTAACAAAATATCATCTCCTCGGTGCTTGTCTCTTAGGATATTTACATATCCTACGGGGGGCATGTAAGCACTCTGCTGGTTCAGATTCCATGGATGGCATTATCTCGAAGTGTCAATTGCCAGGGTCTGGATTCGGCCACGGAATACCATGGATGGGATTATCTCGAAATCTCAATAGCCAGGGTTCCGGGGGTTGCCATGGGCGGTGCTATCTCGAAGCATCGATCGCCAGGAACCCTTGAGGATTGATGATGGGAGCAAGGAATCTGATACAGACCGTGTTGAAAAGCCAATCCTAGGCTAGAACTAAAAAGAAAAAGAGAGAGAAAACTCTCCAAACAGAAAAAACTTTCTATCTCTCTCTTACAAAACGCACTGCGAACCGAGCCAGGGCTAAAATCATTTTAAGCACGGGTGCTTTAACCACGAAGTCCAATAAACCTTAGGTTAGTTCTTGTGGGCCTTAAAAACCTTTGCTAAAAGACTGAGGCTAAGGCTAGACAGATTTGGATCTTGATTGGTACTAGAGTACCTTTTTAGGCCTATGATCAGCATTCTAACCTAATCTATGAAGGCACTTATCTAAAACTATTGAAAACTTCATGGTCTAGAACAAGGGTTGAAACCTTAAGTTTTTTGCTAAGGGACTAGCAAAAGCTAGGCATGGGGGTATGATGAGAACCTCATCATGAGCCATAACTAGCTCATTTTGACCCAATACAAAGGATAAAAGCTCCTACATATCTCAAGGAAAGGCTTAACTCAGAGAATTCTGAGTTTGAGAAGAAAACCAGTCATAAGGGGAAAAAGTGCAATTTTACCAGTATAATCTGCATACAGGGTAATTCAGGGCCCAAACACAGGTCAAAACAGCTTAATAAGAATAAAAGTGGGATGAGATGATCTAGCAAGGGCTACAGCACTTCCAAGGAACCAAATGATAACCTGTAACCCTAAAACAACCCGCTTCAATTCACAAGGTTCGGGGCAAAGAAAAAATAGAATAAACCCTCTAAAATTCATAGAAAAATAATCTCTAGGGTTTAGAACCTTCAATTTGGCCTTTAGAACCCATTTTGACCTACATTGAGAACCATGCCCAATTAATAACTTAATTTGGGTCTTTACGCAAATTGACCGGTCAAACAAGGTTTAATATGAAAATAAAATTTACCATCAGATTCCTTAGGTTCTAATTAGTCATGTATAAAAACTTGAGCCTAAGAAGAAACCTCCTTGACCGACTTTACACTTTGGTCCTCATATATTTACTCTTTGGCCCTCAACTTTTGAACCCTCGCATTTAGGCCCCTAACTCTCCTTCGTTCTTTGCAATCAGGTCCCTCCTGCAAAACCCTGCCAGCACCATGCTCCGGCGACCTTGCGCGGAGCATGGCGCCGCGCAGGGTGAGGTGGAGGACTTGGCATGTATACCGGGGGTGCCCTGCGTTGTCAGCCGTCGCAGGGGCACCCCCCTGGTCATTGTAGCCCACCATACCGGCCGTGCGAACGCACGGACGGTATGGGTTCGTATTCCGACCATTCTCCGGTGAGGGAGACACGTCGTCTCCCTCCGCCTTCCTCCCTGTTTCATCCCTATAAATACCCCCCGCTGCTCCACCGACCAGGGCAGCCTGGATCTGACGGAGAAAACCCCCAGCTTTCTTCTCTTCTTTCTCCGGCAGACGCTCACCAGCTCCGGCGGCTTCCTCCCCCTCCACCTCTTCGCTCTGCCGCAATACCAGCAGCAGAAACTTCCTCCCCTGTTCTTCCCGCGCCACGCCGCACCCAGCTGGCGCCTCTCCAGCCCTCTGCTCGCCGCCGCCCCTCTCCCTGAGCATCGTCTTCTCCGGCGACAGTCGATACGACTGTCGCCCTGTTCCTCCCCTTTCGTCCCTGCAAGTAAGTTAGACCTACTCCCCTTCTTCTCCTCTTTCTTTCCCCGCTTTCAATTTAGTCAATTAAACCCTCGACCGCTCCTGTTCACCCTCATCCTCTCCACCTCCGACCACCCTCCGGCGAGCCGCTCCCATCACCTCAGCGACCCACACGGCTTGCCGACCACCGCAGAACCTCCGCCTCCTCACCCTGATCCTCTTCCGCCCCTCCACTTCCCACCAAACACCCTCTGCAGATCCACCGAACACACCCACTTCCTCGCTCACAGTTTGACCTAGGACGACCTGTTAGCTCCATCTCGCCCCCTGCAGACCCCCTGACCACCTTCGCCGTGCCACGGCGAAGGTCCCCCGCCTGTCTGATTTGGCCGAGAGGCCGTTCTTCTGTGACCAGGTGACTCGCCCGCCGTCGCCATTACTGCGCAGGCAGAGCTGCTTCACCTGCAGGTGCAGGCACGCCTTCGCCCAGGGTTGACTCCCAGGTTGCGCAGGGACTCTCCGCGAAACGTCCCTGGTTCACAGACGGGGCGAAGGCCGCGCGGGAAGCCACGATCGCCCACTGCTCCATCCGCGACGCGCGCTCAATTGGGGTGGGACATTTAGTCCCACCTCGGAACCTCTCGGAGGCGCACGGACGCATAAAGGCAAAAAGTGCCTTATGCTGTCTGCCTCCTGACCACGGGGTGAGGTCCCTCTCACCCGACCCGACCCGGCCTCGTCCGTGACCACGCTCCGCGGACCTGGCCCGACCCGATTAGACTGACCTGCACTCCTCGCCCACCACGCACGCCGGTGGGCCTGGACCCGGGCCTGACCCGAACCCGATTACCCGGTTGCGCTCTGGGAGAGCTTCCGAAGAGTGATTTCAGAGAGAAAGAGAAACGCGGGGGAGGGGGGTAGAGTAGGTTTTGCCTCTTGACACAAAAAAAAAAACTCTGAAGTGTGCAGGCAAAAGAAGAAGTGCAGGCGAAGAAGAAGCAGCTGCACTGTAGCAACTGCTCGGTTAAGTCGTCGAAGCACCGGGCCAGACGACGGACAGTCAGCAGCCAGAGCAACACAGAAGGCAGGCTGAAGAAGAAGGAAGGGAGACTTAGTAGCCGAAGGCAGAAGCACCACGATTGCAGAAGAAGAAATGAAGAGAAGCAAGAAGCAAGAAAAGAAGAAGAAGATCTGAAGAAAAAGAAAGAAAGAAAACAAGGAAGAACAGAAGACAGAAGAAGAAGAGCACGAGGGGAAGATCTGAAGAAAGCAGAAGAAGAAGAAGACGAAAAAGAAAGAAAGAAAACTAGGAAGAACAAAAGCCAAAGAGGAAGAAAGAAGAGAAGAAGAAGAAGCCAAATTTTCATCTCTCTCTCTCTCTCTCTCTCTCTCTCTCTCTTTATTTTTGTAATAGAACTTGTATATCTCTAGAATACAACTTGCTCCCTGAGTTCGACCTCGGGAACTCTTTCATTTTTCCGAGTAAAAAATTTTTATATGAAACGTTGGTAACAACCGGCTTCACTACAACGTTATAACAAACCCGGTAAAACCCACGCGTCTTCAGTGACCTAGCTCACTAACTAGCCACTAGATTTAGTCTAGGCTAGTCAAGTGTGGTCTCTAGGTTGTAACCCTAAAAGTTGCACCTAGGGTTCATGCAATGGACTAAGTGTTTAGGCAGTAGACCACAGTTCCATTTAAAAATATTCTTCACGGCATAATTTGAATCCACATGATTTCAAATTTGACAGGTAGATTCCCTTTTCAATTAAATTTTTAGAGAATAGTTTTTTGGAATTTTTACTATTTTAATTGAATAAATACAAATTTGTAACTGTCGGGGGGTCAGATTTGGAATTTTGACCCCTTGTCAGATTTTCATTTTGAAACAGTATCAATTTTGCTCCAAAAATTCAAGAAAGAAATCTAAATGAAAGTTAATTTGATAACCTTTCAAACCCCACCATTTGTAGTCAAATCTGATTTGTGTGCTGTATAGAATCGTTTTTTGAAATTCAAAAAATTTAAGATTTGAGTCTGTTTGACCCCCTTGTATTTCATGAATTTTCAAAAATTGAACCAGTCGAATTCTTTCAGATGAATGGTGTCGTTTGAAGGCTAATTTAAAAATATAGCTTCCACTTGAATTTCAGAATTTTTGAATCACAAAATATGCGGCAATTGAATTTGAATTTGCAAAAAAAATCTAGCCAAATTTCAAGGAGTAGTGAAAATGCTTTTGAAGTGGTTTGAATTCAAAATAAGCCTTTTTACAAAATAATTTTTTTAAAATTGCCAAGTTTTTTTTTCTTTTCTTTTGTTTTCAATTTTTTTTCCTTTTGTAAGGAACTTTTTCAATTTTTTTCTTTTTTTTTCAAAAGCAAATCTAAGATTCAAAAGAAACCTAAATCTAAAATCTAATTTTTTTTCTTTTTGGATCAAAATATTCAATTTTTTTTTCTTTTCAAAAATCAAATCTACCTAGGATTCAAAGGAAACCTATAACTAAGATTTTGGTGTGTACCTAATTTTTCTTCAATTGCTCCTGATGTATGTGCAGAATCCGCTTTTCCTGTTCCTGCACAACAAAAGAAAAGAGAAGCAAATATGTTTGGGTTAAGCTCAAAAATATAAAACCAAAATCGCGTTGCCTCCCCGATAACGACGCCATTTGTCGAATTCGCAAAGTGCGAGTTTGTTAAGAAAATGTTGTAGTATAGTGCGAATCATGACGCAAACAAAAATTAATAATGTGATGGTGAGTCACGGTTGATCTCAGGGAGGCAGATAATAGCGAAATTGATTTTTAAATTTTCATCTTTTTGCTTGCTTAAAATTGTATGCCGGTTTCAAGCCTGTAAATGTAAGTTTCGCTAGTAGCGTTGTTAACCGTAACTACGTGTGCTATGTGTTAAATAAACGACAAATGTGAAGGTGTGGGTACTTGTGCTCACAATTCTTACTTCACGATGGTTGTAAACAGAGAAAGCATCAATGGCAAGATCATTTATGTTTTCAGGAACCGACAGCTTGATTGCAATAAAGATATGAAGCAGATATTAGGCAACTTGTGATTTTATTTCCTCAAAATAGTGTCATTACAATCATTTCTAGAGGAATGCTTGTACATGGAAGTTGAGAATACTAATTCTAGCTAATAGAAAAGATATGCATGCATGGATCTAGGGCAGATTATGCATGCATTCTTAGGGAGAATACTACTACTATTACGAGCAAGAAAATAATGTGGGAATTTAACTATGAAGAACAATAATTCTATACTACTAGAACTCAAGGCATTGGAGTGGTCTCCAATGGTTGTGTGGCAGGAGGTGGTAGGAGGGAATGGAAGGATGACCAAGGTGTGTAAGTCGGCCTCTTGAGAAAGTGGTGGAGTTGGTGCTCTAACTCTTGGATGTGGAGGGTGGAATTGGTGATGGAGCTTGTGGGTGATGAGAATGGAGTCCAAGATGGGGGTGCATGGCCACCCCCATGGGTCCTTAAATAAGCATGGAGGAAAGTCATCTAGAGAATTAGAGAATTCTCTAGAAGACCACCCAAGGTGGTCATCCAGCCCATGGAGAGTGGGTCTTCTAGATCCACTTTTCATGGGAAGAAGTTGTGGACTCCTTGAAGACTATTTCTAGTCTTTCAAGGTGGCGCCACTTGGAGACCATTCTAGAGATTTCTAGAGTGGACGACCAAGTGGTGTGTGTGTATGTGTGAGTGTGTGGTCAAGTGGACCCTTTGGTCCACTTCTAATTAGGTCTAGGTTGGTCTAATTGGTAGGTCTAGGTTTCTAATAGGTTCATACAACCTATGGCTAAGAAATTGATCCAATTAAACTTAGCTAAGTTTAATTAGGTCAATGTGTGTGCAATTGGGAGAGAGAGTTCCCAATTAGGTTGGGCCTGAGTCAATTGCACTCTGACTGAGTCCAATTGGACTTGTTTTGGTTGAGATTTAAGCTCAATTGGGCTCTATGAGTCCAATTGACTAGGTAAGGTGTAATTAACTTAAATCCAAGTAATTGGGCTTAGTAAGAACCTAATTAGGTTCTTAGGAGGGTCTTAGGGTAGTGTACTAGTCTTAGGATACCTTAATTTAGGTTTCCTATGGTGTAGGATTGAGTTTAGGGACTTAAGAAATCAAGATCTAAGCTTGATTTCAAAAACAGCAACTGAAGAGGGGTTCTAGACGTCTAATTTTACTCTTAGACGACTTATACTTCAAAATCAGACGTCTAGGTCTCTAGTCTGGACGTCTAATGCTGAATCAGTGTGAAGTTTAGGTTTGTCTTGGATTTTCGCAGAAATTAGATGTTTAACACCTTATCTAGACATCCAATATTCTAGTAGATTGGGCTCTAAGTCTTGCGGGTGGTATCTATGTAGCCTGGCCGTCCAGCCTACTACCTGGACATCTAGAGATGGGATGGAATGTGGGTTTTGAGGTGTTCTAGGCTAAGGTGACCTAATATAAGGGTGGCTAAGGTTCGGGAAGGTGTCTAAGGCTGTCCTAAGGCTAAGAACAGGAGTAGGGAAGTCCTATGTTATTCATAAATTAATTCATACATTAAAATCCTAGAGGTAATGTAGTCTACCTCTTCCCTACATTATGTCTTCATTTTAAGTGTTTTTATTCTAAGGATTCTGCTCAAGCTCTGCTGCAGCTCTAGATTCCTCCCTACTTCAGATCCAACTTTAGGCCATCTCCTAAGCTTTTATTGCCTATAAACCAAATAATATACTAATCAGTACATTATTATACCATTATTTCATGATTATCTAAGTAAAGCAGGAAAGATGCAATGTATGCTACTAATGCATGAATTATACTACAATTATGCTAAGTTCTAACTCAATTCAAATCTTTTAATTCCTATGGTTGCTACGCAATCAATGGGCTTTGGGGGGGTCACCATTAGGACTACCAATGGCCATCAAAGAATTTGTTGACGTAGGAAATACAACATGGCCACAAACAAACAATCTCAAGCAATCCATCATAAAGGAACAAGGAGATTGGTTACCCAGTTCCAGCGTAAGAGGTGTACGTTTGGGGGAAGAGCAAGGCTCTCAAAAAATCCACTGTGAACGGTGGGGTTAAATCCCTCAGAGTCTTTCTCTCTCTTGGATTTCATTACATGGATCTCTCCCTCTCTCTCGGGGGTCTCTTCTCCCTACTTATAATGTGGGAAAAGTCCTATCCAAGTAAGATCTTTTCCATGATGTCCGGTACATCTTTTGTCAGGCCATTTGTCCACTGTCAGATTATGGGTAGCCATATCTATATTGCTGTCATTTTGACCTTGGATGCACCGAATCTTCTAGCAGGTTGGGCGGATCTAAGTTCGCTCGAATGTGAGTCAGATCTGAGTACGGTTGGTCGAATAAGATCAGACCCACTTGCTTACCCTATAACTAGGTAGGTGGATGTTTTGCTGGACTATGCGTGGAGTTTTGGACCCGAGGGTTCCTTTACCCCTCATCATATGCCCCCACTCTCTAGCTAGCGAAAGCTGCTGAGAGAATAGCTAGAGTACTCAAAACTCCACGGTAGATGGTGCCCCGAATGTTGTATCAGCTAGTATGAATCGAGTAGAGCATTTGTCATGAAGGAGGAGTTGCAGGTTGCTGACAGACAAGGTGCCTTTAGCGATATTGTGCTTGAGTGCCGAGGAACGTAGCTGTATACTGCTTATTTTGTAGTTGGCCTTAAGTGGTCAACTATTAGTCAGGGGAACTCGGGTGAATACCGCTTGGGTGATCCGCCAATGTTTTTTGTTGACCGTAAGAGGTCAGGTGTAAGGAATCTTTTCTTGAGCTTGGCATTATTTTGTGACTAAGGCTCCTTAGCTAGCCTTAAGAGGCAGTGCTGCTATGGGGGAATGTAGCCATGTCGGCCGTGGTTTTGGTTGGCCTTAAGAGGCGGCATTTGTCATAGGGTGCTTAGAGTTCTTTTACGCGTAAGGCTTCTTAGTCAGCCTTAAGAGGCAGCGTTGTTATGGGGGAACACAGGTGTGTTGGCCGTGGTTTTAGTCAGCCTTAAGAGGCGACGTTTGTTGTAATAAGCTTGGCGTTCTTTTGCACGTAGGGCTCCTTAGCCGACCTTAAGAGGCGACGTTGTTATGGGGGAACGCAAGAGTGTCGGCTATGGTTCCATCCGACCTTAAGAGGCAACGTTTGTCATAGGGAGCTTGGCATTTTTTTGCCTGTAAGGCTGCTTAGTTGACCATAAGAGGTGGCATTTGTCGTAGGGAGCCTGGCATTCTTTTGCATGTAAGGCTCCATAGTTGACCTTAAGAGGCGACGTTGTTATGGGGGAGTACAGGTGTGTTGATAGTGGTTCCGACTGGCCTTCAGAGGCGACGTTCAAGAATTTGTTTCGTCATGTAGTTTGACAAGATGGGCAGTAATTGCTATTAAAATGAGGAGTCATGGTCTCAAATGTCGTGCTTGTCAGTGAGGCGATTGATGCTACTGTGGCATCGGAATATTTGTGCAGGGTAATGTAATGTGCGGAATCTTGACCTAAGATTTTGTCAGTCTAGGCAGGATGTTGTAGAATCCGTGTCGTATTCAGGGGGACTCATCCCTCAGGAACCCACGCTTTTGGGGGGGTAGTCGAACTGCCCTAAGGGGGTTATAAATAAGGGTATGATCAGAGTTCATGACCCTCCAACCTTTTTATTGCATCCAAACGACTTGGTAGTTGTCTTGTTGAACTTTCCTTTCTCTCATTCTTTTGACAAGTTTTTGTCGTTGGACGTGCATGTTAGGTGGAGTGGTCAGACTGTGATTATGTTCGAGCCTGCTGGCAAAGGTAAATCCGATTTGCTGCCCCTATTCAGTGCATGGGTTGAGGTGATGGTTCTAGGACCTTTTGTAGGGCTTTTGTAGCCGGAATGCCTATTGAGGCATTCCTGGTTTTGTGGCCTGCCTATGCTTTGTGGTGAAAGGTACATTTGGACCCCCTTTCTTTGTTCCTTTTGCATTTGTTTTAATTTGCTTTTTGTTGTAGCCTTTGGGCGGTTGTTTTGATCTGATGACTCTGGGTGTCACGGTTGTTCTTCCCAGCATGGGACTCGTCTTGTGTGAGGGAGGCCCATGGGCCAAAGCAAGAAGAGGGGGTCCTCTTTTTTTTGAAGAGTTCAAGAGGAGGGAGGTAGGAAGCAAAGAGGAGGCAAAGCAGGTTCCCTCAAAGCATCTGCAGGGAGAGCCCGACGGGATGCATGTTGTGGGGGAGTTAACTACGTCCAATCCTTTGGACCCGAGCAGGGGTGGGTCGGAGGACATCCTAGTGGGGTTATCAGTCTCTTTGGGTCTGCCTGGACCATCTGAGGGGTACATGGTCGCGACCTCTTCACCCTAGGGCTAGGTAGAGGCTGCTCTAACAGTGAGGCTTAACACCTTTGTAGCACTGCTCGACTATCTTAGTGACTCTACAAGGGTGGTGCAGGAGGTTGCTGCTACCGATGACTCCTCGTGTGGTAATGTAATTGCTAGGCCAGAGCTTCGAGGAGGGTGATGATAGGAGAGGATCCTTTCGGTCAGAGCGGTGTTGGGATGATTGGCTAGAAAGTTGGATCTATTTGGGGATCCTTCATGGAAGGGACTACGGGAGGCCTCGTGTCCAAAGAGGTGGCGTCGACTAGGTTGGGGGTTCCGAGTAGTGCCCCTTACTTGGAAAGGTGGGTGCTCCGGCACCTGTGAGCCACTTTGGCTGCTCGAGGAGTTGAGCGAAACTCGTCGAGGTCTGAGGTGGTTCGCTTATGTGGGCGGGGGGCTGAAGGAGGGACTTGCCAGGGTGCACGAGGCGGCAATCGTGGCTCTACAAGACTTGCCCAAGCACCTACAAGCTTTTCCTACTGCCATCCTTTTGGTGAAGAAGGAGGTGCATGTCTTGGAAACATGACATTCCTCTGTTGTGGAGGGGTAAAGAGCTTGATGGCAGACCCTACCAAGGCCCAGCAGCTCACACAAGACATGGGCAAGAAGGTTCTTGAGTTGAAGCACGTTTGGAAAGACCATCTCTTGAAGGAGAGGTGTCCTAGCCGGGTCCTCAATAGCTGTGTGACCACCAGAATGGTCGATTAGCCTTTCGAAGAATGGGGACGAAGCCATTGAGTCCTGATAAGTGGTGTTGTCATTGTTTTTATATCTCTCATCGACCTCCTCTCTTTTTTTCTTTCTTTGAGGGCCAGTCGATTGTAATGTTTTTGGGAAATGTAGTAGGCAACACCTTTTATATGAAAAGGGAAACTTTTATTTATATTGTTTGTTGTCTTGTTGTAATGAATTGCTTGCATGCCTAGTACAAGGGATTGGTTTGCTACCTGGGAGTTGATATTCCCAAGAGTTGCATGGACTGCTTTTGCAAATTTTGGTCCCTTTCATGTGGCATTTAAATTTTTCACTCTAATGGATCGGCATGGAGGCTTCCCCCGTTTGTCTATTATGGTGTTCCTTTAAGAATGTTAACTAGCCGGCTCGTTTGCTGTAGGCGACTATCGTTAGCTTATTTTGTTTGACTTGGCTGTCATTCGTTAGTGTGTGATAAAGTTGTGCCTGTTAGGTGGAGAGGGTGGGTTACCTATAGTGGTGGCTGGGGTCCTAGGTCTTACATCTGGCTAAAGGGGTGTGTGGAATCAACCGCACACCTGGTACCTTGTTCGCTTGTCCTTACCTGATTGGGTTTTGTTGTTGCCTGGGCACGAGATGTGGCATTTTTTCGGACACAAGAGATAACTGTGTTAGTTGTTGGGCAAGGTGGTTTCCTCAAGTGCCCCCTTTCTAGGTGCTTTCCTTATTAGGTACATGAAAAGGTGGTGGGAAATATCCGTTTGTTTAGTTGTCTTTGAGGCGAAATGCCTTGGTCTGTTAGGCGTTGCTCCATACTTCTCTTGGATGTTGGATGCTATGAAGAGCAGCTTGGCAACATATTCATAAGCAGCATAGTTTGGAGTGGTCACGGTTATGACAACTTGGAGCCAACTTTCACAAACAAGCAATTGGTGTATAGTTTTTAAGGCGGAGTGGGGAGGTCACCCAGGATCGCCGAGTCCTGCCCCTGATTTTATTTCATTGTTGGGTATTTGGATTTGGAACTCTGGGGGCTTAGCCATGGATTTAGCCGGAACTGCCCAGGGCACCTCCTGATGTACTCGAAGGAGGGGAGGGGTTAGTCAGAAGGTTGCGACAAGAATCGGCCTCAAGAGGTGATTTTTTCGAATAACGTTTGCATCCTTTTCTAGGTGCTCGGGGGCTTAGGGGACATGTTTGCCTGGATCTTGTCTAAGTTTGCCTGCCTCTTTGTTGGAGACTAAGGTCCCTTGGAGCTCTTCGTGTGAGAACTTGAACATGCCCCTTTTCAAGGTCAAGGTGCAAATGGGTGCCTTTTGCCATACCCTACGTGTGGATCGAGGGGAGCGGCTTTGTACTGAGGCAGACTCTCATCTATTTGAGGCAAGGATTTCATCAGTCGGAGTAGGGCCGATTTGGTAGTACTCACTGCAGGCTCCCCGTTCGAGTATTGGTGCGGGGCTGGGTCGGGGACGAGGCCTTCGTCCGGTAGGTTGTTGGTGGTCCAGGCAGATTTTTTTGCATTAGGGTCAAGTAGGAGTGATGACTCCCAGAGGGATTAAGGTCCACTCTAACTTGGACGGGCTTGGTGGCATCCTTATTATAGAGACTATGTCAATAAAGGCCTTTGTCGACCTGGTCACTTTGAGTGCGATTACTCTGTTGTGAAGCCTATCCTTATCATAGGTGGAGAAAGGAAGGCTTGCTCGATTGGTTGCAAGGTGTAACACCATTGCGTGTTGGTTTTCTTGACTGTACCCCTGGTATCCTACTGGGGAGTGGGGAAGGTGCAAGAAGACATTTGTCTAGGACCCTACCTGGATTTTATACCATTGGAAGTCCAAGTGTCGGTCAACCTTAAAAGGCAGTGTTATATTAAGTGGAACTCTAGGCATGGGGGCTTGTGTTCTCGCTATCCTTATGAGGCAGTGTTGTATAAAACAGAACATAGGGCATGGGGCGCCAAGTTCCTGCTATCCATGAGAGGTGGCATGATGCTGGGCATGTAGGTCCGAGTTCCTACCGACCTTAATTGACGACATTGTATCGACTGAAACGTAGGGCATAAGGAGCCCCAGTTCCTGCCAGCCTAAAGAGGCGGCATGATACTTTAAGCGAAACTTTAGGGCATGGGGACTGATGTGCATACATCTAAATAGCCAAAAATGTCTATTAATGAATGTTCTTAGTGTCATATTAGCATCATACATTGTAAATATTGCATAACATGCATAATCATGCATTTAGGTCAAGTTATATAAATTGTATAGTAATTATCTCCTTTTATGGTTAGGGACAGGGCGATTTTTAATCAGGGCCTTGGATAGAAGATCTAACCATACGGATTTGATCAAGGTGATAATTTGAGTTCAACGACTCTAAGATCGCCCTGATCAGACATTCGTAACACTAGATAGAGATCGAGGAAGCCTAAAGATTAAGGGCCAAGATGGTGCCAATCCACACTTCAGATGACAAATCCGACTGCATGGATCGGTTCGAATCGATGATCGCAGCCTAACGACGCGAAAATCGATCCAATCCAACATCCGTGGCACCACCTACAACACACAGAAAGCGATCTAGGCTATTGGATCATGATCCAATGGCCATGATCGCACGTGCCTAATTCCTAAACGCGACAAAGTCGAGGCCTCAGCACAGCGGTCGCACCCCTATGGGCGACGCAGGGGTCGTGCGTTCGAGCCATGCCGAGCACCTCAATCCAGCCGGGGTGCGGGGCGCATTCAATTCGGCCGTCAGATGAAGATCGTGCGCACGAGAAGCGAAGACGTGGTGCAAAGAGGAGCGTTGATCATGTACGTGCGCGATGATGTGCGTCTGCACACCTCATCGCACGCACGGGCACGCGGCAGGGGCGTTTGAACGGACGATGTGAGGCGAGATCTCGACCGTCTGATCTCACGATCGGACGGCTGATATTGCCCAAACGTGGGCGTACGTTTTAGGTGCGAAAGAGGAGCAGGCACGCACAGTGCATGCACACGTCGTCCACGACTGGCCTTTAGCGATGTTTATGTCTGTCTTTAAAGGCCCCTCTTTAATGTTTTTGAAGTTAAAATGTCCAAAATACCCCCAATCCTTGCAACTATAAAAGGAGACCCCTACCCTACGAATTTCTCATCCTTTCTCCTCTCTTCCTCTCCAAAGCTTAAGAGAAGCTTGTCCCACATCTGGGATGCTCCTCAAGAGCTAAATCCAAGTTTTCACCCCCGTTCCAGAAGTGGATCCCGCGATGATGACGACATGCTGCCTCGTTCCCGTTCTTCCGACTTCGTCCTCCTTCTTCCTGCCTCGTCCTCTGTCTTCTAGGCATTGCCTCCATCCGACTCGTCCTCCAAGCATTCGTCGAGGAGGATAACATCTCTCTCCTTTCTTTTATCGCTTTCTAGAGTAGAATTTCCCACTTTCTAGTTGTAACAATTTCCCGCTTTCTAGTGTAATCATTTCCTGCTTTCTTAGTTGTAAAATATTATTCAAATGCCAAGTGATTGTTCTCTCTCTCTCTCTCATTGTCTATAGTGATTCCATTGTTCTCTATAATTACGGATTTTGAGATTGATGCAGCCTCCCTGTGTTCGACCCGGAACTTCTTTACTAATTTTTGGTATAAATTTTATCTGTTGAACGGATTTCTTCGCAACTCGAACTACAACGACGGGTTTTCGAATCCAACTTCAAACACGTAGTTTTCCGCTGTCAACATTTTGGCGTTGTTGTCGGGGAGGAAACGATTTTTTTGATCTTCTTTTTGCATTTCGCACACTTTACTATTTTCTAACTTGCTTTATCTCTTGTCTATTATTTTGCAGATACCTTGATCAGGGAATCGTCAAGCGGTAGATCGGAGTAAAGTGCAGTTGAAGATGATTGTAAGTGCTCCCCATTTTTCCCCCTTCATAGATTTCATTTCACAATATTAATTCAAACTCCAATTAACCTAGGTGTTGGCATAAATACTAGGGTTAGTTTGGTTGCTTGGATTTCCACTCACATTCATCTCACCCGCATACAAAAAAAAGAAAAAACAAAAAGATATTTCTTGTGGGGTAATTCAAACATACACACAACATAAACCCACATTCAAGGCACATAACCTAATTGATTCTTATCTGCTCAACTAGATTCTGATCTGTGGAACTGGTACACAAAAATCAACATATAAAAGAGTAGAAATCAGTCTAGGTCAATCGCTTTGTGTGCCTAACTCAGTGGTGCAATCTTGGCCACTTGTTTGAGTTGTTTGGGTTGCACCACTTAACCTAAAATCAACTCACCAAGTAGCTTCCCCTTAGGGTTTTCAATTTAGGTCAATACCAGACACTCTACTTTATTTTTTGATTTCAAAAGGAAAGTGATCTTCACCCGTGCTTGAAAACCTAGTTTGCCTGAAACTTGATTGAATTAAACCTAATTTTAAATCCTAAAAGCTACTTAAGCAAGGTTTGAACTTAAATTCTACTCATCACAAATAATCTTGCTTGAAAACCCTAGTTGTGCATGCACTTACACATACTCAATTGATCATTAAGGGCACAACCTATTTTAAGGGCCCACCACATTCCATAAGCACTACAATCCTAGGCCTAAATAAAATCAAGTAGACATTGGCCTTAAGGACTGATTCTCTCTTCGGGGTCCAGTCTGAGATTGTTTACGATTAACCTGCTTGTACTGATCAATTTGATGTCTAGCTATGGGAGTAGCATCAAACGACTGCGGCTGGGGGGTACACTAGGAACCGGAGGTGCAAGCCGAAGGAAGAACCTTCTCCCTAGTCCCTCCTTCTAACTGGTTGGATTGAGCAGATACAAGTAGAGTAAATCGTTTATAATCTTATGGCGGATTCTGAGAGTCTGTAGATCCTTAGGCTACTTCACTTAAGGACAAGCTTGTTTTGTTGTGCTGCAGGGTTATTATCCCCAGTCCTTCCGACCTTTTCTTAGTTTATGCTGGGAAGGAGGTCATTGAATCCCCGATTGGAAGGACCACTAGAGTATTCTAGGAGGCGTAGATTGGATTTTGGCCAAATTGATCCCATGACCGATCAACAGCCTCCTCTGCCTCAGGATCCACAGGAGCTATTTCAAAGGTAGCTGAAACAAATGTAGAGAATGCAAGAATGGTTCCAGAGAATGAAGGGCGCTCAGCCCTTGAAGGATTGTTATGATCCTTCAAATTACGGGAAATGTCCCGGCGTCCAGATTCCTGCCGGAGACGTAGAAATCAAGCCCCAAGTGTTAAGCCTGGTTAAACATTTCCATGGGCTTGGCTCTGAAGACCTGTTTTAGAACTTGGAGGACTTGACCACTTTGGTCCAGACCACCAAGGCATGAAACATGAATAGGAGCAGATGATCATGAGGCTCTTCCCCCATTCATTGGCAGAGGACTATAGGAAGGCCAATTGCAACTTGGAATGATTTGAAATCGGCCTTCTTGAAGAAATTTTTCCCTGTCGGACGTACCAATGCTTTGAGACGGGCAATTACTACCTTCACCTAGCGGTCGGGGGAGCAGTTTCATGTTGCCTGGGAGCGATTCTAGGACTTATTGCAGATGTGTCCACACCACGAGGTGCCGAAATGGCAACTCGTGCAGATCTTCTACCATGGGTTGACTGAACAACTCATAAATCATGTGGACGCTTCTTGTGGAGGCAATTTCCTCAACAAAGATGCAGATAGCATGCACGATTTGTTTGAGGAGATGAGCGAGAATTTGATCAATCATGCCTCCATAGGTACTTTTAACCAATCTCAGCAGCCCAGATCGGATGTTAATGAAGTCCACGACTATCGTTCATTCGATATGGAATTGATTTGTAATAAACTTGATAAGGTGGACTTAGTTACTAAGAGAATGGAGGAGTGGATGGCTGGAAACTCAATGAACAACTCCTGATCCACTCAATCCCAAAATTCAGGATTCCATTCATTGCAAGCTCCTTCTGGACGGGAGTTCGTGAATCAACTTGATGCGGCTCAACCTGTGAGCCAGCATTATTTGGAACCCCACGGGTTCCAAACTAGGGCCTTTGATCCTAGTTTCTCTGATCCCTCCCTTTCTTTCTCTCCATCCTCACCCTATGAGGATGTTTATGCTGTACAGGAGAATGTTAGGTCCAACCCTTACTCTAATGCTTATAATTCGGGTTGGAGGAACCACCCTAACTTCTCCTGGAAAAACTCAGGGCAGCAGACCCAATTCCGACCCAGCAACTATGCTCCGCAACGACCAATGGGTCAAGGTCACGTTTACACTTAGCTGCCCCCGAATCAGGTCAATCAGCCAACTTGGAATGCCCGTCAACCTGTAGGGTAGGCTGATTTGAACCGATAAATGGTAGAGATGCAAGGATCTATGCTCCAGCTCTTGTAGCAAATGAAAACCTTGCTGGACAACTTGCAAAGCGGGTTCATTACTAATTCTCATCAACTCGGATCTCTACCATCTCAACCCGTACCCAACTTGCGTAATATCTAGAATCCAGGCAATCAAGCCCATGGTAACGGGAATCAGAGGGACCCGCACGCACATGCTCAGGTGGTTGAGCAGGGTCCTTCCTCTTCCGCTTCTTCCTCAAATCAAAGGTTTTTGGCTAATGAAGCCCCTCTAATCTTTCCTAACCCTCCCCAAGACCCAAACCCGTATGCATCTGCTAATTCTGTTACCTTGAGGAGTGGTAAACAAACTCAAGATCCACAATCACACTGTTCTGATTTACCAAATCCTGAAGAGCTTGAGGAGAGAAAGGAGAACTCTAGAGAAGAAATCAAGGCTCAGGAACTTGATTCTGAAGATCCGACTCATGTTCCTTTTCTTGAGGCATTGATTAAATCAAGGAAGAAGTTTGTTGATAGTAACGAGGAGCTTCTGAATATTTTCAAGAATGTTGAGATCAATATCCCGCTCCTCGACGCTATCAAACATATACCGGCTTACGTGAAATTTTTAAAGGATTTGTGTACACAGAAGCGTAAGTCGAGAGATCTGTTTCGAGGAAGGTGGTACTCTTCGAGCAGTCTAGTTCTATTATCCTACACCACCTCCCTCAAAAAAAGAGAGATCCAGGTGCTCCTTTGATTTCTTGTGTCATCGTAGATTACACCTTTGATAGAGCACTGCTGGATCTGGGTGCATCCATTAACCTAATTCCAACTTCTCTTTACGAGAAGTTTGGATTAGTTGAACTTCGGCTGACTTCAGTAACGCTGCAGTTAGCAAACCGTTCGATCACAAATCCGCGAGGCGTTATTGAAGATGTTATTGTCAAGGTTAAGGATTTCTATTTTCCTGTAGATTTCCTTATCCTTGATATGGATGTACCTAAGAATTAAGGAACACGCCCATCATTCTCGGGCGTCCGTTCCTGGCTACTACCAAGGCCAACATCAATTGTGAGAGTGGTACCATGGAAATCGCCTTTGGGGATCGAAGAATGAAATTGGATATTTTTAAGTCGATTAACAAATTCGAGGATTGTGGATTTATTGAGGAACTTGAGGATGATAATATGAATATTGAAACTTGTATGGTGGTTTCTGCATTTGAGAGTTCCTCCTTTGATGATGATTTGGACCCGCAACCCTCTATGGCAAACCTGCCACCTTTTGAAGAGGTTATTGATTTTATTCACTCTCAACCTCTTCCTCTTGATGAGACTTCATCAGCATCTTCCTTACCTTTAATCGTCAACTCGCTCCAGCTTGAACTGAAACTATTGCCTGAGAATCTGAAATATCAGTTTTTAGGACCACATAAGACGCTCCCTGTGATTCTCAGTGCTAAATTAACAAAGGAGCAGGAGATTAAACTGATTAAGGTCATAAAGTAACACAAGGAGGCAATTGGTTGGACCATTTATGACCTTAGGGGGATCGAGTCATCTTATTACAATCATAGAATATTTTTGGAAGATGGATCCTGCCCTTCTCGCCAAATGCAGAGGAGATTAAACCTGAATATGCGAGAAGTGGTCAAGAAGGAGATTATCAAGTGGCTCGATGTAGGAATCATTTATCCAATCTCTGACAATCCTTGGGTAAGTCCCATGCAAATTGTTCCCAAGAAAGTCGGGATTACCGTTGTGACTAACGAGAAAGGAGAATCTGTCACAACTCGTTCAGCTTCCTCTTGGAGAGTTTGTATTGATTATAGGAAGCTGAACATAGCCACGAAAAAGGATCATTTCCCTTTGCCCTTTATTGATCAAATCCTTGAAAGACTAGCCGGGCAGAAGTACTTCTGTTTCCTTGACGGTTACTCGGGATACAATCAAGTCCCTATCCATCTCGAGGATCAGGAAAAAATGACTTTCACCTGTCCCTATGGAACCTTTGCTTTTCGTAGGATGCCATTCGCTTATGTAATGCACTTACGACTTTTCAAAGGTGTATGCTGGCCATATTCTCTGACATGGTGGGAGAGTTTATGGAAGTCTTCATGGACAATTTCTCTATTTTCGGAGAATTGTTTGATTCTTGTTTGGCTAATCTTGAAATGATTCTTAAAAGATGCATCAAAACAAGACTGGTCCTTAGCTAGGAAAAGAGTAATTTCATGACACAAGCAGGCATCGTCTTAGGTCATGTAATCTCTAAACGAGGTATCGAAGTTGACAAAGCTAAGGTTGATGCTATCTCTAAACTTCCTCCTCCCACATCTGTTAAACAAATTTGAACATTTCTTGCTCATGTGGGATTCTATAGGAGGTTCATCAAAGACTTTTCTAAGATTGCTCATCCTCTGAGCAACCTTCTTGACAAAGATACGCCATTTGATTTCAATGAATCATGCCGTAAGGCATTTGATTTTCTTAAAATGGCAGTCACTTGTGCTTCGGTGTTGCAACCATCGGTTTGGAAAACCCCATTTGAGATCATGACTGATGCTTCTGATTACGCAGTCGGGGCTATTTTGGGTCAGAAAGTTGACAGGAAGCCCTCTGTCATCTACTACGTTAGTAAAACTTTGGACGAGGCCTAGAGGAACTACACTATTACTGAGAAGGAATTACTTGCTGTAGTATTTGATTTGGAGAAATTCAGGGCTTATCTCTTAGGGTCTCATGTCATAAGTTATACCTACCACTCGGCCTTGAGACATCTCTTGGCCAAAGAGGATGCTAAACCCCGGCTTATTCGATGGATTCTTCTGCTTTAAGAATTTGATCTTGAAATCAAGGATAAATCTAGGGTACAGAATGTGGTGGCAGATCATCTGTTGAGACTTCTGAGTGATTCTTCTTGATAGGACATTCCAATTGCTGATACTTTTCTGGACGAAACTATCCTTACAGTTTCATGTGTCCAAACCCCATGGTTTGCTGACATCGTTAATTATTTGGCCATTAGTCAAATCCCCCAGGATTGAACCAAGCAACAATGAGATAGACTCAAATCTAAGGCCAAATATTACTTATGGAAGGACCCTGAACTGTACCGCATCGGCTTTGATCAGATTATTCGCCGATGCGTTCCGGAGAACGAATTCAAGAGTATACTCGAGTTCTGCTATGCATCTGCATGTGCTGGACACTTCTTTGGGAAAAAGACAGCTGCAAAAATTTTGCAATCTGGCTTCTTGTGGCCGCCTTTATTCAAGGATGCTCAGGATTTCTCGAGGTTGTGTTCCCGATGCCAGGCACTTGGGAGCATAACTAAGAGAGATATATGCCTCTAAACCCGATTCTTCCCATCGAAATCTTCAACGTTTGGGGTATCGATTTCATGGGACCATTCCTCCCTTTAGTTGGACACCAGTACATTCTTTTCACTATTGATTACGTGTCCAAGTGGATCAAGGCTATTCCCACCCGAACTAATGACCATAAGGTGGTCATCGATTTTGTCAAGAAGAACATATTCAGCAGGTTCAGGATTCTGAGGGCCATCATCAGCGATGGTGGCACTCATTTCACTAATGCCCAGTTTCATAATTTGCTGGCAAAATACGGAGTTAATCACAGAATCTCCACACCTTACCATCCCTAGATGAATGGACAGGCCGAGATCTCCAATTGGGAGATCAAGAATATTCTGCAGAAAACGGTTAGGCCTGATCGTAAAGACTGGACTCAAAATCTTGAGGATGCTCTTTGGGCCTACCGTATGATGTATAAAATGCCCATTGGCATGTCTCCGTTTCATCTAGTGTATGGAAAGGTGTGCCATTTATCAGTAGAAATTGAACATAGGGCATTCTGGGCAATCAAGCAATGTAATCTAGATCTAAGTTTAGCTGGGAAGACCAGGAAACTTCAGCTATCTGAGTTGGAGGAGCTTAGAAATGATGCGTACGAGAATGCCAAGATCTACAAGGCTCGGACCAAAGCTCTTCATGACCAATTGATTTCCCGCAAGAGCTTTGAGCCAAACCAGAAAGTCTGGCTCTTTGATTCTCGACTTAAGCTCTTTCCTAGCAAACTTAGGTTGAAATGGAATGGCCCATTCATTATCGATCAGATATTTCCAAATGGGGCTGTTACTATCTCTGACCCGAAGACGGGTAATTCATTCAAAGTCAACGGTCAACGTTTGAAGCTTGTTATTGACCGTACTGTTCTAGAACCCGTCTTAGACATGGTTGCTTTAGCTATGTTGTGACTTCTTTGGATGGACTACGCCTAGCTGATGCATTAAACTCAGTCGTTGTACAGTCTGACTCATAGTTGAGTTGAGCTTCATATTCAGGTGATATCTTCTGCATTCTACCCTTCCTTTCATGTCTTTTATTCTCAATGCGAACATTGCATCAGCTAGGCATGAGGGGGTGGATTCATTTCTAAATCAATTTGTCAGCTCTGTAGAATTCTTATAAATTCTACTTATTTTCTTATATCTACATAAAAAAAAATTTGAATTAGGAAGGAATACTTGGACATTAAGACCTTTCAATTTTAGGAAATATTACAGTAGGATCTGAACACTAAGACCCTTCAGGTCTTTGGGCTTAATTAGCCTGGGTATCCACTAAAATGTGGATTTGTTTATTGAGCCCTCACCATCTTGAATTCTATTTTAATTTTATTAAATAATTTTGGGTGATAAGTACACGACTTATCAACCCACCCTCTAATTTGAAGGAATTTTAAGTCTAAGCACCTACACACTATTCATCACTGACTCGTTGTTCGGCGATTTTAACGGAAATTGGGTAGCTAATGAACCTTCTAGGGTGGTATGGCTGGCAAGTTATCATGGGTAACAACCCATAGGTAGGTTGTCTGGAGCTCAGCCATTGGACCATTCTTTTCCTGTCGCCTTTATGTAAATCTTAGACCAGGGAAGCCACCTACTTAAAAAGAAAAAGAAAGTTCAAAAAGAAAAGAAAAAGAAAAAGTAAAAGGAGAAAAGAAAGAAAAGGAAACAAAAGAAATAAGCCACACTTCGCTGCACGAGTATGGCTGGTAAGTTGTCGGTGGTAATAGCTCATCGATCGGTTGTCTAGATCCCATCTCAAGAAATGCACATAAAAATTCCTAAAACACTTAGGAAGAAGCGAAGAAGTAGAATAAGTGGGGAGATATACACTGAATTCACCCTTGTGTTTCTCTTATAAAAATAAAAGTAGGGAGAAAGCTACCGGTCGTATAGATACACCTTTAGGCAGAATTCTTTCTAAGGTCACCTAAGGGCGTAGAAACTCGAAGTCCATTCTGATTGCTGATCAATGAGTCTATCACTTTCACAAAAATGTGCTTAGAACTTAGGGGTCTCATCAAATCTTGGGTGGGTTGAGTGGACGTAGAAAGCCGCTCTGAACCCTAAATTCAAAAATACAAAAAAAAATTAGAAAGGAAGAAAAAGGAGAAAAAGAGATCTTTCTTTGAATAAGGTGAGGGCTTGAGGTGGTCTGCATTTTGGCAGATACCCAGGCGCTGTTGTGTCTTTGAAAGTTCAAGTTCTAAGTAAAAATTTCTTAATGTTGAAAATGACTTGTGCCGAGTAATCCAACCCTAATTTTTTTATAAATAGCATATAGTTTTTGCTAGGGACTAGTAAAAGATAAGAATGGGGGAGTGATGTGCATACATCTAAATAGCCAAAAATGTCTATTAATGCATGTTCTTAATGTCATATTAGCATCATACATTGTAAATATTGCATAACAAGCATAATCATGCATTTAGGTCAAGTTGTATAAATTGTATAGTAATTATTTCCTTTAATGGTCAGGGACAAGGCAATTTTTAATCAGGGTCTGGATCGAAGATCCAACCATACGGATCTGATCAGGGAGACAATTGGAGTTCAACGACTCCAAGATCGCCCTGATCGACATCCGTAGCACCAGATAAAGACTGAGGAAGCCTAAAGATCAAAGGCCAAGATGGTGCCAATCCACACTTCAAACGACAAATCCGACCGCATGGATGGGTTCGGATCGATGATCGCAGCCTAACAGCACGAAAATCGATCCAATTTGACATCTGTGGCACCATCTACAACACATAGAAGATGGACGGCCAAGATGGCACCATGTGGTGCCATCTCAACCACCCAATCGGCCCCATGGACCCGCAGCTGCACTTTTGAAGGCAAAGGCACAGGTGATCTAGGTCGTTGGATCATGATCCATTGGCCACGATCGCATCACCTAATTCCTAAACGCGATAAAGTTGAGGCCTCAGCACAACGGTCGTGCCCTTGTGGGCGACACAGGGGTCGTGCGTTCGACCTTGCCGAGCACCTCAATCCAATCGGGGTGCAGGGCACATTCAATTCGGCTGTTAGATGAAGATCGTACGCATGAGAAGCGAAGACGTGGTGCAAAGAGGAGCATTGATCGCGTACGTGCCCGATGACATGCATCTGCATGCCTCATCGCACGCACGGACGCGCGGTAGGGGCGTTTGAATGGGCGCCGTGAGGCGAGTGATGGGTCGGCCAGGATAGGTTGTTAATATGATATTTTTATCGTTGAAATATGTATAGTGGTTAACCTAATTCGGACCTAACCATCTCTTTACAAAATTTTTAACCTGGCCTACTTGATTTTATCTTGTCACTTTTAGGCCCAGGGTCGAACTCAGGGAAGTGGGGTTTAAGTTGAGTTTCTACGTTTTCCTTAAAACGTATCTCTTCCATTCGTTTATTATGTTTTTGGTGTTTTTTCTTATTTAGATTTTTTTTCTGATAATCCTTGTTCTTGAGGCACACCCTCAAAATTGTGTCCTTGGCTTTTAGCCAAAACAGAGTTCCAAAACACGCCTTGCTACTCGCATGACGGGGTACCTGCAAATCAAAGATTATCTTTTCTCTTTTATATATTTTTTTTATCTTTTTACTAAGAAGGAAGCTAACAGACAGAAAGTAAATATAGTATCTATAGATATATATATCTATATGTAGTATATATATAAAGGGGTGGGGGTGGAGGTGGATGGAGTGTAGCATCGTGTCGGGTCGGTTGTCGTCTAGAGAGACGCAACCAACATGACTATGTGCCACGTGGAGTGAGGATGGATGATGGATGATGTCTGTGTCCACGCTTTTTGTACGCGTGTATCGGGGAATATCAGCAACTAGTGCAGATATTCCCACGATACAGCGTATGGTAAATAACATGAAAATATATGTACATATGTATGTATATAAGTAAATATATCTATATATATATAAATGTATAGGTATATATGTATAGATATATATAGATATATATGTATATATATATAGGTGTAGATGTATGTATATATATATATATGTATGTTTATATGTATATAGCTATGTATATATTTATATAAGTATATATATATAATACTATATAGATGTATATATATATGTATATAAGTATATGTATATAGATATGTATATATATATATGTATATAAGTATATATGTCTATATATATAAGTATATGTATAAGTATATAGATGTATATATAAGTAGATATATATGTATATATATTATATATACATGTATGTATACATAACTATATAGATATACTATGTGTGTGTATATATATATATATAGATATATGTATGTATATATATTTATGTATGTATATATATGTTACTATATATAACTATATGTATAGTGTAAGTGTGTGTGTGTGCGTAAGTGTGAGTGTAGGTGTGTGTACGTTGGTGAAGATGTGTGTGTGCGTTGGTGTAGTGTGTGCTGTGAGTGAGTGAAAAAAGAGAGAGAGAAAGAGAGAGAGAGCGGGAGAGAGAGAGAGAGCGGGCGGGAGAGAGGGCGGACGCGCGTGGGAATACTCGCGCCAGAGAGAGAGAGCGGGCGGGAGAGCTGGTGAACGGGCGAGTTAAGACGTCTGCCGGAGGTGGTGGACGTCTGGCGCCGCGTCGTCTGAAGGCGGAGGCGGACGTCTGAAAATGACGGGTGCGGGTGCGCGCCTTCGGGTTGGGTTCTGTAGGCCGACGCGAAGACGACGAGCGGGCGATGGCGCGGGGAAGCGAACGTGGAGGAGGGTCTGCGGCGGTCGCGGAGGGGTGCGGAGGTTGGCAGGGGACGGTGAGAGGGCCTGGCCAACCGCTGCAGTGCGCGCAGCGGCCGGTCGCCGGTGCAAGGGCGGAGGCGACAGAGCGGAAGACGGAGGCGGCAAAGGGCCCTGTAGGCGCGCGCGGAGGGTTGAGCGTCTGCGGGGAAGGTCACGGAGGAGGCGGGGGGAGCTGCTGCTGCTGCCGCCGTGGTTTGGATGCTGCTGCTGCTGCTTCAAGCTTCGGACCTTGAAGCGGTAGCAATGGCGTGGAGACGAAAACGAAAAGAAAAGAAAACACCACGACCACCGGCTCATTGAAGAGCTGGGCGGTGGTGTTCCCACTGTGGTGGTGTGCACCACAGTGGGTTCTCCTGCTCGCCGGGTGCCTCCTCGAAGGAGGGCCGACGTATGGGAGGGGAGAACGGTGGAGAGGAAGGTGGTCTGCGGGTTTTCTTGCTGCAGCCGGGTGTGTCTCGCGAGGAAGAAGCTGCAGCTTCTTATAGAGGAGGAGAGAGTGGCGTGCCGGCTGCAGCAGGGAGAGGGTGCGGGATTGGCAGCTGTAGGGAGCGGCGTTGGCAGGGAGAAATGACGTGGAGTAAATGCATGCAGCTGCTGCGGGAAGAGAGTTGCAACCGCGGGAAGAGAAAAAAGTAAATCAAGAGGAGAAAATAAAAAAGATGTGGATTTTGCAGTGAGGCACTTGAGGAAAAATGTAAATATGTAAGCCATTATTTTCAATCTTCTCTCCTCTTAATTAAATGCATGAATGCAAGTGTTTTTACAAATGCAACTATAGAATCCTAATATGCAACGTTAATGCTAGGAAATAACATAAGAAGGCTTTATTGCAGGCGTATTTTGAGGTGCAAACAGCGAGATCTTGACCGTCCGATCTCACGATCGGACGACTGTTATCGGCCAAACGTGGGCATATGTTTTAGGCGCGGAAGAGGAGCGGGCGCACGCAATGCATGCACACGTCATCCACGACCGGCCTTTAGTGACGTTTATGTTTATTGTTAAAGGCCCCTCTTTAATGTTTTTGAAGTTAAAATGTCAAAAATGCCCCCAATCCTTGCAACAATAAAAGGAGACCCCTACCCTACGAATTTCTCATCCCTTCTCCTCTCTCCCTCTCCAAAGCTTAAGAGAAGCTTGTCCCACACCCGGGATGCTCCTCAAGAGCTAAATCCAAGTTTTTGCCCTCGTTCCGGAAGTGGATCCCGCGACGACGATCACATGCTGCCTCATTCCCATTCTTCCGATTTCGTCCTCCTTCTTCTCACCTCGTCCTCCGTCTTCCAGGCATCGCCTCCATCTGGCTCGTTCTCCAAGCATTCATCAAGGAGGATAACATCTCTCTCCTTTCTTTTATCGCTTTATAGAGTAGAATTTCCCGCTTTCTAGTGTAATCATTTCCCGCTTTCTTAGTTGTAAAAATATTATTCAAATACCAAGTGATTGTTCTCTCTCTCTTATTGTTTATAGCAATTCCATTGTGATCTCAAAAAATTATGGATTTTGAGATCGACGTAGCCTCCCTGTGTTTGACCTGGAACTTCTTTACGGATTTTCGGTAAATTTTATTTGTTGAACGGATTTCTTCGCGACTCGAACTACAACGACAGGTTTTCGAATCCAACTCCGAACGCGTAGTTTTCCGCTGTCAACAAGGACCCGAGTTCCTGTCGTCCTTAAGAGGTGACATTACATGAACCTGGAATGCCAGGTGTGGCAACTTTGGTTCTTGCTGGTCCTAAGAGGCGGCATCATACTTTAAGCGGAACTTGGGGTGTGGTGACCTAAGTTCCTATCGTCCTTAAGAGGCGGCATTATATTAACTTGAAACGATAGGTGTAGAAGGCTTAGTTCTTACTAGTCTTAAGAGGCAGCATCATACTTTATGCGAAACTTGGGGCGTGGGGACTCGAGTTCCTGCTGTCCTTAAGAGGCGTCATTATATGAACTTGGAACGCCAGGCTTGGAAACCCTGCATCCCACTGACCTTAAGAGGTGGCATCATACTCTAAGAGGAACATGGGGCGTGGGGACCTGAGTTCTCACTATCCTTAAGATGTGGCATTATATGAACTTGGAACACTGGGCCTGGAAGCTGTTGTTCCTGCCGGCCTTAAGAGGCGGCATCATACTCTAAGCAGAACTTGGGACATGGGGACCCAAGTTCTTATCATCTTTAAGAGGCAGGATTATATGAACTTGGAACACTAGGCTGGAAGTTCTTGTTCTTGTTGACCTTAAGAGGCATCATCATACTCTAAGCAGAACTTGGGGCGTGGGGACCTGAGTTCCTACCGTCCTTAAGAGGAGGCATTATATGAACTTGGAATGCTAGGCATGGAAGCCCTGGTTCCTGCAGTCTTTAAGAGGTGGCAATATATGAACATGGAGCGCCGGGTGTGGAAGCTTTAGTTCCCACCAGCCTTAAGAGGTGGCAATGTAAGGGAACATGAGCGTAGGGGCCCAATTTCCCTTTAGCCTTAAGAGGCGGCTTGGCCTTAAGAAGCGGTAATGTAAGGGAACATGAGTGCAGGGGCCCGATTTCCCTTTAACCTTAAGAGGCGGCTTGCCAGCCTTAAGAGGTGGCATTGTGAGGGAACATGAGTGCAGGGGCCTGATTTTCCTTTAGCCTTAAGAGGCGGTAATGCTAAAGGAACATGAAGCACATCTGCTTAAGTTCCTACCGGCCTTAAGAGGCGGCCTT
Source organism: Thalassia testudinum (assembly GCA_037157565.1). Taxonomy (NCBI): domain Eukaryota; kingdom Viridiplantae; phylum Streptophyta; class Magnoliopsida; order Alismatales; family Hydrocharitaceae; genus Thalassia; species Thalassia testudinum. Next base: position 5,407,822 of record JAZHRO010000035.1, on the reverse strand, counting down.
TGGAGGGAGCAAAGGCATATCTACCCTTGGTCCCTGCCAGCCTTAAGAGGCGACCTTTGGAGGGAGCAAAGGCATATCGATGCTTGGTCCCTGCCGACCTTAAGAGGCAGCTACCTTGAAAATGGTGTGGCGTAAGTGCCACCTTCCGTTAATGGTGGCCAGTCACCATGGGGATTGGATTTTTTCTTGAGTGTGACAAGACTGGCATTTATTGCCGTCACGGCTAGGCGAAGTCCTTAAATGTTGTGGCTGGTGTTGATGGGATTGCCCACTCTACGGTGGGGGATATGCACGTAGAGGGTATTTAACGCATGCTGACTTTAGGAGGTGGCTCCATAGTTACGGGAACGTGAGAGGATGCCCTAATCCTTGCCAATCCTAGGAGGTGGCTCTTGGGCATGCTTGCCTTGTCTTGAGCAGGAGTTGCAATCCATGGACCTTGGAGTGATTAAGGTCCTCTCCGTCCTCGGCGAGCTTAGTAGGTGTCGAGGGAAAAGTATTATAGTAATGGCTGAAGAGTGTTGGCCATGATCTTGAAGTCACTGGCAGATTAGCAGGGTTTGTCCCTTGCTGGATCGCGTGGAGTTGGTTTTTCTCTTCTTCCCTCATGCTTGGGGGGGGGGGACTCGGCCTCCTAGATCGTTTTGGCTCGGCCCTCGAGGATTCACACCTAGTCGTCCGATCCCCATGCATTATTCCTACTCTTGGGGGGGAGAGGAAAAGCATGAATTGGAAGTGTGAGGAGGGGATTAGGTTGAGGTTCCTGTCCCTGTCATAGGTTGAGAAGGGAAGGTTGATCTCTCCCATTGGCGTTACTTTATGATCGCCAAGAAGGCCTAAGCTAGAGTGACTAGTGGGGAGAGATGTTTCTTTCAGAAGCCTAGCTTGATTAGTGTCGTGGTGAACAAGACATCCTCAGCACTGGCTTCCTTCGCTAGGATCTTGGGCCGTAGTCGCCCTGCCAGTAGGAACGCCATCAGAAGTAGGTTCGCCTGTTCTACCAGATCAGGTAGAGAGGTGAACGGCCTAGGCGCTGCTTGCTTGAAGGTGCTCCTTTCGACCCTACTGAAGAGCGAGGAGGGTGCATGGAAGTGCCAACTTGGAAGAAGTGGCTTGCTGATGTCGGTTGGTGTTGATCCGAAGATTAACTTGACCTCTATGCTAATAGGCTTGGGTGACAAGAGGTGAGTGCCTTGGCATAATGCGGATGTTGCCGCTAGCACTGAACGATAGTATTTTTCTAGGGGTTGCCAGTGTGACACTGCCTTCTTGATTAGGCGGGGCGCCGACCTGTCTAGCTCTAGTCTTATGGCGAAGACCATGTTAAATAATTGGAGTTGCTGGGGCTCCTTCTTATGATAACCTTCTGGGCCCTTCATAGGCCTCTTGCCCCCACCTTGGCCTTCGTTTTGTTTGACGAGGTGGGCCAAGTCTTCATGATGGACCTGGGACTCGATCCAGTTGCACAGATTCTGGCATTCTTTGGTGGCGTGTCCCCGAGCCTTATGGTACTAGTAGTAGGGTCCAGAGTTAGACTTCCTTTATGGATTTTTGGGGGCAGTAGGTCCTTGCTTGTGGATCGGACCCCTGCAAACATGTTCGCCTGGTTTGTGGATAGGGGAGTATATTCCTCAGGGGATTCTCACCTTGTGTGGCAGGTTTCATGGTCATGATATTTTGGTCATGTAGGGTAGCCACTCGCTCGTGAAAACAACTATTTCCTTGAATAGGTGTTAGAGCCAGTCCACCTGGGGCCATGCCTTCCCTTTAGGGGGTTGCCACCATTCCTCCATGAATGGGTAGGTGGTACGCACGTGGGCGTGTATAGTCAACACCCGTGTGACTTGGCGAACGATCTCAGGGATGGAACACTTGTCACTAATGGATGGGGGTTGAGCTCTTGACTGCTCCCTAGAGTAGAGCGGGCATGGAGTTTTTGGCAGGTTGGGGGAGCTTTGCCTCGCTAGGTATTGAGCTCATGGTTTAGCTTTTCACGCTATTCGCATAGGTGGGCATTTTCTCCCTCTATCGAGCATCGCCATCTTAGTTGCTCATCGTCGGGGCTTGAGTTCTGGGGCTCCTTTGACTGAGAGTTGTCAAACTCTCGGATTTGCTTGGTCTCAAGGAGTTGTGATGGGAACACCATCATGAGCCCTAACTAGCTCATTTTGACCTAGAAAAGAGAACAAAAGCTCCTACATAACCAAATGAAGGGCCTAACTAAAGGAATAATCAGTCTGAGAGAAAAGTAAGAAACAAAGGGTAAAACTGCAATTTTACCATTGCAGTGCAACAACAGGATTTCTCAAGGGCTAAACATAGGTCAAATGATCTTAACAAGATAAAAAGTGGGTTGGTTCAATAAAAAAAGGGTTAATGTGAAATCTGGGAATTAAATGACTTCTTGTAACCCTAAAATAGACCCACTTAATTTAACAAGGTTCTGGTCAGGATAAAATTCAACTAAACCCACTAAAATTCATGGAAAAATATCCTTTAGGGTTTAGAACCTTCAATTTGGCCTTTGGAACCTATTTTGACCTAAATAAAGGTCCTAGTCAAATATTTGCCCTAAATTGGGTTTTTATGTAAAATTCCCAATCAAACGTGGTCAAACCTAAAATCTAACTTCACCATTGGATTCCTTAGGTCAAAATTAGGTTTATACCAAAATTTGGACCTAAGAGGAGTTCACTTTGACCTACTTTGCAAAATAGTCCAACCCAATTACATTTATGCCCCTAGCTTTTGAAAACCCTTGCAGAAACCCCCATAGCTTCCTCGTCGTTCTTTACAATTAGGTCCCTCCACCATTACAGCGGAGGAATCCTACTCCGACAAGGATTCAAGGGGGATATCTCCTTGATTTCTCAGTGAATCCCTCTCAAATTTGAAAGGGAGATTCTCTAAGGAATTCCCGTTGGTATGAACCCAATCTTGAGCTCTGATTTCCACCCAATCTCTCATGCGAACGCATGAGAAATTTGGGTATCTCTCGACCTTCCAAGTCTGGCGAGGTTGCCGTGCTTGGAAGCTTGCCTTCCAAGCACAAGGTCCTTTGCCTGAGACTATAAAAGAGACCCCAGGTCCTCTCATTCATTTCAAGCTTGTTTTGGCTTGAGAATACCCCAAACTTCCTCCCTTCCCCTCTGGCCAAAAAGCCCAACAAGCTTCGGCGACTCCTTCCTCTTCTTCTCTTCGCTCTGCCACCATACCAGTGGCAGAGTTGCCTCCGCCTCCTTCGTCTGTGTCGCGCCACACCTGCACTTGTGCCTATCTCCCTCTCGTCGTCGTCGCCTCTCTCTCTCTGGGTCTTCATCTCTGGTGAAGGTACATACGAGCCGTCCGCCTCCTCTGCTTCCCCTTCGTCCATCACCTCGCAGATAAGTCCCCTTCCTCTACTCTTTCTTTTCCCCTTATCTATTTCTAATTTCACACCCGACAACCATATATCACGGTCACCTTCTCCACCTCCGACAGACCATCGGCGAGTTGCTCCAGCCATTCCACGCACCCACCCACCTCGCCAGCCACCTCAAAAGCATCACCACATCCCACTGATCATTTTCCCCCTTTCCATTGACCGCCACACCCTTCACACACTTCCCCTGAACACACCCAACTCCACAACCACAGAATGACCTAGGCACGCATGCCCAGGCCTCCCTGTGCCATGCCAACCACCGGTCCACCTTTGCCGTGTCACGGCGAAGCCTTCTGAGTGATTTGACTTGGTCGTGAGGCTGTTGTCTTGTAGACAGGTATAGGTGCCTTGCCCGCCATTGAAGCAAGCTTGAAGAAGCTTGCAAGCTTCATCTTCTGCTCCAGGCTTTAGGATCCCAGGTCCCAGACGAGAAGAACCTCTTCGCGAACAACTCTAGCCCAGTAATTGGAATCCAAAGTCCCGCAGCCTTAGCAATCGAGTGAGCACCTGTTGCGGGCGCACGCGAGAAGCAGGTAGGACATTTAGTCCCACCTCGGAAGTCTATGAGAGGGTGAAGCAACATAAATTGCAAAAGTGCCAGGGGCTTAGCACCTCCAGGCCTAGTCCCAGGCGTGCTAACCTGACCAGTTTACTCGAGAAGGCTCTGGGAGAGTGAGCTTCAGAGAGAAGAAAGAGAGGAGAGTTCACGGGGAGGGTAGGGGGTAGGTTTGCTCTCAGGAACAAGGAAGAAGAGGAAGAAGGAAGCCACTACAGCAGCCAAGGGTGAAGTTGTAGAGAAGAAGAACAAGGAAGAAAGAAGGAGAAGGAAGCCTCAAAGCCAAAGGAAGAAGGAAGGAGAAGGAAGCCTCAAAGCCAAGGAAGAAGAAGGAAGGTAGAAGTCTGAGAAGGCTCGGCTAAAGTCAGAAGCAAAGAAGATAGAAGAGAAAGAAGAAAAGGCCAGAAACGAATCAGAGAATAAGAAGAATCAGAGAAGACAGAAGAAGAAAGAAGAAGCTGAAGACAGAGAGCAGAAGAGAAAAAATAAAAAAGAAGCACTGTAGCATTGGTCACTTAAGACGTCTGATTTTTACATCAGACGTCCATCTTTATATTTTTGAGCTTCTCTAGACATTGATATCATTTTTGCTTCATAACTTTGATTGGTCATTGCATTTTATAAAGTTGAAAGTTGTATTCTTGGTTTTTAAATCCTAATTTGCTCCCTGTGTTCGACCTCAGAATTATATTTTTCAAGTAATAAACTTTATTTGTTTTCAAAACAATTTTGGCTATACTACGACACATTTATTTTAAACCCGATTTCGCCTTGCAAACAAGTTGGTTAGTGAGAGATTGTAATCCCCTTCCCTCATTTGTATCTCGAGGAGGGAGTCTTGCTCAGGGGCCTCAAGTAGCCGGTCGGGTTGTACCGACTTCCCTTTATTAGGATCGGCATGTTGAGGGTGTCGTTTGGACACAGGGATGTTGGACTTCGACTAGGCTTTCTTGAGGGGCCCGTGAGCGGAGCTGCGAGTTGTTGGGGCCATCGCTAAGACTTTTGATCAGGGTGGTCATGGTAGGGTGCTATGGAGGTATGGTCCTCCAACCCCTGGATGCATGGAAGAGCATGGCATTTTTGTTGACGCTTCCCATACACGGTGCCATTTGATGGGCCTTGGGGGGCCACTGTCAGGCCACCGATGGCCATCAAAGAGTTTGTAGACATAGGAAATGTAACATGGCCACAAACAAACAATCTCAAGCAATCCATTACAAAGGAAAAAGGAGATTGGTTACCCAATTCTACCGCAAGGGGTGTACGTCTGGGGGGAGAGTAAGACTCCCAAAAAATCTACTATGAATGGTGGAGTTACAATCTCTCGGACTCTTTCTCTCTCTTGGATTGCATTACATGGATCACTCCCTCTCTCTCAGGGGTCACTTCTCCCTATTTATAATATGGGAAAAGTCCTAGCCAAGTAGGATCTTTTCCATGATCTCTGATACATCTTTTGTCAGGCCATTCTCCACGTTAGATTATGGGTAGCCATATTTGTACTGCTATCGTTCTGACCTTGGATGCATTGAATCTTCTAACAGGTTGGGCAGATCCAAGTCTGCCTAAATGTGTGTTGGATTTGGGTTTGGTTGGGTCATAGGTGGGTCAAATAAGACCAGACCCGCTTGCTTACCTGATGAGGTGTGGCTCATCATAGCTAAAATGCCCAAGTTAAGCTAGAAACTAGGTTAAACACTATATAATTAACACATAAAATGGGTTAAGTGTGGGAATTAATAGAAATGACCTAAAACATCCAATTTGTGTTAAAAATATAAAATTAGGTCATAAAATGAGATATTTTATTCATTAATGAAAATTGATGATCCATTTGCAAATTGAACACACAATTGAGTTCAAAAGTATAAATCAAGAGTGAAATCAACTTCTAAAATATTCAATTGAGTCTTGATAAAAACTTGGTAGCATTTGGACATCATTAGGGCCTTTCATTAATAGTTTTTCACTTAGGTCCTTAGGTCATTCACATTTCTCCATGTTTAAAACTTCTAAGGACCTATTTGTAAGTCGCTGGTCATGCTTTGCAATTGACAAAGGACCGTGCTTCAAAAATCTTTACCACTAATGGGTTTTGTCCTAATTCTTCTACCCCTTCACCTAGAGGGCCTACTTACAAAATGTCCAACACACTTGAGAGCAGCACGAGGTGCACTGTAGCCGAAGAACACGGTCAATCTGAGGCATCGCTCCCATGATCTCTTCATCCAACGAACGATCCAAATTCCATCTTCGCATGCCTTTGCGTGTAGGATCACCATCCATCCCAGATCCCATCTAATGGATGGATTTCATCCTATACTTTCCTGCACTTCGCTCATTCCTATCCCACCATCGATAACCTAGGAGCCTAATCTCACCATTGCAGTGAGTGCAATCAGTGACAAGTTTACGTAAGCTCCTCCTTGAGCTCACACCCAGGCCAACCAGCTCCCTCCCCCTGAGTGGTTCCTTTCGATCTACTCCCTTAGCTTTCCACCTTCTTTCATTGCCCATGGTGATAGAGTGGGTTCTTCTTCCTCTGTCGATCGCCTCTAGCTGCTGGCTTTAGGCTCTTGGACACCTCCCTCGTCATCGGCTGCTGGCTAGTGACCTTGGACATCACCTTCTTCTCATAGCTAGATTTACTTCTTTGATAGCTAGTTTGATTACTTTCTAGATTAGTTTTTAGTGTAGTTAGTGTAATTTAGATCAGTAGGAGTTGATTAGATAATGAATTTTGTGATGGATTAGTTTAGATTAGTTTATGATGAGAGTGTTTTCGCAATGTAAAATTAGGGTTTTGGGATAACTCATCATCATAGTCGCAAAAATCGCTACTAGATAAAATTTACCGAAACTTGAAAGGGAGTCCTGGGTGGAACACAGGGAGGCGAACGTTTGGTTTTATGAAATCCGCATTTCGATTTTATTTATTTTTATTCTTTTTATCTTTTCTAATTTTTTTGTTTTTTTTATAAGGAAAGAGATCAGGTCAAAATTTCTATCTAATTTACTTGCAAAGAGAGAGAGAAGCAATCACATATATATCTCAAATAGTTTGCTACAACTAAAAAAGCAGAAAACTACACTAAAAAGCAGCAAAAGATAGATAGAGGCGAGAAGAGTCCCCCTCGACGGTTGCTTGGAGGACTACTCGCTTTAACATCGCCTAGTGGAAGGTTGTGAGGATCGGGATGAACAAGGACGAAGCCAGAGGTCGGAGGGCGGGGTAGGATGGGGTCGCGGTGAGGATCTTCTTCTGGAAGGTGGTGAGAGGATGGCTAGGGGATGCTACATGAAGGGAGATGAGAGGCAAGAAAAAATATTTGGTTTTCTACTCTAGAGGAGAATCCCAGGCTTGGGACAAGCTCTCTAGAGCCTTGGAGGTGGTAAGGGAGAGAAAGGAAGAGATGAAGAAGAATAGGAGGTGTAGGGGTCCTTTTATAGTGGAGGAGAGGGAACATTTTGTGTATAGGGCATTTAGTGACATCAAAGGCGTCGCTGAAGCTCCGCTCTAAACGTCGCTGAAGGTTGCCAACTCATGCTCACTTGCAGTTGTGCTCGCGCGCTCAGCTGGCACATCTGATTAGGCATCGAATTGGGTGTGTGATCGCACGTGTGCTTGCGGCCGCATTCGTTGCGCTGCGTGGCGAGGTCACGACCGCTCGATCACGATCGAGCGATCGAATTTGGGTGCGCCTCTCTGCTGCGGTCGATTAGAGGCTTTGGGGGATTCGACCCCGTGCCATGGTGTTGAGAGGAGTGCCGGTGACCGATGCACCAAAGGGGTGAGATTGCCAAGTTGAAGAGTTATCAGCATCCGCTGATTGTGCGATCGTGGTTGTTGGATTGAAATCCAACGGTCACGATAAGATCTTGAGCTCTCCTCTTATTTGTGGAGGCGAGGTTGGGATTGCTTGATGAGGTTGAGAGAAGGGACTTGGACGGCTTTGGGCGGTGCAGATGGTGCCACGTGGCACCATCTGGACCGTTCATCTTTAGATGCTTGTAAGTGGCGCCACGAACGCCGGATTGGGTCGATTTTTGTGTTTTTGGGCTGTGATCGTCGATTTGAACCCATCCATGTGGTTGGATTTGTCGTTTGAAGCTCTGAATTGTGTCACCTAGGCACTTGGGTGTGGATCTTCCTCGAACTGTGTATGGTGCTACAAGACTCCGATTAAGGTGATTTTGGAGGCGTTAGAATCCGATTGTCGTCATGATCAGGTTCGTATGGTTGGATCGTCAATCTGAGGCCCCGAAATAGATCTCCTTCTCTCCTGGCCATAAAAGGACATGAATTAACCTAAACTTTATGCAAACTATTCTAAATGCAGAATGATGCATGCTATGCAATATTTATAGTATGGAATGCATATCTAAGCCTGGGAACATGTATAAATAGGCATTTTATCCTAAATAAATGTGTCTACATCATACCCCCGTGCCTATCATTTACCAGTCCCTAGCAAAATCAAACTAAATGCTATGTATAAGAACATAATTAGGATTCAATTACTTAGGCAAGATTTGTTGATTACATTAGAAAATTTCAACTAAGGGCCTAATTACAAAAACTCAACAGTGCTCGGGTGTTTGCCAAAATACAAACAGCCCAAGTCCTCGCCTTATTTGAAAAGGGAATTTTTCTATTTTTCTTCTTTTCTAATTTTTTGGATTTTTGAGTTTAGGGTTTCGGGGTAGCTTTCTACGGCTACCCAACCCAACCAAGACTTGAAAAGAATTTTAAGCGCTAAGCATCTTATCGTGAAAGTGATAAACTCACTCAACGACAATTAGATCGGACTTCGGGTTTCTACACCCCTAGGTGACCTTAAAAGAAATTCTGCCTAAAGGTGATCTATCTAATTGGTAGCTTTCTCCCTACTTTTTATTTCTTTGGGGTCAACACAAGGGTGAACCTAGTGTATATCTCCTTGGCTTATTCTACTTCTCTACTTCTTCCTAAGTGTTTAGAAATTATACGTGCATTTCGTGAGCTGGGTTTTAGACAACCAGATAATGAGTTGTTACCACCGACCACTTGCCAGCCATACTCGTGCAGTGAAGTGTGGCATATTTTATTATTATTTTTTCTCCATTTTCTTTTTCTTTTTGTGGGTTTCTTTTTCCTTTTTTTTTCTAAGTAGGTGGCTTCCTTGATCTAAGATTTACCTAAAGGCAACAGGAAGAGAATGGTCATATGGCTGGGCTCTAGACAATTGGCCAATGAGCTATTATCACCGACAACTTTCCATCCATACCACTTTAGAAGGTTCATTAGCTACCCAATTTCCGAAAAAAGTGAGTCAGTATAAAACTTGTGTAGATGCTTGGACTAAAAGTTCCCTCAAATTAGAGGGCGGGTTGATAAGTCATGTACTTATCACCCCAATTTATTGACCAAGTTAGAATAAAATTACTTGGCGAGGACTTGAGACCAAATCCAAATTTTAGTGGACACTCGAGCTGATTAATCCTGAAGACCTAAAGAGTTTAAGTGTTCACGTCCTTAAGTATCATTTCCTAAAGTTAACAACTCTTAATGCCCAAGTTCTCTTCTCCTAATTCTATTTTTTTTCTTTTTGAATTTGAAAATTTTTTTTAAAAGAAAATAAAAGAAATTCCATGGAGTTAATTTTTTTTAAAAGAAAATAAAAGAAATTCCACGGAGCTAACGAAATAATTTCAGAATTAAGTATCCACCCCCATGCCTAAATGATGCAATGTCTTAATTATATAAATAAAGACATGAAAAGAGCAGAGTAAACATAATATCACTTGAATTTCGTGAAAATTTGATCAGCTCCGTAGAGGAGTATACACACGTGCTAAGTTTATTACCTTTAGCTAGGCATAATATACAAACGAAGAAGAAATTAGGAATTCACAAGTGTCGGTTAGAATTAGAATAAAAATGTTGATCCTAAAATCAGACAGCAAAAAATATCTACAGATGTGGACCAAGTTGTCGTGCAGACCCATGCCCCAGGGTCTAGTGGTTCTAAGGTTCTGGATGAAAATCACCCAGAATAGGAGATTGTTGTGTTTGCGGAGCCGAGCTTGCAGTTTGGTGGTGTGCAACCCAAGACTAAAGTGGCAGACAATGGGTAGATCTGGTTCAATAGATTCATGTGTCCATTTAGAGTTCAGCTCAGAAAGATAATCAATTATTCTGTACTTGGGCTGCACGACAAAGATATCATAAGGGTCCTAATAGAAGGTTGGTGGTTTTGGATCAATAGGAACCCTTAGATCCAACATTATACTTTACTTAGAATTAGCCTCCCAGACCTTAGATCCAACATTATACTTTACTTAGAATTAGCCTCCCAGACTTTCATTTCCAAATTTCTATCCCCTAAAATCAAGGTTTCCGGGACCTCCAGATCGTTGCACACCCCATTTAAGATATCCAAGTCAAATAATGTGGCTGAATCAAGATTGACTTGGGAATAATGATCTCAAGAATATCATCATTCAATTCTTTGGGGTATGCTTGAGGAATGGGGCTATTGATTGAATCATCTAATAATTCAGGATTGAAATCCTCCATGTCAGTCCCAGTAGGATCAAATTCCTCAATGATCAAAATATCAAATAGTTCATTAGATTCCTCATGCCCGTTTGTCTCACTAAAACCATTTTCTTTGAGCTCAAGTGAGACTTCACTAAGAGATTCCTCACCCTCAGAATCAAAGAATTCTCAATCCTCATTTATATATGCCTCAAAATCGTTTGTCATTTCTTGGTCTACAGAGACACATTTTTCCTCGCTCTCTGGCTGGTGGATCTCAGGTGAGAAAATCACATCATCCTCGATTGGTTGCTTTAGACCAACCTGGTCATCCCTGATCTCAGAAAATGTGTCCCCCTCGATAGGTGCCTGAGAGGGTTCTGACATTGTGTCTCCTGAAGGGGGTTTATCCTGGGAATCATCCCAATATTGGACTAAGGCAACCATACATTTCATCCTTAATCTCAACAATGTCCCCAGCAAAAACTCACCTAAGCCCCTATCCTTAACATTTTGGAGCCAATCCAATAAAGAACTATTAAGCTCATCAATCATTTTGATCATTGGCTCCAAAGCATCAGTGCATGGTGTTGGCTGATCTTCTAGAGATTGTATAGTGTTCCTCACGTTAGCCAACACCCTATCCTGGACCTGGTTTACCTGAATCGAATGGTTCGATTTAGGGTTGGGTGGGTTTGAGTTAAAACTAGGGGAGTCAAGAAATTGAGCTTTTTGGGGTCCTCCCTGATAATAGGTCATTTTGGGTTGTCCAAAGAATGGTGGTGACCTATGTTTAACATAATCCTGGGGAGGGTAAGAGTTATAATTATCATATCCTTCTTGATTATAGATTGGGTTAGGTTGATCATCAAAGGGTAGAGATCTATAATCATTGTAGGTGTGAGAAGGATAATAATCATAGTCTTGTTGTCCAGGGTTAGGCCCTGGACATTGAGGTCAGGATTCATATCCCCAATCAAAGTTATCCCAGCTAGTGGATGGGTAATCATAAGTCGAGTTGGGATAGCAATCATCTTGAGGATAAGTAGTGGTAGGAGGGTAGGGTTGGAAATGTGTGTAGGATGTGGAAGCATCCATTGTGAAGTAGGATGGAAAACAGAACAGAGAAAGGTACCCTACAATACAATCAACCAAACCTGTCCTTAGGTGGGTAGCCTCAAGCCCTATAGACTCCTAGGGCTTGTCTTGAGATGAAATAAATAATTTGGTCTACTTCTATTTGGTCAATTCAACTAGTTAGAGGGAGGGGTTGGGGAGAAGGTTCTTCCTTTGGCTTGCATCGCCGATTCCTTTGATACACCCCAACCACAGTCGTTTGACACTACTCCCCTAGCTAGACATCAGATGGATCAGTAAAAGTAGATTAATTGAAAAAAATCTTGGAGCCCCAAAGAGCGAGTTAATTCTTAAGGCCAACGTCTACTCAGTTTTAATTAGGCTTGGGATGATTGTGCTCTTGGAATGTGATGGGTCCTTTAGATGGGTTGTGCCCTTAATGATCAATTCAAATGTGTGTGTGCACAACCAGGGTTTTCAAACAAGGTTATTTTATGATGTGTATTTTAGGGTTTAACCTTGTTTAATAACTTTTAGGGTTTAATCTTTAGGTTGGTTCAATCAAGTTTCAGTAGAACACTCCAATTTTTGAAAGCACTGGTGATGATATATTCCTATAAAACTCAAAAATAATGTGGAGCGCCTGGGTCAACCCTAAAAATCAACCCTATGAGGCAAGCTATTGATGAATCACTTTTATTTTGAGTGGTGTAGCCTGAACAAATCAATCAATTGGCCTATTCGTATCACATATTAAGGCACACAATGTGTTTAACTTGATCAAATTTCTACTCACTTATTTGTGTGTTGAGTTAAGCTGTATTGGATCCATAGGTTAGATTCCGGTTAAGTGGTAGAATCAAAGTGATTATGTGTCTTAGGATGAGAATTTATGGATGTTAAGTGTGTCTCTTTAATTGAATCCCACAAGAGAAGAGTTTTTTTTTAATTTTTTTTAACTTATGCAGGTGGGTGAGGTGAGGTGAAATGACAATCAACCAATTGGGACTAACCTAGGGTTTATGTAAGCACCTAAGTTGGTTTGGGTTTGATTTATTAGGTGATGGAATGGAATCTATGGTGGGGGTCGTGAGGATACACTTACAGAACCTTCATCTACACTTTTCTTCTATCTAACTGCTTTGGCCCACCACATAAGAGTACCTGCAATCATGGTAAAATTAGAGAAAGAGTGAGATAAAAGTTAAGTAAGGTGGGAAAGCGCGAGAAAAACCAAAGAGCATTGCCTCCCTAGCAACGACGCCAAAATGATGAGCGTGTTTTCGCGATGTAAGATCAGGGTTTCAAGAGAACCCGTTGTCGTAGTCACAAAAATCGCTACCAGATAAAATTTATCGAAACTCGAAAGGGAGTCCCGGGTCGAACATAGGGAGGCGAATGTTTGATTTTGTGAAATCTGCTTTTCGATTTTATTTGTTTTTATTTTTTTTATCTTTTGTAATTTTTTTTTGTATTTTTCTTATAAGGCAAGAGATCAGGTCGAAATAATTTCTATCTAATCTACTTGCAGATAGAGAGAGAGAGAGAATGACATATATATCTCAAATAGTTTGCTACAACTAAGAAAGCGGAAAACTACACTAAAAAGCAGTAAAAGATAGATAGAGGTGAGAAGAGTCCCCCTCAATGGTTGCTTGGAGGACGACTCACTCTGATGTCACCTGGAGGAAGGTGGTGAGGAGAGGGATGAACAAGGATAGAGCCAGAGGATGGTGGGAGGGTTAGGATGGCATCGCGGCGAGGTTCTGGAAGGTGGTGAGAGGACGACCACGGGATGCTCCACGAAGGGGGATGAGAGGCGAGAAAAAATATTTGATTTTCTACTCTAGAGGAGCATTCTAGACTTAGGACAAGCTTTCTCTAAAGACTTGGAGGTGGGGAGGGAGAGAGAGGAAGAGATGAAGAAGAATGGGAGGTGTAGGGGTCCTTTTATAATGGAGGAGAGGAAATATTTCGTGTATAGGGCATTTAGTGACATCAAAGCCATTGTTGAAGCTTTGCCCTAAACGTCCCCGAAGGTCGCCAGCTTACGCTCGCTTGCAGCTGTGCTCACGTGCTCACCTTCTCACCAAAAGATTCTTGATCGACAGTCACGATTACGCGAGCATCGTGCGCTCAGCTGGCGCATCTGATTAGGCGTTGAATTGGGCGTTCGATCGTGCGTGCACATGTGGTGATGCCTTGACTGCTCGATCATGATCGAGCGGTCGAATTTGGGAGTGCCTCTCTATTGCGGTCGATTGGAGGCTTTGGGGGATTTGACCTCGCACCACGACGTTGAGAGGAGTGCGAGTGATTGATGTGCCAAATGGGTGAGATTACCGAGTTGAAGAGTTATCAACATCCACTGATCGTGCAATCGTGGCCGCTATATTGAAATCCAACGGTCATGATAAGATCTTGAGCTCTCCTTTTATTTGTGAAGGCTAGCCAGGGTCCGTTTCCAGCCATTGGATTGCACGCTGAAGTTGAGCGGAGGGACTTGGTTGGCTTTGGGAGGTGCAGATGGTGCCATGTAGCACCATTTGGATCGTTCATCTTTAAATGCTTGTAAGTGGCACCACGAATGTCGGTTTAGGTCAATTTTTGCATTGTTGGGCTGCGATCGTCGATCCGGACCCATCCGTGCAGTTGGATTTGTCATTTGAAGCTCTGAATTTCATCACCTAGCCTCTTGGCCATTGATCTTCCTCGAACTGTGTATGGTGCTATGGGACTCCGATTAAGGCGATTTCGGAGACGTTGAACTCTGATCGTCATCCTAATCAGGTTTGTATGGTCGGATTGTTAATTCAAGGCCTTGAAATAGATCTCCTTCTCTCCTAGCCGTAAAAGGACACAAATTAACCTAAACTTTATACAAACTATTCTAAATGTAGAATGATGCATGCTATGCAATATTTATAATATGGAATGTATTTCTAAGCCTAGGAGCATGCATAGAGAGGAATTTTATCCTAAATAAATGTGCCTACATCAGTTTAGATCTAGGTTAGATCCACTCTGACCTCTCTGATCAAATCAGATCAGAGAGGAGTTTCCTACATTTGTGCATCGACTCATACAACTCCCTCATCATTTCCTATTCGCCTTTTGATGGGAACACCATCATGAGCCCTAACTAGCTCATTTTGACCTAAAAAAGAGAACAAAAGCTCTTACATAACCAAGTGAAGGGCCTAACTAAAGGAATAATTGGTTTGAAAGAAAATCAAGAAACAAAGGGTAAAACTGTGATTTTACCATTGTAGTACAACAACGGGATTTCTCAGGGGCTAAACATAGGTAAAATGGTCTTAACAAGATAAAAAGTGGGTTGGATCAATCAGACAAGGGTTAATGTGAAATCTGAGAATTAAATGACTTCTTGTAACCCTAAAACAAACCCACTTATTTTAACAAGGCTCTGTTTAGGATAAAATTCAACTAAACCCTCTAAAATTCATGAAAAAAATACAATCTAGGGTTTAGAACTTTCAATTAGGCCTTTGGAACCTATTTTGACCTAAATAGGAGTCCTAGTTAAATGTTTGCACTAAATTAGGTTTTTGTGTAAAATGTCCAGTAAAACGTGGTCAAACCTAAAATCCAACTTCTCCATTGGATTTCTTAGGCCCAAATTATGTTTATACCAAAATTTGGACCTAAGGGGAGTTTACCTTGACCTACTTTGCAAAACAGTCGAACCTAATTACATTTATGCCGCTGGTTTTTGAAAACCCTTGCAGGCACCCCCTAGCTTCCTGGTCGTTCTTTGCAATTAGGTCCCTTCGCCATTACAGTGGATCAATCCTAGTCCGATGAGGATTCAAGGGGGATATCTCCTCGATTCCTTAGAGAATCCCTCTCAAATTTGAAAGGGAGATTCTCTGAGGAATTCCCGTTCGTATGAACCCAATCTCGAGCTTTGATTTCCACCCAATCTCTCATGCGAACGCATGCGAAATTTGGGTATCTCTCGACCTTCCAAGTTTGGCGAGGTTGCCGTGCTTGGAAGCTTGCCTTCCAAGCACAAGGTCCTCTGCCTGAGACTATAAAAGAGACCCCAGGTCCACTCGTTCATTTCAAGCTTGTTTTGGCCTGAGAATACCCCAAACTTCCTCCCTTCCCCTCTGGCCAAAAACCCAACAAGCTTCGGTGACTCCTTCCTCTTCTTCTCTTCGCTCTGCCACCATACCAGTGGCAAAGTTGCCTCCGCCTCCTTCGTCTGTGTCGCGCCACACCTGCACCTGTGCCTATCTCCCTCTCGTCGTCGTCGCCTCTCTCTCTCTAGGTCTTCGTCTCCGGCGATGGTACATACGAGCCGTCCGCCTCCTCTGCTTCCCCTTCGTCCATCACCTCGCAGATAAGTCCCCTTCCTCTACTCTTTCTTTTCCCCTTATCTATTTCTAATTTCACACCCGACAACCACATATCACAGTCACCTTCTCCACCTCCGACAGACCATCGGCGAGGTGCTCCAGCCATTCCACGCACCCACCCACCTCGCCAGCCACCTCAAAAGCATCACCACATCCCACTGATCATTTTCCCCCTTTCCATTGACTGCCACACCCTCCACACACTCCCCCCGAACACACCCAACTCCACGGCCATAGAACGACCTAGGCACGCACGCCCAAGCCATCCCGCGTCACGCTAACACTCGAGCTACCTTCGCCATGTCATGGCGAAGCCTTCTGAGTGATCTGACAAGGCTGTGAGGCCATTTTTGTGTTGACAGGTACAGGTGCCCTGCCTGCCATTAAAGCGAGCTTGAAGGAGCTTGCTAGCTTCAGCTTTGGCTCTAGGCATTAGGATTCCAGGTCCCAGACACGTGGTTTCCCTTTGCAAATGACTCACGCCCAGCAATTGGAGGCCAAAGCATCTGTTGCCTTTGCGATTGAGTGAATATCTGCTACGGGCGCGCGCGAGAAGCAGGTGGGACATTTTGTCCCACCTCGGAAGTCTGTGAGAATGTGAAGCAGTATAAGTTGCAAAAGTGCCAGGGGCTTAGTGCCTCCTGACAGGAGGTGAGGTCTCACTCGCCCACCACGCCTCGTCCACGACCCACGCCTCCATGGACCTGGTGCTTGACCCAACTACCCAAGCACTCCTCGCCCACCACGCACGCCGATGGGCCTGGTCACGGGCATGCTGACCCGACCTGTTTACTCGAGAAAGGCTCTGGGAGAGTGAGCCTAAGAGAGAAGACAGAGAGGAGAGTTCACGGGGAGGGTAGGGGTTAGTTTTTTCTCTCAAGGGAAAAAGAGGGAGAAATCGCAGAGAAGAAGAAGGAAGGAGAAGGAAGTCTCAACAGAAAGCCAAAGGAAGAAGAAGGAAGGTAGAAGTCTGAGAAGGCTCGGCTAAAGTCAGAAGCAAGGAAGGAGAAGAAAGAGGAAGAAGAAGAAAAAGCCAGAGATGAATCAGAAAATAAGAAGCATCAGAGAAGAAAGAAGAAGAGCTAGAGAAAGCTCAAGACAGAAAAACAAGAAGAGAGACTGAAAAAGCACTATCTGATTTTTACATCCATCTTTATATTTTTTGAGCTTCTATATACATTGAGATCATTTTTCTTGCTTCATAGTTTTGATTGATCATTACATTTTAATAAAGTTGAAAGTTGTATTCTTGGTTTTTAAATCCCAATTTGTTCCCTATGTTCGACCTTAGATTTATATTTTTCGAGTAATAAACTTTCATTTATTTTCAAAGCGATTTTGGCTATACTACAACGCATTCATTTTAAACCCGATTTTGCCTTGTAAACATTTTGGCGTCGTTACTGGGGAGCAATGGGTAATTTAGAAACCTTGATCACAACTTCTGATTCAATACAAACTTGATCTATTCTTCTATTGTGATTGTTTCAGGGGAGGAAAAGAAGACAGCTACACAACAACCACACCAGGGGCAAGTAATTTCTCATTAGCCCTCTCTCTTAATCCCCTCAATTCTAAAAAGGTAAAATAAAGAAAAAATCAATTTAGGGCTATTTGCTTTCCATATCTGCTTAATCCACCAAAGTTGGCCTGATTTTAATTTCAACACATTTTGAATTGTGCATCCATTTAAGGTAACTAGGGCTAGCACCTTCTTGATTGAGCCCTAGATACCATCTTTGTGGTAACTAAATTGGACCAATTAGAGCCAACTTAAGGATTCTAATCTAGGGTTTTTTAGAGACACATCTTCTCTAAGCAAGAATCAAATTTTCAAAAAGAGGTGTGCCTAAGCCTTGATTGAAAAGACTTATCCAAGAGAAACCCTAAAAATCAAGCTCTTAAGTTCACTTGAACCCTAAAAGAAAGTACCTAAAAGCTCTCAAAGGACAAAGAGGTGAAGTTGACCCCTTGGGTCAACCAACCTTGAAATTAAGTCACTTTTTGCACTCAAAATATCTAAAGTTCAAGTGGAACCCTAAGAACCTTTGATCTTAATTAAAAGTGGTAGACTTAAGAGGTCAAGGTCCCCATTCTAATCTACCTAGAATCTCAGTGACAAGAGAGGTTGGGTGGGGGAAACCCTGTAACTCGTGGGGATGCTCTACCGTGTAGGGGCCTTTGCGGGTCTCTCCCTCTCTGGCTGCCCAGGTATTTCTCAGGTGGACGGCTTTTTCTGACTAAGGGGTATCATCCACCCCGAACCTCTATAGTCATCCAAATTTTTTGGGTGTCTCGATTGGGTCTAGCACATTCTAATCTCATCTAATCCTTCAGTGCATGTTTGGTAGGAGGTCCTTGAGACCATTCTTAAGACCTCTAGAAATCCACTCCTGCCGAGGCCAAGCCTCGACGCCTGTGTTTGTGCAGCAACCCCACCACATAGACCTCTCCTCTGATTCATCAGAACCAAGTTCTTCTTCCATCATGGCACAACCAATTGAAGAAGAGAACAACCTTGAACACCAACTTTAGCGCTTGAATGATCTATTCCAGAACTTTGTAAGCCCGCCGCAGCGTCCTATGATGCGAGATCACTATAATCCCACTGTGGTGGTGATCGAGCCTCGACTCCAAATCCCGGCTAGAGGTCCTGATTCTGAACTCAACCCCAACATGATTCATGCCATTCCAAAATTCCATGGGCTTAACTTCGTGGATCCCTTCTAGCACATCAAACAACTCAAACATCTGGCCTAGACCTTCGGGTCAGATGTACAAAATCGGGATGTTCTACTTATGAAGATGTTTTCCTTCTCCCTCATGGACAAGGCTGCTCATTGGTATCAGACTCAAACACGTCCGATCAACACATGGGTTGAACTCTAGTCCAAATTTTTGAAAAAGTTCTTCCTCGTTGGCCAGACAAATGCCTTGCGCTACCAGATCACTCACTTCACTCAACAATCGGGAGAACCTCTTAATGAGGCATGGGACCGATTCTTGGATCTCATGCGAAAGTGCCCCATTGATGAGTCGAATCTTCGCTTTTAAAGTCGTTTGTCACATAAAATGACGCGTTGTTTGTAGTTCTATGTGGTGGAAAAATCGACTAATCAACAATTAATATAACCACTCAATTAGGAGCGGGTCGTGTCCACAGGGAGGCAAATGCCTATTTAAACTCGTAAGGGTCAAAAATCGATGTTCACTATTAATTTAGTCAAGAAATCGACTCAAAATCACTTTCAGATTTGGTAAACAATAAGTGTAAATGCTGAAATAGCAATTTTGCACAACAAAGGATATAGTTTGCAATGCAGCTTAATAAAATAATAATAAAAGTTGACAATGGCACAAAATGTAATTATTAATAGGGGATTTACTGTAGCAAAACAAGGGAAATTCTTCCCCTTGTCCGTGCGAGAGGAGGGAATGACCGAAGGTGTGAAGCTCGGAGGTGGATCTCTAGACCGAGGGCTTTGTGATGGCGATTGCGGCGAAGTGCGAGGAGCCCCGAGGTGGCCGGACGGAAATACGGTGGAGGTGGGTTCCAGTGGCTGCTAAAGGGCTTCACATGGTGGATGCGCAGGCCGTGCGGGTGCATGCAGGCGCGGCCGAGTTCGACCGCAGCTACTGCTGCTGCGCGCTGCAGACCGCACGTGGGGAGGTGCTGAAGGACGACCCGGGTTGCAGCTAGAGGGCGCGCGGCGGGTACTGTAGGCAGTGGTGCGGCGAGGTGCAACACACTCTACAGGCACAGCTGGAGGGCATGCGGGCGCGTGTAGCTGGAGGGCACGTGGGCGGAGGTGCGGGCGCGTGCAGTTGGAGTAGCGTGCGCTCTGCGCGCGTGGCTGGAGACGATGGCCGTTGGCTGGTGGACACGCGGTTGCTAGGAGGAGGATGCGGAGGCTGCTGCTGGATCTGGCTGAGAGGCACGCGAAGATAGTGGCTGGGCACCGCTTGCGTGCACGCGGTGATGCACGGTATGTAGCCAGAGGAGTGTGGCTACTGCTGCATGTGGGGATGTGGTGCGGTCTAGAGAGGCCGGCTGCTGCTGTGCGTGGGGACGGTGCGTTGTTGGGTTTGTTTTTAAGGTGAAGGGAAACGGAGGAAGAAGAAGAAAGAAGAAGAAGATATGGGGCCAAGCTTCAGATGTCCGGGAAACTTCCCAGACGTCTTAACTGACTGGGGAGACGAAGATGCAGGGCATGGAGTTGCGGCGGCTACGGTGGTGGTTGCTGGTGATGGCAGTGAAGGTGGTGATGTTGATTTTGGTGTGGCACGGTGATGGAAGCGTGGCCATTAGGGACACACGCTCATGGTGTTGGCACGAGTCCACCGGCTTGGCGCGGCGAGCTGTCACCTTGTTGACCACGGTGTGGTGGAGCTCGGCCTTGGAGACCACGGTGGTGGAATGGAGTAGATGGTGGTGGAGTGGGGCAGTGTCTCCTAGTGCATGGTAGCCTCCCTCTCTTCCTTATCCCCGTCGAGGAGACCAGATCCACTTTTGGCGCTACTCCTTGATTGGTCTTTTCACTGCGGCAGCTGGAGGAAGAAATGCAGCCGTTGCTCATAGAAGAATAAAATAATAATAAAATATTATGGTTATTCATATACAAACCCTCAACTTTTATGTTAACTTAAAATAATACATGCAATGCACCTAATTGGTTAACTAATTAAATGAATGCAATTCTAAGTTAATTCTAAATGCATTTAAATATGAATGCAATGCATGAATTATGTAATTAAATCAGAAATATGAATAAATCTATTTACATCCTAATTTATGCTAAATAAATGTTAGAATTAACTTAATGTCTAGGTACTTAAATACTTAAATAGCTCACAAATATGGGCTAATCAAATACCCCCATGCCTAGTTTTTGCTAGTCCCTAGCAAAATGAAGCAAAACCTAGCACACCAAGTAGGCTATCCAACCCAATCGGTCTTCCTTTAGAAACATATTAAGTTCAGACTTTAGACCTAAGGTTCCCAAGTAGTTGTTAAGTTATAGACTAGGTCGGCTAAAGACGAGTTGCAGGCACAAGTTTCTCTGATTTCTGACTCTACCCTAAGGTTTATTGATCCCTGAGATTAAAGCATCCATGCATGTGTATTGGTCTGAGTTATTTGAGTTAAAGGAAAAAAGGATTTTCTTTTTTGAATAATATATATATATATATATATTTTTTTGTGTTTGATTCCTCTAAGTCTAACCTTGGATCATCTATCAACATGGTCTGTGTCGGATTCATTGTCTCCATCACCGTACCTCGAAGGGTGCCTGGCTTTCGATGCTTTGAGATAGCACCACCCATAGCGACCCCAAGAACTCCTGGCAATCGACACTTTGAGATAGTATCACCCATGGATTTCTCAAGTGAATTCAGGCTTGTGGCAATCGGCACTTCAAGATAGGGCCGCCTATGGTACCTGAACCGCACAATGCACTTACATGCCCCCAGTATGATAGATATCCTAAGAGACAAGCATCGAGGAGGTAATATATTATCATCGCATCCTCAAGGTGAGTATATACTCCACCTCTCCTGCGGCAGGAACTCTTCCAATCAAATTGTGTTTTCAAGCCTCTCCTAAGTCAAAACTAAGAGAACCAAATTTCTTTTACGAAATGAATTAAGGTGATTACTTCACAAGACCAAGTGTGTGAAATTTGGATGCTTGGGTTACAAGGACCCGTAAACCAAAAGGTAGAACAAGACATCAGGTACTACCCCACCTTTTAACTCAATCCCTAGCTTTCCTTCCTCAACCTCTTGAGGAATGGTCCGCAACTTAACTCCTACTTAAGCTTTTAAGTCCACAAAGGACCCTAAAGGTCTAAAGCTAGTAGCTCATTTAGCTTCTAAAGTTCGACCCTAGAATTAACTTGGTCTAACCTAGAGTTCTGATTTGCTTAAGAATGTAGGACCTAGCCAGTTAAGCTCAAAACTCTCTTTTATTATTATTATTATTTTATTTATTTATTTATTTTATTTTTTTAATGCAAATGTATGCAATGCAGAATGCTTTAATTAAATGCATGAATGCACTAGGCTATGTATATCCCCAAGTACACCCCCCCATGCCTAAAATCTACAATGTTCTCATTGCATAGAAGGATATTACCTGGGTCAGAGATGGACTGCCGTTCTTTTGTTAGCAACCGAGTAGCCAAAGAACCTACAAATCAGGTTCAAGGATTGCAGAAATAGGCCTTAAAAATGAGCAAAGTAATGCTGGCCTAGAAAACAGGTAGCCTAGGATGTTGGCAAGCTGATGATGAATCCTGATAGCAAATGCTCGCCCAACTAGGATGGGAATAAAATCTTCCCAGGTCACTAGAAGAGGTTCTAAAGGATAATCTGGCATAACAACCTCCAAAGGGGTAGGGGGAGGATGACATGGATCCTCCAAAAGGAATGGGGAAGGAATGGTGCAGAGATAAACCCCCAGGGCAATGGACTGGCTAAAGAAATCATCAATCCATATACGATACTCCATTACAGGAAATATTGGTTTGTTAAGCCCCCCAGTCAGAACAAAAGTGAGCAAATCTCTAAGGTAAGGATCATCTAGGGTGTCCAAGTTTTGAGGTTGCGGGATGGCCATATGATCTAGGTTAGGTTTAATCATCTTGGTGTCCATCCCTAACACTCTTTCCAAATCCTCAATTGCATCCCTAGCATTCCTTGCACTATCACCAGTATCTTCCTACACTTCATCAGGAGTCAAAATTTTGCCTTCAGACATAAGCAAATCAGAGGGTGACTTCGAATCAAATGAAGGCAGGTTAGAAGAAACAGATCTGGGGATTATCCTATCAATGTCATCCCTGGGTTCTTGTTCTTTACTCAAATCTTCCCCAGAGTCTAGATGTGAATCCACATAAATCTTAGAAGTTGCTTTCAAATTTTCCATCATTTCATCATGAGGAGAAATATCATCAATGGGTGTGCTAAGGAAACCTAATTTGGTCAAATTTGTGACATCCTCAGGGGCTAACTCTTCAAATAAGACATAATCACCCTTAGTGTCACTCCGAATCTTGAATGTAGGTTCCTCATATAATTCATCTTTCTCCTTATCATATGATTCATCATATACCCGAGGTCAAGAATCATTTAATATCTCAGCAGATCCCCTACGGTACTCTATCTGAGGTAAATGGTTTACACTGGTAACAGCAGACTCCTCAGATAGGTCAATTTCTTGAGGGTTAGGTTCCCTAAGGGTGGGCTTGAGTTCCATCTCGTGATCAGAAGGGAGGGTAGGATTAACAACTTGACTTCATCCCACTTCATCAAATGTCACAAAAATACTATCATTTGGGTCGAGGTCATCCAATGGCACCTTCATTCCCTTCTTTTGACTCCAATATAATTCAGGTGGATACTCAACCTTATCATCATCTTCCTCAGGTTGCCACCTTTCTTCATCCAATGCATAGCTACTTTCATATGTATCTTCCTCCCACTTAAGGCGTGGATCTCTCAAAGAAGTGTCATCTAACGGATAGGTTTCAAAATCGATCCTCGAAAAGTAGCTATTCTCCCTTACATAATCCCCAAATTTCCCTCCAACTTAAAGTGTAGCTCTCCCACGGGAGATGCATCAATTGTAGATGGGTGTACGTCATCCTCAATGGGGTAGATTGGGTGGCTAATTTCATCTCTTTCTTGTTGGCCTGCTCTCGAAGATTCTCCTAACAATTCAATCATTTTGCCTTGCATTTTCTGTATTTCCATCTTCAAGGAGGAGAGGTCATTTCTATCATGAGAGAAGTCAGGCTCAGGCTTATAGTACCCAGGAGTATCTGTCCAACCATTATAATTATTCAGGGAGGGTGGGTTGGGTATTTCTATGGTGTGTGGGATATTGGGCAAAGCAAATCCCGCTCCTAGGTTCTGCTCACTGATTTGGGGCTTAACCAAGCCAATACTCCTATAATAGGAGTAAAACAGATCCCAATGATTGTCATTATGTCCATCAAAGGATGGACCATCTCAGTGTATGGGATCGAAGAGTGCAAAGTGGGGGTAAGGGTGTGGGCAAGATGTGAAAGGTTGAAAATCAATGTGGTCCATTCTAACTCACACCTCAATCAGAATTCCCCAAGCAAAACACAATTCAAAAAGGACTTTTTAGGTCTTTCCCAATTTAGGCTTTTGATTTAACTTAGATTGCAGGTGACAATACAATTTGTTCAATCAATTTATGCGCTTATTGTTGACCTACGGCTTGCCTAAGAAGACTTAGTTGGAGCTTAGGTGTTCTTCCCTAAATCCCAAATGGTAGAGCAACTCCAAAGATGGAAGATCGAGGGATGCAAGTAGGCCTAAGCCTTCCTTTGAAGCTGTGCTTTCGTGGTGCTTCTCAACTACCCCCAAAAATCCATGACAGAGTATCCCCCTCTTTGGAGTTACAAAACCTTTGCTCTCAAGTTCTAAACACTTCAGAATCCAATGATAGGAAGGCTCTTGTCCTAGTATTTCCAAACCTAAGGAGTGTCTAAAAGCGTGTCGTGGTGCAAGAGATATAAGTATGCATACATTGCAAAAGATTTTGAATTTTGAATCGCACGCCAAGTTTGAAAATCAAATGCTTGGTTTTTAAAATTTCCCTCTTTAATTAGTCTTTTTTCAAAAAATATGTGACCACTTGTTAGATTTATTCAGTACAGATTAGGTGGTCTTCGAATTAAGTCCAAATGCAATGCGTAATCAAGAATAGGATGCAAAGTAAGAGAATGCGTACCTTGCTTCCAGCAATCAATTTTGTGAGAATGCACGCAATGCAGAGAAATAAATCTAGAGGCTGCTCATACAGACCTAAATGGTTCGTCCTAGGGGCAGGCAGCTTCTAGCAGGTAGCTCTTTTTTTTTTTTACCTACTTGTTCACGAACAAGTAGAAGATAAACAACTCACAAAAGAAAACCTAGATCTAAAGAAAAGAGGGAACAGACTCCCAAAAACTACCCAATATGGGCCTAAAACAAAATTGGGGAACAAACCCCTAAAAATATACCCTAGAACAAGGATCTCAAACCAAATGTAAGTGCAAGAAAATAAAGAAAAGTAAAGTTCTAAAAACTAAATTCTATCTACTTGACAAATCGACAGAGATGAAAATGATCACTCCAGATGTCCTCTTCCCAATTGGTGACAACAAAGTTCACCAATGTTTAAGCTCTTCCTCGTATATGCGAAACTAGATTCCTCCTCCAGAGTGGTGGAGACAAGGTCCACCACGGCATTTCTGAGGCCGATGCGACAATTCATGCGTAATATGTGTACCTCGCACCAAATCAGATAAAATAGGTTAAATATGCCTCACTTAAAAATCAATTTGAACAAATGAATAATTACGAATTAATTAAGCCTGTTGCCTCCCTGGCAACAGTGCCATTTGATTAGTCGAATCTTCACTTTTAAAGTCATTTGCCACATAAAATGACACGTCATTTGTAGTTCTATGTGGTGGAAAAATCGACTAATCAACAATTAATATAACCACTCAATTAGGAGCGGGTCGTGTCCACAGGAAGACAAATGCCTATTTAAACTCTCAAGGGTCAAAAATCGATGTTCATTATTAATTTAGTCAAGAAATCGACTCAAAATCACTTTCAGATTAGGTAAACAACAACTGTAAATGCTGAAATAGCAATTTTGCACAACTAAAGGATATATTTTGCAATGCAGCTTAATAAAATAATAATAAAAGTTGACAATGGCACAAAATGTAATTATTAATAGGGGCTTTATTGTAGCAAAATAGGGAAAATTCTTCCCCTTGTCCATGCACGAGGAGGAGGGAATGGTCGGATGTGTGAAGCTCGAAGGAGGATCTCTAGACCGAGGGTTCCATGATGGCGGTCGTGACGAAGTGCGAGGTGCCCCGAGGTGGCCAGACAGAGGTACGGTGGAGGTGGGTTTAGGTGGCTGCTGAAGGGCTTCAGATGGTGGACGTGCAGGCCTTGCGGGTACGCACGGGCACGGCTGAGCTTGGCCGCATTGCTGCTGCTGTGCGCTGTAGACCGCACATGGGGAGGCGCTGAAGGACGACCCACGCGCTGCAGCTAGAGGGCGTGCAGTCGGTGCTACAAGCAGTGGCACAGCGAGGTGCAGTGCGCTCTACACGCGCGGCTGGAGGGTGTGTGGGCACGTGTAGCTGGAGGGCACGTGGGCGGAGGTGCGGGCACGTGCAGCTGGAGTAACGTGCGCTTTGTGCGCGTGGCTGGAGGTGCTGGCCGCTGGCTGGTGGACACACGGTTGCTAGGAGGAGGATGTGGAGGCTGCTGCTAGATCTAGCTGAGAGGCGTGCGAAGACAGTGGCTGGGCACCGCCTGTGTGTGCGCGGTGATGTACGGTATGCAGCCAAAGGAGAGTGGCTGCTGCTGCATGTGGGGATGTGGCGCGGTCTAGAGGAGAGGCTGGTTGCTACTGCACGTGAGGACGGCGTGTTGTTGGGTTTGTTTTTAAGGTGAAGGGAAATAGAGGAAGAAGAAGAAAGAAGATATGGGACCAAGCTTCAGACGTCTGGGAAACTTCTCGGACATCTTAACTGACGGGGGAGATGAAGATGCAGGGCATGGAGTTGCAGCGGCTGCGGTGGTGGTTACTGGTGATGGCGGTGAAGGTGGTGATGTTGATTCTAGTGAGGCACAGTGATGGAAGCGTGGCCATCAGGGACACATGCTCACGGTGTTGGCACGAGTCCACCGGCTTGGCGCGGCGAGCTGTCACCTCGCCGACCCACGGTGTGGTGGAGCTCGGCCTTGGAGACCACGGTGGTGGAATGGAGTACACGATGGTGGAGTGGGGCGGTGTCTCCCAGTTCATGGAAGCCTCCCTCTCTTCCTTATCCCGGTCGAGAAGACCAGATCCACTTTTGGCACTACTCCTTGATTGGGCTCTTCACTGTGGCAGCTGGAGGAAGAAATGCAGCCGTTGCTCATAGAAGAAGAATTAAATAACAATAAAATATTATGGTTAGTTATATATAAACCCTCAACTTTTATATTAACTTAAAATAATGCATGCAATGCACCTAATTGGTTAACTAATTAAATGAATGCAATTCTAAGTTAATTCTAAATGCATTTAAATATGAATGCAATGCATGAATTATGTAATTAAATCATAAATATGAATAAATCTATTTACATCCTAATTTATGTTAAATAAATGTTAGAATTAAATTAATGTCTAGGCACTTAAATACTTAAATAGCCCACAAATATGGGCTAATCACCCATCACGGAGTTCCTAAATGGGAACAAGTCCAGTCTTTTTACTAGGGACTCTGTGAAGACATTCAATTATTTGTCAATGCAACCTGCAGAGGAAACATCATGGGTCAACGCGAAGACACGGTGTGGGAGATTCTCGAGAATATGTGCGAGAACTCCGTCAATAATGAGTCCATGGGTTTATTCGATCGGACGAATGCCTGTGCATTGACGAATCTTAGGGGAGCACATGAGACGTAGGGCTCGTCTACATCCATCGACTTGGAACTGATGGCCATTCGGTTGGACAAGGTCTCTATCATAGAAAAGAAGGTGGACGAGCTGACTCGACATCTAAAGAGAGCCACCTCTACGCAAAACTCATTTGCACAGCCACCTCTTGCGACGGAAACTGTGCAGAACATCTATCACTGATCTTCTCAGGTGATGGACCCGTATCCACCCTCGTCTGACTCCAGGACCGGAGGGACTTCCGATCCAATCTGTTCTAGTTGGGGGAACTCTGAACCCTTATACTCTGATTTTCCTGAGTCTCATCAGACCTGTGAGGACCTCAACGCCATCTAGAATGACCTATTCTCCAATACCTATAACCCTGGATGGAGGAATCATCCCAACTTCCTATGGGTGGGAAATACTTAGAATCAAAGATCACCTTATCAACCCCATCCACAAGCTCCTCGTCCATATCAGCCGCCTCAGCCTTGGCCCAACCACACCTATCAATCTTGGCCAAACCAAGCAGATCAAATGACTCTTATCCTTCAAACTCTGGTTGACATTCAGAAAACAAATGCGGTGATACAAAAATAGCATAAGGACGAGATCACAGAGGTTCACAATCAACTCGCCCATATGGCGAATTCCCGCCAACTTGGCACACTCCCTTCTCAACCTCTGCCGAATCCAAATAACGTGCCGACCCAAAGGCACGTTATGAACCCAAATCTAGGCCAAGCTCACATGATTTATCAGGCCCCTTCTGTTCCATCACTCGACGGGATGGAAGTTTCGACATCTTACGTGGGATTTCAACAGTAGCCACCTATTTTACCAACCCCAAACCAAAACCAGGCAGGACTAAACTTCGTAACAACCCATAGTGGTAAAGCAACTCAAGACCCACCTTATCCAAACCACTCCAAGCCTGGTAGTAACCCAAGCCCTAGGATAGTTATCCAGGACACCCCTATCCCAGATCAAGAACCTAGACCTATTCTAGAGGAACCAACCAAGGTTCCATTTCCTGAGGCCTTGACCAAAGGAAAGAGGATAACCAAACCTATGGCGCTTGAGGAGGATCTGGTCAAGCTCTTTGAACATGTCCATATAAACATCCCCTTGATGGATGCAATCCGCCACGTACTAGCTTACGCATGATTTCTAAAAGACGTGTGTACACCCAAGCGTAAGCCACTAACCAAAAGTGGGAGTCCGATCGTACTGTCAGAGCAAGCCAGCTCTATAATCTTGAGCAAACTCCCACCTAAGGCTAAAGACCCAGGTACTCCCCTGATTTCATGTACTATTGGTGATACCCAATTTGACAGAGCCTTATTAGATCTAGGTTCCTCCATAAACCTAATACCTACATCCCTCCTTGACCACCTCGAAGAATCTAAGCTTAAATTGACAGAGGTGATGTTGTAGTTAGCTGATCGATCCATTAAGTCACCTAAAGGAGTACTTGAGGATGTCATTGTTAGGGTACGGGACTTCTATTTCCCGGTGGATTTTATAGTCTTGGATATGGATGCACCTGAAATCCCAAGGGATACACTGATTTAACTAGGGAGACCTTTTTTGGCCACTGCTAGGGCCAATAGAAACTGTGAGGAGGGCCAAATAGAACTGAAATTCGGGAACCAAACACTGAAAATTGACATCTTTAAGGCCCAACAAGGGATTAATTATGGTGTTATAGAACAAATATGTAATATCAAAGCCGTGGTTGATGAATTGTATATCGAGGACAACCTGATTATTCCTGGTCAACCACCAGAAGATCAAAACCCGCAAATAGAGGAGTCTGACCCTGATCTAGATACACCCAAAACTCCTTCCCTTACTCCTGACACACACCCTGAACTGCCTGCTGCTGTTGATAACCCCATTCTAGAACTCAAGCCTCTTTCCGATCATCTGAAATACATCTTTTTGGGTTCCAATCAGACATTTCCTATGATTATAAACTCCAGATTCACACTTGACCAGGAATCCCTTCTGATTACTGTTCTCCAGCAACATCGTAGAGCCATTAGATGGACTCTTGGTGATTTGACTGGCATCAGCCCCTCTTATTGCACACACCGAATCTACATTGAAGAGGGCACACGACCTTCGTGAGAAATGCAGAGACGTTTGAATCCTAATCTGCAGGAGGTCGTGAAAAAGGAGATTATTAAGTGGTTAGATGCAGGGATCATCTACCCGATCTCCAACAGTCGGTGGGTGAGTCCAATCCAGGTTGTGCCTAAGAAGGCAGAACTCATCGTCATTATGACTAAAACCAGGGAAGTCATACCATCCCGTGTGGCTAACTAGTGGAGAGTCTCAATTCCTCCACAAAGAAGGATCATTTCCCACTACCATTTATTAATCAGATCCTCGAGAAACTAGAGGGAAATAGGTTCTTCTGCTTTCTGGACGAGTACTTCGGTTATAACCAAGTGGTAATCCATCTTGAGGACCAAGAAAAGACCACCTTCACCTGCCCCTTCGGAATATACGTGTTCCGAAGGATGCCGTTCGGTCTCTGCAATGCACCTGTGACTTTTCAGCGGTGCATGCTTGCCATATTCTCAGATATGGTAGGTGATTATCTGGAAGTCTTCATGGATGAATTTTCAGTATTCGGAGCATCATTTGATTATTGCCTCCTGTACTTGGTCCAAATCCTCAGGTAGTGCATTGATGTGAATCTGGTTCTTTCCTGGGAAAAGAGCCATTTCATGGTGCCTGAAAGAATTGTCCTGGGACATCTTATTTCAGAGAAAGGCATCCAAGTCGATCGAGCCAAGGTGAACTTGATTTCCAAACTCCCCATGCCTAGCTTGATCAAGGACATCCGATCTTTTCTGGGGCACGTCGATTTCTATTGTCAATTTATCCCTGATTTCTCGAAAATCGCATGCCCCCTGACCACTCTTCTCTCTAAGGATGTACCTTTCTAAATCTCCAAGGAATGCACTCAAGCATTTGAAATCCTCCGTGACCGAGTTACCTAAGTCCCAATCCTACAGTCCCCTGATTGGTCTCAACCCTTTGAGATCATGTGCGATGCATCTGATTTCGCTGTAGGAGTGGTATTGGAGCAGACAATTGACAGGAAAGCTGTGGTCATTTACTATGCTAGCAAAACACTTGACGAAGCTCAGTGTAACTACACAATTACTGAGAAAGAGCTGCTAGCCGTAGCATTTACCCTGGAAAAATTCAGATCTTATCTCCTGGGTTCCCGCGTTATCATCTACTCTGATCGCACAGTTGTGAGGCATCTCCTTGCAAAGAAGGACGTGAAACCTCGATTAATCTGCTGGATCTTACTGTTGTAAGAATTTCACCTCAAGATTCGCGACAAAGTGGGAAAATAGAACGTGGTAGCTGATCACTTGTCCCGCCTTCCTTTTGAGATCATCGACCCTTCTGGACCCATCACGGAACATTTTCCTGATGAGCACCTTTTGACTATCAGTACAGGGCTTCCATGGTTTGCTGATATAGTAAACTATTTGGCATCACATCAGATCCTGTCTGATTGGTTGAAGGCCAAGAAGGACAAATTGCTTTCCGATGTCAAGTATTACTTTTGGGAAGACCCGTATCTTTTTCGCATCGGTGTTGAGCAAATAATTCGACGATGTGTCGCAGAAGCAGAAATCCAAGACATACTCTCTTTCTACCATGACTAGGCATGCTGTAGACATTTTTCAAGACATAAAATTGCAGCTAAAGTCCTCCAGTGCAGCTTCTACTGGCCCACAATTTTCAAGGATGCATATAATCACTGTAAGGCATGTACCCGTTGCCAGACCTTGGGCAAAATGAGCCATCGTGATATGATGCGTTTACAGCCGATTCTGGTATGCGAAATTTTTGACATTTGGGGGATTGATTTTATGGGACCCTTCCCTATCTCGGATGGCTTCAAGTACATTTTACTCGTTGTTGACTATGTGTCCAAATGGATCGAAGCCATTCTGACCGAACCAATGATCATAAAGTTGTTATAAAATTCATTCATCAGAATATCTTCTCACGGTTCGGGATTCCACGTGCTATAATTTTCGATGGAGGGACTCATTTCACAAACGCTCAGTTCAGGTCACTGATGATCAAATATGGGGTGTCGCACCAAATCTCTACTCCTTACCACCCCCAAACTAATGGTCTAGCTGTGCTATCAAACTGGGAGATCAAGAAAATCCTCTAGGTTACTATTCGACCTGACAGGAAGGACTGGTCATCCCAGCTTCTGGAAGCTTTGTGGGCTTATAGGACCACCCACAAAACCCAATTAGGTATGTCTCCCTTCAGATTGGTGTACAGGAAGGCATGTCACCTCCTTGTCGAATTGGAGCATAAAGCCTATGGGGCAGTACGGAATTGCAACCTAGATCTTTCTAAGGCTGGAACCCATAGAAAGCTTCAAATGAGCGAGATCGATGAATTATGCCACGATGCATATGAGAACTCACGAATTTACAAAGAGCGGGTTAAAGCCTTTCATGACAAGCACATATCTAGAAAGATCTTCCATCCTGGTCAAAAAGTCCTACTCTTCGATGCCAGACTCAAACTGTTCCCAGGAAAACTGCGATCAAAATGGATCGGACCCTACCTGGTCCGACGAATCTTTGGAAATGGAGCCATTGAGATCAGTCCGCTTAGCCACGATTCCGAACCCTTCGTCATGAACAGTCAGAGACTCAAACCGTTCATCGACGTGACCAATACAAATTTGGCTAAGATATCCTTTACCCTCCATTCTCCCTTAGCTCATTGCGCCCTACTGATGGCGTAAAACTCAGCGCTTAAAGGGAGGTAACCCGTCATTCTTGAAAAATATGAAACCTTTCTTGACATTCCTATGCTGAATTCATATTGCACTTTAGGGTTCATCCATTAGAACAACCGACTCCACCTTAGGTATTCGTACCTGAGTCTAGAAATCGTTCGCAACAGTCACCTCGACCCGTTCGCCCACCCAAAACTTGTCCTAATGAATGAACTAAGCTGAATTTGAACCCACCTAATTTAAAATGGAGACATTGCATATCGTAGGCATGGGGGGGTATGAAAGTGCAAAACTTCATGAAAACTCATCTCATAAGAAAAGGTTTCAACAAAAAATCACATATCACAAAAAACACCAAAAAATGAAAAAAATCTTGAAAAAGAACAAAAAAATTGAGGGGAGAGAAAATTTTTTGAGGCCATACAAACCATGAGGAGAAAATGAGGAGGAAAAGAGAAAAATGACAAAAAAGGAGCACAAAATGAAAAAGAAAAAGGGATAGTCATTAGTAAGAGATTAAGGGATTAATCAAAGTTCTAGACCAGATCAAGGAAAATAGAAAAATATAGGAAAAAGTGCTAATGAGACACAAAAAGAGATTAGTAGGAACGCTGATCTTAGGCCTTTTGGGCTAAACTCTTAGGCTCAAAACATTCAAGTATCCGCTAAGATCTGGATAATCCTCAAGAGGTTGGGGAAAATGCGAAGCTTAAGTATTAGGTCTAAGGCTTAGGGAGTATTTGGCCTCGTTAACTGACCTTTGGTTTGCAGGACTTGGCAACCTAAGCAACCCAATCCACACACAGTCTTGTTCAGTGCGCATAACTGTTAAAATCATGCAAAAGCGTTTAAATGTTTTGAAAAAGTTGCCTAGATTAGGAGCGGCCGATCAACACAAGATGATTTGGACGAGTTCCCGGTGCGGAGAGGTGGGAAATTCCCCTCGAAGATGCGTAACAACATATCGTCTCCTTGGTGCTTGTCTCCTAGGATATTTACATATCCTACTGGGGGCACATAAGCACCCTGCTGATTCAGATGCCATGGGCGGCATTATCACGAAATGTTGATTACTAGGGTTTGGATTTAGCTACAGAACGCCATGGGTGGGATTATCTCGAAATCTTGAAAGCCAGGGTTCTGGGGGTTGCCATGGGTGGTGCTATCACGAAGCATCGATTGCCAGGGACCTTTGAGGATTGATGATGGGGACGAGGAATCCAATACAGACCATGTTGAGAAGCCAATCCAAAGCTAGAAATAAAAAGAAAAGAGAGAGAAAACTCTCCAAGAAAATAAATCCACTGTCTCTCTCTTACAAAAAAATGCACTGCAAATTGAACCGAGGCTAAAATATGTCTCAAGCACGGGTGCTTTAACCGTGGAGTCCAACGAACCTTAGGATAGTTCTTGCAGGCCTTGAAAACCTTCGTGGAGGACCGAGGCTAGAGCTGGTTAGGTCCGGATCTTGGTTGGTACTTGAGTACCTCTAGGCCTACTATTGGCATTCTAACCTAATCAAAAATAAAAAGAAAAAAGCACTCATCATAATATGTGAAAGGAACTCATGGTCTAGAACAGAAATTAAAACCTTAAAATTTTGCTAAGAGACTAGCAAAAGCTAGGCATGGGGATATGATGGGAACACCATCATGAGCCCTAACTAGCTCATTTTGACCTAGAAAAGAGAACAAAAGATCCTACATAACCAAATGAAGGGCCTAACTCAAGGAATAATTAGTTTGAAAGAAAATCAAGAAACAAAGGGTAAAACTGTAAATTTACCATTACAGTATAACAATGGAATTTCTCAAGGGATAAACATAGGTCAAGTGATCTTAACAAGATAAAAAGTGGGTTGGTTCAATCAGAAAAGGGTTAATGTGAAATCTAGGAATTAAATGACTTCTTGTAACCCTAAAATAGACCCACTTAAGTTAATAAGGCTATGGTTAGGATAAAATTCAACTAAACCCTCTAAAATTCATGAAAAACTATCCTTTAAGGTTTAGAACCTTCAAATTGGCCTTTAGAACCTATTTTGATCTAAATAGGGGTCCTAGTCAAATGTTTGACCTAAATTGGGTTTTTGTGTAAAATGTCCAATAAAACGTGGTCAAACCTAAAATCCAACTTCACCATTGGATTCCTTAGGTCCAAATTAGGTTTATACCAAAATTTGGATCTAAGGGGAGTTCACCTTGACCTACTTTGCAAAATAGTCCAACCTAATTACATTTATGCCGCTAGTTTTTGAAAACCCTTGCAGACACCCCCTAGCTTCCTCGTCGTTCTTTGCAATTAGGTCCCTCCACGATTATAGTGGATAAATCCTACTCCGACGAGGATTCAAGGGGTATATCTAGAGGGATTCCTTAGAGAATCCCTCTCAAATTTAAAAGGGAGATTCTCTGAGGAATTCCCGTTTGTATGAACCCAATCTCGAGCTCTGATTTCCACCCAATCTCTCATGCGAACGCATGAGAGATTTGGGTATCTCCCGACCTTCCAAGTTCGGTGGGGTTGCCGTGCTTGGAAGCTTTCCTTCCAAGCATAAGGTCCTCTGCCTGAGACTATAAAAGAGACCCCAGGTCCTCCCGTTCATTTCAAGATTGTTTTGGCCTGAGAATACCCCAAACTTCCTTCCCTTTGGCCAAAAAGCCCAACAAGCTCTGGCGACTCCTTCCTCTTCTTCTCGTCGCTCTGCCACCATACCAGTGGTAGAGTTGCCTCCGCCTCCTTCGTCCGTGTCGCGCCACACCTGCACCTGCACCTATCTCCCTCTCGTCATCATCGCCTCTCTCTCTGGGTCTTTGTCTCCGGTGTGGCACATACGAGTCATCCGCCTCCTCTGCTCCCCCTTCGTCCATCACCTCGCAGATAAGTCTCCTTCCTCTACTCTTTCTTTTCCCCTTATCTATTTCTAATTTCATGCCCTGACAACCACATATCACGGTCACCTTCTCCACCTCGGGCAGACCACCGGCAAGGTGCTCCAGCCATTCCACGTACCCACCCACCTTGCCAACCACCTCGAGAGCATCGCCTCATCCCACTATCATTTTCCCCCTCTCCATTAATCGCCACAACCTCCACACACTCCCCCCGAACACACTCAACTCCACAGCCACATAATGACCTAGGCACGCACGCCCAGGCCATCTCGCACCACGTCAACACTTGGGCTACCTTCGCCGTGTCACGACGAAGCCTTCTGTGTGATCTGACAAGGCTATGAGACCATTTTTGTGTCGACAGGTACAGGTGCCCTGTCCGCCATTAAAGCGAGCTTGAAGGAGCTTGCAAGCTTTAGCTCTGGCCCCAGGCATCAGGATTCCAGGTCCCAGACACGCGGTTTCCCTTTGCGAATGACTCACGCCAAGCAATTGGAGGCCAAAGCACTTGCAACCTC
The DNA here is from genome assembly GCA_037157565.1 of Thalassia testudinum. Lineage (NCBI taxonomy): Eukaryota > Viridiplantae > Streptophyta > Magnoliopsida > Alismatales > Hydrocharitaceae > Thalassia > Thalassia testudinum. The sequence continues at coordinate 5,372,172 of JAZHRO010000035.1, read as the reverse complement.
TGCGATTGAGTGAAGATCTATTGCGGACGTGCGTGAGAAGCAGGTGGGACATTTAGTCCCACCTCAGAAGTCTGTGAGCAGGTGAAGTAGTATAAGTTGCAAAAGTGCCAGGGGCTTAGCGCCTCCTGACACGGGGTGAGGTCCCACTCGCCCACCACGCCTCGTCCGCGACCCACGCCTCCACGGACCTGGTGCTTGACTCGACTAACTATGCACTCCTCGCCCACCACGCATGCCGGTAGGCCTGGTCCCGAGCGTGCTGACCCGACCTGTTTACCGAGAAAGGCTTTGGGAGAGCGAGCCTGAGAGAGAAGGTAGAGAGGAGAGTCTGCGGGGAGGGTAGGGGTTAGTGTTCACGATGCTTTTGTGTGGTTTTAAAGGAGAATCTGACGTTGTAGTATAGCCGACAAAGCGTTCAAACAAATGGAGAATTTTATTACTCGAAAATCGGAGTATCCGAGGTCGAACACAGGAAGAAAATGGAATTTACTACTAATCAATGTAATTGAACACTCTATTTTACTCAAAATGTTAATTCAAATATGAATGCATGCCACTAAAAGTAACTATGACAAAAGAAATGAAATTGGACGTCTGATCTTGTGATCAGACGTCTTAAAAGTATTTTTCCCTTTTCTTTTGATTATTCCTCTTCTTCTGCAGTCTCTTTTTCTTCTTCGGCTTCTGTCTTTGCTTTATTTCTTCTTTCTCTTCTCTCTTTCTGCTTTGCTTCTTGTCTTGCGAAGGCTTTCTTCTTCCTGCTTTTGTTTCTTTTCTTTCTTCTCCTTTCTTCTCTTCTCTGCCTTCTTCTTTTCTTGCGAAGGCTTCTTCTGATCTTTTGCAGTCTTCTTCTTCTCAGCAACGGTTCTTCTTCTTCCTTGGCTCTGCTTCACTCAATCTCTTCTTCTCTTCTCCTTGCGGCTAAGTCTCTCGATGCTCAGCCTGCCTGCACACGGGGAAGCAAAACCTACCCCTTTCCCTCTACCCGCGCATCTCTCTCTCTCAGAGATTCACTCGAGGACGCTCTCCCAGAGCCACACGGATAATCAGGTCGGATCGTACCCGGGACCAGGCACACCGGCAGGTGGTGATGCGCGAGGAGTGCTCAAGGTTTGGGTCGGTCGGATCCCGCCAGATCCGCGTGGTCAAGCCGTGGACTAGGCGGGTGTGAGGGCAGGTGAGGGACCTCACCCCTGTGCTCTCGGAGGCGTTAAGCATAAAACACGAATTCAATTTATGGCGCAGCGGCGCCTCGTCTCTCCACGATGTGGGACTAAAGCTTCTGCCCTGATTTCAAGCGCGCCCGCAGACTTGCGTGCCATCCCCACAGCTGCTGGCTCTGCTAGCGCTCCTTGCTGGACCAGAGCACTTCGCGACACTCGCACGAATACGCAGCACCTGCAGCCTGGGAGCCCTGGCGCCTGGAGCTGCTACGGAGCTTCTTCAAATGTCGTCCATGGAGGCAGGAGCATCAACACTGTCAGACACAAAACGAGCCTCTCGGCCCAATCAGACCAGCTAGAGACCTTCGTCGTGGCACGGCGAAGGCGGTGGACGGTGCTGCAGGCTGTGGGATGGCCTAGGCGTGCGTGCCTAGGTCAACCTGTGGCCGGAGGTGTGGGGTTGGTCGGGGGGTTATTGTGGAGGTCTAGAGTGGCAGGGGAGGGGTGGAATGAGTTCCTGGTGGTGAGGCGGAGCTCACGAGAGGGTTGGCGAGCTGTGTGGAGGGGCGGAGTGGTGTGGGCGGCTCGCTGGAGGGCGGTCGGAGGCGAGGACGATGGAGGTGGTTAGGCACTGTCGGGGGGTAATTGGATAAAATAGAAGGGGGAGAAAAGAGAGGGGACTGTGGAGAAGGTATTTGGCCTAACTACAGGGATGAAGGGGGACGGAGAGGCGAGCAGCCATACCTGCTGTCGCCAGAGAAGACGCTGCCCAGTGGGGGAGAACGGCGGCGACGACGGGGGCTGAGGCGGAGTGCGCGGGTATTGCACGACGCAGAGGAGAATCAGGAAGATAACTCTGCCACTCGTTTTGTGGCAGAGCAAAGAGGGAGGGGGGGGGCTCGCCGGAGCTTGCTGGGAATTTTGTCTGGGCAGGAGGAGATGAATTGGAAGTGGAAACTCGGCCAAATCAAGCTAAAGATGAACGGCCGGAGGTGTAGTCTCTTTTATAGGCACCGGGCCGGTTGTTCAGGGCGTGGAAGGCACGCAATCGTCTGAGGTCGGCCGCCGGAGATGGAAAGAGTTTAGATACCCAAATCCCTCGTACGTTCGCACGAGAGATTGGGTTCACACCAGGGATCAAGATTGGCCTCTGATGGAAGGGAATTCCTCAGAGAATCTCCCTTCCATTTCTGGGAGGGGATCTCTGAGGAATCAGAGAGGATTCCCTCTTAAATCCTCGCCGGAGCAAGATTCTGCCCCAATAATGGCGGTAGGACCTGATTGCAAAGGTGGCGAGGAAGTTAGGGGGCTTTCTGTTATGCTTTTCAAAAGATAGGGGCCAAATTGTGATTTGGGTGTACTAAATTGCAAGGTAGGTCAAGATGACCTCCCCTTAGGTCAAAATTTTGGTACAAACCTAATTTGGACCTAAGGAATCCAATGGTGAAGTTGGATTTTAGGTTTGACCTCGTTTGGCTAGACATTTTGCATAAAAACCCAAATTAGGTCAATTGATGAACTAGGACCCTAATCTAGGTCAAACTGGGTTCCAAAGGTCAAATTAAGTATTCTAAACCCTAGGGTATATTTTTCCATGATTTTTATAGGGTTTACTTTATTTTTATCCTGATCGAAACCTCGTTGAATTTAGCGGGTTTGTTTTAGGGTTACCAAGTGTCATTTAATTCCTCGATTGCACATAAACCCATTTCTGATTGACTCAACCCACTTTTTATCTCATTTAGACCTTTTGACCTGTGTTTTGCCTCTGAGAAATCCCGTTTATGTACTGAAATGGTAAAATTGCAGTTTTAACCTTTATTTCATGTTTTCTTCTCAGAGACTTATTCCTTCATTTAGGCCTTCTTCTAGGTTATGTAGGAGCTTTTATCTTCTTTATTGGGTCAAAATGAGCTAGTTATGGCTCATGATGAGGCTCTCATCATACCCTCATGCCTAGCTTTTGCTAGTCCCTTAGCAAAATTTCAAAGTTTTAACTTCCATTCTAGATCTTGAGTGTCTGTCAACAATGATAAGTGCTTCTCCTTTTGTGATTAGGTAGGAATGCCAATAATAGGCCTAGAAGTACCCAAGTACCAACCAAAATCCGGACCTGTTCTGCTTTAGCCTCAGTCCTCCACAAAGGTTTCTACGGCCCACAGAAACTAGCCTAGGGTTTGTTGGACTCCGCGGTTAAAGCACCCGTGCTTGAGACATTTTTAGCCTAAGTTCAGTTTGTAGTGCATTTTTGTAAGAGAGAGATAGATGATTTATTTGTTTGGAGAGCTTTTCTCTCTCTTTTCTTTTTATTTCTAGCTTCGGATTAGCTTCTCAACACGGTCTGTATCGGATTCCTCGTCCCCATCATCAATCCTCAAGGGTCCCTAGCTTTCGAGATTTCGAGATAATCTCGCCCATGGCGTTCCGTGGCCGTATTCAGCCCCTGGCGATTGACATTTCGTGATAATGCCGCCCATGGTATCTGAACCAGCAGAGTGCTTACATGCCCCCAGTAGGATATTAAAATATGCTAAGAGACAAGCACCGAGGAGACGATATGTTGTTACGCATCTTCGAGGGGGATTTCCCGCCTCTCCGCGCTGGGAACTCGTCCAAATCAACTTGTGCTGATTGGCCACTCCTAATCTAGGTGACTCTTTCAGAACATTAAACGCTCTTGCGTGTTTTGGATATTTATGCGCACTGAACCAGACTGTGTGTGAATTTGGGTTGCTTAGGTTACCGAATCCCACAAATCGGAGGTCAGTTAACGAGGCCGAATACTTCCTAAGCCTTAGACCTAATACTTAAGCTTCACATTTTCCTCAACCTCTTGAGGATTATCCAGATTTTAGCGGATACGTGAATTTTTAAGCTAACAAATCTAGCCCAAGAGGCCTAAGACCAGTGTTCCCACTAATCTCTTGTTATGTCTCCTTAGCACTTTTTCTTTTGTTTCTTTTCTTGATCTGGTCTAGAACTTCAGTTAATTCCTTAATCTTTTACTAATGACTATTTCTTTTCTTTCTCATTTTGTGCTCCTTTCTTCATTTTTGCTCTTTTTCTCCTCCTTATGATTATGTGGCTTACAAAATTTACTCCCTCCCCCATTTTTTGTTCTTTTTCTTAATTTTTTCAATTTTTTGTGTTTTTGACATATGCAAATTTTTTTGTGTGTGAGACTCCTGACTTTTTTCTTGGTTCTGTATGTATGCACTTTATCACCCCCCCATGCCTAAGTTTTGCAATGTCCTCATTGTAAACAGAGGGTGTGAATTAGTGTTGAGGTCAGGGGCTTAGAATAGGATACATCGAGTGGGTAAATGGGTCGAAAATGACTGATGAGCACGATTTTAAGCTCTGATACGTGTACCAGAAGTGGGATCAACTGTCTAAGGCTGAACTCAAGGTGCAATAGACGTGGAGTATGGACGGATACTCAGATGGGTCTCTGTTTTTGGGATGACGGGTTGCCTCCCGTTCAGCGCTAAATTTAATGCCTTCAGCTGAGCGGAAAATGGGGTGGAGAGGGAGTGGTCAAATCAATGGAATTTTGGAAAACAAGCACCTTGATTAAGAGCCTGGTTGGTCCAACCAGGTGCTTGTTGAGATCAGTCGGCTGATGATGCAGCCCAAACCCAATGAGTCTGGTGGGTTGATAGATGTAGATTAACAAATGCGGCACCCACCATATGCAGTGAAGTTCTGATGGATATGGAAGTGAAAACTCGGGTTTAGGGTGAGTCGACTCAGCCTGGTCAGAGTAGGGTTCCGAAAAATAATCAATGTAAGGTGTGGAATCCCTACAGGGGTGATCAAAGGATGGAGGCTCCTGATTTGTGGTCTGATCAGTACCCGATACCCGGTATAGATATGGAGTTGAATCATCTGCAATCGGCTCAGTGAGAGGTGAATCAGAATAGAAATTGAGTCCGGTTGCGGGTCGGGGTGGGGAGCGGGTTTTGATTGGTTCTGTATATGTGGAGCAGGTGGCTTCAAAGAAGATTGACATGTTATAATCAGGAGGCAGATTTTCTCCGATGTTATGGTCAGATTCGAGATCGTCGGAGAGTTTGCGAAAATCAAAGTTTGAATGAGATTCTAGATCATGAGTTCCACCATAGAATAAATCATATGTTGTATATTCAGCAGCCTGACTGGGATCTAGCCTAAATGTTAATTCTAAGCTTAAAAGGGTATCCTTATCTAGTAGAGGCTCAGATTCTAAGCTAGTAGGGTAGACCCAATTGAAACCCTGCTCATCCAACTCCTCGGTTTCTGTATCGTAGATTGGCATGACTTCCAAAAAATCGATTAGTTCCTCTGAGGATGTTGGCGAGGGATATTCATCAAATCGAGGTCCAAAATCATATTCTTCATTAAAAGATTGATCTTCTTCATCTGGGGCCTTGAAATCTTCAAAATATGTTTCATATCTAGGTTCTAGGCTTAGGATGTGGGTTGAATAACTAGAATTTAGGTCTGAATAACCTTCGAGGGTCACCTTATCAGAATACGGGACGGAATTTACACCCTCGAGAGGTTCAGTTCTACTCTCATACTTGCAGGAGTCTTGGGATTCTAAAATGGGCTCAACATTGTGTTTTCCTGCATTTGAAACTTCCCAACCTTCTTCAATATCAGGTGCATTATACTCCATCTGGGTTGGGAATCCACAACCATTTTGTGCCTCAAACCCGAGATCAGATTTATCCTCGATGTTGTCCCAAGATAGTTCATCCTCTGTTGGTGGTATGTACGGGTATTCCTGATCAGTCACTTGTTTTATTAATCTCATTATCTCTTCCCATTTTTCAAGACTATCTTGGTGTTGCTTCCAAAGTCGAGGATTTGTCATACATTGAAGGTATTCACTATTGTGCTATTTTTCTATCTCAATGTATGCAGTAATGAGCAAGTCACGGGTTGATCCTTTGTTGGCTTCTGCTAATAGTACTTGGGCACAAGTTATGACAAAGGTTGTGGTTGTTGGGACATCAACCTGAATGTTTCCTACTGTTGTTGAGGTTTCATCATTTTCATAGAATTTCATGGCATCCTCAATCATTTTATCTCTCATGGATCTCCGACATTCAGGTTTCTTGACTAGTAGTCCTAGGTGGTTTGGCTGCATTTTTGGATCAGGTGGTGGAATCAAGATGTAGAATCAGAGTTTGAATCAAGATGTAGTTATGAAGCGATCAGATCTGGATAATGAGTCCCACTTGAAGATGTGTGTGTGTGCTCTAAAGAGAAAAGATGAGGGACTGGAGATGTTCTTGACCCAATCAAGACACCCAAAGATGTTTGGATGACTATGGAGGTTTGGGGCGGATGGACCCCTGGATCTGAAGATCGTCCACCTGAGAATTACCTGGGCAGCCAGAGAGGGAGAGTCCCGCAAAGACCCCTACACGGTAGAGCATCCCTACAGGTTAAAGGGTTTCCCCCACCCGACCTCTCTTGTCACTGAGATTCCAGGTAGACCAGAATGGGGACCTTGACCTCTTAAGTCTATCACTTTTTATTTCGAAGGTGCTTTTAGGGTTCTCACTTGAACTTTAGATGTTTTTGGTATTGTGACCTAATTTAGAGGTTGGTTGACCCAAGGGGTCAACTTCACCTGACCTGTCCTATAGATGGCAGAATGATTCTAAGTTTGGAGCCTAGAGATCACCCTGATTTGACTCCCAGGTTATTAGGTCCAAAAATTTTAAGATTCAAGTGATTTTAGAGCTCAATTTTAGGGTTTGTCTTATTTAGCTCTCTTCAATCAAGGGCTTGGGTAGCACACTGATGCGGGAGGGTTTATTTCCTTTTATACAGGCCTGTGTGACTAGTGCTTCAAGACCCTAATGTGGAAACCCTAATTTGGTTCTATTTCCAATCCTCTTTTCTTTTTCACAAAAGTTCTCTTTGGACTTATAAACAAGAAGTGTGTGGTCCGTCGAGATTAAGCGTTATTTCAATTAGGCACAAGAATTTGTGGGATGGAATCTAAAAAAAATCACTCCAACTTCTAGAATATTTGCAGAAATTTTCGCAAAATCAGGAAATGTTTTGCCTTAGAGATGGTGATTACTATATAAAGAAGGCAATTGATTCCTAAATTGATTTTCTTCCTTTTGTCTTTCAAAGATTAGGGGATGATTAAGGAAGAAAAGAAATTACCTGCCCTGGAGTTGTTGACTTGCGGGAGAGATTTTCTCGTGAAGTACCTGCAAGATCACATCAAAGCAAGGTAGGGCAAGTTAGTGTTCAATATGATAAAAAGAATGTAGAGACTAGTGGTAAATTGTGCATTGCTCCCCGGCAACGGCGCCAAAATGTTCGCGACGCTTTTGTGCGGTTTTAAAGGAGAATCTGACGTTGTAGTATAGCAGACAAAGCGTTCAAACAAATAGAGAATTTTATTACTCGAAAATCGGAGTATCCGAGGTCGAACACAGGGAGCAAATGGAATTTACTACTAATCAATGTAATTGAACACTCTATTTTACTCAAAATGTTAATTCAAATATGAATGTATGCCATTAAAAGTAACTATGACAAAAGAAATGAAATTGGACGTCTGATCTTGTGATCAGACGTCTTAAAAGTATTTTTCCCTTTTCTTTTGATTATTCCTCTTCTTCTGCAGTCTCTTTTTCTTCTTCGGCTTCTGTCTTTGCTTTATTTCTTCTTTCTCTTCTCTCTTTCTGCTTTGCTTCTTGTCTTGCGAAGGCTTTCTTCTTCCTGCTTTTGTTTCTTTTCTTTCTTCTCCTTTCTTCTCTTCTCTGCCTTCTTCTTTTCTTGCGAAGGCTTCTTCTGATCTTTTGCAGTCTTCTTCTCAGCAACGGTTCTTCTTCTTCCTTGGCTCTACTTCACTCAATCTCTTCTTCTCTTCTCCTTGCGGCTAAGTCTCTCGACGCTCAGCCTGCCTGCACACGGGGAAGCAAAACCTACCCCTTTCCCTCTACCCGCGCATCTCTCTCTCTCAGAGATTCACTCGAGGACGCTCTCCCAGAGCCACACGGATAATTGGGTCGGATCGTACCCGGGACCAGACGCACCGACAGGTGGTGATGCGCGAGGAGTGCTCAATGTTTGGGTCAGTCGGATCCCGCCAGATCCGCGTGGTCAAGCCGCGGACGAGGCGGGTGTGAGGGCAGGTGAGGGACCTCACCCCTGTGCTCTAGGAGGCGTTAAGCATAAAACATGAATTCAATTTATGGCGCAGCAGTGCCTCGTCTCTCCACAATGTGGGACTAAAGCTTCTGCCCTGATTTCACGCGCGCCCGGAGACTTGTGTGCCATCCCCACAGCTGCTGGCTCTGCTAGCACTCCTTGCTGGACCAGAGCACTTCGCGACACTCGCACGAATACGCAGCACTTGCAGCCTGGGAGCCCTGGCGCCTGGAGCTGCTACGGAGCTTCTTCAAATGTCATCCATGGAGGCAGGAGCATCAACACTGTCAGACACAAAACGAGCCTCTCGGCCCAATCAGACCAGCTAGAGACCTTCGTCGTGGCACGGCGAAGGCGGTGGACGGTGCTGCAGGCCGTGGGATGGCCTAGGCATGCGTGCCTAGGTCAACCTGTGGCCGGAGGTGTGGGGTTGGTCAGGGGGTTATTGTGGAGGTCTGAAGTGGCAGAGGAGGGGTGGAATGAGTTCCTGGTGGTGAGGCAGAGCTCACGAGAGGGTTGGCGAGCCGTGTGGAGGGGCGGAGTGGTGTGGGCGGCTCGCCGGAGGGCGGTCGGAGGCGAGGACGATGGAGGTGGTTAGGCACTGTCGGGGGGTAATTGGATAAAATAGCAGGGGGAGAAAAGAGAGGGGACTGTGGAGAAGGTATTTGGCCTAACTACAGGGATGAAGGGGGACGGAGAGGCGAGCAGCCGTACCTGCTGTCGCCGGAGAAGATGCTGCCCAGTGGGGGAGAACGGCGGCGACGACGGGGGCTGAGGCGGCGTGCGTGGGTATTGCGCGACGAGGAGGAGAATCAGGAAGATAACTCTGCCACTCGTTTTGTGGCAGAGCGAAGAGGGAGGGGAGGGGGGCTCGCCGGAGCTTGCTGGGAATTTTGGCCGGGCAGGAGGAGATGAATTGGAGGTGGAAACTCGACCAAATCAAGCTAAAGATGAGCGGTCGGAGGTGTAGTCTCTTTTATAGGCACTGGGCCGGTTGTTCAGGGCGTGGAAGGCACGCAATCGTCTGAGGTCGGCCGTCAGAGATGGAAAGAGTTTAGATACCCAAATCCCTCGTGCGTTCGCACGAGAGATTGGGTTCACACCAGGGATCAAGATTGGCCTTAGATGGAAGGGAATTCCTCAGAGAATCTCCCTTCCATTTCTGGGAGGGGATCTCTGAGGAATCAGAGAGGATTCCCTCTCAAATCCTCACCGGAGCAGGATTGTGCCCCAATAATGGCGGCAGGACCTGATTGCAATGGTGGCGAGGAAGTTAGGGGGCTTTCTGTTATGCTTTTCAAAAGATTGGGACCAAATTGTGATTTGGGTGTACTAAATTGCAAGGTAGGTCAAGATGACCTCCCCTTAGGTACAAATTTTGGTACAAACCTAATTTGGACCTAAGGAATCCAATGGTGAAGTTGGATTTTAGGTTTGACCTCGTTTGGCTAGACATTTTGCGTAGAAACCCAAATTAGGTCAATTGATGAACTAGGACCCTAATCTAGGTCAAACTGGGTTCCAAAGGTCAAATTAAGTATTCTAAACCCTAGGGTATATTTTTCCATGATTTTTAGAGGGTTTAATTGATTTTTATCCTGACCGAAACCTTGTTGAATTAAGCGGGTCTATTTTAGGGTTACCAAGTGTCATTTAATTCCTCGATTGCACATATACCCATTTCTGATTGACTCAACCCACTTTTTATCTCATTTAGACCTTTTGACCTGTGTTTTGCCTCTGAGAAATCCCGTTTATGTACTGCAATGGTAAAATTGCAGTTTTAACCTTTATTTCACATTTTCTTCTCAGAGCACTTATTCCTTCATTTAGGCCTTCTAGGTTATGTAGGAGCTTTTATCTTCTTTATTGGGTCAAAATGAGCTAGTTATGGCTCATGATGAGGCTCTCATCAGTTAGGTTTTGCTCTCAAGGGAAAAAGAGGGAGAAGCCGTAGAGAAGAAGGAAGGAGAAGGAAGCCTCAGCAGAAAGCCAAAGGATGAAGAAGGAAGGCGGAAGTCTGAGAAGGCTCAGTTGAAGTCAGAAGAAAGGAAGGAGAAGAAAGAGGAAGAAGAAGAAAAAGCCATAGATGAATCAGAAAATAAGAAGCATTAGAGAAGAAAGAAGAAGAGCCAGAGAAAGCTCAAGACAAAAAAATGAGAAGAGAGATTGAAAAAGCACTATCTGATTTTTACATCCATCTTTATATTTTTTGAGCTTCTATATACATTGAGATCATTTTTCTTGCTTCATAATTTTGATTGATCATTACATTTTAATAAAGTTGAAAGTTGTATTCTTGATTTTTAAATCCCAATTTGCTGCCTATGTTAAACCACGAATTTATATTTTTCGAGTAATAAACTTTCATTTGTTGTTAAAGCGATTTTGGCTATACTACAACGCATTCATTTTAAACCCGATTTCGCCTTGTAAACACCTTCTGATTTTCCTCAAAGTTTTAATAGCATTTCACCCACTCATTGTAGCATCAACCAGATTTGATGCTCCCTAGCATCTAGATCTGATTGAGAGCTAGATCCACATGGGGGGCCTCTGACTCATTCCATAAATCCATGAAGACCCCCCGATTTGGTTTTATTGTCTTGAATTGTTTGATTCCTTTTAGATTTGCTTTTAATGCCCAATCTCATGATTTGGAGTTCATTTGATTTTCATTGGATTCAATCGAGCTGTTTGAGGTTTTTAATTGTTTAATTGGGTGTATTGCAATGACTCTTATGTGTTTTAATTTGAATTTGAATTGTAGATGAGCTTACACCCAATTTGAGTTTTGCTTTAGTACTTCAAGCCAAGGAAAATCAGTGAGTCTGATTTGAGGCATGAACAATGTTTTAATTAGTTTGAATGAATTGTCTACTGTCCCTATTGACCAACCAATTGTGAATAGGAACTATAACTGATGACATCACCCTAATGATTCAAGATTGAGAATTCAAACTCTATAACAATGCATCACGATTTTGATTTTGAATGACATGAATTCAAGATTTGATCGGAGGTTTGATTGAGTTTCTTTACATAGATTCTCAGATTTTCAAAGTTTAAATGATTTGGGAGAAAGGGATGTAATCAGATCTAAACACAACCAATTAAAAGGACTGATCTTAAGTATCAGTTCAACATTGAGGTGAATTTGAGCATCAGATCAGTTCTAGCTATTGAATTTTTGGTTGAGCAGTTTTGTAGCAACAATGGTAGTAGTATTAGTTTTTTTTAAGCCATCTGAGTGGTTGAGGCAACATCTAATTTTGGATCAAATGGCAATAGCTGTTGCTACTGAATTTTAGAAGTTGCTATTGCCACTTGACAATAGCCACTGACTAGGCCTGAATGAGAGGATTTGAGCTAGAATTTAAAGTTGGATTTGAGAATTGGATGAGCTAACATGCTTTATATTGTTAGAACATAATGTGCAAGCATTCATGTACATGTATTTCAATTAAATTTGATTTGAATGACTTGTAGTTCATTTCAAATCATTGTCAACTATTCTTGAATGAATTAATTGTCTTAAGTGAGAATTTGAATGAAATTGAGTTGAAAATTGTGTTGAAATGTTCTATTATCTTTCTTGTAATGTGCTGGATGTGTTTGAATATCTAAATCTATTTTTTTTTCAGCCCTTCAAGCTCATTTTTAGGTATTAAGTTCCTTGTTTAAAACATCCATTTATGGCCTAAAGTTGGGTTGTTTTGTAAATAAATAAAAATCATAAAAAATTCTAAAAAAATAAAATAAAGGTGTCTTGAATAGGATTAAACATTTTTGTTGGAGTGTGTCAAGTTTCAAGGTAATCTGAACCCCCGACTTGGTAGAAGATACTAGTCAATGGTTCTATTTACCTTGGAACCTAATAAAGAACAAAAAACCAAAAACACCAGAAACAACTCTATCTCTCTCATCTCACTCTTTCTCTCTCTTCCCCTAACTCCCCTAAACCTATAAAAACCATAAAAGTCAGAAAAATTCCAAAAACACTCAAAAATACCTTGTATATTATGTATATGCTTGTATATATAAATTAAACCTAAGCTATATGTGTAAATTTTATAATAAGTGCATAATGTATATAATTAACTTATATATGTATCCTATATATTAAATTAAATATTTAGAATGATTTATTGTATATATAATCTTGTTGTATAATTATCTATTAATTTATATAACTTAAACGTATAATAAGCTAAGTAATTATATAAACTTATTTAAATGTACATAATTATACTTAATACTGTACATATGTATTTATATATGTATTATGTACTATACAATGCCTGTAATTTAATTTAATTGGGTAATTACAATAGGTATGTAAGTTATTAGGTTAATTAAGTAATTTATTAACTTTAAATAAAATAAATTATTAATTTAAGTTACTACTGAAGTAAATTGTAATGGACACTTTTATTATACTAAATTAAGTATTTTTAACTTATTTATATTGTATTTATACTGTATTATGGTATTTATAGATTATTTATATCTAAAACTAGCTAAAACATGTATTTAAATCTACATAAATTAAAATAAAGTTCCTAAAATATATTAAAAATGTGTAATAAATAATTTATTAGGTATATTAACATGTACAAAATAAATTTTATAATTAATTAACTAATTTATACTTTAATTAACAAATTAACATATAATTTAACATGTACAAATAACCAGTTTTAAAGAATTTGGTTATATATGTAAATAACTTATTTATGTAAACTTATTACATAATTATGTAGCCCTATATAAGGGCTTTACAATGGTATAATTTAATTTTAAATTAGATTAAATTATGGTCCTCAAATCAAGGGCTAAAGATGTGAAATCAAAACGCTGTCATGCGCAACAGTAGTGCCAAATAGGGTGTTGGATAGCGCCACATCGTGTGTTGTAGATCGCACACAACTGTATAAAGGGATTTTGTCCCCTTGCCTTCTTGTTTGTTAGGTGCTAGGGACCAAAACAAGCATATCGCCTCCCCTCTCCTCTGATACTGATACGAGCATGAGTTGTGAGCAGTGCATGGGCCGAGGGCCATGCACTGTAGCTAGGCTAGTGTGGGCCCAATAATGAGCCTGAAATCAGATATAAATACACCTAAACATAACTAGGGTTGGCTCACTAGTAGCTGTCTGGTCCCATTTTTCTAGGTGTTGTGTATCCCATGAAAATGAGCTGGCCTGCCCACTTAAAACCAAATTTTTAGTAGTTGAACTAGTCTGAAAGTGTTAAAGCCCTAAAATGACTAAGTGTGTGAGAGGGAAGGAGAAAGAGAGAAGAGTTGTGAAAACAGCTAAGTGTTGGAGTTCAGTGTGTTTGCCTGTGTGTGTGTTGTATTGTATGAGTATGTGTATATATATATAGTATAAATATATAATACAGATGTATATAAATAATGTAAATTAATAAATAACATATACTATAATATATATGTATATAGTATGTATAGGTACTTGTTCGAGCTCTTATGTATATAAATAACTCGAGTTTTAGTGACAGATTCATTCGTCACTGTACATTTGTATATATGTTACTATAGATAACTATTTTGACTTATGTATATATTTTTCTAAGCCTACAGCAACGCTTATTTATGTTACTGTATGTGTAATATATGTTACTATAGATAATAGTATGTTAATTTGATTTAGTACAGTAGATATTATTAGATATTTTTGTACCTATAACTAGGTATTACCAATATTAGTCGTAAATAATTAACATAGAGTAATTATATATAGTTTTTGATACTTGTTTGTGTACATATGTTTTTAGGCATTTCAATTGTTTCTTTTCTAAATATTTAACCCATTCTTTCATTTAATTGATTCATACATTCATTTTGTAAATAAAATCAACATTTTTGGAATAAAAGAACATTTTTGGACTTAGAGTGATGTATATCAATAACTGCCTCCTAGTGAATGACTTGAAAATAAACCAGTAAAAATTGTAAATAAATAAAATTGATGCGACATCAATTTGCATTCCTGACATCTATACTACAACAACGACACCGTTTTTATTGCAAATCGAAAGTTGATGATCATTATTTTTGGCGCTAATAGTGCTTTCTTATAATTGTTGACATTTCATCCCTCATTACCCTATAACCGGGTAGGCGGATCTTCTGCTGGACTACGGTAGAGTTTTGGATCCGGTGGTGCTTTTCGCTTCTCATTCCCCCCTTAAATCAAGACTTCCTTTGGACATTTCTTTGCTCTATACCTTTCAGAACACTACGTAAAAATAATCCACCAGCCAACTTGCAAACTACACACCAAGATCAAACCTTTCCTCATTCCCCCTACTCTGAAACACCTCAGAGCAAAAATACCCACAACCCAAAATGATCCAAAATCCCATCAGGACAACAAGAATAATTTACTTCCATATTCAAAGCCCAACTTTGCCCCCTTCGTCGTCTTCTTCTTCTTGTCATGCTTGGATTGTATGTTATTGTTAGGAGGTCATAGTAAGAGACGTCAAAGAAATATTTCCAGATGTATAACATTAATCATTTTCAATGGCAGTGATAACCATGCATTTCATAATCACGCAAAATATCATGGACTTCCCAACAGCTTATAGAAACAAAACACCAGTAGAACCTCACCTAAATCAAACCTCTAAGCTTCCTCCCTCAGTTTTAACCATCATTGCAATTGTAAAGACCTCAAGTTCGAGTCCTGAGTCATTTCAGAGTGGTTTAAGTCATTTCAAAATCGTAGAGACATATTGAGTTCAGTGCAAGTATAAATACCTCGTAAAATGTGACACGTGTTTCCAATCAACCTTTGGTTAAACCTCATCAAAAGTGTACCATGTCTACAATCATTGGATTGCTCTTGTTGTGAGCTTTCTAACAATGCTTGTTTCGCATGAATCTAATATGTGTAGCTCAGGTTAGGTCCAAAATAAGTTGATAAGGACTTAAATGTAGAGTGAAACAAAACCAAGGATAATTTTGATATTTTACCCACAACTACCAACCCTAAACTTAATGTTGGGTCTATAAAAAGGCATCCTTGGAGTCTCCAATTCTCAAGAGAAATAGAGTTTTATTTTAAGAAATTATGTTTAGGATTCCTAGGGACCTTGGCGTAATAGGAAAGAGTTCAAACTTCACACTGCAATTTCGTGGTGGCAGTAGCAGAAGCAATGCTTTCTCAACACATGGCAGTAGTAATGAACGAGAAGGCGACATGTGGCGAGGGTGAGGTGCTTGCTCTTAGGCACATTCGCCTAAAGGGTAGAGTGTGAGCATAGCAGATGCGCAACGTGTGTCACGATCAATAGTACTGATTGAGGGTGCGCAGTTTGCATAGGCCGGTAGTCGATTCACTTGAACTTGTTGGTTCAGGATCCTCTTGCACTTGTATTGTTGGAATGACACATACTATGCATTAGTACCCTTTATTTTTTTTGAGTATTGTTCCTAATGTGAAAAATCAGAAACATGCCTAATGTGTTTTCAACTTGGTTTTCGGATTGTTTGGTCTAGGGAACTCATCCAGTGCATGCGTAGAGTTTGACAATGGTGTGACATGTGTTACCAGGCCTTTGTGCACTATTTGGAATCACCATGACCCTCCAATGATGTTATCTTGAGTAGTCTATCATTTTTCTTTATTTTTGTCTATTCCACATATTGTGGACCCATTTCCTCATATTTCTTTGCATGCATTCTTGTTAGCGTGTGTTTCCACCCTTTTACTGAGTTCAAAACCCATGTGGGATTATTTTACTGATTTTGGGTACTTTAATATACAATGAATTGATGATGCATTAGATAATTAATGTTAAGTACATTAAATGTGACCCTATTATCACATGTGCGAAATGAACTCCATTTTTCATAGAACAAGTGTTATTGCGATTGCTAATTAGTAACTTGAGATCTCTGCCATAATACATGAATTTTCTTTTCTTAGAGCCACACCTCAAAATGGTGCTGTTGAAAGAAAAACTTGGACTTTGCGAGAGTGTGCTCGTACAATGCTGTGCGAGTCAAAGTTGCCTTGATATTTTTGGGCTGATGATGCAACACTGCTTTCTATATCCAAAATAGATCCTTGATTAGACCAATCCTAAACAAAATGCCCTTTGAACTCTATCATGGAAGAACACCTAGAATTTCTTATTTCAAGATATTTAGTTATAAATGCTTTATACTAAACACAAAGGATAATCTTGACAAGTTTGATGCTAAGAGCTTAGAAGGAATCTTCTTAGGTTACTTAACCAGAAGTAAAGCCTATAGAGTATTTAACAAGAAGAATTCTGTTGTTGAGAAACCTATGCATATATCTTTCAATGAGACTCTAGCTCAACCATAATCTTCTCTAAATGATGGTGATGTTGATGACCACGTAGGAGGTCCTTCAAACATACCATAAAAAAAATATCGGATGAATTACCAAAAGATGTGTCTTATATGAAGGATCATCCAAAAGAATTGGTAATAGGAGAACTATCCAAAGGAGTTCATACCATATCTTCAGCCAACACCTTAGCTTTTACAGCTTTTGTTTCTCAACTAGAACCTAAAAATGTAAAGGATGAATTTTCTGATGATTGTTGGATTATTGCAATGGAAGATGAATTGAATCAATTTGAAAGAAATCAAGTATGGGAACTTGTTCCAAAATACTCTTAGACTATCATAAGAACCAAATGGGTTTCAAGAATAAATTGAATGAATCAGGAGTAGTTAGGAACAAAGCTAGACTTGTGGCCCAAGGGTACAATCAAGAAGAAGGAATAGATTTTGATGAAATGTATGCACCTGTAGCTCACCTGGAATCCATTAGAATGTTGTTAGCTGATCGAGCACTAAAATGGTCTTCAAAAATAGATTTAAGACTCATGGTGGTTCGAATGTTGAGTTGCAAAAAAGCATGATCAAAATAAAAGTTAAACCACTTACAGATGGAGCGGGTCGTGTCCACAGGTAGGCAATGGCCTATTAAAATTTGCTACAATTGAAATATGATGTTCACTATTTATTTCCCCTAAAAATTATGTCAAAAACCACGTTAGATATGTGTTTTAATGAAAGTGCAAGCTAAAATCGCATTTATGCCAAATAGGAGGGAGTTCAATGCAATGTTCACAATAATAAAATATCAATAGAAAGTGGCAATGGCACAAAATGTAAATATTAATTGGATACAAAATAGAGTATTTCTTTGTGGCATTTCTACATGTGAAGGAGGCGATGATCGGCGGTGAGGTGCTTGGAGGAGGATCTCTAGATCGAGGGCTTTGCGTAGATGGTAGCGATGCATCTTGTGGTGGCCGGAGATGGCGAGCCAGATGGAAGGTGGCCGGTGGTGTTGGTGGTCGACAGTGGTGAAGGGGTTACCGATTGATGGCGCAAACGGCGGGGGTAGATGCACTACACTCCAATGATCTCGTTGGTGACGTTGGTTGTGAAGGTGTCGGTCAAAGATGGCTAGACGAAGGTGGCCAGACGCAGTGGTGATGGGCTCTTCACAAAGAAGAAGATGAACAATAGGAGGACTTTGCGGTGATGGTGGCGGTGTTGTTCCCTCTGTTAGCTGCTGTAAGATCGCGAGGTGGTAGACGTGGGTGTGTGTGAGGAGCATGGCTGGTGGCGGTGGACGTGCGAGGGCTCGTGTGAGGAGGCAGTGGCATGCTGGGGTGCATTAGGGGGTGACAGTGTGTTCTCTATGTAGATTGTGTAGAAAATCAACACGTTGTAGTTTAGCACGAAATATGTCTCGAGCAAATAAATTAACGAAACTTGGTGAGTCCCGGTCGATCATAGGGAGGCAGAAAGCACCTTTGATTTCATACACTTGTTCTCAAGATGATTACTAAAGAATAGAAACAATCAATAACATTCACATTACAAAGAGATTGAATTTGATATATATGTTATAGAATGAAAACATGAAAGTAAACTACTAATTTAACAGAACGAGGGCACCACGGGTAGTTCGTGGTGGCCTTCCAGAGAGGTTGAGAAGAGCAGCAACAATCCGTCAAGGTGGCCCAACAGATGCTTCAGAAGGAGGTGCAGAGATGGATGCAGAGAAGATGGGAAGAAGAAGAAGAAAGAAAGGTTGAAGGAGGAAGAAGAGAATTATGATAAGTGCCTTTAAAGGGGGGCCCTTTGGCCTCTTTTTATAGCTTTGGTGGGGGGTAAAGAAGGCATTTGGCCCCTTAAATCCGTGCAAATGCTTTGGATTAATCAGATCCATTGATTGGGAGATCAACAACCCTGATTAAGTTTTCCAAATCCTTCTTTTATCCCCGGTTGAATCTGGTGCTGCCATGTGGCAGCTTGAGAGCCCTTGGATGAAGATCGCGCAGCTCCCGCTCGCCCGCACTCTCCCTTCACTTTCTCTCCTTCGCCGCTCGCCTCTTTTGAGCGGTTGAACCTCAGCCGTCTGATCGTAAAATCAGATGGCTTAAATGCATGCTCGATCTCGCCTTGAAAATCCTAAAGCACACACTTGCGCATTTCCTCACGTGTCATCGTGTGCATCTGCATCCAACGCTCCCGCTCTCGCCACGTGTTCGCTGCCGAGCCGCTCGATGGAGATTCGACGGGTGAATTCCTTCTACACTCTTGCTTCTCCTAAATCCACACCGAGCACGCTTTGATCCTGCACCATACAGCTCATGGAGAGAGCACTAACCAACGTGCTACTCCCATGAATTGGTTGCGTCTGTGTTTTTTTGGCGTGCACTCTCGACCGTTGGATGGGAATCCAACGGTCGAGATCTCATTTCATCTGATGATGTGGCTGAGGGCGGGCGCGTGGCTGCAATCGCGACCATTGGATGATGATCCAATGGCTTGTGGTTCTCATTCCAAATTGAGGCATGGTGAGGGGAGGCTGCGATGGCGTCATGTGGTGCCATCGTGGCCATCCATCTTCTTTTATCTGATGACGTAGGCCTCTGATTAAGTTGGCTTCTTCACCGTTGGATTGCGAACGTCGATTCGGATCGATCCGCATGGTTGGATTTGTCATTTAAGGTCCAGATATTCTTTAATTTCCCCTTGGCTCCTGCTTCTTCTGCGGACTCCCTAGGGTGCTACGGGAGTCTGATTGATGTGCTCTTGGATGAGTTGGACTCCCGTCGTTATTCCGAATAGATCCATAAGGTTGGATCGCTCATCCATAGCCCTGAATTATCTGCAATTAATAATACCTCTCAAATAGCACATTATTATGTATAAAACATATAACTCATGCAAGATGCAAAATACGATGTGTATGCATGCAGAATGCCCATGTTAAGCTTGGTTCTACCTTAATTCAGGTGAATTAGGGTTTATGATTACTGTGCAATCACGGTGGTGCTGGTGGTGATGGTTCTCTTGAGGTGGAGGAGAAATAGAGGAAGAAGGAAAGAAAAAATATGAAGAGGAAGGTAGAGATGTGGCATGGAGATGGGGGTGTTGTGCAATGGAGCTTGAGGAGGATGGTGGTACGGGCGGAAAGCGGCCAGCGTGTGCGGAGGAAGGTGAGGATGCATGGTGGTTGTTGTGATTTTGATGATGAATCGTGGTGGTGGTTTAACATAGTAAAGATAATTGCGTTGTCACTAGAGGCACACGTAGATGGTGATGATCGAGTCCATTGTCTTGGCGTGGCGGTCTGTCACCTCGCTAGCCCACAATGTGGTGGAGCTCGACCTTGGAGATGCATGGTGATGGAGTGAAGATGAGCTCGAAGCTCTTCACAGTGGTGGAGTTGGGGCAGAGTCTCCACGAGCATGGCTGCCTCCCACTTCTTCTTACAGTAGTCAAGGAGTCTTTGAAATGAAGGTAGGAGGGAAGGCACATCGGAGGAAGCAACTGACCAGATCCACTTCGCCCACTCCTTCCTTGTTGGGACGAGAAGATCGCTCCTTGAATGTTGGTCTTCAATGGCCGCACAACTATTGCAAAGAGGGCTGCAGATTTCCTGCAGAGAAAAAAAAAGAATAATTAAAAAGTTGGTTTATATATGTGCAAAACCTTATAGAATATCTAAATTTTATGTATTGCATGTAATGTGTAGAATGTGCACTAAATTAAAATGCAAACTTACTTAAAGACTATGCTAATGCATGCTAAGATCTAATTTACATAAAAATGCAATGCATAAAGCAACTCTATATTTAATATATTTACATCCTAATGTATGCTAAATAAATGTTAAAATTAACTTAATGTCTAGGCATTAATAGACCTAAATAGCCCACAAATATGGGCTAATCAAATACCCCCATGCCTAGTTTTTGCTAATCCCTAACAAATTCAAGCAATAACCTAGCACTCCAGGTAGACTAGCTAACCTAGTTGGTCTTCCCTTAGGAAGATGTTAAGTTACAGACTTTAGACTTAAGGTACCCAAGTAGAAGCCAAGTTACAGACTAGGTCAGCTAAGGACAAGTTGCAGGGACAAGTTTCTTTGATTTCTATCGCTACCCTAGGGTCTATTGGTCCCAGAGTTTAAAGCATCCGTGCATGTGCATTGGTCCTATTTATTTGAGGTTGGTATGATTGCCAACCTAGAAAGAGAATAAGAAGGATTTTTTTTTGCTTTTGTAATATATATATTTTTTTTGATTCCTCTAAGTTTAACATTGGATCAGCTATCAACATGATCTATGTTGGATTCATTATTCTCATCACCAACCTTGAGTGGTGCCTGGCTTTCAATGCTTCGAGATAGCACCGCCCATGGTGACCCCAAGAACTCTTGGCAATTGACACTTTGAGATAGTATCGCCTATGGATTTTTTAAGCGAATTCAGGCCTGTGGCAATCGGCACCTCGAGATAGGGCTACCCATGGTACCTGAACCACACAATGCGCTTACATGACCCCAGTAGGATGGATATCCTAAGAGACAAGCGCCAAGGAGGTCACATGTTATCATTGCGTCATTAAGGTGAGTATATACTCCACCTCTTGTGTGACAGGAACTCATCCAATCAAGTTGTGTTTTCAAGCTTCTCCTAAGTCAGAACCGAGAGAACCAAATTTTCTTCAAGAGAGGAATTAATGTGATTACTATTTACACAAGATCAAGTGTGTGAAATGTGGATGCTTATATTACGAGGACCTGTAAACCAAAAGGTAGAAAAAGACATCAGGTACTACCTAGCTCTTAACTCAATCCCTAACTTTCCTTCCTCAACCTCTTGAGGAATGGTCCACACGTCTTAACTCCTACTTGAGTTTTAAGTCCAAACGGACCCTAAGGGTCTAAAGCTAATAACTCAACTTAGCTTCTAAAGTCAAACACCTAAAGTCAACTTAGTCTAACCTAAAGTTCTGGTCTTATGCCTAAGAATGCAGGGCCCAACTAGTTAAGCAAAACTTGTCTTTTTTAGTGCAAATGCATGTTATGCAATGTTATGAAGATGTATGCAATTATGCATACATGTTGTGTATATCACCAAAGTACACCCCCCCATGCCTAAAATGTGCAATGTCTCTATTGTATAGAAGGGTATTACTTGGGTTAGAGTTGGGTTGTCGTTATTTTGTTGGTAGCTGAGTAGCTAAAGAACCTGCAAGTCTGGTTCCAAAACCAAAGAAATAGGCCCTAAAAATGAGAGAAGTAACACTGGCCTAGAAAACAGGTAACCTAGGATGTTGGCGAGTTGATGATGGATACTAATGGTAAATTCTCGGCCAATGAGGATGGGAATGAAATTATCCTAGGTCACCAACGGAGGCTCTAAATGATAGGCAGGAATAATAACCTCCAGAGGAGTAGGAGGATGACAAGGTTCCTCCAAGAGAAATAGAGAAGGGATAATATAAAGATATACTCCCAAGGTGATGGATTGACCATGCAAAGCATCAATCCGTACTCGATACCCCAATACAGGAAATGTTGGTCTGATAAGCCCCCCGGTCAAAATAGTAGTGAGCATGTTTTTAAGCCATGGATTGTCTAGTGTGCCCAAGTTTTATGGCTGGTGAATGGCCATAAGGTCAAGATTGGGTCTAATTGGTTTAATGTCCATTCCTAACAGCCTTCTTAGTTCCTCAATCGCATCCTTAGCATCCCTTGTAATATCACAAGTATCTCCCTACTCTTCATTAGTGATTAGTTCAAGGTATGGAGTCAAAACATAGGCGAATCAGAGAGTGACTCCCAATCAAATGAAGGCAAGTTGGAGGCAATAGATTTAGGGATTACCCTATCAATCTCATCTCTAGGTTCTTGTTCTTTTCTCAAATCCTCCCCGGAGTCTATATGTGAATCCACATAAATCTCAGAAGTTGCTTCCACATTTTCCATTATTTGATCTTGAGGAGGGATATCATCAATGGGTGTGCTAAGGAAACCTGATTTGATCAAATTTGTGACATCCTCGAGTCCTAATTCTTCAAACAGGACATAATCACCCTTAGTGTCACTCCAAATCCTAAGTGTAGGTTCCTGCAATAATTCATCCTCCTTAACGGTCAATTCATCAGCTACCTGAGTATTATAGTCATCAGATCCCTTAGGGCACTCTATCTGGGGTGATAGGTTCATCTTGTATCATCAGACTCCTTAGATAGGTGAAATGCAGAGTCTGATTCCCTAAGGGCGGGTTTAAGTTCCATTAGTTGATCATCATCAGAAGGGAGGGTAGGATTAACAACTTGACTTCAACTCACTTCATTAAATGTCACGAAAATACTATCATCTGGGTCAAGGTCTTCCAATAATACCATCATTTCCTTCTTTTGACTCCAATATAGCTCAAGTGGGTACTTAACTTGATCATCACCTTCCTCGGGTTGCCACATTTCTTCATCCAATTCATAGCTACTTTCATGCATATCCTCCTCCCACTTAAGGTATGGACCTCTCAAGGAAGTGTCATCTAGCGGAGAGGGATGGAAGTCATCCTCAAGGGTGTAAGTTAGGTGGCTAATGTCTTCTTTTTCTTGTTGTCTTGCTCTCGAAGATTCTCCTAATAATTTGATCATTTTGTCTTGCATTTTCTGTATTTCCATCTTCAAGGTGGAGAAGTCATTACTATTTTCAGGAGAAAAGTCAGGCTCAAGGGTATAATACCTAGGAGTTTCTATCCAACCATTAACATCATTTAGGGAGGGTGGGTTGGGTATTTCTATGGTATGTGGGATATCAGACAAGGTATTTCCCGCCCCTAGATTTTGCTCATCGTGATGGGGCTTAATCAAACCAATACCCTTATAGGAGTAAAAAGGATCGCAATGACTGTCATTATGTCCATCAAATGATGGACCATCTCAGCGTATGGGATCGAAGATTGCAGAGTGAGGGTAAGGGTGTGGGCAAGAGGTGAAAGGGTGATAGGCAAAGTGGTCCATTCCTACTCACACCACAGTTAGATTTCCCCAAGCAAACACAAATCAAAGGACTTTTGAGGTCATTAATCAATTAAGGCTTTTGAGATTTAAGTCCAGTTGTAGGTGACAAATCAAGTTATTTAAACAGTTACGTGCCTACTTGTTGACCTACGAAATGCCTAAAAGGACCTAGTTGAAGCTTAGGTGCTCTTCCCTAAAGCTCAAATGGTAGAGTACTCTAAGGACGGAAGATCGAGGGATGCAAATAGGTCTAAGCCTTCCTTTGAAGCTGTGCTTTCGTGGTGCTTCTTAACTACCCTCAAAAATCTGAGATAGGGTATCCCCCTCCTTGGAGTTACAAACCCTTTGATCTCGAGTTCTGAACACTTCAGAATCCAATGGTAGGAGGGCTCTTGTCCTAGTGGTTCCAAGACGTAAAAGTGTTTAAGTGCGTGCTTCGGTGAAACAAAATAGAAAAGTGTGCATACATCGTAAAACTTTGAGTTTGAATTTTGTGAATCGCATGACAAGTTCTCAATTCAAGTCCTTGGTTTTTAATTTCCTCCTTTAGTTAAAGTCCTTTTCAGAAATTTAATGTGACCACTTGTTAGATTTATTCAATACAGATTAGGTGGTCTTAAAATTAATCCAAATGCAATTGCATGATAGGTAGAAATGCAAAGTTAGAAGTGCATACATGATTCCATCATTTTTCATGCAATATGTAAGACAGTAAGTTAGATCTAGATGCTGCTCATTCAATCCTAAATGATTCATCCTAGGGGCAGGCAGCTTCTAGTAGGTAGCTCATGTATTATTATTTTTTTTCTTTACCTACTTATGCACAAACAATGGAAAATAGAATCAATCCATGAAAGAAAATAAAAACCTAAGTCTAAAGAAATGGGGATAGACTCCCAAAAAACTACCCGTGCAGGGGCCCAAAATAATGGTGGGGAACAAAACCCTAAAATATACCCCAGAACAAGGGTCTCAAACCAAATGTGCAGGAATATAAAATAAAGTCTAAAGTCTAAATCCTATACTAATCAGATCAACTGCTAAATGTGTGGAGATGACGATCATCAAGTCCTTGTCCTTCCTCTTCTGACAATCTGGTTCTTTGCAAGGTGGCTCAAACAATTTATCCTCTGGTGATGTCAAGGGTCACCTCTCACGACGGCCAGTGTGATGTCACGTCGTAGAATGTGTGTCACAGAACATATGCACCTCACACCACAACAAAAAGATTTGGAGTCAAATATGCTTCAAAAAATTAAGTGAACAAACGAATAATGCAAATTTTAACAGGCTCGTTGCCTCCCTATAAACAACACCATTTGATCGAGCACTAAAATGGTCTTCAAAAATAGATTTGAGACTCGTGGTAGTTTTGAGTGTTGAGTGGCAAAGTTGCATGATGAAAATAAGAGAAATTAAACCACTTGCAGATGGAGTGGGTTGTGTCCACAGGGAGGCAATGGCCTATTAAAATTTGTTACAATTGAAATCCGATGTGCACTATTTATTTCCCCCAAAAAATTATGTCAAAAATTGTGTTAGATATGTATTTAAATGAAAGTGCAAGTTGAAATCGCATTTATGCCAAATAGGAGAGTTTAATGTAATGTTCACAATAATAAAATATCAATAAAAAGTGGCAATGGCACAATATGTAGATATTAATTGGATACAAAATAAAGCATTTCTTTGTGGCATTCTACACCTGAAGGAGGCGATGATCGGCGGTGAGGTGCTCGAAGGAGGATCTCTGGACCGAGGGCTTTGGATAGATGGTCGGGAGTTTTTCGCTTGGTAGAAATAATGTGTTGCCATAGTGAAATCACATGGTGGAAAAATCTCGAACAAAAATATATCAATGAAAACTAACCACGAATAGTTAGGATGTCGTATCCACAGGGAGGAATTGATCAATAAATTCACGAATATTTTTCCCTTGTATTTGTCTAATCAAGTGCGAAATCCATGGTTAAACCTGACGTGAAACGCAACGAAAAGAAGAAGACACACAATAAATCGAGAATGTAAGGTTATATGTGCAATTTTTTCCTCAATAAAATATTCAATAAATATGTGATCAATCTATGTAATTTCCAATTGCACATGAACTCGAGAGAAATTGTGTAAATCTTAATCCAATTCCAATGTCTAATGATGTGCATAACAAGAGCCAAGAAATTATGAGAAAGTATGAGCATGAAGTTGCAATTGCACTCAATATATCAAATATTAAAATCAAAATAAAAGTTTGGCAATGGCACTCAAATGTAATTATTAATTGGTTCTCTACTGTAGAGAAATAGGGGAACTCGTTCCCCTCGTGCGCATGCAGAGAGGGAGGCCCAGTTGGAGGCTCAGAGCTCGGAGGAGGTCGACGGTGGTAAGGGGACCCCGATGATGGTGGTGGTGTCGACGGCGGCGGTCGGAGGTCATCGGATGGCGAGGAAGAGCTTGCCGATGGTGGATTACTCCATACGTGCGTGTGGGCCACGGTGGGTGAGTCTGAAGGTGTGGTCGAGCTCGTGAGGGCACGATGAGCTTAATGGAAGCGATGACATGGAGAATGACGGTCCGTGGAGGTGGTTGCAAGCGAAGGAGCAGCGATTTGTTTGGGTTCTTTTCCTCTCCTGTGTCAGTGGAGAAGGAGAAGAAGAGGCAGCCGGTGGGTTGTGCGCGGGTTGGAGCGTAGGTGCCTGGGTGCACACGCGGGCTGAAGCGTAGACTCGTGGTTGTTGCCGATGTGCCCACACATGCGGGTGGGGACACGCAGCTTGCTTGCAGCAGGGTGTGGAAGGCGTTGTGAACGCGTGCGGCTGCAGGCGAGGTCAAGCGTGGCTACGCTTTGGTTGGCGGGCGTAAGGGCACACAGTTGCTGTTGTGTGGCCGCGGGTGTGTGAATGTGGACACACGAGGAAGTTGATGATGGTAGTTGAGCACGGGGATGCGCAAGGATGTGTTGGTACTGCGCGAGGGGAGAGCGCGCTGGAGAGGATGAAGCACGGTTGTTGGTTGTGGGAATGACTGATGGTGCGCCTGAACGTCGGTCATGTATTGGAGAAGGTGATGGCATGCATGCACTGTCACTACGTGCATGAACAAAGATGGAAGCGAGGTCAGAGCACGCGGTGGTTCATGGTGTTCGCCATATCCACAGTGTAAGCCTTCATTGTAGCGGTGGTGGGGAAGATGATGGATGAAGATGTTGAACACTCGGCGGAAGGTCGAGGGTGGCTTTTTATCCTCCTCTTCCTCAGCGCTTCTAACAAATCCCATTACTAAAATTAGCCATGACCCAATATGGAAGTTGGATTGGCATTGCGTGAAAGAGGGTGGGTGGTTTTGACGGAGGAGATAGGGTTGGTTAAAGGAGTGTGGTGAGGATGGATGGTTTATTCCTGAAATAATGAAGCATAAAATAGTTGTTTATATATATAATAAGTTATAAATTGCAATAGAACATTTGCAAATTTAAATAATGATGTATGTAATCATTCTATGATCTAATGTAGTTATTAACGACATAAAATGCAAGAATAAAGCAAACTTAGGCATAAAAATAGTCCATTGAAATGGACTCATCAAATGCCCCCATGCCTAAGTTTGCTAGTCCCGAGCAAAAATGAAAAATAATAGAAGTAACTAAAAGATTTCTTCTTTTCTTATTCTAAAAATTTAGAGATCCAGACCAATGTGAAGTGATAGTAGCCTAGGTAACGGATCCAACTGAAAAGCCAACTTACATTTGAAGTTTGTACTTAGCCCTTGATAAAATTCTATCGAGATAGGCAACCATCTCCCTCGGGGATAAAGCAACAAATGATCTATAATTTGACCCCAGCTTTTTGGCTTAGGTAGGAGAAACTGAGTTGAATGGATTAATATTTAGTGGTTCACACTCATTTGGTGCTACACGTAGTCCAGTACTACAGACTCTAAATCTTTAGACTATTAAACAAGTCAACCTAGAGATAAGCTAAAATCTATGCTCTCTTTGTGTTCCTTTGTGCTCACTCACTTTTTCTTTACTTCTTCTTTCTTTTCTGAGATCACATATCTCACCAGATTCTATAGATGTACTCAATGTTTAGTGGCCTCACATGGTATTCACACTTCAATTAAATTCCTAATAACCCTACAACTAAGTTAGAGGAGCTCAGCCAGTATTTAGGCGATGAGAAATCCTGAAAAGTAGGTATGGGTCATATTTGGTGGATTGCAATGGGTGTTTTTGTTGTTGCCTCAAAAATATGGACACCTGATATGGAGATAAAACTCCAAACTTGGACCCCTTTTTATTTTCTTTTTCTTTTTTTTTAAATATAAATATTTCTCTTTTCTTCTTTTTTTTGTTTTTATAATTCCAACACAACATGATGTAGACTTTTATTTATGAGGCATTATTAGGGATGATGATGGTCAAGAGGATATCGTGTGGCTTATTTGGTGGAAGTGCCTACTCTCGGCACCGGGAAGGAATGGATAAGACAAGCGTATTTCTAACCTTTGACACTATTACCCTCCTTCAGCCGAGGACTCTATGAA
Organism: Thalassia testudinum; assembly: GCA_037157565.1. Classification (NCBI taxonomy): domain Eukaryota; kingdom Viridiplantae; phylum Streptophyta; class Magnoliopsida; order Alismatales; family Hydrocharitaceae; genus Thalassia; species Thalassia testudinum. Next base: position 5,343,945 of record JAZHRO010000035.1, on the reverse strand, counting down.
GGATGGTCGTAACCATCCACCATAGTCATAGTTTCATTACGACTCTATCTCTGTGTATCTGCCTTATTTGGTGACTCTCAGGAATTCACACAATGTATGCACATAGGAACAGAGAGCGAAAACTATGCCTAACTCTGAGGTATCATCATCTAATTATATAGAACTTAAGATTCCTTGCACGAGACTTAGTGCACCAGTAGTCTCTCTACTTTCCTCTCACAAATATTAGGTGAATCTAATAAAAGATAGTATGCCTGACTCCCTATTAATTATCCAAGGGTTCAGTAGACTAAAAATGCTTATTGATTTTCTACAAAGATCCATTACCTAGTCTACATGCTAGGGAAGTAACTGTATTGGGTTCTAAATTTAAGAAACAATTTAAGAAGAAAATCTTTAATGAAACTTCCTTGATAAAATTTTCTTCTAGAGACTAACCAATTCAGCTCAAGAGATTTTTTTTTTGGTTAATGCACTATCCTAAATGCATGCAAATATTTATAAATGCTATAAACATCCTCAGGTTATACCCCTCCATGTCCAAGACTGACAATGTCCACATTGAGAAAAAAAATAAAGATAAAGAAGAATATCACCTGAGGAGGAGAGTGGGAGGAGCTAAGTCTCCTCAAGCCGAAGTGCATCCAAAACTTGGCCATCTGAAAGAGTAACATAAGGTTTAAGTCGTTGGCCATTTACTTTAAAGCTCGCACCGGAAGTAGGGTTCCGAATCTCTACAGCTCCATGAGGGAAGGCATTGATAACAATAGAAAATTCAAAGTTTTATTTCCAGGACCTCCAGAGTGTTAATGACTCCATCTAAAATGTCCAAGTCCAAAAATTATGGTTGAATCAAAAGTGACCTTGATTTAGTGATTTCAAAAATAGGATCTTCATTATGCTCTTCGAGGTGTGGTTGAGAAGTGGGGCTACTGATTAAATTATCCTTAATTTCAAAAGTGGGGTCCATTTTAGCCTCATCTAAATCACAATCCTTAATTAGAAGGTTGTCAACTAATTCATCAAGTTCCTCAGGCTCATTTGTCTTACTAAGATTCTCCTCAAACTCTACTATCTCAAGTGAGGTTTCTTCACTTATGGATCCTTCGCCCTCTGTATCAAAGAATTCTTGATCCTCATAAATATACATCCTGTGATCATATATTCTTCCTTGGTCCTCAGGGACATATTTTTCTTTGTTCCATGGTTCGAGGATCTCGGGTGAAGAAACCTGTTTGTCCTTAATTGGTTGCTCTTTATCCACAAAATCAACCTCGTCATCCAAGGTCTCATAAAATATGTCCCCCCCTACAGGTGCCTGAAATGGTTCAGTCATTGGTTCAACTTGAGGGGGTTCATCCTGAGTATCATCACAAGATTGGACTACAACAACCACAAATTTCATCCACAATCTTGATAAACTCCTAAGTAACACCTCACTCGAGTCCTTATCATCAACATCTTGGAGCCAATTTAGTAAGGAACTGTTAAGATCATCAATCATTTTAATCAGGGGCTCCAATGCTTCATTAAAGTGTGTCGATTGAGCTTCTAGAGATTGTATGGTTGCCCTAAAGTTAGCTAGCACCCTATCTTGGACTTGTGTCACCTGGGCCAAATGGTTTGGCTTAGGGCTATGTGGGTTCAGGTTCATTCCATGATGCTCAAGATATTGAGGTTCAAGGGGTCCTCCTGATAATTGGTCATTTTAGGTTGTTCATCAAGGGATGGTGACCTATATAAAGTGTAGTCTTGGGGAGGGTAGGGGTTGTAATGAACATATCCTTCTTGATCATAGACCGTACAAGGTTGTTTGTAAGAGGGAGGAGATGTATATTTAGTGCAGTTATGAGAAGGACAATAATCAAAGTCTTGATGTCCAGGGTCAAACCCTAGGCATTGAGGTCCTAAATTACATCCCCATCCAGGATTATCCCAACTAGTTGATGGGTGGGTGTCAGTCGAGTTGGGATAGTGATCATGTTGAGGATAAGGTGTGTTTAGAGAGTAGAAGTGGAAGTGTGTCAGTGAAGCGGAATGATACATGGAGATGTGGGAGGGAAAACAGATAAGAGAATGGTGCCCTACAATATAAACAAGCCAAGCCTATCCTTAAGTAGGTAGCCTAAAGACCTGCAGACTCTCAAAAAACATCCTAAGATTAAGAACAATTTGGTCTACTTCTATCCAGACAACCCAACCAATTAGAGGGAGGAATTGTCGAGAAGGTTCTTCCTTTAGCTTGCACCTCTAGTTCTTTTGATACCCCCAACTACTGTTGTTTGACTGTACTCCCCTACCTAGACATTAGATGAACCAATAGAAGCAGATTAATAAAAAGTAAACTCAACTTGAGCCACGAAGAGCAAGTCAATCCTTGAGGCCAATTAGTCAGGTGTTTTCACTTTGCAGATGGTGTTGTATCAGAAAAAATGTCGTCGCAGTGAAATCGTGTGGTGGAAAAGAAACCCAAACAAAAATATTTGTCAATAAAACTAACCACAGTGGATTAAGTCGTATCTATAGGGAGGAATAGATGCAATAAATTCATGAATGTTTCCCTTTATATCTGCCCAATCAGGTATGGAATTTGTGCCCAAATCAGTTGCGAAATGAGATGAGAAGGATGCACATACTAACTAGATAATGTAAGGTCATGGGTGCAATTTTTCCTCAATAAAATATTCATAAAAAAATGTGATCATTAGTGGCATCTCATGTAATTTCCAATGGTATTCATACGAGAGAGGAATGACGCAAATCTGAGTCACAATTTGATGCAATCGTAAGTGAAAAAACCTGCACTGAATGATAACGAGAAAGTATAAGTGTGCTGATGTAATTTCACCTCAATAAAATATTCAAAGTGAAATTTAGGAAGTTGGCAATGGCATTAGATGTAAATATTAATGAGACCCAAAACAGGGGACACCTTCCCCATGTGCATGCGCGAGGAGGAGGCCACGGTCAGGCGTGCGGAGCTCGGAGGACGTTGGCCGCATCGAGGGCTACGCGTGGGCGGTGATGGTGTGTCGAACGGCCGCCGGTGGTCACCGATCAGAGTGGAAGAGGCTGCTGGCAGTGAGGCTCTCCAGCCGACTGTTGGGTGGTCAATCGATGTTGCCGAAGGCGTGGTTGTGCTCGGGGAGTCGAGATGAGTCCGTTGGAGGTGGCGATGCGAAGCTTCATGGCTGGAATCGATAGTTGCAAGGAGGAGAACTAGCGATTGTGTTGGGTTCTTTCCTATTGTCGATGAAGAAGAAGAAGAAGGAGAAGAGGAGGAGGGCGGCTGCTAGCTTGTGGTTGGCGCGTGCAAGGGCGCACGGCTACTGCTGCGTGGCCACGGGTGTGAGGAGTGCACTACTGGCTTGTGGTTGCCGCCCGCAAGGGCACGCGGCTGCTGCTGCATGGCCGCAGGTGAGTGAGGTTGCGTGTGGTTTCTGGTCGTGAGGTAGAGGCGAGGTGGCTTGTGGTGCTTGATGAGTGCACGCTGTCACCGTGCGCTTGTCGGTGGTGAAGGAAACATGGCACGCCCAACTCACAGTGCAAATAGGAGATGCACAGTGCAGATGTTTCTTCACAGTGGAGAGCAAGGAATAAGAAAATGGAGAGCCCCCCCATCCATCCTCCTCTTTTAAAATGCTCCCAAGATCGTCTCCAACACTCGCGGCGCCACAGGTTGTTGCGTGAGACTCGGTTCATTTGGGTGGCCGGTCTGTTGAGGCCGGTGAGAAGGAAGCGGTCTCAATTTGTGGGTCAGCGAGAGGAAAAAAAAACAAAGTGGGTTATTTATAAAAATAATCTAAAATAATGTATGAAATGCATATTACTATATTGTAATGTATGAAATATGCATGTAAATTCTTTTTATAAACTAATCTATTTCTATATTAAAGTATGCCATGTACATACAACATTAATCTAATAATTAGTCATTTAAGTATTTAATTAGCCTACAAATGTGGTCTCATCAAGTGCCCCCATGCCTAGTTTTTGTTGGTCTCGAGCAAAAGTGCGAAAAATAATGGAAGTGACTAAAAACTTCTTTCCTTATTCCAAAAATTTAGAGATCCAAAGAAATGTGAAGTTTGAGTAACCTAGGTAACGGATCCAAGTGAAAAGCTAACTTACATTTATAGTTCGTACTTAGCCCTTGGTAAACATTTTACCAGGATAGGCAACTACTTCCCTCGGGAATAAAGCAGAAAATAATATGAGGTTTGACCCCAGCTTTCTGGCTTAGATAGGAGATACAGAGTAAAATAAATTTATATTTGGTGGCTCACATCTTCTGGTGCTACACGTAGTCTAGTACTGTAGACTCTAGATCTCTAGACTATTAAACATGTCAACCCAGAGATAGAGGCTAAAATTTGTGCTCTCTTTGTGTTCCTTTGTGCTCACTCACTTTCACTTTTCTTTTTCTTCTTTCTTTTCTGAGATCACATAACTGCCTAGATTTTGTAAGGTACTCAATTTTTTTGGTGGCCTTACATGGCTTTCACACTTCAAGTAAAGTCCTAATAACCCTACAACTAAGTTAGAAGTCCTCAGCTAGTATTCCGGTGATCAGAAATACTGAAAAGTAGGTATGGGTCATATGTGGTGGATCGCAATGAGTGTTATTGTTGTTGCCTAAAAAACATCGACACCTAAAAACAATGACATGATAAAACTCCAAACTTTGACTTTTTTTTCTCTCCTTTTTGTTTCCTTTTTTTTCATATTTTTCTAAATATAAATATTTCCTTTCTTCTCTCTTTTTTTTTATTTTTTTATTTCATAAATCAACACAACACCACGCAAACTTTTATTCATGAGGCATTATTAGGGATGATGATGGTCAAGAGGATATTGCGTGACTTTTTGGGTGGAAGTGCTTACTCTCAGCACCAGGAAATGATGGATAGGACAAGTGTATTCCTGACCTTTGACACTATTACCCTCCTTCAGCTGAGGACTCGATGAGGGACGGTCGAAACCATCCACCATAGTCATAGTTTTATTAGGACTTACTCTCTATGTATCTGCCTTATTTGGTGACTCTCAGGAATTCACACACTATTTGCACACACAAACAGAAAATGAAAACTATGCCTAACTCTGAGGTATCATCATCTAATTATCCAGAACTTAAGAGTCCTAGCACTAGACTTAGTGCACCAGTAGTCTCTCTACATTCTTCTCACATATATTAGGTGGATCTAATAGAAGATAGTATGCCTGACTCCTTATTAATTGTCTAAGGGTTTAACAGACTAAAAATGCTTATTGATTTTCTACAAAGATTCATTACCCAGTCTATGTGCAAGTGAAGTAATTGTATAGGATTCTAAATTTAAGAAATAATTTAAGAAGAAAATCTTTAATGAAACCTCCTTGATAAAATTTTCTGCTACGGACTAACCAATTTAGCTCAAGAAAATAAAAGAGATTTTTTTTTTGGCTAATGCACTATCCTAAATTCATGCAAATATTTATAAATGTTATAAACATCCTCAGGTTATACCCCCCCATGCCTAAGACTGATAATGTCCTCATTGGAAAAATAAAGACATAGAAGAATATCACATGAGGAGGATAGTGGGAGGAGCTAAGGCTCCTCAAGCTGAAGTGCACCCAAAGCCTGGCCATCTGAAAGAGTAACATAAGGTTTAAGTCGTTGGCCATTTGCTTTAAAGTTCGCACCAGAAGTAGGGTTTTGAATCTCTACAGCTCCATGAGGAAAGGAATTGATAGCAACGTATGACCCATCCCAGTGGGACTTGAGCTTTCTTGGAAATAATTTAAGTCTAAAATTGAAAAGCCAAACCCACTGGTTGGGCTCAAAGGTCTTTCTAATGATGTGCTTATCATGGAAGACCTTTGTACATTACTTGTAAGCTTGAGAAGTTTCATAGGCTTCATTACAAAGCTCCTCAAGCTCACTTAACTCCAGCATATGTGCCTTTCCCACTTTATCCAGTTTCAAGTTAACATTTTTAATAGCCCAATAGGCTTTGTGTTGGATTTCAACGGGAAGATGGCATGCCTTTCCGTAGACAAGCCGGAAAGGAGACATGCCCAAGGGAGTCTTATATGCTGTTTTGTGGGCCCAAAGAGCATCATTTATTTTTTTAGACCAATCCATACGGTCGGGCCTGATAGTTTTTTCTAAAATTCGTTTAATCTCCCTAGTAGACACTTCAACTTGTCCACTCGTTTGGGGATGGTAAGGTGTGGCTATCATGTGGTTGACTCCCAAATTTTGGAGTAGTCTTGTGAAGTGCACGTTCTTGAAGTGAGGTCCTCCATCACTTATGATTGCCCTTGGGCACCCGTACCGGGAAATGATATTAGCCTTAACAAAATCCAAGACCACGGAATGGTCATTGGTTTGCGTGGGTATGGCTTCTATCCATTTCGATACATAGTCCACAGCCACAAGGATGTACTCATATCCGAAGGGCACAGGCAAGGGACCCATGAAGTCGATGCCCTCAATATCAAAGATCTCAACGGGGAGAATAGATTGCTAGGACATTTCATCCTTTTTTCCAATGGTTCCCGTCTGCTTGCAACGTAGACATCCACCCACATATGTATGTGCATCTCGAAATAATGTGGGCCACCAAAAGGCAGACTGAAGAACCTTATGGGCAGCCTTTTTTCCACTAAAATGTCCTCCATAGTGGAGGTCATGGCAGAAACTCAGAACACTCCTTTGTTCTTTGTCAGGGACACAACGGCAGAAAAGCTGGTTAGGGCCTATTCTAAATAGCTCAGGTTCCTCCCAGTGATAAAATTTAGCACCAGCAAGAAACCTGTCTCACTTCTGCTTGTCCCAAGTATTGGGGGTAATGCCCGTGACCAAATAGTTCACTATGTCAACAAATCAAGCAGTTTTGGCCTCCACGGCCATCAAAAACACATCAGGAAAAGTCTCTTTGATATCACCAGCAGGGGTTGATGCCTCAATATGGATCCCAAATAGATGATCTGCTACCACATTCTCAACTCCTTTCTTATCTTTAATTTTCCTGTCAAACTCCTAGAGTAGCAGAATCCAATGAATTAGGCAAGGTTTGGTGTCCTTTTTAGCAAGAAGATGCTTTAAAGTAGAATGATCAGTGAACACCACAACCTTGGATCCCAAAAGATAAGACCAAAACTTTTCCAAAGCAAACACTACAGCAAGAAGCTCCTTTTCAATGACCATGTAGTTTTGTTGAGGATCCATAAGGGTCTTGCTGGCATAATGCAACACGTGAGGTTTGCCATCAACCCATTGACTTAAGATCGCTCCCACTGTGAAATCAGAAGCATTGCACATTAGCTCAAACGGGAGGGTCCAATCTGGTGCTTGGAGAATCGACGTAGTAATAAGGGCTTTCTTCAAGACTTGGAAAGCCTCGCCACATCTGTCATCAAAATCAAAGGAAACATCCTTTGCTAACAGGTCGCAGAGTGGCTTAGAGATTTTACTAAAATCTCTAATGAAGTGCCTATAGAATCCAGCATGGCTAAGAAAAGATCTAACTTGATGAACATTGGTAGGCGATGGAAGGTTAGATATGAAATCAATTTTGGCGGGATCCACCTCTAATCCTCTCTCGGAAACTACATGCCCCAAAACAATGCCCTGCTGAACCATAAAGTGGCTTTTCTCCAAGGTAAGCACCAGCTTTGCCTCTTCGCAATGGGTTAAGACTTTATCAAGGTGAGAAAGGCATAGGTCAAACGATGAGTCGTAAATGGAGAAATCATCCATGAAAATCTCTACAAACTCGTCGATCATATCAGAAAAGATAGCCATCATACATCGTTGGAAAGTGGTAGGAGCATTACAAAACCCGAATGGCATTCGGCGGAACGCAAATGTGCCATATGGACTTGTGAAGGTGGTACGCTCCTGATCGTCAAGAAAGATGGCTATCTGATTATACCTAGAGTACCCATAAAGGAAACAAAAGTACTTGTTCTCCACTAGTCGTTCCAAAATCTAATCGATAAACGGTAAGGGGAAATGGTCTTTCTAGGTAGCCATGTTCAAACGGCGATTATCATTGCAGACCCTCCAACCAGTTGAGGGTCTACTGGTTATCAACTCTCCTTGGTCATTCTCTTCCATAGTGTTTCCTGCCTTTTTGGGCACCACATGAATAGGACTGACCCATTTACTATGTGAAATGGGATAGATAATTCCTACATCCAGCCATTTTAGAATCTCCTTTTTAACAACCTTCTGCATATTAGGGTTGAATATATAGCTGTATCTTTATCTTGTTCACAACTATTGTGGATGAAATAAACACTAGAAGATTTTGGCCTCTCCTATAAAACTAACAAAATACTTTGTGACAATGCTAGTGCCATCAATCTATCTAAAAGTCCTGTACAACATTCTCGGACTAAACACATTGATGTTAGGTATCACTTCCTAAGGGACTATTGCCTAAAGGGTGAGATTAACTTGGAGTTTGTTAAAACTAAAAATCAGTTAGCAGATATCTTCACAAAGCCTTTACCAAAAGATAGATTTAACCTTATCTGCCATGCGCTAGGACGATCTAGGTTAAAAGAGCTAATTGGATAATTTTGATTAACATGCTTTCAACCTTTGATCGATAAAAAATTTCAAACTGATCGACGAAACTGTTTGATCCATTAATCTTCCCAAATTGATCAGCCAAATCGTTGGTGGGAATTTTCCCTCCAAAAATTTGAAGTTTGATCAACCAACTTTGTTATTTGATCGACCAATTTGTTTGGGTGGGAAATTCCCTCCAAAACTTTGAACCTTGATCAAGCAATGATATTAATTGATTGATTAATTTCTCTTTTGATCGATCAAATCTGGGAGGAAAGCAAATCCACATTTGCGATCCTAATCACCTCGAATCTCATTTCTAATCACTCCAACCATACCCAATCTTTGATTACCTACCCAAAATGTTCTTACCTTACATAGCTACCCAACTTTGTATAAAACACCTACTTTTCATCTCAAATCTAATGTTTTTTTTGCTCAAAACCATACCCCACCAATATACCCCACATCCAACTACCCCACCCTTTGGTCCCCACATCTTTACCACCGACCAAAGAGGATACCTCCACCTCTCCTCTTCCACCCACCATCATTGACCAAAGCACTCTGGCACCATCGACCACCATCACACCTCACCAGAGTTAGATCGACCTCTGCTCTCCTCCCTCTCTCCTTGCTTGGCTGTGAAACCCCCCCCCCCCCCCCCCCCCCACCTACCTCATCCCTCTTCCTAACAATGCCCATGACACCATGGAGGACCTTCTCGCGAGCATGCCCACGCCGATTGTGCTCCTCCCTCATCGATTGCTCTCCACATATCTACGATGACCATGCTAGCTCCTTGCTTGATCGATCTATTTGATTGATCATGGTAACCTCTAAAACTTATTTTAAATCTATATCCTATGGACTTTTCTTAAGTTTAGATGTTATATGAGTTGATCTTGTGGATGCTTGCCCCATTGGTAGTATATGTGAGCTTATATCCTCGTGGAACTCTTGTGAAAAATAGATCCCCACATGTTTGGTCGACCAGTTAGCACGATTAATCGACCAAAATTTTATTTTTCCAGAACCACATGTCACATGATTTTGATTGATCAAAATCCCTTGTTTGATAGACCAACACATTTTTTTCAAAACCTAAATGGCTCCTAAACGTGCACGTGGCTCCTCCTTGGGTTCTTGTAATGATACATTTGACAATTGTGTCATTACTAAGGCCACCAATGAGCATTTCTCCCTTCTTGCCAAGCTTTCCCCACATGTTGGTAGACTCGTCGATTTCTCATATTTCGAGACCATCTTTCATGGAATCCGTGATAAATTTGCTTACCACCAGATTCTTTGCCTTTTCGAGCAAAATTTTTATGTAGGTTCCAAGAACAGCTGCATTCCCAATGTTGACTTCATGGCTTGTCACCTGTTTTATGCTAACCTGAAAAACATAGGTGAGGGGTTCAACATTAAGCTTACCTCAAATGTCTACGGCATAGAGGTTTTGGTCAATGTAGATGTTTTTTATGAGATTTTTGGTTGTCCTATTTGTCCCACATTTCTTGAGCTCCACCAGCAGACTTAGAGCGACACCATTCGGGAGACCCTTCTTACTCCCACACATTATGACTTGGGCCATCCTGCCAAGTCACCTTACTTTCGTCGCCTGGCTTGCTTTCTTAATAAAGTCTTTTTGTGGAATTTCATGTCAAAGTCTACCTCCTTTGAGAATTGCCCTAGGATCATGCTCATCACCCTTTATGTTTTTCTTAAGAACAAGCGGTTCAATTGGAACACTTGATTTTTTATTTGATGAGTAAGCAACCCACTAGCTCCTTCCAGTTTAGGACACCTCTCTCACATCTTCCGACATTTCAATGTCTTGATGGATATAAACCACAAACAATTTATCACGAGAGTCTTCATCTTTGATAATCTTACTTATACCAAAATGGTTCAAGCTTAGGGAGCCCATGGTGAGGATGCAGATCTACAACAATAGTAGACCTAGGAGTAGACAAACCCTCTTCTTAGGGACCCTCTTTTGCAGTAACTCCAGCTTTCCCGCCGTATGAACACTTCATAGTGACCTGTCCTCCTCCAGTGAGACTTGCTCCGTCCTACAACCAGGAGTGGGGCCTTCTTGACAGACCGCTTTCAGGCAAGGACTACATCAGTATTTAGGATTTTATTGACGGGATTTTATTGATGATGCACCGATAGTGTAAGATAGATCCTGTGATGATGAGACATGGGCATTAGGTATTTGACTACTTGAATCGTCAGGGTTAGATCTTGGATAGACTTGGAGTGTCTGTTCATGGGATTCAGTAGCAGCTTAATAGGCCTCCTCATTTTTGCCGACCTACAATAGTTCCTCCATCATTAGCAGCACCTCCTCCTCCTCCACCTCCAGTAGCACCAAACCAGCAAATTACTCCTCACCGGATAGTCAGGTAGTTGAAGCCATCTTCGTCAGCTCAGAGATGTCTCTATCGTCGTCACCCTTCCACCTCAGAGAGATCTGACTCGATGGACCTCAAGTTAGTTACAGATCTTCAGAGCACTTTTGATGCTTTCATGGCTTCTTTAGAGTAGTTCTACTTAGTTTTTTTACTATTTTAGATAGCATTGTTATAGCTTTTTGGTTTGTAGTACTATTTTATATTATGTGGACTATTTTATCTTGCTTTCCATATATACATATATCAGATGCATGGTTATCTTTTCTTATATCAGCTGCATAGTTATTTCCATTGCAGAAATTGAGCTGCATGTTAAAGATTATCTGCTTTAATTACTTGTTTAAGGTAGAGATGGATAAAATTGATAGTTGTATGTTTACTTTTTGCTGAAACAAAAAAGGGGAGATATTTTGCATAACTCTTTCAATTTTTTATCTCTCTACATAATTATAATTTATTTGTCATCAAAAAGGGGGAGAATGTAAGCACCTTTGTTTTGATGCACCCAAATTATACTATCTACTAGACTAATCTTTCAGGATTCTCTCTCTGGATTTATGGACTAAAGAAAGAAGATTGCCGTTTTTCTTGCTGAGCCATTTTATTTTTGAGTCTAGAATATTTTGTAAGAAACCTCAACATAACTTCAAACGAATTTTTACAGTTAGACGTAAAAATCAAGTTTTCGGTAAATTGATCGATCAATTTTGTTGATCGAACAACCAGTTTAATTAATCAATCAAATCATCCCATTTTAAGAAGTTGATTAATACACCTTTGATCAACCATTTAGTTTAATTAATCAACCAAACACTAATCGATTAAGTAACTAGTTTGACAGACCAAATTACATTTTGATCAATTAAATTACCTTAATTGATCGACCAATTTAATTCGAATAAATTCCTTTTTAGGTCAAATTCTCTAGTATAAATAGAGGTCTAATGTAGTCCTTTTTCAACACACATTCCAAGAAGAAATCCTCTTCGGTAAAGAGCACTCGTGCTTTCGCTCAAGTGTTTCTATGCTTCTACTTCAATGCTTTTCAAAGCATGTCGATCCAAACCTTTATGAAAAAATTTGGTTTGATCTTTCCTTGAGGTTCCATAGAATTATATTGTTATTATATTTATTTGCTTTGATTACGAATCCTAAGTTGGGAAAGATTTGTTATTGTTGTTATGCTTCTCTTTAGGTTTTAAAGAGAAGAGAGTATTATAAGAGGTTGTGCCTCCCTCATTTCAAGTGGTGAGTTAGTGAATTGACTAATCTTGACTAGTCGGAAAAATCCTAGGTTGAGAGGCTTAGGCAGTGGTTTTCACTCGGAATGGGTTTCCACTATAAATCCAGGTGTCTTCTATGCTTGATTTTCTATGGTTTGAATTGTCTTCGCTACTATTATATTTAATTTTTTAAAAGTAATACTATTCACCCCTTCCCTCTAGTATCCACTAAGATTTGTAGGTAATCATAGCTACTCCTTTCTGCGCTGACCCTAGGGTGACGAATCAAGGTGACTCGATGGGTATAAGCCACCTTCTCGGCCAAGAAGATGGCTTATACTAGTCTTGCATCTCAAGAAGTCACGTGAGGCTGCCTTGTGCCTTGAGGCATTGATTAGTGGGATGTTGATTGTAATAAGTTGGGCTTAACGTGTAAAATAAATAGGATAATGTGGTGATTAATAAATGGATCCTCTTGCATGCTTTGTTACTATTTATAGTTAGATATTACTGTTCTATTCTCCTCAATTTTTATTGATGTGTTTTTTGCATTTTGTACTCAAGTGCTGCTGAGCAGCAGGCGTAGAAGCTACTATTGGTCGGTCTAGTGTGGGAACGAGCTCTATTGTAGGAGATGGTCTATACTAAGCATTATGGATCACTTAGTTTTATTTTCATTTGTTTGACTCTTTTCTGTTTCCAATCCTTTTTTGGTTGTAATAGCCCTTCAGTACTTAGTTTACTTTCTTGCTTTCTATAGTGAATTTTATTTTAATTGTCAACACTTTATTTTCATTGCAGAATAAGGAAGGTGCCTCTTACGGTGTCATATCGAGGTGTTGGAGTGTATGGTCCTCTGTATAGTTATATATAGTAATATATAAAAATAGGCGATGATTACATTTTTGTGGAAAGGCTGATTTGAAGTGGAGTGAGTGGGATGATAGATGGAATCAATACGTAATGGGAAGAACTTCTAAATACAATTTCCCACTTGTTGAGTCAGTTGCACACTCCTAGATACTTAGACTTTCAGTTTCTCCCAAACCTTGGATTTTCCAATACTTAGATCAGATGCCAATAACCATATATATTGCCTTATCAAATTAAACACTTAGGGCTCAAACGACCAGACCTACATCCAAACATCCATAGTCCATTCATGATGTTTGATAACCAAATCAGATGTCCAATAACCAACTATTAGAACCTAATCAAACCTAAAATCTCATTTTGTTAGACCAAAATCTTCATGAGATAAGTTAGGAATATTTTAATAATATTATCAGACGTCCAACAATGGAACGTTAGGGACTATTTGACTTAAAGTTAGATTTGTCAGTTGTAATCTTGATTATGAGATTCTATAGAAATCATAACCTATAGATCATTATGACTGTTAGACATCCAATAAGAATGACAGACGTCCAACAGACATCTTACCCTTATGCACAAAATCTTTGTTTGGATTTGATCAAATCCAGGAACAAACCTGATCATTTTTAGACATCCAAAAATAATATCAGATGTCTTATAATGAGCAATCAAACGTCCATCACTTAGTGTCAAGTACGCTGCTTGGATCCAGTCAATTTCAATAACATTGACCCTCATTTTCAGATGTCTGGATCTTTGGTCGGACATCTAGAAACCCCATATCAGACGTCTGACATATTTTTTAGATGTCTGATTCTACTGTTAGAGTTAATTATTACCTGATTTGATTTGGATATCGACCAAATATTTGGGGGTTTGTCTCCAACAATTAGGAGAAGGCTCCCAAGCCTTCTTGAAGCTTCTCTTGAGGCCTATAAATAGACCTTAACACCCCATTAGGCAAACACACCAATTGAAGATGCAAACTTAAGCTCTACACTCCACTTTGCTCCAGTTACAACCCCACTACTGTGCTATCACTCTCTTTGGGTAAAACTTTGTATCCCTCACTAATCAGCTGCTAGCAACCATCTCAGAGAGTTTTCTATTACCTATAGTAGCTAGATTATCTCGTTGGGGTGCTCTATAGGTTGTGCTTAAATTCTACTTTACATTCATATTGTTGTACTTGGGTGTTTGACTTGTCGGATCCCTATTGATAAGTATACATTATTTCTTGAAAAAATGCCAATTATGCAGGTTCCTAAGTGAGTTAATTGTATCTAGCATTGTAAATAATGAATAATAGTCATCATCTTACATTTATAGTAATTGGTGTAAATTGTATATTAATTTCTATCTTTTGATGGCCAGGACATAAGGCAGCATACATTCGAGCTCTAAACGACAAATCCAGCCATACAGGTGAACTTAGGGCAATGATCGGAGATCAATATCTCCAAAATCGCCCCGATCGGGCCTCTGTAGCATCTCCTACGAGCAAAAGAAGATCAACGGCCCAGGTGGTGGCACATGGTGCCACCAGAACTCATCCTAGCCATCTGCTGTCCCCTTATCGCCTGCACCATCAACTTCGATCATTGGATCTCCATCCAATGGCCGTGAACATGACATGTAGTCGCTCCTCCAACCCCTTCACACCTTCAAAGGGGTGAGCCTTCATTCCACCTTGACCATTGGATCGCCATTCAATAGTCAGGATCTTGTTGCATTGTGCCTCATTGCATTAACGTGCAATCGAATGCACATCCTCCACCATTAGTTCATAATCCAATGGTTCAGAAGTGCTCTTCAGTACCTATTGTCTTCTCAACATGCGATCCTTGCACGAGCACCGCCGTCAGAACCGCACTGACGGTTGAAATCAAGAGTCATTCGCGATAGTTAATGTACAACTTCCTTACATAGTTAATTAGTCATTGTTAAGTTATAGTATAGGGAGCAAGGCAATAGACACATTTTATAAATTTTTATTAGTTAGTTCCAGGTCGTTTGTTGGTAGGCTAAATTAAGCATATGAATTGCCATTTATTTTAAGTAACTCTTTATTATTAATCACTTAAGTTAATTAACTACTATACATAACTAATGTAGATATAATACATATAGAGAATAATGACCACTTAAATTATATACATACTATACATAAATAATAATTACTAATTACTTATAGGCTTAACTTAAATATACTACATAAACTACTTACATCAAAATTTTATACTTAGTTAAGTATTAACTACTATACTTAATAAATATTACATTACTTAATTAATCTAAATCTAATACATACTTAATTACTATATTTAATTGCTACCTAATTAAGTTACTGCTTAATTTATACTACTCTTATATTATACGGATACTATTATATTTAGCTAATAGAGTATAGATTACTATACTTAAAAAGATGCTTAATTTGACCAACTACTTAATTAATGGCTTAGTTACTTATTAATTAACTACAATATGTTAACCATAGGGATAATTGCAAAGAAATAAACAATAAATAGCCAGCAATCAACCCATAAGAAAAAAGAATTAATTTGCATTGAATTCAAAAAGAAAATACAACAAAAATGTTGCTTTAGAATAACATGAATTAAGCCCAATTTCTATTTACAACTTAGGCACAATTAATTTGAAACTTAGGCTCGTGCCTTCTTTATTAACCTCTTCACATTTTAGCCTTCTTCTCAACACTTAGACTCAGCATAGAACAGTCTCAAGGCTTCAACACTTGGCAAATTTTAGAACCTGAACCCCTCAACACTTAGTCTTAACAAGCCTCTTTAATTTCTCTTTGTAACAAAAGGTTGGAATGAGTCACATGACTTTTGTAGGATCAATGGTCGTTGCCAATTGGATCGGTACCGCTACTTGCCACATGGCACCATCCCCACCTTCCACCTAGCACCCAAAGGCCACCCCATAGGGTCACATTTTAGCCCCATGCATAGGCACAAGAGCAGCATGCACAAGCTTGCTACCTAGGGAGCCCACGCCTATTTGGGCGATAAGCCTACAGAGGCGATTATTTTTATACAGCTGCAGTGCTTCCTCAATAATCGATGTGGGACTAAAGAAGCTCCCTTTTGTTCTGCATAACATTAGTTTTAGTGCCAACTTCAACCTTTGATTCACAATGCATCAATGCTCCATTTGTCTTAATTACAGGCTCAATTGAAAGCCCTATGATAGGACTTTCTATTCCATGTGTTAATCTGATCAAAGGATCAGGTTTGGTCCACTGATTCAAGGCCTAAACTTGGCTTGAAACGAGGTCTATTCTGACTCAATTCATCAGAGAAAGAATGATTCAATTGATGTACTTAACTCAGCTATTTCTCTCAATTGAGAGCTTAATTAGATATAATAAGCCATTCCATAGGGAATGGTGAGGTTGTTGGGGTTCTGGGATGCAAAGAAAAAGTTTAAAGCTTCAAATCTCTCATGTTCAGGCATAAGGAGTTTGATCTTGATTCAAAAAGGCCTAGCAGTAGATATTAACCTCTAGAAATGATCTAAATCGATTCAATGGATCATAAAGGTTTGATCTGGGTAGGATTTGAGTTCAAAACTCAGCAAAATGGTATTGAGCACCACTGAGGTTCATATAAAACCCAAAATGTGAAGGAAAATGAAATTGCACTAAATCTCAATGAAACACTCCTAAATTAGTTTCAAATGATTCCCAATTGATACAGGAACTCAAAGCAATCCTAAAATCTGAGTCTTGAGGTCTGGAACCTTGATGAGGCAGAAATTCATTACGAAAAGGTTTTAGTTTGGAAAACCCATTGTTGTAGTTTGATTCACAAGAAAATCCGTTGATCAGATAATATTTATAACCGAAATTTGAAAGGTGAGTCCTAGGTCGAGCACGGGGAGGCGAACATTTGGTTTGAAAAATCCGTGTTTCGCTTTTATTTATTTTTGTCATTTTTATCTTTTCTTATTTTTTTTGTATTTTAATCTAGCAAGAGGTTAGGTTGATGAAAACTTTATCTACTTGCAAAAATAATGCAGAGAGAGAGAAAGGAACAATCATATATTTATGAACAAATGTTTCTACAACTGTGAAAGTGGGAAAACTACACTACAAAAGCTAAAAGATAGAGATAGGTGAGAAGAATCCTCCTCGACGGTCGCTTGGAGGATGGCTTACTCTGATGGCACCCTAAAGAAGGTGGTGAAGAGTAGGACGAGGGAGAATGACGGTGGAGGACGGAGGATGGGGTAGGACGTCATCACGTAAGGATCTTCTTCCCGAAGGAGGTGAGAGGACGATCACAGGATACTCCACAAATGGGGATGAGAGGCGGGAAAATATTTGATTCTACTGTAGAGGAGCATCTTAGGCTTGGGAGAAGATCTCCTTAGAGCCTTTGAGGTGGTGAGGAGAAGAAAGGAAGAGATGATGAAGAATGGAGGGGGCTAGGTCCATTTATAATGGAAGAAAGTGGAGGAATTCGGGTAAAGGGCATTAGTGACAGCTGCAATCACCACTAAAGATCCACCCAATTGTTGCTGAAGATCCGCGCCAACTCAAACCCATTGCTACTGTGCTTACGTGCCCATCACGCGTCGTGTCACGTGAGCGCAGGCTGGCATTGCGCTGCTGCGTGCTGCTCACGCTGCATTGGCGCTATAGTGCAGGTGCTGTGCGCGCTTGTGCACGTGGCTACTGCTATGCACACGTGTTGTTCGCTCTAAAACAGGTTTTAAAATCATCGCGTTGTAGTATAGATCGAATTAGCACAAAAAATAAATAATATTTATTACTCGAATACCAGAAATGAAGTCTGAGGTCGAACATAGGGAGCAAATAGGAATTTATTCGATAATCTCAATTAACAAGTAAATGGGCACAAGAAATAACTTAGAAATGATAATCAATATAAAGCATGAGTTTAACATATGGCAAAAAGAATCTCAAAGCAAAAACAATGATGATTTAGGTCACCAATTATTCAATTTAAGCATATATGCAAATAATGCAACAGTGCCATCAACCATCAAACTTAGGTACTTAGATAACCAGATAAAGCCTCAAATTAGACGTTGGGTCTTTTAATCAGACGGCTTAACCAACAGTTGCTACAGTGCTTCCCTAGCACTGTTCTTCTTCTTCTCTTTTCTTCTTGGCTTCTCTTCCTTTCTTCCTATTCTGTCTTCTTAAGTCTTCTCCTTTTCTCTTCTTCTTTCTTCCTCTTCTATCTTCTTAAGTCTTCTCCTCTTCTCTTCTTCTTTCTTCCTCCTGCTGCAGGCCTTCTTCTTTTCCTTTCTTGCCTATCTTCAACCTCTTCTCCTTTCTTCACGCACAGAGGGTAGCACTCTTCAGATTTGGCTAAGTGTCGCACAGGGCAAAACCCTCCCTTGCCCTGTGCTCTCTTTCTCCTTCTCTCTTTAGGATTCGTCCTTCCAAGGCCACAAGTCAGCGTAGTTGGGTAAACGGGCAGAGAGTACTCGAGACCAGGCTCACCGGCGTGGGTGGTAAGTGAGGAGTGCTTAGGTTAGGTGGGTTATCGGATTGGCCAGACCCATGGGTTAGGTGTTGCGAGTGAGGCATAAGTGAGGGTGTATGGGACCTCACCTCGTGGTTAGGAGGCGAAGAGCCTATAGGACATTTTCAGTTTATGTGGGAGCGGTTGCTTGTTAGTTTCCGAGGTGGGACTAAAGTCCCACCCTTCCTTCGCGTAGCGCAGCAACGATGCTTCTTCGTCGAATTCACATTCTCTGCTGGTCAAAGGATCCAATTGATGGTCAAAGAGGGAATCTGGAATGGTTCTGCATTGCCTGGGTGTGATGCCTGGTGCTATCAAGCGTGAAACAAGCTTTAAGCTTGCTCGAAGACTTCCTTTAATGGCGGGCAAGACCTGTAACTTGAAATCCAAGAATAAGGCCTCTCGGCCATGTTAAAGCACTCAGGAAGAGTTGCCGGACGACGACAAATGTAACCATGGTGGTGCGGAGGTGATTGGCGAAGTGAGGAGGTCTGACGACCTTGGATTGTTGGTGCGGAGGGTGTGGTCTTCGGTAGAGGGTTTGGGTGGATGAGAAGGCAAATAGGGAGGGGGGTTTGGTATGGCGTGATGCGGCGAAGGTTGTGAGGTGGTTGGCGAGTTGATTGGTGGTTTGTGGAGGTAAGATGGACTCGCCGGAGGAGTGGTCGGAGTCAGGGAAGACGGAGATGAGTGGCGACGTCGAGGGCTATTTTTGGGTACGAAACTAAACCTAAGAGCTAAAAGATACTAAGCTAACCCTAAACTAATGGACAAAAGGGAAAGAATAGCATTGGCATTGTTAGGTTGACGCTGGGGAAGAAGGTAATCCGATGATGGGGACGGCGACGATGACGAAGATAGAAGGGCTCTTGCTGGTATGGCCAAGAGCGGATGAGAGAGAGGAAGGGAATCCAGCCACTGGTATTGTGGAGCTTGTGGAGACAACAAAGGAGGTCAGGAGGAGTCATCGGAGCTTGTGGAGCTTCGCGACTGGAAGAGGAAGGAAGAATATGGGGATTTCACGGCCGAAATCAAGTTTGGGAGTTCGGCCGATCCCTGGGCGTGCTTATATAGGGCTTAGGAGGTCGATTTGTGCTTGGAATCTCTAGGAATGTTCACTGGAGTAGGAGACCCATCTCTTTGAAGGATTTGCATGAGAGATTGGGCGAGATCTGGAGCTTGGGAATTGGCACAAAAGGAAGGGAATTCCTTGACGAACTTCCCTTTCAAATTTGAGAAGGATTTGTCAAGGAATCAAGGAGAACTTGCCAAATTTAGGTTGTCAGAGTTTGTAGGAATAGGATTCATGGCTACAGAGACCTTTCTATGAAAATGATGATAAAGTTAGGGGGCCATTTGCAAGGAATTCAAAAGGTTAAGGATCTGAATGAGATAAAAAGAGTCTGACTAGACAAAAATACAAACTTGGTCAATATGATCTCAGATTGGGTGTAAATTTTGGTACAAACCTAATTTGGATGCAAGGAATCCAATGGTGAAGTTAGATTTAAGTTTTTACCTAGTTTGACTGGGTAATTTATACAAAAACCTAAATTAGGGCAAATATCTATCTAGGACTCTATTTTGGGTCAAGACGGGTTCTGATGGTCAAATTGAAGGTACTAAATCCTAGAGAATATTTTTCTATGAATTTTAGAGGGTTTAAATGAATTTTATTATAACCAGAACCTCATTTAATTAAGAAGAACTGTTTTTAGGGTTTCAGAAATCATTTAATTCTCAAAACACGTGAAAACCCATTTCTGTCTATACTAACCCACTTGTTAGACTCTTAAGATCATTTGACCCTTAATTAACCTTTGGAAAAACCCATGGTTGTTCTGCATTCAAGATATGATGGTAAAATTATAGTTTTGACCCTATTTTCTTGTCTTTCTCTCAGAATGGATTTGCAGTGACTTAGGACTCTCTAGCAGTTATGTAGGAGCATTTATTCCTTGATAATGACTAAATTGAGCTAGTTATGGCTTATGATGGTGTTCCCATTAGTGCATCCAAATGCCAAATTAGAGGGTGGGGGGGCCGCGGGGATTCGATCCCACGCCCCCCCTTGGAGGTTGGGTCTTCAACCAACGTGCTAAGTCGATGTTTGTGTCGAGGAGACGTCTTATGGGCACGCGGTGAAGGAAGCTTCTCAGTCGTTGATCCAACGACTGAGAATGGATGATCCAGATGTGGGCAGTGGTTGCTAGTTGATGTTGGGCAGCCTAGATGGTGCCATGTGGCGTCGTCTGGTTCGTCTATCTTCTTTTTGTTGTAGAAAGTGCCACGATGCTCGAATCGAGATGATTTCCACGTTACCAGACTACGATCGTCCCTCCGGATCCATCCGTATAGTTGGATTTTTCATCTAAAGCTTGTAAAGATGTTGCATTGCCCCCTGGCCATTTATCTTCCTCGGATTGCATAAGGTGATACGGGATTCTGATTAGGTCTATCTCGGAGGCGTTGGACTCTGATCATCATCCTGATAAGATCCATACATTCAAATCGTCAATTCGAGGCATTGAAATAAATCTCCTTCCTTCCTGGCTATAGAAAGGATGCAATTAACCTAAAATATAGACAACTACTCTAAATGTAGAATGATGCATGCTATGCAATATTTATAATATGGAATGCAAATTTAAGCCTAGGAACATGCATGAATAAGCATTTTAACTAAAATAGATGTGTCTACATCAAACCTCAAGAACTACCCATGGTTGACCAAAACAACTTAAAAGTCGACTTTATGAATTAAAGACTCATATCAAATAAACTATCAAGATTAGCTAAAATCAACCCAAGGAATCTAAATATCACCTCAAATTTGAGTTTTAATCACTCTAAGTAGGCCCTCAAGCTCTTTCGCTTGAGATCGAAAAGAGTTGAGTTCAACAGATCAATTCAAAGAATTTGAAGCTTAATAAAGAACATGTTTGAATTCCTTAAGATCTACTGATGTTCTTAGACCTATCACTAGTGTCAGCGACTCAATAAGCAAGTCTGCTTAGCTATGCTGGAGCTGATGAAAACAAAGGTTAGTAGCATACTTAAGGCATTAAAAGTTAAGTCTAGTAATTGGAATTTGATCATTAGATCATAACTAAGCATTTTGGAGCTCTGTAGCAGGATTGAAAGACTGTAGCTCACGTTTGAACTCGTCGGAGCTCAACGAAGCTTCGGTGAAGGCTGAATTATGTACTTGGAAATCAAATCTCCATTAAAGTCATCAAGAAAGGGGTTTAAAAGACTCCTGAGGTTCTGCAGAACCTCAAAAACACATTAAAACTCACAATTAAGCTCTGATTAAGAATTAAGCTTCAAATTCAACAGAAATTATCTTCTGAGTTCGACTGAACTCAGAAGAGCTCGTCTCACTCATTTAAGTGAGGCAAAATGCTTAGGAAGTGCATGCGAAGATGTATGAGAAGAGAATTAGTGAATAGACTCCTCTTGAGCCCCAATGATAGCAAGCTTAAGATGTTGAAGTGATTTGGGCATGTTGTTTAGGCAGTTTAGGTGATTAAATGATGAATTTAAGAAGTAGAAAGTGATCATGGAAGAGTGAGGAGTGTAATTGGTGTGAAATCAAAGTAAAGTAGAGTCCAGTGAAGCTTGAAGTGGCTCGTTGCAAGTGGAGAAGAAGAAGAAATAACATGCAAGTAATCTAACTAATTAAACTATCTAATTACTTAGAACTAATCTACTCTACACTACGAATCTAAAGCTACTGTTACTTAGAAGAAAGAGGGGTCAGAAGCTCCACTGAGGCTTATCAGAGGAAGAAATTAGAGGATGGAGGGAACTTCGACGTAGACGTATGCAAAGAAGAAGAAATAGATGATGGCACGACCCTGCCAAAAGATGCTGTAGAGAAAGAGGAAGAGGAAGAGGCGGTCGCCTCACTTGTAAAAGACTAGAGGAAGGAGTCCTCGGACAAAGGGATGAATAACCTATCAGCAATCTCAGTGGAAGAAGAAGAAGGGAGTTGCTAACCTCTGATCAGAGGTCTCCATGGGTATTTATAGGGTTCGACGGAGGGTAGGGGGTATGTACCTAGCTAGAAAAATGTCTAGGTACTCCAAAAAGCTTCACCGTCTTCTCCAACAACGGTAAATCTTCGAGGCATCCTTGGAGCATGTGCGTGACATCCAAGCCATTGGATGTGGAGAGTTTGTTGAGGGGAATCTTGCTGTGCACGGAAAAGAAGCTCAACCCTCCGATGTTGCTGACATCGGAGAAGAACAAGAATGAACACCAACCGTTGGTTCCGGTGAGAAGAAATAAAGACAAAAATACATAAGGACTTGATTGTAAATATGGAGGACCTGTATGTATAAAAATGACTTGAATGACATGAAATCTAGGGAATAAAATGCAAATAGTGACTTTTGAAGCTTATTTTAAATTATTTATTTTTCAATTCTTTATATATTATTATAAATAAAGTAAATAATATATTTATATGATTAAATTACACTTTTTTCTCTTTTAGCTATAATTATTTAAATGATTAACATTATTAGATTAATTAACAACTTAGGTCATATAATTAGTATAAATTATATTTAATAGTTTATAAATAGCTAAATGATTAGGTTTGAGCCCGAATTGTTAATTAAGCATTAATTGATGTTTGTTAAGCCTTAATTTAGTTATTTTACCAAATAAATAAGGTTATATGATTAACCTTATATTAATCATATAATAAACCTTTTATTAATAAACCTAAATATATAATTAACCTTGTATTAATGTTATTCATTAATAATTAGCTAAGGAAACTAGCTAATAAGGGTAAATTATGACCCATATGAGTTCCTCATCAATAGCACAGTGGTAAATGTGTGTGGCTCGTAAACACAAGATGCAAGTTAGATCTGCAATGTGTTAGGAGTTGCGCGATTAAATTCAACTTCACGATCACATAGGGGCACCCATGATGCAGCCATGTTGCCTCTAGTGTGCTCTTCGCATCTTAAGTGCTTGCTTGAGGCACGATTCGAGCCATGTGATCGTCATCACATGACGAAGATGGTGACATGTGTCGCAATAGATGGATGAAGGCGTGATACACATGATCTGACAAGCGATGGGTGTGATTTAAAGTGTGCTGATGCATGTGATCTAGACCCTTTGATGGAAATCGAACGATCGCCATTCATCCCCACTGCGCCAGCAGTATGTGTGCTATGCGTGCGCGTGATGCGTACGCGAGCGTTGTGCATTACATGGTTGGGCGCAGGAGTGTTATGTGCAGGGCATGTCCCTTGCATGCACTAATGCCCTTGTGCATGGCCATAGCCCATTTTGGCCCTGTCCTCACCACTATATACAGCCTATCCCCTTTCCCCTTGAAAACCATCTCTACCTACACCTCCTTTGCCTATTTTAGAGCTTTAGGAAGCCTTCCAAGCTCCCAAGAGCCTATTCCCAAGCTCTAAATCCCTCTTACCAGTTTAGGAATCCCGTTTTCCCACCAATATTCATCCCTCTCCTCACCACCTTCATAGGAGACTTTAGAGTCGTCCTCTCACTCCCATTTAGGTAGAGGAACATCCATACCCCTCCATCCCCGTTCCATTAGATTGGTTAAGCATTCCTCTACTCGGTTTCCTCCTACACCTCATCCCCATCGTCTAGCCATCATCAAGAATTGTCATCTCGCTAAAAAGTCACTTTGGGAGGCTCTTCTCACCCCTCTCTCTCTGTTATTTTGTTTGTTATTATTTTTTTCTTCATTTAACCAGTAATAAACTTCATATTTGCAATAATAAGTTTTTTCTCTCTCTATTTAAATTATATTGTTGCTTAGAGTAATTTTGCCCCATATTCTTGCTTTTGTTTATATAAAAATTTCAAAAAAAATTATATTACCAAAAATTAACAAAAAGAAATAAATTAAGTGTGATTTTAAATCAAACGTTGCCTCCCTAAGTTCGACCTAAGACTCACATCCAGGTTACAAGTTTTATTTGATATTGGATTTTTCGTACATACTATAATGCAAGTTTCTTTGAAACCCTAATCTCTATTCTTCTCACAATTTTTTCGACGATCATTTTGGTGTCATTGTTGGAGAGGCAACGGACTTTGATTTTTTGTGTTCTTCCGATATTTACTTGTCTTCTAACCTCTCTTTTCTTTTATCCATTGCTTTGCAGGTACTCGATCAAGGAGAGCCAAAGGCAATAGATCGGAGTAAAGTATGGGTTTTGAAGACATGTTAGTAAACTCTAGCTCGCTCATAGATTTCATTTCACCATTAAATAACTTAGATCCAAATCAACTTAGGTGTTCCTACAAACCATAGGTTAGTTTTGGTTGCTATTTGTCACCTTCAATCACCTCACCCACCCATATATATATATAATTCTTCTTCGATTATGGGATTTTATTAAAATATACACACCTCAAAAGTCCACAAACTAGAGGTGCCCAACTTCTCTGATTTCATTACTCAACCGGGATTCTGACTTGTGGAATCAGTACACTTAAAACACACATATAATTGAGTAGAAATTGGAAAATGTTAATTACTTCTATTGCCTTAACCTAGGGGTGCACAGGCTAATTGATTGAATTGTTTGGGCTGCACCACTTAATTAAAATTGATTCATCCAATAGCTTGCCTCATAGGACTCAATTCTTAAGGATAAGCTAGGCACCTCATATTCATTTCTGATTTTCAAAGGAATAGATCTACATCGATGATTTCAAACCTGGTGTGCCTCATTGAACCCTTATTGAATAAACCTAAGAATTCGAATCCTAAAAGCTATTAAGCAAGATTTGAACCCTAAAATACACTGTATTTATAGAAATCTTGCTTTAAAACCCTGGTTGTGCACATACCACATTTCTAACTGATTATTAAGGACACAAACCATTTGAAAAGGGCCCACCACATTCTAGAGCACACTCAATCGCAACCCTAATTAAAATAGAGTAGACATTATTGATGAGACCACATTTGTGGGCTAATTAAATACTTAAATGACTAATTATTAGAATAATGTTGTATGTACATAGCATACTTTAATATAGAAATAGATTTGTTTATAAAAAGAATTTACATGCATATTTCATACATTACAATATACTGATATGCATTTCATACATTATTTTTATAAATAACCCACTTTGTTTTTTTTCCTCCTGCAGACCCATAGATTGAGACCACCTCCTTCTCGCCGACCTTAACAGACCGACCACCCAAATGAATCGAGTCTCATGCAACAACCTGTGGCACTGCAAGTATTGGAGACGATCTCGGTAGCATTTAAAAAGAGGAGGATGGATGGGGGGCTCTCCATCTTCTTCTTCCTCGCTCTCCACCGTGAAGAAACGTCTGCACCGTGAGTCTCCTGCTTACACTATGAGTTGGATGTGCCCTATTTCCTTCACCACCGACGAGTGCACGGTGATAGCGTGCACTCATCAAGCACCACCAGCCACCTCACCTCTCCCTCATGGCCAGAAACCACATGTAGCCACACGCACCTGTGGCCACACAGTAGTAGTCACAGGCCCTTGGGCGTGCCAACCACAAGCTAGCAGCCGCCCTCCTCCTCCTCTCCTTCTTCGTCGATAGTAGGAAAGAACCCAACACAACCTCCAGTTCTCCTCCTTGCAGACGTCGATTCCATCCACGAAGCTTTGCACCACCACCTCCAACGAACTCATCTCGACCCCTCGAGCACAACCATGCCTTCGGCCACACCGATCGACCACCCAACGGTTGGCTGGAGAGCTTCATTGCCTATAGCCTCTTCCACTTCGATTGGCGACCATCGGCGGCCGTTCGATGTGTCGTCACTGGCCACGCGTAGCCCTCAATGTGGCCAACCTCCTCCGCGCTCCGCACGCCCGACCATGGCCTCCTCTTTGCTCATGCACAAGGGGAAGGAAACCCCTATTTTGGGTCACATTAATATTTACATCCAATGCTGTTTCCAACTTCCTAAATTTCAGTTTTGAATATTTTATTGAGGTGAAATTACATCAGCACACTTATACTTTCTCGTTATCATTCAGTGCATGTTTTTCACTTGCAATTGCATCAAATTGTTACTCAGATTTGCGTCATTCCTCTCTCGTATGAATACCGTTGGAAATTACATGAGATGCCACTAATGATCACATATTTTAATGAATATTTTATTGAGGAAAAACTACACCCATAACCTTACATTCTCTAGTTAATATGTGCATCCTTCTTCTCATCTCATTTCATAGCAGATTTGGGCACAGCTTCCATACTTGATTGGGTAGATATAAAGGAAAATATTCATGAATTTATTGCATCTATTCCTCCCTATGGATACAACCTAATCCACCATGGTTAGTTTTATTGACAAATATTTTTGTTCAGGTTTCTTTTTGACCACGCGATTTCATTGTGATGACATATTTTTCTGATACAACACCATCTGCAAAGTAAAAACACCTGACCAAATGGCGCCGTTGCTGGGGAGGCAATTGACGCAATAAAGTCACCTGACTTTATTTTTGATTATTCTGAATTGCACATTTTTCTGATCGTTCTTTATCTTTTCTGTGTAAGGAATCTGACAAAGTGATAGGCGTAGTTGAGAGATGACGTCGACCTTGAGCGACATCCACACACGGAGATAATCATAGGAGTTTGTGGGCCTTGATCCCACATGTGTGGAGATGAATGGAAGACCATCTAGGAGGATTGTTCCTCTTAGACTTTTGATTAAGCATTTTAGAGTAGATTCTTTAGGTTTAGTTTAGTTATTTATTTTCTCACCCTTGTACTCTGGGGCCAGTTTTTGGGGGAGTGTCCCTGATTCTTTAGACTCTAGGTTTATTTTTAGTTAGTTCTTTTGATTGTGCATTTATTATTAAAAAAAAGAAAATAAATCTAAACTGCCTGCTAGAAGCTGCATGTCTTTAGGAAGACCATCTAGGATTGCTTGAGCAGCATTTAGATTTTCTTATTGCATTGCGTACATTTTTGCATAGAAGAGTGCTGGAGCAAGGTATGAATTTCTTATCTTACTACATCAGTTATCTATGCACGCATTGCGTCTGAACATAATTAAAGAAGACCACTTAAACTGATTTGAAAAGATTAATCAAGTGGTCATATTGCTTCTCAAAAATAAAATAAAATATACATGAAGTGTTTGAATAACTTGATTGCCATTTTCAAAAGAAAAATCACTTTTCGCAGTGTGATGCACACTCCCTACACTGAGCATGCACTATAGGCACTATAGTAGGACTTGGACACTTAAGGCTATAGGCATCGATCTCTTTATAGGTGTAAACCCTCCTATCTCGCTTTGAAACGATGGTATTAACTTTTGCTCGAATGACTTGATACTCTAAGGAGGGGGATGCCCCTTAAAGGAATTCAAGGGTAGTTAAGAGGCACCGCTAACACAATGCCTCAAAGGAAGGTTTGCTTTATTTGCTTCCCTTGGTTCCATTATTGGAGTACCTTTTTACTTGAGCATTAGAGAATATCATTGCAACAAAGTCTACGTCTTTAGGGCACTCGAAGGTCTATTTAGGGTGTATAATTGATTGACAACTTGTTTGGTCACCCAAAAGAACTAAAAGTAACCTCAACCTCAATAGCCTTTGACCAGGAATCTCAAGTGCCTCACTTCTCTTATACCACTTATGTGGGAACAGAGAAATACTGCCTTGACTCCATTTGGCCAAACTAGAAATGTTGGAAGAGGGCTTAAAGTGCTTTAACTTAACAAAAGACCTCTTGCCTTGTGTTTGCTTAGTGTGTGCTTGGTAGGCGCTCTCTTAGACATAGTCTTGTTTTCAACCCTGAGCCTAAGAGAATTATTAGAAAAGCCAACCAAGAAAGAAGAAAAATGGTTGAAGAAAGACTTGAAGAAGAGATTAGGGTTGGTGAAAATCAAAGAACCTTGAGAGACTACTTCCTGCCTACAACCCACCAAGCCCTACCTATCCGAAGACCTGGAGTGGATAATCCATATGAAATCAAGAGCAGTACCATATCTTTAATCCCCTCTTTTAATAGTACCGCTAGGGAGGATCCCTATAGGCATCTTGAGGAATTCACCGAGGTCTATTCCACGGTGAAGCTCCAAGGCTTTACTGATGAAGCCCTGATGAGGACACTATTTCCATTCTCCCTTAAGGATAAGGCCAAGCACTGGTGTCATACCCTCGATGCAAGGGTAAATGATTGGGCCACCCTTAAGGGAGAATTCTTGAAAAAGTATTTTCCTATGAGTAAGACCAACCATTACAGAAGTGAGATTATGGGTTTTACTCAACAGGAAGGGGAGCAATTTCATGAGACTTGGGAGCACTTTAATGACCTTCTTAGGTTATGCCCCCACCATCAAGTACCAAGATGACAGTTGTTCGAAAGGTTCTATAACGGATTATCTGAAAGGCACATGCAAACCGTCGATGCAGCCTATGCAGGAACCTTCATGACCAAAACTGAGGATGAAGCCTGGGCATTATTTGAAACATTAAGTGACAATTCCATACATATGTCCTCTGGCTATTGATAAACGCCAGTTTATCATTATTCTTATGCATTAAAACAAACCTAGCTCTTAGGATTATGCTCCGTAAATGGGTTTTTGGGTTGCATTTAGGCATAAATTAGGTTAGGCATGCATTGCATTTTTTATTATGTTTTTAATGTATTTTTGTGAGTGTTAGGGATAAACAGATTGCCAGATCCCTAGTTCCCTAGCACTCAGGATGGCAACTGGTGAAGGAGAAGCTCTCACCAGCTGGAACTCAGCTTGATCTAGCTCACCATAACTAAAATTCAACTCACCTGAATTAGGGTTAACTCATCCTAGCTCCATTTAGCTCATCTCAGCTGAATGGCAGCTCAAAAGAGCTCATCTTAGCTCACCTTAGCTCAGGTCAGCTCAGATCCAGCTCAACTTAGCTGTGTCTAGCTCATCTTAACTCCCATTAGTCCACAGGGAGCTCTAGCTAGCTCAGTTGAGTTGATTGGAGTTCACCCCAGCTCAGGTCCAGCTACATCCAGCTCCACTCAACTCCAGCTAGCTGAAGATGACTTCATTCCAACTCAGGAAGCTCAAGTCCAGCTTTTGGGGACTCAGCTTAGCTCAACTCAGTTGAGCTAAGCTACCTTAGCTGCCTCAACCAGCTTGATCCTCCTCGGGAGCACCAGACCCAGCTCACCTCAGCTCATTATGGTAGAAGCCAGCTCACTTTATCTTGGCTTAGTAGCTAGTAAAGAACTAGTAAGCTAAGCTAGCTAGAGTAGCACCATGCCAGCCTCTTCAGTAGCTGCCAACTCCATTTCAAGCTCCAGACTTCTCCTCCTTAGCTCCTCTCTTCAAACCCTAGCTCACATTACCTACTCCTCTACTGGAGCTAGCTAGGGTTGTGTTGAAGGTGGTGGACGGCCAAGGAGCTTGATGCTAGCTAAGCTAGCTTAGCTTAGCTAGCATCAGGAGCTTAGCTTAGCTTAGCTAGCATCAAGCTCCTTGGCCATCCACCACCTTCAACTCAACCCTAGCTAGCTCCACCAACTAAGCTCACCTAATATAGCTATCCTACTCCAAGTTGGCGCCACCACCTAGCCACCTCTTCACCCCATCATCACCACCAAAAGGCACCAATTTTGGCACCATAACGTAACCCTAATTTCCCCCCTTTTTGGCACCAACATCCACCCCCATATCCACCATACACCTAACCCTACAACCACATCTAGCCATCCAGCTAAACCCCCTTCTAGAAGGCAAAAGTGGCACCAACTCTAGCTGCCTTTTGGCCACCATAATCACCCCGTTAACACCCTTTAAGGTGGCGCCAACTAACCCTAGACCTAGGATCATTCTAACCACCCATAACCACCACCAAACTCCATCCTAACCCTCCACCTATTCATGCCAACTACCCCCCTCTCCACCTCTATATAAACCCACCATATCACCACATAAAAATCATCCTCCATTAGTGTATTATTCTACCTATACCCACCTACACCTATGGCCAAGAAGAAGGAGTAGAGAAGAAGATTAAGGGGCACATCACACGCCCCTTTGGTGCCTTCTTCTCCCCACTCTCTTCAACTTCGGCCACGCCAAGGAGGAGGGCTATTCTACTTCAAGGAGGATGGCCAGGAAAAGGAGAAGGACTTAGGGTGGATGTCCACCCTTGGAGAGAAGCATAGGGAACGCCCCTTAAGGGTTTGCCTTGGAGGACATCATCTTGGCAGGGCTATAGAAGGAAGGAGCTGAGGACCTTCTTTTCAAGCTCGGGAGCTACGAGGCTTGGAGCAAGAAGAGCTTCATCCTCTTCATCACCATCATCATCTAAAGGATTTGTCTTTATTTCATTTTTCAATTTGTTTTTTGTAGAAGCATTCATCTACTAGTAGACAATTTCCTTTAATATAAAAAAAGAAGTTGCCTTGATTTCTTGCTGCACTCTTTTTATTGCATTACCTTGCTTATCTTTAGTGTAGTTTCACTCCTCCTTTCTAATTAACCTAGGCCTCCATGCGCCTAGGTTGAGCTTAGAAAGAGGATAATTTTTGTCACTTAGACTAGCATAGTAGGTGTAGTAATTTTTCCCGCCAACAACTTCGCATGTTGCCTTAATTTCAAAAACATAAAAATGATATATTGAAAAAGACTAAAAAGAAATGTGAATTCCATTTTCGAGCAAGAGACCAATTTTTGCAACCAAATTGACTCCTTGGACGACCCTAGATACCCCACTATCTAGGCTATAAATTTAAAAGCGTATGCGATTTTGCATGTTACAATGACTTAAAAACCTGCTTTTACAAATCATGTGATTTTTCGCATCACTTTTTGGCACCGTTGCCGGGGGGCACAGCTTTGCTTAATCATTTTCTCTCTTGCTTGAAGTGGATCTCATCCCCTTCTCTTTCTTTTCTCTAGTGTGTGCAGGAACTACACCGAGAAAGCGGGAATTTGGAAGTGAAAGCTTAAAGTTCCTTGTCGTCCCGCGAACATTCAGGTTGGTTCTTCTTACTTGTCACACCTAACCTAAAAAACTACCAAAATACACTAAACTTGGCTTTCAGGACCCTAAACAACATAATTAAGTGGAGTGGTGCATTTTAAAAACCAGTGATTGCTTGTTTGCACCATTAACACCACTCCATTTCTAGTATTGCTGTTCTGCTTTTTCGGATCCAAACTTCTGTTCGAATTTGCAAAATCACTTCTGATCACCACAGAACTCCTAAAATCTTGGAATTTTACACAGAGATTCCAAATCAAGTTGCAAATATCTGTTCCAAATTTGAGAATAATTGGATTTGTATTTAACTTTTAAAAATTGGACTGCAGAGGGGTCACACCCTCTAATCTTTCTATTTTGCTACTGTCCGTGAATTTTTAGAATTTTTATACTCATCCAATTTTTGTGAAATTTAGCTTTTTGGAATCCTTGTGAAATTTTACACATTATATAAAATCACCAAAATTTTTTGAGGTCGGTGGTAATACTGAAAAGTTCAAAATACCCACAGGTATCATTTCTGGACTTTGGCACTAGTACAAATAAAAATTCAAAACAATTATCAAACAAATTCCTAAAATCTTGAAAAAATATTTTCTGGAATTCTTGTTTGATTTTCTTCAAAGTAGTGGTGTTGTTTGATTTGTTTTAACCACTACTTAATACAGAAAGCCTAAAAACAATTCATTGGTAGTAATTTTCTGTCTAGGGACAATTGGCTTAGGGTTTTTTTCTTTCTTTTTTAGACTCACATTAAAGGAAATTAACCATCACCAATAAAACTTGTTTGAAAACTTAAAAAGAAAACCCTAAAAATACACTAAGTTAAATCCAATCCTAAAAGGCAGAAATACAATAATTGTGTGACAACTTGCCTTTCATTAGAACCATTTTCCAATTCCTGCACACACAATAAAAATTGAAATAATAGGGCAACAACCCAATCAACGCCCTCCACATTTCATGTGCACTTTAGTATCCTAGCCCTAACTAAAATTCGTAGCAACTTGACCCCTAAGGTTTCATCAACTTAGGCTTGCTATCTAGGTCTTAAGTCTTCTCTAGTTAATATCAATTTTGTCATCTATATCTGGTGTTTAGGCTGAGGGGCCTTGTTAAACGACTAGGCATGGGTTTGTACAAGAACCTGGGGATTTTCCTGGGAAACGCTTGGGTCCAAACCTCTACTTAAGCAACTTGGCTAGATTTGTTGACAGAACGGGTATTCATTGTTGGTTACTTATTTCCTAGGTAGACCAAGTTTTAAGTTATTTTTAGGGAGTCACAATTAAGTTAGGTCTAGATTTTTTTTTGTTTGAATTGCACACTTTCTCTCATCTCCATCTCTTCTCCTTCCCTCCCATTCTTCCACTTTATGCACGGGCAACAGTCTCAAAATCCACACTTGGAGGGACCTTTTGATTTCGCCCCACATACAAAAAGACCACTTTTTCCTTCTTCTTCTTCTAAAATGGAAAATCAACAAAATGGGTCCATTAACCCTTCCACTTCCACCTCTAATCCTACCTTTAACCCCACTACTAACCCTAATTCTGACCCTTCCACCCAAAACCCACCCACCTTTAACTTCCTGCACTTGGAGCTCCCCAATGCTAATTTGCCTCAATCACAACATCAAGACCCCCTGCCTAATCTCTTAACAATGATGACTGAGCAGATTGCTAAATTAAATTCCAATCAACAAACATTGACTAGGAACATCTAAAACCTAGCTAATCAAAGGCCCAACTCACCACCCCGTCAACAGCTTGTTATTCCTCTAAAAGATTTTTATGATCCATCTTATTATGAGGAACGACCAGGGGTCATCATACCAGAGGGGGACTTTGAGATCAAGCCAGTAGTCCTGAACCTGATTAAGCACTTCCATGGCCTTCCTAGGAAAGATCCTTTCAGCCACCTTGAAGAACTGACTCTTCTTGTACAAACAACCTATTCCCGAAATGTGCAAGAAGACCTATGGCTGATGCGGCTATTTCCATTATCTCTTAAAGATAAGGCCACTTATTGGTTCAGGACCATTAGCCGACCCATCACAACTTGGCCTCAGCTCAAGAGCGCCTTCCTCAAGAAATTCTTTCCCATAGGTTGTACTAATTCATTACGAAGATCCATTATGACCTTCCAACAAAAATTTGGCGAAAGTTTCCATGACTCTTGGGAGAGATTCCAAGATCTTTTAAGAAGTTGCTCGCACCACGAGTTTCCTTTATGGCAGCTCGTGCAGGTTTTCTATAATGGTTTAGAAGATCAACTGTGACACTTTGTCGACGCCTTGTGTGGCGGAAACTTCTTGAATAAGGATGCTGAGAGTGCCTATGATATTTTTGAAGAAATGAGTGAAAACTCATTTAATCAAGCTTCCATGAACACATTTGGCATAACTCAAAACCCGTAGTTCGGTGTTCATGAAGTAGGCACTCAATCTATCCCTGTCACCCAAGACGATCTTCAAATGATCGCTCAAAAACTCAACCAGATGCATATTAATCAAAAGAAAATTGAGGAAAGACTTGCCACATCAACCCAAGCTTCACATAATCCCCACCTAACCCAACCTAACCTTCCACGAAGAGAAAATTTGCACAATCTCACCACTACCCGTGCTGATTGTTACCAATATTCAGAGACTATCTATGATTCTTTGGGGAATTACAACTATCCAGATCTTAACGCCACTCAAAAGATTTCTACCATCCAGGAGCCTTTTAAAAATTCTTCCAATTGGAAAAATTGGCTAAACTACTCCTGGAATAATCAGGTTCCTTCTCAACCAAATCATTTTAATGGGTATGGGTTGAATCCAACCTTTCATCTTGGGCCATCCCAACAAGACATCAATGCCTAGATGATGAGAACCCTGCAGGACATGCAGACAAAAATGACGGAAGTAACCCGTACCATCACAAATCTGAACAATTAGATTGGGGCTACTTCCACTCAAAGACCTGCAGGACATCTTCCGTCCCAACCCATGCCTAACCCTAATCACCAAAGGAACCAATATCCGGGTAGAAATCCACACTACCTGAATCAGCCTCCTACTAATCCACTACCTTAGCAGCCTCCCAGGTTTCCACACCCGCAGGCCTCCCCACCTCCTCTAAATAATAATCCTACTGCACATGCAGTTATGTTGAGGAGTGGGAAAACCACCACTGATCCCGAGACTTCACACAAACTTGGTGAAATCCCCATCACTGTGCAAATTGACTCCCCACCTCCCCATCAGGAAGAAAAAGAAATACAAAAATCTCAAGACACGATTCCTATCCCTTTTCCACAAGCTCTCCACCCCACCACCAATATAAAAAAGAAATCTGAGCCCACCACAGAAGAACTCATGGATCTATTTGGGTAAGTTCAAATCAATATTCCTCTCCTAGATGCCATCAAATATATACCTGCCTATGCCAAATTTTTGAAGGAGATCTCTACTCCTAAAAGGTAGGCCAAAAATCTAGGACAGGTGCATCTTTCAAAGACAGTAAGCTCTGTCATACAGAGCAAGCTACCTCTTAAGATGAAAGATCTGATGGTGCAATTAAGTTCAGTGATTATTGATGATACTGCCTTTGATCGTGCCCTCCTTGATCTTGGTGCCTTAGTTAATATCATTCCTACGATTTTATTTGAAGAGTTTCAGATCGGTGAATTGAAACCCGTCGAGGTTACCCTGCAATTAGCTAACCGATCTACAATCAAACCTCGTGGGATTGTCGAGGATGTTTTGGTCAAGGTCCAAAATTGTGTCTTCCCTGCAGACTTTCTGGTCCTTGACATTGAGGTACCTGAATAATTACTGGATGCCCCAATAATCCTTGGATGACCTTTTTTGGCCATTGCAAAGGCAAATATCATTGCCACACAGGAAAAATGGATATCACTTGCGCCAGCCAAACTATCACTTTAGATATTTTCAAATCCTCCTTGAGATTCCATGATGATAACTTTTTTAAGGACTCAGATACGGAAATTTCCAATATGGTGGAGACAATGTTGATAGGTACCCTTATCGACCATAATTTTTTGAGGACTCCGATTCAGAATTAGTGGTTGGTGAAATCTATGATATGGAAACTTGTCTTGACAAAAAAACCCTTTTTGATGAACCCCCTGATTACCCTAACCCTCCCACTCTTCCATCACCCCACCCTTCCACACTAACTTCACCAAATCCTCCCCATCCATTTGATTTAAAACCATGGCCAGACTCAGGCTACACTTATCATTTTCATCCAACTTTGATCCCAATATTGCTTCTAATCAATTTTCTAGGGATCTAAAAGAAGACACATTTTATGCGGGAATCCAAGTGTCCAACTATTTACATGATTTTTTGTCTTCTGTGCATACCTTCACGCCCGACTGAATGGTGTAAAAGAAAGCACTGGATGGGAGGTAACCCATCATTTTTCCTGCTTACCTTTTCCCTTTCTTTTTCCAGGTTTTGCCCATCCTAAACCCGATCGCTCTTCATTAAGGTGATCCCTTTTCCCTCCTAATGCATGAGGACGTTGCATATCTTAAGCATGGGGGGTGTTTTTAAAATTTGACGATCGATTTAGGATTTTCAAAACCTAAAAACATACATTTTTCTTTAGTTATTTTATTTTCCTACTTGCATACCCAAAAAAATAAAAATGTTGAAAACTTTTTGAGGAAAAATTTTGAAATCGGGACTAAGGTTAAAAAACTCACTTTTGGTACAATGGGATTTAATCTTTAACAAACTAGGGATGAGGATGCGGATTTGATCATTAGAATCTCAGGGTCTATTTTTAGATTAGATCAGATATCCTTCTCTAAAATTTCACCTGAACTCGTGATAGTTCAGGTGACTTGATCCTCTTTTGTAATATGGAAAGTATTTGGCTTAGTTTCTGATTCAAAAACTTGCATTTCTTGCGGAACTTCCTATGTCAAATTTCACACACAAGCCAACAAATAAAAACTACTAAAAATCAGAAAAACTCCCTTGTTTGAACTTAGTAATAGTCTGAAGCAGATCATTGGTTTGAGTTCCCATCGCCGAGAAGGAGGAAAATGCCACCTTTGAGGATGCGATGTCAACATGTTATCGCCTCGACGCTACTCCATATCTATATTTCATATCTTTAGATGGAGCATTAAAGCACATTTTAGCAGCTCAAGTGTCTTGGACGGTGCTTTACCTATAGTGTTAGAGCAAGAGCTTGAGTTTGCTTGGAGTGCCCCTTTACACCGCAGTGTGTTTGGGGGTTGTGAGCTCCTGGTGGTGTTATGGACAGTGCTATCCTGAAGTACTGGCGCCAGAGCCCCCTCGAGGATTGGTAATGGGACTGATGATCCCGACACATTTGTTGTAAGACTAAGCTAAAAATAAGCATGGGGGAGAAAAAAAAGAGTTTTAAACCAAAAACACGCCCTTATATATGTTGGCTTTTCATAAGCATGGACACAAGGTTTTAAAGGATATTGCAAGTTGCGAATCAGATTCAAGTGCCAGAAAAATCCTAAAAATAAAAATTTCAAGTCATCTGAATTAACAAGGGGTTAATTTGTGAATTTTCTAGAGCATATATTGATCCCGTTTTGTCTAATTTTTGGATCCAAAAATAAATCCCTATGTTTAACCTTAACAAATCCCGTGCCTCTTGTGTTTAGATCAACCAAGGTCCTTTAATCTTTTTCTCCTCAAAAGTAAAAAAAAAAATAGATTTCCCAAAAATTCTGCTTTCCAAAAAAGTAAAGTTTTTCTAAGAGACTAACAAAAGATAAGCATGGGGGTGTGATAAACGACAATTTATCATTATTCTTAAGCATTAAAACAAACCTAGCTCTTAGTATTATGCTCCGCAAATGGGTTTTTGGGTTGCATTTAGGCATAAATTAGGTTAGGCATGCATTGCATTTTTTATTGTATTTTTAATGTGTTTTTGCGAGTGTTAGGGATAAACAGATTGCCAGATCCCTAGTACCCTAGCACTCAGGAAGGCAACTGGTGAAGGAGAAGCTCTCATCAACTTGAACTCAGCTTGATCCAGCTCACCATAGCTGGAATTCAGTTCACTTGAATTAGGGTTAGCTCATCCTAGCTCCATTCAGCTCATCTCAGCTGATTGGCAGCTCAAGAGAGCTCATCTTAGCCCACCCTAACTCAGGTCAGCTCAGATCCAGCTCAATTTAGCTGAGTCTAGCTCATCTCAGCTCCCATTAGTTCATAGGGAGCTCTAGCTAGCGCAGTTGAGTTGACTGGAGTTCACCCCAGTTCAGGTCCAACTACATCTAGCTCCACTCAACTCCAGCCAGCTGAACATGACTTCATTCCAGCTCAGGAAGCTCAAGTCCAGCTCTTGGGGACTCAGCTAAGCTCAACTCAGTTGAGCTAAGCTACCTTAGTTGCCTCAACCAGCTTGATCCTCCTCGGGAGCACCAGACCCAGCTCACCTCAGCTCATTATGGTAGAAGCCATCTCACTTTAGCTTAGCTTAGTAGCTAGCAAAGAACTAGCAAGCTAAGCCAGCTAGAGTAGCTCCATGCCAGGCTCTTCAGTAGCTGCTATTTGGTAGTCGTAGAGCGCATTTTGATAAGAAAAACGTCGTAGTATAGTGCACAATATGATCAAACAAAAATATTTATAAAAAGATAATGAGACTTGAGTCCCGGTCGTTCATCTCTGGGAGGCATTTGTTTAATTCTGAAATCGATCTTTTATCACTCTACTTTGTTCAGAATCGCACACCGATTTCCAATCTTCGGATTAGAATTTCGCCAATTCTATTGTGAATTTTGATTACGTGCGCGTGTGTTAAATAGATAACAAAGGTGAAAGTATGAGTTTCGGTGCGCACAATTCTAGTTACGTGGTGGCTGTTTATGGAAAATGCATCTATAGTTAGATCTTCTATATTTTCCGGAACGGACATGCTTGTTGCAAAATATATATATAAGTGAAAAATAGGCAACTTGAATCACATAAAAGAGATGGCAACCAATAAGCTCAAGGTGATTTCAAACATAGAGATATGTATAGAAATATATCTTTTATTCATTCATTCAGAGGATCTTTGCAACATGGAATGTAGAGGAAAGCTTGTAAAGGAAAGCTTGAAAAACATAAAACTAGCTAATAGAAAATGATTGCATACAGGAATCTATGTGGGGATTTTGCATGCATCATTGGGGGGAGAATAAGAGCTACACTACTAAGCAGAAAATGAAAGTAGTAAATATGAAGAACTAAAGCTAATCTAGCAGAAAGAAGGGCATTCAGAGGTGGTCTTCGATGGCCTTTGAGTGGCTGAGAGAAGGAGGGGCAGCCAATGGTGCTTAGGCTGGGCCTTGGATAGAGGTTGGAGAAGTGATCCAGCATCCTGGCGTGGAGATGGTGGCCTCCATGGTGGTGCTCCTCGTGGAGGTGGAGTGGAGATGAAATGTAGCTAACCTAGGTGGAAGTGGATGTGAATGAATGCCAAGAAAATGGATGGGTGCAAATGGCCACCCCTTAGGTCTTTTTATAGACCTAAGGGAGTCTCTCTAGAGAAGTGTGGAATTCTCTAGAGAGAGTCCCATGAGTGGCAGACTATGGAGAGAGGTGGTGGTTCTTAGATCCATAAAAAGTGGATCTAAGAATTGAATGACTCTTGGTTGCTAAATTTGGAAACCAAGAGTGGCACCACTTCAAGAGAGTTCTAGAGAACTCTAGATGTGTGGGAGTGCATGAATGGGTGTGTGTGAGTGAGTGTGTGGTCGTGCCTTATGTGGCTAAATGGTTTAGGTTAGGTCCTCAGGGGTTTAGGTAGGTGTAGGCCTTGAATTAGGGTTACAAACCCTAATTGCTAAGGAGGAGTGGCAATTAAACTTAACACAAGTTTAATTGAATGGGTGTGAACCTAATTGAGAGTGAAATAGCTCAATTAGGTTGGGTTTAGGTCAATTGGACTCTTATTGAGTCCAATTGGACTTGTGTGGGCTGAGATTTGAGCTCAATTGGACCCTATGAGTCCAATTGACTAGGCAATGGTAATTGACTATGATCTAAGTCAATTAGGTTTAGTGAGGACCTAATTAGGTCCTTAGGGAGGTCTAGAGGTGATGTACTAGGGTTAGGGTACCTTAATTTAGGTTCCTATGGGGTTGGAATTGGGTTTAGGGAGCTAGAGATCCATGATCAAGGCTTGAATCTGAAAACAGGAACTGGAGAGCAGTTTCAGACATCCAAAAATGGAAACAAATGTCTTATACTCAAAAATCAGAAGTCCAGACTTGTTGTCTGGGCGTCCAATCTGTGTCAGGGGGAATTCTAAGTTCTGTTTTGGGTATTCTGCAGAAATTGGATGTCTGACAAAGTGTCTGGACGTCCAATAACACTGCAGAAGTGGGTTTAAGGTGTGAGGGAGTTGGTTAAGGGTTCTGGATGTCCTATAACTTATCTGGACATCCAGATAGAGGTTGGAATTAGGGTTTTAAGGTTTCCTAGGTTGCGGTGACCTAATCTAAGGGTGGCTAAGGCTTGAGGAAGTCT
Organism: Thalassia testudinum; assembly: GCA_037157565.1. Classification (NCBI taxonomy): domain Eukaryota; kingdom Viridiplantae; phylum Streptophyta; class Magnoliopsida; order Alismatales; family Hydrocharitaceae; genus Thalassia; species Thalassia testudinum. The sequence goes on along the minus strand of JAZHRO010000035.1, from coordinate 5,303,785 downwards.
CTATTCTATCCTTGGGCTAGGATGGACCTAAGCTCTTCATATTTTACCACTTTATTCCTACTTAATAGAGTATCACACCTTAACTCCCTTACATTATTATATCCTACATCTAATCTAAGTCTTCTGCTTCAACTCTGCTGCGACACCCATTATCCTGATCTATCTTCAGATCCAACCCAGATCCAGTTCCAGATCCAGCTTATTACCTGTAATTGGCATAATGCACTTAATTAGCACATTATAACATTATTTTATGTATAGCTAAAGGAAAGCAGTAAAGATGCAGATAATGCTTATGCATGCATGAATTACCCTAACTTATGCTAAGTTCTAGCCTAATTTAGGTCAATTGAGACCTATGATTACTGTGCAATCATACCCCCATGCCTAAATCTTGCTAGTTCCTAGCAAATGCAAGACTAAATTATTTACAGCAGGGTCCCTGGGGATTGATTGTTTTATCAAGTGTATGCATGGGGATTTTTCTCCTTTTTGTTTTCATCCTATGCTCTAGAAATCCAGACAATCGTGAAAGTGCAGCTATGTAGCTTTTGCAACGGATTCGAGTGAAACATTGATACACCTCTAAAGCCTATACTTGACCCCTAGTAAAAATTCTAGCAGGATCGGCGGACTTCTATCCTCGGGGTATTTAAAATATTCTATGAATTCCACCCTGGCTTTAGGCTTAGGTAGAGGATCTCTGAGCGAAAAGATTATATATTTGGTTGCTCATTTTCACTTGGTGCTACATAGAGATTAGTATTTTGGAATCTAGATTCCCAGGCTACTAAGTGACTCAACTCAGAGAAAGATGAGAAAGACTATGCTCCCTTTTGATTCCTTTGTATTCATTCTCTCTTACTCTTTTTCTTTTCTTTTCTTTCTTTTTCTTAGAGCTCACAATCTCACCAGATTCACACATATGACCTGTATTTGGTGGTCTCACTTGGCATTAACAATTTAATTGAGTTCCCATAACTCTAACACTAAGTCAGAATTCCTCAGCTAGTATTCGGGCGGTCAGAAACACAAGAAAGGTGGGTTAAGGTCATATTTGGTGGATCTCAAATTTATTTGGTAGTATTACCTCAATGCAACTGAATTAAATATTCACTCTTTTTTTCTTTGCTTTTTCTTCTTTTTCTAATTTTTTTCAATTTTTCTTTCTTTTCATCATTTTTTTTGTTTTTCTTTTTCAACATAACACAACTAGCACACATCCATGAACTTTATTGAGAAGGCATTATTAGGGATTGGTGGTACTCAAGAGACATTGGGTGGTTTATTTGGTGGAAGTGCTTACTCACGGCACTAGGAGAGACGGATAGGACAGTGTATTTCTGACCTTGGCATCAATACCCTCCTTCAGCCGAGGATTCCGTAAAGAATGGTCGTAACCATCCACCTTAGCCCTAGTTTTATGAAAACTCGCCTTTCACGTATTTGCCTTATTTGGTGGCTCTCAATATTTCACACAAAATGTATATGTAGGAACCAAGAGCAAAACTATGTCTAATCTCAAAGTATCATCATCTAATTATCTAGGACTCCGGATTCCTTGTACTAATCTTAGAGCACCAGTACACTCTACTCTCATCTCACGCTGTTTGGTGGATTTTTGGAGGAAAATCTGCCTAACTCCCAAAACACTGTCCAGGGGTTCAAGAGAAGAAGCACTGCTTCTTCTTGATAGACTAAAGACGTTTATCAGCCTTCACCATGAATCCATTGCAAATTCTACATGTGTGTAAAAAATTGTACTGGATTCCAGATTATAGAAATCAACTAGAGGATAAAATCCCTAATGCATTCTCTTAATAAGATAATCTTATTCATGAATGCAATATGTATATATGCTATAAACAATTAACCTCTTATATTCGTACTTCGTGAAATTCCCGTATCGGGTTACAATCAGCTTGACCCTAAATTTAGAACAAGAGGTGAGTGGGTGAGTCGAAAATGGCTGTTGCGGACAATTTTTAGCTCCAATGTGAGCATTGGAGGTGGAGTCAGTTGTTCTTTTAATTAGGGTCTTAAAGTATGTTTTACATGTAGCTCCGAGGTTTTCCTAAATGTTGGCATAAAAATTTTTAGTTTTGTTGTATCTACCCCCCCATGCCTAAGTTCTTGCATGTCCTCATGCATGAATATAAAAGAAAATAAATACAGTATTGAGAAAATGGGTAGAAATCACCTGTAATTGCTCCTGAAATTATATATTCAGCTTCAGCCCACCTGTCAGTGTGAAATATGCAGAAAGAAAATATGCAAAAAGGAAAAATGTGCTATATATAAAAAAATGGTTATGTATAGATGATGGTAGAATGTGAAGTAGATGCTATCTATACGTGCTGAGTTTAACACTTCCAGCTGGGTGAGAATTCAATCACGTGTCCTCAATAAGATGAATAATCTTGTCAGGTGGAGGAGGTTCCTGGGCCAGAGGAGGTTCCTGGGCCAAAAATGGCTTGAGGCGCTAGCCATTTACCGTAGATATGTGCCTAGATTTTGGGTCCCTGATCTGGACTGCCCCATTAGGATATGGGTGAATCACAACATACAGGCAGTCCACTTGGACTTGAGCTTCCCTGCGAAAAGTTTTAATTATGAATCAAACAACCAGACTTGCTGATTGGGCTTGAATGCTTTTCTCCGGATGTGGCGGTCATGAAAGGCCTTGGTCTTGTCCTTATATATCAATGCGTTGTCATAGGCCTCCCAATGGATCTCTTTTAATTCTTTGAGCTGGAGTTTCCGTTCTTGACCTCCTGCATCGAGGTCAAGGTTACATTTTCGCATCGCCCAAAAGGCGCGATGTTCCAGCTCTACAGGAAGGTGACAAGCCTTGCCATATACCATGCGATATGGTGACATTTCGAGTGGGGCCTTGTATGCAGTTCGATATGCCCAGAGTGAATCAACTAATTTATCGGACCAGTCCTTCCTATCTGGTGTAACCATTTTCTGGAGAATCAGCTTGATCTGATGGTTAGACACTTCAGCCTGCCCATTGGTTTAGGGTGATACGGGGTGGGTATACGGTGATGTACCCCATATTTCTTTAATAATGAACTGAAGTGGGCGTGGATGAAGTGGCTTCCCCCGTCACTAATCAGAGCGTGGGGTATTCTGAATCTCGCGAAGATGTACTGTCGTATGAAAGAAATGACGGTCTTATGATCAGCCTGTCTCGCCGGGATGGCTCGACCCACTTTGAGACATAGTCGACAGCTAGTAATATGTACTAGAAGCCATGCAAGTTTGGAAAAGGGCGCATAAAATAGATGCCCCAGATGTCGAACACTTCTACAACCATGATGAGCTGGAGTGGCATCATGTCTCTCCTGGTCCTAGAATCGACCGACTTGCATCGTTTGCAGTGTTGGGCATATTCGTGTGTATCTCTGAAAATAGTTGGCCAGAAAAATCCTGACTGCAAAATTTTTGCAGCGGTTTCATTGTGGCAAAAAGATAACACACTAGGGATCTCAGAATCTAGGATGCATCTTTGAATAATCTGATCCGCTCCAATGCGGAAGAGCAGTGGGTCATCCTAGAGGTAAAATTTGGCCTCTACAGTGAATTTGAGTTTCTAGTCCTTGGATAGGTTCGCAGGAATCTTGCCTGCGGCAAGGTAGTTCATGATATCCGCGTACCGGGGGAACTCAATAGAATGAACTGCCAAAAGAGATTCATCCAAAAATTGCTCATGGATAGGCAAGGAATAAGGAATGAGTCTTGGGTCTAGTCTGGATAGGTGATCCGCCACAACATTCTGCTTTCCGACTTTGTCGCAGATTTCAATATCAAATTCCTACAATAGAAGGATCCATCTGAGCTGAGGTTTGGCATCCTTCTTTTCCAACAAATGCCGGAGGGCGGAGTGGTCGGTGAAAATGATGACTTTGGACCCTAATAAATACGATCTGAATTTCTCCAACCCGAATACTACTGCTAGCAGTTCTTTTTCGATGACAATGTAATTGTGCTGAGCCTCATTCAGCATCTTGCTAGCATAGTATAAGACGAAGGGTTGTTTTTCCCGACGCTGGTCTAAAACGACATCGATGGCAATGTCAGAAGCAATGCACATCATCTCGAAATCAAGCTACCAGTCGGGTGGTTGGAGAATCAGGGAATGAGAGAGAGTGCTTTGTAAAGTCTCGAAGGTGCTGAGACACAAGGTGTTGAATTCAAATAGGGCATCGGCAACAAGGAGATTCATCAAAGATCGTGCAATTTTTGAGAAATCGCGTATAAATCTCCGATAGAAGCTGACGTGACCTAAGAATGATCTGATTTGCTTGACCGAGCTAGGTAGCGTTAAGTGGGAAATAACCTCAGATTTAGCTCGATCGACCTCGAGTCAATTTTTAGAGATCCTGTGCCATAGTACTATGCCATCCCTCACCATGACATGGTTTTTCTCCCAGGATAGTACCAGGTTTACTTCAATACACCGTTTCAGGATCTTGGTGAGGTTATCAAGACAAGATGCGAAATCATCTCCGAAAATGGAGAAGTCATCCATGAATACCTCCACATAGTCCCTAATCATGTCAGAGAAGATGGCCATCATACAATGCTGAAATGTTGCTGCTGCGTTGCAGAGGCCAAAGGGCATCCGCTTGAAAGCGAATGTTCCAAAGGGGCATGTGAATGTGGTCTTGTCTTGATCTTCCTGGCTAATCGCTACTTGATTATACTCGGAGTATCCATCTAGGAAGCAAAAGAAACTACGTATGGCTAACTGTTCCAAGATTTGATCAATGAAAGGCAAAGGAAAGTGATCCTTCTGGGTAGCCATGTTCAGTTTCCTATAGTCGATGCAGACCCGCCAAGATGTTGCAGTGTGGGTCGGGATGGATTTGCCCTTATCATTTTTCACAACAGTGAGTCCTGCTTTCTTGGGCACTATATGGATCGGACTCACCCACTGGCTGTCAGATATTGGGTATACAATACTTGCATCCAGCTATTTGATGATCTCCTTCTTAACAACCTTTATCATATTCAGGTTAAGACATCTTTGAGGTTGTCTTGAAGGTTTCACCCCCTCATCCGTGTAAATGTGATGAGTGCAATACGAGGGGCGAATACCACGGAGATCAGCAACACTCCACCGTATAGTAGCCCTATGCTCTTGTAGCGTAGAAATCAATTGATGCTCCTGTTCTTGGGTTAAGTGGGCATTAATAATGACTTGGTATGTCTCACTTTCTCCCAAGAACACATACTTAAGTGAGTTAGGGAAGGGCTTCAATTCAATCATGGGTAGGTCAGAGTCAGGAATGCGTGTGGGAGGAGCAAACTCGAGGGTGGGAATCTGCTGATCCGTATGCACGTGAATTCCTGCTAATTTGCTTCCTATGAAATAATCGATTGTGACTGTGTTAATGGGAAACCCATTGTGGTCACGTCTTCCTGCAACAACAAGGGCGATTTAGTAATGTGTGGATCAGGATAGTTGGATTCAGGGGTGCTATGGTCAGAAGCACACCCTAAATAGTCAGATCTTTGGGGATATATGTGTAGTGCAGTGGTCTTAGTCCCGTGTGGATCGAGGTCCAAGAACCCTGATAGTGCAGGCGAATGTGACATTAGGTCGTCACAAAGGAGCCCAATGTTACCACAGTATGCCGAATCTTCGTCTTCACCATCCTCCTCTATGAGATCACAGTCGAAATTCTTTGTTGCCCTGAATATGTCAACTCGATGTCGCTCATTACCTAGGGTTATCTCCATACACCTGGATGCACAATCAATGTTCTCTCGGGCTGTCGCTACAAATGGGCTACCCAAAATAATTAGTGCATCTCAGAGATTAGGAGGAACTTCCATATCAAGAATGAAAAAATTAGCGGGAAAGCAGAACCTGCGAACTTTTACGATCACTTTCTCAACCACCGCCCTCGGTGTTTTTACTGATCTATCAGCCAGCTGAATCATGACCGAGGTGGGATTTAACTCCCCAAATCGAAATCGATCAAATACGGTAGTGGGAGTTAGGTTGATGGACGAACCCAGATCTAGAAGGGCCCGATCAAATGGAGAGTCCTGCAAGAGGCAGGATATAAGTGGGGTACCAGGGTCTTTCTTTTTCGACGGCAAGTCGGCTAGAATCACAGCGCTAGCCTCTTTTGAAAGTACCACCTGTTGTCCAATTCTGGGTTGTCGCTTCGAGGTACAATAGTCCTTGAAGAACCTGGCGACACCGGGGATGTGATCAATTGCCTCGAGGAGGGGGACCTGAATATGTACTTCCTTGAACATTGTCTTCATGTCCTCAAAATTCCATGTGTCCTTTTTCCGTACTACATTCTACGTCAGAGCCTTAGGAAAAGGGACGGGAATCTTAGGGTCAAGTGGCCTCTTACCCTTATCTACCGCAGGTGGCTCCTGAGATGAAGGAGTCGAACCTGCCTGCGGCAAAAGGTAAGAAAAATCAGGACCCACCTGCCTATGTGGTGGGTTGAATGTCTTCCTTCCGCTCCTCAAAGAGACAGCATTTGCATCGGCTTGCTATCCATGAGGTGGTGGGGAGCGGAAGGGGCGGAGTATGTAGGATTCTGCGAAGGCGGCTAGCCTTGAGCATAACCGGGTGGTGCAGGAGGCACCTGTAATATGGCGTATGCTTGTCCCTGCGGTGCCTAAAACCTAGGCTGGGTGCATTGGTTCTGCACATATCGAGGGTTCGGGATAGGTTGGGAGGGCAGGGCTCCCTGAGTCCTATGCTCCTGCAATAGCTGATTTTGCATGTTTTGTATAGTCTATATCTGGTCAGCCATTGCTTTCATAATCTACAAGCTATCCTTTGTAGATTTCCTCATCGACTCTTGCAGCTCCTCTTTCAGTGCCTCCAAAGGGTCAGCCCGCTTTGGAGGGTGACTGGTAGCTTGGTGCAGCGGCTGGTATAAAGAACGGGGTTGCTGTTGATGCGGGAATAGCTGCTACCTAGGGTATGTGTTTTGCGCATTCCTGTATTGCCTGGTCTGGTTGTGTGGATCTTGATGTGGTCTCTGTGAATTAATAGACCAAGAGAAGTTCGGATGCTGGCGCCAACCAGGGTTATACATCTCTGAATACGGGTTATTACGCCCGTATCCTTGGATAGCACTAACGTCCTCGTAGGCTGAAGATGTCTAAGATGTATATCTGTCAAGGGGATACATGGTATAATCTACAGGTGGTGCATAACCCTGGTCGTAAGGTGCCAGATCTGGATTGTTTACGGGATCCTGATATGCGGGATCTTGTAAATAAGGGAAGATGCATCCTGAGTGAGTAGATTAACTCGAGCAGGAGGGGCTCGAGGTGCATAGGAGGGTCTTGGGGCAGCAGAGTTCATGTCAGATTGACCCTGACTAATCTGGTCAATCATTTTCTCAATTAGGTTTATTCTATCCAGCTGCTTGACGATGATATCCATGTCGACTCGAATAGACTCGGTGTGAGCCTCATGGACACCAACCCGCTGCTGACCGGGCCATTGGAACTGGTTCATGGATGCAGCATTCATCGAGTTCTCCGCTAAAGATTCGAACAGCTCAAATGCGTTGTTCTCGTCTTTCGCGAGGAAATTCTTGCCACTAGATGCATCGGCCAGATACCGATGTGTGTCATCTAGCCCATGGTAGAAGATCTGAGCTAGGTGCCATCTGGGTATACCATGGTGCAGGCATTTCCGGAGAAGGTCGTGAAATCGGTCCCAGGCTTCATGCAACTTCTCCTCAGCTCCTTGGGAGAAAGTTGTGATTGCGTGCCGCATCGCATTTGTTCAACCGATCGGGAAGAACTTTTGCAAGAATTCACATTGTAATTTCGGCCAGGTTCCAATTGGCCTCCCAATGGTCTTGAACCAGTATGAAGCTTTGTCCCTCAAAGAAAATGGGAAAAGCTTCATTAGAACAATCCCAAGATCAATGTTCCTGGGTCGAATCATTTCTGCGAGTCAACTCAGGTCCTCTAGGTGCTGGAATAAATCTTCGCTTGAGTTCCATAGAAGTGAATGCTGATCAACCTGATCACATTAGGCTTGAGCTCAAACATGTCTATGCCTGTGGGAATTTTGACTAAAGGTGTGACGATTGGTGTGGCTGGATCGTAGAAATCCCGCAGTTCTCCTCGCGGTGGATGCTGCATCCTGTCAAGCACCGTCAAAATGTGGTCAATGCTCTGCCGATGTCACTCCTCATATTCCACTACCTGGACTTCCAGACGAGCCATCGGGTCCAGATTATCAATGTCTTGACCCGGTCTAGGTCCAGGATTAGCCATTGTGGCTACGGGAGTAGAAGAAGTGGGGGGAGAAGTAGGTCCTGGCAAGGTGACTTGCCTCCTTGGGAGTGGCTCCCAAGGTCCATCTAATTGAGGTCTAAGTGACCTCCTTCCTTGCATACACCACCCAAACCCTGGGTTGGTGTAGCCAAGCCAGACAAGGCTAAGGCCCTGTCAATCAGATGGTCCTTATGAATCAGATGACTAGATTTTTCGTTTCAAATTCTAATTCTTGAAGAAAATCCGTCGTACAACCGACTGAAAGTGATTCCCGCCTCTCGGCTAACCCAGCCAAGAGGTAGAAAGCACCCAGTAGTACGACAACGAATTCGGGTATAATTCGTGTTTTAGACTTGATTTTTAGCTCATTTTCTTCAGTTGGGGTTTTCTTTTGGTGAGTGGCCCACAAGGTGACCAGGCTCACCGGCTAAGTACTAGACTTGACAAAGTCTAGGTTAGCTCAAATGTGATCTCTAGGTTGTAACCCTAAAGGTGTAACCTAGGGTTCATGCAATTTTAGGGTTTTGTTCTTTTGTTTTTTTTTTCCTTCTTCAGTAGACCACAAAAATTACAATCAGTTCTTTGACAAAAATCAGAATCCAATTAAGTTGAAATTTGGCAAGTAGATTCCTTTTTCAATTATCCTTTCAGAGAATATTTTTTTGTAATTTTTACTATTTCAACCGAACTTTTAGGGATTTTTGATTGTTAGGGGGTTAGATTTGGAATTTTGACTCTTGGTCAATTTTTTGCTTTGAAATAGTATCAAATGACTTTCAAAAATTTGGAAAAAATATGGAAAATAAAGAAAATGAGATCAGCTTTCAAACCCCACCATTTTTAGTCAAAACAGATTTGCGAATTGCTCGAAATTGCTTTTTGAAATTTGAAAAATCTCAAATCTGGGTCAGTCTGACCCCCTTACACTTCAAAAATTTTTAAAAATTTTACACTTGGAATTTTTTCAAAATAATGGTTCCGTTTGAAAGATGGTTTGAAAATGAAGGTCTACCCCAAATTTCAGAATTTTTTGTTCTCTAATTTTTTAGCAATCGAATTTTTAAAATAGATTTTGAACCTTGGCCGAAAACCAGAGAATGGTGGAGAAGCTTTTAAAGAAGGTTTGAGTTTGATTTGAAATCCAAACTTTCCACCAAAAATGTTTTTTTTGTTTCTTCAAAAACTTTTGTAAGTTTTTCTTTTCAAAAAGGAATTTTTTTTGTCGACGGATTTTCAAAATATATATATATATATATTTACTTTTTCAAACTAACCTAGGATTAAAAAAGAAACCTAATCTAGATTTTTGATCTTTTTTGTTTCGAATTCTTTTTTTCTTTTTCACAAAAATGACTAAGTTTTTTTTTCAAAAGAAATTATTGGAAGCAAATCTAATCCTAGGGTTCAAAAGAAAACCTAGACTAAGAGTAGATGATGTGCACCTGAGTTCTTTTTCCGCACTCGATGTGTGCGCAGATCCCATTTTTTTCCCGTGTTGTCCTGCACATCCAAAAAAAAAGTAGAGCGAGATTTTGTCAGTGGTAGTTTAAAAGATCGAAATCAAGAAAAATAACTTTGCCTCCCTGGCAACGATGCCATTTGTTTGGTAGTCGTAGAGTGTGTTTTGATAGGAAAAACGTCGGAGTATAGTGCACAATACGATCAAACAAAAATATTTATAAAAAGATAACGAGAGTTAAGTCCCGGTCGTTCATCTTTGGGAGGCGTTTCTTTAATTCTGAAATCGATCTTTTATCACTCTACTCTGTTCAGAATCGTACGCCGGTTTCAAATCTTCGGATTAGAATTTCGCCACTTCTATTGTGAATTCGGATTACGTACATGTGCGTTAAATAGATAACAAAGGTGAAAGTATGAGTTTTGGTGCGCACAATTCTAGTTACGTGGTGGCTGCTTACGGAAAATGCATTTATAGTTAGATCTTCTATATTTTCCAGAACTAACATGCTTGTTGCAAAATATATATATAAGTGAAAAATAGGCAACTTGAATCACACAAAAGAGATGGCAACCAATAAGCTCATGGTGATTTCAAACATAGAGATATGTATAAAAATATATCTTTTATTTATTCATTTAGAGGATGTTTGCAACATGGAATGTAGAGGAAAGCTTGAAAAACATAAAACTAGCTAACAGAAAATGATTACATACAGGAATCTATGGGGGGATTTTGCATGCATCATTGGGGAGAGAATAAGAGCTACACTACTAAGCAGTAAATGAAAGCAGTAAATATTAAGAACTAAAGCTAATCTAACAGAAAGAAGGCCATTCAGAGGTGGTCTCCGATGGCCTTTGAGTGGCTGAGAGGAGGGGTGGCCAATGGTGCTTAGGCCGATCCTTGGAGAGAGGTTGGAGAAGTGATCCAGCATCCTGGCATGGAGATGGTGGCCTCCATGGTGGTGCTCCTCGTGGAGGTGGAGTGGAGATGAAATGTAGCTAACCTAGGTGGATGCGGATGTGAATGAATGCCAAGAAAATGGATGGGTGCAAATGGCCACCGCTTAGGTCTTTTTATAGACCTAAGGGAGTCTCTCTAGAGAAGTGTGGAACTCTCTAGAGAGAGTCCCATCATTAGCCGGCTATGGAGAGAGGTGGTGGTTCTTAGATCCATAAAAAGTGGATCTAAGAATTGAATGACTCTTGGTTGCTAAATTTGGCAACCAAGAGTGGTGCCACTTCAGGAGAGTTCTAGAGAACTCTAGATGTGTGGGAGTGCATGAATGGGTGTGTGTGGGTGAGTGTGTGGCTGTGTCCTATGTGGCTAAATGGCTTTGGTTAGGTCCTAAGGGGTTTAGGTAGGTGTAGGCCTTGAATTAGGGTTACAAACCCTAATTGCTAAGGAGGAGTGGCAATTAAACTTAACACAAGTTTAATTGAATGGGTGTAAACCTAATTGAGAGTGAAATAGCTCAATTAGGTTGGGCTTAGGTCAATTGGACTCATATTGAGTCCAATTGGACGTGTGTGGGCTAAGATATGAGCCCAATTGGACCCTATGAGTCCAATTGACTAGGCAATGGTAATTGACTATGATCTAAGTCAATTAGGTTTAGTGAGGAACTAATTAGGTCCTTAGGAAGGTCTAGAGGTGATGTACTAGGGTTAGGGTACCTTAATTTAGGTTCCTATGGGGTTGGAATTGGGTCTAGGGAGCTAGAGATCAAAGATCAAGGCTTGAATCTCAAAACAGGAATTGGAGAGCAGTTCCAGACGTCCAAAAATGGAATCAGATGTCTTATACTCAAAAATCAGAAGTCCAGACTTGTTGTCTGGACGTCCAATCTTAGTCAGGGGGAATTCTAAGTTCTGTTTTGGGTATTCTGTAGAAATTGGACGTCTGACAAAGTGTCTGGACGTCCAATAACACTGCAGAAGTGGGTTTAAGGTGTGAGGGAGTTGGCTAAGGGTTCTGGACGTCCTATAACTTATCTGGACGTCCAGATAGAGGTTGGAATTAGGGTTTTAAGGTTTCCTAGGATGCGGTGACCTAATCTAAGGGTGGCTAAGGCATGGGGAAGTCTCTAAGCTATCTTAGGGCTAGGATGGACCTAAACTCTTCATATTTTACTGCTTTATTCCTACATAATAGAGTAGTATACCTTAACTCCCTTACATTATTATATCCTACATCTAATCTAAGTCTTCTGCTCTAGCTCTGCTGCAACACCCATTATTCCTGATCCATCTTCAGATCCAGCTCCAGATCCAATTCTAGATCCAGCATATTACCTGCAATTGGCATAATGCTCTTAATCAGCACATTATAACATTATTTTATGTATAGCTAAAGGAAAGTAGTAAAGATGCAGATAATGCTTATGCATGCGTGAATTACCCTAACTTATGCTAAGTTTTAGCCTAATTTAGGTCAATTAAGACCTATGATTACTGCGTAATCAGCTGCCTGCTCCATTTCAAGCTCCAGACTTCTCCTCAGCTCCTCTCTTCAAACCCTAGCTCACATTACCTACTCCTCTACCCATAGCTAGCTAAGCTAGCTTAGCTTAGCTTAGCTAGCATCCAGCTCCTTGGCCATCCACCACCTTTAACTCAACCCTAGTTAGCTCCACCAACTAAGCTCACCTAAGCTAGCTATCCTACTCCAATTTGGGGCCACCACCTAGCCACCTCTTCACCCCATCATCACCACCAAAAGGCACCAATTTTGGCGCCAAAACCTAACCCTAACTACCCCCCTTTTTGGCACCAACATCCACCCCCATATCCACCATACACCTAACCCTACAACCACATCTAGCCATCCACCTAAACCCCCCGTCTAGAAGCCAAAAGTGGTGCTCTAGGTGCCTTTTGGCCACGATAACCACCCCGTTAACACCATTTAAGGTGGCGCCAACTAACCCTAGTCCTAGGATCACTCTAACCACCCATAACCACCACTAAACTCCATCCTAGCCCTCCACCTATTCATGCCAACTAGTCCCCTCTCCACTTCTATATAAACCCACCATATCACCACATAAAAATCATGCTCCATTAGTGTATTATTCTACTTATATCCACCTACACCTATGGCCAAGAAGAAGGAGTAGAGAAGAATAAGGGGGCACATCACCTGCCCCTTTGGTGCCTTCTCCCCACTCTCTTCAACTTGGGCCATGCCAAGGAGGAGGGCTATTCTACTTCAAGGAGGATGGCTAGGCAAAGTAGGACTTAGGGTGGACGTCCACCCTTGGAGAGAAGCATAGGGCATGCCCCTTAAGGGTTTGCCTTGGAGGACATCATCTTGGTGGAGCTATAGAAGGAGCTGAAGACCTTCTTTTCAAGCCCGGGAGCTACCAGGCTTGGAGTAAGTAGAGCTTCATCCTCTTCATCACCATCATCATCTAAAGGATTTGTCTTTATTTTTTTTTTTCAATTTGTTTGTTGTAGAAGCATTCATCTACTAGTAGACAATTTCCTTTAATATAAAAAAAGAAGTTGCCTTGATTTCTTGTTGCACTCTTTTTATTGCATTACCTTGCTTTATCTTTAGTGTAGTTTCACTCCTTTCTAATTGACCTAGGCCTCCACGCACCTAGGTTGAGCTTAGAAAGAGGGTAATTTTTGTCACTTAGATTAGCATAGTAGGTGTAGTAATTTTTCCCGCCAACAACTTTGCATGTTGCCTTAATTTCAAAAACATAAAAATGATATATTGAAAAAGATCAAAAAGAAAGGTGAATTCCATTTTCGAGCAAGAGACCAATTTTTGCAACCAAATTACCTCCTTGGACGACCCTAGATACCCCACTATCTAGGTTATAAATTTGAAAGCATATGCGATTTTGCGTGTTACAACAACTTAAAAACCCACTTTTACAAATCACGTGATTTTTCGCATCACCTATCAAGAAAGAAAACCATCAATCTTGTAGAGGAAGATAAATGCCCATGAAGCTGAGGCTCAGGATTTGGCTTATCAAATTCAATTGTTGAACAAAAACTTTGATAGGATTTTAGCAAACCCCGGCATGAACCCGCAAGCAACCTCTATCTTTTAGGCTTCAAGTGAATGCTCCATTTGCCAAAGCACAACGCACGCCACTACAGAGTGCCACCTAGCATATCAATTCCTTGAGTTAATTCAGGCCGACCTGAACATGGCCCAAGGTTTTCGCCGACCTCCTCGCAATAACCCATATTCCAATACCTATAATCCAGGGTGGCGGAACCATCTAAACTTCTCATGGAAGTAAGGTGATTCTTCCAACTCAGGGAATGCAAGACTCTACCTCCCCAACCCATATACCAGCCATCCTATGCAAACCCTCCTTAGAACAAGCCTTCTGAGATGGATGAACTTAAAGCCATGATGAAAGCGATGCAAGAGCATCAGAATATGGTCATCCAATCTCAGAATAAGGTGATTATTGATATGCAATCCCAAATTGGTCATCTTATTGAGGCAGTTAGGCAACGAGATTCGGGGAAGTTGCCTAGCTCTTTTGAGGAGAACCCAAAGGGCAAAGGGGTCATATTCAAGGAGCACGCCAAAGCTGTGACCATGCTAAGGAGTGAAAAGAAAATTGACAAGCCTGATAGCACTCCTACGGTCACCTCTTAGGATTCCCCTCCTACACCAGACCCGACTTCCATCTCCACCGAGGAAGAGCCACACTGCTCTCCCTCACTTGAAATCACCCACCCTAAGGATGTCATCATTCCACCATCCCTTTCCCGCCATGACGACCCCTCTACCTAGAAGCTGAGGGTACCCTATCCAGAGCGCTTATCTGCTCTTGGGGATTCTTCAGTTGTCTCATTTAGAGCCAAGGATAGGACAGAGGAGATTATGGACACTTTTAGACAAGTCTAGATCAACTTGCCTTTGTTGGAAGCTATCGAACAGATCCCATCCTATGCCAAGTTTCTAAAGGACCTGTGCACCCAGAAGCGTCAATCTAGGAGACAGGTCCAAGTTAAGGTCATCCTACCTGACCATGTTAGCTTGGTTCTCCAACATGGAACACCCCCCAAAATGAAAGACCCAGGGGCACTGTATATTTCAGTGGTTATAGGTAACCAACACATTGATGAGGCTTTGCTCGATTTGGGTGCGGGGGTGAACATTTTACCGAGATCTGTCTACAACCATTTGGGAGGAGGTGATTTAAAGCTTAGTCTAGTCATCCTCAAGGTCATAGATAGATCGCTTAAGACACCACGAGGATTACTGGAAGATGTCCTGGTGAGAGTGGAGGACTTCTTCTTCCCTGTTAACTTTCTTGTGCTAGATACTGATCCATCGAATAAGCCTACCAAGTCATCCATTATTTTGGGACGCCCCTTCTTAGCCACAGCCAACGCCTCTATCAAATGCAGATCAGGGGAACTTAATATGAGTTTTGGGAATAAAAAAATCCGGTTGAATGTTTTTGATACCTAAAAGCAATCCAGATTTGAAGATTGTTCTCAGATTGAGGTGGTTGATGAAATCATTGAAGAGACTACTCCAGTACTCTTATGTAGAGACCCCCTTCAAAAGGTCATATCTAAGGACCATCCTCTGACTATTGAAGAAACTAAAGGGGATATACCCAAATTTAAAGAGTTGCTGGGGGTACACATAGAGTCTCTGTCCCCTCCTTGGACCGTGAAGGTGGATCCGCTACCTAAGGCGGGGACATCTCAACATAAACCCTCAATCCAAAAGGCTCTTGAGTTGGAGCTAAAACCCATCCAAACTTCTCATGGAAGTAAGGTGATGCTTCTAACTCAGGGAATTCAAGACCCCTACCTCCCCAACCCATATACAAGCCATCCTATGAAAACCCTCCTCAGCATAAGCCTTCTGAGATGGATGAACATAAAGCCCTGATGAAAGCGATGCAAGAGCATCAGAATATGGTCATCCAATCTCAGAATAAGATGATTACTGATATGCAATCTCAAATTGGTCATCTTGCTGAAGTAGTTAGGCAGCGAGATCTGGAGAAATTGCCTAACTCTTCTGAGGAGAACCCAAAGGCAAGGGGGTCATATTCAGGGAGCACTCCCAAGCTGTGACCGTGCTGAGGAGTGGAAAGAAAATCGACAAGCCTGAGAGAAATCCTACGGTCACGTCTCAAGATTCCCCTCCTACACCCGACCTGACTTCCATCTCCACCGAGGAAGAGACACACTACTCTCCCTCGCTTGAAATCACCCACCTTGAGGATGTCGTTAGTCTGCCACCCCTCTCCCGCCATGAGGACCCCTCTACCCAGAAGTTGAGGGTGCTCTATCCAGAGTGCCTATCTACTCTTGGGGAATCTTCTGTTGGCTCATCTGGAGCCAAGGATAGGACGGATGAAATTATGGACACTTTTAGGAAAGTCCATATCAACTTGCCTCTGTTGGAAGCTATCATACAGATCCTGTCCTATGCCAAGTTTCTAAAGGACCTGTGCACCCCGAAGCGCTGATCTAGGAGATAGGTCCAAGCCACGGTCATCCCGCCTGACCATGTTAGCTCGTTCTCCAACATAGAACACCCCCCAAAATGAAAGACCTAGGGGCCCCATATATTTCAATGGTTATAGGTAACCAACACATTGATGAGGCTCTGCTCGATCTGGGTGTGGAGGTGAACATTTTACCAAACTCTGTCTATGACATTTTGGGAGGAGGTGAGTTAAAGCCTAGTCCAGTCATCCTCCAGGTTGCAGACAGATCGCTTAAGACACAACGGGGATTACTGGAAGATGTCTTGGTGAGAGTGCAGGACTTCTTCCCTATTGACTTTCTTGTGCTAGATACTGACCCATCTAATAAGCCCACCAAGCCATCCATTATTCTGGGATGCCCCTTCCTGTCCACAACCAATGCCTCTATCAATTGTAGATCAGGGGCACTTAAAATGGGCTCTGGGAACAAGAAGATCCGGTTGAATGTTTTTGATACTTACAAGCAATCCAGATTGGATGATTGTTTCCAGATTGAGGTAGTTGATAAAATCATTGAAGAGACTACTCCAGCACTCTTATGTAAAGATCCCCTTCAAAAGGTCATATCTAAGGGCCATCCTCCGATTATTAAAGAAACTGAAGGGGATATACTTGAATTAGAAGAGTTGCTGGGGATACACACAGAGTCTTTGTCCTTACCTTGGCCATGAAGGTAGATCCACTAGCTGAGGCAGGGACATCTCAACTTAAATTCTCAATCCAAAAGGCTCCTGAGTTGGAGCTAAAACCCCTCCTAAGCACATTGAAGTATGCTTTCCTTAGCCCTAACGACACGCTCCCCGTTATTATCTCATCTACATTATCTAAATCGTAGGAAGGAGCTCTGCTTGAGTGTTTACAAAGGCACAAGGAAGCATTGCTTGGTCAATTGCTGATATTAAGGGTGTTGATCCCTCTCTTTGCATGCATCATATATAGATGGATGAGTCCATGACACCCTTTCGAGACATGCATAGAAGGCTCAACCCCAATATGCAGGAGGTTGTTAAAAAGGAGATTATGAAATGGCTGGATGTAGGAATTATCTATCCCATTTCATATAGTAAATGGGTTAGTCCTATTCATGTGGTGCCCAAAAAGGCAGGAAACACTGTGGAAGAGAACGACCAAGGAGAGTTGGTAACCACTAGACCCTCAACTGGTTGGAGGGTCTACATTGATTATCGCCGTTTAAACATGGCTACCCAGAAAGACCATTTCCCCTTACCATTTATCGATCAGATTTTGGAACGACTGGCAGGAAGCAAGTACTTTTGTTTCCTTGACAGGTACTCTGGGTATAATTAGATAGCCATCTTTCTTGATGATTAGGAGCATACCACCTTCACAAGTCCATATGGCACATTTGCGTTCTGCCGAATGCCATTTGGGTTATGTAATGCTCCTGCCACTTTCCAACGATGTATGATAGCTATCTTTTCTGATATGATCGATGAGTTTGTTGAGATTTTCATGGATAACTTCTCCATTTACGGCTCGTCGTTTGACCTATGCCTTTCGCACCTTGATAAAGTCTTAACCCGTTGCGAAGAGGCAAAGCTGGTGCTTAGCTGGGAGAAAATCCACTTTACGGTCCAGCAGGGCATTGTGTTAGGGCATGTAGTTTCCGAGAGAGGATTAGAGGTGGATACCATAAAAATTGATTCCATCTCTAAGCTTCCATCACCCACCAATGTTCGTTAGGTTAGATCTTTCCTTGGCCATGTTGGGTTCCATAGGCACTTCATTAGAGATTTCAGTAAAATCTCTAAGCCACTCTACGACCTGTTAGCGAAGGATGTCTCCTTCGATTTTGATGATAGATGTGGCAAGGCTTTCCAAGTCTTGAAGAAAGGCCCTATTACCGTGCCGATTCTCCAAGCACCAGATTGGACCCTCCCATTTGAGCCAATGTGCGATGCTTCTGATTTCGCAGTGGGAGCTGTCTTAAGTCAAAGGGTAGATGGCAAACCTCATGTGTTGCATTATGCTAGCAAGACCCTTACGGATCCTCAGTAAAACTACATGGTCACTAAAAAGGAACTTCTTACTGTAGTATTTGCTTTGGAAAAGTTTCGGTCTTATCTTTTGGGATCCAAGGTTATGGTGTTCACTGATCATTTTGCCTTAAAGCATCTTCTTGCTAAAAAGGACACCAAACCTCACTTAATTCGTCGAATTTTGCTACTCTAGGAGTTTGACCTGGAAATTAAAGATAAGAAAGGAGTTGAGAATGTGGTAGCAGATCATTTGTCTAGGAGCCCTATTGAGGTATAAACCCTTGCTGGCGATATCAAAGAGACTTTTCTTGATGAGTCTCTGATAGTTGTGGAGGCCAAAACTCTTTGGTTCGTTGACATAGTGAACTATCAGGTCATGGGCATTACCCCCAGTACTTGGGACAAGCAAAAGCGAAATAGGTTTCTTGCTTACGCTAAATTTTATCATTGGGAGGAACTCAAGCTTTTTAGAATAGGCCCTAACTAGCTTTCCGCCATTGTGTCCCTAACAAAGAACAAAGAAGTGTTCTGAGTTTCTACCATGACCTCCACTATGGAGGACATTTTAGTGGAGAAAAGACTGCCCATAAGGTTCTTCAGTCTGGCTTTTGGTGGCCCACATTATTTCGAGATGCACATACATATGTGGGTGCATGTCTACGTTGCCAGCAGATGGGAACCATCGAAAAAAGGGATGAGATGCCTCAACAACCTATTCTCCTAGTTGAGATCTTTGATATTTGGGGCATCGACTTCATGGGTCCCTTTCCCATGTCCTTCGGATATGAGTACATCCTTGTGGCTGTGGACTATGTATCGAAATGGATAGAAGCCATACCCACGCGAACCAATGACCATTTTGTGGTCTTGGATTTTTTTAAGACTAATATCATTTCCTGGTACGGGTGCCCAAGGACGATCATAAGTGATGGAGGACCTCACTTCAAGAACGTGCACTTCACAAGACTACTCCAAAATTTGGGAGTCAACCACATGATAGCCACACCTTACCATCCCCAAACAAGTGTCTAATAGGGAGATTAAACGAATTTAGAAAAAACTGTCAGGCCCGACCGTAAGAATTGGTCTAAAAAACTAAATGATGCTCTTTGGGCCTACAGAATAGCATATAAGACTCCCATGGGCATGTCTCCTTTCTGGCTTATCTATGGAAAGGCAAGCCATCTTCCCATTGAAATCCAACACAAAGCCTATTGGGCTATTAAAAACGTTAACTTGAATCTAGATAAAGCGGGAAAGGCATGTATACTGGAGTTAAGTGAGATTGAGGAGCTTCGTAATGAAGCCTATGAAGCTTCTCAAGCTTACAAGCAACGTACAAAGGTCTTCCATGATAAGCACATCATTAGAAAGACCTTTGAGCCCAACCAGTGGGTCTGGCTTTTCAATTCCAGACTTAAATTAATTCTACCCAGACGAGTCCATGACACCCTTTCGAGACATGCAGAGAAGCCTCAACCCCAATATGCAGGAGGTTGTTAAAAAGGAGATTTTGAAATGGATAGATGCAGGAATTATCTATCCCATTTCAGATAGTAAATGTGTCAGTCCTATTCAAGTGGTGCCCAAAAAGGCAAGAAACACTGTGGAAGAGAACGACCAAGGAGAATTGATAACCACTAGACCCTCAATTGGTTGGAGGGTCTGCATTGATTATCGTCATTTGAACATGGCTACCTAGAAAGGCCATTTCCCCTTACCATTTATCGATCAGATTTTGGAACGACTGGTGGGGAACAAGTACTTTTGTTTCCTTGATGGGTACTCTGGATATAATCAGATAGCTATCTTTCTTGACGATTAGGAGCGTACCACCTTCACAAGTCCATATGGCACATTTGCGTTCCGCCAAATGCGATTTGGGTTTTGTAATGCTCCTGCCACTTTCCAACGATGTATGATGGCTATCTTTTCTGATATGTTCGACGAGTTTGTAGAGATTTTCAAGGATGATTTCTCCATTTACGACTCATCATTTGACCTATGCCTTTCTCACCTTGATAAAGTTTTAACCCATTGCGAAGAGGCAAAGCTGGAGCTTACCTTGGAGAAAAGACACTTTATGGTTCAGCAGGGCATTGTTTTGGGGCATGTAGTTTCCGAGAGAGGATTAGAGGTGGATCCCGCCAAAATTGATTTCATCTCTAAGCTTCCATCGCCTACCAATGTTTGTCAAGTTAGATCTTTTCTTGGCCATGCTGGATTCTATAGGCACTTCATTAGAGATTTTAGTAAAATCTCTAAGCCACTCTGCAACCTGTTAGCGAAGGATGTTTCCTTTGATTTTGATGATAGATGTGGTGAGGCTTTCCAAGTCTTGAAGAAAGCCCTTATTATCTCATCGATTCTCCAAGCACGAGATTGAACCCTCCCATTTGAGCTAATGTGCAATGCTTCTGATTTCGCAGTGGGAGCAGTCTTAGGTCAAAGGGTTGATGGCAAACCTCATGTGTTGCATTATGCCAGCAAGACCCTTATGTATCCTCAGCAAAACTACATGGTCATTGAAAAGAAGCTTCTTGCTGTAGTGTTTGCTTTGGACAAGTTTCGATCTTATCTTTTGGGATCCAAGGTTGTGGTGTTCACTGATCATTCTGCTTTAAAGCATCTTCTTGCTAAAAAGGACACCAAACCTTGCCTAATTTGTTGGATTCTGCTACTCTAGGAATTTGACATGGAAATTAAAGATAAGAAAGGAGTTGAGAATGTGGTAGCAGATCATCTATTTGGGATCCCCATTGAGGCATCAACCCCTACTGGCGATATCAAAGAAACTTTTCCTGATGTGTCTTTGATGGCCGTGGAGGCCAAAACTCCTTGGTTTGCTGACATAGTGAACTATCTTTTCATGGCATTACCTCTAGTACTTGGGACAAGCAAAAGCGAGACAGGTTTCTTGCTGGCGCTAAATTTTATCACTGGGAGGAACCTGAGCTATTTAGAATAGGCCCTGACCAGCTTTTCTACCGTTGCATCCCTGACGAAGAACAAAGGAGTGTTCTGAGTTTTTACCATGACCTCCACTGTGGAGGACATTTTAGTGGAAAAAAGGCTGCCCATAAGGTTCTTCAATCTGACTTTTGGTGGCCCACATTATTTCGAGATGCACATATAGATGTGGGTGGATGTCTACATTGCCAGCAGACGGAAACCATAGGAGAAAGGGATGAGATGTCCCAGCAATCTATTCTCCCCATTGAGATCTTTGATATTGAGGGCATCGACTTCATGGGTCCCTTGCCCGTGTCCTTCGGATATGAGTACATCCTTGTGGCTGTGGACTATGTATCGAAATGGATAGAAGCCATACCCACGCGAACCAATGACCATTCCGTGGTCTTGGATTTTGTTAAGGCTAATATCATTTCCTGGTACGGGTGCCCAAGGATCATAACTGATGGAGGACCTCATTTCAAGAACGTGCACTTCACAAGACTACTCCAAAACTTGGGAGTCAACCACATGATAGCCACACCTTACCATCCCCAAACGAGTGAACAAGTTGAAGTGTCTACTAGGAAGATTAAACGAATTTTAGAAAAAACTGTCAGGCCTGACCGTAAGGATTGGTCTAAAAAACTAAATGATGCTCTTTGGGCCTACAGAACAACGTATAAGACTTCCTTGGGCATGTCTCCTTTCTGGCTTGTCTACGGAAAGGCATGCCATCTTCCCGTTGAAATCCAACACAAAGCCTATTGGGCTATTAAAAATGTTAACTTGAATCTGGATAAAGCAGGAAAGGCACGTATGTTGGAGTTAAGTGAGCTTGAGGAGCTTCGTAATGAAGCCTATGGAACTTCTCAAGCTTACAAGTAATGTACAAAGGTCTTCCATGATAAGCACATCATTAGAAAGACCTTTGAGACCAACCAGTGGGTCTGGCTTTTTAATTTCAGACTTAAATTATTTCCAGGAAAGCTCAAGTCCCACTGGGATGGGTCATACGTTGTTATCAATGCCTTCCCTCATGGAGCTGTAGAGATTCAGAACCCTACTTCTGGTGCAAGCTTTAAAGTAAATGGCCAATGACTTAAACCTTTTATTACTCTTTTAGATGGCTAGGCTTTGGACGCACTTCAGCTTGAGGAGCCTTAGCTCCTCCCACTATCCTCCTCAGGTGATATTCTCCTATGTCTTTGTTGTTCCAATGAGGACATTGTCAGTCTTAGGTATGGGGGGGTATAACCTAAGGATGTTTATAACATTTATAAATATTTGCATGAATTTACGATAGTGCATTAGCTAAAAAAAAAGATCTCTTTTATTTTCTTGAGCTAAATTGGTTAGTCCGTAGCAGAAAATTTTATCAAGGAGGTTTCATTAAAGATTTTCTTCTTAAATTGTTTCTTAAATTTAGAATCCTGTACAATTACTTCACTTGCATATAGACTGGGTAATGGATCTTTGTAGAAAATCAATAAGCATTTTTAGTCCACTAAACCCTTGGACAGTTAATACAGAGTCAGGCATACTATCTTCTATTAGAACCACCTAATATATGTGAGAAGAATGTAGAAGACTACTAGTGCGCTAAGTCTGGTGCTAGGACTCTTAAGTTCTGGATAATTAGATGATGATACCTCAGAGTTAGGCATAGTTTTCATTTTCTGTTCTTGTGTGCAAATAGTGTGTGAATTCTTGAGAGTCACCAAATAAGGTAGATACATAGAGAGTAAGTCCTAATAAAACTATGACTATGGTGGATGGTTTCGACCATCCTTCATCGAGTCCTCAGCTGAAGGAGGGTAATAGTGTCAAAGGTTAGGAATATACTTGTCCTATCCATCATTTCCTAGTGCTAAGAGTAAGCACTTCCACCAAATAAGCCACACAATATCCTCTTGACCATCATCATCTCTAATAATGCCTCATGAATAAAAGTCTGCGTGGTGTTGTGTTGATTTATGAAAAAAAAAATAAAAAAAGAGAGAAGAAAGGAAATATTTATATTTAGAAAAATATGAAAAAAAAGGAAAAAAAGGAGAGAAAAAAAAGTCAACATTTGGAGTTTTATCTTCATGTCATTGTTTTTAGGTGTCGATGTTTTTGAGGCAATAACAATAACACTCATTGCGATCCACCAAATATGATCCATACCTACTTTTCAGTATTTCTGATTGCCTGAATACTAGCTCAGGACTTCTAACTTAGTTGTAGGGTTATTAGGACTTTACTTGAAGTGTGAAAGCCATGTGAGGCCACCAAAAAAATTGAGTACCCTACAAAATCTGGGCAGTTATGTGATCCCAGAAAAGAAAGAAGAAAAAGAAAAGTGAAAGTGAGTGAGCACAAAGGAACACAGAGAGAGCACAATTTTTATCCTTTATCTCTGGGTTGACTTGTTTAATAGTCTAGAGATCTAGAGTCTATAGTCCTAGACTACATGTAGCACCAGAGGATGTGAGCCACCAAATATAAATCTATTTTACTTTGTATCTCCTACCTAAGCTAGAAAGTCAGGGTCAAACCTCGGATTATTTTCTGCTTTATCCCTGAGGGAAGTAGTTACCTATCCTGGTAAAATGTTTACCAAGGGCTAAGTACGAACTATAAATGTAAGTTAGCTTTTCACTTGGATCCATTACCTAGGTTACTCAAACTTCACATTTCTTTGTATCTCTAAATTTTTGGAATAAGGAAAGAAGTTTTTAGTCACTTCCATTATTTTTCACACTTTTGCTTGAGACTAGCAAAAACTAGGCATGGGGGCATTTGATGAGATCACATTGTGGGCTAATTAAATACTTAAATGCCTAATTATTATATTAATGTTGTATGTACATGGCATACTTTAATATAGAAATAGATTAGTTTATAAAAAGAATTTACAAGCATATTTCATACATTACAATATAGTGATATGCATTTCATACATTATTTTAGATTATTTTTATAAATAACCCACTTTGTTTTTTTTCCTCTTACAGACCCACAAATTGAGAATGCCTCCTTTTCACTGGCCTCAACAGACCGGCCACCCAAATGAACCAAGTCTCATGCAACAACCTGTGGCGCCGCGAGTGTTAGAGACGATCTCGGGAGCATTTAAAAAGGGGAGGATGGATGGGGGGCTCTCCATTTTCTTCTTCCTTGCTCTCTCCACTGTGAAGAAACATCTGCACTGTGCATCTACTATTTGCACTGTGAGTTGGGCATGCCATGTTTCCTTCACCACCGACGAGCGCATGGTGACAGTGTGCACTCATCAAGCACCACCAGCCACCTTGCCTCTACCTCATGGCCAGAAACCACATGTAGCCTTACTCACCTGCGGCCATGCTGTAGTAGTCGCGTGCCCTTGCACGCGCCAACCACAAGCCAGTAGTGCACTCCTCGCACCTGCGGCCACGCAGCAGCAGCCGTGCACCCTTGCACGCGCCAACCACAAGCTAGCAGCCGCCCTCCTCCTCCTCTCCTTCTTCGTCGACAGTAGGAAAGAACCCAGCACAATTGTCGGTTCTCCTCCTTGCAGCCGTCGATTCCAGCCATGAAGCTTCGCTTTGCCACCTCCAACGGACTCATCTCGACTCCCTGAGCGCAACCATGCCTTTGGCCACATCGATTGACCACCCAACGGTCGGCTGGAGAGCCTCACTGCCAGCAGCCTCTTCCACTCCGACCGGTGACCACTGGCGGCCGTTCAACGCACTGTCATTGCCTACGCGTAGCCCTCGATGCGGCCAACCTCTTTCGAGCTCTGCATGCCCTACTGTGGCCTCCTCTTCGTGCACGCACAAGGGGAAGGAGTCCCCTGTTTTGAGTCACATTAATATTTACATCTAATGCCATTGCCAACTTCCTAAATTTCACTTTGAATATTTTATTGAGGTGAAATTACATCAGCAAACTTATACTTTCTCATTATCATTTAGTGCATGTTTTTTCACTTGCGATTGCATCAAATTGTGACTCAGATTTGCATCATTCCTCTCTCGTATGAATACTGTTGGAAATTACATGAGATGCCACTAATGATCACATCTTTTTATGAATATTTTATTGAGGAAAAACTGCACCCATAACCTTACATTCTCTAGTTAGTATGTGCATCCTGTAATTCCCTACTTGGAGGGGGTGAGATCAGTGTGACGTAAAAAATGCGTAATTGAAATATAAACAATCTCACAAATAGTCAATCACACAAAGACACAAAGATTTTTTAGGTGGAAACCCAAACCGGGTGAAAACCACCACCTAACCCTCTCGAGTTAGGATTTTCCGATCAACCTAGTTGATCAAATCCACTAACTGAATCACTTTAAAACGAGGGTGATTCAACCTCAGTACAACCACGCTACAAGTACGAGGGTAGCATTCCTCAACCCCTTCTCTCCACGAGAAGGATTTTGTCCCACGAAGGAGACGGGAATTCGCAAAGCGAATACCCAACCAAAAGACAAAGGTAAAATAAACAACAAACCTATAGAGCCAACAAAGTAATAAACCTAAACTTCTATAGGATTTAGGAAACTCCCCTTTGCTAGGAGTGCGTCGACGATGACGCGGTGTGTGAGCCACGCGACGACGCAACTTCTCTCTCGTGAACTACGGCGGGAGAGCGGGTGCGCAACAGCTTGATGCTCTCAAGAGAATGGTGCTTGAGCTTGGAGAGCAAGAGCTAGCTAGGACACAAGAGAGTGGAAAGTGTAATACAACTTGTTTCTTGTGTATCTTGGTCTCTCTAGGTGTATATCTTGTGTATCTCTTGTTGTGTCTCTTGTGTGTTTGTGTTGCAAAGGCTCCCCTCTATTTATAGAGGCCTTAGGAAGGCTTTGGAAGGCTTGGAAAAGCTTCCATAGCCGTTGGGTGCAAAGCCCAAGAGAATCAGGCCGAAATCAGGACAATGATTACATTTGACAGGGTTATCAGACGTCTAACTCTGGCATCAGACGTCTGGAAGGCCACTTTAAGACGTCTGATTTCAAGGTCAGACGTCTGATTCTATGCGGGTTTCTCCCTGACTTGAATCAGATCTAAACAGGGTTTTTACGCACGTCCATCAGACGACATACAGGACGTCTGGCACTATGTCTGGACGTCTGGGAACCTACTTTTATTGTGGGAATTGATTTCCAAACGTTGCAACGGCTAGAAAATCTCTAAGAAGAGATTTTGGGTCAGCCGAGGCAAAACGGTCATTTATCAGACGTCTGTAAAGTCCTATGGACGTCTGATAAGGCTCTAACGGTCATATCTTTGAGTGCCTGCTAAGCCAGCCAACGGTCCACTAACTGGACGTCTGGCAAATCCATCAGACGTCTTCTAAGACGTCTGGTCTAAGGTCTAGACGTCTGATTTCATCAGACAGAACTAACTATGTCCAGCCTAACAGTTATCAGACGTCTGAAACAACAGTCAGACGTCTTAAAATACATTATCAGACGTCTGATTTGGGAATTAGACGTCTGGAAAGTCTGTTTGAACCCTATATTGGTTTTCTAAGTATTCTACAGAAAACCTAAGTATCCTAGGGTTGTGCCGGTGTTCCTAGGACTACTGTTAGGGTTCTTTGAGGCTCTTTAACATGAAATATCTAAGGAAATAAAGAGCAACAAAAGAAACAAAAAATACAACAAGTACAGAAGAAGGAAATCTATCCTATTCTTCATTTCCTTCCATCTTCAAACTTTCGCTCCACGCGAACCTCCTCTGTTTTCCGTCAAGCTCCTCCAATTCGTCCTGGATGCGAGCTCGAACTCCGTCTAAACACGTCCACATTTGCAATTGACCTGAAATCTGGGACTCAAATTGCAAATGTTAAATAACACGTGTTTTGTTATCATCAAAACAAATGATCGTGGTGCTCTAGCACCAACACATCCTTCTCATCTCGTTTCGCAGTAGATTTGGGCATAGATTCCATACCTGATTGGGTAGATATAAAGGGAAACATTCATGAATTTATTGCATCTATTCGTCCCTGTGGATACGACCTAATCCACCGTGGTTAGTTTTATTGACAAATATTTTTGTTTGGGTTTCTTTTCCACCACGCGATTTCATTGCGACGACATATTTTTCTGATACAGCACCATCTGCAAAGTGAAAACACCACACCAATTGTCCTCAAGGATTGACTTGCTCTTCGTGGCTCAAATTGAGTTTATTTTTGATTAATCTGCTTCTATTGGTCCGTCTGATGTCTAGGTAGGGGAGTACTGTCAAACGACAGTTGTTGGGGGTATCAAAGGAACCAGAGGTGCAAGCTAAAGGAATAACCTTCTCGATAATTCCTCCCTCTAATTGGTTGGGTTGTCTGGATAGTAGACCAAATTATTCTTAATCTTAAGACGTGTTTTGAGAGTCTGCAGGTCCTTAGGCTACCTACTTAAGGATAGGATTGGCTTGTTTTTATTGTAGGGCACCTTTCTCTTATCTGTTTTCCCTCCCACATCTCCATGTATTCTTCTGCTTCACTGACAGACTTCCACTTCTACTCTCTAAACACACCTTATCCTCAACATGATCACTATCCCAACTTAACTGACACCCACCCATCAACTAGTTGGGATAATCCTGAATGGGGATATAATTTAGGACCTTAATGCCTAGGGTTTGACCCTGGACATCAAGACTTTGATTATTGTCCTTCTCATAACTGCACTAAATATACATCTCCTCCCTCTTACAAGTAACCTTGTACGGTTTATGATCAAGAAGGATATGTTCATTACAACCCCTACCCTCCTCGATACTACACTTTATATAGGTCACCATCCCTTGATGAACAACCTAAAATGACCTATTATCAGGAGGACCCCTTGAACCTCAATATCTTGAACATCATGGAATGAACCTGAACCCACATAGCCTTGAGCCAAACCATTTGGCCTAGGTGACACAGGTCCAAGATAGGGTGCTAGGTAACTTTAGGGAAACCATACAATCTTTAGAAGCTCAACCAACACACTTTAATGAAGCATTGGAGCCCCTGATTAAAATGATTGATGATCTTAACAGTTCCTTACTAGATTGGCTCCAAGATGTTGATGATAAGGACTCGAGTGAGGTGTTACTTGGGAGTTTATCAAGATTGTGGATGAAATTTGTGGTTGTTGTAGTCCAATCTTGTGATGATACTCAGGATGAACCCCCTCAAGTTGAACCAATGACTGAACCATTTCAAGCACCTGTAGGGGGGGGGGGACATATTTTATGAGACCTTGGATGACGGGGTTGATTTTGTGGATAAAGAGCAACCAATTAAGGACATACCGGTTTCTTCACCCGAGATCCTCAAACCATGGAACAAAGAAAAATATGTCCCTGAGGACCAAGGAAGAATATATGATCGCAGGATGTATATTTATGAGGATCAAGAATTCTTTGATACAGAGGGTGAAGGATCCACAAGTGAAGAAATCTCACTTGAGATAGTAGAGTTTGAGGAGAATCTTAGTAAGACAAATGAGCCTGAGGAACTTGATGAATTAGTTGACAACCTTCTAATTAAGGATTGTGATTTAGATGAGGCTAAAATGAAGGACCCCATTTTTGAAATTAAGGATAATTTAATCAGTAGCCCCACTTCTCAACCACACCTCGAAGTGCATAATGAAGATCCTATTTTTGAAATCACTAAATCCAGGTCACTTTTGATTCAACCATAATTTTTGGACTTGGACATTTTAGATGGGGTCATTAACACTTTGGAGGTCCTGGAAATAGAAACTTTGAATTTTGAGGATAGGAGCCTGGAAATGAAAATCTAGGAAGATGATTTTGTGGAAGACAAAAGTTTAGATCTTAGGGTTCCTATATGCCTTAAGCCACCAACTTTTTATTGGGACCCTTATGGTATGTGTGATTCTCAAGACTTGAAACCCAATTGCAAAACAATGGATTATCATGTTGAGCGGAATAATAAGTGGATAAACACATCTATTGTATTTGACCTAACTTTTATCTAAAATTATACATTTAGCTTACATGATCCCAAACAGCACACTAGAACCAAAGCCTATAAGTGGAATGATATTCGATTATGGGTAATTCTCAACCTTAAAACTATCTGACCCTGGGGCATGGGTATGCACCACAATTTGGTCGACATTTATGGACACAATTTTGTGGGTCCAAAGGTCAATCTTCTTATTTTGATATTGACCTGCCAATCTGAGTCCTTAGTTTCCTCTTTCTATTTATGGATTGTGCCTAGCTGAAGGCCCTAAAACTCAGCAGCTTTGTATGGTTTGTATATATTCGAAGTTGACCAAAATTGTCATGAAATTCAGGTGCTATTTTGATTACTCTACTCTTTCATGCCTTTACTTTACAATGAGGACATTGCATTAGCTAGGCATGGGGGGTTGATATACTCATTTATGAATTATTTTGTAAGTTTTGTAGAATCTTTCCATGTAATTTCCATTTATTTTTATTATATCTCAAAAACACCAAAAATATTAGAGAATTAGAAAATGAAAACTTAGGCATTAGAAGTTTTCAAAATTGGGAAATAATACAATAGGATCTGAACACATAGATTCTTCAGGTCTACAGGCTTAATCAAACTAGGTGTCCACTAAAATGCGAACCTATTTATCTAGTCCTTGCCAACTTAGAATGTGCTTTAAATAAATTGGAGTGACAAGTATACGACTTATCAACCCATCCTCTGATTTGAGGGGATGATATTTCCATAATTATTTATGTAATAATGCCTAACTAATGTTGGTCTGAGGATAATTTGGGTTAGATTGCATTTAATTAGGTCAGATTAGGCATTTTAGGTGATTTGGTAAATAATTCATACTTCTAGGCATTTGTGCAAGTTTTCCAACAATTGTATCTAGTACCTTGATGTGCCTATTTTTATATGTACAGGTAAAAAATTTTAGGTTGATTGGAGCAAAGTTGAATGGACTTTCTAATTTGAGCTTACTTGGAAAGTGGCTAAGTCTAGTTGGTGCAACTAAAATCCTAACCTATTTAGAAGCCTAATTGTCTATAGCCTAACAACTAGCTCCATAGCCAAACAACCTCCTACGTCCATGCATCCTATTCACCCACTAACCCATGCAACCAAATCTTACATACTTCCTAAGAAAACACTCCACCAACGTCGCTATTCCATGCAACATAAATTCCACATAACCTTTCCCATACCCCTCCCAACTACACTTACGTTAGCCATGCAAAACAAAAACCCCTCACCACTCAATCCCACTCCACCACACATTAATGCATGCATTACCCACTACAACTCATGTACACCACCCAACAAAACAAATTCCACCCAACCTAACACCTCTATCCCTTCAACAAAAATTTCCCTCTACATAACCTCTTTTTTTTATCCACCAAAAATCCCCTTTATCCCATGCAACAAACCCTCCACCAAACCAAAACCACCTATGGCTCCTATCTCTCCACCAAACTCATCCCTTCCACCCAATTATTTAATTACCAATCCCTATTATTAAATCTCGACCTTTGATTTACTTTCAATGAAAATCTAACCTATCCTATCACTTAACCTTTAATCCTAAACCTTGATCCTTAACCTATTAATCCTAGTCATCCTAGTTAGTAATCCTAGGAAACCTAAACCAACCAATAGGAAGCCTCCCAATTTCCTATAAATACACCTAGCCACCCTCGTTGAAATGATATCTTCTACTTAGAATTTCCTACGTCCTAGTAACTAGTGTTAGTCTATGCCAACTCTGGTGGTTTTGGCAGGTGCGCCTTCACATCTACATCTACGTTGATGCTCCGAAATTCACCTTCGAAGCACATAATTTCTGCATTTCTCTAGTCTAGTTCTAGTTATAATTTTTGAAGCATTCCTCTAGTTGCAATACTACTTCTCTCTGTGCTAAACTCTCATTTTATTCAATAAAGTTCTAGTTATTTTTCAACTTGCCTTCAAGTCGTATGTCTTCTAGTAGTGGCATATTATAGTTCTAGTAGTTGCATGCTATTAGATTTAGTGTTAGTTTTAATAATTATCCTACTTGATACTTAATTCTAGTTCTCATTAGGAAAGCGATTGTAATCTATTTGCCTTCCTGTGAATGACTCGGATTCTTATGTTTTTATTCGAAAATCCTTATGAGTTCAATTTCACTTACAAATTCAAGAGTTTCTACATGCATTCACTATGATGAACACACTTGTTTTGCGTACTATTCCTCATGAAGAACACTTTTTGGCATTGTTGCTGGGGAGGTAATGTGATTATTTGGATTTCAATAGCTTCATCTAGATTTGCATTCATAAGATCCAACTTGTTCTTCTCCTTTTGTCATTTATGTGCAGGATCGTGCAGTCGCATGAGAACAAATCACAAAGTGATGAGCATTAAAAGTGCTGATGAAGATCTCTAGGTAGGTCATCTACATCTTAGAGTTAGGTAGATTCGTAACTCTTAGGTGTAATTGCATTTAGTATTGTTTCAAAAAAAAATCCATCTAGATTAGGTGTTTATCTTGATCCTTAGGTTAGTGATTTGCTTGATGTGTTTGCTAAAAAATTAAAAAAAAAAAGCTCTTGTTGGTGGGTATTATCTTTTGAAAATCAATAAAACCACCTTCTAAATTTTCAGGCTGCAATAAACTTTGGTTTTCAAAATTCAATTCCTGAAAGCTTACATGTCAAAAAAATATGAAATTTCTACTGGACGTGGGTATTGAAGTCAGAAATAACATATCCAAATTTCACATAATTCTAATTTACATAAAAATTTGAAAAATTCAAAAAACTGAACTACTATCTTATCTATTGTTGTTCCAGATTTTTTGGAATTCAAAAAATCATGGTGACTTTTATATAGCTCCGATTTATCTGAAATTTATTGCATTGGATTCGTGTGATAATATAGAATCCCTGAAAAATCTAAAAAAATATTTGGTGCACGTTTGGTTACATGGAATTTTTGATCAGCAACTTAGGGTCAAAATAGACTGCAGAACCCCTAGTACACTTTAAATTTGGAAAAATTACATAACGTACATTAAAAAGTCTGAAATAAAATTTTTTGGGTGCCTTAGTTGGTGGTGCATTATGACCATTGATTTCTTTGATTGGGTCACACCATGTCGAATTCTATGGGTTAAAATAGATCTTATAGCACTATCTGCTCTTAGGGTTTAGGTAGAGCACACTTGCATCCCCATACTTAAAAGGAAATTTATCAACCAATTGGGATTTGCAAAACCTGTTGTGTCCCTCATCAGAACCATTGTCTGAATCTATTTAACCAAGTAAACCCTATAATTCACTAACACAAGCACTTGAACTTTAAAAGAAACCACATCAATTAAGCTTGTATTGTGAACCCCTGCTTGGCATGCACACACAATTCAATTGATCTAAGTGGGCAACCACCCCCCTCACACCCATCATCTAATCCCATGCACTTTAAATCCTAAGCCCTAATTAACTTGATAGACACGCCAACTAGGTTGGATTTTATTTTCCAAATTGGAGCTATACGTAGTTGATTGTATTTGAAGCCTTGTCTCTTTGGACTAATTGGTAATAAGAAAGATCGATGCGGTAACCACGTTAACCTCCAGTGGTGTCCCATTGTGCGAGGTGTCCTAGGAGGTCCCACCCTTTTGGCAAACCATGTAATTTAAGGGTCAGGTATTTAGCTAGGGCTAGTGAAATTTGGACTAGGTCTAATAGGTGGAACCCTTTAGGGTTGGAATTTGATTACTTGTACTATGCACACACTTCTCTCTCCTATTCTCTCCTCATCTATAACCTTCTTCCAAGTGTATGCACGGAATGAGATCACACAATCCACACTTGGTGCCACCTCTGCAAAGAGAACCAAGGAGGAGACTGATTATTGGTGAATCCAGTTCTACATCTGACTTGAACTCTATTATTGATTTGATGGGTAACCTAGCCAACCTGAATTGACAACCGAATCGATGGATTGTCAGGCTTAGATCCATGACCTTCAACTCCAACTGAACCAGTTTCAACAAGATCAGCAAACCCAAATGCAGGAGATGCTTGATATTTTACAGATCCAACATTCGCAAGCTAGGCCTTTGAGGGATTTTTTCAACCCTGGCCAGTATCAACACCAACCTTATGTTAGGGTCCCACCTGTAGGGTTAAATTTGAGATTAAGCACTCCACTATACAACTCCTACCTCATTTTAAGGGCAATGATGATGGAGACCCCTTGCAATTCTTAGAAGATTTTGTAGCCATTAGTGAGACAATTAGAATTCCTAATCTACATGATGATGTGCTTACAATGAAACTCTTCCCTTTTGCCCTAAAAGAGAAACTTAGCCAATGGTTTAGGTCTATAAGAAGGCCCGTTAACACATGGGGGGAGCTAAGAAGCGCCTTCTTGAAAAAATGTTTTCCAATTGAGAAAACCAATGCACTTAGAAGAGCTATCACCACCTTCTCCCAACACCCTAAAGAGCCATTGCATGAAGCTTGGGAGAGGTTCATGGATATAATTAGAAAATGCCCGCATCAAGAGGTTCCTAGATGGCAACTAGTGCAAATCTTTTATCATGGGCTTAATGATCATATGAGAAGCCATGTGAATGTCACTTGCGGAGGTAACTTTATGAGCAAAGATGAAAGTAATGCTTTTGATTTATTTGAGAATATGAGTGAGAATTCCATGAACAATGCCTCCATGAAAAGTTATGGACGATCCATGCAACCTAGAGGTGGAATTTATGAGGTCCAGGAGAGCTCCAGCATTGTGGATATGAACTTGATCTATGAAAAGTTGGACAAAGTTGAGGTTGTATCTAAACAACTGGATGAACTGATGAGCCACAATAGGAAGGGTGCAACATTTCCATCACCCACTATCCAAGCTTCCTCAAGGAGGGAGCTTGTGAACAAGATGCGCATGGCTCAAGATGCGAGCCAACTGACCCAGGGCCCTTTACATGGGACCCAAGCAAGGACCTTTGGTCCCTGCTATCCTGATTCCACACGCTTATCCTCATCATCATCTGGATATAAGGAGGTGTTGGCTATCCAAGGAAACAATAGAAATCCTTTCTCCAACACTTATAATCTTGGTTGGAGAAACCACTCGAATTTTTCTTGGAAAAGCCAAGGGTAAGGGAACCAACAAATTGCACAACCTAGACCCTATCAGATGAACCCTAAGTTACCTAACTCTTATAACCAGGGTTGGAATTATCAACCCTTGCCCCATAACCAACCTAGCCAAACTGAATTGGCTATATTGAATCAGAACTAGCAACTGATGAACACAAATACTTCCACGTTGCAAGCTATGCAAGAATTGGCTAGTACATCAGGGTTCTGAAGAACTAGATAGGGCCTAAGCCTACTGATAAACCTATTAGTTCCCTCCCTTCCCAACCCATTCCAAACCCTAGAACATACCTAATCAAGGACACAATCCTCAAGGGTTCAACCAAGCCCATATGATTTAGAAAACTCCTGTGACTCCCCCTGGCTTTTATTCACCTCAAGTTCCACATCCTTCTACACCTATCCTTCCTACTCCTTCTCGAGGGAATCAATACCCATTTGCGATTGCTAATTCCAACACCATGAGAAGTGGCAAGACCACTCAAAACCCTATGCACCAAAATTAAACAACCCAGGATCAAGATAAACCAACTTTAATTAATACACCTGAGGTTGAGGATGAGATCTAGGCTCATGATTTTGAGGACCCAAAGATCCAAATCCCTTTCCCTGAGGCCTTGAATAGGCCTAGAAAAAAGAAGACTGAGCCTAAAAATGAGACCTGATTGGAGGTGTTCAAACAAGTACAAATTAATATCCCACTTTTGGAATCTATTGAACACATCCTGGCTTGTGCCAAATTTTTAAAGGAATTTACCACAACTAAGTGCAAGCCGAAATCAAGTAATCATGAGATGGTAATCTTTTCTAAACAAGCTAGCTCTATTCTCTTAAAGGATTTACCTATCAAGAAGAGAGACCCTACCCTTGATTTCTTGTAAAATTGATGATCTAGACTTTGATAAAGCTTTAATTTATTTGGGGGCTTCCATCAACCTGATGTCCATTAAGATCTATGAGATGATTGGATTCGAGGGCATGGAACCTACCGAAATACAAATGTAGTTGGTCGACCAATCTGTGAGATGTTCTCATGGGCTTTTGAGGGTTGTAATTGTTCGAGTTGATAGTTTCTACTATCCCGTGGATTTCATTATCTTGGATCTTGACATTCCTAAGGATTTGAGGCGGGCCCCGATTATCCTCGGAAGACCAATTTTGGCAACTGCAGAGGCCCTAATTGATTGTAAACATGGGAATATACAAATAGCCTTTGGGGATGAAAGGATGAAATTAAATCTTTTTAAGGCTATCAAGAAATCTAATGAAAGTTGTGGGCTTATTAAAGAACTTAAGAAGGTTGAGGGTTTGGTTCAAAATGTCTCCGAGAAAGACTCAGAACCTGAGGAGTATACAGATGAATTTGAATATGAGATATTTTTCTTTGAGGATCAAATTTCTGATACTCCTAAAATCGAAAGCTTTGTATTCGATTTTGAGATAGAATATGAAGAATCCAATAACTCTGAATATGAGACATTTCTTTTTGATGAGGAGATTTTTGAAAAATCTGACATGGAAAGATTTACATTCGATTTTGAGGAGAATTTCTTACCTGAAGTAGGTGAAGCTCAAGGATTTCAATTTGAACTTGATGAACCTTCAATGACTAGCTTTACCTTTACAACAAATTTGGATGATCCTGAATTTGAATCATTTTTTATGGAGTTTGATTGTATATCTGATGTAACCAAATCTAATTTTAGCATTGAAGATTTTAAAAACTTGGTCTGCAAGAAAGAAAGAAAGGAGGCGGTGAACTAGGAGAAAATTATTTGGGAAATGATACCAAGGAGCTTAGGGTGCCTTTTCTCTTAAATCTTCCTACCTTCTATATGGACCCTTATGACTTAAGCAACCTTAATTTCTATAAACCCAAAATAGCATAAAATCTACACTCTCACTTAAAATATCATTTTGATTGGGCTCAAAATTTCATGAGTCACTTATCTTTTGTACTTGGGTTACTTATCTTTAGTCACAATGCCCCTCATGTCCTTAACACTAAATGCCACTGGATATAGTTTCTTCTAATTTATCTATCTTGTACCTGACCTTTTGGCATAGGGCTACATCACCAACTAGTTTGCATTTGCAGACATCTGATTATGGGCTCCCTTGATTTATTTGTTATTCTACTCTTGACCCTATCCTCTTTATTAATTGATTCATCCTTTTAAGGGTTTTGGTCTAGCTGTAGACTTAAAAATTCAATGCTTATTGGGAGGCAACCCAATGTTTGTAGATAATCTTGTTATTTGCTTTGAAATTTTATTTAGGTTTGGAGATGATCAAGTCTTGATTTCCTTAGAATTCTCCGATTTTCAGGTAACATCTATTCCTTTTTTATGTTCATTACATGCATTGAGGACATTGCATGAAATAGGCATCGGGGGGTAGATAATATTTTTGAGAGTCATTCTTATTTATCTCCAAAATTATAAGTTTTTAGTGGTTTTTCTTGAATTACTTGTGTCATCAAAAAGTAGTAGGTAATTTTTCAATAAAAAAAACTATTTATACATAGCATTTATACATATTGCATTCATGCATTTATTCAAAAAGATTTTTATCAAGGAGGTTTTATTGAAGATTTTCTTCTTGAATTGTCTCTTAGTTTAGAATCTAGTACATTTATTTCACTCGCATGTAGACTTTGTAATGGATCCTTTATGAAAGCCGATAGACATTTTTAGTTTGTCGAGGAGAAGCATTGCTTCTTTTCTTGGACCCTTGGACAGTTAGTTTGGGAGTTAGGCAAACTATCTTTCGTTAGATCCACTAAACATTTGTGAAGTGAGAGTAGAGTGTCTATTGGTGCTCTAAGTCTAGTGTGAGGACTCTTACGTACTAGATAATTGGATGATGATACCTAAGAGTTAGACATAGTTTTCCCTCTTAGTTCTTGTGTGTGAACATTGTGTGTAAATTCTTGAGAGCCACTAAATAAGGCGGGTATGCAAAGATTGAGTTCTAATAGAATCATGACTATGGTGAATGATTATGATCGTCATTCATGGAATCCTCAGCTGAAGGAGGGTATTAGTGTCAAAGGTCAAAAGTACGCTTGTCCTATCCATCCCTTCCCGATTCCGAGAGTAGGCACTTCCACCAAATAAGCCACATAATATTCTCTTGAACATCCTCATTCCCTAATAATTCCTTGTCAATAAAAGTTTGTGTTGTGTGTGCTGTGTTGGTTGTTAAAAGAAAAAAAGAAGAAAAAGAAGAGAGAAAAAGAGAAAACTATATATAGAAAAAAATAAAAAGAGAAAAAAAATCTAAAAAAAAGAGTGTTCAAGTTCATATTTATGTTCATGTGTTAATTTCATTATGTGTAGATTTCATTGACCCAAAAATACCCATTTTGATCCACCAAATAAGACTCTTACCTACTTTTTCAGTACTTCTGATCGCCCGGATACTGGTTGAAGGATTTTAACTTAGTTGTAGGGTTGTCAGAACTATAATCGGGGTGTTAATGCCATGTGAGCCCACCAAATATTGAGTACTTCTACAAAGCTGGTGAGATTGTGAGCTCTTTAAAGAAAAGCTAAAAAAAAAAAAACAAAGAGAGAGAGTGAGCACAAATGAACTAAAAGAGAGCATAGTTTTGAGCTTCTCTTTGGGTTGATTTGTTTGATAGTCTAGAGATCTAGAGTCTGTAGTACTAGGCTACATGTAGTACCAGATAAGTGTGAGCCACCAAATAGGAAACCATTTGACTCAGATATCTTATACCTAAGCCAAAAAGCTAGGGTCAAATCACAGATTACTTGTTATGTTAACCTCGAGGGAAGAAGTTTGCCTGTCTTGATAGAAGTTTTACCGAGGGTTAAGTACGAACTTTAAATGTAGGTTGGCTTTTCACTTGGATCCATTGCTTAGGCTACTATCACATCATTTTCAC
The DNA here is from genome assembly GCA_037157565.1 of Thalassia testudinum. Lineage (NCBI taxonomy): Eukaryota > Viridiplantae > Streptophyta > Magnoliopsida > Alismatales > Hydrocharitaceae > Thalassia > Thalassia testudinum. The sequence continues at coordinate 5,265,554 of JAZHRO010000035.1, read as the reverse complement.
ATTTGTCTAGATCTCAAAATTTTTAGAAGAAGACAAGAAGAAATCTTTTGTCAAACCCTTGATAAAAAGGAATAAGCAGTCCTTTGGGACTAGCATGAAGCTGACATTTTGCATTTGTTTTTCATTCTTGCATTTGCTAAGGGACTAGCAAAAGATAGGCATGAGGGTATGATATTTCCATAATTATTTATGTAATAATGCCTAACTAATGTTGGTCTGAGGATAATTTGGGTTGGATTGCATTTAGTTAGGTCAGATTAGGCATTTTAGGTGATTTTGTAAATAATCCATAATTTTGGGTTTTTGTGCAATTTTTCCAGCAATTGTATCTGGTAGCATGATGTGTCTTTTTTTATATGTGTAGGTAGAAAATTTTAGGTTGATCGGAGCAAAGCTGAATGGACTTTCTAATTTAAGCTTACTTCGAAAGTGGCGAAGTCTAGTTGGTGCAACGAAAATCCTAACCTATTTAGAAGCCTGATTGTCATTAGCTTAACACCTAGCTCCATAGCCAAATAACCTCCTACATCCATGCATCCTATTCACCCACTAACCCATGCAACCAAATCCTGCATACTTGCCATGTAAACACTCCACCAACATCCCTATTCCATGCAACATAAATTCCACGTAACCTTTTCCACACCCCTCCCAACTACACCTACGTTAGCCATGCAAAACCCAAACCGCTCACCACGCAATCCCACTCCACCACACATTAATGCATGCATTATCCACTACATCTCACGTACACGACCCAACAAAACAAACTCCACCCAATGTAACACCTTTATCCCTTCCACAAAAATTACCCTCTACGTAATCTCTTTTTTTTATCAACCAAAAATCCCCTTTATCCCATGCAACAAACCCTCCACCAAACCAATACCACCTATGACTCCTATCTCTCCACCAAACTCATCCCTTCCACTCAATTATTTAATTACCAATCCCTATTATAAAATCTAGACCTTTGATTTACTTTCAACAAAAATCTAACCTATCCTATCACTTAGCCTTTAATCCTAACCCTTGATCTTTAACATCTTAATCCTAGTCATCCAACTTAGTGATCCTAGGTAACCTAATGGTGATAATGTCATCATTAGCCATAACTAGCTTTAATTAGTTAGAGTCAATTGATAAATGCTCCTACATAACTGCTAGAGAGTCATAATTCATTGCATATCCTTTCTGAGATAAATGCATTAAAATAGGGATAAATCTGTACTTTTAACAGAAGTTCATAAATGCAGAACAATCATGGGTTTCTTCAGGGGTTAAATGAAGGTCAAATGAGCATCAATGACTAATAAGAGGGTCTGTACAGACAGAAATAAGTTTTCACGCATTTCAAGAATTAATGGACATTAGAAACACTAATTTCAGACCTGCTTAATTAACTGAGGTTCTAGTCAGGATAAAATTCATCAAAACCTTCTAAAAATCATAGAAAAATATTCTATAAGGTTTGGTATCTTTAATTTGACTATTGAAACCCATTTTGACCTAGAATAGAGTCTTAGACAGGAAGTTGCTCTAATTTAGGTTTCTATGTAAATTATCCGGTCAAACTTGGTCAAAACCAAAATCCAACTTCACCATCAGATTGCTTGGGTTGAAATTAGTTTTGTACCAAAATTTGGGCCTAGTCAGAGATCATCTTGACCTAGTTTGCATTTTGGTCCAGTTTGATTCTTTCTCTTTCATTCAGCCCCTCAACTTTCAAAAAGATTACAATTACCCCCCTAACTTCATCATCTTCTCACTAACTGGTCCCCGCCTCCTTCATGTTTTCATAACTCCTTGACCCATCAGCAACCGACCTTCAATCAGGGATTGCTCCTAGATTTCGTGGCCAAACCCTTCCAAAATTGGAAGGGAGATTCATGAAGAGATGCCCTTCAATCTAAATCTGGTCTTACCTTCCGATTCTCGCTGTAGGGTTCATACGAACTCTTGGAAGTTTCCATGCCCTACTCCATGATTTCTGAGCTTTCAAACTTGGTTTCCAAGCTTGGAAGCTCGACTCTAGGCCTATAAAAGACCCTTGTGCACAACCTTACATCCTTAGCTTGGTTTGGGATGGAAATCCCCCTTCTTCCCTTCTCTTAGGCTGAACTCTCCACAAGCTCCGGCGACTCCCTCCATTTGACTTCTTCACCATCCGCCATGTACGATCAGTGGTGGTACCATCTTCCTCAAACTCCTCCGCGTGCTGAAATACCGAGCGTCTCCTATCTCCTCTCGTCATCGCCCCCTCTCCCACCGGAGGGCTCACCTTCTCCGACGCAGGCCATACCATAGTCTGCGCCCTCTCTCCCCTTTTGTCCATTAGATTAGGTTAGTTAGGTTTCTTCCTCCCTCTACTCTCTTTTCATCTCCTTTATCCCTCAATCCGACCACCTACGTGCCCTCACGCCTGTCATCTTCCCCACACACGGCCACCCACTAGCGAGGTCTCCCTGTCGCTCCACCACACCACATGCCTCGCCAACACCCTCACAAGCTTCACCTCACCTCCACGAACCAAGCCCCCATCATTATTCACCATTTCATCCACTCACGAATGCCACCGGACACGACACCTTCACAACTTCATCTCCGTCACCGTCCACTCTCCACACTCCACCATACGCCATGCAACCATTGCCCTCACACTCCACGTCCTCTAGTGACATTGTTGAACCATTTAACTATGGCTTTTGAGTTTATATGCCTCTTTCATGTACTCGTCGATCGTCTTCGCCACTGCCACTTCGTCCGGACACGTTTAAGCTCCTCTAGCATTGAGACAACCTGCTAATACTTCCAGGCTTTGTGGAATCAAGATCAGAACCTCTCCAAGTCCTCAATTAGGTGAGAGGACTATAGCTGCTGCTCCAATTGGAGTTTCCTTCACTACGGTTGCATGCGAGGAGGCCCGTGGGATTTAGTCCCACATCAGTGGAATACGACCACCCACACGCCCATATATTATTTTTGTGCTTTAGCCTTTTCGCCCAAGCACGTGGGGTCGGGTCCCTATACACAGCCTTACACCCTCGTCTGCGACCCTACACCCACAGACCTGGACCCGATTTTGCTTAACCCAGATCCTGATTACATGATTAACTAGCCGGTTCTTTGAGAGAGAAGGAGAGGAGGAATTAGTGAGAGAGCAGGAGAGGGGTTTTTCTCTCTGAAGCATAGTCCCTTGTACTGAATGCCTAACACTTTGAAAGGAGGGAAGGAAAGCTAAAGCAAAAGAAGACCTGAGAAGAGAAGGAGAAGGCTCATGCAGAAGAAACAAAGAAGAGAAAAGATTTAAGGAGGTTGATCACTTAAGTCTTCTGATCCATATGCTAGACGTTTGATCACTGTAGCATTCAAGCTACTGTTGGGTTATTTGGTTTAATTGAGATATTTGATATGCATGTCTCATTAGGGCTAATAATTGGTGATTCAAATCACCATTATTTTGTCTTGATCTCTTTTTATGATAGTGAACTCTTGAAATACTTTTGCTTATTATTGAATATCATTTGAGTAGGACGTTATTCATTGAATATCTTGTATTTTGCTCCATTTATTGTGCTCATTTACTTCAAATTAAAGATTAGCGCTTGGATTTCATATTTGCTCCCTGTGTTCGACCTCGGACTCCATTGTAGATTCTGAGTTATAAATTTTATCTATTTTCGAGCGATTTCGACCTGCTACGATGATTACATCCTTTAAAACCTCGATTTCACCTGTTAACACCTAAACCATTGAATACAAAGCCTCCCTATTTCCTATAAATACACCTAGCCACCCCCGTTGGAATGATATGTCCTACTTAGAATTTCCTACTTCCACGTAGTCTCAACTAACTAGTGCTAGTCCACGCCAACTTTGGTGGTTCTGGCAGGTGCGCCTTTGCATCTGCATCTACGTCGACGCTCCGAACTTTTCCTTCGAAGCCCATAATTTCTGCATTTCTCTAGTCTATTTCAAGTTATAATTTTCCAAGCATTCCTTTAGTTGTAATACTACTTTTATCTATGCTAAACTCTCATCTTATTCGATGGAGGGATGAGGGCGATTGGGAAGGAGAGTAATGGCGGTGGGGGGGTCGACGAGTGGTGATCGACCTGGAGGTCGAAGATGTGGCGTAGAAGAGAGAAGAGAGAGGAGGATCAGATTGGGATGAAGGAGGCAAGAAGGGGCTGTATGAAGATGGGGGAGTGGAAAGAAATCAATAGAGAGATTCTCTGCTACCGATGCCGATAGCGAGGTCACATGGCGGCGGTATGCTGTTACTCACTGGTATGCCTTGCTTTCGGTGGCCATGGGCACAAATGTGATTCATGCGCGACGAGCAGAGGGAGGACTGGGGAGGGGATCTTCATGCGCCCTAATGGACGATACATGGGTGGTCCGCCACCACCACCGCCCTCCACCTACTCAGGACATACCATTGTTGTGGAGGTTCCTATGTCTGACGATATTAGGGTTATGAACTTGGTTATGAGAGGAGTGCTGGCTGGAGAGGTGATGATGGGAAACCCCTCAATGGAGAGACTTCAACAGTTGGTAAGCTCTCTTTCTTTGTTAGTAGATGGCTATAAAATTGCCACGCTTTCTCCCAAGCATTTTTTGCTGTCTAGACTGGGGATGATCGATGTGGAGTGCCTCAGGTTTCAATTGAGTAGTTTTGAGTCTACGATGGTTTTATGGAGACTTGTCTTGCCTTTTGATGGTGCTTTGCCGGAACATCCACCGCAGAGGGTAGGTGTGCGAGCTGGTATGCTAGAAATTAGAGGATTACCACTGCATCTAAGATCAAGGAGTGTGGTTGAATCCATGGTGGCTGGTTTTGCAAAATTGGCAGAAGGCGCTGAGATAGGATTAAGGGAAGGGGACGGCCGAATGCTTTGCATCCAGGTTGAGGTATTTCGTTGTGGTTCAATTCTGGAGAAAATCATTTTTACGTTTGCGATTTGGATGCGAAGAGAGAACTTTCCAAGAACAGGAAGGTTCGAAAACCTATGTAGAGGCTGTTAAGAATGACCCCATTATGAAACAGATGGGTTGTGATACCCCAGATGAGGCTCCAGAACCAAAAAAGAGAAAAGATTCCCATCACATGGGAATTGAAGAAGATGTGATGGTGGATTCAAAGAATGAGATGCAGATGGTGGAAGTGGATAGTTCAGTGGGGGTGCTTCAAGAGATCGATGGTAATTCGTTGAAGAACCAATCTTCCTTTCATGCTATTGAAGGACTGAAGTTTGGGCTGGGTTCTACCTTAAAGTCTGGAGGTGGGAGATCTCCATATAAATTGAGACCAAGAAGAAATGCAAATGCAGTAAGATTGGATGAAAACTCTATAGCTGCTACTCTTAAAGTTGGAAAAACCAAACAGTCTAACAGTAGGGGTTCTCAGACTGTGTGATGCGTGTCCCCTCTTGAAACGTGCGTGGGCTGCGCGACCGAGTGAGAAGGGCCTCGCTTATGAGGTATTTGAGGGAATGGGAGATCGATTGTGCTATCATCCAAGAAACACAGATTGAGGATGAGAATGAATATTCATGGTGTGATATGAAAAGAGAAGGCTTTTCAAACTACTTGTCTTTAAATGCTCATGGGAGATCAGGAGGTATAGCCATCTGGTAGAAAGAGGCATGTCTGAGTGTGACTGAGGTAACTAAATATAGGCATATGTTTTCTTGTAGATGTATGTTGAAACATGGGGAGAAGGAACTGTTAATCATAGGAGTGTACGGACCCTGTGCTGCAAATCTCAGACCTGAACTATGGGAGGACTTGTCTTCTACTGAAACACTAGTGCAGGGGCTGCCATGGATAGTGAGTGGTGACTTCAATTGTACAATGACTGAGACGGACAGACCATCGGGGTCAATTGACTTTGCATCCACTGGCTTTATGCTGACACTACAAAATCTGGGTATTAATGACTTCCCAACTTCTAGGGTGGATTTTACTTGGAGGAACAAAAGTGGCTTGATGTCAAAGCTTGACAGATTCTTCAAAAATGCGGAATTGATGGAAAATTTCCAACTGTCTTCGGTTGCTGGGATGCAACAAACTTTCTCAGACCATACTCCTTTGGTCTAGGATAGTGGCGAAAATGTGCAACTTGGTTCCTACTTCAAGTTCAGACGGTCGTGGCTTAGAGAAGTAGGTTTTCACGAAATGTTGGAGGCCTGGTGGAGAGCTCAGCAAGCGCAGGGTACGGCTACCGTTAGGCTAGAATCAAAGCTTGTGGCCAAGTGGCAAATGTTAAAGGAATATGGGTTATCTGTTACAATTCTGAGAGAGCAAAAGTGTCAGGAAGCTCTCTTGGAGGTGCAGCAGCTGGATGAAAAGGAAGCTACTGCAACTCTGTCTGAACATGAACTGGGTGTTACGAGAAGGTGGCAGGAGGTTATAGCAGAGGAAGATTTGAAATGAGAGATGGATTGGTGAGAATGCTCCAGACAGTTGTGGCTTAAAGAGGGGGATGCCAATACAAAATGTTTTCATTTAGCAGCTAGTTCTCATAGAAGATAGAACTTCATCTCCTCGATTGAGGTGGATGGTCAGAGAACATCCTGTATGCATGATATATGGCCTACAGCTACTAGATATTTCAGGGAAACCTCACGGGTAGCAGCTAGGGGAGATTGGAGAATGGCTGGATCAATCTTTCCTCAAATCTCTGAGGATCAGGCAGGCAAACTGGTTGTTCCAATATCTGAAAATGAAGTTTTGGGTTCTATAAATGACTTGAACAATGAAGGTGCACTAGGTCCAGGTGGCGTCCAAGTCTTCTTCTACAAAATATTTTGGAATGTATTGAAGTAGGAGGTGATGGAGGTGTTGTCTGAATTTGAAAGGGGGAACTATGGCTTCGATAAGATTAACCGATCCTATCTTTTTTTGCTTCCAAAGAAACAAGGAGCGGACAAATTCCCCGACTTTAGACCTATTGCACTATCAAACTCTATCTATTTGATACTGAGCAAAGTCCTGGCCAATAGACTTCGTAGTGTCTTACAGGATCATATCCTTCCAGTCCAGTCAGCTTTTCCTCCTAACAAATCTCTGCACGAGTCATTCATAATGGCTCAGGAAATGGTGGTGGGATGGCACCGGAGGAAGTGCAAAGCTTTTTTATGGAAAGTAGATTTCCATAAAGTGTATGATTCTGTTTCTTGGCCGTACTTATGGGAGATTTTCAAAAGGAGGGGGTTCCCTGCTATATGGTTGCATTGGATGAAAATGTGCATCACCACTGTGTCCTCTCCTCTTATTAATGGTAAACCATGTGGGGCATGGATTCAACCTTAATGTGGGGTTCAACAAGGGTGTCCTCTCGCCCCCCTTGTCTTTAATCTTGCGGTTGACATGCTTGCAAGATATTCATGTCGACTAGCTGAAGTGGGTTTCATTAAAGACTATTCCATATCAAATAGGAGTGCTTTGGCTCTGGTCTTGCAATATGCCGACGACATGGTATTTTTTGTAGAAGGGAAAGAGCAAGAAGCACAAGCTTTGTTTCATATGGTGAAGATATTTGGGGAAATATCAGGTCTGAAATTGAATGGGGACTGATTGCGCAGCAATCATAGGTCTTAATTGACCTAAATTAGGCTAGGACTTAGCATAAGTTAGGGTAACTCATGCATGCACAAGCATTATTTGCATCTTTACTGCTTTCTTTTAGCTATGCATAAAATAATGCTATAATGTGTTGATTAGGTGCATTATGTCAACTACAGGTAATAAACTGACCAGAAGGTAGATCTGAAGCTGGATCTAAAGCTGGACCTGAGGAATAAAGAATAGCTGGAGCTATAGTAGAGCTGGAGTAGAATACCTAGAATAAGATGTAGTAGACAATAATGTAAGGGGTTGAGGTATGCTATTCTATTTAAGTAGGAATAAAGTAGTAAATTATGAAGAACTTAGGACCATCCTAGCCCTAAGATAGCCTAGAAGCTTCCCCAAGCCTTAGCCACCCTTAGATTAGGTCACCAAACCCTAGGAAACCTTAAAACCATAATTCTGGCCTCTATCTGGATGTTCAGATAAGTTATAGGTTGTTCAAAACCCTTAGCCAACTCTCGCACACCTTAAACCCACTTCTACAGTGTTATTGGACGTCCAGACACTTGTTCAGACAGCCAATTTCTGCAAAATACCGAAGACAGAACCTAGAAACCCTCCTGACTCTGATTGGACATCTAGATAACAAGTCTGGACTTCTGATTTTTCACTATAAGACATCTGACAACTTTATTAGATGTCTGATACTGTCCTCCAGTTCCTGTTTTGGAATTCAAGCCTTAATCTTGGATCTCTAGCCCCCTAAACCCAATTTTAACCCCATAGGAACCTAAATTAAGGTTCCCTAACCCTAGTACATCACCTATATACCTCCCTAAGAACCTAATTAGGTCCTCACTAAACCTAATTGACTTGGATCATAGTCAATTCCATCAGCCTATTCAATTGGACTCATTGAGTCCAATTGAGCCCTAATCTCAGCACACACTGTCCAATTGGACTCATTGAGAGTCCAATTGACCTAGACCTAACTTAATTGAGTTATTTTACTCTCAATTAAGCTTTCACACACCCAATTAAACTTGTATTAAGTTTAATTGCAGTTTACCTTAGTGAATTAGGGTTTACAATCCTAATTTGAGACCTACCTTGACCTAAACTCACTAAAACTTCACCTAATTAACCTAGCCACTTAAGTTTCGACCCACACACACCCACACACACCATCCACATGAAAATACCTAGCCTAGAGTTCTCTAGAACTCTCTACCATGTGTTGTTGCCTTGGTTGCTAAAATTAGCAACCAAGAGCCATTCAATTTTTAGATCCACATTTGGTGGATCTAAAAACTACGGTGGATCTTAAAAACTACCATCCATCCTCTCTCTCACTCTCCCACAAGCTCCCACCATAGGCCTCTCTAGAGAATTCCATAATTCTCTAGAGAGCTTCCCTTAGGTTTATAAAAAGACCTAAGGGGTGGCCATTTGCACCCATCCACTCTTGGTTCCATTTAGCTTAGTTTCATTCCACATCCACTCGACCTCCACATCGATGAGTAGCTTCACCATGGCCACCACCACCTCCATGCCAAGATGCTGAATCACCTCTCCAACCTCTCTCTAAGGGTCGACCTAAGCACCATTGGCCGTCCCTCCTCCTCTCAACCAACTCAAAGGCCATCGAAGCCACCTCCGAATGCCCTTATTTCTGCTAGATTAGATTATAGTTCTTCTTAGATTTACATGCTTTATTTACTGCTTAATAGTGTAGCTCTTTATTCTCCCCCAATGATGCATGCATAATCCCCCCTTAGATTCATGTATGCGATCATTTTTTGCTAGTTAGATTTGTATTTCCAAGCATTCCTCTATAAGCTTTCCACGAGCTTAATGCTGTAGCCACCATCATGAATTGAATGAATGAAAATCTTTTTCTATATATATATCTATGTGTTGAGAATCACCATGAGTTTATGCAATATATTTTGTGTGATTGAAGTTGCCTACTTTTAATTACTATCTTTTGGCAACTAGCATGTCGTACATTAATAGGTAAATCACCATAAACTGGCATGAGATTTTAAGCAAGTAGAGCAAAAGAGATTGATTTCAAATTTGCATTTCCATAAATGCCTCCCAGAGACAAACGATCGGGACTCCAAGTCTCATTATCTTTATAAATATTTTTGTTGATCGTATTGCGCACTATACTACGATGCTTTTCCTTATCAAACACACAGTCTATGATTCCCAACAGGGAAAAATTGTCTTTGGTTTGTTTTGGGTTAATAGGCACTGAACAAAAGACCATTTCATCACAGCTGGGTACGCCCTTGGTCACTCTTCCTATCAGGTATTTGGTTCTTCCTTTGAAGTGCTCTAAACTGAAAAAAAAGTGATCGGAGCATCCTGTTTGATAAAGTTACAATCAAACTGGAAGGGTGGAGTAGCTGCTAACTATCGAAGGGGGGTAGACTCACCCTCCTGAATTCAGTGATAACTTCCATCTCAGTGTTCTTTTTCTCTCTTTCTAAAGCACCTAAATCTATTTGGAAGTGCATCGATATTTTGAGAAAAGGCTTCTTTTAGAGGGGTTCGAAGCATGAGGGGCAGTTTTTCCAGCCACTGAAATGGGATCTGCTGACCAGGCCAAAAAATTAATGGGGTTTGGGGATTAAATCGCTAAAAGAAATCAATGAGGCTCTTCTCCTTAAGCGGGCTATCAAGCTTTTTAATGGTGACAGTAAAAATTGGATGGTCTTGATTGGTGATAGCTATGGCAAGCCGCATAATCCACTGAATAGACTCCACCCGATTAGACCATCTCCCTTTTGGTCGTCGGTGGTGCAGGCCATGGGGAATAATTGGCAGTTGTTTCAACCAATCTTAGGTGATGGCAGGTCTTTCAATTTCTGGCAGGAGGAGTGGTCAACTTTGGGGGTGCTCAAAAATGCATATCCAAGGGCAGACGTTGCTGTTGAAGATAAGTGGGTTCCAGTCAATTGCTGTTGGTCTGAATCTGATAAATCCTGGAGGATTGAAGGGACTAAATTGAATAGAGGTGGCACCAGAACATGGGAGGAAAAGGCAAGGCTGCAGCTAGACCTGAAGGCATTCAGTCCGGTGGTTGGAATTGAGGATTACTATAGATGGAAGGGGGTCTTCACCCTAGCCAATGCATATGACAAAATCAAATTTTTGGTAATCTCATAGGAGGCAGATCTGATATCAAGAAAAATATGGCTCTTGAAAGTTCCAACAAAGGTACAAATCTTTTTATGGCTGTGTAGGAGAGATGGCTTAGTCACTGGAGACCTCAGACACAGAAGGATGGGGGTGGCGCTACAGTCGTGCTTGCTTTGTGGTCTTCTTACTGACAGCTCTAAGCACATATTCTCATCATGTGTGGTCACGGATACAGTTTTGAGGAGAGTCTGTGGGGAGCCACTACCCATGTGGGACTTATTATGGAAAAGAATTCTGATGAAGGATAAAGTGCACATAAACATGGCGACAACGATGTGGTGCATTTGGAGAGCGAGAACGAGTTTTTATTTCAGGAGAGGCCAGTACGTGTGGAACAAATTGTAAATGTGTGCTGGTCCCTCATACGTTTATGGGGATCTATTTTGTAACCTTTTCTTTTATATATTAATAAATTGCTCTCCTGGATCGCTATCGTAGTACGATAGCTTTCCTTGCTTTTTCAAAAAAAAAAAACTCTCATCTTATTCAATAAAGTTCTAGTTATTTTTCAACTTGCCTTCAAGTTGTATGCTTTCTAGTAGTGATATATTATTATTCTAGTAGTTGCATGCTATTAGATTTAGTATTAGTTTTAATAATCATCCTACTTGATACTTAATTCTAGTTCTCATTAGAAAAGCGATTGTAATCTATTTGCCTCCCTGCGAATGGCTCGGACTCCCATATTTTTATTCGAAAATCGTTACAAGTTCAATTTCACTTACAAATTCAAGATTTTCTACGCGCATTAACTACAACAAACATGCTTTTTTTGCATACCTATTTGTTGAAGCGGAAATTCATCGTAAATGGATTTAAGTTTTGAAAACTCGTCGTTATAGTGTGATTTGTGAGAAAAATCGTCAACAGATAAATTTTACCAAAACTCGAAATGAATTCTAGGTCAAACATAGGGAAGCAGACATTTGATTAAAATCCGCGTTTGTTTTATTTGTCATAAAGCAGAATAGCTGGTCGAAATTATTCAAAACTATCTCTCTACTTAAATAATAATGAATAGAAGAGAGAGAGAATATTACAAATAAAGACAAAATAGTGATAAAATGAACAAGAATTTCATAACCACAATATCAAGTCTTGTACAACTAACCACTATAGTAGAAAGCGGGAAATTTACAATAGAAAGAGGGAAATCTACTCTATAAAGCGGCAAAGTGGTGGAGAGAAGTTATCCTCCTCGACGGATGCTTGGAGGATGAGCTATGTTAATGGAGCATCCAGACGAAGGTGGTGAGACGTGGGACAAAGGAGAATGACGACGGACGATGGAGGATGGGGCAAGGTGATGCCGCAGCGGGATATGCTTCCCGAACGGCGGTAAGAGGGCAATTGCGGGATGCTCCACGAAGGAGGTGAGAAGGTAGAAAAATTGTATTTTTAACTCTAATGGAGCATCCCGAGTTTGGGACAAGCTCTTAGAGCTTTGGAGGGGGTGAGAGAAGAGAGGAAGGGATGAGAAATTTTGAGTGGTAGGGGTCTCTTTTAATAGTTGTAGGGATTGAGGGCAATTTAGACATTTTACACTTAAAAAAATTAATTCAGGGTCTTTAGTGACGGATTTAAGCGTCACTAAAGACCCCAAACGTGGGCTTAGTGCACGCCTGCCGTGCCTCTTCCACTCTCTCATGCCCAACACTTCACACACGTTAGTCGATATCAGCTGTCCGATCGCGAGATCGGACAACTTAGAACCCATCGTGCCTTATTGCGCACCTGCATCAGATCGCACATGCATGGTGCGTTCGATGGCACGTTCATGATCCATGCACCCAGATAGTGCCACGTCGTTGCTTCATCCATTGTCTGCACCGCATCCAACGGGCGAATTTTGCCTGCGCCCCCTTCTCACTCTGATTTTAAGCTCGTGGGGGTTCGATCCCTCGCTGCTTCTTCATGTTTGAGCGTCAACTCCACTATGCTATGCACATGGATTGGCGCGAGGACATCTTCCGCACCTGGATTGGCCTTGATCCAACGACATAGATTTGCTGCACACCTAAAGAGAGAGGATCGATCAGAGAGGTGCAAGTGAGTTTGGATGGTTGGGATGGTGCCACGTGGCAACATCCTGGCCGTCCAACTTCATATGCTCGTAGGTGGTGCCACAGATGTCAGATTGGATCGATTTTTACACTGTTGGGTTGCGATCGTCGATCCGAATCCATCCGTGTGGTTGGATTTATCATCTAAGGTATGAATTTACACCACCTGGCCCCTTGACCTCTGATCTTTCTCAGACTGCATCTGATGCTACGAAAGTCCGATCGGGGCGATCTTGGAGTCGTTGAACTCCGATCGTCGCCTTGATCAAATCCATACAGTTGGATCTTCAATCCGAGGCCCCGATTAAATATCGCCCTATCACTTGACCATAAAAAGGAGAAATTAACCTAAATTTTATACAATCTATCCTAAATGCAAGATGATGCATGTTATGCAATATTTATAATGTATGATGCAATTATATGTCTAAGAACATGCAAAAATAGATGGCTTATGTGATATAAACGTGTTTACATCACTATTCTACTTGAAGAATAGAGGACATAAAGTCCAAGCATCCACATATTTTTTTCATTGACTCATTTTTTAGGCAATCTTAATGGAAATTAGGTAGCTAATAAATGTTCTAGGGTGATATGGTTGGCATGTTGCTGTAAGTAACCGCTCATAGCCAGGTGCCCAGAACCCATCTATGCAACCTAATCTCTTTGGCTATTTCTCTAGGTATATCTTAGATCAGGGAACCCACTTATTGAGGAAAAGAAAAAAATTTAAAAAAAACCCAAAAAGAAAAGAAAAAAATGAAAAATATAAAGGAGAAAAAAATAATAAGCCTTGGTTCACCGTAAGGCTATGACTGGCAAGTTGCCATGGGTAACCCCCTATTGATAGTTGTCCAGAGCCCAGCCCTAAAAAATGCATGAATAATCTTGAAACTTAAGGTGAAGAGCAGGGAAATAGAATAAACCTGGGGAGAAATACATGATAAATGCCAGTTTATCATCATTCTTTTTCCCTAAAATAGATCTACCTCTTAGGTTTTTAACTCCACAAGCTGGTTTTCGGGTAGCATTTAGGCATTCACCTAGGTTAGGCATGCATTGCATTTTATTGTATTTTTAATGAATTTATTTGAGTGCCAGGGATAGATATAAAGTCAAATCCCACATACCTTGGCACTCAGGAAGGTAGAAGATGAAGAAGAAGCTCCTATGAGTTGGATCCCAACTAGATCCAGCTCATTCCAATTGGATCCAAGCTCATTCTAGATGGATCAACTCATCCCTAGCTCCATTCAACTCATTTCAGCTGAATAGTAGCTCTAGCTAGTTCACCTCAGCTCCATTTAGCTCAACTCAGCTGGATGGCAGCTCAAACTAGCTCAAGTCAGTTGATCCTAGCTCCATTCCAGCTTCTCCAGCTAAGAACAGTTCACTAGAAGCTCAACCTGACCAGGACTAGCTACAACCATCAACTAGCTAGACCTAGTCAGTTGAAGATGACCTCAACTAGCTTAGGCCTGCTCAAGTCCAGCTCCCGGAGACCTAACTCAACTCAACTTGGTTGAGTTGAGCTACTTGACCTAAGTTAGCTACTCCAGCTAGCTAGGTATTCTCCGGGAAGACCAGACCCAGCTCACCTCAGCTCATATCAGCAAAAGCCAGCTCAACTTAGTTTGGTTTAGTAGCTAGCAAAGAACTAGCAAGCTAAGCCAGCTAAGATAGCTCCTTGTAGTTCTCTTCAGTAGCCACCAGCTCTAGTACAACTCCTTCCAGCTACTTCCAACTTATCACCTCCAAAACCCTATCTCCCTCTACCTCTCTACCCTACTCCCTACTAGTTAAGCTAGGTAAGCTAGGTTAGCTTAGCTAGTCACCTCCTTGGCCACCAAAACCTAACCCTAAAACCCACCTAACTAGCTCTGCCAACTAACCTTACCTAAGTCCACCTAAGCTACCACCACTCCACCTTAATCTTAGCGACAACCCTACATATCCCTTCACCCATCTCTACCACCAAAAACACCACCAAATTCCCTCCAAAACCACCAAGAAATGGCGCCAACTTTTTCCCTCCAAAACCCTTGAAATCCAACCCTACACCTACCCCTTCAACCCATCTCCACCCTTCATTTTTTCCCTCCAAAATCAACACCTTCTAGAAGGTATTTTTGGAGGGAAAACCAAAGCACCTTTTCATTTCCCTCCTATTTTTCCCACCAAAAATATCCAAGCACCCCTTCATATCCCTCCAAAAAAAATACAATAGCCACCCCTCTTCCCATCTTATAAATACCCTACGCTACCAACACATAATTCCCATCTCTTCTTAGTTTTAAGTTCTACCATAGCCTTTCCATTCATGCCAAGGAGGAGGAAGGAGAGAAGAAGATCAAGGGGGCAACCTACCCACCCCCTTGGTGTCTTCTTCTTCTACTTTCTTCTCCCTGAACCACGACAAGGAGGAGGAGCTCTCTACATTAAGGGGACAGCCAGGCAAAGGAGGAGCCAACAAGGTGGTTGGAGCCCACCTTGGAGGAGAGCTTGAAGGAAGGCTAATTGAAGAAGGAAGTGAAGGAGAACTCTTTTCAAGTGTGGGGTAACCACATTTGGAGCATAGGCCATCTGGATCTTCTACCAGAGAATCCCCCTCTTCTTCTTTATCTTTATATTTTTCTTATATTAGCTAGTGTTTCCTTATCTTTCATGTAACAAGCATTCAACTACATTGCATCTGCTTTGCTAGTAATACAAGTCATATTTGCCTTCCATGCTCATGTTTAAATCTTTATGTGTTTTTCATGTTGTTCTTGTAGTTGTAGTGCACTACAACTCTCTTCTAATTACCCTAGGCGCACTTGCCTAGGGTGAGCTTAGAAGAAAGGACATTCTTGTCACTCTAGAATAGTTGATAGGCATAGCTTTAGCATACTTTCATCTTTGCATCTGTTGCCCGACTATTTCTAAAACCCTAAAAAATAATATAAATCAAAATCACAAAAACATAAGTGCGGATTTGAGAGGTGAGAGAGAGAATCAACTCTTGTGATTAACGAATTGGCCTTCTTGGGGACCCTAGATACTCCACTATCTATGTTTTATAAATTTAAAAGTTGATTGTGGATTTACGCATGCAACGACACTATTTTTAATACTTAACAAACTACGTGTTTCCCGCATCCTAATCTCTTTGGCTATTTCTCTAGGTATATCTTAGATTAGGGAACCCACTTATTGAGAAAAAGGAAAAAAATTAAAAAAATCCAAAAAGAAAAGAAAAAAAATGAAAAATAGAAAAGGAGAAAAAAATAATAAGCCACAATTCACCACATGGGTATGGCTAGCAAGTTGCCATGGGTAACCCCCCATTGACAGTTGTCTAAAGCCCAGCCCTAAAAAATGTAGGAATAATCCTAAAACTTAACGAGAACGTGGGAAAGTGGAATAAACCTGGGGATATATACACCGGTGATAAGTCTACGCTATTTTATGTAAAAATGCCTATTAGGTGGGTTCTTAAGTTATTTAGATGCATTTGGCATTGTAAATAATGCATAACATCCATTATGTTGCATTTAGATTAATTTGTATAGCATATTAATTTTCTTCTTCTAATGCTAGGGAACAAGGTGACATTTCTAGGCTCTAGATTGAAGATTTGACCGTACAGATGTGATTAGGGTGATGAACGAAGTCCAACGCTTCTGAAATCCCCTTGATCAGACATTTGTAGCATCTTTTATAATCTGAAGAAGATCAATGGCCAGGAGACAACGAAATCGCCCAGATAACGATTCAATGAAATGTGCAAGAGAAGATTCTTGGAACTCAAAGACTATCTAAAATTGCACTAGATGGGGGTGAATAATGAATTTGAAAAATAATTGCAAAATAAAATTCAATCACAGAAATGGAGGCACAAGATTTTTTGGGTGAAAACCCAAATCAGGTGAAAACCACCACCTAAGGTAATCCCTTGTCTTAGGATTTTCGATCACAAAGTGATCAATCCACTAACCACACTACTTCAACAAGGGTAGTGTACCTCAATTACAAATCCCACCTCTGATCCTTAAACGGAGGTTTCTCCTTTCACAATGAAGAGATGGGGATCTGACAAGTTGGATACCCAACTACAATAAGTAAAATGAAAAATAAAATGCATCCTATAGAGTACCCCAAAAATATGTCTAATTATATTATCTACTAAGGGTGAAAGAAACTTTCTGAAGATGAGATTATGAAGCATAATAGGAGTGATGGTTTGCCCTAAACAGAGTAGTTGCACAGCACAAGGGCATTAATGGAAGCAATGGAGCAAGTGAGCAAGTGATTATCTATGTGAAATATATCTCAAGAGGTATGCCTTGCCTAAGAGGGCTTATGTTATATTTATAGGCAAGCTTAGAACCTTCGAGAAGGCTTGGGAGAGGGTACCTAGCCGTTGGAGGCAAGTTCCAAGAGATTGAGATGAAATCAAACTCAAATCAAGGTAATTATGATTCTAAGAGCATTATCAGATGTTTGGTATTTAGGTCAAATGTCATGTAAGACATCTGATTATAATTATGGATGTCCGATTTAAAGAGCTAGAGTTACTATTTTCATTGGATCGAAATAGGGTTCTAGGTGGATGTCTGATATGCTATTATAAGATGTCTAGCACTAGAATTGGATGTTTAATTATAGGTGGGTTTGTTCCAGTTTTGATAAGATCCAAATAGGGTTCTAGATCTTAAAGATTAAACGTTAGTGTGGACGTCTATCCAGTGGCGTAGACGTCTGGAAAGAGATTAATATCTTGTTTTGGGAATCAAAAAAGTGAGATTTGCTTTCTAAACAATCTTTGCAAAGGATGCGACTAACGGTCCATTATTGGACATCTGCAGGCATGTCTAGATTTCTAAAGGTGTATTTAACTGTTAGGTTTAAAAAATGGTAAAGGCAATTTTAAGGGCAGTCTAATGGTTGGCTTAAAGGATGTTTGAGGTATGTATTAGATGTTTGGACGTCTGTCTATAGATTCTGTCATCTGTGATCTAAGTGTTCAGATTGTTTAGGTAAGGGTATAGGAAATTTGTCATCTATTATCATGATCAGACAACTTAAAGTTGAATATCAGATGTTTGACAGGTGTGTTGGACATCTGATATGTGTTTTGTGTTAAGTTTTTGTTTCTAATTTTTCCTAAGTGTAAAGAGCCTAAGTTAGCTATGTGCATATTATCTTTGGGAGCTCTTTACAACAACTCTAGACTCAATTAAAAAGAATATTACAACCTTTTGAAAGTGTACAATAAAACAACCTAAGACCTATGACAAAATACGTCTTCACACTCTTGATCATCTGTCTTGGAAAAGTCATAAGACCTGCAGTTATGTTATGACAAAGAAAAAATATGCTACTTTCATGTTCTATTTCTTTTACTTTATTTTGTAAAATCATCAAAATATTATTTATGAGGGGTTGAACTAACAATCTCCCTCTTTTTGATTATTTTCAAAATTTGTGATCTTATTTGCTCTCCTTGAATGTTATACTTAGTGATTATACTAAACTTGATTATTTTTAGTTAATTTAATTTTCATAATCCTAGGTTTTTCTCCCCCTTTTTGAATGTCATCAAGAGGGGTTCCTAAAGGGGTTGAACTAAATTAGAACATTCATACATTAAGCAAATATGTTTTTTCTAGTCATACATTAAGCTAGAACATTCATGTTTTTATAAATGAGTATAGTATGTTTTTATAAATGAATATAGAAAACTGCATGCTAGATATAAAAGCAAAGTGTTTTGACAAAGTCGAAATAAAGCATGAAAGTAAACTAGGGAAAATGTATGTGCCCTAAGCAAGAACTAGATATTGTTCCCAAAACAACATAAGTATGGGGTCAAAGCCCCTTAATACATGTCGACATAGAAGAGAGAGAGAAACAAAGGAAACTATAACAACAACTGCAACCACGACTAGTCCTCTTGATCGTGATGGCAGTGACGTTAAGTGGGTCCTTGTCCCATCTGCAGATTGCGAACGTCGGAGCAAAGTTCGTTGTTATCTTGCACATGCCACCCATGTATGTGTACATCTCATCGGTGCGCCGCATTGAAAGAGAAATGCCACGGAGATGGAATTCGTGGCGGGATCCCATGTCTTGTCAAAGCTCTATCTAGTAGCTTCTATCGAAGAAGAGGGTGCTCAGCATGGAAATCCGGAAAAGGTGGGAGTGATTCTTCATCGCTTGGCTCTTCTTCTGGCTCGAGATGTTCCCTAAGTATGTGCATCTTGGCGGTAGTGGCCTGGTTGTCGGGCTTGACCTTTTTATTGACTGTCTGATCATCAATGGGAATCCTATGGTTTGCAAAGAACTTGGATAAGATGGAGCCAAAAGGTAGAGAAGCCCCATGGTCCTCATTCATGACATGAATGATGTGGTGACAAAAGTTGAAGGGGATGTGATGCATGGCAGCAAAAGGAAGCACCTTATGTTGGCACGAGATGTAATTAAAACCACTTTATTTGTTGACAAGGTCCCAACCAAAATCATGAGAAAGTAATTGGGGAAAGGGTTTAAGATTCTTGTAAGGTACCGTACCAAGGTTATCTTCATACTTATCGGGTAGAATCAATTCTTGGTTAATGACTTTTGAGTCATACTACCTTAGAATGTCATTAAAATCATTCCCCTCATTAGAGATGTCAAGAACTGTAGAAATGGAATAAGAGGTAATATGAATGTCACGACCAAATAGGTGGGTGTTTTGTCAGAAAATCGTCATAAAGGAAGTTGAGTTTTGAAAACTCGTCGTTGTAGTGCGATTTGCGAGAAAAACCGTCAATAAATAAATTTAATCAAAACCTGAAAAGAATTTTGGGTCAAACACAGGGTGGCGGATGTTTGATTAAAAACTGCGTTTGTTTTATTTGTCACGAAGTAGATTAGCCGATCGAATTGAATCTAAACTAGCTTTCTCCATAAAGAATAAATAATATAAGAAAGAGAGAATATTACAAATAAAGAGAAAATAGAGATAGATTAAACATTGATTTCATTACCATAGAGCAATGTTCATAACAACTACTTGCTACAACTACTCGCTACATTAGAAAGTAGGAAATCTATACAAGAAAGCGGTAAAAGAAGGTGGAGAGAAGTTATCCTCCTTGACAGCTGCTTGGAGGATGAGCTGCAACGGTGGAGCACTGAGATGAAGGTGGTGAGATGCTGGGCGAAGGAGAACGATGAGGGATGATGGAGAATGGGGCAGGGTGATGTCGTAGTAGGATCCGCTTCCCGAATGATAGTGAGAGGACAATCGCGAAATGCTCCATGAAGGGGATGAGAAGGTGGAAAAATTATGTTTTTAACTCTAATGGAGCATCCCGGGTTTAGGAGAAGCTCTTAGAGATTTGGAGGGGGTGAGAGAAGATAGGAAGGGATGAAGAAAGTGCGGGGGTCGTAGGGCTATATATAGGTGTAGATTTGAGGAGGCAAATGGGTCATTACACTTTAAAAATTAAATTTAGGGTCTTTAGTGATGGATTTATCCGTTACTAAAGGCATGAACATGGGCAACATGCCTGCCCTGGCCACGCCTCTTCTTCTTCCTTTGATTTCAACACATGTAATGCTCCACGATTGTGTGATCTCAGCCATCCATCTCGCATCTGACGACTCAGATCGCATCGCGTCCATGCCTTCATCTTCTCTTCCTCAATGCTTAAAGCCCACAGTCTCGCTATCTCAACCGTCCGATAGTGAGATTAGACGACTTAAGATGCTCATTGCGCTCCTACTTCAGTCGATGAGTGCATGACGCGGACGAATCAGGGTCGTCCACACAAGATCGAGCGATTCTAATTCAAATTGGATCTGCACTCAGGAGGTGCGCTGCGGGGATTCGATCTCGCGACCTCATGCGCTGAAGGATGTTATCCACTGTGCTACGTGCGTCAATAGAGAAGAAGAGAATTCCTATACCATTTAATGCTGACGGTTGGATCTTGATTCGATGCTTGAGATTAGATGTGGAATTCTTCTCACTTGAGATGTGGCTTAAGGGAGGCAACCTGATCAAATCTTAGCCATTGGATGAGAAGATAAGGCAGCAAGCAATTTGGAGGGTTTGGATGGTTCCACATGGCATCATTTGGACCGTTCATCTTCAATGAGTTGTAGATGGTGCCTCGGATGTCGGATTGAATCGATTTTCGTGCCGTTGGGTTGCGATTGTCGATCTGAACCCGTTCGTGTAGTCGGATTTGTCAAATGAAGTGCGGATTGACACCATCTTGGCCCTTGATCTCTAACCTTCCTCGAAATATATCTGATGCTATGGAAGTTCGATCAGGACGATCTTGGAGTCGTTGAACTTCGATCGTCACTCTGATCAGATCTGTTTGGTTGGATCTTCAATCCGAGACCCTGATTAAATGTTGCCATGTTACCTGACCATAAAAAGAGAAAATTAACTTAAACTTTATACAACCTAAACTAAATGCAAGATGATGCATGTTATGCAATATTTATAATATATGATGCAACTCTGTCTAAGAACACGCAAAAATAGACAGTTTATGTGATATAAACGTGTTTACATCACACCCCCATGCCTATCTTTTGCTAATCCTTAGCAAAACTACATGCTATTTATAAAAGAATTAGGTCAAAACTTTCGGGCAATAGTTATTTTTCGACGCTTATGAATTTCAACTTCGACGTGAACTATAGAGACACAACAGCGCCCGGGTGTCTACCAAAATGCTGAACGCCTCAAGCCCTCGCCTTATTCAAACAAGGATCTTTTTCTTCTTTTCTTCTTTTCTTTATTTTTTTTTGGATTTTTGAGTTTAGGGTTTCAGAGCAGCTTTCTACGACCACTCAACCCACCTATGACTTGAAGAGAACCCTAAGTTCTAAGCATCTTTGTGTGAAATGTGATAGACTCACTGATCGGTGATTAGAATGGACTTCAGGTTTCTATGCCCCTGGGTGACCTTGAAAAGAAATTCTACCTAAAGGTGTATTTATTCAACCGGTAGCTTTCTCCCAACTTTTATTTTTATGGGGTCAACCATGGGCGAACCTAGTGTATATTTTCTCAACTTATTCTACTTCTTCACTTCTTCCTAAGTGTTTTGGAATTATGCATGCATTTCTTGAGCTGGGTTCTAGATAGCCTACCAATGGGTTGTTACCCACGATAACTTGCCAGCTATACTCGTGCGGTGAAGTGTGGCTTATTTCTTTTTCTTTTTTTTCTTTTCCCCTTTCCTTTTTTTTGGATATTTTTCTTTTCTCTATTTTTTTTAAGTAGGTGGCTTTCCTGATCTAAGATTTACCTAAAGGCAGAAGGAAAAGAATGGTTGTGTGATTGGGCTTTGGACAACCTACCCATGGGTTGTTACCCATGATAACTTGCCAGCCATACCACCATAGAAGGATCATTAGCTACCCAATTTTCGTTAAAATCACTGAAAAGTGAGTCAGTACAAAAGGTGTGTAGATGCTTAGACTTAAAATCCCCTCAAATCAGAGGGCGGGTTGATAAGTCGTGTACTTATTACCCCAACTTATTTAACCAATTAAAATATGAATTTGGAATGGCGAGGACTCGAGAAACAAGTCCACATTTTAGTGGACACCCAGACTGATTAAGCCCGAAGACCTGAAGAGTCTAAGTGTTCAAATTATATAGTTTTATTCTCTAAGATTGAAAATTTTCTAAAGCCCAAGTTCTCTTTCCTAATTCAACTTTTTTTTCTTTTTTCTTTTTTTTCAAAAATATAGAGAAAATAACAAGAATCAACGGAGCTAACTAAATGATTCAGATAATGATATCCACCCCACATGCCTATCTAATGCAATGTCCTCATTGTATTAAAAAGACATGAAAAAGAGTGGAGTAGAGTAGAAAGCACCTGAATTGCATGAATAATAGGTCAACTCCGTGATGGAAAGAAACTGTATATGTGCTGAATTTAGTGCCTTCAGCTAGGCACACTATACAAAGGAGAAGAAATAAAGAATTCACAGGAGCAGGACAGAATCAGAATGAGAAAATCTAGCTTTGGACCTGCCAGGGGAAGATGTCCACAGATGTGGACCAGATTGTGGTGTAGACCCATGCCCCATGGTCAAGTATATCTACGATTTTAGATGAAAATTACCCAGAACTTGAGATCAGTATGCAAGTGGGGTCTGGCCTACATTTTGTGAGGATGCAACCCAAGTTCAAAAAGTCGAATAACAGAGAAATTAAGCTCAAAAGGATAATCAATGAATTTGTGCTTGCGTTGGGCATCCTTTGAGTCAAAGATGTCATAAGGGTCTTGGTAGAAGGTTGGTGGTTTTAGACAAATAGACACCCTTAGACTTGGTCTTTTACTTCCTCTAGAATTGGCTTCCCAAATCATCATTTCCCAATTCCTATCCTCCTCATTCAGGATTTCAAATTCCAGGACCTCATGCATGTTAATCACCCCATCTGAAATTTCTAAGTCTAAACAATGTGACTAAATTAGAATTGACTTGGGTTTAGTGATCTCAAAATCAAATTTGTTATTAAACTCTATGGGGTTTGATTGAGGAATAAGGCTATGAATTGAATCCTTTAGAAAGTGAGGATCTAAATCTGCCATGCGAGCTCCAACAGGTTCAATTTCCTCAATTTTAAGGCCATCAAATGATTTATTGGATTCCTCAGGCCCAGTCGTCTCACTGAAATCATGTGCTGTAAACTCATGTGAGACTTCGCATAATGATTCTTCACCTTTAGAATCAAAGAATTCTAAATCTGCATTAATGTATGTCTCAAAATCAATCACTTTCTGATTCATGAAGGCATACGTTTCCTCATTCCCTGGCTTAGGGATCTCAGGTGAAGAAATCAAATCATCCTTATTTGATTGCTTTAGAACAACCTGGTTGACCTTGGTCTCGTAAAACGTGTCCCCCCTACAGGTGTTTGAGTGGATTTTGACATTGGCTTTCCTGTTAGGGATTCATCTTGGGAATCCTCCCAAGATTAGATTAAAGCAATTACAAATCTCATCTTCAATTTAGATAACTTCCCATGTAAAAACTCACTCGGGCCCTTATCCTTAACATCCTGGAGCCAATCCAACAGATACTTTTTAAGATCGTCAATCATTTCAATCAAGGCTCCAATTCTTCAGGGCAAGGTTTTGGCTGAGCTTCTAAAGATTGTATGGTATTCCTTAAGTTAGCCAACACCTTATCTTGGACCTGGTTCACCTGAACCAAATGGTTTGGTTCAGGGTTGGGTGGGTTTGGGTTCAGTGCAGGGGAGTTAATGAATTGAGGTTCTTGATACCCTTATGATAATAGGTCATTTCAGGTTGTTCAAAAAGGGGTGATGACCTATACGCAGCATAATCTGGGGAAGGGTAAGGATCAACATATCCTTCTTGATTGTAGATCATATTAGGTTGTCCAAATGAGGGCGGTGATCTATAATTGATGTAGCTCAGAGAAGGATAAGAATCAAGATTATGGTGCCCAGGGTTAGATCCTGAACACAGAGGTCTGGAACTATATTCTCAATCAGGATTATCCCAACTAGAAGATGGATGGGAATAAGTCTGGTTGGAATAATAATCATTTTGGGAATAAGTAGTGGTAGGAGGGTAGGAGTGGAAGTGCGAATAGGATGTGGAAGGATCCATGACAAAATAGGAGGAAGAAAGGCACCCTGCAATACAAACAAACAAACCTGTCCTTAAGTGGGCTAGCCTAAAGACCTATAGACTCCCAGAACCCATCTTGAGATAAAGAAATGATTTGATCTATTTCTTTCTGGTCAATCCAACCAGTTAGAGGGAGGGACTGAGGAGAAGGCTCTTCCTTTGGCTTGTGCCTACGGTTCCTAGTGTACCCCCCAGCCGTGATCATTTGATTTTGCTCCCCTAGCTAGACATTAGATTGAACATTAGAAATAGACTAATCGAAAATAATCTCAGTCTGGGCTCTGAAGAGCGAGTCCAATCCTTAAGGTCAATGTCTACTCTATTTTAATTAGGATTAGGTTTGAGTGTGCTTTGGAATGTGATGGGCCCTTTATCTGGGTTGTGCCCTTAATGATTGATTGATATGTGTGTGTGTGCATAACCAATGGTTTTCAAGCAATATTATTATTGGATGCGGTGAATTTTAGGGTTTAAATCTTGCTTAGTAGCTTTTAGGATTCAACTTTAGGTGTATTCAATCAAGTTCAGTTGGCACACCAAGTTTTGAAAGCACAGGTGAAGATGTTTTTCTTTAAAGTTTAAAAGAATGTGGAGTACCTGGTAAATCCCTAGAAGTTGAACCTATTTGGCAGCTACTTGATGAGTTGATTTTAGTTGAAGTGGTGCAGCCCAAACAACTCAAATAATTAGCCCGATGCACCACTTAGTTAGGCACACAAGTGATTACCTGATCTGATTTTTACTCAATTATGTGTTGGTAAGTGTACCGGTTCCAAAGATCAGTTTACCGGTTGAGTTTAAAAATCAGAAGAGGTTGTGTACCTCTGTGAGATTTTTTTTTTAATTTTTTTCTTTTATATGTGGAGGGTGAGGCAGGTGGAGGTGCCAAACAAATAATAAAAAACTAACCTTAGAGTTTATAAGAACAATTAGGTTGATTTTTGTTTGTGTTATTATGTGGTGGAATGAAAACTAGTAGGTGGGAGGTGGGGGTAAACTTACTGACCCTTCAACAGCACTTCAATCTACCACTTTTGCTCGCCTTGTGAAAGTACCTGCAATCACAATAAAAGAGGAGAGAAGTGAAGAAAAAGATAAGTAAGGCGGGAAAATGTGAAAAATCAAAGAGTGTTGCCTCCCTGGCAACGATGCCAAAATGTTGTGTCGGAAATTCCCTACAACGGCACCAAAATGTTGTATTGAAAATCATCGCAAACGGAAATTGAGTTTTAAAAACTTGTCATTGTAGTGCGATTTGCGAGAACAACTGTCAATAGATAAATTTAACTGAAACTCAAAAAGAATTCCAGGTCAAATACAGGGAGGCAGACGTTTGATTAAAAATCGCATTTGGTTTATTTGTCACGAAGTAGATTAGCTGATCAAATTGAATCTAAACTAGATATCTACTTAAAGAATAAATAATAGAAGAAAGAGAGAGAATATTACAAATAAAGAGAAAACAGAGATAGAATAAATGTGGATTTCATTACCATAGAGCAATGTTCATTACAACTACTTGCTACAACTACTCGCTACACTAGAAAGCCGGAAATCTACTCTAGAAAGAGATAAAGGAAGGTGGAGAGAAGTTATCCTCCTCAATGGCTGCTTGGAGGATGAGCTACAACGACGGAGTGCCTGGACGAAGATGGTGAGATGTGGGGCGAAGGAGAATGATGAGGGATGATGGAGAATGGGGCAGGACGACGCCGTAGTGGGATCCGCTTCCTGAACGGCGGTGAGAAGACAACCGTGAAATTCTCCATGAAGGGGATGAGAAGGTTGAAAAATTGTGCTTTTAACTCTAATGGAGCATCCTGGGTTTGGGACAAGCTCTTAGAGCTTTGGAGGGGGTGAGAGAAGAGAGGAAGGGATGGAGAAAGTGTGGGGGTCGTATGGATATATATAGGTGTAGATTTGAGGGGGCAAATGGGTCATTACACTTTAAAAATTAATTTTAGGGTCTTTAGTGATGGATTTATCTATCACTAAAGGCTTGAGAGTGGGCAACTTGCGTGCCCCGACCGTGCCTCTTCTTCTTCCTTTGATTTCAATGCATGCAATGCTCATCCACGATTGCATGATCTAAGCCATCCATCTTGCATCCGACGACTCAAATCACATCGCGTCCACACCTTCATCTTCTCTTCCTCAATGCTTAAAGCCCACAATCTCGTGATCTCAGTCGTTTGATCGCAAGATCGAACGACTTAAGATGCTCATTGCGTGCCTACTTCAGCTGTTGAGCGCATGACGCGGATGAATCAGGGTCGTCCACACGAGATCAGGGGGTCTTGATTCAAATTGGATCTGTGCTCAGGAGGTGCACTACAAGGATTTGATCCCGTGATCTCACGCGCTGAAGGATATTATCCACCGTGCTATGCGTGTGGATAGACAAGAAGAGAATTCCTGTACTAATTAATGCTGACCGTTGGATCTTGATTCGACGGTTGATATTAGATGTGGAATTCTTCTCACATGAGATGTGGCTTAAGGGAGGCAACCTGATCAACTCTCAGCCATTGGATGAAAAGATAGGACAACGAGCGATTTGGAGGGTCTGGATGGTGCCACATGGCATCATCTGGACAGTCCATCTTCTATGAGTTGTAGATGGTGCCACGGATGTTGGATTGAACTGGTTTTCACGTCGTTAGGTTGCGATCGTCGATCCGAACCCATCCATGCAGTCGGATTTGTCATCTGAAGTGCGAATTGACACCATTTTGGCCCTTGATCTTTGACTTTCCTCAGATTATATTTGATGCTATGGAAGTCTGATCAGGGTGATCTTGTAGTCGTTGAACTCCAAACATTGCCCTAATCAGATCCATACGGTTGGATCTTCAATTCGAGGCCTTGATTAAATGTTGCCCTGTTACTTGACCATGAAAAGGGAAAATTAACCTAAACTTTATACAACCTAACCTAAATGCAAGATGGTGCATGTTATGCAATATGTATAATATATGATGCAACTCTATGTCTACGAATGTGCAAAAATAGACAGTTTATGTGATATAAACATGTTTACATCAATAGGTTTGTAATTCAAGCTCATCATTGCTGTAGTCTTCAATGATGTTAGTGTAGAATAGGCAGACTAGGCCCTGGAACACACCAATAGTTCCAACATTAGAGTGGACCTGACGGTCAAAATAGTGAAATAGATGAAGAATTTCAAAGTGTTCCCATAGCTTTAGGTGTGCAAAATCATTCCACACAATGAAGCGGGGACTCTTTACTTTGGCATTTGCAAAGCGACGAAAGTGCTGTCTAGTGATGTCGCCACGCAATTGGTCAGCCAAATAGGTGAAAGAGGAAGCCGAAGAGCCTTCGGCTTGCTTCCTACAGGGAGGCATTTTGGGTACGGTGGGTGGGTTGAGTTTTGAAGGTTAGGAGATAGGATATGTGGAAAAACACGAACACAATATCACATACAACACATACACTCCCACCATATACATGCACACAACATCATATACAACACATGAAAAAAGCATTTTGTGTGGCAGTATGCCTTGGGGCAATACAACTTGCCATAGACTTATGAATATGGTGATATACCTTTGGACTCAAGTCACTTAGATGACGGCTTGAGTCATTTTAGGTAATACTCTTGTCATTCATAACAACCAAGATAACATACTGACACATATGAAGAGCATTAATGCCCAAAACAAGTCCCACGCCCTAGGTTTTGATCCTAGGGTTTGAGCTTCTAGGGAAAGAGAGACTAGGTCCAAGATTCAATCCACATTAGGTGTAGTACCAAGAGTCTTGGTTGAGGTATCAAGAGCAAAATGCTAAGAGTCATGATTGAATAAGCGGATCATTCAAAAACCTCTCAAAATGTGGAATAGAAAGGGGCAAGGAGGTTGTACCCATGGTGGAGCTCCCCACGACGCATGAGGGAGGAGGACATGCACGGAGGTGGGTAGCTAGGCCAATGATTGCGCAACAATCATAGGTCCTAATTTACCTGAATTAAGTTAGATCCTAGCTCAACTTAGGAATAATGCATGCATAAGCAGCATATTTTGGATTATAGTTGATTTGTTAGTTTTGTAAATAATAGTGCTATGTTATGTTCTAATTGAGATTCAATAATAATTGCAGGTAATTCGAGGTCGCGGATGATAAATCCAACTGTACAGATCTATTCAAGATGACGACAGGAGTCCAATGCTTCCGAGATCGTCTTGATCGGAATCTTGTAGCATCTTACGAAGCCTGCGGAAGAGTAAAAGATAAGAAGCAAGGTGATGAGAGACTCATCATGGCTTATAATTATCATTAATTTACTAGTTTTTCTAGTTAATTAACTAAGAATACATTAATTACAGGGTTAATCATACTATAGGGGTTAAAATACTAAGGACCTGCAAAATAAGTTAAAAGCATAAAATTAAATATCAATTAATCTTAATAATAATTTAATTAATAATTTGGACTCAATTAATAATCATTTAGCTAGATATTTAGTAATTAAACTAACTTAATTAATATTATGACCTAAGTATGTAATTAACTTAATTAAACTAATCATTTAAATAAACATAGCTAAAAAGGGAAAAAAGTAATTTCAAGGCATAAATATTTTATTTACCTAATTTATAATTGTATATAAAAAGTAAAAAAAAAAGTAAATTAAAATAAGCCTTAAAACTCACTATTTACGTTTAAGTTCTTTACTTCTATTTCAAGTGAGTCCTTGATTATTTTCATTTAGGTCCTTTTTATCTCAGAAATGCCTGTGTATATCATCTTCATCTCTTCTTCTGCTTTGGATGGCTGACGACAGTTGGTGTCCAGACCTTCAGATAACCGCTCATTCAACATCGAAAAGCTATCGCTGTTGCCGCCAACACTTTATTCACCGCCGTCTTTCCATTCGACGGGTTGGATCATCCTTTAATCCTATTTAGACTAGGTGACTAAGCTCATTGGCATCAGAGATGACGTCGGTGATTAGGTTGAACCTAGACCTAATGCCATCCCGATACAGACCCTCTAGCCATTGGCAACACCTATAAATAGCTCTTCTGACCTCCGATTGAGGTTAGCAACCCCTTTCCTACTTCCCCCACCGCGGTCATTCTAGGCTATTTGTTCACAACTTCGATGACTTCTTTCTTCTTCTTCTGGTCTTCTCTGAGGAGAACGACCTCCTCCCTGCCTCTGCCATACTCCGCCATGTCTTCAAACGAGGCTATGCCGCCATCCATCTCTTATTCAGGATGTTTTTCACTTTCATTGGAGCTCTTCCTCAACCCTCTATTTCCTCCTCCGTTATGAACATCGACGGAGTCTTCTAACCCCCACTTCATCCAGGTAATAGTAGATTAGTTGTAAATTTCATTGTAGATCAATCTAGGGTGGTTAGTTAGGTAATTAGATTAGAGTTAAACCTAGTTTTCCAGTCATCTTCCACAGCTCTGGTGGGCCAATTTCGACTTGCTGAGGCTTTTCTCATTCATTAAATCACAAGACCATCTTCTTTATCTTTCCACAAATCCATTCCACCTCTTTTCCTCTTAATTTGATCAGCTTATCTGTCTAAACCACTCACCTCCATCGGATCACCTCCACTATCCATGGCAGAGCTATCTAAGCTATCTTCATGCACATTTATGGCCCTCCATCTCTTAATCATCCCACAAGGGCTCTGATCAACTCTATAATTAGACCGATTATACCTTAACATAGAAATGCCCAATTAACCATTCAACCTCTGAGTTGTTATCAATGGTGAGCTCAGAGGGGTTTCATCACCTAATCATATACTCGAGCACCATCGCCCCATCTCCCTGACTATTTTCCCTCACTCAATTGAGTGAGAGGGCTTATCTTGAGCTCAATCGAACTCAAGATATGAATTTACTACTTTTTATGATTTAAGCATGCAAATCTTCATCAATGGATTTAATTGATGTATTCTTTAGGTTCGCTATAGCCTCAAGAGTCATTTGAGACCTTTCTTGGTCCAGTTCTTGGAGATTTGATCTCTGATTACCTACTTTAGCCTTCACCGGAGCTCCTGCGAGATTTGACAACATCAAACGACTTATGCAGAGCTTGGAACTTCTTGCATTGCTCTAAATAAGCTTTTCTTGATCTAGGAATCATAATCCACATGTTGGATTTGTGTTTCAATGTTGAATATTTACTTTTGATTGTAGTCTTCTCCAACTCCGGTGGAGTTGGAGAGATGTATCTGATGAGGATTAGAGACTGGTTTTTCATCCTAAAGCATGAGGAAGATATCTAGGTTCTATTGTAGGTGTCAATTAAGTCATAGAACCTCTGTATTGATCTGTCAAACACTCACCATTTTGATCTCAGGCGATGAAGCCTGAGAGTACCATAGGAGAGTTCAAAACTCTATTTTGATGTGCTGAACAAATTCCTAGGATTGATTTGAGGCCATTCAGATACCTAATTTGATCAGAGGAGTATTTTGAAAAGTCAACTCTTGAGCTCTAATGGTCAACTAGGAACTGCTTGTGGGGAATTCACGTTTGAATTTCTGATTTAATGGATTGGATAAGTTCCTGTGATGACTTAGAATTGTTTAGAACTTATTTGATCGGATTTTATTGAGGTTTGTTAGAGATTCTGTGATCTGTCTAGTTTGGGTTCTAAAAGGAACCCAACACTATTCTTGGTGCTTTTGTTGAGATTCAAGCTCAATCCCTACCCAGATCTATTCCATTTGATCTTTTTTATTGATTTGGGAAGTTAAATGAGGGTCTAATCTATCTGTTAAGTGAATCCATGTTTGAAATCAGAGTTTTGCACCTCAGAATCGAAGTTCTTAAGCTTCTAGAGCTTCTGAAGCTCTTTCTTAGCTTGAACTCTCTCTTAATCCCTACAAAATGTACTTTGAAGCATTCTAAGACTCTCAGTTGAGAAATATCTCCTCTCTGTAGGTCAAACGACCTGGGTTTAGTCTCTGAAGCACGCTATAGGACTTGGCAGCAGTGCCATGTTTAATTCTTGAAGCCACTGATCAAATATGATACAAACACCAAATTGGTGCTAAAATCATGTAATTGAGATCAAAAGCTTTCAATCAAGCTTTTGATCACTCGATTTGGTCTAGTGTGTTGACCAGAATCAGTGTCCAAAGCCTGATGCTGGTAGACGTTGCACGAAGGAGCTGTCGATGTTTGTCCCACATCAAAAAGGTTGAAGCATCCACCTTAGCATAAATTGAATCCTACGCAGAGGCCGATTGGTCGTCAGTGCAGGGCGCATCTCTTGAGCTTACAAGTCTTGTGCATGTGCGTGCTCGTGCATGCATGTGTGTGCATGGGCCTAAGTGGGTGTGAGCAGATTTGTGGGCTTGTAATGGGCTAAAATCCACACTAATGAATTGGGACCGACTCAAGTAGGGTTTGGTACTGCCCCTAGTGGGTGCTGTGTATCCTCAAAAGAGCCGATCTTCCAATTAACCAAAATTTTGGTTAAGTGTGGAATGAACGAGAGCACAAAAAACCTTAAGGAAAGAGAGAGTGGTGTGAATGCATAAAGGGAGTAGAGTTGAAGAAGAAAGAGATTGTTGAGTCTTAAGAGAGAGAACGATCTTAAGAGGAAAGTTGAAAATGATTAAGAGAGGAATGCACGAGAAGAAAGAACTTAAAGAGAGATGTTTGAAGGAATAATCAAAAGTCTGATTTCTAAATTTAAGTCATCTGATAGTGAAAAGAGGTGTTTGATAAGGGAAGACTGTGTTGGTGCTAGAGCACCACGATCATTTGTTTTGATGATAACAAAACACGTGTTATTTAACATTTGCAATTTGAGTCCTAGATTTCAGGTCAATTGCAAATGTGGACGTGTTTAGACGGAGTTCGAGCTCGCATCCAGGACGGATTGGAGGAGCTTGACGGAAAACAGAGGAGGTTCACGTGAAGCGAAAGATTGAAGATGGAAGGAAATGAAGAATAGGATAGATTTCCTTCTTTTGTACTTGTATTTTTCGTTTCTTTTGTTGCTCTTTATTTCCTTAGATATTTCATGTTAAAGAGCCTCAAAGAACCCTAACAGTAGTCCTAGGAACACCGGCACAACCCTAGGATACTTAGGTTTTCTGTAGAATACTTAGAAAACCAATATAGGGTTCAAACAGACTTTACAGACGTCTAATTCCAAAATCAGACGTCTGATAATGTATTTTAAGACGTCTGACTGTTGTTTCAGACGTCTGATAACTGTTAGGCTGGACATAGTTAGTTCTGTCTGATGAAATCAGACGTCCAGACCTTAGACCAGACGTCTTAGAAGACGTCTGATGGATTTGCCAGACGTCCAGTTAGTGGACCGTTGGCTGGCTTAGCAGGCACTCAAAGATATGACCGTTAGAGCCTTATCAGACGTCCATAGGACTTTACAGACGTCTGATAAATGACCGTTTTGCCTCGGCTGACCCAAAATCTCTTCTCAGAGATTTTCTAGCCGTTGCAACGTTTGGAAATCAATTCCCACAGTAAAAGTAGGTTTCCAGACGTCCATACATAGTGCCAGACGTCCTATATGTCGTCTGATGGACTTGCACAAAAACCCTGTTAGATCTGATTCAAGTCAGGGAGAAACCCGCATAGAATCAGACGTCTGACCTTGAAATCAGACGTCTTAAAGTGGCCTTCCAGACGTCTGATGCCAGAGTTAGACGTCTGATAACCCTGTCAAATGTAATCATTGTCCTGATTTCGGCCTGATTCTCTTGGGCTTTGCACCCAACGGCTATAGAACCTTTCTTAAGCCTTCCAAAGACTTCCTAAGGCCTCTATAAATAGAGGGGAGCCTTTGCAACACAAAAACACACAAGATATACACTTAGAAAAACACAAGACACACTTAAGCAACATACTTCCACTCTCTTGTGTCCAATTGAGGCCCTTGCTCTCCAAGCTCTAGTTTCATTCTCTTGAGAGCATCATTCCCTTCGCGCACCCGCTCTCCCGCCGTTGTCTACGAGAGCGACATTGCGCCGTTGCGTGGCTCACGCACCGCGTCATCGTCGACGCACTCCTTGCAAAGGGGAGTTTCCTATTTCCTATAGAAGCTAGGTTTAATTATTTTGTTGGCTCTATAGGACTATTGTTTATTTTATCTTTGTCTTTTGGTTGGGTATTCGCTTTGCGAATTCCCGTCTCCTTCGTGGGACAAAATCCTTCTCGTGGAGAGAAGGGGTTGAGGAACGCTACCCTCGTACTTGTAGCGTGGTTGTATTGAGGTTGAATCACCCTCGTTTTAAGTGATTCGGTTTAGTGGATTTGATCAACTAGGTTGATCGGAAAATCCTAACTCGAGAGGGTTAGGTGGTGGTTTTTACCCGGTTTGGGTTTCCACCTAAAAATTACTTGTGTACATTTTGTGATTGCCTATTTTGTGAGATTGCTTTATATATTTGATTTCCGCATTATTACGTCACCCCTCTTCGAAGGGAACTTTCAGACTGAAGGCTGATTAAAGAGAAATTAAGTGTTGATGAGCTTCATTCTACAAAGGCATTTGAATTTAGTTGTAAACATTTCTTTGTATGCCTTATAATTTGTAAACATATGTAATAATCATTTCTCTTTATTATTCAAAGATGTAATCATTCATGTATTTTTTCTTTTATTAATGGAATAGTTGTAAGTTTTAATTGTTAAATTTCATGTGCAATTATTCATGTGCTTAACATATTATGTAATTAATGTACTAATTAGTTATTTGTTAATTTAAAATAATGGAAATGGTGAAGTAATTAAGTTTATACCTCCTAGTGAGTGACCTGGACTCAACCAGTTAAAAAGAATTAAAATCTAAAATTTAGGTTAGCTTGACCCTATGCTACAATCAACAACAAAAATTTAGCAAATTGAAGTTAACCTAAGTCCATTCTTTATGTAATTAATTAAGACTAATGAGCTTAATTAACTGTGTTGAGAATTGAACCATTACAAGGTGACACAAATCCGAACTTCAAATGCTAAATCCGACTGCACAGATGGATCTGGATTAACGCTTGCAGTCCAACAACCTGAGAATCGCCTCGATCAGAGTGCTGCAACATCATCTACAAAGCAAAGAAGATGGATGGCCACCATGGTTCCACATGGTGCCATTATAGTCTCCCAACATCGCCGACCCCATCCACTGAAGAATGTTCTATGTGCCTTGTAGGCCATTGGATATCATCCAACGACCACAAATGCGCCACGTCCACTGGTCTCCCCGTGCTTCATCAAGGAGAAGATCTTCTCAGTTGTTGGATCTCCATCCAACGGCTGAGGGTAGCAGAGTAGAAAAGCAAACGCGTGGCCATCCAAGTGCATAGTGCTTTGGTCACCATGCACAAAATCCATTGGGCGTTAAGCTTTCGAATTGCTTAGAATGCGAAATTGAAGAGGCAGAGAGGCATGACAAAATTGGAGTGTCGGATCTTTAATCTACGGCGCGGGTGCAGGCGCAAACGCGTGGCGTGCTGTAGTGCATCTGATCAGGAGGTGTGGCGAACTTGGAGATGCACGTGCGTGTGAATGTGCCATTGTATGCGCATCTCAAAAGGTGGTGCGACGCATAAAAACTGAGATTAAATGCCTGTGCATACATGCGAAAAAGGACAGAGGCGGTGGGCACGTGAGCTCACAGCTGTGCGATCAAGATCTGGTGGTCTAGAGGCCGACACAAGGTGCAATCTGAGGCAGTGCATGCGCATAAGGCACGTGGGGGGCTATTTTGAGATGAAATCATATCTGTTGATCTCCTAATCTACGGATCTGATTAATCCAAGGTCGTTGCATGAGTTTGGGAGCCAAATACCAGCTTTGCCCCTCATTTTAACTATAAAAAGGACCCCAGAGCTCCCATTTGAAGGCATCTCTTCCTCCATCTCTCCCTTTAGACATCTCCAAGCTTCTCTGGCTCCCTCTTCCTCTGAAGCATCCATCCAGATCACCTTGGTGCACCGCTGCTGCTCTCCTCAACCTCTCCAAAGGCCACTAAGGACCACCCTTGCTGTCCTTGTTCTAGTAGCTTAGATAGTTAGTTTTAGTAGTTCTAGTTCTAGAAATTAATGTTCTAGTTGCTTACTTAAGTTCTATTTGAAATTCTTGCCAAACATTCAATTGATTGCCTGATTATTATCTAATTACATTTTCTATCATGGTTAGTGCTTAGTTAGTCCTAGTTAGTTCTAGATCAGTGTTAAAATCAAGACATTTTCTACCTCCCTAAGTTCTACTGAGACTTATCATCTCATTACATTTTATTTGCTTCGACATATTTTTGCACTATACTACGACGTAATTATCTTAAAACACGATCTTATGCCCGAGAAAATGGGCATCGTTACCGGAGAGGCACGACGATTCTTGATTTAATATATGATTTAGTATATTTTTTTATTAATGTGAAGGTATGAAACGTGGATCTGTGCACACATCGAGTGCAGGTGAAAAAAATCAAGTGCACATCAGTAGGAATTTAGATTAGGATTTGATTTCATATTAGGATAGGAGTTATTTAAAAAAAAATATTAGGATTTGATTTGTTAGGTAGTTAGGATTTGCTTTGCATAAAAAAAAATTTGCTTACTACTATTTTTAGAAACTTAGCCAAATATTGGATACGAACTTGAAAATTCATTTGCTGTGTTTCCAGTGGTCCAAAAATTTTGAAATTTGGGTAGGTGCTATATTTTCAAATTTTCTTTCCAATTACACTATTTCCTCAAAAAATTCAATTTTTGGAATTTTTAAAAATTCACGGAGTGTGTGTGGGTCAGGTAGACTGAAATCCAGATTTTTTTGAACTTCAAAATCAATTCCGATTAGCACACAAATCTGGATAATCAAGTTTGCTTTCATTCACATTTTCTTGCCAAATTTTTGGGTCACATTTGATACTGTTTCAAAAAGAAAAACAACTCGAGGTCAAAATCTTAGATCTGACCCGTTGTTAGATAAAAATTCATATATATTTATTTTAAATAATAAAAATTATGAAAAAATATTATGTGAAAATTTTATTGAAAAAGAAATCTTCTTGCCAAGTTTTACATCATTTGGGTTCCAATTATATCCTAGAGAGTATTTTGAATCTAACTATGGTCTGCTTAGTCAAATTGCATGAACTCTAGGTTTAACCATTAGGGTAACATTTAGAGACTGCCTTGGACTAGTGATGTTGACACAATAATTGAAGATAAAATTCCTATTCATGCATGTTCCTAGGCTTAGATTTGCATTTCATGTTATAAATATTGCATAGCATGCATCATTCTGCATTTAGAGTAGTTGTATATATTTTAGGTTAATTAGGTCCTTTTTATGGTCAGGGGAGAAGAAGACATATTTCAGGGCCTCGGATGGATGATCGGACTGTACGAATCTGATCAGGACGGTGATCGGAGTCTAACGCCTTCGAAATCGTCTAGATCGGAGTCCCATAGCATCATATGAAGTCCGAGGAAGATCAATGGCCAGGGGGCAATGCAACACCCATATGGGTTTCGAATGGAAAATCCGACCATACGGATGGATCCAGAGTGATGATTGCAGTTCGGCAACGCGGAAATCATCTCGATCTGGGCGCTGTGGCACCCTCTATAATAGAAAGAAGAATGGATGGCCCAGATGGCACCACATGGCACCATCTAGGCCGCCGAACATCGGCCGGTAATGCCTGCTCCCACCTCTCCATCATCCGGGACCTTCATTCCCAGCTGTTGGTTCTTGATCCAACGACTGAGAAGTTCTCCACCGCAAGCGTTAAGTCGTCTGCTCGACACATCAGATGTCATGGTGCATTGGTTGGGGCGCTGGACTCCAAGGGAGGGGCACGGTTTGAATCCCCATAGCCCCCCAATTAGCAATTGAGCACACCTGAGGCATGGCATAGCAGCAAGGCATGCACGTGCGTGGGAGTGCAGCAAAGTGGCAGCGTAAAGCAGTGCAGCTGCACCGCAGCAGCCAATGCACGCAACGCACGCGTGCTCGACAAGGAGCATGATGCACGCAGCGCCATCGGAGTACGTGCCAGTAGGGGTATGCGTGGATCTTTAGCAACGCTAGCCTTTAGTGACTCTTGTAGCTATCATTAATGGCTCGTGCGTGCTAGCAAAGGAATTGAAGACTCTTCAGGTCTTTGGGCTTAGTTAGCTCGGGTGTCCACTCGAATGTGGACTTAGTCTCGAGTCCTCGCCAAGTAACTCTACTTTACATTGGTTAATAAATTGGGGTGATAAGTATACGACTTATCAACCCGCCCTCTGATTTAAGGGGACTTTAAGCCTAAGCATCTACAAACTTTTTGCATTGACTCACTTTTCCACGGTTTCTTCGAAAATTGGGTAGCTAATGAATCATCTAGGGTGGTATGGCTGGCAAGTTGTCGGTGGTACTAGCTCATCGGTTGGTTGTTCAGAGCCCAGCCACAAGACCATTTTCGTCGTATTGCCTTTAGGTAAATCATAGATATTGGATGCCACCTACTTAGAAAAAAAAAGAAGAAAAAGAAAAAAAATAAAAAAATAGAAAAAGGAGAAAATAAAAAAATAAACAAAACCATACTTCACCACATAAGTATGGTTGGTAAGTTGCCGTGGGTAATAGCCCATTAGCCGGTTATCTAGAGCCCAGCTCACAAAAATGCACAATAATTCCCAAAATACTTAGGGAAGAAGCGGGGAAGTAGAATAAGCTGGGAGTTATACATTAGGTTCACCCTTGTGTTGACCCCATAAATAAAAGAAAGCTACCATTTGAAAAGATAAACCTCTAGGTAAGGTCACCTAGGGTCGTAGAAACTCAAAGTCCATTTTAATGGGTGCCTAGTGATTCTTTCACTCTTTTCACTAGATGCTTAGCACTTAGAGTCCTTCTCAAGTGTTGGGCGGGTCAGGTAGCCGTAAAAAGTTATTTTGAAACTCTTAAACTCCAAAAGTACAAAAGAAAATTAAAAAAGAAGAAAAACAAAAACATTATATCCTCTCTTTTCAAATAAGGTGAAAACTTGGGCAGTTTGCATTCGAGTAGACACCTGGGTACTCTTGAGTCTTTGTAGTTTAGGACCTTAGTTGAAATTTTTTGTTGTTAATAAACAACTTAGGCCTAAGCGATTGAGTCCTATTCTATTTTTATACATAGCATGTAGTTTAATTTTGCTAGGGACTAATAAAAGATAGGCATGGGGGTATGATGTAGACACAATTATTGAAGATAAAATGCCTATTCATTCATGTTCCTAGGTTTAGATTTGCATTTCATGATATAAATATTGCATAGCATGGATCATTCTGCATTTAGAGTAGTTGTATATATTTTAGGTTAATTAGGTCCTTTTTATGGTCAGGAGAGAAGAAGACTTATTTTAGGGCCTTAGATGGATGATCGGATCATACAGATTTGATTAAGACAACGATCGGAGTCTAATGCCTCCGAAATCGTCTAGATCGGAGTCCTGTAGCATCATATGAAGTCAGAGGAAGATCAACGGCCAGGGGGCAATGCGACATCCATACAGGTTTTGGATGGAAAATCCGACTGTACGAATGGATCCAGAGCGACAGTCGCTGTCCGACAGCGTGGGAATCATCTTGATCTGAGCACCATGGCACTGTTTGCAACAGAAAGAAGAATGGAAGACCCAGATGGTGCCACGTGGCGCCATCCAGGCCGCCAAACATCTGCCAGCAATGCCCGCTCCCACCTCTCCATCATCCACGACCTTCATTCCCAGCCATTGGATATTGATCCAACGGTTGAGAAGCTCTCCTCCACCGCAAGTGTTAAGTCATTCGCTCAACACATCGGACATCGTGGCACATTGGTTGGGATGTTAGACTGCAAGGGAGGGGTGTGGGTTCGAATCCTCGCAACCCCCCAAATTAGCAATTGAGCACACCTAAGGCTTGGCGTAGTAGCAAGGCATGCACGCTCGTGAGGGACTGCAGCAAAGCGGCAGTGCATGGTAGCATAGCTGTATACAGTAGCCAACGCATGCTAGCGCATGCGCGTAGTGCCAGCGGGGGTATGCATGGATCTTCAGTGACATGGGCCTTTAGTGACGCTTGTAGTTGTCACTAATGGCCTGTGAGCACCAGCAAAGGAATTGAAGGCACGGATCTTCAATGACAGAAAGGTCTGATCTGTAGTGACGTTTACAAATGTCAGTAATGAACCAGATGCGAATTTGTTCTTCCTCCACTATAAAAGACTTACCCACCACCATTCCAAACCATTTCTTCCTTTCTTCTTCTCACCACCTCCAAGGCTCTAGAGAGAGCTTGTCCCAAGCCCAGGATGCTCCTCTAGAGTAGAAAACAAATAGTTTTCCCTCCCCTCATCCCCATTCATGGAGCATCCTGTGGTCGTCCTCGCATCGCCCTTCGGGAAGAAGATCCTCGTCGCGACGCCGTCCTACCCCATCGTCCATCCTCCTTCGTCTCGTTCCTCACCACCTTCCTCCAAGTGATGTCAGGGCGAGTCATCCTCCGAACAGCCGTCGAGGGGGATTCTCTCACCTCTTCCTATCTTGTTCGCTTTCGTAGTGTAATCTTTCCCACTTTTGTAGTTGTAGAAACACTTGTTGAGGAATATATGTGATTGTTTCTCTCTCTCTCTCTTATATTTTGCAAGTAGATTAGTTAGATTTTATCAACCTGATCTCTTGGCTTATTAAAAATACCAAAAAAATTAGAAAACACAAAAATGAAATAAACAAATAAAAATGAAACGCGGATTTTTCAAAACCAAACATTTGCTTCCCTGTGTTTGACTCGGGACTCACTTTTTGAGTTTCGGCTATGAATTTTATCTAATAGACGTAGTTTGCGAGCTACGATGACGGGTCCTCCGAACCCTGATTTTATTCGTGAAACACGCCTCGATCAACTAGTTGGACTCAATCGAGTCTAATGATTAGTTGGTCAGTCGAGTCACCTTGTGGATCACTCACCACACACCCAAACTAAAGAAAAGGTTGAAAAATCATGAAGAATATCTTAATAACCTGCATTTGTCTTTTAACTACCGGATGGTCTCAACCACTTTAACCAAACTTGGTGTCCAAGCCTGTGGGGTAGTGTCAAACGACCACATCTAAGGGGTACAAAGGAACTGGAGGCAAAAGCTGAAGGAAGAACCTTCCTCTTAGTCCCCTCAAAAATAGACTAGTTAGGTTAGCTTAAGAGGCGGGGATCATTTTCAGTCGGCTTCTTGACGAATTTTCTTCAACAATTTAAACTTGAACAAAATATCTGGTCACCTGATTCTAAAGGACCATTTTGAATAACAAGGCCTTAGCCTTGTTTGGCTTGGCTACACCAACCCTTGTTGTTGGTGTATGCAAGGAAGAAGGTCTTTAAGACCTAGATTAGTTGAACTTTGGGAACCAAACTCGAGGCGGCGAAGGTGATTTTCGCTCGACTCTTCTTCCCAACCCGCATCTTCTTCTCGATTAGCTGACATAGCTAATCCTCATCTTGGACCTTGTCAGGTCCCCGAAAATCTAAACCCAATGGCTCATCTAGAAGCCATGGTCAAGGAATCAGAATAGTGATATTAGCAGAGTATTGATAGGATTCTCACCACACTAGATAGGATGCAGCATCCACCACGTAGAGAAAAACTACAGGACTTCTATGATCCAGTGGCTATGATTGTGGCACCTCAAATCTGGATTCCTGCAGGTGGAGACACATTCAAGCTAAAGCCAAACATCATAAGTCTAATTCAGACTCATTTTCATTAAAACTCGAATGAGGATCCCTTCCAGCACATTGAAGATCTAAGACGAC
This sequence comes from Thalassia testudinum, assembly GCA_037157565.1. Classification (NCBI taxonomy): domain Eukaryota; kingdom Viridiplantae; phylum Streptophyta; class Magnoliopsida; order Alismatales; family Hydrocharitaceae; genus Thalassia; species Thalassia testudinum. Next base: position 5,224,239 of record JAZHRO010000035.1, on the reverse strand, counting down.
TTGTAGAATCAGTTCGACCCAGAAATGTTGATATAGGGATTATTCTCATGAAGCTTTTTCCATTCTCTCTTAAGGATAAAGCTTGTTATTGGTTGAAGACCCTTAGGAGGCTGATTGGAACCTAGGTGGAATTACATCGTGAATTTCTCCAAAAGTTTTTCTTGATTGGTCGAACACATGCGATGAGGCATGCAGTTACAACTTTGTCCCAAGGATCGAGGGAGAAATTGCATGACACCTGGGATATATTTCATGACCTTCTCAAGAAATGCCTGCACCATGGTGTACCCAGATGGCACCTAGCAGAAGTCTTTTACCATGGGCTGGATGACACACATCGGTACTTGGTCGATGCATCTAGTGGTGGGAATTTCCTCACAAAGGACAAGAATAACACATTCGAACTGTTCGAGTCCTTAGCAGAGAACTCATTAAATATCGCATCTATGAACCAATTCCAGTGACCTAGACAGCAATGAGTTAGTGTCCATGAAGCTCATGCCGAATCTACTCGAGTCGATATGGACATTATCACTAAGAAGTTGGTTAAAGTGGATCTACTTTACGAAAAGCTTGACGAATTGATTTGAGGTAGACTTGGATTTCCTGGCGATTTAGCTACATCCGACTCTTCTTTCGCATCTTGAGCCCCTCATGCTCGAGTACATCTACTCACTCGAGATGTATCTTCTCCATCTTCACAGGATCCTACAAATCAGGAACCCATGAATAATCTGGATCTGTCACTAGACAATCAGGGTTACACACCCCATGACGATTCTAGTGCATGTTTTTTTGATGAATATGCATCTTAGACATCTTCGACTTATGAAGATGTCAACGCTATCCAAGGTTATGGGCATAATAACCTGTATTCAGAGACGTATAATCTTAGTTGGCACCAGCATCTTAACTTTTCCTGGTCTGGTAACTCACAAAAACCAAATCAAGGTCCACACTACCAGACCAAACAATATGGGAATGCGCAAAACACATACCTGAGGTAGTAGCCATTCTCATCTCAATAGCAATCACGCTCTATTTATCAGCTCTACACCAAGCTGCCAATTACCCCCCAAAGGAGGCTGACCCTTTGGAGTCATTAAAAGAGGAATTACGAGAGTCAATACAGAAATCGACTCATGATAATTTATAGATTATGAAGGCCATGCCTGATCAGATATAGAGAATGCAGAATATGCAAAATCAATGCTGCAAGAGCATGGATCACAGGGAGCCTTGCCCTCCTAACCTATCCCTAACCTAAGATATGTGTAGAACCAGGGCGTTGATTGCGTAGCAATCATAGGTCTTAATTGACCAAGATTAGGCTAGGACTTAGCATAAGTTAGGGTTATTCATGCATGCATACGTATTATTTGCATCTTTACTGCTCTTCCTTAGCTATGCATAAAATAATGTTATAATGTGCTGAATAAATGCATTATGTCGATTGCAGGCAATAAGCAGATTTGGAGCAGGATCTGAAGCTGGATCAGGAATAACGGTAGTTACAGCAGAGCGGGAGTAGAAGGCTTAGTTTAGATATAGGAACAATAATGTAAGGGGGTTAAAGTTTGCTATTCTATTAAGTAGGAATAAAGCAGTAAAATGTGAAGAGCTTAGGTCCATCCTAGCCCTAGGATAGCCTAGAGACTTCCCCAAGCCTTAGCCACCCTTAGATTATCTCACAACATCCTAGGAAGCCTTAAAACCCTAGTTCCAACCCTTATCTGGACGTCCAGATAAGTTATAGGATGTCCAGGACCCTTAGCCATCTCCCGCACACCTCAAACCCACTTTTGCAGTGTTATTGGACGTCCAGACACTTTGTTAGATGTCCAATTTCTGCAGAGTACCCAAAACAGAACCCTGATTTCCCCCTGACTCAAATTGGACGTCCAGAACTGAAGTCTGGACTTCTAATTTTTTAGTATAAGTCGTCTGATCCTATTATTGGACGTCTGATGCTGGTCTCTAGTCCCTGTTTTGAGATTCAAGTGTTGATCTTGGATCTCTAGCTCCCTAGATCTAATCCCAACCCCATAGGAACCTAAACTAAGGTGTCCTAACACTAGTACATCACCTCTAGACCTACCTAAGGACCTAATTAGGTCCTCACCAAACCCAATTGACTTAGATCAAAGTCAATTACCTTCACCTAAGTCAATTGGACTCATTGAGTCCAATTGAGCTTAGATCTCAACCCATACTAGTTTAATTGGACTTAGTGAGAGTCCAATTGACCTAAACCCAACCTAATTGAGTTATGTCACCCTCAATTGGGCTCACACTCATTCAATTAAACTTAGGTTAAGTTTAATTGCATTTTCACCTTAGTAATTAGGGTTTGTAACCCTAAAATCAAGACCTACACCTACATAAACCCCTTAGGACCTATCCTAAGCCACCTAGCCATGTAGAGCACGACCACACACACACACACACACACACACACACCCATTCATGCACACACTTCTCTATAATTCTCTAAAGTTCTCTTGAGATGGCGCCACCTCTTGGTTGCCAAATTTAGCAACCAAGAGGCATTGAAATTGAGATCCACAATTTTTGGATCTCAAAGACCACCTCCAACCCCATGTGGCCGGCCACTCTTAGACTCTCTCTAGGGAGAAGCCATTGGGTCTATAAAAGGACCCCATGGGCGGCCAAACACACCCATTCACATCCTTGGCTTCCATTGGCACCACTCACCTCATTAGCTCCATACATGCCCACCTTCACTTAGGTTAGCTATTCCACCTCCATGAGCTCACCACCATCATGGAGGACTTCATGTCGGGATGCTGGATCAACCCTACCTCTCTCCAAGTGTCGGCCTAAGCTACATTGTCCGCCCCTCATTCTCCTCCCAACCACTCCAAGGCCATCGGGGACCACCCCTGAATGCCCTTTTATTCTTTTAGATTTAATTCATGCTCTTCATAATTTTATTGCTTTTTTTTACTACTTAGTAGTGGTCTTATTTCTCCCCCAATGATGCATGCGAAATCCTCCCATCGATTCTTGTATGCGATCATTTTCTGGTAGCTAGGTTTAATTTCAAGCATTTATGTACAAGCTTTCCTCTAGATTCTTTATGCAAACAACTCCCCAATGAATGAATGAAAATGCATTTATATATATATATCTCTCTTTATGCGTTAGAAATCACCACGAGCTTAATAATTATCGTATTTGCATGATTTAAGTGCCTGCTCTTTAACTGTCTATCTATTACGCACCAGCATGTCATTTCCTGAGGATATTGAAAATCTAACAATAGATGCTTTCTCCATAACTAGTCACCACCACACTAGAATTGTGCGCACAGAAACTCACACGTTCACTTTCGTAATTTACTTGATGCATGTGCATGTGATACGAGTTAATAATAGAAGTGGTGAAGTTTTAGTTAGGAGATTGGAAACCGGCATGCGTCTTTAAATGAAGTAGAGTAGTAAAAAGATCAATTTCAAAAGTGAAAGCAACGCCTCCCAGAGATGAATGATCAGGACTCAGGTCTTGTAATTTTTGTAAAATAATATCTTTGTTGGAACGTAGTTCGTGACTATACTACGACACTTTTTTCTATCAAATATGCGATCTACGATACTCCAAACAGGCATCCCTCCTAGGTTTCAAGCACCACAAGGATAGGCACATGTTGTTTTATAAGCACCTCCTGCACCACCTGGTTATGGACAGAGTCAGCCACCTTTACTGCAAAATCCCACCTATTTTGCCCCTTCCTCTCATCTGCCACCTCATGGACAGTACGTCGATACAAAGGCTATCACTTTGAGGAGTGGAAAGACTACACAGGGACCATCGCCTAGCTAGGCAGGTCATGATTTTTCATGCCCTCTACCACAGGATGGCTCGCCACCTTCTTCCTCTCAGAAGCCACCTATTGTAGACAAGGGAAAATGACCAATTGACCCTGAGATCCCGACCCCTTTCTCGAGGCTCTAACATGAGATTTATCTTGGAAAAAGGATATGTGGAATTTTGAGGACCTGAAAACTATGTTCAAAGAGGTTCACATTCAGGTCCCTCTCCTCAATGCAATAGATCACATCTCTGTTGTTGCTAGGTTCTTCAAGGACTATTGTACCCCGAAGCGACAACAGAAATTGAACGATAGGCGGTATTGTGAAAAGAGGCTAGTGCCATGATTCTAGCAAACTTACTACCTGAAAAGAAAGACCTTGGCACCATCCTCATTTCGTACTTCTTGCAGGATTCTCTATTTGATCGGGCTCTTCTTGATTTGGCTTCTTCCATCAACCTAACTCCTACTATAGTATTTGATTAATTCTGATTTGGGGAGTTGAAACCCACCTCGGTTACCATACAGTTGGCTGACTGATCGGTAAAAACACCAAGGAGGGTGCTTGAAAATGTGATCTTAAAGGTCCATGGATTTTGCTTTCCAGCAGACTTTTTTGTTCTCAATATGGAGGTTCCTCCTAGTCTAAGTGATGCACCGATTGTTCTGGGTTGCCTATTTTCGGTGACAGCTCATGCAAACATCGATTGTGCATCCGAGTGTATGGAGAGAGCCCCATGAAATGAAAAACTTAAACTGGACATATTTAGAGCAACACAGAACTTCGACTGTGATCTAATAGAGGAGGATGGTGAAGATGAAGACTTGGCTTTCTGTAGGAACATTGGGCTCCTCTACAATGACCCAATGTCAAATTCATCTTCACTGTTAGGATTTTTGGACCTAGATCTACATGGGACTGAGGTTAATGACATGCACATTTCATCCCGTGGATCTGATTGTCTGGGGTGTTCATCTGATCACAACATCCCAAATTCTGATTATCTTGTCTTGCCAAGTACTGATTTGCCCCTGCTGAGGTAGGATGGCGTGACCACGACAAGAGAATTTCCCATCAACGTAGTCACAACCAACCTCTTCACAGGAGGGGAATTAGTGAGAATTCACAAAAACCAGGATCATCAGATTTCCATTATTGATTCTTCTCCTCCCATGCATGAATCTACTTCCCACCCACCCATAATTGAGTTGAAGCCCTTACTTGATTCACTCAAGATGTGTTTTTGGGTGATAGTGAGATATACCCGGTGATTATTAGTGCTCACTTGACCCCAGAACAAGAGCATTAATTGATCTCCGTATTACAAGCACATAGGGCTTCTATCGGGTGGAGCATTACTGATCTCCGTGGGATTTGCCCCTCGTATTACACTCATCATATTTACACGGATGAGGGGGTGAAACCTTCTAGATAACCTCAGAGGTGACTGAACCCAAATATGCTGGAGGTTATCAAGAAAGAGATCATTAAATGGCTGGATGTGGACATTATCTATTCTATTTCCGACAACCAGTGGGTGAGTCCCATTCAAATTATGCCCAAGAAAGCAGGACTCACTGTGATCAAGAACGAAAAGGGCAAATCTATCCTGACCCGAACAACGACTTCATGGTGGGTTTGCATCGATTACAAGAAACTGAACACGGCTGCCAAAAAGGATTATTTTCCTTTACCTTTTATTGATCATATCTTAGAATGGTTAGCTGGGCGCAGTTTCTGTTGTTTTCTAGATGGATACTCTGGATATAATCAAGTTGCGATCAACCTGGAAGATTTGGACAAGTCAACTTTTACATGTCTGTTCATGTGTTGAATCGGTGTTTTAAAAGTAATGCGCTATAGTATAGCCGATAAATCGCATAGAACACTTAAAATTTATAACTCCAAAGAATTTTAAGGTCGAACACAGGGAGCAATATGGCAATTTATCTCACGATCACAATTTTAAGCAAGAATATAATAATGTAATAGCAATTTCAAGCACAAATGATGTAAATATAAATTCAAGTGTCAATGTGGAGAAAAGATTAGGGTAAAATGGTGATTTAAATCACCAAATTACCCTATTACAATTATACTTAAATAATGCTACAGTATCAATCAACCAAATGCCACATCAACTTAAGTGTCTCAATAGTGCAATAGTGACTCAGATTCGGCAACAGAGGCAAAGGCCTCTCTTTTTCCTTCAGGCCTCAAGGAGAGGCACAAGAACAGCACAACACCAACAAAGGCGAAGTCCTCTTCAAATTTCTCTATTTGTAGAGAGCAGCAGAGGGCAAAAACCCCCCACCCCCTCCTCTCTTTTTTCTTTCTCTTCTTTCTCACTCAGGATCAGGCAAACTAGACCAGACTCGAGTAACCAAGTAAACGGACCAAGGCCTAGACTGGCATGGTATGAGAGCAAGTGAGGGCACGTGTGTGGAGCATGTGTATGGGACCTCACCCTGGTGCTGTCGGAGGGAACCGGGTAGAGGGACAAAAATAACTTATGTGTAGTCGCGGCGTCTGTGCTATCTGATGTGGGACTAATCCCACTGAGTTTCGTTGCTTGTGAGCTGAGGATGAAAGGGCTCCCAATTGATGGTGAAGGAGATGTTATAGCCGCGATTGGGTGCCGAGGAAGACACCAAGGAGTCGTTTGCTCTGCCTGGAGATGGAGCTTGGAGTAGCTGCCATGAGAATACTTGCTTCGAGCTCTTCGAAGGAGCTCTGTCAACGGTGATGGCAGTTGAATACCTAAAATGAAGAAAATGTTCTAATGGCCTCGTCAGAGTAGCTCAGTAGATGCGCACAGGTGCAGCGAAGGTGGTGGTGGTGGCATGCCGTACAAGTCATTGGAAGTGGTTGGCGAAGGTGGAGAACGGTGACGGAAGCTGGGTTGTTCGACGTGGTGAATAAGAGATCAAAGCCCCAAATTTATTTAGGGCTTTTGATTAGTGGAGTGGGGCGATGCTTGTTGACATGGTGGCAGGCGAAGATATGGTCTGTAGCGGCTGGAATGTCTCGCCGGAGGTACGTCGGTGAGTTGAAAGATGGAGATGTGGACGATGTAGGAGCGCTCGAAATGGCAAAGTAGTAGCATGGTGATGATGTGCAGAAGATAAGGAGTCGAGGAGACTAAGTAGTGGTTAATGAGGGGGAGGAGCGACGTCGGGTCTAGTGTGGCTGACGTCGGAGACGAAGGGAGCTTCGGTAGGAGAGAACAACGACGACGAGGGAGAGGGAGCGCCTCAGGGGTATGTCGAGGTGCGGAAAAAGCTGGAGAGTCGAGATCGGCTAGCTATAGTCTGTGACGGTCAGTGAATAAGCTTGGAGGAAGGGGTCACCGGAGTGAGGTGGAGCGAGCTGAGGAGGAGAGGAAATAGGACTAGATTTGGCTTAATTTCTCGCTAAGAAGGTAAGGAATGCCATTGGGGGTCTTTTATAGGCCAAGAGGAAAGCTTTCAAGCTTGGAAACCAAGCTTGGAAGCTCCCAAGCTTTGCAAAATAGGAGACCCGAATCTTTGAAGGATTCGCACGAGCTTTTTAGAGAGATTTGGAGACTTGGACATGACTCAAAAGGAAGGAGATTACCTGATGAATCTCCCTTTCAATTTTGAGAGGGATTTGTCAAGTAGTCACAGAGTTATTGCCAAATGAAGCTTGCCAGAGTAGGACTTCTCCATAAAAATGGTATAAGGACCTTTTTGTAAAGAGTGAAGGCAAAGAAAGGGGGTATTTGCAAGGAATTTCAAAAGCTGAGGGGTTGAGTGAGAGAGAAAGAGTCAGACTGGACCAAATTGCAAACTAGGTCAAGATGATCTTTGATTGAGCCCAAATTTTGATACAAATCTCATTTGGACCTAAGAAATCCAATGGTGAAGTTTGATTTTGGTTCTAACCTAGTTTGATTGGGTAATTTATGCAAAAACCTAAATTAGGGTAATAGTCTGTCTAAGACTATTTCTAGTCAAAATAGGTTCAGATGGTCAAATCAAGGATGCCAAACCCTAGAAAATATTTTTCTATGATTTTTAGAGGGTTTAGATGAATTTTATCCTGACCATAACCTCAGTTAATTAAGCTGGTTTATTTTTGGAATTTTAGATGTCAATTAATTCTTGAAATGCATGAAAACACATTTTTGTCTCCATGGACCCACTTATTAGACAATAATGACCAAATGACCTTTAATAAATCCCTAGAATATCCCGTGGTTATTCTATATTTGTGATAAGATGGTAAAATTGCATAATTAACCCTGTTTTCATCTTTTCTTCTCAAAACAACTCAACTTGCCCAAGAGACCTTCTGATTGATATGTAGGAGCTTTTATTGATTTTATTAGATCAAAATGAGTTAGGTATGTCTCATGATGGGGTTCCTATCATACCCCTATTCCTAGCTTTTGCTAGTCCCTCAGCAAAAATTCTATGAATCAAACTAGTTATCTAGGTTGGATGTAACCGTCAGGATGCCATACAAAGCCGCATCTCTTGGAATCAGATCTTAATACCAAAAATAGGCCTAGGGGTAGTTAAGTACCAGCCCAGATCAAGACTTGACTAGCTTTTGCCTCAATCTGCCGCGAAGGTTTCTAAGGCCCACGGGAACTAACCTAAGGTTTGTTGTACCTAGCGGTTAAAGCACTTGTGCTTGAAACATGGTTAGTCCAGGTTCAGTTTGCCAGTGCATTTTGTAAGAGAGATATAGAAGGATATTTTTTATTTGTGGAGAGCTTTCTCTCTCTTTTTCTTTTATACTTTTCCTTAGACCCATCCTCGGATTGGCCCTCAACACGTTTGTATCAGATTCCTTGTCCCCACCATCAATCCTTCCAAGGTCCCTAGAAATCGATGCTTTGGGATAGCACCACCCATGGCAACCCCAAGAACCCTGGCTTTTGACACTTCAGGATAGTGCCATCCATGGCTTTTTGTAGCTAAATCCAGACTCTAGCGATAGAGATTTTGGGATAATCTCACCCATGGCATCTAAACCAGCACAAGGTGCTTACATGCCCCCAGTAGGATATTTAGATATCCTAAGAGACAAGCACCGAGGAGACAATATGCTATTACGCATCTTCGAGGGGAATTTCCTAATTCTCCACGTCGGGAACTCATCCAAATCAACTTGTGTTTTTGAGTTGCTCCTAATCTAGATCTTAGGGTCATTTTTAGAATAGATTAAATGCCCTTTAGCATGATTTTATTATTTAAAGTGCACTGAACTAGAGAGTGTGTGATTTAGGGTGCTTAAGTTACCAAGTCCCGCAAACCAGAGGTCAGTTAACGAGGCTGAATACTCCCTAAGCCTTAGACCTAATACACAAGCTTTGCATTTTCCCCAACCACTTGAGGACTAATTTGGATCTTAAGAAGAACGTGAGTGTTTAAATCCAATCATATCGAAGAGGCCTAAGGTCAGTATTCGTCACTAATCCCTTAAGTTTTAGTCTTCCATGTCTTAATTCATCATTTGATCCAACCTAGAAGTTAGGTAAATTCCATATTACTTTGAAGGGACTTAATTTCTTTCTTTATCCTTTTGCTCCTTTCTTTTCTTTTCAATTTTTCTCCTTTTCACATTTTTCTCTAAAATGTCTCTTCTTTTTCCTCAACCTCTTTTTTTTATGTATATAATTTTTTTTTAATGAAACCCTTTTTTGTGAATTGATTCTCATAGCATTTTGCACTTTAATACCCCTCATGCCTACAATTTGCAATGTCCTCATTGTAAATTAGGTGGGTTCGAGTTCAGCTTAGATCGTACATTAAAACAGGTTCAAAGGGTAGGTGGATGGGTCGGGATGACTGTTGTGAACGATTTCAAGCTTTGGTACGAGTATCAGAGGTGGAGTTGGTTGTTCTAATGGACGAACCCTAAAGTGCAATATGAGTTCAATAAAGAGATGTGTCAAGAGGGTTTCAGGTTTTTCAAAAGATGACAGGTTGCCTCCTGTTAAGTGTTGAATTTAATGCCATCAACCGGGCACAATAAGCTTAGGGAGAATGGAGATCAAAAGATACCTCAGCCAAGTTTGTATCAGTGAGTTTAATGAATGACTTGAGTCGCTGGCCATTCATAGTGAAAGGTTCAGAATCAAGGCTAGGTTGACTGATTTCGATAGCTCCATTTCCTAAGATTCGTATCACCAAGAATGGTCTAATCCATTGAGATCTGAGTTTGCCTAGGAAAAGTTTTAGTTTGGCATCATATAGTAGGACCTTTTGACTAGGATGGAAAGTTTTTCTAGATATGTGTTTGTCATGCAAAGCCTTCACCGCTCTTTGTAAATTCACAAGTTCTCGTACGTGTCATTGCATAGGTCCTCGATCTCACTCATTTGAAGCTAATGGTGGGTTTCGACCTTGAACAGATCTAGATTGCACTTCCGTACTACCCAATAGGCTTTGTGCTCCATCTCAACGAGAAGGTGACATGCCTTCTCGTACACCAATTTAAACGAAGATGTACCTAATTAGGTCTTTTGGGCAGTCTTATAAGCCCACAAATCTTTTGGAAGTTAGGCCGACCAGTCCTTTCTGTTAGGCCGAATGGTGACCTGGAGGATTTTCTTGATCTCTCGATTAGACAATTCAACCAACCCATTGGTTTGGGGGTGATTAGGAGTTGAGATTCGGTGCAACACCCAATACTTGGTCATCAAGGATCTGAAATGTGAATTTGTAAAATGGGTCCCTCCATCAGAGATAATGGCACGTAGGACACCGAACCGAGAAAAGATGTGCTGATGAATAAACTTGATTACCACCTTATGATCAATGGTTCAGGTTGGGATGGCTTCGATCCATTTAGACATGTAGTCTACGGCAAGGAGAATGTATTCGAAGTCATTCGATTTAGGGAAGGGTCGCATAAAATCAATCCCCCATATATCAAAGATTTCGCATATGAGAATCAAATGTAAAGGCATAATATCATGGTGGCTCATGTTGCCCAAGGTCTGGCAACGAGTGCATGCCTTATAGTAGTCGTATGCATCCTTAAAGATTGTGGGCCAATAAAAGCCACACTAGAGGACTTTAGCGCAGTTTTGTGTCCGAAGAAGTGTTCGTCGCAGGCCTGGTCATGGCAGAAGGACAGAATGTCCTGAATTTTCTCTTTTGGGACTAATCATCTGATGATCTGATCAGCACCAATGCGAAAGGGGTACGGGTCTTCCTAGATGTAGTACATAGCATCAGAAAGCAACTTGCCCTTCTTGGCCTATGGCCAATCAGATGGGATATGATGTGACACCAAGTAATTAACTTAATCAGCATACTAGGGAAGTCTTGCATCAATAGTTAGGAGGTGCTCATTAGGAAAGTGTTCTGTGATTGGTCCAGAAGGGTCGATGATATCAGAAGGAAGGTGGGACAAGTGATTAGTTACCATGTTCTATTTTCCCACCTTGTCGTAAATATCGAGGTTGAATTCTTACAACAGCAAGATCCAGCGGATTAGTCGAGGTTTCGCATCCTTCTGTGTGAGGAGGTGCCTCACTACGGTGTGATCCGAGTATATGATAACACGGGAACCCAAAAGATAGGATCAAAATTTTTCGAGGCCAAATACTATAGTTAGCAGCTCTTTCTCAGTAACTGTGTAGTTACGCTGAGCCTCATCAAGTGTCTTTCCAGTGTAGTAGATGACCATGAGATTCCTGTCTATTTTTTGCCTAAGTACCGCACCCACTGCGTAGTCAGATGTATCACACATGATCTAAAAGGGTAGAGACCAGTCAGGGGATTGCAGGATTGGTGCTTGAGTAACTCGATCACGCATGCTCGCAAATGCATGAGTGCACTCCTCGGTAATTTTGAACGGGACATCCTTTGAGAGAAGATTAGTTAGGGGGCACATGATTTTTGAGAAATCAGGAATGAAATGGTTGTAAAAACCAACATGCCCCAGAAAGGAGCGGATGTCCTTGATTGAGCTAGGCATGGGTAGTTTGGAAATCAAATTAACCTTAGCCCGATCAACCTAGATTCCTTTTTCAGAGATGAGGTGACCCAGGAAAATTCCCTCAGGTACCATGAAGTGGCTCTTCTCCCAAGAAAGAACCAGATTCACGTCGATGCAACACCTGAGGATCTGGACCAAGTGTAGGAGGCAATCATCAAAAGATTCCCCAAATATTGAGAAGTCATCCATGAAGACTTCAAGGTATTCACCTACCATATCTGAGAATATGGAAAGCATGCACCGCTGAAAAGTGGCGGGTGCATGGTAGAGATCGAAAGGCATCCTATGGAATGTGTATGTCCCATAGGGGCAGGTGAAGGTGGTCTTTTATTGGTCCTTAGGATGGATTGCCACTTGATTATAACCAGAGTACCCATCCAAAAAGTAGAAGAAATGATTTCTCGCTAGTTTCTCGAGTATCTGATTAATGAATGGAAGTGGGATATGATCCTTCTTCATGGAGACATTCAGTCTTCTATAATCAATGCAGACTCTCCATGAGTTTGCTATACAGGTAGTTATGGTTTCTCCAGTTTCAGTCGTGATCACGGTGAGTCCTACTTTCTTAGGTACAACCTGGGTTGGACTCACCCACCGACTATCAGAGATTGGGTAGATGATCCCTGCATCTAACCACTTGATGATCTCCTTTTTCATGACCTCCTACAGATTAGGATTTAGACGTCTCTACATTTTACGGGATGGTCGTGCGTTCTCTTTGGTATAAATGTGATGCGTGCAATATGAGGGGTTGATGCCAGTCAGGTCATTGAGAGTCCAACCAATGGCTTTTCGATGTGTTGGAGGATAGAAATCAGACATGTTTCCTGATAAGAGGTAAGGTGGGAATTGATAATCATAGGAAATATTTGATTAGAACCCAAAAAGATGTATTTTAGGTGATCGGGAAGAGGCTTCAGTTGCATAATGGGATTATCAGCAGCAGTAGGCAGGTCGGGATGGGCCCTAGAAGAAAAGGTGGGAGCTGTATGTGGTTCTAGATTGGTGCTAGGATCCTCTATTTGTGGGGTATGATCTACTTGGGGTTGAGGACCAGAAATAATCAAGTCATCCTCGAGAAATGTGTCCTCAACCACAGAACTGAAGTCGCATACTTATTCGACTGCCCTGTAGTTAATTCCTTTCTGGGCCTTAAATATATCAATTTTTAGTGTCTTATTCCTGAACTTCAATTCAATCTGGCCCTCTTCTCAATTAATGTTTGCCCTAGCTGTTGCTAAGAATGGTCTACCTAATATAATCGGTGTATTCTTTAGATTCTCAGGAGTTTCCATATCCAACACAATGAAATCCACAGGAAAGTAGAAATCGTGGATCCGAACCAGAACATCTTCAAGAACTCCTCTAGGTGACTTGATTGATCGGTCAGCTAATTGTAAAGTCACCTCAGTTAGTTTTAGCTCAGTTTCCTTGAAATGATCTAGTAGGGATGTAGGGATCAAATTGATGGAAGCTCCTAAGTCTAAAAGGGCTCTGTCGAATTCTAAATTACCGATTTTGCATGAAATCAGAGGGGTACTAGGGTCTTTTGCCTTAAACGAGAGTCTACTCAAAATGTTGGAGTTGGCTTGCTCCATGAGTACAATTGGATTCTTGCCTTTGGTTTGTAGCTTACGCTTAGCTGTACATACATCCTTCAGAAATCTCGCATAAGCCGGTATGTAGTGAATTGCATCCATCAACGGGATGTTTATTTGGACCTGCTCAAAGTGCTTGACCAGGTCCTCCTCGAGAGGCATGGGTTTAGGTTTCCTCTTTCCTTTAGACAAGATCTCCGGAAATGGAACCTTTGCAGGTTCCTCTAGAATTGGTCCAGGGTTTTTATCTGGGACTGGGTATCCTGGATGACCAACCTAGGGTTTGGGTTTGAACTACCTGGCTGAGAGTGGCTTACGTAAAGTGGTTCCTGAGTTGTTTTGCCACTATAGGTGGTAATAGAATTTAGTCTTGCCTGGTTCTAGGTTGGGGTAGTCAAAATAGGTGGTTGCTGCTGATAACCTGCGTATGATGTCAAAGCCTCCATCCCATCAGGTGATAGAGCAGAAGGGGCCTGATAGACATAGTGAACTTGGCCTTGAGTCGGGCTCATAACGTGCCTCTGGTTCGACATGTTATTTGGATTGGGTAAAGGTTGCAAATGGAATACACTAGGTTGGTGGGGATTTGACATCTGGGCGAGTTGATTGCGAACCTCTGTGACCTTGTGTTTGTGCCATTTTTGCATAGCCGCATTCATCTTCTGAATGTCAGCCAGAGTCTGAAGGATAAGAGTCATTTGATCTTCTCAAGTTGGCCTGGTTTGGTAAGTTGGGTTGGGCCAAGGCTAAGGCAGCTGATATGGACGAGAAACTTGTGGTCTAGGCTGATATTGAGGTCCCTAATTTTGATTGTTCCCTGACCACGTGAAATTAGGATGATTTTGCCATCCAGGGTTGTAGGTGTTTGAGAAACGATCATTCTAGATGTTGTTGGGGTCCTCGCAGGTCTGAGGAACCTCAGAGAAACCAGAAGATGAGGGTTTAGAGTTCCCTCAACTAGAGTAGGCAGATCTGGAGTTTCCTCGGAACCCTAGATCAGACGGGGGTAGGTATGGATCCATTCTCTGAGAAGATTAATTGTAGATGTTATGCACTACCTCCTTCCTAGAGGGTGGTTGTGTGAACGAGTTTTGCATAGAGGGGGCTCACTGCAGATGTCGAGTCAGCTCATCCACCTTCTCAATTGTAGAGACCTTGTCCAGGCAACTGGCCAATAACTCAAAGTCGACGGAAAAGGACAGGTCCTGCATCTCATGTGCTCCTCACAGATTCGTCAATGAACAGGCATTCGTCCAGTCGAGCATGACCATGGATTCATTATTGATGGAGTTCTCGCACATGTTCTCGAGAATCTCCCACACAGTGTCTTCTTTTTGACCCATGATGTTTCCTCCACAGGTCACATTGACGAACAATCGAATATCCTCACGGAGTCCCTGGTAAAAAGACTAGACTTGTTCCCATTTAGGAACTCTGTGGTGGGCATACTTTCGCATGAGATCCAGAAAGCGATCCCATGCCTAATGAAGTGTTTCTCCTACTTGCTACGTGAAATGTGTGATTTGGTGCTGCAAAGCATTTGTCTGACCAACAGGGAAGAACTTTTTCAGAAACTCAGATTGTAGTTCAGCCCACATGTTGATTGGATGAGTTAGGGTTTGGTACCAGTGAGCGGCCTTATCCATGAGAGAGAAGGAGAATATTTTCATGAACAAGATATCCCGATTTTGAGCTTCTGACCCGAAGGTCTGGGCCAGATGCTTGAGTTGCTTGATATGCTAGAAGGGATCTTTGGAATTAAGCCCATGAAGTTTAGGAATAACATGAATCATGTTGGGCTTGAGTTCATTATCAGGACCTCTAGCCGGGATTTGTACTTGAGGTTCGATCGCTACCGCAGCGAGATTGTAATGATCTCGCATCATAAGATGTTGCAGTGGACTCATAAAGGCCTGGAATAGATTGTTGAGGCATTGAAGCTGATTCTGGAGGTTGTTTTCTTCTTCTACTGGTTGTTCCATGAGTATGGTTGAAGGAGATCTAGGCTCAGATGAATCAGAAGATATGTTGATCAGGTTGGGTGGTTGCACAAATAGAGAAGTCGAGGCTTGGCCTCGATGAGAGTGAATAGCTAATGGAGGCCTCAAATGTGGTCTTAGGGACCTCCTCCCAAACATGCACCGATGGAGAAGACGAGGGATAGAAGGTGTGATGGACCCAATGAAGACACCCAAACATCTTTGGATGACTATAGAGGTTCGAGGCAGATGATACCCCTAGATCAGAAAGTCGTCCACTTGAGAATTACCTAGGTAGCCAGGAAGGGAGAGTCCCGCAAAGACCCCTACACGGTAGAGCGTCCCCACAGGTTACAGGGTTTCCCCCACCCGACCTTCCTTATCACTGAGGGTCTAGGTAGACCATAATGGATAACTTGACCTCTTAAGTCTACCAATTTTAAGTTTAGAGTGTGAGTGCTTTGGATTTCACTTGAACTTTAAGATGTTTTTGTGAGTGGTGACCTAATTTGAAGATTGGTTGACCCTGCAAGGTGAGTCAACTTCACCGGATTTGTCCTTGATTATTAGGTCCCACTTTTAGGATTCAAGTGAGATTTAGAGCTTGATTCTTAGGGTTTGCTTCTTAGGTAAGTCCAATCAAGGCTTAGGACACACATAGTTTGGGAAGATTGATTTTTTTTTAAGCAAGTGTGTCTGTAAAACCCTAGAATGGAAACCCTAATTGGCTCTTAATTGGTCAATCAATTAATTCCAAATCTGGCACCTAGGGCTCAATCAAGAAGGTGGTAGCCCTAGGTGTCTTAAATCCCTAAGTAGGTGGAAGAATTAGGTTTGGGATGTGTTCTAAAAGGAACGTATCAAATCAGGCAACTTGTGATGATTAATCTAAGAATAGAATGCAAGTTAGCCCTAATTAATTTTTCTTCTTGTAGGTTTATCAGAATCAGGGGCTTAGGAGAAAGTACCTACCCCTAGAGTGTTTGGTGCATGTCTGACTCTCCTTGATTGGATTCCCCTGCACAGATCACAATGAAATAGAGAGAGCAAGTTAGTATCAAATCAGATATTGCAATCAAGAGATCAAAATTGCACGTTGCTCCCCAACAACGGTGCCAAAATGTTTGCGCACTGAATCGGTGTTTTAAAAGTAATGCGCTGTAGTATAGCCGATAATCACATAGAACACTTAAAATTTATAGCTCCAAAGAATTCTGAGGTCGAATGCAGGGAACAATATGGCAATTTATCTCAAGATCACAATTTTAAGCAAGAATATAATAATGTAATAGCAATTTCAAGCATAAATGATGTAAATATAAATTAAAGAGTAAATGTGGCAAAAATATTAGGGTAAAATGGTGATTTGAATCACCAAATTACCCTATTACAATTATACTCGAATAATGCTATAGTATCAATCATCCAAATGCAACGTCAACTTAAGTGTCTCAATAGTGCAACAGTGACTCAGAACCAGCAACAGAGGCAAGGCAAAGGCCTCTCTTTATCCTTCAAGCCTTAGGGAGAGGCACAAGAACAACATAGCACCAACAGAGGTGAAGGCCTCTTCAAATTTCGCTAAGTGTAGAGAGCAGCAGAGGGCAAAAACCTCCCTCCCCCTCCTCTCTTTTCCTTTCTCTTCTTTCTCTCTCAGGATCGAGCAAACCAGACCATACCTGGGTAACCGGGTAAATGGACCAAGGCCCAGATCTACGTGGTGTAAGTGCGAGCGAGGGCATGTGCGTGGAGCGTACATGTGGGACCTCACCCCATTGCTCTTGAAGGAAACCGGGCAGAGGCATAAAAACAACTTATGTGTGGTCACGACGTCTGCCCTATTTGATGTGGGACTAATCCCACTTAGTTTCGTTGTGTGTGAGCTGAGGTTGAAAGGGTTCCCAATTGATGGTGAAGGAGATGCTGGAGCTGCAATTAGGTGCCTGGGAAGACACCTAAGAGTCATTTGCTCTGCCTGAAGATGGAGCCCGGAGTAGCTGCCGCGAGAATATTTGCTTCAAGCTCTTTGAAGGAGCTCTGTCAATGGTGATGGCGGCCGAATACCTAAAATGAAGAAAGCGACCTAATGGCCTCATCAGAATAGCTTAGTAGATGCACACAGGTGTGGTGAAGGTGGTGGTGGCGGTGGCATGTCGTGAGAGTGGTTGGAAGTGGCTGGTGAAGGTGGAGAATGATGAGGAAAGTTGGATTATTCGGCTGGGCGAATAAGAGATCAAAGCCCCAAATTTATTTGGGGCTTTTGGACTGTGGAGCGAGGCGATGCTTGCTGACTTGGTGGCAGGAGAAGATATGGTTTGTAGTGGCTATAATGTCTCGCTAGAGGTACGTCGATGAGTTGGAAGACGGAGACGTGGACGGTGTAGGAGCGATTGAAACGGCAAAGTAGTAGCACGGTGATGATGTGCAGAAGACAAGGAGTCGAGGAGACTAAGTAGCGGTTGATGAGGGGGAGGAGAGACACCGGGTTTGGTGTGGCCGATGCCGGAGACGAAGGGAGCTTTGGTGGGAGAGAACGGCGACGACAAGGGGGAGGGAGTGCCTCGGGGGTATGTCGAGGTGCAGAAGAAGCTGGGGAGTCACGATCAGCTAGCTATAGTCCATGACGGCTGGTGAAGAAGCTCGGAGGAAGGGGTCGCCGGAGCGAGGCGGAGCAAACCGAGGAGAGGAAATAGAGCTAGATTTGGCTTAATTTCTCGCTAAGAAGGTAAGGAATGCCATGGGGGGTCTTTTATAGGCCAGGAGGCGAGCTTTCAAGCTTGGAAACCAAGCTTGGAAGCTCCTAAGCTTTGTGAAATAGGAGACCCGAATCTTTGAAGGATTCGCACGAGCTTTTTAGAGAGATTTGGAGACTTGGACATGACTCAATAGGAAGGAGATTAGCTGACGAATCTCCCTTTCAGTTATGAGAGAGATTCGTAAGTACTCACAGAGTTGCCAAATGAAGCTCGCCGAAGTAGGAATTCTCCACGAAAATCGCAAAAGGACCTTTTTGTAAAGAGTGATGACAAAGATAGGGGGTATTTGCAAGGAATTTCGAAATCTAAGGGGTTGAGTGAGAGAAAGAGTCAGACTGGACCAAATTGCAAACTAGGTCAAGATGATCTTCAATTGGACCCAAATTTTGATAAAAAACTCATTTGGACCTAAGGAATCCAATGGTGAAGTTGGATTTTGGTTTTAACCTAGTTTGGCTGGATAATTTATGCAAAAACTCAAATTAGGGTAGTAGCCCGTCCGAGACTCTATTTCAGGTCAAAATGGGTTCAGATGGTCAAATCAAGGATGCCAAACCCTAGAGAATATTTTTATATAATTTTTAAAGGGTTTAGATGAATTTTATCCTAACCAGAACCTTAGTTAATTAAGCTGATCTATTTTTAGGATTTCAGATGTCCATTAATTCTTGAAATGTGTGAAAACCCATTTCTATTTGCATGGACCCACTTATTAGACATTAATGACTAAATGACCTTTAATAGAACCCTGTCATACCCTGTGGTTATTCTGTATTTGTGATAAGATGGTAAAATTACAGAAATAACCCTGTTTTCATCTTTTCTTCTCAAACCAACTCAACCTCCCCAAGAGACCTTCTGACTGATATGTGGGGGCTTTTATTGATTTTATCATATCAAAATGAGCTAGTTAAGGCTCATGATGGGGTTCCCATCAATGTCCTTTTGGAACATGTGCTTTTAAGTGGATGCCCTTCGGCCTTTGTAACTCACTAGCGACATTTCAGCATTGTATGATGGCTATTTTCTCTGATTTGATTGGGGACTACGTAGAAGTATTTATGGATGGCTTCTCCATTTCTAGAGATGATTTCTCATCTTGTCTTGATAGCCTTACAAAGATCCTGAGAAAGTGCATAGAAGTTAACCTAGTACTTTCATGGGAGAAAAGCCATTTTATGGTGAGGGATGGCATTGTATTAGGTTACAGGATCTCTTCTAATAGACTCTTGGTTGACTGAGCTAAATTTGAAATCATTTCTCAACTCCCCCCACCTAGCTCGGTTAAGTAGATCAGATCATTCTTAGGGCATGTCAGATTTTACCGAAGATTCATTCGAGATTTTTTAAAAATCACCCGTCGTTTGACGAATTTTCTGGTAGCTGACGTCCCCTTTAAGTTTAATTCCTCGTGTCTCAATACTTTTGAGGCCTTACGAAGTGCTATATCTAACTCACCTATTCTCCAACCACCTGACTAGTCTCTCGACTTCGAGATGATGTGTGACACCTCCAATTTCACTGTCGGAGCAGTTCTAAGACAAACTCGAGAGTGCCATTCGTTCACAATTTACCACACTAGCAAGATTCTAAATGAGGCTCAGTGCAATTATACGGTTAATGAAAAAGAAATGCTAGCCGTAGTATTTAGGTTGGAGAAGTTTAGATCTTACTCGGGTCAAAAGTGATTATTTTCACTGATCATTCCGCCCTCCGGCATTTATTGGCAAAGAAGGATGCCAAACCTCATCTTATTAGATGGATCCTTCTTTTGCAAGTATTTGATATAGAGATCCGCAACAAAGCCAGAGCTCTTAATGTCGTGGCAGGGTACTTGTCTTGGCTAGACCCAGAACACATCCCCTATTCCTTGCTATCTTAGATCAATTCCCTGATGAGTCTCTTTTGGCTGTGAATTCTGTTAAGTTTCCTTAGTATGTTGATATTGCAAACTATCTTGTCGTAGGCAAGATTCTCGCAAGGTTATCTAAGGACCAGAAACTCAAATTCATTTTAGAAGCCAAAATTTATTTCTGGGATGACCCCCTACTCTTTCACATCGGGGCTAATCAGATCATCAAAAGATGCATCCTTGACTCTGAAATTTCGAGTGTGTTATCCTTTTGCCACAACGATGCTTGTGGTGGTCATTTTTCGGGCCAAAAAATCACTATGAAGATTTTGCTGTCGGGTTTTTTCTGGCCAACCATTTTCAAAGATACACACAAGTTTCCCAAATGCTACAAGCGATGTCAGTCGGTCGATTTTATGACCTGGAGAGACATGATGCCTCTCCAACCCATTATGGTTGTAGAAGTGTTCAACGTATGGGGCATCGACTTTATGGGCCCTTTTCCGAACTCGCATGGCTTCGAATACATACTTCTTGTAGTTGACTCGAAGTGGGTTGAAGCCATCCCAACAAGACAGGTTGATCATAAGACTGTAATATCCATTATTTGGGAATTTATTTTTACGAGATTCATAGTTTGTCGCGCTTTGATTAGTGATGGGCGTAGTCACTTCATCCAGCCTTAATTTAGATTGCTATTGAAGAAATATGAGGTACATTACTACATTGCTACCTGGTATCATCCACAGACCAATGGGTAGGTGATTTGCGTGTTTTTGCGAGGAAAGTTAGGGTTCCAGGAGAACTCGTCATCATAGTCACAAAAATCACCACCAGATAAAATTTATACTCAAACTCAAGATGAGCCCCAGGTCGAATGTGGGGAGGAGAACGTTTGGCTTTGAAATCCACATTTTCTGTTTTATTTATTTTTGGTGTTTTTATCTTTTGCAATTTTTTTTGGAATTTTAATAGGCAAGAGATCAGGTCGACAAAATATTTATCTCACTAATCACTTGCAAAGAGAGAGAGAGAGAACCAATCACATATATTTTCAAAACAAGTGTTTGCTACATATAATTGAGAAACTACAACTAAACTAGAAAGTGATAAAAGATAAAGGTGAGAAGAATCCCCCTCGACGGTCGCTTGGAGGATGACTCACTCTGACGTCGCCTGGAAGATGGTGGTGAGGAGTTGGAGGAAGGAGAATGGAGGTAGAGAGAGGAGGATAGGCCAGGATGACATCGCGGCAAGGATCTTCTTCCCAAAGGTGGTGAGAGGATGACCACGGGATGCTCCACGAAGGGGGATGATAGGTAGGAAAATAATTTTCTTTTCCACTCTAGAGGAGCATCCTAGGCATGGGACAAGCTCTCTGGAGAGCCTTGGAGGTGGTGAGGGAGAGAAAGGAAGAGATGCTGAAGAATGAGAGGAGTAGGGTCCTTTTATAGTGGAGAGGATGCCTTTCATACATAGAACATTTAGTGACAGCCATAAACGTCACTGAATATCTGTTGCAATCATCACTAAAGGTCCAACTCATGCGCTCTACGCTTGGCGCTCGCGTGCGCCCACTAGCACTGGCTGCTGCATGCCTCCACATGCGCACTATGTGCTGCCACTACACTGATGCGCGTGTCCGTGCACTGCACACGCTCGTGGTGCTACATGCATGCGGTGCTGCGTGACCATCCATAGGCAGCCTGGACAGCACCACGTGGCAGAATCTAGGTTGTCTATCTTCTTTCCTTTATAGGGGCTGCTACAGAAGTGGGATTGAGTCAATTTTTGCACTGTTAGGCTACGATCGTCGACTAGAATCCATCAATGTGGTCGGATTTGTCGTTTGAAGCTCCAAATTGCATCACCTAGTCCCTTGGCTATTGATCTTCCTTGGACTGTGTATGGTGTTATGGGACTCTGATCAAGGCAATTTCGAAGGCGTTAGTCTCCAACCGTCATCTTGATCAAATCCGTATAGACAGATCATCAATCCGAGGGCCTGAATTAACTCTCCTTCTCTCCTTGCCATAAAAGGATGCAATTAATCTAAAATTTTTACACACTATTCGAAATCCTGATTGGTGCATGCTATGTAATATTTATGGTATGGAATGAATATCGAAGAATAGGAACATGGATAAATAAGCATTTTATCCTAAATAAAGGTGTCTACATCAGCAGGCTGAAGTTTCCAACCGTCAAATCAAGCTTATTCTTCAGAAGACTGTCAGACCAGATAGGAAGGATTCGTGTGACTCTTGACTTAAATTCTTTGCACGAAAGCTCAAGTCTAAGTAGGTTAGGCTGTATTTTGTGATCTACCCATATTCTAATGGGGCTGTTTGAATTATGGACCCAAAATCTAGCCATTTTTCTATGGTAAATGGCCAACGCCTCAAGCCATTTATGGCCCAAGAACCTCCTCCTACTGACAAAATTATTAATCTTATCGAGGACATGTAATTGAATTTTTGCCCAGCTGGAGGCATTAAACTTAACACTTATACATATATAGTTATCTTCTATAAATAGAATATTTCATTTTTGCATATTGTGCTGCATATTTTAAATATCATGATTGTGTTGGCATAGGCTGAATGACAAATAAGGAGCAAGTCCAAGTGCTTTCTATCCACTTATGCCCTACCTTACTTTATTTTCCTCTTATTCATGCATGAGGACATGCAAGAATTTAGACAGGGGGGTAGTACACATAAATTGAAAATTTTTCTGCCAACAACACCTTAGGAAAGATTTTTATCAAGAGGCTTTATTAGGGGATTTATTCTTTACTTGATTCTTGAAATTAGAATCCAGTATAATTTCACACTTGCATGTAGAATTTGCAATAGATCCACTATGAAGACCGATAGACATCTTTAGTTTGTCGAAAAAAAGCATTGCTTCTTTTTTTGAACCTGTAGACAGTAACTAGGGAGTTAGGCAAACCATTTCTAGTAGAACCACCAAACAATTGCAAAGTGAGAGTAGAGAGTCTACTGGTACTCTAAGTCTAGTGCGAGGAATCTTAATTTCTAGATAATCGGATAATGTTACTTGGAGTTAGGAACAATTTTCGCTCTTGATTTCTGTGTACAATTTGTTTGTGTGAATTTTTGTGAGAGTCACCAAATAAGGCAAATACATAGAGAGAGGGTTCTAATAAAACTAGGACTAAGGTGGATGGTTGCGACTGTTGTTTATGGAATCCTTGGCTGAAGGAGGGTGTTATTGTTAAGGTTAGAAATATGCTATCCCATCCATTCCTTTCCTGATGCTAAGAATAGGCATTTCCAGTAAATAAGCCACCTGATATCCTTTTGAACATCGCCAATCCCGAATAATGCCTCGAGAATAAAAGTGTGTATGTCATGTTACAATGTGTTGTGTTGGCAGATATATATGAAGAAGAAAAAATAAATCGAAAAAAAATCCTGAAAAAAAAAGAAAGAAAAAAAAGAAAAAAAGAGAGAAAAAGTGAAAAAGCTTGAAAAAAAAGTGTTGAATTGTATTTAGTTCATGCACATTGAGACAACCATACCTACTACCCTTACGATCCACCAAATATAGCATTGACCTACTTTTCCTATATTTCTAACTGCCTGAATACTGGCTGAGGAATTCTGACTTAGTTATAGGATTATTAGAAATTAAATGAAGTATTAATGCCATGAGAGACCATCAAATATATTTACAAATCTTGTGAGATTGTGAGTTCAAAAAGAAAAAAAAAGAAAAAGAAAGGAAAAGAGAAGAAAAGAGAGAGAATGAGTATAAGGAACTGAAGAGAGCACAGTTTTTTTTCCTCTCTAAGTTGATTTATTTAATAGTTTAGAAGTCTAGATTCTGTAGTACTAGCTTACATGTAGCACTAGAGGAGTGTGAGCTACGAAATACAAATCCATTTGACTTAGACATCTCCTACCTATGCCAAAAGTTGGGGCAAAATTATAGATTGTTTTATATACATGAGGGAAGAAGTTTGCTTATCCCAATAGAGTTTACTAAGGGTCAAGTATGAGCTTTAGATGTGGATTGATATTTTGCTTGGATTTGTTGCATAGGCTACAACACTACACTTACATGATAATTTGGATTTCTAAATTTTTGGATGAAAGCAAAAGGAAATAGATCTCTAGTCAAACCCTTGATAAAATGTATTTAAATATTGCATTTGCTAGGGACTAGCAAGATTTAGGCATGGGGATATGATTGCACAGCAATCATAGGTCCTAATTTGCTTGAATTAAGTTAGATCCTAGCTCAAACTTAGGAATAATGTATGCATGAGTAGCATATTTTGCATTATAGTTGATTTGTTAGTTTTGTAAATAATAATGCTATGTTATGTTCTAATTGGGAGGCAATAATAATTGCAGGTAATTCAGGGCCATGGATGATAAATCTGACTGTATGGATCTGTTCAGGACGACGACGGGAGCCCTAATCGTCCGAGATCATCTTGATCGGAATCCCGTAATCTTATTAAGTCCATGAAAGTGCAAAAGACAAGAAGCAAGGTGACACAAATCCAAACCTTAGATGCCAAATCCGACCACATGGATGGATCTGGATCAATGATTGTAGTCTAATGACACAAGAATTGCCTCGATTGGAACCATGCAACATCATCTACAAAGCAAGGAAGATGGACAGCCAACATCACTAGCCACATCCATTGAAGAATGTTCTGAGCCTTGTGGGCCGTTGGATCATCCAACAACCGCAAATGCGCCATGTCGACTGGTCTCCACACCCTTCAAAAAGGAGAAGATCATCTCAGCCAACGGATGAGGGTAGCCAGGTAGAAAAGCAAATGTGCGACTATCCACACACATAGCACGTTGGTCAGCGTGTGCAAAATCCACTGGCCATCGAGCATTCGAATCACGTAGAACGTGAAATTGAAGAGGTGGCAAGGTGCAACAAAATTGGAGCGTCGGATCTTCAATTGATGGCAAAGGCGTGAATGCTTGGTGCGTTGTTGTATGTCTGATCAGGTGGTGTAGCGAATGCGATGATGCACGTGCATGTGAACACGTCATTGTATGCACATCTGAAAAGGTGGTGCGATGCGTGTTTTAAGCCATCTGATCGCAAGGTCAGATGGCTGAGATCAAACGCCTGGGCATATGTGCAGAAAAAAATAGAGGTGGTGGGCACACGCGCTCTCAATCGTGCGATCAAGATCAGGTGATCCAGAGGCTGACACGTGGCACAATTTGAGGCAGCGCGCACGTATAAGGTGCGTGGGAGACTATTTTGAGATGAAATCAAATCTATTGATCTTCTGATAGGGTCAACGAACCTCTCAGCGATTTTTGTAGGCCTTAGAAACCTTTGCGGCAGACCCAAAGCTGAGGCTGGTTAGGTTTGGATCTTGGCTTGTACTTGAGTACCTCTAGGCCTATTGTTGGTATTCTAATCTAATTTCTAGAGAAGTGGCACCAATCAGGCATCTGAACATCGGAAACATGGTATGGAGATCTAGTTCCTTAGGATTTTGCTAGGGACTAGCAAAAGTTAGGCATGGGAGTATGATGGTAACACTGTCATTCGCCATAACTAGCTTGAAATACTTGGAATCAAGTGATAAATGCTCTTGAATGATCACTCGAAGACTGTAATTCCACTCAAATTTGTTTTAAGGAGAGAACAATAAAACAAGGGTAATTATACTATTTTAACGTCGCATAATAAATACAGAGTAACCATGGGGTCACCCAAGGGTTAATTAGAGGTCAATTGAGCATTAAAGACTAAAAAGTGGGTTAACACTAATAGAAATAAGGTTTCATGCATTTCGAGAACCAAAATAGTACATAAAACCTAATTATCAACTCGCATAAATTAAATAGGTTCAGGTCAGAATAAAATTCATATAAACATCCTAAATTTCATAGAAAAATTTTCTAAGAGGCTTGGTACCCTTGGTTTAACCATCAAAACCCATTTTGACGTAGTTTGCAATTTAGTCTTTAAAATCTCTATTCTTCACATCTAAGACCCTAACTTTCAGATCTATTGTGTTTGAGTCCCTAACTTCCCGTCATTTTCTTCAAACCGTTTGGGTCCCCAACTTCTCTTCATTTTCTTCAAATAGGTCCCTACGACCATTAAAGGTGTGAACTCAAACCTGCTAACCTTCAATCAAAGATTTCTCTTTGATTCCTCAATCAAATCCCTCCAAATGTGGAGGGATTGCTCAAAAGGAGTTGCCTAATCTGTTGGACCGAATCTTGAGTCCTAACATGGACCCTAGAGCTCAGGCGAGCTCGAGGAAATCATGGGACCTGTATCCTAAAAGCTCAACTCGAAATTGCAGCATCCTAACATTGGAGGCCCAAGTCTTGCTCTATATAAGTTCCTCTAGTTCCCAGTGTGTATTTTAGCTAGGTTCTAAGGCCAAAAACCCTCTTCTACCCTACCTTCGACCATCTCTGAACTATGTTCCGGAGGCTCTCTCGCTCTCCCTCGTTTGTGCCTCTAACAGTCAAATTGAAAGCTCAACGCTCTTCCTCATCTTCCTTTGATGATGGCCGACCAAGGCCCCATCGTCTCCAACCCTACCTTTACCGCTATTCCTCCACTAGAGAATTCATCTCCTCCAAAGTTCGGCAAATTACAACTGGTGCCAACTCCCTTCCTTACGTCTGCTAGCTAGGTCTATTCTCTCCCACTTTCTCTCTAGCATCTCCCTAACCCTTTATCTTGCTAATTAGACCAACATTTGCCTTCTTGCCTGCCGTCTTCCCTAGCGCCGGCCGCACCTCTAGCGAAGCCATTTGCCTACTATACTCCACCAAACCACACATAGCCACCACCTAGACCTTCACCTCAACTCACAGACTACGTTTTGCTCACCCAAACCCTCAACTGACTAACCCACCTTCCCACCTTCATCTCCGACTTCGGTCGGTCGACATACACTTTAAAACACCTTGCTGACTCTGCCTACATCTTCCTTGCAACTCGGAGAAGGTCGTGAGCTTTCTTGGGGCAATCACCCCGTATTTCTCTTCTCAGGTGCTCGCCGGACACCCATCGTTGTCGTCGTCTTCATCAACTTTGTCTGCCCATTTCTGGTCACCTCACGACCTGTTACCACCTCCAGGACCCACGAAAAGCCTCGACGAAGCTACCTGCAACTTCAATCGAAGTGAAGATTGGCAGCAGAACTTCAATTGAATGTGGTTCTCCTCTACAACATACACGAAGAAGACAAAGGAGAAGGGGACATTAGTCCCACATTGGTTACCTATGTCCCCAACGCATCATATAAAATGCATTTCTCGCAGTGGCTATTCGCCTCTCAATAGGAGGTGAGGTCTGCTCACCCATGCACTATCCCATGTGCTCTCTCACTCCTTACCCGTGCCCACATGCTCACGGGTCTGGTTCCCTATATTCAACCCAATTGCCCGATAAGATCCAATTAGAGGAGAAATTTATGAGGAGGGTGGGTGGTGGTTTGCCTCGTGTCGTATGCCCTGTGCCTCGGGATGCGTTCATGCTCAGCCAAAACTTATCATTTCAAGAGGTTGGTTGCTTGTGTTGTGCTTGGGTGTTTAAGGCATCTGATGCCCTTGGTCCGACATCTGTATGAGGGTACTGTGCAGATATTGGCTCCTATGCTGACGTTGAATTTGAGAATAAGTGGTTCAGGGACCACTACTGAGAAATTGAATTGATAGATACATTGGGATTTGTGCTTGATTATGGGGATTAAGTGGTGATTTAAATCATGTTTATTTTAAGGGTTCCTGATTTCTTTTTACCGGACTAACTCTTGAGATACATTTGAATTAGTGAATACATTTTTCGAGTATATTATTTATTGAATATCTTGATTGTGATTCATTATTGTGCTCATCTATTATTAATTGTGATTAGTATTGTGAATTCAAAATTTTCTCTCTGCAAACGACCTTGGACTCAGTTTTGTTTCTCGAGCACTTATAAATTTAAATGTTGTTGCAATTTTCGTCACTATACTACGACACTATACTTTAACGATGACTTTTTCCATTCAACATTTCGGTGCCATTGTCGAGGAGCAACATGCAATTCACCACTAGTCATATTTGATTGAGTTGATTACTATCTTTCCCTATGTGTTTTGCTTTATTTTGCGAGGTACATCATGAGAAGATCTTCCGTGCAATCAACCACTCTAGGGGCAAGTAACATTTCTCTTCTTTCCTAATCACATCCTAATCCTGGGAAGAGAAAAAGGAAACAAAAATAAATTAGGATCCACTTGCCATATTCTATTAATAATATCATTTAATGGCAATTAATTTCTAGATTGTGAAGTTGAAAACTGATTGAAGTTGAGAAGATTTTGATTAGAGATCCCCATTCTGATTTCCTGTACCTATTACGGATTTGCGCTAAATTTTCTCGACATCTTGGACTATTCATATTCATGTTTGAGTCAAAGGTGCCATATTTGAGATCAAATTGGACTTGAAATAGAGTCAATTAGGGTTTCCATATCAGGGTTTTGAAGTGTTAGTACACATTTGCCTAAAATAAAGAAATTGACCCTCCTACATTTGTGTGCCACCTAAGCCCTTGATTAAATTGATCTATTCCAGTAAACCCTAGAATCAAGGCTCTAAATTCACTTGAACTCTAAAAGTTGGGACTTAATAACCTGAGAGTCAATTTAGGGTGATTTGGGTCTTGACCCAAAACTTCATCCTCAACCTTAAGACAGGTCAGGTGAAGTTGGTTCACCCTGTGGACCAACCAACATACAAATTAGGTCACAAATTGATATAACTTCTTAATCAAGTGAAATTTAAGGCATAAATTAGGGCTAAAATTGGTAGACTTAGGTCTCAATTCGTACATGCCGATCTACTTGGATTCTCCGTGACAAGGAAGGTTGGGTGGGGGAAACCTTGTAACCCGTGGGGATGCTCTATCATGTAGGGGTCTTTGCGAGACTCTCCCTTCCTGGCTACCCAAGTAATTCTCAGGTGGGTGAATTTTTGATCCAAGGGTCTTATCCACCTCAAAACACCCTTTGTCATCCAAAAGTTTTGGGTACCTTGATTGGGTCCAATACATAACCAGTCTCTCATCTATTCTGTAGTGCACATACATAGGAGAGGCCCTTAAGTTTGACCTAGAGGCCTCCATTAGAGTTGATCTTTTAGGAAAAATCTGATCTAATCAATTTGATCTGGACGTGAATTTGATTCTACATATTGATCCACCACTTGATTTGGAAATGCAACCTGACAATTTAGGAAGAATGTTCAGAAAACTTGAATCCCATACATCAAGGAGAAAATGATCAAGGCTGCTCTTGGACATCATGATGAGTATTACAAAACCTCAGATCTATTTAGGAACATTCAGGTTAATGTACTAGAAACAATAGCCCTCATTATGAACCATGTTGGAATGATGTTTACACAAATGATACATGGTTCAACCCGAGATGATCTTTTATCGGAATATAGTGAATTGTGGAGACTACATAATACTGAGTATATATAATGTCTGACAAATCAACCACTTTGGGAAATACACCAAGGTCTCATTGAGAAACGTTGTATATGCTAAATACATTACAACAAGCCATTGATCAGAAATACTCATATCCACATTCATAAATTATTGAGACATCTTGGAGCAATGTTGAAGATCAATATGATTTCGTAGAGCTCGGGCTCGAAAATGGAGGTTGTTATGGGCCCCCGACCCAAACGAAACCAGATTCAGATTATATGTAGAATGACATGCTTGATCAAAATGTGGGTTGGGTGGATCCATCTACAGGTGTTCCTGATTATGAAACAACCACAGAAAGCCATGAAGTTGGTCCATCATGCCTAGATTCTCCAAACACCTATGACAAGTTAGACTCAGAACCTCTCGAGGATGTAACTCTCGCACCTTATCCTGTTAAGGTAGTTCTCAAAAGTGACTTTAACATCCCAGTAAAGACAAGTCCAAATTCTAGTGACCCAATTCCTACCCTTGACCTAGAATCTAAATCTGAACCTATTTGGGATGATCATGAGGCCTAATGTGATGAGAACCAAATTTTAGATCTGAATTATAATTTTGGGCTAATATTTGATGATTACACCTCTCTAGAATCCTCAGAGGAATGAATTGATTTTTCAAAAGTCATACCGGTTTAGATACAGAAACAGAGTTGGAAGAGTTGGGATTTGATTGGATCTACCCTAGGTGCCCAGAACCCGAGCCTATGCCTAATAAGGACACCTCTTTAAGCTCAGAATTCGAGACTAGGTTTGGCCAAGGTTAGGTTGATAATTCCATGCATCATGATTTGTTCACTGGTGGAAATCTCGATCTTGAATCAGGTTCAGATACTGATTGTCGCGAATTCTCTGATGATTTTGAATCATACTATGATTTGGAAGAACCTTTGTTTTGAGATGATTATGAGCTAGTTTACGACCTCAGTATTCATGATTCGTTCTTTGATTCTGATTCTAAGGCCGATGATTTGTAACTCGAAGTAGCCACACATCATACAGATCATTTCAAAACTCGATCCCAAACCCAACTCGCCACTGGAATCAATTTCCACTCTGACTCACCTCTTTCTGATCCGGTTTCATATGATTCATCTACATATTTTGATAGAGAATCGGACATTGATCCATTTAACAACCACATTTTGTCCTCTGATCTCACCAGTAGGGTTCCTACATTTTCCACTAATCCACTATCATTTGAGGACCCCTACTCTGATCTGGCTAAGCTGATTCAGGCAAACCCTAGATTCATTTTCCACATCCTTTTTAGCCACAAAGCATATGGTGTGGGGCTCTACACCTATTGATTCACATACATCAGCCCACCAGATTGATTGCGTTTGGTCTACATCATCAGCATGTTAATCTAAACAAGCACCTAGATGGACCAACCAGATTACTCATCAAGGTGCTTGTTCTATAAAATTCCTCTGATCTGACCACCCTTCTCCTTGACTACCTTCTACTTGGCTGAAGGCATTGAATTTAGAGCTTAACAGGTGGCAACTCATCATTCCAAAAAGGCCTAAGACCCTTTTGACCATCATTTTGAGCTACATTCCTATTGTACTTTAGGGTTTAACTTTAGGACAACCGACTCCACCTTTGATACTTCTATCAGAGCTAGAAATCATCTGCAACAGCCATCCCGACTTGTTCACCCACCCTTCGATCCTGTTCTAAACCTTCGACCAAGCTGAAATCGTACCCACCTAGTTTATAATGAGGATATTGCAAAATTTAGGCATGGGGGGTGTTAAAGTGCAAAACAAATGGAAATTCAATTTTTTGAGGGGTTCTAACAAAAAAAAGTACATATTTAAAAAAAAAGGAGAAAGGGAAGAAAATTTTGAGAATTGATTGAAAATCTTTCTTGAGGAGGAAAAGAGGAGGAATTACAAAATGTGAAAAGGAGCAAAAACAAAAACAAAATTGATGGTTATAACAATTGATTATGGGATCCACTTAAGTTCTAGACCAAATCAAAACAAGTATTAAGTTCTGAAGTGCTAGAG
The DNA here is from genome assembly GCA_037157565.1 of Thalassia testudinum. NCBI lineage: Eukaryota > Viridiplantae > Streptophyta > Magnoliopsida > Alismatales > Hydrocharitaceae > Thalassia > Thalassia testudinum. The sequence goes on along the minus strand of JAZHRO010000035.1, from coordinate 5,192,693 downwards.
ACAAGGAGATTAGTAAGAGTGTTGATATTAGTCCTCTTGGGCCTATTTTAGGGCTTAAAGATTCATGTATTTGTTACGATTTGGATTAGTCCTCAAGAGGTTGAGGAAAGTGCGAGCTGATGTATTAAGTCTAAGGCTCAGGGATTATATGGCCCCATTGCCTGCCTTTTGGTTTGCAGGACTTGGTGACCTAAGCACCCAAAATTCACACACCAGTTTGGTTCAGTGCGCTTAATGAAGAAATAATGCCAAAAGTGTTTTGTTTCGAAAAAGTCATCTTGAGGATCTTGCTTAAGAGTGGCTCGAAGACACAAATTGATTTGATGAGTTCCTAGCGTGGTGAGTTGGAATAAAAAATACTCCAATTGAAGATGCGTAGTAACATATCCTCTCCTCAGTGCTTGTCTCCTAGGATATCTAAATATCCTACCAGGGGCATACAAGCACCTTATGCTAATTCAGGTGCCATGGGTAGGATTATCCTGAAATGTTGATTGCCAAGGCCTGAATTTAGCTACAGAATGGCATGGGCGGTACTATCTCAAAGTGTCGAAAGCTAGGGTTCTGGGGGTTGCCATGGGTGGTTCCATCTCGAAGAATCGAAAGCTAGGTAACCTTTGAGGATTGATGGTGGAGATAAGGAATCCATTACAGACTGTGTTTAGGGCCAATTCGAAGATGGATTCAGGAAAAAATAAAAAGAAAAGAAAGAAAACTCTCTAAATGAAAAATCCTTCTCCATCTCTCTCTTATCAAAATGCACTGGCAAATTGAACTTGGACTTGATACATTATATGCATGGGTGTTTTAATTATTGGGGTCAACAAACCTCTGGGCAGTTTTTACGGGCCTTAGAAACCTTCACGGTAGACCCAAGGTTGAAGCTGGTCAGGTCTAGACCTTGGCTGGTACTTAAGTACCTATAGGCTTATTATTGGAATGCTAATCTAATTTCTAGAGAAGTGGATCAAATTAGGGATCTGAGCATCAGAAACATGGTCTAAAGATCTAATTCTTTCCATAGGATTTTGTTAGGGACTAGCAAAAGTTATGGATGGGGGTATGATGGTAACACCATCATTTGCCATAACTAGCTTAAAATAGTTGGAATCATGTGATGAATGCTCCTAAATGATCGCCTGAGGACCGTAATTCCACTCAGATCTGTTTCAAGGAGAGAGCAATAAAACAAGGGTAATTCTGCTATTTTAACATCACATAATGAGTATAGAGTAACCACGGGGTCACCCAGGGGTTAATTAGAGGTCAATTAAGAATTAAAGAGTAAAAAGTGGGTTAGCACTGATAGAGACAGAGTTTCATGCATTTCGAGTACCGAATAGTATAAAAAACCCTAATTATCAACCCGCTTAAGTTGAAGAGATTTTGGTCATGATAAAATTAATCTAAACCTTCTAAACTTCATAGAAAAATATTCTAAGGGGTTTGGTACCCTTGTTTTGTCCATGTGGACCCATTTTGACCTAGAATAGAGTTTTTGATGGGATTTTGCCTTAATTTGAGCTTCTGTGAAAATCGTCCAATCAAACATGATCAAAAATGAAATCTAAGTTAACCATTGAATTACTTGAGTCCAAATTAGGTTATCACTGAAATTTGGATCCAATTAGAGTTCATCTTGACTTAGTTTGCAATTCAGTCCTTAAAATATTTATTCTTCACACCAAGCCCCTAACATTCGGATCTATTGCGTTTGGATCCCTAACTTCTTGTCATTTTCTTTAAGTAGGTCCCTGTTGCCATTAAAGGTGTGAACTCAAACCCTCCAACCTTCAATCAAAGATTTCTCTTTGATTCATCAACCAAATCCAAATCATGGGTCTTGTTTCCTAAAACCTCAACTCGAAATTAGGACATCCGGACATTGGAGGCCCAAGTCTTGCTTTCTATAAGTTCCTCTTATTCTCAACGTTAATTTCAGCTAGGTTTTAAGGCCAAAAACCCTCTTCTACCCTACCTCCGACCATCTCTGACCTATGCTTTGGTGGTTCTCTCTCTCTCCCTCGTTCGTGCCTCTAATGGTCAAATTGGAAGCATAACGCTCTTCCTCATCATCTTTTGATGGTAGGCATCCAAAGCCCCATCGTCTCCAAACCTTCACCGCCGTTCCTCCACCGAAGAATTCATCGACACCGGCCACACAGCTAGCACCAGCTCCCTTTCTTTTGTTAACTGCCTAGGTCTATTCTTTCCCTCTTTCTCTCTAGCATCTCCATGACCCCTTATCCTCTTAATTTGACCAATGTTCGCATCCTTCCTTGCCGTCTTCCTTTGTGCCGACTACACCTCTGGCGAAGCCATGTGCCCACTATACTCCACCAAACCTTACGTTGCTGCCCCTTAGCAAAATTTTAAGGTTTTAACTTTGATTCTAGACCATAAGTTCCTTGATGTTCAAAGCTTATGATGAGTGCTTTCTTCTTTTGATTAGGTTAGAATGCTGATAGTAGGCCTAGAGGTACTCAAGTATCAACCAAGATCCAGATCTGACCAGTTCTAGCCTCAGTTCACTGCGAAGGTTTTTAAGGCCCACAGGAACTATCCTATGGTTCGTTGGACTCCATGGTTAAAGCACCCGTGCTTGTAACATATTTTAGCCTCGGTTCAGTTTGCAGTGCATTTTTTTTTGTAAGAGAGAGACAAAGGATTTTCTTTGTTTGGAGAGTTTTATCTCTCTTTTCTTTTTATTCCTTGCTTTGGATTGGCTTCTCAACACGGTTTGTATCGGATTCCTAGTCCCCATCATCAATCCTTGAAGGGTCCTTGGCAATCGATGCTTCATGATAGCACCTCCTATGGCAACCCCCAGAACCTTGGCTTTCGAGATTTTGAGATAATCCTACCCATGGTGTTCTGTAGCTAAATCCAGACCCTGGTAATCGACATTTAGTGATAATGTCGCCCATGGCATCTGAACCAGCACAGGGTGCTTACATGCCCCTAGTAGGTTATGTAAATATCCTAGGAGACAAGCATCGAGGAGATGATATGTTATTGTGCATCTTTGAGGGGAATTTCTCGCCTCTCCGCACCGGGAACTCTTCCAAATCAACTTGTGTTGATCGGTTGCTCCTAATCTAGGCGACTTTTTCAGAACAATTAAACGCTTTTGCGTGATTTTGATACTTATGCGCACTGAACTAGACTTTGTGTGGATTGGGGTGCTTAGCTTACTGAGTCCCACAAACCAGAGGTCAGTTAACGAGGCCGAATACTCCCTAAGACTTAGACCTAATACTTAAGCTTCGCATTTTCCCTAACCGTTTGAGGACTATCCAGATCTTAGCAGATACTTGAATTTTTAAGCCTAGGGGTCTAGCCCAAGAGGCCTAAGATCATCATTCCTACTAATCTCTTTTGTGTCTCATTAGCACTTTTTCCTTTCATATTCTTTTTCTTGATATGGTCTAGAACTTAGTTAATTCCTTAATTTCTTACTAATGACTATCTCTTCTTTTTCTTTTCATTTTGTGCTCCTTTTTTTTCACTTTTCACTTTTTTCCCCTCATGATTTGTATGGCCTCAAAATTTTCTCTCCCCTCAGAATTTTTTGTTCTTTTTCAAGAATTTTTTCATTTTTTTGGTGTTTTTGTGATATGTGATTTTTTTGTTGAAACCTTTTCTTGTGAGATGATTTTTCACGGCATTTTTGCACTTTCATACCCCCCCATGCATACGATTTGCAATGTCCCCATTGTAAATTAGGTGGGTTCGAGTTCAGCTTAGATCATTCATTATAATAGGTTTTGGGTGGGCCAACGGGTCGAGGTGACTATTGTGAACGATTTCAAAACTCGGGTATGGGTACTTGAGGTAGGGATGGCTATTCTAATGGATGAACCCTAAAGTGCAATATGAATTTAGCGTAGGAATGTCAAGAAAGGGTTCAAGTTTTCCAAAAATCATGGATTGCCTCCTGTTAAGCACTAAGTTTTACGCCATCGGCTGGGTGCAATGAGCTCAGGGAGAATGGAGGGTAAAGGATATCTCAGCCAAATTTGTATCAATCAAGTCAATGAACGGTTTGAGTCTCTGACCACTCACGACGAAAGGTTCAGAATCATGGCTGAGTGGGCTGATCTCAATGGCTCCATTTCCAAAGATTCGTTGGACAAGGTAAGGTCCGATCCATTTTGATCATAGTTTTCTTGGGAATAGTTTAAGCTTGGCATCAAAGAGTAGGACTTTTTGACCAGGGTAGAAGATCTTTCTGGATATGTGCTTGTCGTGAAAGACCTTAACCCACTGTTTGTAAATTTGCGAGTTCTCATACGCGTTGTGGCGTAATTCATCGATCTCGTTCATTTGAAGCTTTCTATGGGTTCCTGCCTTAGAAAGATCTAGGTTGTAGTTCTGTACTGCCCAATAGGCTTTGTGCTCCATTTCGACAGGGAGGTGACATGCCTTCCCATACACCAATATGAAGGGAGACATACCTAATTGGGTTTTGTAGGCGATCCTATAAGCCCACAAAGCTTCCGGAAGTTGGGATGATCGGTCTTTCCTATCAGGTCGAACAATAACCTGGAGGGCATCATATCTCTATGGCTCATGTTGCCTAAGGTCTGGCAATGAGTGCATGCCCTACAGTGATTGTATGCATCCTTGAAAATCATGGGTCAATAGAAGCCGCACTAGAGGACTTTTGCTGTGGTTTTATAACCTGAGAAATGTCCACTGCATGGCTGGTCATGGCAAAAGGAAAGATTCCAGAATTTTCGCTTCCGCGACACATCGTCGAATGATTTGATTAGCACCGATGTGGAGAAGATACAGGTCTTCCCAGAAGTAATACTTGGCATCGGAAAGCAATTTGTCCTTCTTGGCCTTCGGCCAATCAGACAGGATCTGATGTGATGCTAGGTAGTTTACTATATCAGCAAACCATGGAATCCCTGTATTGATAGTCATAAGGTGTTCATCAGGAAAATGTTCCGTGATGGGTCCGAAAGGGTCGATGATCTTAGAAGGAAGTGGGATAAGTGATTAGCTACCACGTTTTGTTTTCCTGCTTTGTCGCGAATCTCGAGGTCAAACTCTTGCAGCAGTAAGATCCAGCAGATTAATCGAGGTTTCGCATCCTTCTTTGCAAGGAGATGCCTCACAACTGTGTGATCCGAGTAAATGATAATATGGGAACCTAGGAGATAAGATCTAAACTTTTCCAGGGCAAATACTATGGCTAGCAGCTCTTTCTCAGTAACCGTGTAGTTATGCTGAGCCTCATCAAGTGTCTTGCTAGCGTAATAGATGACCATGGGTTTCCCGTCAATTTTCTACCCAAGTAGCGCTCCTACAGTGAAATTAGATGCATCGCACATGATCTCAAAGGGTTGAGACCAATCAGGAGACTGTAGGATCAGGGCTTGGGTAACTCGATCACGGAGGATCTCAAATGCTTGAGTGCATTCCTTGGAGATTTCGAAAGGTACATCCTTAGATAGTAGAGTGGTCAGGGGGCGCGGGATCTTTGAGAAATCAGGAATGAATCGATGGTAAAAATCGATGTGTCCCAGAAAAGATCGGATGTCCTTGATCGAGCTAGGCATAAGGAGTTTGGAAATCAAGTTCACCTTGGCTCAATTGACCTGGATGCCCTTTTCTGATATGAGATGTCCCAAGACAATGCCTTCAGGCACCATGAAATGGCTCATTTCCTAGGAAAAAACCAGATTCACGTTAATGCACCACCTGAGGATTTGGACCAAGTGCAGGAGGCAATCATCAAATGATTCTCCGAATACTGAAAAGTCATCCATGAAGACTTCTGGATAATCACCTACCCTATTTGAGAATATGGCAAGCATTCACTGTTGAAAAGTGGCAGGTGCATTGCAAAGACTAAACGACATCCTTCGGAACACGTATGTCCCGAAGGGGCAGGTGAAAGTGGTCTTTTCTTGGTCCTCAGGATGGATTGCCACCTAGTTATAACTGAAGTACCCATCCAAAAAGCAGAACCTATTTCTCGCTAGTTTCTTGAGGATGTGATCAATAAACAGTAGTGGGAAATGATCCTTCTTTGTGGAGGAATTGAGTCTTTTGTAATCAATGCAGACTCTCCACGAATTCGCCACACGGGTTGGTATGATTTCTCTGATTTCAGTCGTGATCACGGTGAGTCCTACCTTCTTAGGCACAACCTGGATTGGACTCACCCACCGACTATCGTAGATCAGGTAGATGATCCCTGCATCTAACCACTTGATGATCTCTTTTTTCACGAACTCCTACAGATTAGGATTCAGATGCCTCTGCATTTCATGGGAACATCGTGTGCCCTCTTCGGTGTAGATACGGTGTGTGCAGTAAGAGGGGTTGATACCAGTCAAAACATTGAGAGTTCATCCAATGGCTCTACGATGTTGTTGGAGAATAGTAATCTGACAGGATTTGTGGTCAGGTGTTAGTCTAGAGTTGATAATCATAGGAAACATTTGATTGGAACCCAAAAATACATACTTAAGATGGTTGTGAAGAGGCTTGAGTTCCAGAACAGGGTTATCAGCAGCAGCAGGCGGTTCGGAGTGTGTGTCAGGAGCAAGGGAAGGAGTTATGGGTGTATCTAGGTCAGGTTCGGACTCCTCTGATTACGGGTTTTGATCCTCTTGTGGTTGATCGGAAGTAGTCAGGTTGTTCTCAATATACGGATCGTCAACCACAGCCTTGATGTCACATATTTGTTCTATAACACCACAATTAATCCCTTGTTGGGCCTTAAAGATGTCAATCTTTAGTGTTTGGTTCTCGAATTTTAGTTCAATTTGGCCCTCCTCACAACTTATATTGGCCCTAGCAGTGGCCAGAAAGGGTCCCCCTAGTATAATTGGTGTATCCCTTGGATTTTCTGGAGCATCCATATCCAAGACTACAAAGTTCGCCGAGAAATAGAAATCCCGCACCCTAACAATGACATCCTCAAGTACTCCTTTAGGTGACTTAACAGATCGGTCAGCCAACTACAATGTCACCTCTATCGGTTTAAGCTTAGATTCCTCAAGATGGTCAAGTAGGGATGTAGGTATTAGGTTTATGGAGGCTCCTAGATCTAAACTCTGTCAAATTAGGTATCACCAATGGTACAGGAAATCAGGGGAGTACTGGGTCTTTTGCCTTAGGTGGGAGTTTACTCAAAATTACAGAGCTGGCTTGCTCTGACAGTACGATCGGACTCCTACTTTTAGTTCACGGCTTATGCTTAGGTGTACACACGTCTTTCAGAAATCATGCGTAAGCTGGTACGTGGCAGATTGCATCCATCAACGAGATGTTTATATGGACCTGTTCAAAGAGCTTGACCAGATCCTCCTCAGGTGCCATGGGTTTATTTGTCCTCTTTCCCTTGGTCAAGGCCTTGGGAAATGGAACCTTGGAGGTTCCTCTAGAATAGGTCCAGGTTCTTGATTTGGGACAGGGGTGTCCTGGATAACTATCCTAGGGCTTGGATTACTACCAGGCTGAAATTGGCTTGGATAGGGTGGGTCTTGTGTTGCTTTGCCACTACAGGTTGTTACAGAATTTAGTTCTGCCTGGTTTTGGTTTGGAGTTGGTAAAATAGGTGGCTACTGCTAAAACCTCACATACGATGTCGAAACTTCCATCCCATCTAGTGATGGAACAGAAGGGGCATGATAAATCATGTGGGCTTGGCCTGGATTTGGGTTCATAACGCACCTCTGGTTCAACACATTATTTGGATTTGGTAGAGATTGTGAAGGGAGTTTGCCAGGTTTGCAGGAATTCGCCCTCTGGGTGAGTTGATTGCGAACCTCTGTGATCTCTTCCTTGTGCTACTTTTGCATAGCCGCATTTGACTTTTGAATGTCAGCCAGAGTCTGAAGGATAAGAGTCATTTGATCTATTTGAGTTGGCCCAGATTGATAGGTAGAGTTGGGCCGAGGCAGAGGCAGCTGATATGGATGAGGAGCTTGTGGACGGGGTTGATATGGTGGTCTTTGATTCTGATTATTTCCCGCCCACAAGAAATTGGGATGATTTTGCCATCCAGGGTTATAGGTATTAGAGAATGGGTCATTCTGGATGGCATTGAGGTCCTCGTAGGTCTGAGGAACCTCTAGAAAGTCAGAGTACGAGGGTTCAGAGTTCCCCCAACTAGAGTCGGTTGGATCGACGTTTCCTCCAGTCCTAGAGCCAGCTGGGGGTGGATACGGGTCCATCCTTTGAGAAGATCGGTGATAGATGTTATGCACAGCTTCCCTCCAAGAAGGAGGCTGTGCAAATGGGTTTTGCATAGAGGTGGTTCACTATAGATGTCGAGTCAGCTTGTCCACCTTCTCAATGATAGAGACCTTGTCCAACTGACTGGCCATCAATTCCAAGTCAACGGATACGAACAGGCCCTGCATCTCATGTGCTCCCCTTGGATTCGTCGATGAGTGGGCATTCGTCCGGTCGAATAAGCCCATGGAGTCATTATTGATGGAGTTCTCGCACATATTCTCGAGAATCTCCCAAACAGTGTCTTCGTGTTGACCCATGATATTTCCTCCACAGGTTGCATTGACGAATAAGCGGATATCTTCACGGAGTCCCTGGTAAAAAGATTGGACTTGTTCCCATTTAAGAACTCTGTGATGGGGGCACTTTCACATGAGATCCAGGAAATGGCCCCATGCTTCATGAAGAGGTTCTCCAGATTGTTGGGTGAAGTGTGTGATCTGGTGTCGTAAGGCATTCGTCCAACCAACTAGGAAGAACTTTTTCAAGAATTCGGATTGTAGTTCAACCCATGTGTTGATTGGACGCGTTTGAGTTTGATACCAGTGAGCTGCTTTGTCCATGAGGGAGAAAGAGAACATCTTCATGAGAAGAATATCCCAATTTTGGACATCTGACTTGAAGGTCTGGGCTAGATGTTTGAGTTGTTTGATGTGCTGGAAGGGATCCTCAGAATTAAGCACATGAAACTTTGGAATAACATGAATCATGTTGGGCTTGAGATCAGAATCAGGACCTCTAGCCAAGATTTAGACTCGAGGTTCGATCGCCACTGCAGTGGGATTGTAGTGATCTCACATCATAGGATGCTGTGGCAGGTTTACAAAGGCTTGAAATAAATCATTACGGTGCTTGAGTTGGTTCTCAAGGTTATTCCCTTCTTCTACTGGTTGTGCCATGATGATGGGAGGAGAATTTGGTTCAGATGAATCAGAGGAGATGTCCATGTGGTGGGGTTGCTGCACAAACACGGATGTCGAGGCCTGGCCTCGGCGGGAGTGAATCACTAAAGGAGGCCTTAAGGATGGTCTTAAGGACCTCCTACCGAACATGCATCGATGGTTTGGATGAGAGTAGAATGTGTTGGACCCAATCAAGACATCAAAAAATTTGGATGACTATAGAGGTTTGGGGCAGATGATACCCCTTAGTCAGAAAGTTGTCCGCCTGAGAAATACTTGGGCAGCCAAAGAGGGAGAGTCCCGCAAAGACCCCTACACGGTAGAGCATCCCCATGAGTTACAGGGTTTCCCCCACCCGACCTCTCTTGTCACTAATGTTCCAGGTAGACCAGAATAGGGACATTGACCTCTTAAGTCTACAAGTTTTATTTAAGAGAAAAGGTGCTTAAGATTTCACTTGAACTTTAGATGTATTGAGTGCAAAAGTGACCTAATTTCAAGGTTGGTTGACCCAACAAGGGGGTCAACTTCACCTATTTATCCTTTGAGAAGTTTTAGGTCCTTTCTTTTAGGATTCAAGTGAGATTAAGAGCCTGAATTTTTAGGGTTTTCTTGAGTAAGTCTCTTCAACCAAGGCTTAGGTACACCTCTTTTTGGAGAGTTAATTCTTGTTTATGAAGGTGTGTCTCTAAAACCCTAAATTGAAATCCTTAATTTGGCCCTAATTTTGGTCCAATTTAGTTGCCAAAGTATGATATCTAGGGCTCAATCAAGAAGGTGGTAGCCCTAGTTACCTTAAATGGGTGCACAAATCAGTATTGTTGTTGAAATCAAATCAGGAAACTTTGGTGAATTAGCTAGAAATGGAAAGCAGATAGCCCTAATTGATTTTATCTTATTTTTTCCTTTTCAGAATGAGGGGCTTAAGAGAAAGAGATTAATTAGAAATTACCAGCCCTAGGCGTGTTTGATGTGCGGCCATCTTTTGCTGAATCTTCTCCCCCAAAACAATCACAACAAAAAGAGATATATCAAGTTAGTACCAAATCAGCAATTGTAATCAGGATTTCTAAATTGACCATTGCTCCCCGGCAACGGTGCCAAAATATTTGTAGCGCATGATCGAGTTTTAGAAAAGTCGTATTGTAGTACAGTCGAAAAAGCATTCAAAACAAATACAATTTATTACTCGAATTTGAAAGTCTAAGGTCAAACACAGGGAGCAAATTAGGGTTTAGAAATCAAGATCACAACTTGAGAATTTGAAAGAATATAATATGCAATAAGATCAATGTTATAGTGCAAAAAGATAGGAATAAATGTAAGGCACTAAAGAAACCAATGTATATGAATAAACACAAAATTGGACGTCTGATTTGTGAATCAGACACCTTAAAATATTGGTGCTACAGTTCTTCTCCTGTTCTCTGGCGGCTGCTCTCAATCTTCTTCTTTCTTTCTCTTCTTTTGATTCCTTGCCATAGCCTTTCTCTTCCTCTACCTTCTTCTCTGTCTCGGCTGCCTTCAGCTTCTTCTTCCTTCAGTTCCTTCCTTTTCTTTCTTTCTTTGCCTTTTCTTTAGCTCCTTCTTCTTCTGCCTTCGCCTTTTTCTTCTTCTCTTTGCTGTAGCCCTTCTCCTTCCTGAGCTTCAGACTTCGGCCTCCTTCTCCTTCCTTGGCTTCAGCCCTTAGCTTCCTCTTCGGCCTTGTCTTCTCCTTCCCCTGCAGAGTAAAACCTACCCCTACCCATGCGAGCTCTCTTCTCTCCTTTCTCTCTTAGGTTCACTCTCCCAGAGCCACTTTCTCGGGTAATCAGGTCGGATACGTGCTCGGGACCAGGCCCACTGGCATGCGGTGGTGGGTGAGGTGTGAGGTCGGGTAGGGTCACCAGGTCTGCGGAGGAGTGGTCGCGGACGTGGCATTGGGTCGGGTGAGAGAGGGACCTCACCCCTTGAGTTGGAGGCGATAAGCCACTGGCAGAAAAATAATTTATGCGGGCGCGATGCTTCTTCCAGTTCCACGGTGGGACTATCTTCCCACCCTTTTTGCACGCGTCTGCAGTAGAGATGCTCTCTTTGATTGCAGCAGCTGTTATGACTCTTGGCTTCAATTGGATGCCTAGAGTTGTTCGCGAGAGTGCCCCACGTAGCCTAGGACACGAGCCTGGAGCAGGTGGAGTCTGGAGCAGCTGCAAGCTTGCTTCGAGCTTCGCTTCAATGGCAGATGAACGTCTGCACCTGAAAGCACCAAGACAGCCTCGTGACCATGTTAAATTCTCAGGGAGCTTCGCTAAGGTGCGGTGAGTGTGCAAAGGTGGTCGACGTGGCGTGGGACCACCTGTGGGTGCATGCCTAAGTTACATTGTGGCTGTGTAAGTAGGTGTGTTCAGGGGCTCTTGTGGGTGAGTGGTGGAGTGTTGTGAGTGGGGGGTTACATTCAATGAGTCGGGGTGGAGCTTGTGGACTGGTCGGCGAGGAGGGAGATGGTCTGTGGAGGTGGAGTGATCTCGTCGGAGTGGTTGTGGAATGCGGTAGTGGTCGTTCGAGGGAATAAATAAGGCTAAAATAGAGTAGAGGGTGAGTGGACTTATTTAGGAGTGAAGGGACGAAGAGGGAGGTAGGGATGGTGTCTGGCTCATATCACCGACATCGGAGACGAAAGTGCTTAGAGAGGGAGGTCGGCGAGGACGAAGGGGAGCCAGGAGCATCGGCGGGTGTGGCGTGACACGGAAGAGCGAGAGGAAGAGGGACCTGCCACGGTATTGTGGCTAGGTGACGAGGGAGAGTATGGGAAGTCACCGAAGCTTGATGAGCAGTTTGGCTGGAGGAGGAGAGATGAAATTGAGGGGTTTCTTCGGCTGAATTCAAGCTTAGGAGATGCGGGGTGATTTGGGGTCTCTTAAATAGGCCCTGGAGGTCGAGTTTGTGCTTGGAAGGCAAACTTCCATGCAAGGGAAGTTCACCAGCAATGGAAACTCGAGAGAGACCCAAATCTATCATGCGTTCGCATGAGAGATTGGGTACCAAATAAGTCTTCTAATTGGGTTCACATTGGAGGAGATTTCTCAGAGAATCTCTCTTTCAATTTTGAAGGGGATTCTTTGAGAGTTCAGGGAGAAATCACCCTTTCAAGCTCGCCGGAGCAGGATTCCCTCTACTATAATTGTGGAGGAACCTAATTGCAGAGAACGAAGAAGAAGATAGGGGGTCAATTGTGAGGGTTTTTGAAATCTAGCGGTAGAAATGTAATTGGGCTGGACCTATTTGCAAAGTGAATCAAGATGAATTCCCCCTAGGTCTACATTTTGATACAAACCTAATTTGGACCTAAGGAATCCAATGGTGAGGTTGGATTTTGGGTTTAACCACGTTTGACTAGGCAATTTATGCAAAAACCTAATTCAGGGCAAATATTTGTCTGAGACCCCATTTTAGGTCAAAATAGGTTCTAATGGCCAAATTGAAGGTTCTAAACCTTAGAGGATATTTTTCTATGATTTTTAGAGGGTTTAGGTGAATTTTATCCTGACCAGAACCTTGTTAAATCAAGCAGGTCTGTTTTAGGGTTACAAGAAGTCATTTAATTCACATGAACCCTTTTTGTTTGAACCAACCCACTTTTTATCTTGTTAAGACCATTTGACCTGTGTTTAGCTCTTGAGAAAACTCGTTGTTATACTGCAATGGTAAAATTACATTTTTACCCCTTATTTCTTACTTTCCTCTCAAAATGGTTACTTATTGAATTAGGACCTCTAATTGGTTATGTAGGAGCTTTCGTTCTCTTTTATGGGTCAAAATGAGCTAGTTAGGGCTCATGATGGTGTTCCCATCAGGGTGTTGAACGTAAATTTTGTAAGAAAAGTTAGGGTTTCGGAGAATCTGTCATCGTAGTCGCAAAAATCGATACTAGATAAAACTTATACAAAAACTCAAGGTGAGTCCCAAGTCAACCACGAGGAGGCAAATGTTTGGTTTTCAAATCCACGCCTTCGATTTTATTTATTTTTGGTGTTTTTGTCTTTTATGATTTTTTTGTATTTTTATAAGGGAAGAGATCAGATCGACAAAACCTTATCTAACTAATCTACTTCCAATGAGAGAGAGAGAGAGAAACAATCATATATATGTCTAAACAAGTGTTTGCTACAATAGAAGAAGTTGCAACTATACTAGAAAGCGATAAAAGATAAAGGTGAGAAGAATCCACTTTGATGGTTGCTTGGAGGACGACTCACTTTGACGATGCCCTAGTTGAATGTGGTGGGAAGCTGGATGAATAATAATGGCATTGGAGGAAGGAGGATGGGGCAAGATGGCATCGCGGTGAGGATCTTCTTCTGAAAGGTGGTTGAGAGGATGACCACGAGATGCACCATGAAGGGGGATGAGAGGCGGGAAAAGTGTTTGATTTTCTACTCTAGAGGGGCATCTCAGGCTTGGGACAAGCTCTCTCTAGAGCCTTGGAGGTGGTGAGGGAGAGAAAGGAAGAGATGATAAAGAATGGGAGGGGTAGGGGTTCTTTTATAGTGGAGGAGAAGAGGCTTTTTGCATACAGACAAGTAGTGACGACCATAATCATCGTTGAAGACCCGTCGCAGATGTCATTGAAGATCAATGCACTCGCGGAGGCGCTCGTGCATTAGCGTGCATTGGCACTACAAGCACGCACTCTACGTGGTTGTGTCTCACGCTACATGCATTCCGCCCGTTGCGTGCTTGCCGCTGGTGCACACCCACACTGCTGTTGTGCTGTGCACGTGCTCCGTACTCGATGCATATGCGTTGGTGGCCCAATTGGAGAATTGGGGGGAGATTTGTGGGTCTCGAACGCTGGTCACTTAGCACTCCAAGTCTCCAACCAATGCGGTACAATTATCTTTATGTCAAAAACTTGGAATTTCTCTCCCACGCATGGAGCATGCCTATGGCTGTTGGATCAAAATCCAATGGCCCAGATCTATTGAACGGCTGGAGAAGGGGAGCAGCGGTGATCCTTAGGCAATTTTGGGTGGTCTAGATGCTGCCACGTGGCATCATGTGAGCCGTCCATCTACTATGCATTGTTGATGATGCCATGGATGTTGGATTTAATTGATGTACATGTTGCTGGGCTGAGAACATTGATCCCGATCCATCTATGTGGTTGGATTTGTCGTTTGAATCTCTGAATTACGTCACCTAGCCCCTTGGTGGTTGAGCTTCCTCAGACTGCATAAGGTGCTACGGAACTCCGATCAAGACGATTTCGAAGGCATTGGACTTCGATTGTCATTTTGATCAGATTTGTATGGTCGGATTGTCAATCTAAGGCCCTGAAATAGATCTTCTTCTCTCTTGGCCATAAAAGGACTCGAATTAACCTAAACTTTATATAAACTATTCTAAATGTAGAATGATGCATGCTGTGAGATATTTATACAATGGAATGCATATGTAAACTTAAGAACATACATAAATAGGCATTTTAACTTAAATGAATGTGTCTACACCATACCTCCATACCTATCTTTTGCTAGTCCCTAGCAAAATCAAACTAAATGCTGTGTATAAAAATAGAATCAGGACTCAATCTATTATGGCATTAGTTGTTTATTAACAAAAGGAAATTTCAAGGACCTAATCTACAAAGACTCGACAGTGCCTGAGTTCCTGCCAAAATGTAGACCACCCAAGTCCTCATCTTATTTTGAAAAGGGAAGACACATTTTTTATGTTTTTTCTTCTTTTCTAATTTTTTTGGGTTTTTGAGTTTAGAGTTTCGATGCAGCTTACTATGGCTACCCAACCCAGCCAAGACTCAAAAAGTACTTTAAGTTCTAAGCATGTTGTGAAAAGTGATAGACTCACTAGGCGGCCATTAAAACGGACTTCAGGTTTCTACGACCTTAGGTGACCTAAAGAGTTTCTGCCTAAAGGTTTACCTGTTCAACCGATAGCTTTCTCCCTACTTTTTTTTTATTTTTTATGGGGTCAACACAAGGTCGAACCTAATGTATATCTCCCTGATTTATTCTACTTCCTCACTTCTTCCCTACGTGTTTTGGGAATTATTTGTGCATTTTTGTGAGTTGGGCTCTGGATAAACGACCAATGAGCTGTTACCCATGACAACTTGCCAGCCATACTCGTGCGATGAAGTGTGACTTATTTATTTTATTTTTTTTCTTCTTTCTTTATTTTTCTTTTTTTTCTTTTTGAGTATTATTTTTTTCTTTTTCTGAGTAGGTGGCTTCCCTGATCTAGGATTTACCTAAAAGTAGTAGAATGAGTATGGTCATGTAGTTGGACTCTGGACAACTACCCAGTGGGCAGTTACCCATGACAACTTGTCAGCCATACTACCCTAGAAAGTTCATTAGCTACTTAATTTCCGTAAAAATCATTGAAAAATGAGCTAGTGCAAGTAGTGTGTAGATGCTTTAGACTTAAAGTTTCCTCAAATCTGAGGGTGGGTTGATAAGTCATGTACTTATCACCCCAATTTATTAGCCAGATTAAAGTAAAATTAACGTAGCGAGGACTAGAGAAATAGGACCACATTTTTGTGGACACTCGAGTTGATTAAGCTTGAAGACATGAAGAGTCTAAGTGTTCAGGTTCTAAAGTATCATTTCCTAAAGTTAATCAAGTCTTAATGACTAAGTTCTCCACTCCTAATTATAAATTTTTTTTTGTATTTTGGAATTTTAATTTTTTTTAAAGAAAATAAAAGAAATTCCATGGAGCTAACAAAATAATTTCAAGATTAAGTATCCACCCCTCATGCCTAAATGATACAATGTCCTCACTGTAAAAATAAAGACATGAAAAGGGAGGAATAAGTAGAATATCAGCTGAATTTCATGATAGATCTGATCAGCTTCGCAGAGAGAGGACTATTCACACATGCTAACTTTATTACCTTTAGCTAGGGATAATTTACAAACAAAGAAGAAATTAAGAATTCATAAGTGCAGGTTAGAATCGGAATTAAAAGATTAATCCTCAAACCTTCCAGAAGAAGATGTCCATACATGTGGACCAGATTGTGATGCAAACCTACGCCCCAGAATCGAGTGGATCTAAGGTTCTGGATGAAAATCACCCAAAATTAGAGGTTGTTGTGCTTTCGGGGTCAAGCCTACGGCTTTGCGGTATGCAACACAAGTATGAAATTATGGACAAAATAAAATTCTAAACTAATAGTAGTATTTGTCCATTTGAAATTTGGCTCAAAAAGATAATCCACTATTTTATACTTGGGTTGAAAATCCTCAGAATCAAAAATATCGTAAGAGTCCTGATAGAAAGTAGGCAGTTTGAGGCAAATAGGAACCCTTAGATCCATACTCTTGTCTTCCCCAGAGTTAACTTCCTAGATCTTAATTTCCAAATTCATATCCTACAAGATTAATGTTTCCGGGACGTCTAGATCGTTGTACACCCCATCAATGATATCCAAGTCAAACAATTATGGTTGAATCAGAATTGACTTGGATTCAATCATTTTCAAATCAAAGTCATTCATCTCTTTGGGGTATGTTTGAAGATTAGGGCTACCGATTGGATCATCTATTATAATAGGATCAGAATCCTCCATGTCAGCCCCAATCATATCATAATCCTTAGTTATTGGGCTATTAAATGGTTCGTCATGCTCCTCGAGCCCATTTGTCTCACTAAAATTATTTTCCTTAACTTCAAGTGAGACTTCACTAAGAGATTCCTCACCCTCGGAATTAAAGAATCCTTGATCCTCATTTATATATGTCTCAAAATCATATGTTGTTCCTTGGTCTATAAAGACATATTTTTCCTCGCTCAATGGCTCAGGGATCTTGGGTAAGAAAATCATATCATCCTCAATTGGTTGCTCTATCCCAACCTGGTCATCCTCGATCTCAGAAATTGTGTCCCCCCTCGATAGGTGCTTGAGCTAGTTTAGACATTGGCTGTCCTAAAGGGGCTTCGACCTGGGAATCATCCCAAGATTGGACTAAGGCAACCATGAATTTCATCCTCAATCTTGATAATTTCCCAAGTAAAAACTCACCCAGGCCCCTATCCTTAACATCTTGGAGCCAAACCAATAAAGAACTATTAAGCTCATTAATCATTTTCATCATAGGCTCCAATGCTTCAATGCATGGTGTTGGTTGAGCTTCTAAAGATTGTATAATGTTCCTCAAGTTAGCCAACACTCTATCTTGGACCTGGTTCACCTGAACTGAATGGGTTAAATCTAGGGGAGTCAAGAAATTGAGGTTCTTGGGTCCCTCCTTGATAGTAGGTCATTTCGGATTGTTCAAAGAGAGGTTGTGACCTATGTTCAGCACAATCCAGGGGAGGGTAGGTGTTATAATTATCATATCCTTCTTGATTATAGATCGAGTTAGGTTGATCATCGAAGGGTGGAGATCTATAATCAGTGTAGGCATGAGAAGGATAATAATCATAGTCTTGTTGTCCAGGGTTAGGCCCTGGACATTGAGGTCTCGAATCATATCCCCAATCAAAGTTATCTCGACTAGGGGATGGGTAGTCATAAGTCAGGTCGGAATAATAATCATCTTGGGGATAACTGGTGGCAGGAGGATAGGATTGGAATTATGTGTATGGTGAGGAAGAATACATGATTAATTAGGAGGGAAAATAAAGGAAAGAAAGGTGCCCTGCAGTACAATCAATCATTCCCATCCTTAAATTTGGTAGCTTAAGGACCTATGCTTCAGAAATGAATTCTGAAAACACAATGAATTTGATGTTATCCTTAGTCCCGAAGGTGGTAAAGTTGGGCTGACAAGGTAGGGGGAGCGTGTCTCGAGGGCCTTTAATTATGCCAAACCCCTGCTTACTTAAGTCGTTTGACAATCGAGCCCCCCAACTTATCACCTTTTGAAGCAAGTAGACGCCACTAATTCGAAATGCATTCAAGCGAACACTCTGAAACAAACTTATTGAATCCTAGGGCCAACGTTTACGCAATTTTAATTGAGGCTTGGAATGATTGTGCTCTTGGAATGTGATGGGCCATTTAAATGGGTTGTGCCCTTAATGATCAGTTAATATGTGTGCATGCGCACAACTAGGGTTTTCAAACAAGGTTATTATGATGTGTCTTTCAGGGTTTAACCATGTTTAGGAACTTTTAGGGTTTAATCTTTAAGTGTATTCAATCAAGTTCAGTAGAACACTCCAAGTTTTTTCAAGCACCAGTGATGATATATTCCTTTGAAACTCAACAAGAATATGGAGTGCTTGGTTAGTTCGTAAAAATTGAACCCTAAGTGGAAAGCTACTTAATGAATCAATTTTAAATTGAGTGGTGCGGCCCAAACAGTTCAAGCAATTGGCCTGTTGTACCACTTGATTAAGGCACACAAAATGTCTTATTCTAATCAGATTTCTACTCACTTGTGTATGTGTTGAGTTAAGGTGTATTAGATCCATAGGTCAGATCTCGATCAAGTGGTAGAATCAAAGTGATTGTACGTCTAAGGATAAGAGTTGTGGGTGCTTAATGTGTGTAACTTCCAGTAAATCCCACAATTAGATAGTTTATTATTATTATTATTTTTGTTAATTTATGCGAGTGGGTGAGGTGAATGGAGTGACAATCAAACAACCAAGATCTGACCTAGGGTTTATGCAAGCACTTAAGTTGATTTGAGTTTGATTTATTAGGTGATGGAATGGAAATCTAGGGTGGGGGTGGTGGGGATACACTTACAGAACCTTCATCCCCACTTTTCTTCTATCTAATCGCTTTGGCCCACCTTAGAAGAGTATGTGCAACTAGAGTAAGATCAGAGAAAAAGTGAGATAAAAGTTAAGGCGGGAAATGCAAAAAAGAAAAACCAAAGAGCGCTTCCTCCCTGGCAACGGCTCCAAAATGGTAAGTGAAATTTTGCGAGAAAAGTTAGGGTTTTGGAGAACTTGTCGTTGTAGTCACAAAAATTGCTACCAGATAAAATTTGTACTGAAACTTGAGGTGAGTCCCGTGTCAAACACGAGGAGGCGAACATTTGGTTTTGAAATCCACACTTTCGATTTTATTTGTTTCTGGTGCTTTTGCCTTTTATGATTTTTTTGTATTTTTATAAGGCAAGAGATTAGATTGAGAAAACTTTAACTAACTAATCTACTTGTAGAGAGAGAAAAATAATCATATATATGTCTAAACAAATATTTGCTACAATGGAAGAAGTTTCAATATACTACAAAGCAATAAAAGATAATGGTGAGAAGAATCCCCCTCAACGGTCGCTTGGAGGATAACTCACTTTGACGACGCCTCGGATGAATGTGGCAGGAAGCTAGACGAAGAAGAATAGCATTGAAGGAAGGAAGATGGGGCAAGACGGCATCGTGGTGAGGATCTTCTTTCGAAAGGTGGTGAGAAGATGACTACAAGATGCTCCACAAAGGAGGTAGGAAAAATGTTTGATTTTCTACTCAAGAGGAGCATCGCGGGCTTAGAACAAGCTCTCTCTAGAGCCTTGGAGGTGGTGAGGGAGAGAAAGGAAGAGATGAAGAAGAATGGGAGGGCTATGGTCCTTTTATAGTGGAGGAGAAGAGGCTTTTTGCACATGGGCAATTGTGACGTCCACAACCGTCACTGAGGACCCACCGTAGACGTCGATGAAGAACAATGTGCCTGCGTAAGGTGCTCGCACGTTGGCATGCACTGGTGCTGCTGGTGCGTGCTCCACATGCTTGTGTCTCGTGTTGCACGCGCTCCGTGAGTTGCACGCTTGCTACTGGTGCAAGCCCACACTATTGCTGCACTGTGCATGCGCTTCACGTGTGGCATTTTTGCGTTGCCGGCCTGATTGTAGAATTGGGGGGAGATTTGTGGGTCTAGAACACTAGTCACTTGGTTTCACTCCAAGTCTCCAACCAATGCGCTACAAGGGACTTCATGTAAAAAGCTTGCAATTTCTCTCTCATGCATGGAGCATGCCTATGGTCATTGGATCAAGATCTAACGGCACAGATCTGATGACCGGCTAGAGAAGGGGAGCAGTGGTGATCCTTGGGCGGCTATGAGCATTTCAGATGATGCCACATGGCATCATCTGAGCCATCCGTCTGCTATGCATTGTAGATGATGCCATGGATGTCAGATTGGATTGTTGTATACGTCGTTGGGATGAGAATGTTGATCTGGATCCATCCGCATGGTCGGATTTGTCATTTGAAGCTCTGACTTACGTCACCTAGCTCCTTGGTAGTTGATCTTCCTCGAATTGCATAAGGTGCTACGAAACTCCGATCAAGATGATTTTGGAGGCATTCAATTCCGATTGTCGTCTTGATCAGATCTGTATAGTCGGAACGTCAATCCGAGGCCCCAAAATAGATCTTCTTCACTCCTAGCAATAAAAGGACTTGAATTAACCTAAACTTTATACAAACTATTCTAAATGCAGAATGATGCATGCTATGCGATATTTGTACTATGGAATGCATATCTAAGCTTAGGAACATGCATAAATAGGCATTTTAAGCTAAATGGATGTGTCTACATCAGTGGGGCATGCCTGGCTCCTCTTAGAGTGGAAGGTTTCCACTCCTGAAGTCCTTCTTAGGGTGTCTTGGACCATCCTTCTTGCTCCTCCTGTAGACATCCTCCTTGCCTAGCTTTTCCTCCTTGGCTTGGAGAAGACATAAGGTAGACGAAGGGGAGAAGTTGAAGGCACCAAGGAGACAGAGTGTCCCCTTAATCTTCTTCTTCTCCTCTTCTCCTTTGTCTCTAGGATGGTGGAATGAAGATGGAAGAATGTGAATATGTGTAGCCAAGGATGATTGGAAATGGGTGGTTAATGGTCTTTTTATTGAGTGGAAGGGGAGGTCGAGGCAGGTTTGCTTAAGAGGGGATGGCTAGGATGGATTGTAGGTGGTGGTTATAGGATCCTAAGGCTAGGGTTGGTGGTGCCAAAGTGAAGGGGTACCTTGTGTGGTGTGTTGTAGGGTTAGGATGGGTTTAGATAAGGTGGTTAGGTGATCATATGGTGGAGGGTACTTGGTACCATATGAAGGCATGCTTAGGTGATGGTTAGGTTGGGTTGGCACCAAGTATAGGTGTTGTTAAGGGGAGCATCTTGGCGTGGGATTGATGGACAGTGGAGATAGTTTGGATGGTTATTACTTTGTGGTATAGAGGGTGGAGATTTAAGGGAGAGTTGGCACCAAGTTGAAGGGGTATGGATAGGTTGTTTTGGTGCCACCTAAAAGTGGTTAATGGGAGGTGGTTTTGGTGGAGAGATGTTCAAAGTTGGAGCCAAGTTAGGCTTCTAAAAGGGGGTTTAGGTGTAGGGTTACGTTGGTGTGTAGGGTGATGTGTAGGGTTAGGATGAGGTGCATTTTGGCGCAAAATGAAGGGATGTGCTTGGGTGTTTTTGGCACTAAAATGATGGACCTTTTAGTGTTGGTGGTGGGTTGAAGGGTTGTGTGTGTGTTAGGGCCAAAGTGGATTAGGAGTAGGTTAGCTAGGTGGAATAAAGGTTAGGTGTTTTTGGAGTTAGCTAGGTTGGCTTTTGGGTGGTGATGGATGGCCATGGAGTGGAGAGGAGCTAGCGTTAGCTAGCTATTGTAGCTAAGCCAGTAGAGGAGATTAGGGTTTAGCTTAGAGAGAGTAGCCAGAAGCTGTCTGAAGTAGATTTGAAGCTGAAATAATTCTCCCAAAGCTGATGATGGTTGAAGAGGTCTTCTTAGGAGCTCAACTACTTAGCTTAGCTAGCTAGTTCTTTTGCTAGTAGGTAGGCTTGAGTAGTGGAGCTGAGTTGAGCTGGTTTCAACCTTTCTGAAGCTAGGTTGAGCTGAATCTACCTCTGATGAGAACTCTTGAGCTAGCTTAGCTACTAAGTAGACAACTAGTAGCTATGCTAGCGGGAGTTGAGCTGCTGTGAGCTGAGTGGAGCTGGGGATAGTTGGAACTTAGCTAAAGTGAACTCGTGTAAACTAGGTTGAGTGATAAACTCCAGTTTATCATCATTCTTATGCATTAAAACAAACCTAGCTCTTAGGATTTTACTCTGTAAACGGGTTTTTGGGCTGCATTTAGGCATAAATTAGGTTAGGCATGCATTGCATTTTTTATTGTCTTTTTGATATGTTTTTGTGAGTGTTAGGGATGAACAGATATGCAGATCCCTAAAACCCTAGCACTCAAGAAGGAAAATGGTGAAGGAGAAGCTCAGACTAGCTGGAACTTAGCTTGATCCAGCTCACCACAGCTGGAACCTAGCTCACTTGAACTAGGGTTAGCTCATCCCAGCTCCATTCAGCTAATCTCAGCTGAATGGTAGCTCAAGAGAGTTCATCTTACCTCACCCTAGCTCAAGTCAGCTCAGATCCAGCTCAACTTAGCTGAGTCTAGCTCATCTCAGCTCCCACTAGTCCACAGGGAGCTCTAGCTAGCTCAGCTGAGTTGACAGGAGTTCACCCTAGCTCAGACCTAGCTACATCTAGCTCCACTCAACTCCAGCCAGATGAAGAAGAACTCATCTCAGCTCAGGAAGCTCAAGTCCAGCTCCTGGGGTTTCAGCTTAGCTCAACTCAGTTGAGCTAAGCTACCTTAACTGCCTCAACTAGCTTGATCCTCCCTGGGAGCACCAGACCTAGCTCACCTCAGCTCATTATGGTAGAAGCTAGCTCACTTTAGCTTGGCTTAGCAACTAGCAAAGAACTAGCAAGCTAAGCCAGCTAGAGTAGCCCCATGCCAGCCTCTTCAGCAGCAGCTAGCTCCAGTTTCAGCTCCAGACTTCTCATCCTCAGCTCCTCCCTCCAAACCTTAGCTCCAACTCCTCTTTCTCTACTCCTCCTTTAGCTAAGCTATCTTAGCTTAGCTTAGCTATGCTCCAACTTCCTTGGCTTGTACCACCCAAAAACCCTACCTAACAACTGCACCTACTAGCCCCACCTAAGCTCCACCTACTTGGAGCCAATCTAGCCTACCCACCACCTCCAAAAGACACATAAAAGTGGCACCAAAACCACCCTAACCACCCCCTTGATGATGCCACTTTTCCCTCCAAAAACCCCCTTCATCTCCATCATACACCTCTCCTTAAATCCATCTCCACCATCCACCTAACCCCCCTTCTAGAAGACCCTAGGTTGGCGCCAAAATGGTGGTGTCTCTCCACCACCAAAAGCCACCAACACCACCATAACCACCCCCTTTAACACCCCTTGGGTTGGCGCCAAATGCCCTTGGCCATAGGATCACCAACCACCTCCATCCTTCCATCCTAGCCCTCCATTTCAAGGGGCACCTTAACCCCCCATCCTACCTTATAAAAAGACCACTACCCACCACCATTCAAGGCATCCTTGGCTAGCAAATTCACTCTCATATTCCACCTAGAAGCCCACGTCCAAGAGAGAAGAAGAGGAAGAAGATTAAGGGGATATTCTGTCCCCTTGGTGCCTTCCCCTCTTCCCTTCTCTCTTGAGTCACGCCAGCCAAAGGAGAAGCCAGGCAAGGAGGATCTTTGGAGGAGATCTTGAAGGTGGTCCATGCCACCTTGGAGGAGCTTTTGAGGGTGGTGCACGCCCTCCCCTTGGAGAGAGCATTGAAGGTGGTAGCTTCCACCTTGGAGGAGCTCTCAAGGAAGGAGAAGAAGGAGGCCCTCTTTTCAAGCCAAGGAGCAGTTAGGCTTGGAGCAAGAAGACTCCCTTCTTCACGAAATTTTGCAAGAGGATTAGTGTTTCTTTATTTTCTTCTAAATTTATTTAGTTCTAGTAGAAGTATTCCTCTACTTGTCCTTGAAAAGAACACTAATTCTAGTTAATTAAATTGCCTTCCTTTAGCTTTTTATTGCAATTGTTACTTTCGGTTCTAGAACTTGTTTCACCTCTTCTTCCTAATTACTCTAAGCCTCCACTTGCCTAGAGTGAGTTTAGGAATAAGATATATCTATCTTTTAAGTTTTAGTTAAGCAATTGTAGGTGTTAGTACTTTCCATTACAATTCGCATTTTGCCCTTGTCTTTTCAAAACAAAAAAAATTACATATTTAAAATACCAAAAAGAAAGTTGAGTTGTGTTTTTAGAAAGAGAATTGAATTGCAATTTTTGCCTCCTTGGGCTACCCTAGATACTCCCCTATCTAGGTTTATAAATTTAAAAGCGTATGCGAATTCGCGTGTTACAACGATGTTAAAAATCCGCTTTTACAAATCACGCGTATTTCGTTATCATTGAGCTAGCTAGCTCGAGAGCTAGGATGAGCTAGACTTTACTAAGTTGAGCTAGATCTAAGTTTAGTTAAGGTGAGTTGAGCTACCCTGAGCTGTCATCCAACTAAGATGAGCTGAATGGAGCTGGAGAGAGCTAAACCTAACTCCGGTGAGCTGATATTCAGTTGAGACGAGCTGGATCCTGCTAGGGTTCATCTGATTTGATCTTCTTCTTCAC
Organism: Thalassia testudinum; assembly: GCA_037157565.1. NCBI lineage: Eukaryota > Viridiplantae > Streptophyta > Magnoliopsida > Alismatales > Hydrocharitaceae > Thalassia > Thalassia testudinum. Next base: position 5,168,130 of record JAZHRO010000035.1, on the reverse strand, counting down.
TTTATGCCTTCTTGGTGCTAGGGTTTTTGAGGTCCAATCATTTGCTTGTCCTTAACACTCAAGTAAATATGTTAAAAACACAAAAAGTATGCAATGCATGCCTAATCTAGGTAATGCCTAAATGCAACCCGAAAACTTGATTGGGGAGTTAAAAACCTAAGAGCTAGATCTATTTTAGGGCATAAGAATGATGATAAACTGTGTTTATTACACCCCCTTGCTTATCTTTTGCTAGGCTCTTAGCAAAAGTTAATTTCACAAAATGGAATTTTGGGAAATACTAATTTTTTTGACTTTTGAGAAAAAGGAGATTGTGGGTGTTTGGTTGATTAAAGCATGAAAGGTAGAGATTTGTTAAAGATAAATATCGAGATTAGTCTTTGGATCCAAAAATTAGATGAATCAGGATCAATGTATCCTTTACAAATTCACAAGTTAACTCCTTCACAATTCAAATGACCCAGAATTATTTTGTAGTTAGGATTTCTTTGGCTCTTGAATCCGACTGGCAACTTGCATAATCTTTTAAAACCTTGTGTCAGTACTTGTGAATGCCAACATTTATAAGGTCATGTTTTATTTGGAAATTTTTTTGTCTCCCCCATGCTTATTCCTAGCTTAAACCTACAACAGATGTGTCAGGATCATCATTTCTGTTACCAATCCTCGAGAGGGCTCTAGCAACAGCACTTCGAGATAGTACTGTCCAAGATACCACCCAGGAGCTCACAACCGCAAAACACAATGCAGTGTAAAGGGGCATTCCAAGTGAACTCAAGCTCTTGCTCTGACGCTATGGGTAGAGCATCATCCAAGACACTTGAGTCGCAAAATGCACCTAAAGCTCCATCTAAAGATATGAAATATAGATATAGAGTAGCATCGAGCTGGTAACATGTTGACATCACATCCTAAAAGGAGGCATTTTTCTCCTTCTTGGCGGTGGGAACTCAAACCAATCATCTACTTCAGATTTCACTAAGACTAAACAAGGGGCTTTTCTAATTTTTTTCTATTTTGTTTGTAAGTGTTGGCAATGTGTAAAATTTGACACAAGAATTTCTCAAGGGATGCAAGTTTTTGAGTCAGAAACTAAGGAAAATAGTTTCCAGGTTGCAAAAAGAGATCAAGTCACCCGAATCATCACGAGTTTAGGTGGAATTTAGAGAAGGATACTTGATCTAGTCTAAAAGTAGACCCAGAGATTCTAATAGTTAGATCTACATCTTAATTCCTAGTTTGTTAAAGATTAAATCCCATTCTGCCTTAAAATGATTTCTCAACCTTAGTCCCGATTTCAAAAATTTGTCAAAAAGTTTTAATATTTTTATTTTTTTGGGTATGTATGAAAAAAATGAAACAAAAATTGAATGTTTTTAGGTTTTGAAAATCATGAATTGATCATCAAAATTTAAATACACCCCCCACATGATTAGGATTTGCCATGTCCTCATGCAAGACCAGGGGAAAAGAAATCACCTTGGTGAAGCTAGTCGGAATCATGATAGTCAAAACCTTTGAAAAAGAAAAACAGAAAGTAGGAAAAATGATTGGTTACCTCCCATCCAATGCTATCTTTTATGCCACTCAGCTGGGCGTGAAGTCACCAATTATCGGGTACATCGTGGAAGTCTTAAGAGTCAGATTTTGTGTTAAGGGTGTTATCAAAATAGGGCTTAAGCTGTTGGCTGTTGACTTTAAAAGTATTGTTGGTTTTTGGATCCAAAATTTCAATGGCATCGTGGGGATAGGTTTGAAATATAATGTAAGGATCGGTCCATTTAGATTTGAGTTTACCAGGAAATATTTGTAACCTCGCTTGAAAAAGCCACACACATTGCTTAGGTTCAAAAGATTTCTGAATGATGAATTTATCATGAAATTTCTTTGCTCGGTCTTTGTAAATGCGTGCGTTTTCATAAGCCATGTTGCGAAGTTCTTCAAGTTTAGTTAAATGCAATTTCCTATGTTTTCCAGCCACATTCGAATTGTAATTAAATTCTTTTTTCACCCAATAAGCCTTATGTTCTAGTTCAACCAGGAGGTGACATGCTAATTGGAGTTTTGAAAGTCGTACAGTAGGACCATAATGCATTGTCATGTTTGAGGGACCAATCTTTTTGGTCGGGCTTTACCATCTTTTGCAAAATGTTTTTAATCTCCCGGTTGGAGACTATAGCTTGGCCATTTGTTTGAGGGTGATATGGTGTAGAGATTTTATTATTCATCCCATATTTAGCGAGTAGTTGACACAATTGGGAGTGTATAAAATGAGATCCTCCGTCACTAATAATGGCCTTAGGAACACAAAAATGCGAAAAAATGTTTTTCTTGATGAATTCCATGACAACTTGATGGTCATTATTGCACATGGGTACCCAAAAGAAATGACAAACGGTCCCACGAAATCGATGCCCCACACATCAAAAAATTTCAACTTCCAAAATCGGGTTGAGGGGCATCATATCTTTAGAGTTCATGTTGTCGATGCTCTGGCAATGCACATAGGACCGTGAAAAGTCATGAGAATCCTTGTGTATGCAAGGCCAATAAAATCTAGCATTTAAAACCTTGGCTGCTATTTTGTTTCCCAAAAAATGTCCATTGCAAGCCATTGAATAACAATGGTTCAGAATATCATGTGTTTCTGAATCAAGAACACATCGTCTAATACTTGGTTGGCACAGATACGGAACAGATCGGGGTCCTCCTAAAAGTAATATTTGATCTTGACAAAGAACTTATCCCTCTTTTGTTTAGGCTAGTTAGAGGGGAATTGTCCAGTGGTGAGATAATTAGTATAATCAACATACCAAGGGAGGGATTTCAGTGTTAGGAGTGTTTCGTCTTGAAAGACAGCTTTTCAGGTCAATGCATCACAAGTCTCAAGACTTGATAGGTGATCGACCATGACATTTTGTGAACCCGCTTTATCCTTGATCTCAAAATCAAATTCTTGTAAGAATAAAATCCATTAAATTAGGCAGGGTTTCGCATCTATCTTATTAAGCAAATATTTCAAGGTCGAGTGATCAATGTAGATGGTGATGTGTGACCCTAACAGATATAAACTGAACTTTTCAAGACCAAAAATGATTGCAAGTTCCTTTTCAATGACAGTATAATTCCATTGTGTTTTGTCAAGGGTTTTACTAGGATAATAAATCACAACGGGTTTCTTGTCGATTCTTTGCCCTAGGATGGCTCCTTTTGTGTAGTCTAAGGCATCTATCATAAGCTCAAAAGGATGAGCCCAGTTAGGTGCTCGCACATTGGGTGCCTCAATAATCACTTGTTTTAAAATATTAAAACTCTCCAAGCAATTTTTATGAAATTCAAATGGTTGGTCTTTAGTTAAAAGATGGCTTAAAGGTCGGGAGATTCTGGAGAAATCCTGAATGAATCATCAGTAGAATCCCATATGGCCAAGAAAAGATCATATTTGTTTCACCAAACTGGGTGGGGGAAGTTTTAATATTGTATCAACTTTAGCTTTATCTACCGAGATTTCCTTTCCATAGATAACATGGCCCAGGACAATGCCTTCTTGAACCATGAAATGGCTCTTTTCCCAACTGAGTACCAAGTTAACCTCAATACATTTTTGGAGAGTTCTTTCTAGATTCCAAAGATAATGATCAAAAGAATCTACAAAAATGGAAAAACCATCCATAAAGACCTCCAGGCAATCACCTACCAAATCAGAGAAGATTGCTAACATGCACTGTTGAAAAGTCGTGGGTGCATTACACAATACAAAGGGCATTTTTCGAAAATCAAAGGCTCCAAACGAGCAGGTGAAAGTGGTCCTTTCCTGCTCCTTAGGGTGGATCGCCACTTGATTGACCATCAAGATAGCAAGAATATTCTTGATCGGCTAGCCACTTCAAAATTTGATCAATAAAGGGGAGAGGAAAATGATCCTTCTTTGTGGTGGTATTTAACTTCTGATAATCAATGCAAACACGACACGAAGAAGCAATCTGTTAAGTAGTAATCGTCGTAACAATGCCTCAATCGCTAAAAAATAATTAAATTTATAACTCAGAATCCCAAAAGAGTTCGAGGTCGTTCACAGGGAGAAATTAATGGCAATTCAATCTCACTAATCACACTTGAATCAGAAATATAAGAAATTATGACCAAAGCCACATTTAGAACTACTGAAAATGATATATATATGAAATCAAGTAGCATAGTGTAAAAAGAACGGGTCAAAATGGTGATTTGAATCACAAAATTAACCCTTGAAATTAAACTCACAAGTATCTCAAATAATTGAATAATAAATCTCAACCAAATATGCCACATCAACCAAGTTTAATATTCCAATAGTATATAGAACTAAGGCACCAACAGAGATTAGATGAAGGCACAAGGCATTAGATGCCTTAAGTTTTCATGGCACAGCTCCAACAGAAGAGGCAAAGGCATCCTTCTCTTTCCTTCATGCCTCAAGAGAGAGCCAAGCACAGCACAGCACAAAGGCAAAGTCCTTCCAAGACTTGGCTAAGTGTAGAGAGCAGAGGCACGAAGGGCAAAACCCCCCTCTCTCCCTTCTTCTCCTCTTAGAGACACGGGCTTTATTGGGTAATCGACTAGGTATCCAGGCATGAATAGTGACTAGGCCTGCAGGTGTGTATCGTAGGCGAGGAGTGCATAGAGGTGGGTAAGTGGGTGAGGGTGAATGGGGACCCAACCCCCATGTCTTGGGCGAAGAATGATGGCACGATTTCCTCTTATGTGGGATCACGGGTCCTTCACTCTACGATGTGGTACTATCCAACATAGCTTCTTCCATCATGCAGTAGCAGTTGAAGACGCCTCTGATTACGGTTGAAGATGAGGCTGTGGAGTCCAATTGACTGCCTGGAGGTTGACCTAGGAGCCAGCTGCAGTACCTGGAAGTGCTTCTAGAGGGATCATGGTCGGAGGACTACAGCTGATGCTGGAGAAGTCGAGGATGGCGGTGAAGGTTTGGTGTGTACATGAAATCAAGAAGATGGCCTTGCAGCCACGTCAAAGAAGCTCAGAAGCTTTGCCTAAGAGAGGTGAATATGTTGGTGGGTGTAGCATGCTGTGAGGAGGCGTGTGGTGGTCTGGAGAGGTTGAGAAGGTGGAGCAGAGGTGTGTTTGTCAGGTGGAGCGTGTGAGAGGCTAATCCCCTAATTTACTTGAGGGGTTTTGGTCGTGAAGACACGGCGAAGCTTTTGAGACTTTTGGGGAGTGGTTTGGTGCAGTGTGGTAGATTCGCGAGGTCGCTAGAGGTACATTGGAGACAAGGGAGACGACAGTGGCATGAGTGTGAGGGTGCACTGAAGAGTATGTTGAGTGTGTGAATCGAGTTAGGGGGAGAATTGGAGTGGTTGTTGACGAAGGGGATGCGGAGATGGAGCCGACTATGATTGGTTGGTTTCGGAGACAATTGTGGCTCCGGGAGGGAGGATAGCGATGCCTGAAGGAAGAGGAAGCCCTTCGCAGGTATGGCGAGGTGTAGACGAAGTTGGGGAAGGCAGACCTGCTGCCTATAGTATGTGGCAGCAGGCGAGGAGACCAGAGGGAGGAGGTCGCTTGAGTGGAGTCTGGAGTCGGTCGAAGGTAGAGGAGATGAGGGAATTTTGGGCCTAGAACTTGCTAAGGAGTTCGGCTATGCAATGGGAATGCTTTTATAGGGCTTCAGGTGAGCTTCCATGATTGGAAACAAGCTTGAGAAGCTCAGATTTTCAAGGAAAAAGATCCCTAAAATCCATGGATTTGCACGAGTTTCATGAGGAGATTTGGAGTCCAACACTAGGTTTAGGCGATTAGGGATTTCCTCAGGATCATCCCTTCCAATTTTGGAAGGGATTGGTCGAGAAATCAGGGATGAATCCTTGATTGAAGCTTAGATCTCATGGGTTCACACCTGCCATGGCGGTAGGGACTCATTTGTGAAGAAGATAAAAAAATTGGGGGGCTATTTGTAAGGATTTCAAAAGCTAGGGGCTTAAGTGTGAATAATAGAGTTTAAATGTACTAAAATGCAAACTATGTCAAGATGAACTCTGATTGGACCCAAATTTTGGTATAAACCTAATTTAGACCTAAAAAATTTCATGGTAAAGTCAGATTTCAGTTTTGACCAAGTTTGACTAGGCAATTTGTGCAAAAACCTAAATTAGGGTAGAATTGTGTTTGTGACTATTTAAGGTCAAAATGGGATCCAAAGATCAAATCAAGGGTACTAAACCCCAAGGGATATTTTTATACGAATTTAAAGAGATTTAGATGAATTTTATCTTGACCATAACCTTAGTAATTTAAGTAGGTCTGAAATTAGGGTTTTGGGTGTGGCATTAATTCTTGAAATGTGCAAAACCCCATTTCTATCTGCATGGATCCACTTATTAAACTTTAATACTCATTTGACCTTTATTTCACCCCTAGAAAATCCCTTGGTTATTCTAAGTTCATGATATGTTGTTAAAATTATAGAGTTAATCCGAGTTTCCTGTTCTCATCTTGAAACAACATGAAGTGGAGTTATAACCCTCAGATGGTTATGTAGGAGAATTTATCTTTTAAACCTAACTAAAAGTGGCTAGTTAGCACCTATGATGGTGTTCCCATCATATCCCCATGCTTAGATTTTGCTAGTCCCTTAGCAAACATCCTATGGATCAAACTAGGTCTCTTGGTCGGATGTAATCGTCAGGGTACCTTACTAAGGTGCATCTCTAGAAATCAGATCAAAATACCAACAATAGACCTAGAGGTACTCAAGTACCAGCCAAGATCCAGACCTAACCAGCTTCAGCCTGAGTTCGTCATGAAGGTTTCTAAGGCCCGCAAAAATTGCCTAGAGGCTCATTGACCCCAGTGGTTAAAGCACCCGTGCATAGACGTAACATGTCCAGGTTCAGTTTGCCAGTGCATTTTTGTATGAAAGAGATAGAGAAGGATTTTTCATTTGTAGAGTTTTCTCTCTTTTCTTTTTATTTTTCCCTAAATCCAGCCTCGAATTGGCCCTAAACATGGTTTGTATTGGATTCCTTATCCCCACCATCAATCCTTGAAGGGTCCTTGGATTTCGATGCTTCGGGATAGCACCACTCATGGCAACCCCCAGAACCCTGGCTTTCGGTACTTCGAGATAGTATCGCCCATGGCATTCTGTAGCTAAATTCAAGTCTTGGCAATCGACATTTCAGGATAATGCCACCCATGGGACCTGAACCAGGACAAGGTGCTTACAAGCCCTTGGTAGGATATTTAGATATCCTAGGAGAGAAGCATCGAGATGATATGCTATTATGCATCTGCAAGGGGAATTTCCCACCTCTCCTCGCTGGGAACTCGTTCAATCAACTTATGCTGTCGAGCAGCTCCTAAGCTTGATCTTCGAGATGGCTTTTCAGAATAGAACACTTCTGGCATGATTTTTTCTTTATTAAGTGCACTGAACTAGACTTAGTGTGATTTTTGGTGCTTAGGTTACCAAGTCCATCAAACCAAAGGGTAGGTAACAGGATTGAATAATCCCTAAGCCTTAGACCTACTACATCAGCCTCACATTTTCCTCAACCTCTTGTGGATTAATTTGGATCTTAACAAATACTTGAGTGTTTAAACCCTAAAATAGATCCAAGAGGCCTAAGGTCAGTATCTGCCACTCATTCCCTAAGTTTCAGCCATCCAGGTCATATTTCATCATCCGATCCAACCTAGAAGTTAAGTTGGTTCCATATTAAATTCCCCTAGGTTTTCATTTTTCTTCCTTTTATTTGTTCCTTTTTCTTCTTTCTTTTCTTTTCCACTTCTCCACTTTTCATTCAGTTTAAAGTGACCTCTCCTTTCCTCTTTTCTCTCTATTTTTTTTTGAATGAAACCCCTCCCTACATTGATTTTCATAGCGTTTTGCACTTTAATACCCCCCCATGACTAAGTTTTGTAATGTCCTCATTATAAATTAGGTGGGTTCGAGTTCAATTCAGATCATCCATAAGAACAGGTGGGTGGTGAACGGGTTGGAATGACTGTTGTGAATGATTTCTAGCTTTGATGCAAGTATCAATGGTGGAGCCGACTGTTCTAATAGACGAGCCCTAATGTGCAATATGAATTCAATAAAAGGATATGTCAGGAAGGTTTTGGGTTTTTCAAAAGATGACGGGTTACCTCCCGTTAAGCGCTATGTTTAATGCCATCAGCTGGGCACAATGAAGCTCAGGGAGAATGGAGATCAAAAGATACTACAACCAAATTTGTGTCAGTGAGTTCAAAGAATGGTTTGAGTCTCTGACTGTTCATGACAAAAGGTTCAGATTAGTGGCTGAGTTCACTGATTTTGACTACTCCATTTCCAAATACTTGTCTCACAAGGAATGGTCCAATCCATTTTGATCTAAGTTTTCCTGGGAAGAGCTTGAGTTTGGCATCGAAGAGTAACACTTTTTGACCAAGATGGAAGGATTTACATGATATGTGCTTGTCATGGAAGGCTTTCACCTGCTCTTTGTAGATTTGCGAGTTCTCATTTGCGTCATTGCATAGTTCCTCGATCTTGCTTAATTGCAACCAGCGGTGGATTCCAGCCTTCAAAAGATCTAGATTGCACTTCCATATTGCCTAGTAGGCTTTATGCTCCATTTCTATGGGGAGGTGACATGCCTTCCCATACATGAGTCTAAAGGGAGACATGTCTAATTGGGTCTTATGGGAAATCCTACAGGCCCACAAGGATTTCAAAAGGCGAGTGGACCAGTCCTTCTTATCAAGTCGAATAGTGACTGGAAGGATCTTCTTGATCTCCCTATTTGACAATTCAGCTAATCTGCTAGTCTAGGGGTGATAAGGAGTCGAGATATGATGTAACATCCCATACATTTTATCAGGGATTCGAAGTGTACATTTGGAAAGTGGGTCCCTCCATCAGAGATGATAGCTCATGGAATACCGAATCAAGAAAAAATGTGTTAATGAGTGAATTTAATCACAACTTTATGATCGTTGGTTCGGGTGGGGATGGCTTCGAGCCATTTGGACACGTAGTCCATGGCAAGGAGAATGTATTCAAAACCATCGGATTTTGGGAAGGGGCCCATAAAGTCAATCTCCCAGATGTCAAAGATTTCCTACACGAGAATCGGCTATAAAGGCATCATGTCACGTCGGCTCATGCTGCCTAAGGTCTGGTAACGAGTGCAAGCTTTACAGTAGTCGTGTGCATCTTTGAAAATCGTGGGCCAATAGAATCCACACTAGAGGATTTTTGCTACGGTCTTGTGTCCAAAAAAGTGACCATCGCAGACCTGGTCGTGGAAGAAGGATAAGATTCCATTGAACTCAGATTCTGGAACACATCTTCCATTGATTTGATCAGCACCGATGCAAAATAGATATGGATCTTCCCAGACAAAGTATTTGGCATTTGAAAATAATTTGTCTTTCTTGGCTTTTGGCCACTTAGACAGAATCTGATGTGATGCCAAATAATTCACCATATCAGCATAATATGGAAGTTTCATTTCGATTGTCAGGAGGTGCTCATCAGGGAAGTGCTCTGTGATAGGTTTAGAAGAGTCAATGAGTGAAGAAGGAAGATGAGATAAGTGGTCAGCTACCACTTTCTACTTTCCCACCTTGTCACGAATTTCATGATCAAATTATTGCAAGAACAAGATCTAGCAAATTAATCGAGGCTTTGTGTCCTTCTTCATGAGTAAGTGCCTTATGGTGGTGTGATCCGAGTAAATGATGATGTGGGATCCCAAGAGGTAAGACCTGAATTTCTCTAGGCCAAATACTTCAGCCAACAGCTCTTTCTATGTAATGGTGTAATTATGCTAAACCTCGTCCAATGTCTTGCTGGCGTAATATATGACTACTGGTTTCCCATTGATTTTCTGACCCAGCACCGCTCCTATTGCGTAGCCAGATGCATTGCACATGATCTCAAAGGGTTGAGACCAATCAGGAGATTGCAAGATTGGTGCTTGGGTGACTCGAACACACAGGTCTCAAATGTGTGAATATACTCACTCGATACCTTAAAAGGTGTGTCCTTTGAGAGGAGATTCATCAAGGGGCATGCGATCTTAGAGAAATCAGGTATGAATTAGTGATAAAATCCAACATGCCCCAGGAATGATCTGATGCCTTTGACTAAGTTAGGGACAGGTAGCTTGGAAATCAAATTCACCTTAGCTCGATCAATTTGGATACCCCTCTTAGAGACGAGATGTCCAAGAATGATGCCTTCAGGAACCATGAAGTGGCTCTTTTCCCAGGAGAGAACCAGGTTCACTTCAATGCATCTTTTAAGGATTTGGACCAAATGTAGGAGGCACTCATCAAAAGATTCACCGAATATCGAGAAGTCGTCCATGAAGACCTCAAGGTAATTACCTACCATATTTGAGAATATGGATAGCATGCACCACTAAAAGCTGGCAGGTGCATTGCATAGCCTGAATGGCATCCTACAGAACGTGTACGTACCATAGGGGTAGGTAAAGGTGGTCTTTTCCTGATCCTCTGGATGAATTGCCACCTGATTATATCTGGAGTAACCATCCAAGAAATAGAAAAATCAATTTCTCGCCAGTTTCTCGAGAATCTGGTCAATGAATGAAAGTGGGAAATGATCTTTCTTTGTGAAGACATTCAATTTTCGATAGTCTATGCAAACTCTCCATGAATTTACAATGTGAGTTGGGATGGTTTCTCCAGATTTAGTCGTGATGACAGTGAGCCCTGCCTTCATAGGCACAACCTGGATCGGGCTCACCTAGTGGGTATTAGAGATTGGGTAGATAATACCAGCATCTAACCACTTGATGATTTCTTTCTTCATGACCTCCTATAGATTCGGATTGAGTCGTCTCTACATTTCTCGGGATGATCATGAGCCCTCTTATGTGTAGATATGATGTGTGCAATAGGAGGGACTGATACTAATCAGATCATCGAGAGTCCATCCAATGGCTCTCCGATGCTGTTGGAGAACAAAAATCAACTTTGTTTCCTGATCAGATGTGAGTCAGTAATTGATAATCATAGGAAACATTTGACTTGAACCCATGAATACATATTTCAGATGATCTGGGAAGGGTTTTAGTTCCATAACTGGGTTATCAGTAGCAGGTGGGGGTTCAAGATGGGCCTCAGAAGATAAAGTGGTAGCTAAGGGTGAATCTAGGTCAGTTCTGGGCTCCTCTAAGTGTGGGTCAAAAATTTCTTGTGGTTGAGGATCAAGAATAATCGGGTCATCCTCTGTAGGGGAGTCCTCAACCATAGAACTAATGTCACATACTTCCTCAATTACCCCACAATTTATTCCTTTCTAGGCCTTGAAGATATCAATCTTTAATGTCTGGTTCCCAAATTTTAACCCGATTTGGCCCTCTTCACAATTGATATTTTCCCTAGCTGTGGCTAGGAATGGTCTGATGTAAACATGTTTATATTACATAAATTGTCTATTTATGCGTGTTCTTAAGCATAGAATGCATCACATACTATAAATATTGCATAACATGCATCATCTTGCATTTAGATTAGTCTGAATAAAATGTAGGTTAATTATCTCCTTTTATGTCCAGGGATAGGACAACTTGCTAATCAGGACCTCAGATTGAGGATCCAACTGTATGGATCTGATCGAGAAAGAGATTGGAGTTCAACGACTCCAAGATTGCCTTAATCGGATATCCGTAACATCAGATAGTGACTGAGGAACCATAGAAGATCAAGGGCTAAGATGGTGTTAATTCACACTTCAGACAACAAATCCAACTACATGGATGGGTTCGGATCGACGATTGCAGCCTAACGTCATGAAAATTGATCCAATTCGATACCCGTGGCACCATCTACATCACTCAGAAGATGGACAGCCAAGATGGCACCACGTGGCAGCATCTCAGCTGCCCAACCGGCCACATGCACCTACCTCATCTCATCTGGCCAATGCTTCTCCACTGTTGGATGCGCATCCAACGGCTGCGGGGCACGCACGCATGAAATGAGCGCTCGACACAAACACGCACGGAGCGCATTGGTCGAACGCTCTATCGAGAAGAGGAGGTTTGGGTTCGAGCCCCCACAAACCTCAATTTGAAGTGGGCGCGTGGGTCCAAGGAGCCACATGATAGAGATCCAACGGTGCCGCACAACCGATAGTGCCCACGTGCTATCTGATGCCCCAGCTTGACACGAGATCGCATGTGCAAGGCACGCGCAGTTGAGGCACAACGAGGAGAGATTTATGCCGTTCGATCTCACGATCGGATGACTAAGATTTGAAGAATGTGAAGCGCAGGTTTTAGGCGTGGAAGGCAAGCGGGCACGCAAGCGTCGCCCACAAAGGCCATGTTCAGGCCTTTAGTGACGAATTTATCCGTCACTAAAGGTGCTGAATTAATGTTTTCCAAAATGTAATGACCAAAATGCCCCCACTCCTTGCAACTATAAAAGGAGACCCCCTCCATACGAATTTCTCATCCCTTCTTCTCTTCTCTCACCCCTTCCAAAGCTCTAGGGGCTTGTCCCAAACCCGGGATGCTCCTCTAGAGTAGAAATCTTAATTCTTCCACCTTCGTCCCAATTCGTGGAGCATCCAGCGGTTGTCATCTCTCTGCATTTGAGAAGTGGATCCCACAATGATGACGATGTGCTGCTTCATTCCCGTTCTTTCTGCTTCATCCTCCTTCCTGCTCCATTCCTTGTCTTCCAGCTGTCGTCCCATCCAGCTCATCCTCTAAGCGATCATCGAGGAGGATATCTCTCTCTCCATTCTTTTTACTACTAGAGTAGATTTACTGCTTTCTAGTGTAATCATTTCCTTCTTTCTAGTCGTAATGAGTAGTGTAATGAACAATTTTTGATAATGAAATCCATGTTTATTCTACATCCCTTTTGCTTTTATTTGTAATATTCTCTCTCTCTTCTATTTATTATTTGTTAAATAGATAGCTAGTTTTCAACCAGCTATTCTGTTTCGTGACAAATAAAACAAACACGTATTTTTAATCAAACTTTCGCCTCCCTATGTTCGACCTAGAACTTCTTAGGATTTCTATTCTGGCATAAATTTTATTTGTTGAACCCGAGTTCTTCACTATTCAAACTACAACGATGGGTTTTAAAAACCAAATCCGATAGCGTAGTACTCTGACGTTTGAACATGGTCTCCCTAAGATGATTGGTGTGTTCATTAGATTTTCAGGAGTCTCCTTATCTAACACAATGAAGTCCACTGGAAAATAGAAGTCACGAATCCGTACAAGAACATCTTTGAGAATTCCTCTAGGTGACTTGATTGATCTATCTGCTAACTGCAAAGTCACCTCGATCGGTTGGAGCTCAGTTTCCTCGAAATGATCTAGTAGGGATGTAGGTATCAAATTTATGGAGGCTCCTAAATTCAACAATGCTCTATCAAATTCTAGATCACTAATTTTGTAGCAGATCGAAGGGGTGCCAGGATCTTTTACTTTTTGTGGGAGCTTGCTGAAAATGATCGAGTTGACTTGCTTAGACAATAGGATCGAACTCCCATCTTTGGTTGGTGGCTTATGCTTAGGTGTACACAAATTCTTTAGAAATCTCGTGTATGTCGGTACGTGGCAGATTGCATCCATGAAGAGGATGTTTATCTGGACTTGCTCAAAGAGCTTGACCAGATCTTCCTTAAGTGCCATGGGTTTGGGTTTCCTCTTTCCTTTGGTTAAGGCCTCAGGAAATGGAACCTCTGTAGGTTCCTCTAGGATTGGTTTAGGTTTTGGATCTAGGATAGGGGTGTCCTGGATAACCATCCTAGGGCTAGGTTGTGAACTTCCAAGCTGGGAGTGGCTTGGATAAGGTGGATCTTGAGCGGTCTTGCCACACGGGTGGTAATAGAATTGAGTCCTGCGTGGCATTGATTTGGATTTGGTAAAACTGGTGATTGCTATTGATATCCCAAGTATGATGTCGAAGCTTCCACCCCATCAGGTGATGGAGTAGAAGGGGCCTAGTAAACATAGTGAGCTTGGCCCTGATTTAGGTTCAGAACACACCTCTGATTTGCCATGTTATTCGGATTTGGTAGAGGCTGAGATGGAAGTGCAACAGGCTGGTGAGAATTCTCCATCTGTGCGAGTTGATTTTGAACCTCAGTGATGTCATCTTTATACTATTTCTGCATAGCTGCGTTGGATTTTTGAATGTCAACTAGGGTTTGTAGGATAAGAGTCATTTGATCATCCCTTAATGGCTCGGATTAATAATTTGGATTGAGCCTAGGCTAAGTAGGCTAGTAAGGGCGCAGAGCTTGTGGTGGGGCTAGAATTGAGATCTTGGATTTTGATTATTCCCTAACAATGCAAAGTTAGGATGATTATGCCATCCAGGGTTATAAGTGTTTGATAATGGATCATTCTGGATGGCATGGAGATCCTTGCAGGTATGAGGAACTCTAGAGAAGTCAGAATATGAGGGTTTAGAGTTCCCCCAACAAGACTAGGTTAGTTCGGAGTTTCCTTCGAAACCAGGATCAGATAAGGGTGGCTATGGGTCCATCCGCTGATGAGAGTGGTGATAAATGTTATGCACAACCTCCCTACCAGAGGGCGATTGTGTATACGTGCTCTATCATGCTGAGGTGGTTCTCTGTAGATGTCGAGCCAATTCATCTAGCTTCTTCTCGATAATAGAGACCTTGTCCAGGTGACTAGCCATTAGTTCTAGATCGACAGATGCAAATAGGCCCTGAGTCTCGTGTGCCCCCCGCATGTTTGTCAATGCACGAGTAGTTGTCCGGTCGAACATACCCATAGATTCATTATTTATGGAATTCTCACACATATTCTCGAGAATCTCCCAAACGGTATCTTCATGCTTACCCATGATGCTTCCACCATAGGTTGCATTGACAAATAGCTTGATCTTGTCATGGAGCCCATGGTAAAACGACTGGACTTGTTCCAATTTCAGAACTCTGTGATGGGGGCATCTCTGCATTAGAGCCAGAAAGAGATCCCATGCCCCATGAAGTGGTTCTCTCGAATTTTGCATGAAGTGTGTGATCTGGTGTTGATCACGAAAATATGTGGTTTGTTAATTAGGCAATTTAGTGTTGTTGCAATGCGTAAATCCACTTTCGCTTTTAACTTTATGAGACCTAAATAGTGGGGTATCTAGGGTCGTCCAAGGAGGCCAAATTGTTTGCAAATCAAATCCCTTGCTTCGAAATGGAAATCACCTTTCTTTTTTGGGTCTTTTTCAATATATCATTTTTATGTTTTTGAAATTAAGGCAACATGAGAAGTTGTTGGCGGGAAAAAAATTACTACACCTACTATGCTAGTCTAAGTGAAAAAAATTATCCTCTTTCTAAGCTCAACCTAGGCACGTGAAGGCCTAGGTTAATTAGAAAGGAGTGAAACTACACTAAAGAGAAAGCAATGTAATGCAATAAAAAGAGTGCAACAAGAAATCAAGGCAACTTTTTTTTTTTTTATTAAAGGAAATTGTCTACTAGTAGATGAATGCTTCTACAAAAAACAAATTGAAAAACAAAATAAAGACAAATTCTTTAGATGATGATGGTGATGAAGAGGATGAAGCTCTTCTTGCTCCAAGCCTGGTAGCTCTCGAGCTTGAAAAGGTCTTTAGCTCCTTCCTTATATAGCTTCGCCAAGATGATGTCCTCTAAGGCAAACCCTTAAGGGGCGTGCCCTATGCTTCTCTCCAAGGGTGGATGTCCACCCTAAGTCCTCCTTTGCCTGGCCATCCTCCTTGAAGTAGAAGATTCCTCCTCCTTGGCGTGGCACAAGAAAGATGAGAGTGGGGAGAAGAAGGCACCAAGGGGGCGGGTGATGTGTCCCCTTAATCTCCTTCTCTACTCCTTCTTGGCCGTAGGGTGTAGGTGGGTTTAGGTGGAATTAAACACTAATGGAGGATTTGAAAATATGGGAAGTTAGGTGGGTATATATAGTGTAGGAAGGGGGGAATAGGTGGCTCTTGGAATGAATGGCTAGGATAGGATATGGGGGTAGTTGGGGATCCTAGGGCTAAGGATAAATGGTGCCACCTAAGGGGTGCTAAGGGGGGTAGTTATGGCTTTGGTGCCCTTTAGAATTGGCACCAAATTGGGCCTTCTAGAAGGCTATTAGGTGGCGCCACCTTAGGGTTCTAGAAGGGGGTATGTGGATGGCTAGGATGGGTTATGTGGGTAGGTGTAGGGTGGATAAAGGGGCTGAAAGTTGGTGCCAAAAGGGAGGTGGTTAGGGTTAGTTTTTGCGCCAACTTTTGGTGTCTTATGGTGGTTAGTTGAGGGGTGAATGGTGGTGAAGTGGTGGCGCCAAAATGAGTAGGGTGGAGCTAACTTAAGTAGGCTTAGGTGGACTTGGAGTAGAAGGTTATGTAGGTGGAGTTAGGGTTTGGTTTTTGGTGCCAGGGAGGTGGATGCTAGATAGGTTAAGCTAAGCTAAGCTAGCTTAGCTAGCTACGGAGTAGAGGAGGAGGCAATGAGAGCTAGGGTTTGTGGAGAGGAGCTAGGTGGAAGACATCTGCAGTTGAATTGGAGCTGGCAGTTGCTGAAGAGGTTTCCATGGAGCTACTCTAGTTGGCTTATCTTGCTAGTTCTTTGCTAGCTGCTAAGCCTAGCTAAAGTGAGTTGGCTTCTATTGAATTGAGCTGAGGTGAGTTGGGTCTGTGCTCCCGGGGAGGATTGAGCTGGTTGAGGTGGCTAAGGTAGCTTAGCTCAACTAAGTTGAGCTAAGCTGAGTCCCCGGGAGCTGGACTTGAGCTTCTTGAGCTATAATGAATTCATCTTCAGTTGGCTGGAGTTGTGTGGAGCTGGATGTAGCTAGACCTAAGTTGGGGTGAACTCTAGTCAACTGATCTGAGCTAGCTGGAGCTCCCTGTGGACTAATGGGAGCTGAGATGAGCTAGACTCAACTAGGTTAAGCTGGATCGGAGCTGACCTGAGCTAGGGTGAGCTAAGATGAGCTCTCTTGAGCTGCCATTCAACTGAGATGAGCTGAATGGAGCTAGGATGAGCTAACCCAAGTTCAGGTGAGCTAAATTTCAGCTATGGTGAGTTGGATCAAGTTGAGTTCCAGCTTGTGAGAGCTTCTCCATCACCAGTTTCCTTCTTAAGTGCTAGGGTTCTAGGGATCTGGCAATCTGTATGTCCCTAACACTCACAAAAACACATCAAAAACACAATAAAAAATGCAATGCTTGCCTAACCTAATTTATGCCTAAATGCAACCCAAAAACTTGTTTGCGGAGCAAAATCCTAAGAGCTAGGTTTATTTTAATGCATAAGAATAATCATAAACTAGCGTTTATCACACCCCCATACTTATCTTTTGCTAGTCTCTTAGCAAAACTTTAATTTTTACAAAACAAAATTTTTGGGTAATCTAATTTTTTTGTCTTTTGAGGAGAAAAAGATTAAGGGACCTTGGTTTATCTAAACATAGGAGGCATGGGATTTGTTAAGGATAAACATCAGGATTTTTTTTTGGATCCAAAAATTAGATAAAACAGGATTAATATATCCTCCAGAAAATTCACAAATTAACCCCTTCTTAATTCAGATGACTTGAAATTTCTGTTTTTGGGATTTTTCTGGCTCTTGAATCTGATTCGTAACTTGCAATATCCTTTAAAACCTTGTGCCCGTGCTTGTGAAAAGCCAACATTTATAAGGGCATGTTTTTGGTTTAAAATTTTTTTTTTCCCCATGCTTATTTTTAGCTTAGTCTTACAACAGATGTGTCGGAATCATCATTCTCGTTACCAATCCTCGAGGGGGCTCTCGCGCCAGTACTTCAGGATAGCACTGTCCATGACACCACCCAGGAGCTCACAACCCCAAAACATAATGTGGTGTAAAGGGGTGCTCCAAGTAATCTCAAGCTCTTGCTCCGACACTATACGTAGAGCACCGTCCAAGACACTTGAGCTGCTAAAATGCACTTTAATGCTCCATCTAAAGATATGCAATATAAATATGGAGCAGCTCCGAGGTGGTAACATGTTGACATTGCATCCTCAAAGGAGGCATTTTCCTCCTTCTCGGTGGTGGGAACTCAAACCAATGATCTGCTTCAGACTTTTACTAAGGCCAAATAAGGGGTTTTTCTGATTTTTAGTAGTTTTTATTTGTTGGTTTGTGTGTGAAATTTGACACAGGAAGTTCCGCAAGAAATGTAAGTTTTTGAATCAAAAACTAAGCCAGATACTTTCCATATTACAAAAGAGGATCAAGTCACCTGAACTATCATGAGTTCAGGTGAAATTTTAGAGAAGGATATCTGATTTAGTCTAAAAATAGTCCTTGAAATTCTAATGATCAGATCCACATCCTCATCCCTAGTTTGTTAAAGATTAAATCCAATTGTACCAAAAGTGAGTTTTTCAACCTTAGTCCCGATTTGAAATTTTTCCTCAAAAAGTTTTCAACATTTTTATTTTTTTTCTAGGTATGCAAGTAGGAAAATAAAATAACTAAAGAAAAATGCATGTTTTTAGGTTTTTAAAATCCTAAATCGATCATCAAATTTTAAAAACACCCCCCCATCCTTAAGATATGCAATGTCCTCATGCATTAGGAGGGAAAAGGGATCACCTTAATGAAGAGCGGTCGGGTTTAGGATGGTTAAAACCTGGAAAAAGAAGGAAAAATGATGGGTTAGCTCCCATCCAGTGCTATCTTTTACGCCATTCAGCCGGGCGTGAAGGTATGCACGGAAGACAGAAAATCATGTAAATAGTTGGACACTTGGAGGCCCACATAAAATGTGTCTTCTTCTAGATCCCTAGAAAATTGATTACAAGTAATATTGGGATCAAAGTTGGATGGAAAATGATAAGTGTAGTGTTGAACGTACGAATTGCTACGGTAACATGTTTGGTTTTGAAAACCTTGTCATTGTAGTTTGAAAGTGAAGAACTCGTGTTTAACAAATAAAATTTATACCGAAATTGAAATTTCAGGTCGAACACAGGGAGGCGGACGTTTGATTTAAAAACTACGTGTTTGTTTTTATTTGTCACGAAGTAATTCAAGTGATTAAAACCATCTAACTATTTACAATAAATAGAAGAGAGAGAGAATATTACAAACAGAAATCAAAATGAGATGTAGAATGAACAGGGAGTTCATCATTAAATAGACTGTTTGTTTCACTATTACAACTAGAAAGCAGAAAATAATTACACTAGAAAGTAGTAAATCTACTCTAGAAAGCATTAAAAGAATGGAGAGAGAAATATCCTCCTCGATGGTCGCTTGGAGGACGAGTCGGACAGGGCGACGCCTGGACGAAGGAGGACGAAGCAAGATGAAGGAGGATGAAGCAGAAGAATAGGAACGGGGCAGCACGTCGTCGTCGTCACGGGATCCACTTTCGAAGGGAGACGAAAATTTGACTTTATCTCGCGAGAGGCATCCCGGGTGTGGGACAAGCTTCTCTTGAGCTTTGGAGAGGGAGAGAAGAGAAGGAAGGAATGAGAATTTCATGTGGAGGGGGTCTCCTTTTATAGTTGCAAGGAGTGGGGGCAAATTGGTCATTACATCTTTAAAGCATTAAATAAGGGGTCTTTAGTGACGGATAAAACTGTCTCTAAAGCCCCATCGTGGGCGTAGTGGGCGTTGCCCGCGCGGCTGCTGGCCTCCACGCGCGCTTAACGCTTAGTGCACGTTCGCTGAATCTCAGTCGTCACGATCGGACGGCTTAAGATGTGCCTTCCCCGCTCCTCAACGCGTGCCCGCCCATGTGCGATGCTGCTTGAGGCGCGGGCGTGCTATAGCACGTGGGCGCTATTGAGCGCCCGCAGCTGCCAGATCAAGATCTGACGCTCGCCTACTCAAGCGATTCCGTGCCGCTCGCCCTCTCGCATGATTCGATCGCTCGTCGGCTGCTCGCGATAACACCCTCGCCCACTACGCTGCGGAGCGTGGATGGGCGCGAGGATGTTTTAAGGCGTGCATATCCACAGCCATTGGATTGAGATCCAACAGCCCAGATCACACTCCAAAACTTCTTTGAAAAAGCAGCGGTGGTCTTGAGGGCTGATTGGACGACTGAGATGGCGCCACATGGTGCCATCTTGGCCGTCCATCTTCTAGATGTTGTAGATGGTGCCATGGGTGTCGGATTGAGTTGATTTTCACGTCGTTAGGCTGCGATCGTCGATCTGAATCCATCCGTGCGGTTGGATTTGTTGTTTGAAGTGCGGATTTGCACCATCTTGACCCTTGATCTTCTAGGATTCCCCGATCACTATCTGATGCTACAGATGCCTGTTTAGGACGATCTTGGAGTTGTTGAACTCCAATCGTCGCCCTGATCACATCTGTACTATTGGATCTTCGATCCGAGGCCCCGATAAAAAGTTTCCCTATCCAAGCACATAAAAGGAGACAATTAACCTGCATTTTATTCAAACTACTCTAAATGCAGATGATGCATGTTATGCAATATTTATAGCATGCAATGCAATCCTATGCTTAAGAACATGCATAAATAGTCATCTTAAGTATTGTAAATGTGTTTACATCATACCTCCATGCCTATCTTTTGCTAGTCCCTAGCAAAAACTATATGCTATTTATAAAAGAATTAGGTTGGATTATTTAGGCATGAGTTATTTTCAATCATTAAGAAGCTGTATACTTAGGATCTGAACTTTCAAAGACATAACAGTGCCTGAGTATCTGCCAAAATACAGACCGCCTCAAGCCCTCGCCTTATTCAAAGAAAAATTTCTTCTTCTCTTTTTCCTCTTTTCTAATTTTTTTTGGATTTTCAAGTTTACGGTTTAAAAGTGGCTTTCTACGGCCATTCAACTCACCCAAGATTTGATGAGAACCCTAAGTTTTAAGCAT
This sequence comes from Thalassia testudinum, assembly GCA_037157565.1. NCBI lineage: Eukaryota > Viridiplantae > Streptophyta > Magnoliopsida > Alismatales > Hydrocharitaceae > Thalassia > Thalassia testudinum. The sequence continues at coordinate 5,147,264 of JAZHRO010000035.1, read as the reverse complement.
CTTATTGTGAATACGATAGACTCATTGACTGGCAGTTAAAATAGACTTTGGGTTTCTATGCCTCTAGCTGACCTCAAAATGAATTCTGCCTAAAGGTGTATCTTTACAACTGGTAGCTTTCTCCCTATTTTTATTTTTTTACGGGGTCAACATAAGGGTGAATCCAATGTATATCTCCCCAGTTTATTCTACTTCTCTGCTTCTTCCTAAGTGTTTTGGGAATTTTCAGTGCATTTACTAAGTTGGGTTCTGGATAACCGGTCGATGAGCTGTTACCACTGACAACTTGCCAGCCATACTCATGTGGGAAGTGTGGTTTATTTCTTTCTTTTTTCTATTCTCCTTTTCTTTTTGATTTTTTTTTTTTAAGTAAGTGGCTTCCCTGGTCTAAGATTTACCTAAAGGCAGCAAAAAGAGAAAGGTTAGTGACTGGGCTCTGGACATCCTACCTATGGGCTGTTACCCACGATAACTTGCCAGGCATATCACCCTAGAAGGTTCATTAGCTACCTAATTTTCGTTAGAATCGCCAAACAACGAGTCAGTGCAAAGAAAGTGTGTAGATGCTTAAAACTCAAAAATTCCCTTAAATCAGAGGGTGGGTTGATAAGTCGTGTACTTATCACCCAAACTTATCTATTCCAATTACGATAGAATTAAGATGGCGAGGACTCGAAAGATAAATCCACATTTTAGTGGATACATGGGCTGATTAAGTCCAAAGACCTGAAGGGTCCTTATGTTCAAATCATAATGTAGTATTTCCTAAGATTGAAAATTTTCTTAAACCCAAGTTCTCTTTCCTAATTCCACTTTTTTTTAATAAAAATAAACAAATCTACAGAGCTGACGAATAAATTCAAAAATAAATATCCACCCCCCCATGCCTATCTAATGCAATGTCCTCACTGTATTAAAAAGACATAAAATAGAGTGGAATAACATAGAAAGCACCTGAATTACGTGAATGTCAGGTCCGCTTCGAGATAGAAACTAAAAAGAACTGGATAAGTGCTGAGTTTAGTGCCTTCAGCTAGGCACACTATACAAAGAAAAGAAATGAAGAATTCACAGGTGCAGGCTAGAATCAAAATAAATAGAAGAATCCTCCGACCTGTCATCAGAGGTCCACAGATGTGGACCAGATTGTGGTGCAGACCCATACCCCATAATTGAGAATATCTTAGGTTCTGGATAAAAATTACTCAAAACCTAAAATCTGTATGCAAGCGGGGTCGGGCCTACGATTTATGAGGATGCAACCCAAGACCAAAAAGTCGGATTACAAAGAATTCAAGCTCAAAAGGATAATCGTTGAATGTGTGCTTGGGTTTGACATCCTCAAAACAGATGTCGTAAGGGTTTTGGTTTGATGGTTTCAGCTTAAAAGGAACCCTTCGACTCAATCTTCTATTTCCTCCAAAGTTAACTTTCCAAATCAGAACTTCCCAACTCCTATCCTCCTTAATTAGAATGTTAAATTCCGAGACCTCTTGCATGTTAATCACCCCATATGAAATCTCCAAGTCTAAATGATGTGGCTGAATTAGAATTGACTTGGGTCTAATTATCTTAGAAATAGAATCATCGATAAACTCAATGGGGTGTAACGGACAATCAGGGCATTTGATTGAATCCTCCAAAAAATGTTATTCTGGATCCTTAATGTGAGCCCTAATAAAATCAATTTCCTCAGTTATTAGGCTATCAAATGATCTATCAGATTCCTTTGGCCCAATCGTCTCACAGAAATCGTGTTCAGAAAACTCACGTGAGACTTCGCAACTCGAATCTTCACCATCAGAATCGAAGAAATCAAGGTCCGTATTAATGTATGTCTCGAAATCATCTGTCACTTTCTGTTCCAAGGAGACATACGTTTCTTCGTACCCGGCTCAGGGATCTCATGTGAAGAAATCAGATCTTCCTTAATTGATTGCTCTAATTCAATCTGGTCAGCCTAGTAACATGTGTCCCCCCCCAACAGGTGCTTGAGCATGTTCTGTCATTGGCTTTCCTGAAGGGAGTTCATCCTGGGAATCATCCCAAGATTGAATCAAAGCGACCACGAATCTCATCCTTAATTTCCCAAGTAGAAACTCACCCGGGTTCTTATCCTTAACATCCTGGAGCCAATCCAACAACGACTTGTTCAAATCATCAATCATTTCAATTAGGGGCTCCAATCTCTCAATGCAAGGTATTGGCTAAACTTCTAAAGATTGAATGATATTCCTCAAGTTAGCCAGAACCTTATCTTGAACCTGATTACCCTGAACTAAATGAGTTGGTTTGGGGTTGGGCGGGTTTGGGATCAATGCATGGGAGTTAACGAATTGAGGTTCGTTATACCCTTCCTGATAATAGGCCATTTCAGATTGTCCAAAAGGTGGTGATGACCTAAAGGCAATGTAATCAGAGGATGGGTAAGAATCAGTGTATCCTTCTTGATTGTAGATCATATTAGGTTGTTCATGAAAGGATGACGATCTATAATCGATGTGACTCTGAGAAGGATAGAAATCACAATCAAAGTGTTCAGGGTTAGACCCTAAACACGGAGGTCCGGAACTATATCCCCAATCCAAGTTATCCCAACTAATTGATGGTTGATTACAGTACGAGTCAGGATAATCATCATGTTGAGGATAATTCAAAATAGGAGGGAAAGAGCGGGAATGCATGTAATATGTGGAAGGATTCATGAGAAATGGGAGGAAGAAAGGCACCCTGCAATACAAACAATCAAACCTGCCCTTAAGTGGGTTAGCCTATAGACCTATAGACTCCCAAAACCCGTCTTGAGATAAAGGAATGATTTAATCTACTTCTGTCTGTTCAATCCAAATAGTTAGAAGGAGGGACTGGGGAGAAGGTTCTTCCTTTGGCTTGCGCCTCCGGTTCCTAGTGTACCAACTAGCCACGATCGTTTGATTCTGCTCCCCTAGCTAGACATCAGATTGAACAGTAGAAATAGACTAATCGAAAATAATCTCGTTCTGGGCTCTGAAGAGCAAGTCAAATCCTTAAGGCCAACGTCTACTCTATTTTATTTAGGGCTAGGTTTGAATGTGCTTTGGAATGTGATGGGACCTTTATATGGGTTGTGCCCTTAATGATTGATTGATTTGTGTGTGCATGCACAACCAGTGGTTTTCAAGCAAAATTATTTTTGATGTGGTGAATTTTAAGGTTCAAATCTTGCTTAGTAGCTTTTAGGATTCAACTTTAGGTGTTTCCAAACAAGTTTTGTTGGCACACTAGGTTTTGAAAGCACGAGTGAAAATGTTTTCCTTTAAAACTTAAAAGAATGTGGAGTGCCTGGTAAATCCCTAATAGTTGAACCTAAGTGGCAACTACTTAATGAGTTGATTTTAATTGAAGTGGTGTGGCCCAAACAGCTCAAACAACTGGCCACAAATGCACCACTAAGTTAGGCACACAAAGATGGTTAACCTAGAATGATTTCTACTCTTTTATGTGTTGCTTTATGTGTACCGGTTCCACAGATCAGAACCTGGTTGAGTAGAAACAAATCAATTCAGTTAAGTGCCTTGAATGTGGGTGTGCGTTGTGTGTTTGTTGAAAATTACCCCACAAGATTATCTTTTTGTTTTGTTTTGTTTTATTTTTTTTTAATATAAATGAAGGTGGAATGAATGTGAGTGAGAATCCAAACAACCAAACTATTCCTAGGATTTATGCAAACACCTAGGTTAATTGGAATTTGGATTTAATGTGGTGAATGAAATCTATGGAGGGGGGAAGAATGGGGGATAACTTACAAAACCTTCTACAGCACTTTACTCCAATCTACCGCTTTGGCCTGTCTCGAAAGAGTACCTGCAATCATAATAAGAAGAAAGAGAAGTGAGGTAAATGATTTGTAAGATAGAAAATGCGAAGAAAAAATCAAAGATCGTCGCTTCCCCAGCAACGGTGCCAAAATGCTGAACGTACGAATTGCTACGCTAACGTGTTTGGTTTTGAAAACCTTGTCATTATAGTTTGAAAGCGAAGAACTCGTGTTCAACAAATAAAGTTTATACCGAAATTGAAATTCCCGGTCGAACACAGGGAGGTGGACGTTTGATTTAAAAACTACGCGTTTGTTTTTATTTGTCACGAAGTAATTCAATTGATTAAAACCATCTAACTATTTACAATAAATAGAAGAGAGAGAGAGAATATTACAAACAGAAATCAAAACGAGATGTAAAATGAACAGGGAATTCATCATTAAATAGATTGTTTGTTTCACTATTACAACTAGAAAGTAGAAAACAATTATACTAAAAAGCAGTAAATCTACTCTAGAAAGCATTAAAAGAATGGAGAGAGAAATATCCTCCTTGACGGTTGCTTGGAGGACGAGCTGGACAGGGCAACGCCTGGATGAAGGAGGACGAAGTAGGACAAAGGAGGATGAAGCAGAAGAATGGGAACGGGGCAGCATGTCGTCGTCGTCGCGAGATCCACTTCCGAAGGGGGACGAAAATTTGACTTTATCTCGCGAGAAGCATCCTGGGTGTGGGAAAAGCTTCTCTTGAGCTTTGGAGAGGGAGAGAAGAGAAGGAAGGGATGAGAATTTCGTGTGGAGGGGGTCTACTTTTATAGTTGCAAGGAGTGGGGGCAAATTGGTCATTACATCTTTAAAACATTAAATAAGGGGTCTTTAGTGACGGATAAAACCGTCACTAAAGCCCCATTGTGGGCGTAGTGGGCATTGCCCGCGTGGCTGCTGGCTTCCACGCGCGCTTAAGGCTTGCTGCATGTTCGCTGAATCTCAGCCGTCTGATCGCGAGATCGGACGGGTTAAGATGCGCCTTCCCCGCTCCTTAACGCGCGCCCGCCCGCGTGCGATGCCGCATGAGGTGCAGGCGTGCGATGGCACGTGGGTGCTATTGAGCGCCCGCAGCCGCTCGATCAAGATCTGACACTCGCCCGCTCACCCGATTCCGCACCGCTGGCCCTCTCGTGTGATTCAATCGCGCGTCGGCTGCTCGCGATAACACCCTTGCCCACTACGCTGCGGTGTGTGGATGGGTGCAAGGATGTTTTAAGGCATGCATATCCACAGCCATTGGATTGAGATCCAACAGCCCAGATCGCATGCCAAAACTTCTTTGAAAAAGCGACGGTCCTGAGGGCCGGTTGGACGGCTGAGATGGCACCACGTGGCGCCATCTTGGCCGTCCATCTTCTGGATGTTGTAGATGGTGCCACGGGTGTCAGATTGAGTTGATTTTCATGCCGCTATGCTGTGACGTCGATCCGAATCCATCCGTGTGGTCGGATTTGTCATTTGAAGTGTGAATTTACACCATCTTGGTCCTTGATCTTCTAGGGTTCCCCGGTCACTATCTGATGCTACAGATGCCTGATTAGGGTGATCTTGGAGTCGTTGAACACCAATCATCACCCTGATCACATCTGTATGGTTGGATCTTCGATCCGAGGCCCCGATAAAATGTTTTCCCTGTCCAAGCACATAAAAGGAGACAATTAACCTCCATTTTATTCAAACTACTTTAAATGCAAGATGATGCATGTTATGCAATATTTATAGCATGCAATGCAATCCTATGCTTAAGAACATGCATAAATAGACATCTTAAGTATTGTAAATGTGTTTACATCATGTAGCCTGAGTTTGGCCATGGTTTTAAATCAGGTTGGATGCCAAACTCGGGTGTGTCTAGTGGTAGGTCAATGGGAAAGTGCTCAGGGAAGGGATGGGGAGGATTTGGTGAAGTTAGTGTGGAAGGGTGGGGTGATGGAAGAGTGGGCGGGTTAGGGTAATCAGGGGGTTCATCAGGAAGGATTTTTTTGGTCAAGACAAGTTTCCATATCATAGATTTCGCCGACCCCTGATTCTGAATCGGATTCCTAAAAAAGGTTGTGGTCGGTAAGGGTATCTATCAACATTGTCTCCACCATATTGGAAATTTCCATATCTGATTCCTTAAAAAAGTTATCATCATGCAATCTCTTAGAGGATTTGAAAATTTCTAAAGTGATAGTTTGGTCGACGCAAGTGATATCCATTTTGCCTTTGTGGCAATTGATATTTGCTTTTGTAGTGGCCAAAAAAGGTCATCCAAGGAGTATTGGGGCAATCAATAAAGATTCAGGTACCTCAATGTCAAGGACTAGAAAGTCTGCAGGGAAGACGCAATTTTGGACCTTGACCAAAACATCCTCAATAATCCCACGAGGTTTAATTGTAGATCGGTCGGCTAATTGCAGGGTAACCTCGACGGGTTTTAATTCACCGATCTGAAACTCTTCAAATAAAATCGTGGGAATGATATTAATCGAGGCACCAAGATCAAGGAGGGCACGATCAAAGGTAGTATCATCAATAATTACTGAAATTAAAGCTTGCTCTGTATGACAGAGCTTACTATCTCCGAAAGATGTACCAGTCCTAGATTTTTGGCCTGCCTTTTAGCAACACAGATCTCCTTCAAAAATTTGGCCTAGGTAGGTATATATTTGATGGCATCTAGGAGAGGAATATTGATTTGAACTTGCCCAAATAGATCCATGAGTTCTTCTATGGTGATCTCATATTTCTTTTTTGTATTGGTGGTGGGGTGGAGAGCTTGTGGAAAAGGGATAGGAATCATGTCTTGAGATTTTTGTATTTCCTTTTCTTCCTGATGGGGAGGTGGGGAGTCAATTTGCATAGTGATGGGGATTTCACCAGGTTTGTGTGAAGGCCCGGGATCAGTGGTGGTTTTCCCACTCCTCAACGTAACTGCATGTGTAGTCGGATTATTATTTGGAGGAGGTGGGGGGGCTATGGTTGTGGAAACTTGGGAGGCTGCTGAGGTGGTGGATTAGTAGGAGGCTGAGTCGGGTAGTGTGGATTTCTGCCCAGATATTGGTTCCTTTGGTGATTAGGGTTGGGCATGGGTTGGGACGGAAGATGTCCTACTGGTCTTTGAGTGGGAGTAACCCCAATCTGATTATTCAGATTTGTTATGGTGCGGGTTACTTCCGTCATTTTTATCTGCATGTCTTGCAGGGTTCTCATCATCTGGGCAATGATGTCTTGTTGGGATGGTGCAGGATGAAAGGTTGGATTAGATCCATACCCATTAAATTGATTTGGTTGGGGAGGAACCTGATTATTCCAAGAGTAGTTCGGGTAATTCTTCCAATTGGAAGAATTTTTAAATGGCTCCAAGATGGCAGAAATATTGTGAGTGGGGTTAAGATCTGGATAGTTGTAATTCCCTAGTGAATCATGGGCAACCTCAAAATACTGGTAATAATCAATAGGAGTAGTGTTGAGATTGTGCAAATTTTCTCTTCGTGGAAAGTTAGGTTGGGTTAGTTGTGGACTGTGTGGAGCTTCGGTTGATGTGGCAAGTCTTTCCTCAATCTTCTTTTGGTTAATGTGCATTTGGTCGAGTTTTTGGGCGATCATTTGAAGATCATCTTGGGTGACAGGGATAGCTTGGGTGCTTACTTCATGAACACTGAACTGCAGATTTGGAGTTCTGCAAAATGTGTTCATGAAAGCTTGATTAAATTAGTTTTCACTCATTTCTTCAAAAAGGTCATAGGCACTTTCAGCATCCTTATTTAAGAAGTTGTCGCCACATAAGGCATCGACGAAATGTCAGATTTGATCTTCTAATCCATGATAGAAGATTTACATGAGCTGCCATAAAGGAATCTCGTGGTGCAGGCAACTTCTTAAGAGATCTTGAAATCTTTCCCAAGAATCATGGAAAGTCTCACCAGATTTTTGTTGAAAGGTCGCAATAGATCTTTGTAGGGAATTAGTACGACCTATGGGAAAGAATTTCTTGAGGAAGGCGCTCTTGAGCTGAGGCTAAGTTGTGATGGGTCAGCCAATGGTCCTGAACCAATAAGCGGCTTTGTCTTTAAGAGATAATGGAAATAGCCACATCAGCCATAGGTCTTCTTGCACATTTCGGGAACGGGTTGTTTGTGCAAGAAGAGTCAGCTCTTCAAGTTGGCTGAAAGGGTCTTCCCTAGGAAGGCCATGGAAGTGTTTAATCAGGTTCAGGACTGCTGGCTTGATCTTGAAGTCCCCCTCTGGTATGACCACCCTGAGTCATTCCTCATATTAAGATGGATCATAAAAATCTTTTAGAGGAATAACAGGCTGCTGACAGGGTGGTGGGTTTGGCCTTTGATTGGCTAGGTTTTAAATGTTCCAAGTCAATGTTTGTTGATTGGAATTCAATTTAGCAATTTGCTCAGCCATCATTGTCAAAAGATCAGGCGAGGGAGCTTGATGTTGTGATTGAGGCAATTCAGCATTAGGGAGCTCCAATTGCGGGAAGTCAAAGGTAGGGGGGTTGTGGGCGAAAGGGTCAGAATTAGGGTTAGTAGTGGGGTTAGAAGTGGGATTAGAGGTGGAAGTGGAAGGGTTAGTGGACCTGTTTGGTTGATTTTCCATATTTTTAGAAGAAGACAGAAAAAGTGGTCTTTTTGCGTGGGGGGAGAAATCAAATGGTCTTTCTAAGTGTGGATTTTGAGATCGTCGCCTGTGCATAAAATGGAAGAACAGGAGGGGAGGAGAAGAGATGGAGATGAGAGAAGTGTGCACACAAGTAATCAAATTCTAGACCTAACTTAATTGTGACTCCCTAGAAATTAACCTAAGACTTGGTCTACCTAGGAAATAAGTAATCAACAGTGAATATCTGTTCTGTCAACCAATCTAGCCAAGTTGCTTAAGGGGAGGTTTGGGCCCAAGCATTTCCCAGGAAAATCCCCAGGTGTTTATACAAACTCATGCCTGGTTGTCTGACACGGCCCCCCAGCCTGAACACCAGATATAGATGATAGAATTGGTATTAACTAGAGAAAACTTAAGTCCTATATAGCATGCCTAAATTGATGAACCTTAGGGGTCAAATTGCTACGAATTTTAGTTAGGGCTAGGATACTAAACTGCACACGAAATGTGAAGGGCATTGATTGGGTTGTTGCCTTGTTATTTCAATTTTTAGTGTGTGTGAAGGAATTGGAAAGTGGTTACAATTAAAAGCATGTTGTCACATAATTTTTTGTATTTTTGTCTTTTAGGATTTGATTTAAGTTAGTGTATTGTTAGGGTTTTCTTTTTAAGCTTTCAAACAAGTTTGAGATTCCACAAACAAGAGGAAATCAAGTTGTATGGGTGAGGATATGTTTCCTTTCGGTTGTTTGTCTCTAAAAATGAAAAAGAAACCCTAATCCAATTGATCCTAGGATAGAAATTTAACTACCAATGAGTTATTTTTAGGCTTTCTATATTAAGTAGTGGTCCAAACAATTCAAAAAACACCACTACTTTGAAGAGAATCAAACAAGGATTCCAGAAAATATATTTTTTTAAGATTTTAGGAATTTGTTTGGTAATTGTTTTGAATTTTTATTTGTACTGGTGTCGAAGTCCAGAAATGATACCTGCGGGTATTTTAGACTTTTCAGTGTTACCACTGACCTTAGAAAATTTTGGTAATTTTATATGATGTGTAGAATTTCACAAGGATTCCAGAAAGCTAAATTTTACAAAAATTGAATGAGTATAAAAATTCTAAAAATTCACGAACAGTAGCAAAATAGGAAGATTAAAGGGTGTGACCTTTCGGCAGTCCACGAATTTTTAAAAATTAAACACAAATTCAATTAGTCTGAAATTTGGAACATATGTTCCCTACTTGATTTAGAATCCTTAAGTGAAATTTCCAGATTTTAGGAGGCCAGTGGTGATCGAAATTGATGTTTCAAATCCGGATAGAAGTCTGGATCCGAAAAAGCAGAACACCAATATTTGAAATGGGGTGGTGTTAATGGTGCAAACAAGCAATCATTGAGTTTTAGAATGCACCACTCCACTTAATTAAATTGTTTAAGGTCCTGAAAGCCAAGTTTAGTGTATTTTGGTAGTTTTTTTAGGTTAGGTGTGACAAGTAAGAAGAACCAACTTGAATGTTTGCAGGACGACAAGGAACTTTGAGCTTTCGCTTCCAAATTCTCGCTTTCCCCCTATAGTTCCTGCACACACTATAGAAAAGAAAGGGGATGAGATCCATTTCAAGAAAGAGAAAAAAAATGATTAAGCAAAGCCGTGCCTCCTGGTCAATGGCACCAAAATGTGATCGCAAAAATACGCAGTTTGTTAATTAGGCAATTTAGTGTCGTTGCAACGTGTAAATCTGCTTTCGCTTTTAAATTTATGAGACCTAAATAGTGGGGTATCTAGGGTCGTCCAAGGAGGCCAAATTGTTTGCAAATCAAATCCCTTGCTTAGAAATGGAAATCACCTTTCTTTTTTGGGTCTTTTTCAATATATCATTTTTATGTTTTTGAAATTAAGGCAACATGTGAAGTTGTTGGTAGGAAAAAATTACTGCACCTACTATGCTAATCTAAGTGACAGAAATTATCCTCTTTCTAAGCTCAACCTAGGCACGTGAAGGCCTAGGTTAATTAAAAAGGAGGAGTGAAACTACACTAAAGAGAAAGCAAGGTAATGCAATAAAAAGAGTGCAACAAGAAATCAAGGCAACTTCTTTTTTTTTTTATTAAAGGAAATTGTCTACTAGTAGATGAATGCTTCTACAAAAAATAAATTGAAAAACAAAATAAAGACAAATCCATTAAATGATGATGGTGATGAAGAGGATGAAGCTCTTCTTGCTTCAAGCCTGGTAGCTCCTGGGCTTGAAAAGAAGGTCTTCAGCTCCTTCCTTATATAGCTCCACCAAGATGATGTCCTCTAAGGCAAACCGTTAATGGGCGTGCCCTATGCTTCTCTCCAAGGGTGGACGTCCACCCTAAGTCCTTCTCCTTTGTCTGGTCATCCTCCTTGAAGTAGAAGATTCCTCCTCCTTGGCGTGGCACAAGAAAGATGAGAGTGGGGAGAAGAAGGCACCAAGGGGGTGGGTGATGTGTCCCCTTAATCTCCTTCTCTACTCCTTCTTGGCCGTAGGGTGTAGGTGGGTTTAGATGGAATTAAACACTAATGGAGGATTTGAAAATATGGGAAGTTAGGCAGGTATATATAGTGTAGTAAGGGGGCCATAGGTGACTCTTGGAATGGATGGCTAGGATAGGATATGGGGGGTAGTTGGGGATCCTAGGGCTAAGGATAAATGGCCCCACCTAAGGGGTGCTAAGAGGGGTATTTATGGCTTTGGTGCCCTTTAGAATTGGCACCAAAATGGGCCTTCTATAAGGCTATTAAGTGGCGCCACCTTAGGGTTCTTGAAGGGGGTATGTGGATGTCTAGGATGGGTTATGTGGGTAGGTGTAGGGTGGATAAAGGGGCTGAATGTTTGCACCAAAAGGGAGGTGGTTAGGGTTAGTTTTGGCACCAATTTTTTGTGTCTTATGGTGGTTAGTTGAGGGGTGAAAGGTGGTGAAGTGGTGGCTCCAAAATGAGTAGGGTGGAGCTAGCTTAAGTAGGCTTAGGTGGAATTACAGTGGAAGGTTATGTAGGTGGAGTTAGGGTTTGGTTTTTGGTGCCAGGGAGGTGGATGCTAGATAGGCTAAGCTGAGCTAAGCTAGCTTAGCTAGGAATGGAGTAGAGGAGGATGCAATGAGAGCTAGGGTTTGTGGAGAGGACTGGGCAGAAGACATCTGGAGCTGAATTGGAGCTGGTGGCTACTGAAGAGGTTAGCATGGAGCTACTCTAGCTGGCTTAGCTTGCTAGTTCTTTGCTAGCTACTAAGCCATGCTAAAGTGAGCTGGCTTCTACTGAATTGAGCTGAGGTGAGTTGGGTCTGGTGCTCCCGGGGAGGATTGAGCTAGTTGAGGCAGCTAAGGTAGCTTAGCTTAACTAAGTTGAGCTAAGCTGAGTCCTTGGGAGCTGGACTTGAGCTTCCTGAGCTGGAATGAATTCATCTTCAGCTGGCTGGAGTTGAGTGGAGTTGGATGTAGCTGGATCTGAGCTGGGGTGAACTCCAGTCAACTCAGCTGAGCTAGCTAGAGCTCCTTGTGGACTAATGGGAGCTGAGATGCGCTAAACTCGACTAAGTTGAGATGGATTAGAGCTGACCTGAGCTAGGGTGAGCCAAGATGATCTCTCTTGAGCTGCCATTCAGCTGAGATGAGCTGAATGGAGCTAGGATGAGCTAACCTTAGTTCAGGTGAGCTGAATTCCAGCTATGGTGAGCTGGATCAAGCTGAGTTCCAGCTGGTGAGAGCTTCTCCTTCACCAGTTGCCTTCTTGAGTGCTAGGGTTCTAGGGATCTTGCAATCTGTATATCCATAACACTCACAAAAACACAATAAAAAATGCAATGCATGCCTAACCTAATTTATGCCTAAATGCAACCCAAAAACCCATTTGCGGAGCAAAATCCTAAGAGCTAGGTTTGTTTTAATGCATAAGAATAATGATAAACTAGTGTTTATCAGGTGCCTTATAGCATTCATCCGACCAGGGGAAAAATTTTTCTAAGAATTCATTTCGTAGTTCCCCCCAAGTGTTGATTGGATGGTTCAGAGTATGGAACCAATTAGTAGCCTTACCCATGAGTGAGAAGGAGAACATCTTCATGAGCAGGATGTCTGAATTTTGTATTGCAAGCCTAATGGTATGGGATAGATATTTTAGCTACTTGATGTGTTGGAAGGGATCTTTGGTGTTTGAGCCATGGAATTTGGGAATATCATGGATTATGTTTGGCTTGAGTTCAATATCAGGCCCTCCAGCAGGTATTTGTACTCTAGGTTCGATCTCCACTGCGGTGAGATTGTAGTGATCTCGCATCTGAGGACACAACGATGGATTAATGTGTGCATGGAATAGATCATTTAGATGTTGTAGCTGATCTTGGAAATTGTGTTCTTCTCCTTGATTGTCTTTGGATAAAGATGAAGGAGATCTGGGCTCAGAAGAGTTGGAAGTGATATCAATATGATCGGAAGGTAGCATAAACAAGTGATTCGAGGCTTGACCTCGATGGGAGTGAATTGCTAATGGAGGTCTTAAGGGTAGTCTTAGGGACCTCCTCCCAAACATGCACTAGTGAGCCAGATGAGGGACAGAAGGTGTAATAGACCCAATTGAGGCACCCAAAGATTTTTGGAGGACTAAGGAGGTTCGAGGCAAATGATACCTCTTGATCAGAAAACCACTCACCTGAGAAATATTTGGGTAGCCAGGAAGGGAGGGCCCTGCAAAGACTCCTACACGGTAGAGCATCCCCACGGGTACAAGGTTTCTCCCACTCGACCTTCCTTGTCACTGAGAATCCAAGTAGACAAGAATGACCAACTTGACCCCTTAAGTCTACCAAATTTTAAACCTGAATTAAGGTGCTTAGAATTTCACTTGAACTTTAGATTTGATTTGTGCTTGGTGACCTAATTTGAAGGCTAGTTGACCCACAAGGTGGATCAACTTCACCTAACCTATCCTACGGTTGAGGATGAGTTGAGTAATGAGCCCAAAATCACCCTAGATGATTTGCAAACAGGTTATTAAGTCCTAAGTATTAGGATTCAAGTGGTTGATTAGAGTTTTAATTTTACGATTCTCTTGATTAGGTCAATTCAAGCAAGGGTTTGGGTGACACACAATGTAGGAAAATCAATTCTCGTTATTTCAGGTAGGTGTGTTTTCTCAACCCTAAGATAGAAAGCCTAATTTGGCTCTTTTGGTCCAATCAGCTCTTTCCAAATTGGGTATCTAGGGTTCAATCAAGAAGGTGAATAGCCCTAGATACCTAAGTCCTTACTAGGTGCAGAAATTTGGATGGGGATGTCTAGGATGAATCAAATCTGGAAACTCGAGTGATTAAGTCTAATAATAAGTGTGAGTTGATCCTAATTGATTTCTCTTTTCAATTCTTTCCAGAATAGAGGCTTAAGAGGAAGGAAATGAGATTACCTACCCCTGGAGTGGCTGTCGTGTGGCTGATCTTCTTAAATGCACCTTGCACAACCACAACAAAATAGATAGAACAAGTTAGTATCAGATCAGAAATTGTAATAAGTGAAATCAAGCTGCACATTGCTCCTCGACAACGATGCCAAAATGTTAGCGGGCTATCGAGGGGTTTTAAGGAGTAATCATCGTAGTAAAGCCTCAACCGCTCGAAAATAATTAAATTTATAACTCAGAATCGCAAGTGAGTCTGAGGTCGATCACAGGGAGAAATTAATGGCAATTCAATCTTACTAATCACAATTGAATTAGAAATATAAGAAATTATGACCAAAGCTTCATTTTGAACCACTAAAATGATATATATATGAAATCAAGTAGCACAGTGCAAAAAAAAAAGGTTAAAATGGTGATTTGAATCACCAAATTAACCCTTGAAATTAAGCTCGGAAGTATCTTAAATAATTAAATAGTAAATTTCAACCAAATATGACATGTCAACCAAGTTTAATATCCCAACAGTATGTACAACTAAGCCAACAGTAGAGATCAGATGAAGGCACAGGGCATTAGACACCTTAAGTTGTTCAGGGCATAGCTCCAATAGAAGAGGCAAAGGCCTCCTTCTCTTTCCTTCATGCCTCAAGAGAGAGGTAAGCATAGCACAACATAAAGGCAAAGGCCTCTCAAGACTCAGCCCCAAGTGTAGAGAGCAGAGGAGTGAAGGGCAAAACCTCCCCCCTCTCTCTCTTCTTGTCCTCTCAGAGATCCGGGCTTAATCTACTAATCGGCCTGGTATCCAAGCGTGAGCAACGACCAGGCCTATAGGCATGTATTACAGGCGAGGAGTACGCAGAATTGGGTAAGCGGGTGAGGGTGAATGGGGACCCGACCCCCGTGTCATGGGTGAAGAATGGGAGGCACAAATATCTCTTATGTACGGTCATGGGTCCTTCGCTCTATGATGTGGGACTATCCAAAGCAGCTTCTTCCTTCATGCAGCAGTAGCTGAAGATGCCTCTGATTGTGATCGAAGACGAGGCTACTTAGTCCAATTGAATGCCTTGAGGAGGACCTAGGGGTCTGCTGCGAAACCTAGAAGTGGATTCTGGAGGGATCGTGGTCGAAGGACTGCAGCTGACATCGAAGAAGTCGAGGGCAGCAGTGGGGGTCCGATGTGTACTTGAAATCAATAAAATGGCCTTGCGGCCACATCAAAGAGGCTCAGAAGCTTCGCCTGATAGAGGTGAATAAGTTGGTGGGTGTGGCGAGCTGTGAGGAGGTGTGTGCTAGTGGGGCGAGGTCGAGAAGGTGGAGCGGAGGTGTGTGTCGGGTGGAGCATGTGGGAGGCTACACTGAATTACTTGAGGGTTTTGATCATGAAGGCACGACGAAACTTTTGAGATTGGTGGGGAGCGATTTTGTGCAGTGTGGCGGATTCACGAGGTCACCGGTGGTACGTCAGAGATGAGGGAGACGATGGTGGCACGGGCATGCCGGCGTGCTGAAGACGATGGAATATTTTTATATGAATTTTACCAAACCTCAAGAAATATTTTTATATGAATTTTAGGAGATTTAAATGAATTTTATCCTGACCAGAACCTTAGTAATTTAAGTAGGTCTGAAATTAGGGTTTTGGGTGCTGTATTAGTTCTCGAAATGAGCGAAATCCTGTTTCTATCTACATGGATCCACTTATTGGAATTTAATGCTCATTTGACCTTTATTTCTTCCCTAGAAAATCCCTTGGTTATTCTGTGTTAATGATATGCTATTAAAATTACATAATTAATCATAGTTTTCTGTTCTCTTCTCAAAACAACCTGAAGTGGAGTTATAACCCTCAGATGGTTATGTAGGAGCATTTATCTTTTAAACCTAACTAAAAGTGGCCAGTTAGGGCCTATGTTGGTGTTCCCATCACTGTTCGAGTGGGGATTTCTTCACTCTTATCATTTGTAACAATTGTGAGGCCAACTTTCTTAGGTACAACTTGTGTAGGTCCGACCCACTAGCTATCGGAGATAGGGTAAATAATGCCCGCATCGAGCCATTTAATGATTTTCCATTTTACGATCTCCTACATATTAGGGTTTAAGCGATGTTGGGGTTGGTGGGAGGGTCAAGAGTCATCCTTAAGATAAATGTGGTGAGTACAATCGGACGCATTAATGCCTTTTAAATCATTCAAAGTCCAACCAATTGCTTTTTTATATTTATTCAAAACTTAGAGTAGTTTTCCCCTTGTGCCCCAGAAAGATGTGCTTTAATGATAAGGGGCTTTGCATGATGTGGGCCAAAAAACACATATGAATCTGGCAAAGGTTTCAAATCCAATTGCAAGCTGACTTCTGGAATGGGGTTAGTAGTTAGCATGAAATTAGATGTGGTGGGTGAGGGAGGGCTAGATGATTGCTATAGCTCAGGAGAAGAATTGATTGCAAAACACGTATCTGCAGAAAGCATTTCCTCAACAAGATTAGAGGTTTCAGACTTTGAGTCGTCAAAGAAATCCGATGATGAGCGAATTCGTACGCTAAAAGATTGAGTTAGAAAACCCATTGTTGTAGTTGTATAAAAATCTGCTAGCAAATAAAATTTTTAATCGAAACTATGGTGAGTCTTGGGTCGAATATAGGTTGGTGAATGTTTAGTTAAAAATCACATTTAGAATTATTGTCACGAAGTAGATTAGCTGGTCGAATTAAATCTACACTAGCTATTCTACTTAAATAATAAATAATAGAAGAGAGAGATATAATAATACAGAAAAAAGAGAGAGAAAGAGAACCAATATTTTATAACCATCCTTTCATTACAACTAATTTCTATAACTAGAAAGCTAAAAATCTACACTAGAAAGTGATAAAAAGATAGGGATGAGAAAATCCTCCTCGACGGTTGCTTGGAGGATGAACCACGTTGATGGGGTGCCTAGAAGAGGGTGGTGAGATGCTGGACAAGGGAGGACAAAGCTGGAGGATGGAGGATGAAGTAGCACAGCAGGATCTGCTTCTTGATTGCTGGCGAGAAGACAATCACAGGATGCTCCACGAAGGGGGTGAGAAGATGGGAAAATGATTTTACTCTAGCTCTAATGGAGCATCCTGGGTATGGGACCAGCTCCTAGAACTTTAGAGGCGGTGAGAGAAGAAGAGAAGGGATGAAGAATGAAGGGGGTGTAAGGTCCTTTTTATGGGCAAGGAGAAAGGGGTGGAATAGTCATTACAAAGGATAGGAAATAAATGCAAGGCTTTTAGTGACGTTTGTATGTGTTACTAAAGACCCCACGTCGCTAAAGCTCATGTGGAAGGAGGGCCTCTCATCATCGATCCAACGCTACTTATGCAGCCACATCATGTGGCTGCTGGTCTTCAGCCATTGGCGCACGCGTGCCTACGTTTAAGTCGTCTGATCTTCAACCAACCGTCAGATCACAATCTCAAGCTCAAGATTGCTCACGAGCACATGCTGAAGAGCACGTACATTTGCACATGCAATCTGGAGGCAAATCACATGTCCATCTGATTGGTCGATTTGAGCCATTGGCGCCTAATCAGATGGTTGAATTGAGCTCTCGCACGCGAGGAGGGAGTGTGACGGGGAGGCTCGAATGTGCGACCTCTGCTGGTGTAGCACCTTACCCCTTGCGTTGGGGGGCCTCTTTGGTCATGTTTGCATTTTAACACTCACGCACCCTCAGCCGTTGGATCTCATCCAATGGTTGAGATGTGTTGATCGTTTAACTTCAGAGGAAAATGAGGCATGGCCTTGGGTGAATCTCAGCCATTGGATCGAGATCCAATGGATAGGATTGATTGTACGGCAAAGAGGAGATGCTATGGGTGGTGTTGGACGGTTGTGATGGCACCACATGGCGCCATCATGGTCATCCATTTTCTTTGACTTGTAGATGGTACCACAAATGTTGGATTGGACCGATTTTCACATCGTTGGGCTTCAATCGTCGATACGAACCCATCTGCGCATTGGATTTGTCATCAAAGGTTTGGATTTTCACCACCATGCCCCTTGGCCTCTGGTCTTCCTCGAATTGCATATGATGCTACGAAGGTCCATTCGGGGCGATCTCGAAGGCATTGAACTCCAATCGTCGCCTTGATCAAATCTATGCAGTTGGATCTTCAATCTGAGGATTCAATAAATATCACCCTATCTCCTGACCATAAAAAGGGTAAATTAACCTAAAATGTGTACAAACTATTCTAAATGCAAAATGATGCATGCTATGCAATTATACGCCTAAGAACACGCATAAATAGAAAGTTTATGCATCATAGATGCGTCTACATCATCTAGCTCGTGGAATCGTTTGGAAGCCATAAAGATATCGAATGTGAGTGTCTTGCCACCACAAGTGATGTTCATTTTACCGGAATCACAATTTATATTAGCTTTAGCGATGGTGAGGAAGGGTCTTCCGAGAATAATAGTGCATTTTTTTGAGCTTCGAGTACATCATTATTGAGGAGCAAGAAGTGCACGGTGAAAAGGCAATTTTGTACCTGAACAATGACATCCTCTACAATCCCTTTTGGGTGAATAACGGATCGGTCAGCAAGTTGAAGGGTGGCCTTCACAGGTTTAAGTTCATCGAGCTGGAATTCATCAAAAAGTTTGGTAGGGATAAGATTAATAGATGCACCTAAGTCTAAGATGGCGCGATCAAAAGCAGTATCATTAATGACAACTAATATTAGTGGGGCACCCAGATCCTTTCTTTTGTGAGGTAGCTTGTTCTGGACAACAGAGCTAACTGTCTTAGAAAGGACCACCTTTCCAAGATTTTTTGGCTACCTTTTTGGCGTACAAATTTCCTTTAAAAATTTTGCATAGGTAGGAACGTATTTAATTGCATCTAGGAGAGGAATATTGATTTCCACTTGGCCAAATAATTCATGTAATTATTCCTCAGTTGGCTCAATTTTTCTAGGTTTCTTTTTCTTGAAGTTTAATGCTTGTGGGAAGGGTGTTGTGTTTGTGCTATCTTCTTTATCCTGTGAGTGAACAAAGGTGGGAAAAGTTTGCTCTTGGTTCGATTTGTTTTCCTGTGGGGGTCCCACATTGTGTGTAGTTTTACCACTTCTTAATGTTACTGCATTGGCAGTGTGCTTGTTTAGGTGTGGAAAACATTGATTTTGCTACAGGTTTTGAAAACTGGGTGGGAATTGAGGTGCAGGATTTATTGGTTGTTGATTCTATTGACCCTACTTATTTTTGTTTTGAAATCGGTTCCGCTGATTTCTATGGCTAGGGATAGGTTGGGTGGGCAAATTTCCCATTGGCCTTTGATTGGGCATTACCATGATTTGGTTTTGTAAATTAGAGATGGCATGAGTAATGTCATTCATTTGTTGCTGCATTCCTTGGAAGGTTTTCATTAATTGGTTATTAATATTAGCTTGCGAAGGTTGGTTTTGGCTAAAATTCCCCATTTGATTTTGAAATTGCGAAACTTGATTGGTATTTTTCAAGGAAAAATTAGGGTTATTCCTCCAAGTGGGATTATAGAAGTTGGAGGAATTATTTCTGAAATTATCTTGAAGAGCGGAAATATTCTCATTAACTGGGACAAACATGGTAGAATTGTCAAAAGTTCCAGTAAAATCAGGTGTAAGGTTAGGGTTTTGAAATCCGCTTATGTTAATTTGTTGCAAACTTTTCCGGTGGAGGAGGGTCAAGTTAGTGTCGGGGTTAGAAAAGCGAAGGTTAGGGTTGGTCGGAATAGAGGTTTGTGGTTGCACGTTAAATTTTTCTTGCATTTTACTTTGGTTGATTTGCATTTTGTCGAGCCTTTGTACAAAAGGTTGCAAATTGTCTTTTGTGATAGGAAGAGATTGGTGTTGCGTGCTGACTTCATGGACACCTATACAAGGATTGGCATTTATGCTAAAAGTGTCCATGGACGAATGGTTAAAAGAGTTTTCGCTCATTTCATCGAAAGTTTGTAGGAGATTTTGGCATCTTTATTTAAAAAATTGCCTCCACATGAGGCGTCAACAAATTGTCTCAATTGGTCATCAAGACCATGGTATAATATTTGCACGAATTGCCAAAGTGGCACATCGTGGTGGGGGAAACTTCTTAATAAGTCCTAAAATCTTTCCCATGCTTCATTGACGGATATCGTTTTCATGCGTTTTGAAAGTTGTCGGAATCTTAGTATAGTCGCGCAAAATTGTTCGTCAAAAATTAAGTTTGTAAAAATTACCAGACCTGAGTCCTGGTCATTCGTCTCTGGGAGGCGTTGCTTTCACTTTTGAAATCGATCTTCTATTGCTCTACTTTGTTTAGAAACGCATGCCGGTTCATGATTATTACATATTTAAGTATGACATGCTTAGTTGCAAGAATATTAGGAGTTAGAAACAGGCAACATGAATCACGCAAATATAATGCAATCAATAAGCTCATGGTGATTTCACAATATGGAGATATATATATATATATAAGCATTTTTCATTCATTTAATGGGAGAGTTGTTTGCAACAAGAACTTTAGAGGAATACATAAATGCTTGAAATTTAAACCTACCTACCAGAAAATGACTGCATACAAGAATCAATGGAGGGATTTCGCATGCATCATTGGGGGAGAAGTTAAGACTAGGCTACTAAGAAGTAATAAAAGCAATAAAACTATGGAGAGCATAAACTAAATCTAGTAGAATAAAGGGCATTCAAGGGTGGTCCCCGATGGCCTCGGAGTGGTCGAGAGAAGAATGAGGAGCGGCCAATGTAGCTTAGGTCGACCCTTGGAGAGAGGTAGGGTTGATGCAGCATCCCGACATGATGTCCTCCATGATGGTGGTGAGTTCGTGGAGGTGGAGTAGCTAACCTAAGTGAAGGTGGGCGTGTATGGAGCTAATGAGGTGAGTGGTGCCAATGAAGCCAAGGGATGTGAATGGGTGCAAATGGCCACCCCTTAGGTCATTTTATAGACCTAAGGGAAGCTCTCTAGAGAATTATGGAATTCCCTAGAGAGGCCTATGGTGGGAGCTCGTGGGAGAGTGAGAGAGAGAGGATGGATGGTGTCTTTTAGATCCACCAAATGTGGATCTAAAAATTCAATGGCTCTTGGTTGTTAATTTTAGCAACCAAGGCAACCACACATGGTAGAGAGTTCTAGAGAACTCTAGGCTAGGTATTTTCATGTGGATGGTGTGTGTGGGTGCATGTGGGTCAAAACTTAGGTGGCTAGGTTGATTAGGTTAGGTTCTAGTGGGTTTAGGTCAAGGTATGTCTCAAATTAGGGTTATAAACCCTAATTCACTAAGGTAAAGTACAATTAAAGTTAATATAAGTTTAATTGGGTGTGTGGAAACTTAATTGAGAGTAAAACAACTCAATTAATTTAGGTCTAGGTCAATTGGACTCTCACTAAGTCCAATTGGACAGTGTGTGCTGAGATTAGGGCTCAATTGGACTCAACGAGTCCAATTGAATAGGCTGATGGAATTGACTAAGATCCAAGTCAATTAGGTTTAGTGAGGACCTAATTAGCTCCTTAGGGAGGTCTAGAGGTGATGTACTAGGGTTAGGGCACCTTAATTTAGGTTCCTATGGGGTTAGAATTGGGTTTAGGGACCTAGAGATCCAAGATCAAGGCTTAAATCTCAAAACTGGAATTGGAGAGCAGTATCAGATGTCTAATAATAGTGTCAGATGTCTTATACTCAAAAATCAGAAGTCCAGACTTGTTGTCTGGACGTCCAATCAGAGTCAGGAGGGATTTTGGATTCTGTTTTGGGTATTTTGTGGAAATTGGACGTCTAACAAAGTGTCTGGACGTCCAATAACGCTGTAGAAGTGGGTTTGAGGTGTGTGGGAGAAGGCTAAGGGTCCTGGATGTCCTATAACTTATCTGGATGTCCAGATAAGTTATAGGACATCCATGACCCTTAGCCTTCTCCCACACACCTCAAACCCACTTCTGCATTGTTATTGGATGTCCAGACACTTTGTCAGACGTCTAGATAAGGGTTGGAACTAGGGTTTAGGGCTTCCTAGGATGTTGTGACCTAATCTAAGGGTGGCTAAGGCTTGGGGAAGTCTCTAGGCTATCTTAGGGCTAGGATGGACCAAATCCCTTCACATTTTACTGCTTTATTCCTTCTTAATAGCATAGCAAACCTTTAAGTCCCTTATATTATTATTCCTACATCTAATCTAAGCCTTCTGCTCCAGCTCTGCTGCAACTCCCGTTATTCCTGATCCAGCTTCAGATCCAGCTCCTGATCAGCTTATTCCCTGCAATTGACATAATGCACTTAATCAGCACATTATAACATTATTTTATGCATAGCTAAAGGAAAGCAGTAAAGATGCAGATAATGCGTATGCATGCATGAATAACCCTAACTTATGCTATGTCCTAGCTTAATCTAGGTCAATTATGACCTATGATTGCTGCGCAATCATACCCCCATGCCTAAATCTTGCTAGTCCCTGCCAAATGCAAGACTAAATTATTTACAGCAAAGGTCCTTAAGGGACTGATTATTTTATCAAGTGTATGCGTAGAGATTTCTCTCCTTTTTGTTTTCATCCTATGCTCTAGAAATCCAGACAATCGTGAAAGTGTGGCTATGTAGCTTTTTCAATGGATTCGAGTGAAAACTAATACACCTCTAAAGCCTGTACTTGATCCCTAGTAAAAATTCTAGCGGGATAGGCGGACTTCTTCCCTCGGGGTACTCAAGATATTCTATGAATTTCACCCCGGCTTTAGGCTTAGGTAGAGAATCTCTGAGGGAAAGGATTATATATTTGGTGGCTCATTCTCTCTTGGTGCTACATAGAGACTAGTACTACAGAATCTAGATTCCTGGATTACTAAGTAACTCAACTCAGAGAACGATGAGAAAAACTATGCTCTCTTTTGATTCCTTTGTATTCGTTCTCTCTTTTTCTTTCCCTTAGAGCTCAGTATCTTACCAGATTCACACATATGATCTGTATTTGGTGGTCTCACTAGGCATTAACACTTTAATTGAGTTCTCATAACCCTAACACTAAGTCGGGATTCCTTCGCCAGTATTCGGGTGGTCGGAAACATAAGAAAAATAGGTTAAGACCATATTTGGTGGATCTCAATTTTATTTGGTGGTATTGCCTCAATGAAACAAACACTAAATATTCATTCTTTTCTTTGCTTTTTCTTCTTTTTTTTTTCAGTTTTTCTTTCTTTTCAATGCTTTTTATTTTTTTTTTAAACATAACACATCCATGAACTTTACTGAGGAGGCATTATTAGGGATTGGTGGTACTCAAGAGACATTGGGTGACTTATTTGGTGGAAGTGCCTACTCACGACACCAGGAGAGATGGATAGGACGGTGTATTTCTGACCTTGATATCAATACCCTCCTTCAGTGAGGATTCCATAAAGAATGGTTGTAACCATCCACCTTAGTCCTAGTTTTATGAAAACTCGCTCTTCGCGTATTTGCCTTATTTGGTGGCTCTCAAAATTCACTCAAAATGTATATGCAGGAACTGAGAGTGGAAACTATGCCTAATCTCTGAGTATCATCACCTAATTATTTAGGATTCCAATTTCCTTGCACTAATCTTAGAGCACCAGTACACTGTACTCTCATCTCACACTATTTGGTGGATTTTTGGAAGACAATCTGCCTTACTCCCAAAACATTGTCCAGGGATTCAGGAAAAGAAGCACTGCTTCTTCTTGATAGATTAAAGACGTTTATCAGCCTTCACCATGAATCCATTGCAAATTCTACGTGTGTGAAAAGTTGTACTGGATTCCAGATTACAGGAATCAACTAGAGGATAAAATCCCTAAAGCATTCTCTTAATAAAATAATCTTATTCATGAGTGCAATATGTATATATGCTATGAACAATTAACCTCGTATAATTTGTACTTCATGAAATTCCCGTATCGGGTTACAATCAGCTTGACCCTAAATTTAGAACAATAGGTGAGCGGGTGAGTCGAAAGTGGCTGTTGCGGATGATTTCTAGCTCTAATGCGAGCACTAGAGGTGGAGTCGGTTCTTTTATTTAGGGTCCTAAAGTACATTTTACATGCAGCTCCGAGGTTTTCCTAAATGTTGGCATAAAAATTTTCAGTTTTATTGTATCTACCCCCCCATGCTTAAGTTCTTGCATATCCTCATGCATGAATATAAAAGAAAATAAATGCTTCCGGGAGAGAATGGGTAGAAATCACCTGTAATTGCTCCTGAAATTATATTCAG
This sequence comes from Thalassia testudinum, assembly GCA_037157565.1. Taxonomy (NCBI): domain Eukaryota; kingdom Viridiplantae; phylum Streptophyta; class Magnoliopsida; order Alismatales; family Hydrocharitaceae; genus Thalassia; species Thalassia testudinum. The sequence continues at coordinate 5,123,145 of JAZHRO010000035.1, read as the reverse complement.
CACTGGCCAAGCTGTTAATATGCAATATACAAAAGGGAAATATGCTAAAATAAAAATATGCTATGTATAAAAATGGTTATGTATAGATGATGGTGAAATGTGGGATATATGCTATCTATATGTGCTAAGTTTAATGCCTCCAGCTGGGTGAGCACTCAATCACACGTCCTCACTAAGATGAACAGTCTCGTCAGGTGGAGGAGGTTCCTGGGCCAATAATAGCTTGAGGCACTGGCCATTTACCATGAATATATGCCCAGATTTTAGGTCCTTGATCTGGACTGCCCCATTAGGATATGGCTGTATCACAATATACGGGCCAGTCCACTTGGACTTGAGCTTCCCTACGACCAGTTTCAGTCGTGAATCAAATAACCAGACTCGTTGGTTAGGCATGAATACTTTCCTCCGAATGTGGCGGTCATGAAAGTCCTTGGTCTTGTCCTTGTATATTAATGCATTCTCATAAGCCTCCCGGTGTATTTCTTCTAATTCGCTAAGTTAGAGTTTCCGTTCTCGACCCCCTGCATCGAGGTCAAGGTTGCATTTTCGCACCGCCCAAAAGGCACGGTGTTCCAGCTCTACAGGAAGGTGACAGGCCTTGCCATATACAATGAGATATGGTGACATTCTAAGTTTGGCCTTGTATGCTGTCCGATATGCCCAGAGTGCATCGATTAATTTATCGAACCAGTCCTTCCTATCTGGTCTAACCGTCTTCTGGAGAATTAGCTTGATCTGACGGTTAGACACTTCAGCCTGCCCATTGGTCTGCGGGTGATACGGGGTGGCTATACGGTGATGTACCCCGTATTTCTTTAATAATGACCTGAAATGGGTGTGAATGAAGTGGCTTCCCCCGTCGCTAATCAGAGCGCGGGGTATTCTGAATCTCATGAAAATATTCTGCAGTACGAAAGAAATGACGGTCTTATGGTTAGCCCATCTCAATGGGATGGCCTCGACACACTTCGAGACATAATCAACGGCTAGCAATATGTACTCGAAGCCATGAGAGTTCGGAAAAGGGCCCATTAGATCGATGCCCCATTCGTCGAACACTTCTATGACCATGATGGGTTGGAGTGGCATCATGTCTCTCCTGGTCATAGAACCGACTGACTGGCATCATCTGCAATGTTGGGCGTATTCGTGTGTATCTTTGAAGATGGTTGGCCAGAAAAATCCTGACTGCAAAATTTTTGCGGCAGTTTTCCATCCCGAGAAATGGCCACCACACGCATCATTGTGGCAGAAAGATAACACACTAGGGATCTCAGAGCCTGGGATGCATCTTCGGATAACTTGGTCCCCTCCAATGTGGAAGAGCAGTGGGTCATCCCAGAGGTAGTATTTAGCCTCTGTAATGAATTTGAGTTTCTGGTCCTTGGATAGGTTCGTGAGAATTTTGCCTGCGACAAGGTAGTTTGCGAAATCCGCATACCAGGGGAACTCAACAGAATGAACTGCCAAAATAGATTCATCCAGAAATTGTTCATGGATAGGCAGGGAATAAGGAATGTGGTCTGGTTCTAATCTGGATAGGTGATCCACCACAACATTCTATTTCCCGACTTTGTCACGGATTTCGATATCAAATTCCTGCAATAGAAGGATCCATCTAATGAGCCGTGGTTTGGCATCCTTCTTTGCCAACAAATGCCGGAGGGCGGAGTGGTCAGTGAAAATGATGACCTTGGACCCTAATAAAAATGATCTGAATTTCTCCAACCCGAATACTACCGCTAGCAGTTCCTTTTCGATGACAGTGTAATTGCACTAAGCCTCATTCAGCTTCTTGCTAGCATAGTATATGACAAAGGGTTGTTTCTCCCGACGTTGGCCTAAAATAGCCCCGACGGCAAAATCAGGTGTGTCGCACATCATTTCGAAATCAAGTGACCAGTCGGGTGGTTGGAGAATCGGGGAGTCGGAAACAGCGTTTCGTAAAGTCTCGAAGGCGCTGAGACACGAGGTATCAAATTCAAATGGGACATCGATAACCAGGAGATTTGTCAAAGGCCACGCAATTTTTGAGAAATCACGTATAAATCTCCAATAGAAGTCGACGTGACCCAAGAATGATCGAATCTGCTTGACCGAGCTAGGTGGTGGTAAGTGGGAGATAATCTCTAATTTAGCCCAATCGACCTCGAGTCCGTTCTTGGAGATCCTGTGCCCTAGTACTATGCCATCCCTCACCATGAAATGGCTTTTCTCCCAGGATAGTACTAGGTTTACCTCAATACACCATTTCAAGATCTTGGTGAGGTTATCAAGACAAGATGCGAAGTCATCTCCAAAAATGGAGAAGTCATCCATGAATACTTCCACATAATCCCCGATCATGTCAGGAAAGATGGCCATCATACAATGCTGAAATGTCGCTGGTGAGTTGCAGAGGCCAAAGGGCATACGCTTGAAGGCGAATGTTCCAAAGGGGCATGTGAATGTGGTCTTGTCTTGATCTTCCAGGCTAATCGCTACCTGATTATACCTGAAGTATCCATCTAGAAAGCAGAAGAAACTACGTCCGGCTAACCGTTCCAAGATCTGGTCAATGAATGGCAAAGGAAAGTGATCCTTCTAGGTAGCCGTGTATAGTTTCCTATTGTCGATGCAGACCTGCCAAGATGTCGCAGTGCAGGTCGGGATGGATTTTCCCTTATCATTCCTCATGACGGTGAGTCCTGCTTTCTTGGGCACTATTTGAATTGGACTCACCCACTGGCTGTTTGAGATTGGATATACAATGCCTGCATCCTGCCATATGATGATCTCCTTCTTAACAACCTCTAGCATATTCGGGTTTAGCCGTCTTTGAGGTTGTCTCAAAGGTTTCACCCCCTCATCCGTGTAAATGTGATGAGTGCAATATGAGGGGCAAAGACCGCGGAGATCAGCAATACTCCACCTGATAACAGCCCTATGATCTTGAAGCGTAGAAATCAATTGATGCTGTTTTTCTTGGGTTAAGTGGGCATTGATAATGACTGGATATGTCTCACTTTCGCCCAAGAACACGTACTTGAGTGAGTCAGGTAAGGGCTTTAATTCAATCACGGGTGGGTCAGAATCAGATATGAGAGTGGGAGGAGCAAAATCGAGGGTGGGAATCAGTTGATCCATGTGCACGTGAATTCTTGCTGAGTCGCTCCTTGTGAAATCGGTTGTGACTGCGTTAACTGGAAACCCGTTAGCTATAGTCACATCTTTCTGCAATAACAGGGGAGATTCAGTAATATATGGATCAGGATAGCTGGATTCAGGGGTGTTGTGGTCAGAAGCACACCCTAAACAATCAGATCCTTGGGGAGATATGTGTAATGTCACAAAGGAGGCCAATGTTACCACAGTATGCCGAATCTTTGTATTCACCATCCTCCTCTATTCGATCACAGTCGAAGTTCTTTGCTACCCTGAATATGTCTAGTCGAAGTCACTCATTGCCTAAGGTAATCTCCATACACCCGGATGCACAATCGATATTCACTCAGGCTGTCGCTAGAAATGGGCGACCCAAAATAATTGGTGCATCTCGGAGATTAGGAGGAACTTCCATATCGAGAACGAAAAAATCTGCGGGAAAATAGAACCTGTGGACTTTCATGATCACATTCTCAACCACCCCCCTCAGTGTTTTGACTGATCTGTCTGCCAGCTAAATCGTGACCGAGATGGGCTTCAACTCCCCAAATCGAAATCGATCAAATACGGCAGTGGGAGTTAGGTTGATGGATGAACCAAAATCTAGAAGGGCCCTATCAAATGGAGAATCCTGCAAGAAGTAGGATATGAGTGGGGTACCAAGGTCTTTCTTCTTCAACGGTAAGTCAGCTAGAATCACGGCGCTAGCCTCTTTCGACAGTACTGCCTGTCGTCTAATTCTCGGCTGTCACTTCGGGGTATAATAGTCCTTGAAGAACCTAGCGATAGCAGGAATGTGATCGATAGCCTCGAGGAGGGGGACCTAAATATGTACTTCCTTAAACATCGATTTCAGGTCCTCAAAATTCCATGTGTCCTTTTTCTGTCCTGCATTTCGTGTCATAGCCTCAGGAAAAGGGATGGGAATTTCAGGGTTAAGTGGCCTCTTACCTTATCTACCGCAGGTGGCTCCTGGGATGAAGGAGTCGAACTTGCCTGTGGCGAAGGGTGGGAAAATCAGGACCTGCCTGCCTAGGTGGTGGGTCGAATGTCTTCCTCCCGCTTCACAAAGAGATAGCGTGTGCATCGGCTTGCTGTCCATGAGGTGGTGGAGGAGCGGAAGGGGCACAATACGTGGGATTCTGCAAAGGCGGCTGTCCTTGCGTGTAATCGGGTGGTGCAGGAGGCGCCTGTAGTATGGTGTGTGACTGTCCCTACGGTGCCTGAAACCTAGGCGAGGCACCCTGGTTCTACACATATCGAGGATTTGGGATGGGTTGGGAGGGCAAGGCTCCCTGAGTCCTATGCTCCTGCAACAGCTGGTTCTGCGTGTTCTGTATGGTCTGAATCTGATCAGCCATCGCCTTCATAATCTGCAAGCTATCTTGTGTAGACTTCCTCATCTATTCTTACAGCTCCTCTTTTAGTGCCTAAAAAGGGTCAGCCTGCTTTAAAGGGTGGTTGGTAGCTTGGTGCAGCGGCTGGTATAACGAGCAGGGTTGCTGCTGCTGAGACGGGAATGGCTGCTGCCTAGGGTACGTGTTTTGCACGTTCCCATATTGCCTGGTCTGGTAGTGTGGATCTTGTTGTGGTCTCTATGAATTACCAGACCAAGAGAAGTTCGGATGCTGACGCCAACCAGGGTTATACGTCTCTGAATACGGGTTATTACGCCCATATCCTTGGATAGCGCTGACGTCCTCGTAGGACGAAGATGTCTAAGATATATATCCGTCAAGGGGATACGCATTATAATTTGCGGGTGGTGCGTAACCCTGGTTGTAAGGTGCCAGATCTGGATTATTTACAGGATCCTGATATGTGGGATCTCGTAAATACAGAGAAGATGCATCCTGAGTGAGTAGATTAACTCGAGTAGGAGGGGCTCAGGGTGCAAAGGAGGATCTTGCGGCGGCAGAGCTTTAGTCGGATTGACCCTAACTGATCTGGTCAATCTTCTTCTCAATTAGGTTTATTCTATCTAGCTGCTTGATGATGATATCAATGTCAGCTCGATAGACTCGATGTGAGCCTCGTGGACACCAACCCGCTACTGACCAGGCCGTTGAAACTGGTTCATAGATGCGGCATACATTGAGTTATCGACTAATGATTCAAATAGCTCAAATGCACTATTCTCATCTTTTGCGAGAAAATTCCCACCGCTAGATACCGATATGTGTCATCCAGCCCATGGTAAAAAAATTGAGCTAAATGCCATCTGGGTATACCATGATGCGGGCATTTTCGGAGAAGGTCGTGAAATCTGTCCCATGCTTCATGTAACTTCCCCCCAGCTCCCTGGGAGAAAGTCGTGATTGCGCGTCGCATTGCATTTGTTCGACCGGTTGGGAAGAACTTTTACAGGAATTCACGTCATAATTCCGGCCAGGTTCCAATTGGCTTCCAATAGTCTTGAACCAGTATGAAGCTTTGTCCCTCAGTGAGAACGGGAAAAGCTTCATCAAAACAATCCCGAGATCGACATTCCTAGGTCAAATTGTTTCAGCGAGTCGACTCAGGTCCTCAAGATGCTGGAACGGATCTTCGCTTAAGTTCCCGTAGAAATGAGTGCTGATCAACCCAATCACATTAGGCTTGAGCTCAAATGCGTCTCCGCCTGCGGGAATTCTGACAAGAGGTGCGACGATTTGTGTGACTGGGTCATAGAAATCCCACAATTGTTCTCCTCGCAGCAGGTGCTGCATCCTGCCAAGTGCTGTCAGAATGCAATCCATGCTCTGCTGATGCTGCTCCTCAGATTCGGCGACCCGAGCTTCCAGATGAGCCATAGGGTCCAGATTCTCGATATCCTGACCCAGTCTAGGTGCAGGTCCAGGATTTGCCATGGTGGCTCTGGGAATGGAAGAAGTGGGGGGAGAAGATGGTCCGGACGAGGTGACTCGCGTCCTTGGGAGTGGCTCCCAAGGTCCAACCAAGTGAGGTTGAAGTGACCTCCTTCCATGCATACATCGGCCAACCCCTGGGTTGATGTAGCCACATAGGACAAGGCTAAGGCCCTGTCAATCAAATGGTCCTTATGGATCAGGTGACCAGATTTTTCGTTAGAAATTTGAATTCCTGAAGATAAGTTCATCGTTCAACCAACTGAAGGTGATTCCCGCCTCTCAAGCTAACCTAGCCAGTTTGGTTACGGGGGGACTAAGGGGAAGGTTTTTGCTTTGGCTTACGCCTCTGGTTTCGTTGACCCCCGAGCTGCGTTCATTTGACACTACCCTACAGACTTAGTCACCAGGTTTGGCAAGAGAGATTAAAAACACCTAGTAGTATGATAACGAACTTGGGTTGATTTCATGTTTTAAAATTAGTTTTAACCCATTTTCTTTAGTGGGGTTTGTGGTGAGTGGCCCACAAGGTGACCACGCTCACCGACTAACTAGACTTGATTAAGTTTAGGTTATCCCAAAGTGTGGTTTCTAGTTATAACCCTAAGGATTCAACCTAAGTTGCATGCACTTCTAGGGTTTTTCTTTTTCTATTTTAGTAGACCACAAAAGTAATGTTTGTTCTCTGATAATAATTGGAATCTAATTAATTTGAAATTTTACGAGTAGCTTCCTTTTTCAATTAGCTTTCCAGAGAATATTTTTTTGGAATTTTTACTATTTCAACCGAATTTTTAGGGTATTTTGAATATCAGGGGGTCAGATCTGGAATTTTGACCCCTGGTTGATTTTTCACTTTGAAACAGTATCAAATGACCTTCAAAAATTTGGAAAAAATATGGAAAATAAATATAATGAGATCAGATTTCAAACCCCACCATTTTTAGTTAAAACAAATTCATGGATTGCTCAGAATTACTTTTTGAAATTTGAAAAATTTTGAATCTGGGTTAGTCCGACCCTCATGCACTTTGTGAATTTTTAAAAATTGTGTACTTAGAATTTTTTCAAAATAATGGTAGCATTTGAAAGATGTTTTGAAAATGAAGGTTTAGCCCGAACTTCAGAATTTTTCTCTTACTAATTTTCCAGCAATCGAATTTTTAAATCAAGCTTGAAATCTGGCCGAAAATCAGAAGATGGAGGAAAAGATTTTTAAAGAGGTTTGAATTTGAAATCTGAGCTTTCCACCAAAAATATATTTTTTTTTCAAAACTTTTGCAGGTTTTTTTTTTGCAAAGAATTTTTCAAACAAATTCAACGAAATATTTTTTTTTTTTGCTTTTCTTTTTTTTTTCAAACTACCCTAAGATTTAAAAGGAAACCTAAGCTAGATTTTTCTTTTTCAAAGATTTGGATTTTTTTTTTCACGGCAATGAGTAAATTTTTTTTTTTTGAAGTGAATTGTAGAGAGTAAAACCTAATCTAAAAATAAGATGATGTGCACCTAGATTTGTTTTCCGCGCATGTTGTGTGCGCAGATCCCGTTCTTTTCACGTTTTTCTTGCACATCAAAAAAAACAAAGTAGAGGCAAATGTGTCAGTGATGTTTTAAAAGATCGAAATTAAAGAAAACGATGTTGCCTCCCCATCAACAGTGTCATTTGACGGATACTGTTTTCACGCATTTTGAAAGTCATCGGAATCATAGTATAGTTGCGCAAAAATGTTCGTAAAAAATTAAGTTTGTAAAAATTACGAGACCTGAGTCCCGGTCGTTCATTTCTGGGAGGCGTTGCTTTCACTTTTGAAATTGATCTTCTATTGCTCTACTTTGTTTAGAAACACATGCCGGTTTGTGATTATTACGTATTTAAGTATGACATGCTTAGTTCCAAGAATATTAGGAGTTAGAAACAGGCAACACGATTCACGCAAATATAATGCAATCAATAAGCTCATGGTGATTTCACAATATGGAGATATATATATATATAAGCATTTCTCATTCATTCAATGGGAGAGTTGTTTGCAACAAGAACTTTAGAGGAATACATAAATGCTTGAAATTTAAACCTACCTACCAGAAAATGACTGCATACAAGAATCAATGGAGGGATTTCGCATGCATCATTGGGGGAGAAGTTAAGACTACGCTACTAAGAAGTAATAAAAGCAGTAAAACTATGGAGAGCATAAACTAAATCTAGTAGAATAAAGGGCATTCAGGGGTGGTCCCCGATGGCCTCGGAGTGGTCGGGAGAAGAATGAGGAGCGGCCAATGTAGCTTAGGTCGACCCTTGGAGAGAGGTAGGGTTGATGCAGCATCCCGACATGATGTCTTCCATGATGGTGGTGAGTTCGTGGAGGTGGAGTAGCTAACCTAAGTGAAGGTGGGCATGTATGGAGCTAATGAGGTGAGTGGTGCCAATGAAGCCAAGGGATGTGAATGGGTGCAAATGGCCACCCCTTAGGTCATTTTATAGACCTAAGGTGGGCCTATGGTGGGAGCTCGTGGGAGAGTGAGAGAGAGAGGATGGATGGTGTCTTTTAGATCCACCAAATGTGGATCTAAAAATTGAATGGCTCTTGGTTGCTAATTTTAGCAACCAAGGCAACCACACATGGTAGAGAGTTCTAGAGAACTCTAGGCTAGGTATTTTCATGTGGATGGTGTGTGTGGGTGCGTGTGGGTCAAAACTTAGGTGGCTAGGTTGATTAGGTTAGGTTCTAGTGGGTTTAGGTCAAGGTATGTCTCAAATTAGGGTTATAAACCCTAATTCACTAAGGTAAAGTACAATTAAAGTTAATATAAGTTTAATTGGGTGTGTGGAAACTTAATTGAGAGTAAAACAACTCAATTAATTTAGGTCTAGGTCAATTGGACTCTCACTAAGTCCAATTGGACAGTATGTGCTGAGATTAGGGCTCAATTGGACTCAACGAGTCCAATTGAATAGGCTGATGGAATTGACTAAGATCCAAGTCAATTAGGTTTAGTGAGGACCTAATTAGCTCCTTAGGGAGGTCTAGAGGTGATGTACTAGGGTTAGGGCACCTTAATTTAGGTTCCTATGGGGTTAGAATTGGGTTTAGGGACCTAGAGATCCAAGATCAAGGCTTAAATCTCAAAATTGGAATTGGAGAGCAGTATCAGACGTCTAATAATAGTGTCAGATGTCTTATACTCAAAAATCAGAAGTCCAAACTTGTTGTCTGGATGTCCAATCGGAGTCAGGAGGGATTTTGGGTTCTATTTTGGGTATTCTGCAGAAATTGAACGTCTGACAAAGTGTCTGGATGTTCAATAACACTGCAGAAGTGGGTTTGAGGTGTGCGGGAGATGGCTAAGGGTCCTGGATGTCCTATAGCTTATCTGGACATCCAGATAAGGGTTGGAACTAGGGTTTTAAGGCTTCCTAGGGTGTTGTGACCTAATCTAAGGGTGGCTAAGGCTTGGGGAAGTCTCTAGGCTATCCTAGGGCTAGGATGGACCTAAGCTCTTCACATTTTACTTCTTTATTCCTACTTAATAGCATAGCAAACCTTTAACTCCCTTACATTATTATTCCTTCATCTAATCTAAGTCTTCTGCTCCAGCTCTGCTACAACTCACGTTATTCTTGATCCCTCTTCAGATCCAGCTCTTGATCTGCTTATTCCCTGCAATCGACATAATGCACTTAATCAGCACATTATAACATTATTTTATACATAGCTAAAGGAAAGCAGTAAAGATGAAGATAATGCATATGCATGAATGAATAACCCTAACTTATGCTAAGTCCTAGCTTAATCTAGGTCAATTAAGACCTATGATTGCTGCACAATCATTCATGCATATCCTCGTCAGATTTTTGTTGGAAGGTGGTTATTGTGTGACGTAAAGCGTTAGTTCGACCAATAAGGAAGTATTTTTTAAGAAATGCACTCTTTAATTGTGTCCAGGTAGTGATGGATTTTCCCATTATTCTAAGCCAATAAGTGGCCTTGTCTTTAAGCGAGAGTGGGAAGAGTCGCATTAGCCACACATCTTCCTGCACATTGCGAGACTTAGTGGTTTGGACGAGGATCGTGAGCTCCTCTAAGTGGCTAAATGGGTCTTCCCGGGGAAGTCCATGGAAATGTTTAATAAGGTTTAGGGCTATGTGTTTGATTTCAAACTCTCCATCAGGAATGACCACCCCAGGTCCTTCATAATTTGAGGGATCATAGAAATCCCTTAAGGGAACAGTGGGTTCAACATTGGGTGGTCTATTATTGGCTAGGTTTGTAACAGTCCTAGTCAATTATTGTTGATTCGTGATAAATGTCAGTTTATCATCATCCTTATGCCCTAAATCTAATCTAGCTCTTAGATTTTAACTCTGCAAATAGGTTTCCGGGCTGCATTTAGGCACCACTTAGGTTAGGCATGCATTGCATAATTTTTGTTATTTTTGACACATTTATTTAAGTGTTAGGGATAAACAGATATCCAGATCCGAAAAGCCTTAGCATTTAGGAAGGCAACAGATGAAGAGGAAGCTCAATTCAATTGGATCCCAGCTAGTTCCAGTTCACCATAGCTGGATAACAGCTTACCTGGGTTAGGTTTAGCTCTCTCAAGCTCCATTCAGCTCATCTTAGCTAGATGGTAGATCAAGGTAGTTCAACTCAACTTAAATCTAGCTCAACTTAGTTGAGTCTCACTTTTTCTAGTTCTAAATAGTCCACGGTGAAGTCTAGCTAGCTCAACTTAGTTGACTGGAGTTCCCCTTAGCTCAGTTCTAGCTCTCCCCAACTTCATCCCATCTCCCCCAACTCAGAACAGTTCACTGGAAGCTCAACCTAACTAGGACTAGCGACTGCCATCAACTAGCTAGACTTAGTCAGCTGAAGATGACCTCAACTAGCTTGGGCCAGCTCAAGTCCAGCTCCTGGAGACACAACTTAAATCAACTTAGTTCAACTGAGCTACTTGACCTAATCGAGCTACTCCAGGTAGCTAGGTAATCTCTGGGAAGACCAGACCTAGCTCACCTTAGCTCATTTCAACAGAAGCCAGCTCACCTTAGCTTGGCTTAGTAGCTAGCAAAGAACTAGAAAGCTAAGCTAGCTAAGGTAGCTCCTTGTAGTTCTCTTCAGCAGCCACAAGCTCCAGTGCAGCTCTAGTGCAGCTCTAGATAGTTGATAATAGCTCCTCACCTCCAAAACCCTAGCTCCCTCCACCTCTCCAATCCACTTCCCTACTAGCTAAGCTAACTTAGCTAGTTTAGCTTAGCTCTTACTCTCCTACCTTGGCCAACCTAAACCCTAAGTTAACTCCACCCTAACTCCACTCCTAGACCGCAACTTAAGCTACCTACCTCCACCCAAAGTTGGCACCACCATGCATGCATCCCTTCACACCACCACCACCTCCAATAGCAACCAAAAAGTGGGTCTAACTACCCCCCATAACCATCCACAAGTGGCACCAACTTTCCCTCCAAATTCCCTTTAATCGCCACCATCTATCTCCCTTTAAAGCCATCTCAACCATCCACCTCACCTCCTTTCTAGAAGCCCTCAAAGTTGGCACCAAACCATGCCATCCTTCAATGGTTGGTGCCACCTTTGGTGTCCTTCCAACCACCAACTACCAAGCCTACCACCCTTTCATATGGCGCCATTAATTCTCCACCCTAGGATCCCCATAACTACCCCTTCTAGCCATCCTAGCCATCCATCCTAAAGCTAGCAAACCCACTTAGGGTGATCCACGTCCACCCTAGGAGGAGTTTTTAGAGTGGAATCCTTCCACTCTAGAAGGATCAAGGAACGCCCTATCTAGGGTATGCTAAGGAGGAGATTCGTCATCTACTGGAGGAGTACTTCAAGGAAGGAGTTGGAAGGTCTTTTCTAAGCCCATGGACAACTAAGCTTGGAGCAAGGACCATCTCCTCTTCACCATCATCTTCGGGAGAAATTTTGTTTTACTTGCATATTTAAATTTTTGTAGTAGAAGCATTCCTCTACCATTCTTGTAAAATAAATTTTCTTCCTATATAAAAGTTGGCTTTCTATTTTATTGCACTTGTTTACTTGCTTTCTTGATAGTTAGTGCACTCACCCTCTCTTTGATTACCCTAGATCTCAACGTACCTAGGGTGACCTTGGAGAGAGGCTCTTCATGTCACTTAGATTTTAGTAGGCGTAATCTCTTTTCACATTTCCATTGCCCTTTTATTTCAAAACTCTAAAAAAAATCTTACATTCAAAATTTCAAGAGAAAGTTGATTTCCATCATGTCAAGTGAGAAACTTTGAATTTTCATTCTCGCCTTACTTGGGACGACCCGAATACTCTCCGAGTACTCGGTATTTACAAATTTTAAAAGAGATCAGATTAGCATGTTGCAATGATAAAAAATCTTATTTTAATAAATCACGCTTTTTTGCTCACTTTTTGGCACCGTTGCCTAGGAGGTATAGCTTTGCATTCACTTGTCTCTCTTGCTTGATATGCAAATCTCATCCCCTTCTCTTTGTTTCTTCTTGTGTGTGCAGGTACTACAGGAAGAAAGCGGGATTTTTGGAAGCAAAAGCTGAAAGTCCTTGTCTTCCCGCGGATTTGAGGTTAGTGCCACTCTTCTTGTCACATAATTCTTCCTAAAAACTATCAAGAAATAATAAATAAGGTTTTCAGGATCAAAAACATCTAAATTTGATAGAGTGGTGACTCTTAAAATTAATTGTTGATTGTTTTAATTATTTAACACCACTTTACCCTAAGTGTTGGTGTTCTGATTTTCAGATCTAGACTTCTCTTTGGATCTCAAAAATCAATTCCTGACCCCACAAGCCTCATAAAATCGTGAAATTTCATCCAGAGATTCCAAATAAAGTAAGGAACATCTGTTTCAAATTTCAGAGCATTTGGGGTTGTATAGAATTTTTAAAATCCATGAACCACATGGGGGTGATCTCTAATTTCATTATTTTGTTACTATTCGTGAATTTTAGGAACTTTTATACTTGTCCAATTTCTATGAAATTTAGCTTCCTGGAATCCTTGTGCAATTCTACAAAACATATAAAATAAAAAAAATTTTATGGTCGTTAGTATTACTGTAAGGTCCAAAATACCCACAGGTATCATTTCTAGACTTTGACATCATTATAAAGAAAAATCTAGAAAAAATATCAAATGAATTCCTAAAAACATAAAAAAATATTTTTTGGAATCCTTGTTTGATTTTACTTCCAATGGTGGTGTTGTTTGCTCTATTTGAACCAGTAATTAACAAAAAAAAGCTTGAAAAGATTCTTTGATAGTACTATTTCTGCTTAAGGATTCAAATCAATTAGGGTTTCCTTTCATTTTATAGACCCACATTCTAAAGGAAATCCACCTTCACCAATACAACTTAATTTATCTTTGATTATGGAACTCAAACTTATTTGAAATCATAAAAATAAAACCTTAAAAGTCATTAAACAAAATCAAACCCTAAAAGCAGGAAAAATAACAAAATTTTGTGTGACAAACCTCTTGATTTGGCATTGGACCCACTCCATCCAATTCACACACACTAAAAAGAAATAACAGGGCATTACCCCAATCAACACCCTCCACATTCCTGTGCACATTCAGTTACCCGAGCCTAATTTAAAATAAGTAGTCATTTGACTACTTAAGGAATCACCAAAACTAGGCTTCATATCTGGTATCTAAGAATCATTAAGCGTTCCTAATTCCTTTTGAAAATGTAGTGGCAGACTTGGAGGGATGTCAAATGATGGGTGTGGGTTTACACAAGCTCCTGTTGATTTTCCTAGGACAAGCTTGGGCCCAATCCACCTCTTTAGTCTAGCTGGGTGATCTTAAGGAAGTGGGTTCACTTGTTGATCCCTTATTTATCAGGTTCCCAAGTCTTTGGTTTCTCTAAGGAGTCAACCTTAAGATAGATTTAGGCTTGGTTGTTTTTTTGCACACTTCTCATCTCATTTCTTCTCTCCCCTCCCGTCTTCCAAGTGCATGCATGGGCGAAGGTCCTAGAAACCACATCTTGAGGGACAATTTGATTTTGCCCCACGCACCAAAAGATCTCTATTTTCTTCTTCTCCCTCTCATCATTCCTTTAACTTGAATATGGAAAACATGGAAAATAGGTCCAAGAATTCTGCTTCCACCTCCCAACTCGAACCTAACTTCCCAAATCCGTCAGCTAACCCACAAGTTAACTTTCCCATTCCTAACCTCGCACATTTGGTGCTACCACAAAAGCAAGAATGGCCAGGTGGTTCTCAAAACCAAAATGCAAACCCCTTTTCCTTTATGGTTGACGAATTGGTTCGATTGCAATAAAATCAACAACAGTTGGCTAGGACAGTCACGAACCTAGCCAGCCAAAGCTAGGTCAGCAACTTGGGGAACCTCTTGTACCACTTAAGGATTTCTATGATCCTTCCAATTATGAAGAGAGACCCGGAGTGGTTATACCTCAAGGGGATTTTGAAACTAAACATGTTATTTTGAACCTAATTAAACATTTTCATTGACTCTCAAGAGAGGACACCTTTTGCCACCTCGAGGAGCTAACTGTCCTTGCTCAAACCACCCGTTCCCCCAATGTGCAGGAAGAAGTGTGGCTTATGAGACTATTTCCTTTATCAATAAAAGATAAAGCATCTCATTGGTTCAGAATGGTCAGGCGTCCCATCACCACCTGGCCCCAATTGAAAAGTGCTTTCTTAAAAAAAAAATTCGATAGGTCATACGAATGCTTTAAGATGATCAATTATGACTTTTCAACAAAAATCTGGTGAGCCTCTCCACAAGTCTTGGGAGAGATTTCAAGAATTGCTAAGGAGTTGCCCCCACCATGAAATTCCATGATAACAACTAATACAGATCTTCTATCATGGATTAGAAGATCAATTGAAATGATTCCTGGATGCTTCATGTTAGGGAAATTTCCTTAATAATGATGCTAAAAGTGTCTACCTCTTTTTCGAAGAAATGAGTGAAAACTCATCTAATATGTCCTTAATGGATACTTTTGGTAGGACAAACAACCCAAGACTTGGAGTAAATGAAATTGACTCCAAATCCACATCTATTTCAGTCACACAGGATAATCTACAGATGATAGCTCAACGATTGGATTAGATGCAAATTAACCAGAAGAAAATCGATGAAAAGTCACTCAAAAGCAAGCTCCTTACCCTAAATCCCCTTACCTTCTCAAAAGAGAAAATCTGCACAATCTAAGTGCTACTCCCACTAGGCAGCAATATTCATCTGAATTTTCACAAGATCTGACTGGAACTTTTGATTTCATGAATCAAAATTTGACCCCACCATTGAAAATATTTCAGCTCTCCAAGAGCAATTTCAAAATTCCTCCAATTCTTACAATCAAATTGGAGGAACAACTCGAATCCCTCCTAGAAAGCCCTAAATTCAATTCTATTTCCTAAGCAAAATCAATTTGGGACTTATGAGAAAAACATATATTAACCTGGGCCTTCCCAAGAAGATATCAACACCTAGGTCATGAAAACTCTGCAGGGAATGCAGACTCAAATGACTGAAGTAACCTGCATGATAACCAATTTACAACATTAAGTAAAGGTTACCCTTGATCATAGACCTGCTGGCAATTTGCCATCCTAGCCAATGCCCAACCCAAGTAATCAACGGAACCAATATCAAGGTGGATATCCCAATCAACCTATTTACCCAGCACCCCAGCACCAACTGGGTTTCAATCAAAACCAGACTTCCCATCCTCTTAGAAACAACCACACTGCAAATGCAGTTGCTCTGAGGAACGGGAAAACTACTCATGATCCCTCGCCTGCTCAAGAAACCCACTTCAGAGAAAAGTAGATCAACTCTTCTCCCTCTTCCTCTAACCCCATTTAGGAACTTGCAATTGTAAAATAGGATAATCCCATACCTTTCCCATGAGCCCTTCACTCTTCACACAATAAGAAGAAGAAATCCGAGCGCACTGATAAGGAATTGATGGATCATTTTGGTCAAGTAGAAATAAATATCCCTCTCCTTGATGCCATAAAATATATCCCAACCTATGCCAAATTCTTAAAAGATTTTGGTACCCACAAGAGGCAGGTAAGAAACCTAGGAAAGATGATTCTCCTATAGATAGTAAGCTCAGTTGTGTAGAGCAAACTGCCTCTAAAAAGGAAAGATCCAGGCACCCCCTAATTCAAGTGGCCATTAATGACACTTCGTTTGATTGTGCCTTATTAGATCTTGTTGCCTTAATTACTCTCAGCTCCACTGTTACTTTTAAAGGATTCAAGATCGATGAATTAAATCCTATTGAGGTAACACTTTAATTAGCTGACCGATCTACAATTAAACTAAAGGGGATCATTGACGATGTAATTGTTTGGGTTCAAAATTGTCTATTTGCTGTAGACTTTTTGGTCTTGGACATAGAGGTACCAGAAACACTAAAAAGTGCCCCCATAATTCTTGGAAGATCATTCTTAGCCACCACAAAAGCAAACATTGATTTTTATTTTGGAAAGATGAAAATCATGTGCGGTGGTGAACCTATTACGCTAGACATTTTTCAAGCTTCTAGGAGATTCCAAGAGCCAAATTTCTTTGATGACTCAGATTTTGAAATAGAAAATTTAGTGGAAGAAACAATGCAAATTTCACACATGGATTCTTGGTTTGCAATTAATATAGTTCTTGAACAGTCTTCTAATTTAACCCACCCTCCCACCCTAACGACACCAACTCCACTTGACTTTTCACCTAACTCCTCTCTTACTTCACCCTTGGACTAGAAAGCAGAAATCATTTCAGAGCTGGGCCCCCAACTGGAGTTAAAACCTTTGCCCAACTCCCTTAAATATGTTTTCCTTGGACCGAATCAGAGCATGCCCCTGATTATCAATTCTAGACTTACTGGAGCACAAGAGGAAAAACTTCTCTAGGTTCTTAATAAAAATAGAAAAGCTATTGGTTGAACCCTTTCTGACCTTAAGGGTATTAATCCATCCTATTGCACTCATAGAATATACCTTGAGGACAACTCTTGCCCCTCCCACAAACCATAATGGTGCCTGAATCCTAATATGCAAGTGGTGGTCAAAAAGGTAATAATTAAGTGGCTTGATGCTGATATCATCTATCCCATTTCTAACAACTTCTGGATTAGTCCCACGCAAGTAGTGCCTAAAAAGGCTAGACTAACAGTTGTCACAAATGAACAAGGGGAAAATATAGCCACTCGGACTGCTTCTTCTTGGCGCATGTGCATTGATTATCACAAATTGAACACTGCCACCAAGAAGTACCATTTTCCACTCCCATTTATTGATCAAATCTTGGAGTGATTAGCCGGATGTGATTACTACTACTTTCTCGATGGTTATTCCAATTATTATCAAGTTGCGGTCCATCCTTAGGATCAAGACAAAACTACATTCACTTGCCCCTTCGGAAGATGCCCTTCAGTCTATGCAACGCACTGCAACTTTTCAAAGGTGTATCCTTGCAATTTATTCAGACTTGGTAGGTGAATGTCTTGATGTTTTTATGGATGACTTCTTTATTTTTGGAGACTCCTTTGATCTATGTCTAAAAAATCTGGAAAGGATGCTCCAAACATGCATAGAAGTTAACTTGGTCCTCAGCTAGGAAAAATGTCATTTCATGGTCTAGGAAGGCATTGTCTTGGGCCATGTCATCCCAAAAAAGGGAATTGCAGTAGATCGTGGAAAAATTGATGCTATCTCTAAACTCCCACCACTTACTACTGTGAAATAGATTCGATCTTTCTTGGGGCATGTGGGTTTCTACTGTCGTTTCATCAAAAATTTTTTCCAATCTCCAAGCCCTTAAGTCAATTACTCACCAAAGACCAGCCTTTTGAATTTACAGAATAATGCTTTGAGAGTTTCAATAGGTTGAAGAAGGATGTCATAGAGGCACCAATTTTACAGTGACTTGACTAGAATTGTCCCTTTGAATTAATGATAGATGCCTGTAATTTTGCTATGGGGGCTGTTCTAGGGGAATGAGTTGACAAGAAGCCCATTGTCATCTACTATGCCAGTAAAACCCTTGATGATGCACAGTGGAATTACACAGTAACTAAAAAGAACTTCTTGCTATCATCTTTGCCCTAGAAAATTCCAATCATATTTGTTGGGGTCACATGTCACTGTTTACACCTACCACCCAACACTCAAATATTTGCTGAACAAGAAAGATGCAATACCCTGCCTTATCTGTTGGATGCTACTACTCCAGAAATTTGACCTAGAAATCAAGGATAAGGCAGGGTCGCAAAATGTAGTGGCCAACCATCTCTCTTGTCTTATGATGAACAACATGTTGACCCCTCCTGATGTTTTCCCTGATGAGACCATCTTAGTTGCCAATACCCTCTCCTGGTTTGCACCCATTGCAAATTATTTAGCAACAGAATAACTCCCCTCTGATTGGAAAAAATCCAAATGGTATAAGTTCTTTGCTGGCATCAAATATTATTTTTGGGAGGAGCCCGACCTTTTCCGCATCTGTGCTGATCAGGTCATTCGACGGTGTGTCCTCGACTTAGAAATTCATGATATTCTGACATAATGTCACTCTATGGCCTATGGCAGACATTTCTTGGGTAATAAAACTATAGCTAAGGTTCTTAGTCCTGGATTCTTTTGGCCCAGCTTGCACAAAGATGTTCATTCTTTCATTCGGTCCTGGGTGCGTTGCCAGTGCATTGACAACGTGACTCGAAAGGATATGATGGCCCTAAATTCGATATTAGAGGTTGAAATTTTTGATATATGGGGCATCAACTTCATGGGATCGTTCATCAACTCTTGTGGGTATTTATACATACTAGTCGCAGTCGACTATGTATCAAAATGGATTGAAGCAATACCCACATGCACCAATGATCACAAGGTTGCTGTCGAGTTTACTAAGAAAAGTATTTTCTTAAGATTCAGCATTTCTAAGGCATCATCAATGACAGAGGATCACATTTCAGTCATTCTCAATTCCGTCACCTTTTATCGAAATATGAAGTTAATTATAAAATTTCCACTCCTTACCACCCCTAAACAAATGGCCAAGTAGAAGTTTCTAATTGAGAAATTAAAAATATTTTGCAAAAGACGGTTAGGCCCGATCATAAAAACTGGTCCAATAAATTGGATAATGCTTTATGGGCCTACCATATGGCTTTCAAAACTCCTCTCAGCATGTCTCCTTTCCATCTGATTTTTGGAAGAGCATGCCATCTCTCGTAGAACTCAAACATAGTGCATTTTGGGCAATTAAACAATTAAACATGGATTTATTTGAAGCCTGTAAACAATGGAAACTTCAATTAACTGAATTGGAAGAATTGCGTAATTTCTCTTATGAAAACGTAAAGATTTATAAAGAGCGAAGAAAGAAATTTCATGATAAATATATCATTTGAAAACTGTTAACGGGCTATCGAGGAGTTTTAAGTTGTTTCATTGTAATAAAGCCTCAATCGCTTGAAAAAATTTAAATTTATAGCTCAGAATCAAAGAAGAGTCCTAGGTCGAACACAGAGGGCAAATAATGGAATTCACAACATTAATTACATTCAGAATCAATGAGCACAATTAATTGAGCAAAAAAATTGATATGCTTTGAATGAAACTAATCAGAATTAATATTCGAATATAAATCAATGTATCTCAAAGTTGCATGGAATCAAAAAGAAAAGAGAATCAAAACGATGGTGATTTGAATCACCATTAATCCTCTTTAATTAAACATGCAATCAATATTTCAATTCATTCAAATCAGAATTCAATCTTAACCATAGTAATTAAATAATGCAATAGTGCTATCATCAACTCAGATAAAATGTTGGTTTCTTTTTCAAGATGGCTTAAGTGTCTCAGGCACAAGGCTCTTTAGAGCCTTCTTCTTCAAAGCTTCCCTTCTTTTCTTCTTTAGCTTCTTACCTTCTTCTTCACAAGCCTTCCCTTTCTTCTCATTCAGCGACCCTTGTTCTTGACAAGCCTTCCCTTTCTTCTCGTTTAGCGGCCCTTCATCATCTTCTTTGTCAAAGGCTTTCTTTCCTTCACAGCACACAAGGGAATCAACTCCCTTGAGTGGCTAAGTGTCGCACAGAGCCAAGTCTTCAGAGAGCAAAACCCTCCCCTACTCTCTCACAAATCCTCCTCCTCCTCTCACAACACAGAGCTACTCAGATCCAGTTATGGGTAAACAAGTAATCAGATTTGACCAGGGTCACCGGGTGTGGGTCTTGATCGAGGAGTGCATGAGCGGTGAGTATGGGACCTCACCTTGTGTTCTTGAGGCAACATAGCAAAAGCGCAAATTCCTAAAATGTGTTGCAGATGATTCTTCACTTCACGAGGTGGGACTATTTTTGTCCCCCTCTACATAATTGCAACAAAGGCAATGCTTTCAATTGAGGGCTAAATCGTGGGTGAGGTCTCCAAGTGAGGGCTTGGAGGAGACCCCGAAGTTAAATCGTAGCACCTGGAGTGTGGAGTTAAGCCTTGAGCTTGTCAGAGCACTGTGGACATGGTTGGGCTTGACGGCGGCAATGGTGGAGGGCAGCGATTACTTGAAACATGAGATACGACCTCACGGCCACATTAAAACATCTCAGGAGACTGACCAAGTGTTGGCGAAGGTGGTGGTTGTATTTGCGTGGCGTGGGTGTGTGTGTGGAGGGCATGCGAAGTTGGAGATGGAGGTGTTAAGGTGAGTTGGTGGTTGGAGTGTTTGGTTGGATAAAGGATGAAATTGGTAGAGGGCTTTTTAAGTGGAGAGTACAGCAATGCTTATGGAAGTCATGGCATGGCAAGAGGTGCAATGTAGCATCGGGGAGGCTTCGTTGGAGCTCGACCGGTCATGGGAAAGACAGAGGTGGAGCGTGCGAGTTGGCGATCAAATTGAAGGGAGAAAGTAAAGATAGGACCTAGGGAGGAAAAGAGAGATAGAGAACCTAATTATGGACAACGGGGAAGAAGTTGGCGCCGGCTTTGATTGGCTGGTGCCAAATAAGGAGAATGCTTCGGTGGATGAACGACGACGAAGAAAGGGTTGAAGACGTTAGGGCATTGGTTGGCCACCGTCAGAGGAAGATGAGGAAGATTGTTGTGCTTCCAATTTGGTTGTGAGAGGTGAGGATGAGGGAGATTGAGAGGGTCACCACAGCATAGGTCAAAGCTGGCCGTGGGAGAGGAGGAAGACGTTGTTTTGGCCTTAAACCTAGCTAATGAAGGGTGGAATTATGTCCTGGGTCTTTTTATAGGCTTTAGGGAGGAGTTCCAAGTTTGGAAAGAAGCTTTCAAGCTCCAACTATTTCTTTGCACATGGGATATTCGAATCTTCCATGCATTAGCATGGGAGATTGGGAGGGACTCAGGGTCCATGGCCAGGTCCATTTGGAAGGGAATTCCTCAAAGAATCTCCCTTTCAATTTTAGGAGTGTTTGATTGAAAATCGAGCGAGAAATCCTTGCTCGAATCTCAACTGTGAAGCTTCTATTCACACCAATGGCGAAAGGGACCTAACTAGAAAGAGGATGAGAAACCTAGGGACCTATATGCAAATAATTGATAAACTGAGGGGTTAATTGAGAGAGGAGTCTAATTGGACTAAAATTCAAACTAGGTCAAGATGATTTTTGATTGGGCCCATATTTCGGTACGAACCTAATTTGGACCCAAGAAATTTGATGGTGAAGTTGGATTTCAATTTTGACCAAGTTTGACTAGGTAATTTGTGCAGAAACCCAAATTGGGGTAACTTTCTATCTTAGACTTTATTTAAGGTCAAAATGGGTTTCAATGGTCAAATCAAGGGTACCAAATCTCATGGAATATCTTTCTATGAATTTTAAAAGGTTTACATGGATTTTATTCTGACAAGAACTTCTGTTATTTCGACGGGTCCGAAATTAGGGTTTTAGGTTATGAATCAGCTCTCAAAGTACGTGAAAACCCATTTCAGTCTGTGTGGATCCTGTTATTAGACTTTAATGCTCATTAAACCTTAGATTAACCCTTGGGAAACCTCTTGGTTATTTTATGTTCATGATGTGCTGTTAAAACTACATAATTAACCCTGTCTTAATGTATTCTTCTCAGAATGGATATTCAGTGAATTACAACTCTCCAACGATTATGTAGGATCATTTGTCAATTAATCCTGGCTAATTAAAGCTAGTTATGGCTGATGATGATATTATCATCATACCCCCATGCCTAACTTTTGCTAGTCCCTTAGCAAAATCTTATGGAAGGAACTAGAATTCTAGACCATGCATTGATGTTCAAAGTCCAGATTTGTTCTACTCTCTATAAATTAGGTTAGAATGCTAATAGTAGGCCTAGAGGTACTCAAGTATCAATCAATATCTAGACCTGACCAGCTTTAGCCTGAGTCTACCACAAAGGTTTCTAAGAACCATAAAAACTGCCCAGAGGTTCCTGAACTCAGCGATTAAAGCACTCGTGCGTAGAATGTAGTATGTCTAGGTTCAGTTTGCCGGTGCATTTTTAATAATAGAGAGACAAAAGGATTTTTATTTAGAGAGTTTTCTCTCTTTTTCTTCTTAGATTTCCCTAGATCCAGCTTTGAATTGGCCCTAAACACGGTATGTATCGGATTCCTTGTCCCCACCATCAATCCTCAAAGGGTTCCTAGCTTTCGATGCTTCAGGATAGCACCGCCCATGGCAACCCCCAGAACTCCTGGCTTTCGACGGTTCGAGATAGTGTCGCCCATGGCGTTCTGTAACTAAATTCAGGCCCTGGCAACATCTCTGGATAATCTTGCCCATGGCACTTGAACAAGCACAAGGTGCTTACATGCCCTCGGTAGGATATTTAGATGTCCTAGAAGACAAGCATCGAGGAGACAATATGTTATTACACATCTTCGAGGGGAATTTCCCACCTCTTCGCATCGAGAACTTGTTCAATCAACTTGTGTTGTTGAGCTGCTCCTAAGCTCGATCTTTGAGATGGCCTTTTAGAATGGAACACTTTTTGGCATGATTTTTCTTTATTAAGTGCACTGAACCAGAATAAGTGTGTGATTTTGGGTGGTTAGGTTACCAAGTCCCGCAAACCAAAGGGCAGGCAATGGGACCGAATACTCCCTAAGCCTTAGACCTACTACATCAGCCTCTCACTTTCCTTAATCTCCTGAGGATTAATCTGGATCTTAACAGATACATAAATGTTTAAGCCCTAAAACAAGCCCAAGAGGCCTAAGATCAGCACTCATACTAGTTTTGTTGTCTCTTTCTTCTCAGGGCTTAATTTTTCTTTTGATTTGGTTTAAAACTTAAGTAGATTCCATAACCAATTGCTAATAACTATCATTTTTGTTTGCTTTTGGTCCTTTTTGACATTTGAATTTTCCTCTCTTTTCCTCTTCAAGAAAGATTTGCAATTTAGCGCACAAAATTTCTCTCCCCTTTCTCCAATTTTTTTCTTCTTCAATTTTTATTTTTTTTATCAATTTTTTGAATATATACTTTTTTGTGAGAACCCTTCAGAGAATTGATTTTCTATATGTTTGCACTTTAACACCACCAAAATGTTAATAGACTATTAAGGAGTTTTAAGTCATTTCGTTGTAGCAAATCCTCAATCGCTCAAAAATAATTAAATTTATATGCTCAGTATCAAAGAAGAGTCTGAGGTCGAACACAGGGAGCAAATAATAGATTTCACAACATTAATCACATTCAGAATCAATGCGAATAATTAATTAAGCATAAAAATAGATATGCAATGAACGAAAATGATCAAAATCTATATTCAAATATAAATCAATGTATCTCAAAGTTGCATGGAATCAAAAAGAAAAGAGAATCAAAACAATGGTGATTTAAATCACCACTAATCATCTTTAATTAAACTTGCATGCAATTACTCAATTATTCCAATCTGAATTTAATTGTAAACTATAGTACGTAAATAATGCAATAGTGCCATCATCAATCAGATCAGACATCTTAAGTGTCACATGCTCAGGCTCTCAGAGAACCTTCTCCTTTTCTTCTTTCTTCTTCTTTCTTTCTCAAGGCTCTTCTTCCTTTCAAAGGCACGACCTTTCTTCTTCTTCACAAAGCTTCCTTTCTTTTCTTTTTCTTCACAAGCCTTCCCTTTCTTCTCCTTTACAGTGCAGGGGAACCAACTCCCTTCAGTGAGTAAGTGTCGCATAGGGCATTCTTTCTTCTTCAAGACAAGGCAGAGAAACATGTAGCAAAACCCTCCTTCTCTCTCTCTCACAATTCCTTCTCCCAAGACCCATGCATAATCGGGTAACTGGTCAGGTAAATGGGTCTAGAATAGTATCCAGGACTGCGGCCGTGGGTCGCTATTTATGATCAAATGAGGATATTTTAAAAGATGTAATCATCGTAGCAATGCCTCAATCGCTCGAAAATAAATAAAATTTATAACTCAAAATCTAAAAGGAGTTCAAGGTTGAACACAACGAGCAAATATGGATTTCACAACATTAATCACATTCAACATCAATGAGCATACTTAATTAGGCATTCAAATAGATATTCAATAAATAATAACCTATCACATTAGTTATTCAATGAAATCCAATGTATCTAGAGACAAAAAGAATAGAGAGAAACTAAAAAGTGGTGATTTAGATCACCAATTAGATCCTCTAATTAAGCAACCATCTCATAATCAATCTAATCAAATGTTAACTTAATGCTTAAATCATTCAATAATGCCAGAACTCAAGATCAAATGATAGATGTGTCAATCAGATGCCTTAACAGAAGGCAAGCTCATGCCTTTTCTTGTTCTTCTTCTCTTCAGCTTCTCTTCTCTCCTTCTTCAGACCTTCCCTTCTTTTCTTCTTGAGCCTTCTCCTTCACAAGCATAAGGGAGCCAACTCCTTCAGCGACTAAGTGTCGCACAGGGCACAAGACAAAGAGAGCAAAACCCTCCCTCGCTCTCTCACAAGTTCTTTTCTTTTCTCTCAGACTTCTATAATCGAATCTCAATCGGGTTATTGGATCGGGTACAGGGACTAGGGCTACCGGGTGTGCTGGTGGCTAGGGTGTGAGGTAGGCATGAGGTGGGACTCAACCCCTCAGTGCTTGGGTGATAAAGCTATAGCACAAAATCAATTTATGTCGCAACCGTTGCTCCTAATCCGACGATGTGGGACTAATTCTATTGCAGTCCTCCACACGTTGTAGCAGCTTCTGAAGTTCCTGATTACAGTCGAACGAGAGGGTGACTCCTTCAATTGACGACCCGAGTGTGTTCCTGGAAGGATTCCACGTGACCTGGAGGTGGATGTGAGGAAGAGCGTGCTGAAGTTGGGCACCTAAGGTCACGTGAAGAAGTCGAGTACCTGCAAAGATGAAAATAGCCTTGTGGCCATGTTAGAAATGCTTAGAATGATCGCGTGAATGCAGCGAAGGTGATGGTGGCGGTGGCGTGCTGTGAAAGTGGTCGTGGTGGGCTGGCGAAGGTAGACTATGAAGGCGAAGGCAGAGGTGCTTGGGGTTGTGATTGTGGTGGTAATCCCCTTAATATCTTGAGGGGTTTGGTGCGGTTGGATGAGGCAGAGGTTATGAAGGTGTTGGCGAGACATTTGGTGGCTTGTGGAGGTATGGAGGCCTCGTCGGAGGTGCAGCTAGACATGGAGACGATGACGGGTGAACGGCGACATCATCAGTTGAATTGAGGGATAAAAAGATGGAAAAGCAAGTAGGGGGAGAGGGGAACCTAAACTAACCTAACCTAACTAGATGAAAGAGGAGGAAGGCATTGGTTGTGGTATGGCTTGCACCAGAGAAGGTGAAGCCTCAGGTGGGAGAAGCAACGATGACGAAGGGTGTTGGGTGGCGCTTGCTGGTTCTGGGACACGTGGAGGAACTTGAGGAAGACGATCCCGCTGACTATTGTCTGTGGCAGCAGGCGAAGAGGGTAGGCAGAGAGGTCGGTGGAGCTTGTGGAGCAGTCGGCCAAAGAGGAGGGAAGAAGGGTAGAAATAGGCCAAAACCTAGCTAAGGAAGATGGCCTTGGATCAGGTGACCTTTTATAGGCCTTGGGGGGCATTCCAAGCTTGGAAGCTCGACACCTTTGCGAAATAGGAAACCCTTGTGTTCAAACCATTTGCATTAGGTTTTGGGCAAAAATCTGAGCCCAAGATGCAGCTCAGATTGAAGAGGATCTTCTCAAGAGTCTACCTTCTAATTTTGGAAGAGATTGGGCATGAAATCAGGGAGAACTCCTTGATTGAAGGTCGACAGCAAGCTTGTGTTCACTCAGTTATGGCGGCAGGAACCTGAACATGAAGATGATGGTAAACCCAGGGACCTGTTCGCAAGGATTTCAAAAGCTAGGGGCTTGTGTGAGATAGAAAGAGTCTAACTGGACTGATTTGTAATCTAGGTCAAGATGATCTCTGATTGAACCCAAGTTCTGGTATAAACCTAATTTGGACCCAAGGAATCTGATGGTGAAGTCAGATTTTGGTTTTGACCAAGTTTGGCTAGGTAATTTATGTAGAAACCCAAATTAGGGCAACTTACCGTCTGAGACTCTGTTTTAGGTCAAAATAGGTTCAGATGGTCAAACCAAGGATACCAAACCTTATGGAATATTTTTCTATGAATTTTAGAAGGTTTATATGGAATTTATTCTAACCAGAACCTCTATTAATTAAACGAGTCTGAAATTAGGGTTTTGAGTGTCATTTTGATTCTCGAAGTGCGTGAAAACCCATTTCTTTCTGTACGGACCCTCTTATTGGACATTTATGAACATATGACCTTTAATTAACCTCTAGGAAACCCTGTGATTATTCTGCATTCATGATATGCTGTTAAAACTGTAGATTTGACCCTGATTTAATGCACTCTTCTCAGAATGGATGTTCTATGAATTATGACATTTCGGGGATTATGTTGGGGCATTTGTCTCTTGATTGTGATTAATTGAAGCTAGTTATGGCTTGTGATGATGTTATCATCATATCCCCATGCCTAACTTTTGCTAGTCACTTAGCAAAATCTTATGAAAAGAACTAGAGTTCTAGACCATGCAATGATGTTCAGAGTCCTGATTTGTTCCATTTTCTAGAAATTAGGTCAGAATGCCAATGATAGGCCTAGAGATAGTCAAGTATTAATCAAGATCAAGACCTGACCAGCTTCAGCCTGAGTCTGCCACAGGGGTTTCTAAGGCCCGCAAAAACTACCTAGAGGTTCATTGAACCTAGCGATTAAAGCACTCGTGCATAGATGTAACATGTCCAAGTTTAGTTTGCCAGTGCATTTTTGTAAGGAAGAGAGATAGAAGGTTTTTTATTTGGAGAGGTTTCTCTCTTTTCATTTTAGATTTCCCTAGATCTAGCCTCAAATTGGCCACAAACATGGTCTGTATCAGATTCCTTATCCCCACCATCAATCCTCGAAGGGTCCTTGGCAATCGATGCTTTGTGATAGTACTGCCCATTTCAACTCCCAAAACCCTGGCTTTCGACACTTCGCGATAGTAACTTCCATGGCATTCTGTAGCTAAATTCAGGCCCTAGCAATCGACTTTTCAGGATAATCCTGCCCATGGCAGCTGAACTAGCATAAGGTGCTTACATGCCCCCGATAGGATATTTTGATATCCCAGGAGACAAGCACCGAGGACACGATATGTTATTACGCATCTTCGAGGGGATTTCCCACCTCTCTGCATTGGGAACTCATCCAATCAACTTGTGTTATCGAGCTGCTCCTAAGCTAGATCTTTGAGATGATTTTTCAGAACAGAACCACTTTTGGCGTGATTTTTCTTTATTAAGCACACTAAACCAGACTTAGTGTGTGATTTTTGGGCACTCAGGTTACCAAGTCCCACAAAGCAAAGGGCAGGCAATGAGGGTGAATAAACCCTAAGCCATAGACCTAATACATCAGCTTCACACTTTCCTTGACCTCTTGAAGATTAATCTGGATCTTAATGGATACGTGAATGTTTAAGCCCGAAAATAATCCCAGGAGGCCTAAGATCATCACTCATACTAATCTCTTTGTCTCTCTATTTTCAGGACTTCATTTTTTTTCTTTTTGATTAGGTCTAAAACTTAAGTAGATTCCATAATCAAGTGCTAATGACTATCAATTTTTGTTCTTATTTTTCGCTCCTTTTTGACATTTGGACTTTCTCCTCTTTTCCTCCTTAAGAAAGATTTTCAATTTAGTTCACAAAATTTTCCTCCCCTTTCTCCATTTTTTTCTTTTTTTCAATTTATTTTTAATTTTTTTATCAATTATTGAATATGTATATGTTTTGTGAGAACCCCTCAGAGAATTGAATTTCCATCTGGTTGCACTTTAACACCCCCCCATGCCTAAGTTTTGCAATGTCCTCATTGTAAACCAGAGGGTATGAAATCAGCTTGGTTCATGGATTAGAACTGGATCAAAGGGTGAGTAAATGGGTCAGGATGATTGTTGCGGATGATTTGAAGCTTTGATACAAGTACCAAAGGTGGAGTCAGCTGTTCTAAAGTTGAACTCAAAAGTGTGATAGGAGTGTAGCTCAAAAGATGATCAGAAGGGTCCCAGATTTTTGGATTGACTGGTTGCCTCCTAATAAGTGCTAAATTCAATGCCTTCAGTCGAGCAGAAGGTGGTCAAGGAGAAGGGGTGGTCAGATCAGAAGAGCTTTGTAGAACAAGCACCTTGATCAATAGCCTGGTTGGTCCAACTGGGTTGTTCAAATCTACAGGCTGATGATGCAGCCTAAATCCAATCAATCTAGTGGGTTGATGGATGTGAATCAATAGATGTGGAGCCCACCAAATTCTTTGAGGCTCAAATAGATGTGGAAAAGAGAATCTAGGGTTTGGCTGAATCGACTCAGCCTAGTCAGAGTAGGGATCCTTAAAAGAAAATGGAGCTGTAGAGGATGGAGGAACCCTACTGTTGTGATCAGAGATGGATAGGATGTGATTTGCAGTCTGATCAATGTCCGAATCCTGATCAAAAGATGGAGAAGAATCATATGTGACTAGATCAGAGAGAAGTGAATCAGCGTAGAAGTTGATTCTGATGGTGGGTCGGGGTTACGATTGGGTTTCGAAAGGCTCCTTGTGTGGATCAGAAGATGTGGCCTCTATGAGATCTGTCTATGTTGAGGGATCCTCTAGAAAATTTTCAAAAGTAGGTTTATCTAGAGGGTCCTCATGATGCTTGTCAAAATCAAAGGTAAATTCCTGGAGAGTGCTTATTGGATCATGGAAATCTGAGTCAATAAAAGATTCAAATTCTGGATTGCAGACACTCTCGACACTTACTACTTCTGATTCCTGCAGATCATAAAAGAATAATTCCATCTCAATGGAACATGATTTGAATCAATGATCTCAGGATCAGGGACCTTAGAGTTAGAGTTGAAGAATGGGTCATGGATGCTGAGGCCGTAAATTGGTTCATAGTCGTCAGGAAACAAAGGTCCTCCAAAATCAGAGTAAGATTCGAAATTATTGGAGAATTTGCGAAGATCAGTGTCTGAACTTGATTCCAAATTGGGATTTCAACCATAGACTGAATCATGATGTGTAGAATCAACAACCTGACTTGGATCTAACCTAATTTCAAATTTTGAGCTAAAAGAGGTGTCTTTATTAGGCATGGGCTCAGGTTCTTGGTTCCTAGGATAGACCCAAACGAATCCCAGCTCTTCTAACCCCTCAGTTTCTGTATCATAAATTGGTTTGACTTCGGAGAAATCAATCTGTATCTTTGAGGCGATTGGAGAGGTGTAATCATCAAATATAGGCCCACAATCATAATCTAGATTCAAAATCTGAATCTCATCACATTGGGCCTCTTTATCATCCCAAAAAGGTTCAAATCTAGATTCTAGGTCAAATGTAGGTGTTGGGTCACTAGAATCTTGACTAGGTTCTATTGGGATGTCAGAATCATTCTCGAGAACTACCTTAATAGGATAAGGCTTGGGAATTACATTCTCAAGAAGTTCTGAATTAGGCTTATCATTACAGGTGTCTGGGGAATCTACGGTTGATGGACCAGCTTCAAGGCTTTCTAAGGCTAGTTCAGAATTGAGAACACCTGCAATCGGATCCTCCCAACCCATCTCAAGATCAGGTGTATCAATCTGCACATAATTTGAATCAGATTCCATCTGGGTTGGGGGTCCACAACAACGTCGATTCTCAAACTCGAAATTTGGGAAATCATCAATTTCTGACTTCTAATATGGGTACATTTGATTTATGACCTGTTTCAACATAGTTATCAAGTTTTCCTATTTCTCAAGGTCATATTTGTGCTTTTCCCAAAGTCGTGGATTTGTCAGACATTGTAGATACTCAAAATTTTGCAATCTTTCTATTTCAATGAATCCTATCATGAGAATATCCTAGGTTGATCCATTTGTCATCTATGTTATTATCAGTTAGGCACTATTTGTAATGAAGGTTGTTGTTGCTGATATATTAACTTGAATCTTGCTAGATGGGTTTGAGTTTTTGTAATATTCATCATGATGTCTCAGAGCATCCTCAATCATTTTTTATTTCATGCTCATTTGTGATCCAGGTTTCCTAAAAAGTCTTCCTACTTAGTCAGGTTGCATTTTCAAATCAGGTGGGTGAATCGAGATGTAGAATCAAATTCAGGTTCAGATTGAAGTAATCAAATCAGATCAGAAATCCCGTAGAAGATCTAATGAGGACTCCTAGGTTAAAAACCTAAGGACCTTCCTGTGTATGTGCTTTAGAGAAAGGATGAGAGACTGGATGTGATTTGGGCCCAATCATGACACCCAAAGGTTTTTGGATGACTAAGGCTATTTTGAGGCAGATGATACCTCTGAATCAGAAATCAGCACACTCGAGAATTACCTGGGTAGTAAGGAAGGGAGAGGTCCGCAAAGACCCCTACACAGTAGAGCATCCCTATGGGTTAGAGGGTTTCCCCCACCTGACCTTCCTTGTCGCTACTGTTCCAAGTAGACTGGTATGTATGAACTGAGACCTTAAGTCTACCAATTTTAGCCTAGTTTGTACCTTGGATTTCACTTGATTAGAAGTTAATTTAGTTTCTGTCCTAATTTGGAGGTTGATTTGCCTACAAAGTAGACAAACTTCACTTGACTCTCCCTAAGAGATGCAAAATGAAATCTAGGTCAAGACCCTGAGATCACCCTGAATTGACTCTCAGGTTATTAGGTCCAAAATTTCAGGGCTCAAGTGAATTTAGAGCCTGATTTTAGGGTTCTTCTGATTAGATCCTTTCAAACAAGGGTTTGGGTAGTACACAAATGCGAAAGGGTTAATTTTCTTTGATTTAGCCAAGCATGAACTAACACTTCAAAGCCCTAGAGTAGAAACCCTAATTGGCTCTATTTCAAGTCTAATTTGATCTTTTAAATGTACACCTTAAACTCAAACAAGAAGGTGAGTAGTCCTAGATGATTAGAAATTAAGCGTAAATCCCTACTAGGTACAGGAAATCAGAGTAGGAAATATCTAATCAGAATTGTCTCAGGCTTCAATCAAATATTGATTTTGAATTCGTAAATTAGGAAACTTGTCGTTCAAATGATGAACACTAATAAATTACGATAGGTGAATCCTAATTGATTTATTTCCTTTTTATCTTCCCAAGATTTAGAGGTTGATTAGGGAAGAAGAGAGATTACCTACCCTGGGAGTGGTTGATTTGTATGAAAGATCTCCTCGTGATGTACCCCACAAAAATCACAAGAAAACAAACAAGGCAAGTTAGTACTTAGATAAAAATCAATAAAGATAAGACTAATGTGTGAATTACACGTTGCTCCCTGGCAACGGTGCCAAAATGTTTACGATCGAATGAGGGGAGTTTTAAAGATCTAATGTCGTAGCAAAGCCTCAATCACTCGGAAACAAATAAAATTTATAACTCAAAATCTAAAAAGAGTCTAAGGTCAACCACAGTGAGCAAATATGGATTTCACAAGATTAATCGCATTCAGAATCAATGAGCACAATTAATTAAGCATTCAAATAGATATTCCATGAATAATAACCTATTACATTAGCTATTCAATGAAATCCAATGTATCTAGAGATAAAAAGAATAGAGAGAAGCTAAAAAGTGGTGATTTAGATCACCAATTAGATCCTCTAATTAAGCAAGCATCTCATAATCAATTTAATCAAATGTTAACTTAATGCTTAAATCATTCAATAATGCCAGATCTCAAGATCAGGCGACAGGTGTGTCAATCAAATGCCTAAACAGAAGGCAAGCACATTACTTCTCTTCTTCTTCTCTTCAGCTTCTCTTCTCTCCTTCAGGCCTTCCCTTCTTTTCTTCTTCTCGAGCCTTCTCCTTCACAAGCACAAGGGAGCCAAGTCCTTCAGTGACTAAGTGTCGCATAGGGCACAAGACCAAGAGAGCAAAACCCTCCCCCTCTCTCTCACATGTTCTCCTCTTCCTCTCTCTCAAAACTCTAGAATCAGATCTCAATCGAGTTATCGGGTTGTGTATAGGGACCAGGGCTACCGGGTGTGCGGGTAGCCAAGGTGTGCAGGTAGGCATGAGGAGGGACCCAACCCCTCGGTGCTTGAGCAATAAAGCTACAGCACAAAATCAATTCAGCCACTGCTCCTAATCCCACGATGTGGGACTAATTCTACTGTAGTCCTCCACATGCTGCAACTGCTTCTGAGTTCCTGATTGCAGTCGAAGGAGAAGGTGACTCCTTCAATTGACGACCTGAGTGTGTTCCCAGAAGGCTTCCACGTGACCTGGAGGTGGATGCGAGGAAGAACATACTGAAGTTGGGCACCCAAGGTTGCGTGAAGAAGCACATCATTGGCGGTGACAGTCAAGTACCTGCAAAGATGAAAATGGCCTTGAGGCCACATCGAAAATGCTTAAGATGTTCATGCAAATGCGGTAAAGGTCATGGTGGCGGTGGTGTGCTGTGAGACTGGTTGTGGTGAGCTGGTGAGGGCGGACTATGAAGGCAAAGGTGGAGGTGCTCAAGAGCGTGATTGAGGTGGTAACCCCCTCAATTTTTTGACAGTTTTGGTGCAGTTGGATGAGGCGGAGGTTATGAAGGTGTTGGCGAGGCATTTGGTGGCTTGTGGAGGTATGGAGTCCTCGTCGGAGGTGCTGCTGGATGTGGAGATGATGACTGGTGAACAACAGCGTTGTGGGTTGAATTGAGGGATAAAGAGAGGGAAAAGTAAGTAGATGGAGAGGGGAACCTAACTAATCTAACCTAACCAGATGAAAGAGGTTGAAGGCGTCGATTGTGGTGTGGCCAGCGTCGGAGAAGGTGAAGCCTCCGGTGGGAGAAGCGACGACAACGAAGGGGTATTGGTGGCACTCGTTGGTTCTGCGACGTGCGGAGGAACTTGAGGAAGACGATCCCGCAGACTATTATTTATGGCAGCGGGCAAAGAGGGCAGGCAGAGAGGTCATTAGAGCTTGTGGAGCATTCAACCGGAGAGGAGGGAAGAAGTGTAGAATCCGGCGAAAACCATGCTAGGGAAGATGGGCTTGCATTAGGGGACCTTTTATAGGCCTCATCAAGGCATTCCAAGATTGGAAATGACGCTTGAAAGCTTGAGACCTTCGCGAAATAGGAAAATATTGTGTTCAAACCGTTTGCATTAGGTTTTGGGCAAGAATCAAAGCCCAAGATGCGGCTCAAATTGAAGAGGATCTTCTCAGGAGTCTTCCTTCCAATTTTGGAAGATATTAGGCACGAAATCAGGGAGAAATCCTTGATTGAAGGTTGGTGGAAAGCTTGTGTTCACACGGCTGTGGCGGCAGGAACCTGAATGTGAAAATGGCGATAAACCTTGGGACTTGTTCGCAAGGATTTAAGAAGCTAGGGGCTTGTGTGAGATAGAAAGAGTCTGACAGGAATGAAATGAAAACTAAGTCAAGATGATCTCTGATTGAGCCCAAATTTTGGTATAAACCTAACTTTGACCCAAGGAATATGATGGTGAAGTCAAAAAATTTTTTTGACTAATTTTTACTGGGTAATTTTTGCATAAAGCCAAATTAGGGTAACTTGCTATCTTAGACTCTGTTTTAGGTCAAAATAGGTTTAGATGGTCAAACCAAGGATACCAAACCTTATGGAATATTTTTATATGAATTTTAGGAGTTTTATATGAAATTTATTCTCACCAAAACCTTTGTTAATTAAGCAGGTTTGAAATTAGGGTTTCAGGTGCTATTTTGATACTAAGAGTGCACGAAAACCCGTTCCTGTCTGTACGGACCCTCTTGATGATAACATCATCATCAGACATATCTAGCTTTATTTAGTCATAATCAATTGATAAATGCTCCTACATAACCGCCAAAGAGCCATAATTCATTGCATATCCATTTTGAGAGAAATGGATTAAAATAGGGGTAAAACTGCTGTTTTAAAATAATATCTTAAATGTAGAACAATCATGGGTTTTTCCAGAGATTTATTAATGATATAATGGTCATAAATTTCTAATAAGTGGGTTCATGCAGAACGAAGCGAGTTTTCACGCGTTTTGAGAATTAATGGACATCTAAAACCCTAAAAAAAGACTTGCTTAATTAACTGAGGTTCTAGTAAAAATACATTTCACCTAAACCTTCTAAAAGTTATACGAAAATATTCCCTAAGGTTTATTACCTTTGATTTGACCATTGGAACTCAATTTGACCTAAAATAGAGTCTCAGACTAAAAGTTGCCCTAATTTGGATTTCTACGTAATTTCCCATGTCAAACTTGGTCAAAACCTAAATTAGAATTAACCATCAGATTCCTTGGGTCTAAATTAGGCTTATACCAAAATTTAGGCTCAATCAGAGATAACCTTAACCTAGTTTACATTTAAGTCCTGTCTGACTCTTTTCTCTCACATATATGCCCCTAACTTCATCATCTTCTTCACAAATAGGTCCTTGCTGCCTTCAGACTCCTAAACCCAACTTCGATGACCATCAATCAAGGAGTTCTCCCTGATTTCTGGCCCAATCTCTTTCCAATTTGGAAGGGAGACTCCTAAGAGATTTCCCTATAATCTAAACCTAGTCTTGGTCTCTAATTCTTTCCCAATCTCCCATGCAAACACATGGGAGGTGTGGATATTCCATATGCACGAAAACTTTGAAGCTTTCAATCTTCTTTCCATGCTTGAAACTCCTCCTTAGGGCCTATAAAAGCATGCCCAATGGATGGCTTACCTCCTTAGCTTAGTTTGGATCGGGTCTCCACCTTCTCCTCCTCTCTCTGACCAATCCCTCTGCAAGCTCCAGCGAGATTCTTGTCCTACCTTCTTCATCGGCCGTTGATGGCACAGGTTTTGCGTGTTTGAAATAAGGGTTACGAGTAACCCATCGTCGTAGTTGCAAAACTCGTGATCAAATATAGTTTATATCGAAACTCTAAGGGAGTCCCAAGTCGAACACAGGGAGGTGACATTTACTTTGAATGAAAATCACACTTCTATTTGTTTCTTTTTGGTGTTTTAGGGTTTTGTTATGTATAACTTTTTGTTTTTGAAATAAAATGACAATAAATCATAAGAGAGGGATAGAATTGAATCTGATATATTGCATGAATGTTAATTACAATAATATAGAAAGCATAAAAAGAGAGGGAGGTGAGAAGAAATCTCCTGAAGCGACTATTCGGCGAGACGATGGCACCTGGAGGAAGCTCGAATGAAGGAGTTGGGAAGCAGAACGACGAAGGTGAGATGCAGGAAGATGTCAAGTAGAGGAAAGCTTCAGCGTAGCTCCGCAATGGAGGTGAGAAGGAGGAGGTGATCTTTTACTAAAATGATGGGAGGATGGCTCCAAGGTGACCTATGAATGGGGATTGGAAGTTGGAGGAGTATTTGGTGGGGTAGAGGTTCGCTATACTAATAGGCACCTTGGGAGCTTGAGAGCAAACTCTAACAGAGCATTGGTCTACTTGCTAGAGCTTGGATGTAGTTGGGAGTAGAGTAGGTAGAGATGACTTGGAAGGAAGGGGGTGTTAGTCCTTTTATAATGGATGTAAAGAGGCTAGAATAGGCATGGGACCATTAGTTACCTGTAAGTCGTCGCTGGATATGTCACTGTAGATAGCTCACACCCGCTCACGCTCACAGCTGGCCTTGATGGTGTGCACAATTAGTGATAGCTGTAAGCATCGCTGTAGGTCCAGTTTAGGCATCGCTGTAGGCTGGCGCCAATTGAGCACTCGCCCGCATGCAGGTGCCCCGCACATCACGAGCCCTTGGTCGCGCACGCATGCTTACTCGCTGGCACTGTGCTAGCTGTGCATTGGCTGTGCATCCAATTTCTGATTTGGGGCATCCACAGGTCTCGAACCCTCTCCCCCATGATCTGCAGAGAGCGCTCAGCCACTGCTCTAGGCTCTCCCTTGAGTTGCGAGGAGGCATACGGTGCGGCGGCTTCTCAGCCGTTGGATCAAGATCCAACGGCTGGAAATGAAGGTCTTGGATGATACTGGCCAATGTTGGGTAGCCTGGATGGTGCCACGTGGTGCCATCTAGGCCGTCCATTCTTCTTTCTGTTGCAGGAGGTGCCACGGTGCCCAGATTAAGATGATTCCCGTGCTGCTGACTACAATCATTGCTTCAAATCCATCCATACTGTTAGATTTTCCATCTGAAGCCTGTATGGATGTCACATTGCCCCCTGGCCATTGATCTTCCTTGGGCTTCGTATGATGCTTCGATACTTTGATCTAGATGATTTCGGAGGCATTAGACTCCGATCATCGTCCTGATCAGATCCGTACGGTCCGATTGTTCATCCGAGGCCCTAAAATAAATCTTCTTATCACCTACCATAAAAAGGACCTAATTAACCTAAAATATATATAACTACTCTAAATGCAGAATGATGCATGTTATGTAATATTTATAACATGAAATGCAAATCTAGGCCTAGGAACATGCATGATTGGGCATTTTAACCTAAATAGCTTTCTATATCATATCCCCATGCCTATCTTTTGCTAGTCCTTAGCAAAATTAAACTACATGCTATGTATAAAAGCAGAATTAGGATTAGATCGCTTTGGCCTAAGTCATTTATTAACAATAGAAAATTTCAACTAAGGTCCTAAACAACAAAAACTCAATAGTACTCGGGTGTCTACCAGAATGCAGACCACCCAAGTCCTCACCTTATTTAAAAAGGGAAGATACATTTTTTATTTTTCTTCTTTTCTAACTTTTTTATACTTTTGGAGTTTGAGAGTTCCAGGATAACTTTTTACGGCTACCCGACCCACCCAAAACTCAAAAAGGACCTTAAGTGCTAAGCATCTTGTGAAAATAGTGAAAGACTCACTAGACGGTCGTTGAAATGGACTTCGGGTTTCTATGACCCTAGGTGACCTTGCCTAAAGGTTTATCTTTTCGACTAGTAACTTTCTCCCTACTTTTATTTATGGGGTCAACACAAGGGTGAATCCAATGTATTTCTCCCCAGTTTATTCTACTTCCCCACTTCTTCCCTAAGTATTTTGGGAATTACTATGCATTTTTTTGTGAGTTGGGTTCTGGACAATTGGCCAATGGGCTGTTACCCACTGCAACTTGCCAGCCATACTTGTGCGGTGAAGTGTGGTTTTGGTTTTTTTATTTTTTTTTTATTTTTTTCTCTTTTTCTATATATTTTTTTATTTTTCATTTTATTATTATTATTTTTTTAAGTAGGTGGCTTTCTTGATCTGAGATTTACCTAAAGGCAGTACAATGAAAATGGTCTTGTGGCTGCGCTCTAGACAATCGACTGATGAGCTATTACCATCGATAACTTGCCAGCCATACCATCCTAGATAGTTCATTAGCTACCCAATTTCTGAAGAAATCATCGAAAAGTGAGTTAGTGCAAAAAAAAGTGTGTAGATGCTTAGGCTTAAAGTCCCCCCAAATCAGAGGGCAGGTTGATAAGTCACATACTTATCATCCCAATTTATTTACCAAATTACAATGAATTTTAATTGGCAAGAACTCGAGACTAAGTCTACATTCGAGTGGACACCCAGGCTAATTAAGCCTAAAGACCTAACGAGTTTGAGTGTTTAGGTCCTCTCATATCATTTCCTAAAGATAATAACTTCCAAATGCCTATGTTCTCTTTTCCTAATTTTCTTTCTTTTTTTATATTTTTCAAATTTTCAATTTTTTTTTAAAGTTATTTTATAAGAAACCAAAAGAAATTCTATAGAGTTAACAAAATGATTTCAGGAATTGATTATCCACCCCCCCATGCCTAAATGATGCAATGTCCTCATTGTAAAAACAAAGACATGAAAAGGGCAGAGTGGACAGAATACCACCTGAATTTCGTGACAACCTGGTTAGCTCTGCAGAGAGAAGAGAGTATACACACACGCTAAGTTTAATGCCTTCAGCTAGGCATAATATACATACAAGGAAGAAATTGAGAATTCACAAGTGTGGGTCAGAATCAAAATAAAAATATTGATTCTCAGACCCACCAACAGAAGATGTC
The DNA here is from genome assembly GCA_037157565.1 of Thalassia testudinum. NCBI lineage: Eukaryota > Viridiplantae > Streptophyta > Magnoliopsida > Alismatales > Hydrocharitaceae > Thalassia > Thalassia testudinum. Next base: position 5,084,609 of record JAZHRO010000035.1, on the reverse strand, counting down.
CATAGACGTAGACTAGATTATGTTGCAGGCCCATGCCCCAGGGTTGAGTGGTTCTCAAGTTCTGGATGAAAATCACCCAAAATCGAAGGTTGTTAAGCTTGCGGGGTCGAGACTACGATTTTGTGGTGTGCAACCAAAGACCAAAGTGTCGGAAAATGGGTAAAGATGGTTCAATAGGTTCAGAAGTCTTCTTCACATTCAACTCAGAAAAATAATCAGTTATTTCAAGCTTGGGCTGCACGTGAAATATATCATAAGGGTCCTGGTAGAAAGTAGGTGGTTTCAGGTCAATAGGTACCCTTAGATCCAAAATCAAAGTTTCCTCAGACTTAGCTTCCCAAATTTTCATTTCAACAATTCTATCCTCCAACAACAAGAGCTTAGGTTCTGGGACCTCTAGCATATCATTCACCCCATACGATTTACCCAAGTCTAGAAATCGTGGCTGAATCAAGATTGACTCTAGCATATCATTCACCCTATACGATTTACCCAAGTCCAAAAATCGTGGCTGAATCAAGATTGACTTGGGCATAATGATCTCAGAAGTCAACTCTTTAGGGTGCAGATGAGGAATGGGGTCACTGATTGAATCATCAAGATTCAGATCCTCCAAGTTAACCCTAACCGAATTAGAATCTTCAATAGTCGGGCTATCAAATGATTTATTAGATTCCTCAAGCCCGTTTGTCTCACTAAAATCATTTTTCTTAAGCTCAAGTGAGACTTCACTAAGAGATTCCTTACCCTCAGAATCAAAGAATCCATGATCCTCATTTATATATGTCTGAAAATCATTTATTATTTCATGATCCAAGGAGACATATTTTTCTTCATTTCCTAGCTTGGGGATCTTGGGTGAATCAATTGGTTCATCCTCAAAGGGTTGCTCTAGACCAATCTGGTCATCTCCAATCTCCGAATATGTAACCCCCTCTACAGGCGCCTGAGCGAGTTCAGACATTGGCTCACTTGAAGAGGGTTCATCTTGAGAATCATCCTAAGATTTGACTAGTGCAACCACAAATTTCATCCTCAACCTCGACAACTTCCCAAGTAGAAACTCACCCAGGTCCCTATCCTTAGCATTTTGGAGCAAATCCAATAAAGAACTATTAAGTTCATCAATCATTTTGATCATAGGCTCCAATGCTTCAGTGCAAGGTGTTGGCTGAGCTTCTAACGATTGTATAGTGTTCCTCAAATTAGCCAACACCCTATCTAGGATCTGGTCCACCTGAACCGAATGGTTCGATTCAAGTTTGGGCGGGTTTGGGTTAAATCTAAGGGAGTCAAGATGTCGAGGTTCTTGGGTTCCTCCCTGATAGTAGGTTGTCTCGGGTTGTTCAAAGAATGGTGGTGACCTGTATTTAGTGGAATACTAGGGAGGGTAGCTGTTATAATCATCATATCCTTCCTAATTGTAGATCGAGTTGGTTTGATCATCAAAGGATCAAGATCTATAATCATTGTAGCTCTTGGAAGGATAGTAATCATAGTCTTGTTGTCCAGGGTTAGGCCCTGGACACTGAGGTCCAGATTCATATTCCCAATCAAAGTTATCCTGGCTAGTGGATGGGTAATTACAAGTCAAGTTGGGATAGTAATCATCTTGGGTATAAGTGGTGGTAGGAGGATAGAATGTGAAATGTGTGTAGGATGTGGAAGGGTACATGGTAGAAAAGGAAGGAAAATAGAGAAAAGAAAAGGTGCCCTATAAAATAATCAACCAAACCTGTCCTTATGTGGGTAGCCTAAAGATATACAGACTCCCAGGACCTGTCTTGAGATTATAAACGATTTGGTCTACTTTTATCCAATCAATCCAACCAGTTAGAAGAAGGGACTGGGGAGAAGGTTCTTCCTTTGGCTTACGCCTCTAGTTCCTAGTGTACCCCCCAGCTACAATTGTTTGATGCTACTTCCCTAGCTAGACATCAAATTGACCAACAGAAGTAGATTAATCAATGAAAATCTTAGTTTGAGCCCCGAAGAGCGAATCAATCCTTAAGGCCAATGTTTACTCAGTTTTAATTATGCTTGGGATGATTGTTGTCTTGGAATGTGATGGGCCCTTTAGATGGGTTGTGCCCTTAATGATCAGTTGAAATGTGTGTGCGTGCGCAACCAGGGTTTACAAACAAGGTTATTTGATGATGTGTCTTTTAGGGTTTAACCTTGTTTATTAGCTTTTAGGGTTTAATTCTTAGGTTGGTTCAATTAAGGTTTAGTGGAACACTCCAAGTTTTGAAAGCACAGGTGATGATATGTTCCTTTAAAAATAAAAAATAATGTGGAGTGCCTGGTTTAGCCCTAAGAATCGACCCTAAGTGGCAAGCTACTTGATGGATCGATTTTAGATTGAGTGGTGCAGCCCAAACAGTTTAAGCAATTGGCCTATTGGACCACTTGATTAAGGCACACAAAAAGTATTAACCTAAATAGATTTCTACTCACTTATTTGTGTGTTGAGTTAAGCGTACCGCATCCACAGGTTAGATCCCAATTAAGTGATAGAATCGATGTGATTGTTCGCCTTAGGGTGAGAATTTATGGGTGTTAAGTGTGTAGCTTTTAGAAAATCCCACAAGAGAAGAGTATTTTTTTTTCTATTTTTTTGTTATATATGTGGGGGTGAGATGAGTGGAGGTGGCAAACAAACAACCAAATGTATCCTAGTGTTTATAAAAAGCACCTAAGTTGATTTGGGTTTAAGTTATTAATGTGGTGAAATGAACTAGTGGGTGGGGGTGGTGTAGGGGACACTTACAAAGTACTCTACCCGCACTTGACTCCAGTCTACCGCACTTGGATCTCCATGCTAGGGTACCTGCAAGCCAGTAGATCAAAGACAAGTAGGGTTAGTGCTTTGTAAATGCAATGAAGCGTAGAAAATAATAAAGTAAATTCCGTTGCCTACCTAGCAATGGTGCCAAAATGATGGCACAGGTTTCGCATGTTTGAAATCAGGGTTACGAGTAACCTGTCATCATAGTTGCAAAACTCATGATCAAATATAGTTTATATCAAAAATCCAAGGGTGTCCTGGGTCGAACATAGGGAGGCGACATTTACTTTGAATGAAAATCGAGCTTCGATATGTTTCTTTTTGGTGTTTTAGGGTTTTGTTATATTTATTTTATTTTTGAAATAAAATGGCAATCAATCATAAGAGAGAGATAGAATTGAATCTGATATATTGCATGAATGTCAATTACAATAATATAGAAAGCATAAAAAGAAAGGGAGGTGAGAAGAAATCTCCCAAAGCGGCTGTTCGGCGAGACGATGACGCCTGGAGGAAGCTCGGATGAAGGAGTTGGGAAGCAGGATGATGAAGGTGAGATGCAGGAGGACGTCAGGTAGAGGAAAGCTTCAGCGCAGCTTCAGAATGGAGGTGAGAAGGTGGAGGTGATCTGCTACTGGAATGGAGGTGGGAGGATGACTCTAAGGTGACCTATGAATGGGGATGTGAAGTTGGAGGAGTATTTAGTGGGGCAGAGGTTCACTATACTAATAGGCACCTTGGGAGCTTAAGAGAAAACTCTAACAGAGCATTGGTAGGCTTGCTAGAGCTTGGAAGTAGGTGGGAGTAGAGTAGGTAGAGATGGCTTGGAACGGAGGGGGTGTTGGTCCGTTTATAGTGGAAGAAAAGAGGCTAGAATAGGCATGGGACCATTAGTGACCTCCAAGTCATCGTTGGAAGTGTCGCTGTAGGCAGCTCACACCCATTCACGCTCACAATTAGCCTTGCTGGCATGTGCACAATTGCGATGGCTGTAAGCGTCGCTGTAGGTCCAGCTCAGGCGTCGCTGTAGGCTGGCACCAACCGAGCAATCGCCCGCATGCAGCTGGCCCATGCATCGTGTGCCCTTGGTCGCACACATGTGCCTGCGTGCTGGTGTTGCGTGCGTGCATGCTTGCACTGGCTGCGCGTTGGCTGTGCACCCAGTTTCTGATTGGGTGTCCACGGGTCTCAAACCCGCACCCCCATGATCCGTAGAGAGCGCTCGGCCGCTGCGCTGGGCTCTCCCTTGAGTTGCGAAGCGTGCGGTGCAAAGGCTTCTCAGTCGTTGGATCAAGATCCAATGGCTGGCAATGAAGATCGTGGATGATGCTGGTCGATGTTGGGCGGCCTAGATGGCACCACGTGGCACCATCTGGGCCATCCATTCTTCTTTCTGTTGCAGGGGGTGCCACGGTGCTTAGATCGAGATGATTTCCGTCTTGCCGGATTGCGATCGTTGCTCCAAATCCGTCCGTACGGTCGAATTTTTATCCGAAGTTGGTATGGATGTCGCATTGCCCCCTAGCTGTTGATCTTCCTTGAACTTCGTATGATGCTACGGGACTCCGATCTAGATGATTTTGGAGGTGTTAGGCTCTGATCATCATTTTGATCAGATCCGTACGGTCCTATCATCCATTCGAGGCTCTAAAATAAATCTTCTCTTCTGACCATAAAAAGGGCCTAATTAACCTAAAATATATACAACTACTCTTAATGTAGAATGATGCATGCTATGCAATATTTTTAACATGAAATGAAAATATAAGCTAGGAACATGCATGACTAGGCATTTTAACCTAAATAGATGTGTCTATATCAGCCGTCATAGACCATAGCCAGCCGGTCTATCCTCCTCAAGTTCCTCCGCCACTCGCAATACTAGCGAGGGTCTTCTTCCACATCTTCCTTATCGTTTCTCCCTCATCAAAGGTGTTCCCTTCTCTGACGTAAGCCATACCATAATTGGTGACATCCTCCCTTCGACCAATTAGAGTAGGTGGATTAGTTCCCTTAGTTTCCTAGATTAAATCCCTTTATCCAAAAACCAAAAACACCCCTCAACCGCCATGCACACCGCCTTCATTCTTTGCTTCGGCCACCACTTCGGCGAGTCCACCCCTTGTCCACAACCCACCAAATAGCTCCCCAACACCTTCTACTCCTCCACCACATCACCACGACCAAAAGCCTTCTCCTATTTCACCATTCTATCCACCCAAAACACCCCTGAACAAACCCTGTTGGTGCTAGAGCACCACGATCATTTGTTTTGATGATAACAAAACACGTGTTATTTAACATTTGCAATTTGAGTCCTATATTTCAGGTCAATTGCAAATGAAGACGTGTTTAGACGGAACTCGAGCTCGCATCCAGGACGGATTGGAGGAGCTTGACGGAAAACAGAGGAGGTTCACGTGGAGCGAAAGATTGAAGATGGAAGGAAATGAAGAATAGGATAGATTTCCTTCTTTTGTACTTGTTGTATTTTTCATTTCTTTTGTTGCTCTTTATTTCCTTAGATATTTCATGTTAAAGAGCCTCAAAGAACCCTAACAGTAGTCCTAGGAACACCGGCACAACCCTAGGATACTTAGGTTTTCTGTAGAATACTTAGAAAACCAATATAGGGTTCAAACAGCACTTCCAGACGTCTAATTCTCAAATCAGACGTCTGATAAAGCATTTTAAGACGTCTGACTGTTGTTTCAGACGTCTGATAACTGTTAGGCTGGACATAGTTAGTTCTGTCTGATGAATTCAGACGTCCAGACCTTAGACCAGACGTCTTAGGAGACGTCTGATGACTTTGCCAGACGTCCAATTAGTGGACCGTTGGCTAGCTTAGCAGGCACTCAAGATTATGACCGTTAGAGCCTTATCAGACGTCCTTAGGCCTTTCCAGACGTCTGATAAATGACTGTTTTGCCTCGGCTGACCCAAAATCTCTTCTCAGAGATTTTCTAGCCGTTGCAATGTTTGGAAATCAATTCCCACAGTAAAAGTAAGTTTCCAGACGTCCATACATAGTGCCAGACGTCCTGTATGTCGTCTGATGGACTTGTACAAAAACCCTGTTTAGATCTGATTCAAGTCAGGGAGAAACCCGCATAGAATCAGACGTCTGACCTTGGAATCAGACATCTTAAAGTGGCCTTCCAGACGTCTGATGCCATAGTTAGACGTCTGATAACCCTGTCAAATGCAATCATTGTCCTGATTTCGGCCTGATTCTCTTGGGCTTTGCACCCAACGGCTATAGAACCTTTCTTAAGCCTTCCAAAGCCTTCCTAAGGCCTCTATAAATAGAGGGGAGCCTTTGCAACACAAAAACACACAAGATATACACTTAGAAAAACACAAGACACACCTAAGCAACATACTTTCCACACTTTTGTGTCTCTCTTGCTCTCCAAGCTCAAGCTCCATCATCTTGAGAGCTAAATTCAGTTTGCGCACCCGCTCTCCCGCTGTTGTTCACGAGAGCGACGTAGCGCCATCGCGTGGCACACGCACCGCGTCATCGTCGACGCACTCCTTGCAAAGGGGAGTTTCCTATTTCCTATAGAAGCTAGGTTTAATTATTTTGTTGGCTCTATAGGACTATTGTTTATTTTATCTTTGTCTTTTGGTTGGGTATTCGCTTTGCGAATTCCCGTCTCCTTCGTGGGACAAAATCCTTCTCGTGGAGAGAAGGGGTTGAGGAACGCTACCCTCGTACTTGTAGCGTGGTTGTACTGAGGTTGAATCACCATCGTTTTAAAGTGATTCGTTTAGTGGATTTGATCAACTAGGTTGATCGGAAAATCCTAACTCGAGAGGGTTAGGTGGTGGTTTTTACCCGGTTTGGGTTTCCACCTAAAAATTCCTGTGTACATTTTGTGATTGCTTATTTTTGTGAGATTGCTTTATATATTTTGATTTCCGCATTATTACGTCACCCCTCCAAGTAGGGAAGAACTTTCAGTTGGTATCAGAGCAGGTCTTGCTGTTTCGGCGTAACAACCCGGCAAGAGATCAAATGGAGGGAAGCACATCAGCAATCAGGATCTCCGAGGGGCAGTCCACAACCCGTCCGCCGTTCTTCGACGGGAGCAACTACCCCTACTGGAAGTTGCGGATGAAGACCTGGCTTCAAGCCACCGACTTCACGGTCTGGGCCAGATGCGAGACGCCTTTCGACATCCCAGAAAAACCCGCGGGAGGATACTCGCAGCAGCATATTCGAGAGCTTTCACTCAACGCAAAGGCAATGAATGCCATGTATTGCGCGTTGAGTCCGAAGGAATTCGAACGAATCCAAGAGTGCACCACCGCCCACGAGATATGGAGGAGGTTGGAAGGCACTCATGAGGATTCCAGCTCGGAGGAAGAAGAAGAAGAAAAAGAAGAAGAAACCACTTGCTTTGGTTTCATGGCCAGAGAAACCAATAGAGACAGTGAAAGCGGAAGCGACTCCGACGACGAGGTAAATTTCGATTTACAAGAAGCTTTTAATGAACTATTTGAGCTTAGTAAATCTCTAAAAATAGAAAACAAAAGCATGAAAAAGAATCTTAGCTTTCTTAAATCTGAAAATGATAGGTTAGAAATAAAACTTAAGGATCTAGAAGCTAATCCTAGAATTGATAACCTATTATTAGAAAATCAAGACCTCATCAACGAAAATAATAAATTGATTGAGAAAAATGACAGTCTAAAAATAGAAATTTTTGATTTAAAGACTAAAATGAATACTATAGAAAAAGAAATTGCATGTCTTAGGGAAAACTCTAACAAACTAATCAACAAAGTAGATGATTTATATAGCCCTAAGATTGAGAAAGGATCTCCATCAAGGAGACCCGCTAACAGATCCTGATCCAAGCCCACTTGGATACCGAAGAAAGAATTAGAATCTTGTTTTATAGGGTTCAGGGATAATTACAACATAAAGGACTGGACCTACAAACTCAAGTTTGGTCAACTCGAGTTGGGAGAACCAAGGAGTAGACCAAGGAGGAGAACAAGAAGACCGACGAGACGGCGAACAAACGACGGACCCACCGCACGTCGACCACCAGATTGGAGACCGGCGCCAATGCCCGGGCCTCCAAGCTACGGATGGGAGCCCCATCCGATGTGGCATCCACCACCACCATTCGGGCCATTTTATTGGCCATGGTAGGTGAGGTAAAATTCTTAACCCTATCTTTTTATAAGCTTTTAGATAGGGGGAGTTAAAAAATGATGAGCTAATTGTCAATTTTTAAGGGGGAGATGTAAGGTAGCTAAATTTCCTTTAGTAAGGGGGAGAAAAGTAATAGCTATCGCATTGTTACAAAAAGGGGGAGGACATTACCTCTGTCAAAAGAAACTCATAGAAGAGCATGTTTTAAGGGGGAGTTATAGGAAATATAAAATCAATTAAACATTTTTGATAATGTCAAAAAGGGGGAGGATTTTTATGCATTATTATTTACGGTTTTGTCATCATCAAAAAGGGGGAAATTGTTGGTGCTAGAGCACCACGATCATTTGTTTTGATGATAACAAAATACGTGTTATTTAACATTTGCAATTTGAGTCCTAGATTTCAGGTCAATTGCAAATGAAGACGTGTTTAGACGGAACTCGAGCTCGCATCCAGGACGGATTGGAGGAGCTTGACGGAAAACAGAGGAGGTTCACGTGGAGCGAAAGATTGAAGATGGAAGGAAATGAAGAATAGGATAGATTTCCTTCTTTTGTACTTGTTGTATTTTTCATTTCTTTTGTTGCTCTTTATTTCCTTAGATATTTCATGTTAAAGAGCCTCAAAGAACCCTAACAGTAGTCCTAGGAACACCGGCACAACCCTAGGATACTTAGGTTTTCTGTAGAATACTTAGAAAACCAATATAGGGTTCAAACAGCACTTCCAGACGTCTAATTCCCAAATCAGACGTCTGATAAAGCATTTTAAGACGTCTGACTGTTGTTTCAGACGTCTGATAACTGTTAGGCTGGAAATAGTTAGTTCTGTCTGATGAATTCAGACGTCCAGACCTTAGACCAGACGTCTTAGGAGACGTCTGATGACTTTGCCAGACGTCCAATTAGTGGACCGTTGGCTAGCTTAGCAGGCACTCAAGATTATGACCGTTAGAGCCTTATCAGACGTCCTTAGGCCTTTCCAGACGTCTGATAAATGACTGTTTTGCCTCGGCTGACCCAAAATCTCTTCTCAGAGATTTTCTAGCCGTTGCAACGTTTGGAAATCAATTCCCACAGTAAAAGTAAGTTTCCAGACGTCCATACATAGTGCCAGACGTCCTGTATGTCGTCTGATGGACTTGTACAAAAACCCTGTTTAGATCTGATTCAAGTCAGGGAGAAACCCGCATAGAATCAGACGTCTGACCTTGGAACCAGACGTCTTAAAGTGGCCTTCCAGACGTCTGATGCCATAGTTAGATGTCTGATAACCCTGTCAAATGCAATCACTGTCCTGATTTCGGCTTGATTCTCTTGGGCTTTGCACCCAACGAGTATAGAACCTTTCTTAAGCCTTCCAAAGCCTTCCTAAGGCCTCTATAAATAGAGGGGAGCCTTTGCAACACAAAAACACACAAGATATACACTTAGAAAAACACAAGACACACCTAAGCAACATACTTTCCACACTTTTGTGTCTCTCTTGCTCTCCAAGCTCAAGCTCCATCATCTTGAGAGCTAAATTCAGTTTGCGCACCCGCTCTCCCACTGTTGTTCACGAGAGCGACGTAGCGCCATCGCGTGGCACACGGACCGCGTCATCGTCGACGCACTCCTTGCAAAGGGGAGTTTCCTATTTCCTATAGAAGCTAGGTTTAATTATTTTGTTGGCTCTATAGGACTATTGTTTATTTTATCTTTGTCTTTTGGTTGGGTATTCGCTTTACGAATTCCCGTCTCCTTCGTGGGACAAAATCCTTCTCGTGGAGAGAAGGGGTTGAGGAACGCTACCCTCGTACTTGTAGCGTGGTTGTACTGAGGTTGAATCACCCTCATTTTAAAGTGATTCGTTTAGTGGATTTGATCAACTAGGTTGATAGGAAAATCGTAACTCGAGAGGGTTAGGTGGTGGTTTTTACCTGGTTTGGGTTTCCACCTAAAAATTCCTGTGTACATTTTGTGATTGCTTATTTTTGTGAGATTGCTTTATATATTTTGATTTCCGCATTATTACGTCACCCCTCCAAGTAGGGAAGAACTTTCAATTGGTATCAGAGTAGGTCTTGCTGTTTCGACGTAACAACCCGGCAAGAGATCAAATGGAGGGAAGCACATCAGCAATCAGGATCTCCGAGGGGTAGTCCACAACCCGTCCGCCGTTCTTCTACGGGAGCAACTACCCCTACTGGAAGTTGCGGATGAAGACCTGGCTTCAAGCCACCGACTTCACGGTCTGGGCCAGATGCGAGACGCCTTTCGACATCCCAGAAAAACCCGCGGGAGGATACTCGCAGCAGCATATTCGAGAGCTTTCACTCAACGCAAAGGCAATGAATGCCATGTATTGCGCGTTGAGTCCGAAGGAATTCGAACGAATCCAAGAGTGCACCACCGCCCACGAGATATGGAGGAGGTTGGAAGGCACTCATGAGGATTCCAGCTCGGAGGAAGAAGAAGAAGAAAAAGAAGAAGAAACCACTTGCTTTGGTTTCATGGCCAGAGAAACCAATAGAGACAGTGAAAGCGGAAGCGACTCCGACGACGAGGTAAATTTCGATTTACAAGAAGCTTTTAATGAACTATTTGAGCTTAGTAAATCTCTAAAAATAGAAAACAAAAGCATGAAAAAGAATCTTAGCTTTCTTAAATCTGAAAATGATAGGTTAGAAATAAAACTTAAGGATCTAGAAGCTAATCCTAGAATTGATAACCTATTATTAGAAAATCAAGACCTCATCAATGAAAATAATAAATTGATTGAGAAAAATGACAGTCTAAAAATAGAAATTTTTGATTTAAAGACTAAAATGAATACTATAGAAAAAGAAATTGCATGTCTTAGGGAAAACTCTAACAAACTAATCAACAAAGTAGATGATCTATATAGCCCTAAGATTGAGAAAGGATCTCCATCAAGGAGACCCGCTAACAGATCCGGATCCAAGCCCACTTGGATACCGAAGAAAGAATTAGAATCTTGTTTTGTAGGGTTCAGGGATAATTACAACATAAAGGACTGGACCTACAAACTCAAGTCTGGTCAACTCGAGTTGGGAGAACCAAGGAGTAGACCAAGGAGGAGAACAAGAAGACCGACGAGACGGCGAACAAACGACGGACCCGCCGCACGTCGACCACCAGATTGGAGACCGGCGCCAATGCCCGGGCCTCCAAGCTACGGATGGGAGCCCCATCCGATGTGGCATCCACCACCACAATTCGGGCCATTTTATTGGCCATGGTAGGTGAGGTAAAATTCTTAACCCTATCTTTTTATAAGCTTTTAGATAGGGGGAGTTAAAAAATGATGAGCTAATTGTCAATTTTTAAGGGGGAGATGTAAGGTAGCTAAATTTCCTTTAGTAAGGGGGAGAAAAATAATAGCTATCGCATTGTTACAAAAAGGGGGAGGACATTACCTCTGTCAAAAGAAACTCATAGAAGAGCATGTTTTAAGGGGGAGTTATAGGAAATATAAAATCAATTAAACCTTTTTGATAATGTCAAAAAGGGGGAGGATTTTTATGCATTATTATTTACGGTTTTGTCATCATCAAAAAGGGGGAGATTGTTGGTGCTAGAGCACCACGATCATTTGTTTTGATGATAACAAAACACGTGTTATTTAACATTTGCAATTTGAGTCCTATATTTCAGGTCAATTGCAAATGAAGACGTGTTTAGACGGAACTCGAGCTCGCATCCAGGACGGATTGGAGGAGCTTGACGGAAAACAGAGGAGGTTCACGTGGAGCGAAAGATTGAAGATGGAAGGAAATGAAGAATAGGATAGATTTCCTTCTTTTGTACTTGTTGTATTTTTCATTTCTTTTGTTGCTCTTTATTTCCTTAGATATTTCATGTTAAAGAGCCTCAAAGAACCCTAACAGTAGTCCTAGGAACACCGGAACAACCCTAGGATACTTAGGTTTTCTGTAGAATACTTAGAAAACCAATATAGGGTTCAAACAGCACTTCCAGACGTCTAATTCCCAAATCAGACGTCTGATAAAGCATTTTAAGACGTCTGACTGTTGTTTCAGACGTCTGATAACTGTTAGGCTGGAAATAGTTAGTTCTATCTGATGAATTCAGATGTCCATACCTTAGACCAGACATCTTAGGAGACGTCTGATGACTTTGCCAGACGTCCAATTAGTGGACCGTTGGCTAGCTTAGCAGGCACTCAAGATTATGACCGTTAGAGCCTTATCAGACGTCCTTAGGCCTTTCCAGACGTCTGATAAATGACTGTTTTGCCTCGGCTGACCCAAAATCTCTTCTCAGAGATTTTCTAGCCGTTGCAACGTTTGGAAATCAATTCCCACAGTAAAAGTAAGTTTCCAGACGTCCATACATAGTGCCAGACGTCCTGTATGTCGTCTGATGGACTTGTACAAAAACCCTGTTTAGATCTGATTCAAGTCAGGGAGAAACCCGCATAGAATCAGACGTCTGACCTTGGAATCAGACGTCTTAAAGTGGCCTTCCAGACGTCTGATGCCATAGTTAGACGTCTGATAACCCTGTCAAATGCAATCATTGTCCTGATTTCGGCCTGATTCTCTTGGGCTTTGCACCCAACGGCTATAGAACCTTTCTTAAGCCTTCCAAAGCCTTCCTAAGGCCTCTATAAATAGAGGGGAGCCTTTGCAACACAAAAACACACAAGATATACACTTAGAAAAACACAAGACACACCTAAGCAACATACTTTCCACACTTTTGTGTCTCTCTTGCTCTCCAAGCTCAAGCTCCATCATCTTGAGAGCTAAATTCAGTTTGCGCACCCGCTCTCCCGCTGTTGTTCACGAGAGCGACGTAGCGCCATCGCGTGGCACACGCACCGCGTCATCGTCGATGCACTCCTTGCAAAGGGGAGTTTCCTATTTCCTATAGAAGCTAGGTTTAATTATTTTGTTGGCTCTATAGGACTATTGTTTATTTTATCTTTGTCTTTTGGTTGGGTATTCGCTTTGCGAATTCCCGTCTCCTTCGTGGGACAAAATCCTTCTCGTGAAGAGAAGGGGTTGAGGAACGCTACCCTCGTACTTGTAGCGTGGTTGTACTGAGGTTGAATCACCATCGTTTTAAAGTGATTCGTTTAGTGGATTTGATCAACTAGGTTGATCGGAAAATCCTAACTCGAGAGGGTTAGGTGGTGGTTTTTACCCGGTTTGGGTTTCCACCTAAAAATTCCTGTGTACATTTTGTGATTGCTTATTTTTGTGAGATTGCTTTATATATTTTGATTTCCGCATTATTACGTCACCCCTCCAAGTAGGGAAGAACTTTCAACCTTCACACTCACTGCCTGACTTCGTCCGACCACCACGCACCTCCATCCTCCACGAAACCACTGCCATTACCTTTACTATTGTTCAGCGAACCTTCTGAGGTGTTTTGACGCGGCTGAAAGGCCTTATTCTCTATTTCAGGTACTAGGCCGGAGCTCCGCCATTGCATTATCTTCTCCTGCAATGGTTGTGGTGTTCTAACCATGAAGTCCCTAGGTGGCACCCCTAGGCAGTGCGGACTACCACCAGGAACATCCCCAGGCAGCCAATTGGGAGCTTTGACTGCTCTAAGGATGCTAATTCAAGGCCACCTACTGCTGCTATCCATACGAAGAGCAAGAATGGCATTAGTGCCACATCATGGGATCAGGACTACGTGAACACACATAAGTTGAATTTGTGCTAAGGGCTATTTACCTCAGACACTAGGTGGTGGGGTCCCCGCTCACCCACACTTAACCTGACCCACTTAACCTAAGGCCTATCACTCCTCAGCTGTGACCAACGCCCACAACCCTAGACCCAGGTACGCGACTCAAATATCCAATAAGCTTGGTTTGAGAGAAAGAGAAGGAAGGAGAAAGGAAAAAGAGAGAGAGTGGGGGAGGGGTGGTTTTGCTTCTGAAGGATTTGAGCAACACTTGGTTGCTGTGAGCAGAAGATAGAAGCTAAGAAGAAGAGGCCAAGGAAAGAAAAGAAGGAGAAGACCTGAAGAAAGAAGAAGAAGAAGAAGAGGTGAAGCAAGGCACAAGAGAAGAGAGCCGTACCTGAAGAAAGAGACACTATAGTAGGTGACAATTAAGTCGTCTGATACACCTGCTAGACGTCTGATTACTGTTCATTCATTTCATATTCATTGAGTAATTGATATATATGTGCTTAGGCTAAGAATTGGTGATCAAAATCACCATTATTTTGTCTTAGTTATCTTTTTGGTATTGAAATACATTGAGCTTCATTGAATAGTTAATGTGAATGATTAATATTCATTGAAATATCATTGTTGTGCTCATTTATTACGTTCATTTATACTTTAATTGAAGATTTGCGCATGAATTCCATATTTTCTCCCTATGTTTGACCTCGAACTTCATTTAGATATTCAGGTTATAAATTGTATTTTTTGAAGAGCTATTTAGGAGATTTTACTACAACGAGATGCATATTTTATCTCCTCTATATCCCTTCAACATTTTGGTGCCGTTGCCATGGAGCAACGCTGATTTCACTGCTATTCTTTGCTTTATTTGATTATATCTAAGAACTAACTTGAACTATCAGTTTTCTTGTGATTTTGCGAGGTACATCATGAGGCGATCTCCCATGCAAAACAGCCACTCCCAATGTAGGTAATCTTTCTTCTTCCATAATCTCCTAATCCTTGGAAGAGAGAAAAGGAAACAATCAAATTAGGATTCACCTACCTTAATTTCTTAGTAAATCATCATTTAAAAGGCAAGTTTTCCTAATTTGTGGAAATTTTCATATCTAATTAAAGCTTGAAGCGATTCTGATTATAAAATCCCTACCTTGATTGCCTATACCTATTAGGGACTACGCTTAATTTCTAAATCACTTTGGGCTAACACACTTCTTGCTTGAAGCCAAGGTGAACATCTTGAAATTTAATTGGACTTGGAATTGAGCCAATTAGGGTTTTTTTTAACATATGGGTTTGAACTGTTAGGACACATTTGCCTACATTAAAGAAATTAACCCTCCCGCATTTATGTGATACCCATACCCTTGTTTGAAAACATCTAATCAAGAAGAATCCTAAAAATCAGGCTCTAATTTCACATGAACCTTAAAAATTATAGACCTAATAACCTGAGAGTCAATTCAGGGTGATTTCCAGGTCTCGACCTAAATTTCATTCTACCATCTTTAGGGTAGGTCAGGTGAAGTTGACCTACGTTGTAGGCCAACCAACCTCTAAATTAGGTCACAAGTCAAGTCAATTGCTAATTAGGTGAAATTCAAGGCATTAATTAGGCTAAAATTGGTAGACTTAAGGACTTAAGTCTGTACATTTCGATCTACTTGGAACCACAGTGACAAGGAAGGTCGGGTTGGGGAAACCCTATAACCCGTGGGGATGCTGTACCGTGTAGGTATCTTTGCAGGGCTCTCCCTTCCATCCTGCCTAAGTATTTCTCGGGTGTGCGGATTTCTGATTCAGAGGTATCGTCCACCTAGAAACTGGCTTAGTCATCCAAAAATCTTTGGGTGCCTTGATTGGGTCCAAATAACATCCAGTCCCTTATCCTTTCTCTAGAGCACACACACAAGAAGGTCCTTAGGTTTTTAACCTAAGAGACCTCATTAGAACTTCTTGGGAATCTCTTTTCAGATTTGATCAACTTCAATCTGATCCTGAGCTTGATTCAACATCCTAATTCCACCATCTGATTAAAAAATGCAACTTGGCAATCTAGGAAGAATTTTTAGGAAATTGGAGTCCCAAATGAGCATGAAAGAAAAGATGATTGAGGCTGCCTATAGACACCATGAAAAATATTATGAAGCCTTGGTAGGGACATTTGGGATAAATTTATAAAAACAACAGACCACATTCTGAACCGTTTCAATATAGCATGGACACAAATAAAACACGGTTCAACTGGGGATGATCTCTTAGCAGAATACAATGAATTAATGACATTACATAGCAACAGGTGTTTGCAATGTTTGTCAAATCCTTCACTTTTGGAAAAAAATCAAGATCTCATGGAAAAATGGGGAGAATTGCTGAATGGGTTATATAGAACCATTGAACAAAAATACCCGTCAAATAATAAGACATCTTGGAGTAATTCTGATGATCAACATGACTCCACAAATCCCGGGTTTGATGATCAAAGTTGTTGTGAACCCCCCTCCCAAATGAATTCATATTCAAATTTCATAACAATTGACATTCCTGACTTGAGATGGGTTGGGAGGATCCAATTGCAGGTGTTCACAATTCCGAACCGGCCCTAGGAAAGCAAGAAGCTGGTCCATCGAGCTTAGATTCCCCCAACACCTGTAATGATGAGCTTAAAACAGAACTTCTCAAGAATGTAAATCCCGAGCCTTATCCTATCAAGGTGATTCTTGAGAATGATTCTGACATCCTTGTAGAGCCCAACCTAGATTCTAGTGATTCAACCTTACCTCTAACCTAGAATTTGGATTCAGGCCTATTTTGGATAATCATGAGGCCCCATATTATGAGACACAGATTTCAAATCTAGAATACAATTCAGGGCCTGTATTTGATGAATACACCTCTCCAACCTCCTCAAAGACACTAATTGATTTCTTGAAAGTCACACTGATCTATGATACAGAAAATAAGGAGTTGGAAGAGTTGGGAATTGATTGGGTCTATCCTAAGAGCCAAGAACCCAAGCCCATGGCTAATACGGATACCTTTTTATGCTCAAAATTTGAAACTAGGTTAGATCCAAGTCAGGCTGTTGATTCTACGTACCTTGATCCTTTCTGTGGTGGAACCTCTGACTTGGAATCAAGTTCAGAACACAACCTTGACAAGTTCTTCGACGATTTCAAATCTTAATTTGATTTCGGAGAACTGTTGTTTCCTATTGATTCTAAACCTGTTTACATCCTCAGCGTCTACAACCCATCCTTTGATTCTGATGTTGAGGTCAATGATTTAAAAGAAGCCACCTCTTCGAATCCACATACAGAACCTTCTCGAATCCGAACCCAACCTCAACCCGCCACTGGAATCAATTTCTACTCTGATTCTCCTCTCGATGATCCGGTAGCACATGATTCTTCTCTGCATTTTGATCAAGTTTCGAACATCGATCAGACTACTGATCACGCCCCATCTTTCTCGATCACTCTTGTAGGGTTCCTACATCCTCTACAAACTCTTTTTCATTTGAGGATCCCTACTCTGACTAGGCTGAATCGACTCAGCCAAACCCACGATTCACATTGCTACATCCTTCTGAGTCACAGAATACCTGGTGGGCTCCACATCTATTGATTCACATCTATCAACCCACCAGATTGATTGGGTTTAGGCTACGTCATCAACCTGTCGATCTGAATAAGCACCTGGTTGGACCAACCAGGCTATTTATCAAGGTGCTTGTTCTACAAAATTCTGCTGATTTGACCACTCCTCCATAACCACCTTCTGCTTGGCTAAAGGCATTGAATTTAGCACTTAATGGGAGGCAACTTGTCATTCCAAAACCATGAGATCCTTCTGATTATCGTTTAAGCTTCACATCTATTGCACTTCTGAGTTCAGTTTTAGAACAGCCGACTCCACCTTTGGTACTCGTACCAGAGTTTGAAATAGTCTGCAACAGTCATCTTGACCCGTTCACCCACCCATTCACCCTATTCTAACCCTTGAACCAAGCTAATTTCATACCCTCCGATTTACAATGAGGACATTGCAAAACTTAGACATTGGGGGGTGTTAAAGTGCAAACACATAAAAATTCAAGCTTCTGAGGGGCTCTCACAAAAGAATACACATTCAAAAAACATAAAAAACATAAAAAATTTTTGAAAAAGAAAAAAAAATGGAAAGGGGAGGAAACTTTGTGAGCTTAATTGCATATCATTCTTGAGGAAGAAAGAGAAGAGGTGATTTAAATGTTAAAAAGGAGCCACAATTTGAAACAAAAAGTAAGTCATAAGTAAATGATTATGGAATCTACTTTAAGTTCTAGACCAAATCAAAAGAAAAAAATTAAGTCCTAGAATAACAGAGAGACATGGAGATTAGTATGAGTGTTGATCTTAGGCCTCTTGGGCTTGCTTTTACGGCTTAAAAATTCACGTATCTGTTAAGATCTGGATAATCCTTAAGAGGTTGAGGAAAATGCAAAGCTTATGTATTAGGTCTAAGGCTTAGGGATTATTCAGCCTCATTAACTGACCTTTGGTTTGCGGGACTTGGTAACCTAAGCACCCTAATCCACACACAAGTCTGGTTCAATGCACTTAAGCATTTGTTTTGTTCTAAAAAACCTATCTAGATTAGGAGTGGTTTATCAACACAAGTTGATTTAGATGAGTTCCCAGTGTGGAGAGGCAAGAAATTCCCCTCGAAGATGCTCAATAACATACCATCTCCTCGGTGCTTGTCTCCTAGGATATCTAAATATCCTACTAGGGGCATGTAACCACCTTGTGCTGGTTCAGGTACCATGGGTAGGATTATCTCAAAATGTCAAACGTTAGGGCCTGAATTTAACTACAGAACACCATGGGTGGCACTATCATGAAGTGTCGAAAGCTAGGGTTCTGGGAGTTGCCATAGGCAGTGCTATCTCAAACCATCGATTGCTAGGGACCCTGTAAGGATTGATGGTGGGAGCTAGGAATCTGATACAGACTATGTTTTTGAGCCAATTGGAAGCTAGAAATAATCAAGAAAAAGAGAGATAAAGCTCTCCACAAAAATGAAAAAATTATTCTATCCCTCTCTCTTACAAAAATGCATTGCAAACTAAACTTGGACTAACCATGTTACAAGCACGGGTGCTTTAACCGTTGGGTTCGATGAACCTTTGGATAGTTTCTATGGGCCTTAGAAACCTTCGTGGCAGACTGAGGCTAAAGCTGGTCAGGTCTGGATCTTGATTGGTACTTAAGTACCTCTAGGCCTATTATTAGCATTCAATCCTAATTTATAAAAGGAAGAATAAATTAGGACTTTGAAACATCAAATCATGATCGAAGTCCCAGCGTCAAAAGATACAACGATCTATGAACTCGTTCTTAGAGGTGCCTTGTTCGGGGAGGTGATGATCGGCAGCCCATCGCTAGAATGCATCCAAAAATTGGTAAAGTCCGTTACACTCTCTATTGAAGGTTGGAAGATCTCTACTCTGTCCCCTACGAGATTTGTTCTCTTTGATTTGGGTATGATGGATGTGGAGCGACTTTGATTTAAGTCATCTGTGTTTGAGAATTTAATCGTGATATGGAGGCTTGTTTTGCCCTTTTATGGGGTCTTACCGGATCGGCCGCCTCAAAGGGTTGGATCTCGGTCAGGGTCTTTGAAATCCAGTGGCCTACCACTGCAACTTAGGTCGAGAAGTGTGGTTGCATCTGCTCTGGCTGGATTTGCAAGTGTGGCTGAGGATGTGGAGATAGGATTGATGGAAGGGGATGGCAGGGTGCTATGTGTTAATGTGGAGGTTTACAGAGGAGGTTCGATACCAAAGAAAATCATTCTCCGGTGTGGTGGAAGTTCATGGCTCTTGCCGCTAAAGCTGGGTGAGGTGGTGAATGATTTCTATGAGCAGAAGGTGCAGCGAACCTTTTGCGAAGGTTGCTAGAGAGGAGCCTACTTTGGAGCAAGTAGGGTGAGGCACACCTGAGGAGGCTCCTGAGCCAAAGAAGAGGAAAGACCATCATCACAAGGAGATGGCTATGATGGGGGACGACCAAGCTGCACAAGATGAAGATCAGCCTATGGGTG
Source organism: Thalassia testudinum (assembly GCA_037157565.1). Taxonomy (NCBI): domain Eukaryota; kingdom Viridiplantae; phylum Streptophyta; class Magnoliopsida; order Alismatales; family Hydrocharitaceae; genus Thalassia; species Thalassia testudinum. The sequence goes on along the minus strand of JAZHRO010000035.1, from coordinate 5,064,880 downwards.
TGCTACAAGAGATTCCAGTGAACTCTATGATACAACTTTCCCTTTTCATTGCAAATGAGGACCTGACATTTGGGGCTGGAGCTTCGTCAAAGCCAGCCTTGGGGAGATCTCCCTATAAATTAAGGCAAAGAAGAAAGAGTGTGGTGTCCAAGAAGGTGGATGAAAATTACATTGCAATGATAATTAGAGCTAAGCACATGCCTCAAGCAAGCACGGGGAGGTCTCAAAAGGGGATATGAGAGTTCTCTCCTGGAACGTGCGTGGGTTGCGCGATAAAATTTGAAGATCCTCACTTATGAGATACTTATGGGAATGGAATATTGAGTGTGCTCACATTCAAGAAACACATATTGAATGTGAAAATAGCCCCATGTGGATTGATTTGAAGAGGAATGGGAATGCTGGCTATGTGTCTCTAGAGGCACATGGGAGAGCTGGAGGGATGGCCTTTTGGTGGAAGAAGACATGCTTAGAAGTGCTTGAAGTTATCAAATATAGGCATGCTATCTCTTGTCAGTGTACGAAGATCCAAAGGGAGATGGAATGGCTAATCACAGGCATCTACGGGTCGTGCATTGCTGGTGGTTGATCAAAACTTTGGGAGGATTTGTCAGAACTTGCTAAACACTCATAGGGGCTACCATGGTTGATAGGGGGTGGCTTCAACTGCACCTTGACAGAGACAGACAGATTGAGTGGGCTAATGGATAATGCTTCCCTCGGGTTCTAGCTAACAATACAAGAGCTGGGGCTAAATGAGTTTCCTATTGCTGGGGTGGAGTTTACTTGGAGAAGTGGGAACAACTCATGCTCGAAATTGGACAGATTCTTCGGGAATGCAGATTTGATGGAAAAATTCCAATTATCCTCGGTGGTAGGTCTGGAGAGTCCCTTTTTAGACCACACTCCGTTGATCTAGGACAACAGAGACAACATCTATGTTGGGTCCTACTTTAAACTTAGAAAGTCTTGGCTTAGAGAATCAGGGTTCCATGAAATGGTTGAAACTTGGTGTAGGTCCAATCAGGCTGAGGGCACTACAACTATCAAGCTGGCTACAAGGCTTGCATCAATGCTCACCTTGCTGAAAGAATGTGGATCCACGGTGGCTGTGCTAAGAGACCAAAAGTGCAGTGAAGCTCTTGCGGCAGTACAGTAGCTGGACATTAAGGAGGAGTCTACCACTCTAACCGATTAGGAGCTGCTAGATATAAAAAAATGGCAGGAAATCGTGGATGAGGAAGACTTACAAAGGGAAATGGATTGGCGCGAGCGTTCACGTCAACTTTAGCTCAAAGAGGGGGATGCCAAAACCAATTATTTGCAGTTAGCAGCTAGTGCATGAAGAAGACATAATCTTATATCCTCCATGTTAGTTCAACTACTCATATATAATATTTTGATGATTTTACAAAATGTAGAAAATGAAATAATAAATAAAGCGTAGCATATTGTTTTCTCTCTATAATAACATATTTGCAGGATTTCAAAAAGCTTTCCAAGACGGGAGATTAAAAGCGTGAAGACGAGTAGCATAAGTATTAGGTCTTAGGCTTTTTTCATGTAAACTTTCAAAGGTTGTAATTTTCATCTTATTTGAGTCTAGAAATATTGTAAAGAGCCCCCAAACATAACCTATAAATAGCTAACTCAGGCTCTCTACACTTAGGATAAATTAGAAACAAAAACCCAACACTTATACTTTTATCAGACGTCCATTAAAAAGTCCAGACGTCTGATTTTCCATCATAAGACGTCTGACATGTGTATCAGACGTCTAATTTCAAATATTTCTGCCTTTGTTCATCTCCTCATAAACATCAGTCGAAGGACTTCACCTTCAGACGTCGATAACCGTTCACAGACGTCTGATTCTTTACCCAGACGTCCTCATACTAACCGTTAGACTTTTTGTAGGCAAAAACAATTTCAAGACGTCTTGACACACTTACAGACGTCTGCCTTTGAACCGTTGGCCATGATTTTCTGTGCGTATCTGTCTACGGCCACATAATCTTTTGGCAGAAGCAGCAAGGAAGAGTATTTAGGTTTCCAGACGTCTGTTAATGTCCTCAGACGTCCGTAACGACGTCTGATCCTCTAAACCTAGAACCCTGTTTGGATCCGATGATAACAGGAATGAATGCACCATTCATTAGACGCCCAGTAAAATAATCAGACGTCTTATGACATAATATCAGACGTCCTTCTTTTGATCCAATAGAGTCAGTTAAGGATGTCCTGCAATATTAGACGACCAGAGTAAAAATCAGACGTCCTGTAAGACGTCTGATCCTATAATTAGACGTCTGATGTTGCTGTCAGAATCATCATTGCCCTGATTTTGTGTGGATTTCGTCCTAAACTCTTGGGATTTGTCTCCAACGGCTAGAAGAGCTCTCCCAAGTGTTCTTGAAGGTTCCAAACTTTCCTATAAATTGACTACAACTCTTCTTTGGCAACACACACCTCTTGAGATACAATTCCATTAGAAAAATCTCTTGCTCACTACTCTAAGCTCCATCTTGCCCTTGTGCTGTGCTAATACTCTGATCAAAGGGAAAATCCATACTCCCGGCTCGCTCCGTTCTGCAAATCATCAGGGAGTTCTTTTCATTCTTAGTAGATAAGAAAGCAACTAAATTATTGGGGTGCTCTATAGGTGTTATTTTTACTTGTTAATTTCTGTATTTTGGGCATCCGGCCTGTCGGGTCCCCGTCTCTTCATTTTGAAGAGAGAAACCTCCGTTTAGGGATCGGAGGTGGGAATTGTAATTGAGGTACACTACCGTCGTTTAAGTAGTGTGGTTAGTGGATTGATCACCTTGTGATCGAAAATCCTAAGTCAAGAGATTGGCTTAGGTGGTGGTTTTCACCCATCTTGGGTTTCCACCTAAAAATAATTGAGTATATTGTGTGATTGAATTTGTTGTATTACAATACTATATAATTTCACTATTCACCCCCCCTCTAGTGCAATTTCACTCCATTGTTGTGGATGGTTAGGAAACATCAGATCTACATGAAATCAAAGCTACAGCCACCAAATACTTCAGGGACACTTCTCGGGCTATAAGAAGGGGGTGTGGAAGATGGCAGGAGCAGTCTTTCCTCGAATTTTTGTACAGTAGGCTGATAGTTTGGTGACTCCTATCTCTGAAAAAGAAGTGCTAGAAACTCTTAATGATCTGAATAATGAAGGATCACTAGGTCCAGATGGCATACAAGTCTTCTTCTACAAAGAGTTTTGGACTATACTAAAAGGGGAGGTGATGGAGGTAGTTGTGGAAATTCAAAGGGGCAATTATGGCTTTGATAAAATAAACAGATCATACCTTTTTTACTCCCTAAAAAGCTAGGTGCAGATAGCGTCCCAGATTTTAGACCAATCGCATTGTCTAATTCCATATACTTGTTGGTGAGTAAAGTTCTGGCGAATAGATTAAGGAAGGTTCTACAAGACCACGTACTCCCAGTGCAGTCTGCTTTCCTCCCCAATAGATCATTGCAATAATCCTTCATTATGGCACAGGAGATGGTGATGGGTTGGCACAGGAGAAGTGTAAAGCTTTCCTTTGGAAGGTAGACTTCCAGAAGGCATACGATTCGGTGTCGTGGTAGTACCTATAGGAAGTATTCAAGAGAAGGGAGTTTCCACCTATATGGCTGTAATGGATGAAAAGATGCATCACCACCACTTCTTTGTCATCCTTGATTAATGGTAGGCCTTATGGGATGTTGATCCAACCACAATGTGGTGTTGACATCTATGCCCACCTGCACCACTTGTATTTAACCTTGTGGTGGACACTTTGGCGAGGTATGCTTGCAGATTGTCCAAGGCTGGTATCATTAGAGGATATTCCATCTCCAACTGGAGTGCCTTGGCTCCTGTCTTGCAGTATGCTGACGATACATTTCTTTTGTAGAGGGGAATGAACAAGAAGCACAAGCATTGCTCCATATGGTAGAGATATTTGGGGAAATATCTAGCTTGAAATTGAATGGTGATAAATCTTTCTTGGTGTGTTTTGGTCTAATTGGTGACGAACAAACGACCATCTTCTCCATGTTAGGTACTCCCCTGGTTACACTCCCGATTAGATATTTGGGTCTACCACTGAAATGTACTAAATTAAAGAAGAGTGACTGGAATGCTCTGTTTGATAAAATCTCTGTCAAGTTACAAGGGTGGAGCAGCAGATATCTATCCAATGGAGGTAGACTTATTCTCCTAAATTTCGTGATAGCTTCCATCCCTTTATTCTTTTTTTTTATGTTTAAAGCACCCAAGTCCATCTGGAAACACATTGATGTGATGTGGAAGGGGTTCTTCTGGAAGGGAGCAACTCATGAAGGTAAATTTTTACAACCCTTGAAGTGGGATAGTCTATGTATGCCAAAGGAACAAGGTGGTATGGGAATAAAATCTCTTAAAGAGTTCAATGATGCCTTGTTGCTTAAGTGGGCCATCAAATTGCTTAATGATGAGAATAAGAATTGGGTTGCTCTTATTAAAGAGAACTATGGAAGCTCGCATAGCTCTCTGAACTGGCTCCAACCACTTAAACCGTCCCTCTTCTGGAAATCAGTGATTCAAGCCATGAAGAACAACTGGCAGATGTTTCAACCTATCTTAGGTGATTGACGTTCCTTCAACTTCTGGTAGGATGAGTGGTCGTCGTTGGGCCAACTGAAGGAAGTCTACCCAAGAGCTTATGCAGCTGTCATGAATAAAGGGGACCTAGTATGTAGGTTTTAGTCTGATGGGGAAGATGCCTGGCGACTTGATGGAGGCGACTATTGTAGAGAAGGCACAAGAACATGGGAGGAAAGGACATGTTTGGAGTAGGATCTGATGGCCTTTAGGCCATCACCTGGTACTGAAGATAAATATAGGTGGGATGGAATTTTCACTCCTGCTAGAGCATATGAAAAGATCATGGGGCATTCCAATTCTATGGAGGCAAATGCGGTAGGGAAAAAATTATGGCTTTTAAAGATGCCAATTAAAGTCCAGATTTTTCTATGGCTATGTAGGAAAGATGGATTGGTGATAGGTGATCTTAGACATAGAAGAATGGGTGCTTCCTTACAATCGTGCTTGTTATGTGGTTTGCCCACTGATAGCTCCATTCATATCTTTTCTTCATGTGTGGTCACTGATGCTGTGTGGAGAAGAGTTTGTAGGGAACCACTCCCCATTTGGGATGATCTGTGGAAGAATTTTTTACTGCATGACAAATTTCCCTATCATATGGCGGGTGTTATGTGGTGTGTGTGGAGAGCAAGAAATGATTTTTTGTTTCAGGAGAGGCCAGTATGTGTGGAGCAAATTATAAATGTATGGTGGTCCCTCATACATCTGTGGGGATCTATTTTGTAACCCTATCTTTATCTTGATCACTAAAATGCTTTCCCGGATTGCTATCGTTGCATGATAGCTTTACTTACTATTTCAAAAAAAATATATTTTGCTAATGGACTAGCAAAAGCTTGGCATGGGGGTATGATGATAACATCATCATCAGCCATATCTAACTTTAGTTAGTTATAATCAATTGATAAATGCTCATACATAATAGCCAAAGAGCCATGATTCATTTCATATACATTTTCAGAGAAATGCATTAAAATAGGGGTAAAACTATAGTTCTAACAGAATATCCTAAATACAGAATAATCACGGGGTTTTCCAGGGGTTTATTAAAGGTCAAATGATCATAAATGTTTAATAATTGGGTTCATGTAGAACGAAATGGGTTTTCATCGATTTTGAGAATTAATGAACATCTAAAACCCTAAAAATAGACCCGCTTAATTAACTGAGGTTCTTGTCAAGATAAAATTTAGCTCAACCTTCTAAAAATTATAGCAAAATATTACTTAAGGTTTAGTACCTTTGATTTGACCATTGGAACTCAATTTGACCTAAAATAGTCTCAGATAGATAGTTGCCCTAATTTGGGTTTCTACACAATTTACCCAGACAAACTTTGTCAAAACCTAAATTCGACTTCACAATTAGATTCCTTGGGTAGAAATTAGGTTTGTACCAAAATTTGGGCTCAATCAGAGATAACCTTGACCAAGTTTACATTTCAGTCTTGTCTGACTCTTTTCTCTCACACATATGCCCATAACTTTTGAAATCCCTACAAATATGCCCCTAACTTCATCATCTTCTTCACAAATAGGTCCTCTCTGCCTTCAGACTCCTAAACCCAACTTCGGCGACCTTCAATCAAGGAGTTCTCCTTGATTTCTCACCCAATCTCTTTCAAATTTGGAAGGGAGCCTCCTGAGAGATTTCCCTACGATCTAAACCTAGTTTTGGGCTCTAATTCTTTCCCAATCTCTCATGTGAATGCATGGGAGATGTGGGTCTCCCACATGCACGAAAACTCTGAAGCTTTCAAGATTCTTTCCATGCTTGAAACTCCTCCTTAGGGCCCATAAAAGCATGCCTAATGCATGCCTTACCTCAGCTTGATTTGGACTGGTTCTCCACCTTCTTCTCCTCTCTCTAGCCAATCCCTCCACAATCTTCGGTGAGCTTCTTGTCCTACCTTCTTCGCCGGCCATCACATACTATAGCTGGCTGATATATCCTCCTTAAGTTTCTCTGCCCTCACTATACCAGCGAGGGTCTTCTTCCATGTCTTCCTCGTTGTTTCTCCCTCATCAGAGGTGTTCCCTTCTCCAACATCGGCCATACCATAACTGGCACCATCCTACCCCCTTTGACCAATTAGAGTAGGTAGATTAGTTCGCTTAGTTTCCTACGTTAAATCCCTTTATCCAAAAACCAAAAGCACCCCTCGACTACCATGCACGCCACCTTCGTTGTCTGCTCCGGCCACCACTCCAGTGAGTCCGCCCCACCTCCACAACCGACCAAATAACTCGCCAACACCTTCAACACCTCCACAACATCACCACGACCGAAATCCCTCTCCTATTTGTCCATTCTATCCACCCAAACAACCCCTCGAACAAACCCACCTTTGCACTCACTTCCCGACTCTGTCCGACCACCACGCACCTCCATCCTCCACGAAACCATTGCCATTACGTTCGCCAACGTCCGATGAACCTTCTGAGGTGTTTTGACGTGGCTGGAAGGCCTTATTCTATAATTCAGGTTCTAGGCCAGACTCCACCACTGTGTTGTCTTCTCCAGCAGTGCTCATCGTGTTCTAACCACGAAGTCCCCAGGTGACACCGCCAGGCAGTGCGCACTACCTCTAGGAACATCCCTAGGTGGTCAATTGGGAGCATTGACTTCTCCAAGGATGCTAATTGAAGGCCACCTGCTACTGTTCACGTGAAGAATAAGCATGGCATTAGTGCCACATCATGGGATCAAGACCACGTGAACACACATAAGTTGAATTTGTGCTGAGGGCTGTTTGCCTCATACACTTGGGGGTGAGGTCTCCGCTAACCCGCACTTAACCCGACTCGATTAACCTAAGGCCTATCACTCCTCGGCTGTGACCCATGCCCACAGCCTTGGACTTGGGTACGTGACTCGAATACCCGATAAGCTTGGTTTGAGAGAAATTGAAGGAAGGAGAGAGAATGGCGGAGGGGTGGTTTTGCTTCTGAAGGATTTAAGCGACACTTGGTCGCTGTGAGTAGAAGGTAAAAGCTAAGAAGAAGAGGCCAAGGAAAGAAAAGAAGAAGGAGAAGACTTAAAGAAAGAAGAGGTGAAGCAAGGCAGAAGAGAAGGGAGCCGTACTTGAAGAAAGAAGAAGACATTGTAGCAGGCGATAGTTAAGTCATCTGATACACCTGCTAGACATCTAATTATTGTTCATTCATTTCATATTCATTGAGTAACTGATATATATATGTGCTTAGGCTAATAATTGGTTATCTAAATCACCATTATTTTGTCTTAGTTATCTTTTTGGTCTTGAAATACATTGAGCTTCATTGAATACCTAATGTGATAGATTAATATTCATTGAAATATCATTATTGTGCTCATTTATTGTGTTTATTTATACTTTAATTGAAGTTTGGCACGTGAATTCCATATTTGCTCCCTGTGTTCGACCTTGGACCTCATTTAGATATTCGAGTTAAAAATTATATTTGTTGAAGAGCTATGTAGGAGACTTTACTACAGCGAGACACATATTTTATCTCCTCTAGATCCCTTCAACACCTCTTATTAGACATTTATGAACATATGTCCTTTAACTAACTCTTAGGAAACCCTATGATTATTCTGCATTCATAATGTGCTGTTAAAACTATAGATTTGACCCTGATTTAATGCACTCTTCTCAGAATGGATGTTCAGTGAATTATGACTCTCCAGCGATTATGTAGGAGCATTTGTCTCTTGATTGTGATTAATTGAAGCCAGTTAGGGCTTATGATGATGTTATCAACAATCGTAGGTGAGGAGTGAGTAGGCAAGTTATCGAGTGTGAGGGTAATGAGGGGCCCAACCCCTCAGTGCTTAGGCGAAGAAGCCATTGCACAAAATCGTAATATGCATGGTTGCATGCCTCTCAATCCATGAGGTGGGACTATCTTTGCCCCTCTCCTTCGCATAACAGTAGTAGGAGGAGATGCTTTCAATTGAGGGGGAAATCGTGGGCGAGGTCTCTTATTGAGGGCCTGCAAGAGGCCCTAAAGCTAAACCGCAGCACCAGGAGTATGGAGCTAACCTTGAGATAGTCGAAGCACTACAGATGTGGTCAGGCATGATGAAGGCAATGGAGGAGGGTGGAGACTACTTGAAATGTGAGATACAACCTCATGGTGACAATTAAACATCTCAGGAGACTTGCCAAGTGTTGGTGAAGGTGGTGGTCGTGTTTGTGTGGCATGGGCATGTGCGTGGAGGGCATGCGAAGTTGGAGATGGAGGTGTTAAGGTGGGTTGATGCTTGGAGTGTTTGGGTGGATGAAGGATGAAATTGGTAGAGAGCTTTTGAAGTGGGGAGTGCGGCGATGCTTATGGAAGTCGTGGCATAGAGAGCGGTGTGGTGTAGCGTCAGGGAGGCTTCGCTAGAGCTCGACTGGTCATGGGGAAGACGGAGGTGAAGTGTGCAAGTTGGTGGTCAAATTGAAGGGAAAAAGTGACAAATAGAACCTTGGGAGGAAGAGAGATAGAGAGTAAACCTAATTATGGATGACAGGGAAGAAGTTGGTGTCGACTTTAATTGGCCGACGCTGGAGAAAGAGAATGCTCCAGTGGATGAGGGAGTCGGGGCATGGGTTGGCCACCATTGTAGGAAGATGAGGAAGATTACTGTGCTTGCAATTTTGTAGTTGGAGGTGCAGATGAGGGAGATCAAGAGGGCCACTGGAGCATAGGTCGGTGTCGGTTGTGGGAGAGGAGGAAGACATTGATTTGGCCTTAAACCTAACTAAGGAAGAGAGGAATTGCATCCTGGGTCTTCTTATTGGCCTTAGGGAGGAGTTCCAAGCTTGGAAAGAAGCTTTCAAGCTCCGACTATTTCTCACACATGGGATACCCAAATCTTCCATGAATTCGCATGGGAGATTGGGAGGGACTCAGGGTTCATGGCTGGGTCCATTTGGAAGGGAATTCCTCAAAGAATCTCCCTTTTAATTTTAGGAGTGTTTGATTGAGAATCGAGTGGGAAATCCTCTCTCGAATCTCAAATGTGAAGCTTTTGTTCACACTAATGGAGATAGGGACCTAACTGCAAAGATGACGAGAAACCTATGGACTTGTCTGCAAACAATTCAAAGTGGGGGGCTAATTGAGAGAGAAAGAGTATGACTCGACTAAAATGCAAACTAGGTCAATATGATCTTTGATTAGGCCCAAATTTTGGTGCAAACCTAATTTTGACCTAAGGAATATGATGTTAAAGTTAGATTTTAGTTTTGACCAAGTTTGACTAAGTAATTTGCATAGAAACCCAAATTAGGATAACTTTCTATCTAAGACTCTATTTAAGGTATTAAAATGGATTCTAATGGTCAAATCAAGGGTACCAAATCTCATAGAATATTTTTATGTGAATTTTATAAGGTTTAGATGGATTTTATCCTAACCAGAACCTCTGTTACTTAGGCAGGTATAAAATTAGGGTTTTAGGTTTTGAATAAGCTCTAGAAGTGCGTGAAAACTTGTTTTAGTCTGTGTGGACCCTATTATTAGAGTTTAATGCTCATTATACCTTTGATTAACCCCTAGGAAACCCCTTGGTTATTTTGTATTCGTGATGTGCTATTAAAACTGTGGAATTAACCTTGTTTTAATGTATGCTTCTCAGAATGGATATTCAGTGAATTAGGACTCTCCGACGATTATGTAAGAGCATTTGTCAATTAATCCTAGATAATTAAAGCTAGCTATGGATCATGATGATGTTATCATCAGAAACATTTTGATGTCAATCAATACTTTTGACTTTTTGATGTCCATTTATGCATTTTTCCAAGTAAACTTAAATCAAAGTGGACTAGCCCATTTATTATCCTAAAACCTTATCTGTATGGCGTTGTTGACCTTGTGGATCTAAAAATGAATACTACTTTTCAAGTCAATGACCAACGTTTAAAGCCCTACTTAGACAATTCCCTGAATCTTTCATCTGACACTATTGATTTAATCGACCTTCCTTCTAATGATCATTGATGCAATTCGCGCTCGACTGAATGGCGTAAAAGATAGTAGTAGATGGGAGGTAACCCATCATTTGTTCTGCTTTGCATTTTTCATTTTCCTTTTTAGAGCTTTTGACTATCCTAATTTCGTCTGCCTTCATCAAGGTGATCTCTTTTCCCTTCCTTTCGCATGAGGACATGCCATATCTTAAGCATGGGGGGTGTTCTTAAATTTTGATGATTGACTCAAGATTTTTAAAAACTTAAAAGAAAAAAAACATTCAAAATTTTTTGCTTGCATACCCAAAAAAATAAAAATATTGAAAACTTTTTGAGGAAATTTTAAAATCAAGACTGAGGTTGAACATTCATTTTATGGTACAATGGGATTTACTCTTTAACAAACTAGGGATTAGGATGCAGATTTGATTATTACAATCTCTGGGTCTATTTTTAGACTAAATCAAGTATGCTCTAAATTCCACTTGAACTCAAGGTGATTTAGGTGACTTGGTCTCTTTTTGTGGCTAGGAAATTAATTGGCTTAGTCACTGATCCGAAAACTTGCATCTCCTGCAAAATTATTGTGTCTAATTTCACACACAAGCCAACACCTAAAAAACATTTAGAAATTAGAAAAACCCCTTATTTAGCCTTAGTGAAATTTGAAGCATATGATTGGTTTGAGTTCCAACCATCGAAAAGGAGGAAAATGCCACCTTTGATGGCATGATGCAACAGGTTATTACCTCAGTGCTGCTCTATATGTATATTTCATATCTTTAGACAGAGCATTAAAGTGCATTTTTCTACTCAAGTGTCTTGAACGGTGCTCTACCCATAGCGTCGGAGTAAGAGCTTGAGTTTGCTTGGAGTGCCCCTTTACACTGCATTATGTTTTGGGGTTGTGAGCTACTGGGTGGTGTCTTGCACAGTACTATCTCAAAGTGCTGACGCAAGAACCCCCTCAAGGATTAGTAATGGGAATGATGATCCTGACACATCTATTGTAGAATTAAGCTAAAGAATAAGCATGGGGGAGAGAAAAAAAATGACCCTATAAATGTTGGCATTCACATGCACTGACACAAGATTTTAAAAGATTGTGCAAGTTGTGAATCAGATTCAAGAGCCAGGGAAATCCTAACTACAAAATAATTTTGGGTCATTTGAATTAATGAGTTAACTTGCGAATTTTTGGAGGATACATTAATCGTAATTCTTCTAATTTTTTGGATCCGAAGACAAATCCTGATGTTTTATCTATAACAAATCTTATACCTTTCATGTTTTGCCAACCATGGTCCCGTAATCTCCTTTTCCTCAAAAGTAAAAGAATTAGTCTTTCCTAAAAATTTGCTTTGCGAAAATAATTTTGCTAAGAGACTAGCAAAAGATAAGCATGGGGGTGTGGTAAATGCTAATTTATCATCATCCTTATGCCCTAAAACTAATATAGCTCTTAGTATTTTAACTTTGCAAATAGGTTTCTGGGATACATTTAGGCATCACTTAGGTTAGTCATGCATTGCATAATTTTTGTTGTTTTTTCCACATTTATTTGAGTGTTAGGGATAAACAGATATCCAGATCCCAAAAACCCTAGCATTAGGGAAGGCAACAAGTGAAGAGGAAGCTCAATTCAGCTATAACCCAGCTAGATCCAGCTCACCACAGCTGTATACCAACTAACCTGGTTAGGTTTAGCTCTCTCAAGCTCCATTCAACTCATCTTAGCTGGATGGTAGCTCAGGGTAGCTCAACTCAGCTCAAATCTAGCTGAACTTAGTTGAGTCTAGCTTTTCCTAGCTCCAAATAGTCCACGGTGAGCTCTAGCTAGTTCAACTTAGTTGACTGGAATTCCCCTCAGCTCAGGTCCAGCTCTCTCCAACTCCATCCCAGCTCCCCTAGCTTAGAACAGTTTACCGGAAGCTCAACCTAACTATGATAGGCTACTGCCATCAACTAGCTAGACTTGGTCAATTGAAGATGACCTCAACCAGCTTAGGGCAACTCATGTCCAGCTCCCGAAGACTCAACTCAGCTCAACTTAGTTGAGCTAAGCTACTTGACCAAATCTAGATAATCCAACTAGCTAGGTAATCTCTAGGAAGAGCAAACCCAGCCCACCTCAGCTCATTTCAGTAGAAGCCAGCTCACCTTATCTTGGCTTAGCAGCTAGCAAAGAACTAGCAAGCTAAGCCAGCTAAGGTAGCTCCTTTCAATTCCCTTTAGCCGCCAAAAGCTCTAGTGTCGCTCTAGTGTAGCTCTAAACAGTTGATTCCAGCTCCTCACCTCCAAAATCCTAACTCCCTCCACCTCTCCACTCCACTTCCCTACTAACTAAGCTAACTTAGCTAGTTTAGATCCGCTCTTACTCTCCTACCTTGGCCAACCTAAACCCTAAGCTAACTCCACTTTAATACCACCAGTTAAGCTACCTACCTCCACCCAAAGTTGGCGCCACCATGCATGCATCCCTTTACACCACCACAATCTCCAAGAGCCACCAAAAAGTGGTGCCAACTAGCCCCCATAACCACCCACAAGTGGCGTTGATGGTAACACCATCATTCTCCATAACTAACTTGAATTAGTTGGAATCAAGTGACAAGTGCTCTTGAATAATTATCTGAGGACAGTAATTCTACTCAAATCCATTTTGAAAAGAAAATAATAAAAAGGGTTAAATCTACGATTTTAGCATCACATCACAAATGTAAAGTAACCACAGGGTCACCTAGGAGTTAATTAAGGTCAATTAGCATTAAAGTCCAAAGAATGGATCCACACAAATAGGAACGAGGTTTCATGCATTCCGAGAATCAAAATAACACATCAAAACCCTAATTTTAGACCCGCTTAAATTGAAGAGGTTCTAGTCAGAATTAAATTCATATAAACCTTTTAAAATTCATATAAAATATTCTAAGAGGTTTGGTACCTTTGGTTTGACCATCTGAACTCTTTTTGACCTAGAGTAGAGTTTCAGATGGGATTTTGCCTTAATTTGGGCTTCTGTGAAAATTGCCCCATCAAAAGTGGTCAAAACTCAAATACAACTTCACCATCAAATTTCTTGGGTCTAAATTTGGTTAAGGCCAAAATTTGGGCCTAATCAGAGTCCATCTTGACCTAGTTTGCATTTTAGTCCCTGAAATCTCTACTTACCATTGACCCCGTAACTTTCAGATTTCTTGCATGCAGGTCCCTAACTTTCTCATCATCTTTGCATTTTGGTCCCTATCGCCATTGGTGTGAATAGAGCTTCTCTACCAAGATTCGAGTCAAGTTTTCTTGCTTAATCCTCAACCAAATCCCTTCAAATTTAGAGGGATGAATCTTAAGATGATCCCCGATCTTTTGGACCAAACCAGGTGCCCTAAATCACATGATAGAGCTCAGGCAAACTCTGAGAAATTAGGGCTTTGTTTCCATAGTGGGTTGCTCCAATTCAAGGTTTCTGGGCAAATGAAGCCCAAAACCTTCACCTATAATGATTCCTGAACTCCCACCGTTCTCCTTAATCTGGTCAGGCCCCAAAATCTTCTTCTTCCATCTCTCCAGCCACCTTCTTCGTGACTCCAGTGAGCACCTCAATTCCACTTCGTCGCCCTCTGCCACGTACAATAGGCAGAGGGAACATCTTCCTCGACCTAGTCCTCTTCTCGTTGGTCACAGCAAAAGCTCTCTGACCTCTTCTTCCTCACCATTCTCATCACTGGAGGACTTCACCTTCCCCGATGCCAACCAATCAAAGCCGACATGATCCTCCCTCCTTTTGTCTTTAATTTAGGTTCTTCTTCTTCCTCTCCCTCTCTTGATCTTTCTCATCCCTTTTATTTCTTGTTTCAACTAACAACCGCCTCCCTTCCTCACCATCTTCCTCAAGTCCGACAAGAGCTCTGGCGAGCGCTCGCCGACAATCCATGCCATGAAACCTATCTCCATCAAGTCCATAAGCTCACCCAAATTCAGGGGAGCAAAAGCCCTCAAGAAATTGAGGGCTTTGCTCACCTAAATCATCGACCAGAGAACCCACCAAGTCATTGATCACCCCTTCACCCTCCAACCATCACACACCACCGTTCGCCCAATCGCCACCACAATTAGCTCTGCCTCACCACGACGGAGCTTCCTAGCTATCTAACTAGACCTTAAAGGCCGTTGGTCACATGTGTTTTGCGTTTTTGAAATCGAGGTTACGAGTAACCTGTCATTGTAGTTGCAAAATGCGGGGTCAAATAAAATTTATAATGAAACTCGAAAAGTGAGTCTCGGGTCGAACACGGGGAGGCGAATGTTTGGTTTTGAAAATCCACGTTTCTCTTTTTATTTGCTTATTTCATTTTTATCTTTTCTAATTTTTTGGTATTTTTAACAAGCAAGAGATTAGGTCGATGAAAATTTCATCTACTTACAAAAATATAAGAGAGAAAGAGAGAGAGAAACAATCATCTATTCATGAACAATTGTTTGTTACAACTATGAAAGTAGGAAAACTATACTATGAAAGCGTAAAAAGATAGAAAGAGGTGAGAGAAATCTCCCTCGACGATTGCTCAAAGGATGACTCACTCTGACGTCGCCTAGAGGAAGGTGGTGAGGAGCGGAACGAAGGAGGACGAAGGATGGGGCATGACGATGTCGCTGTGAGGATCCTCTTCCTGAAGGGCGGTGAAAGGACGGCCATGGGATGCTCCATGAATGGGGATGAGGGGAGAGAAAACTATTCAATTTTCTACTCTAGAGGAGCATCCTAGGCTTGGGACAAGCCCTCTCTAAAGCCTTGGAGGTGGTGAGAGGAAGAAAGGAAGAGATGGATTGGAATGGTGGTGGGTAGGTCTTTTTATAGTGGTGGAGGAAGAACAAATTTGCATCTGGGTCATTAGTGACGGCCATCACTAAAGATCTGCGCCATTCAATACTCCCGCTGGCTCGCGCATCACATGCCGTGTTGCACGCACTTTGTGCCTACGCCAGCTGCGCTCGCGTCCGCTGCCGTTGCCGCTATTGCGTGTACGTACGCGTTGCGCACTATGCTGTTGCACGAGTCGCAAAGCTTGGGTGCACGCGTGCCTCCGCATGCGCATGCTCACCCACGCTGCTGCGCATGCGCGGTGGTGCATGTGTGTGCGTGGGCAACCTGGGTTGTGTCACGTGGCGCGACTTGGGCTGTCCGACTTCATTCCTTTACAGTGTATGCCACCATGCTCGAATCGAATTGATTTCCACGATGCCGAACTAGGATCGTTGCTCCAAATCCATCCATATGGTTGGATTTTTCATCCGAAACCCGTAAGGATGTCGCAATGCCCCCTAACCATTGATCTTCCTCGGGCTTCATATGATGCTATGGGACTCCGATTTGGATGATTTCAGAGGCGTTAGACTTTTAACATTGTCCTGATTAGATTCATATGGTCTGATCGTCCATCTGAAGCCCTGAAATAAATCTCCTTCCTATCCATAAAAAGGACCTAACTAACGTAAAATATATACAACTATTCTAAATGCAGATTGTTGCATGCTATGCAATATTTATGACATGAAATGCAAATCTAAGCCTGGGAACATGCATGAATAGGCATTTTAACCTAAATGTACGTGTCTATATCATACCCCCATGCCTATCTTTTGCAAGTCCCTAGTAGAATTAAACTACATGCTATGTATAAAAATAGAATTAGGACTTGATCGCTTAGGCCTAAGTTGTTTATTAACAATAGAAAATTTCAACTAAGGTCATAAACCACAGAGACTCAATAGTACCCAGGTGTCTGCCAGAATGCAGACCACCCAAGTCCTCGCCTTATTTGAAAAGGGAAAATACTTTTTTTTCTATTTTTTTCTTTTCTATTTTTTTTGTACTTTTGGAGTTTGACAGTTCCGGGATAACCTTTTACGGCTACCCGACCAACCCAAGTCTGAAAAAGGACTCTAAGTACTAAGCATCTTTGTGAAAAAGTGATAGACTCATAAAACAGTCGTTAAGACGGACTTCGGGTTTCTATGACCCTAGGTGACCTTGCCTAAAGGTTTATCTTTACGATCAGTAGTTTTCTCCTTACTTCTTTTATTTATAGGGTGAACACAAGGATGAACCCAGTGTATATCTTCCCGATTTATTCTACTCCCTCGCTTCTTCCCTAAGTGTTTTGGGAATTATTGTGCCTTTTTTTTGTGAGCTGGGTTCTGGACAACTGGCCGATGAGCTATTACCACCGACAACTTACCAGCCATACTCGTGCAGTGAAGTGTGGCTTTGTTTGTTTTTTTATTTTCTCCTTTTTCTATTTTTTTCTCTATATTTTCTTTTCTTTTCTTTCTTCTTCCTTTTTTTTTTTAAGTAGGTGGCTTTCCTGATCTAAGATTTACCTAAAGGCAGTATAATGAAAATGGTCTTGTAACTGGGCTCTAAACAACTGACCGATGAGCTGTTATCACCAACAACTTGCTAGCCATACCACCCTAGATAGTTCATTAACTACACAATTTCCGAAGAAACTACCGAAAAGTGAGTCGGTGCAAAAAAAAGTGTGTAGATGCTTAGGCTTAAAGTCCCCCCAAATCAAAGGGCAGGTTGATAAGTCGCATACTTATCATCCCAATTTATTAGCCAAATTAAAAATGAATTTGAATTGGCGAGTACTCAAGACTAAGTCCACATTCGTGTGGACACCCAGGCTAATTAAGCTTGAAGACCTGAGGAGTCTAAGTGTATAGGTCCTCTCGTATCATTTCCTAAAGTTAATAACTTCCAAATGCCTAAGTTCTCTTTTCCTAATTTCTTTTTTTTTATCTTTTTCAAATTTTCAATTTTTTCTATATAAGAAACTAAAAGAAATTTATGAAATTAACAAAATGACTTCAGGATTAAGTATCCACCCTCCCCATGCCTAAATGATGCAATGTCCTCATTGTACAAATATAGACATAAAAAGGCAGAGTAAATAGAATATCACCTGAATAACGTGGAGAATCTGGTAAGCTCTATAGAGAACGTGAAATATAAACACGTGCTAAATTTAATGCCTTCAGCTAGGCATAATATACATACAAAGAAGAATTTAAGAATTCACAAGTGTGGATCTAAATCAAAATCAAAAGGTTGATCCTGAAACCCATCAGCAGAAGATGTCCACAGACGTGGACTAGATTATGGTGCAGACCCATGCCCTAGGGTCGAGTGGTTCTAAGGTTATGGATGAAAATCACCCAGTACTGAAGGTTATTATGTTTGCAGGGCTAGGCCTACGGTTTAGTGGTGTGCAACCCAAGACCAAAATGTCAGACAACGGGTAAAGATGGTTCTATAGGTGTAGTTTTCCACTTAACATCTAGCTCAAAAAAATAATCAGTTATTTCGAGCTTGGGTTGCACATGAAAGATATTGTAAAGGTCCAGGTAAAAAGTTGATGGTTTTAGGTCAATTGGAACCCTTAGATCCAAACTTGTTTTTCCCTCAAAATTAACCTCCCAAACTTTCATTTCAACATTCCTATTCTCCAACATCAAGTGCTCAAGTCCGGGACCTCAAGCATACCATTCACCCCATAAGATTTACCCAAGTCAAGAAATCGTGGCTGACTCAAAATTGACTTGGGTACAATGATTTCCAAATCAAAATCAATCCCTTTGGGATGTGGTTGAGGAATGGGGCTATTGATTGAATCTTCTAGTAAATGAGGATTCGAATCCTCCAAGTTATCCCCAACTGAATCCAAATCTTCAATAATTGGGCTATCAAATGGTTTGTCTGATTCTCAAGCCCGTTTGTCTCACTAAAATCATCTTCCTTACGCTCAAGTGAGACTTCACTAAGAGATTCTTCACTGTTAGAATCAAAGAATCCATGATCCTCATTTATATATGTCTCAAAATCGATTGTCATTTCCTGGTTCAAAGAGACATATTTTTCCTTGTTCCCTGGCTTAGGGATCTCAGGTGAATCAATCGGCTCATCGTCAATGGGTTGCTCTAGCCCAACCTGCTCATCTCCGGTCTTAGAAAATGTATCCCCCCCGACAAGTGCCTAAGTGGGTTCAGACATTGGCTCTTCTGAAGGGGGTTCATCTTGAAAATCATCCCAAGATTTGACTAGGGCAACCACAAATTTCATCCTCATCCTCGATAATTTCCCAAGAAGAAACTCACCCAGGTCCCTATCCCTAACATTTTGGAGGAAATCCAATAGAGAACTATTAAGTTCATCAATCATTTTGATCATAGGCTCCAATGCTTCAGTGCATGGTGTTGGCTGAGCTTCTATAGATTGTATAGTGTTCCTTAAATTAGCCAACACCCTATCCTAGATCTGGTTCACTTGAACTGACTGATTCGGTTCAGGGTTGGGTGACTTCGGGTTAAATCTAAGGGAGTCTAGATATCGAGGTTCTCGGGTCCCTCCCTGATATTAGGTTGTTTCAAGTTGTTTAAAGGATGGTGGTGACCTATATTTAGTGGAATACTGGGGAGGGTAGGTCTTATAATCATTATATCCTTCCTGATTATAGATAGAGTTGGTTTGGTGATCAAAGGATGAAGATCTATAATCATTGTAGCACTAGGAAGGATAATAATCATAGTCTTGTTGTTTAGGGTTAGGCCCTGGACACTGAGGTCCGGATTCATATCCCCAATCAAAGTTATCCCAGCTAGTGTATGGGTAATCATAAGTCGAGTCGGGATAGTAATCATCTTTAGGATACATGTTGGTAGGAGGGTAGGATTGGAAATGTGTGAAAGATGTGGAAGGATACATTGCAGAGTAGGAGGGAAAACAGAATAGAGAAAGGTGCCCTGCAATACAATCAACCAAACCTGTCCTTATGTGGGTAGCCTAAAGACCTATAGACTCCCAGGACCCGTCTTGTGATTATAAATGATTTAGTCTACTTTTATCTGGTCAATCCAACCAGTTAGAAGGAGGGACTGGGGAGAAGGTTTTTCCTTTGGCTTGTGCCTCTGGTTCCTAGTGTACCCCCTAGCCACTGTCGTTTGATGCTACTCCCCTAGCTAGACATCAGATGGACTAGTAGAAGTAGATTAAGCGAAAAAAATCTCAGTTTGAGCCCCAAAGAGCGAATCAATCCTTAAATCCAACGTCTACTTAATTTTAATTAGGCTTGGGATGATTGTGCTCTTGGAATGTGATGGGCCCTTTAGATGGGTTGTGCCCTTAACGATAAGTTAAAATGTGTGTGCGTGCACAACCAGGGTTTTCAAACAAGGTTATTTGATGGCGTGTCTTTTAGGGTTCAACCTTGTTTAGTAGCTTTTAGGATTTAATCTTAGGTATATTCAATCAAGTTTAGGAGAACACTCCAAATTTTACAAGCACTGGTGATGATATATTCCTTCAGAAATCAGAGAAAAAATGTGGAGTGCCTGGTTTAGCCCTAAGAATCAACCCTAAGTGGCAAGCTACTTGATGAATCACTTTTGTTTTGAGTGGTGCAGCCCAAACAGTTTAAGTAATTGGCCTATTGCACCACTTAGTTAAGGCACATAGAAATGTTTGACCTATTTAGATTTCTACTCACTTATTTATGTGTTGAGTTAAGTGTACTGGGTGCACAGGTCAGAACCCAGTTAAGTGGTAGAATTGATGTGATTGTGTGCCTTAGGGTGAGAGGTTGTGGGTGTTAAGTGTGTAGCTTTCAGAAAATCCCACAAGAGAAGAGTATTTATATATATATATATATATATATGTGAGGGTGAGATGAGTGGAGGTGGCAAACAAACAACCAAATCTATCCTAGGGTTTATAAAAAGCACCTAAGTTGATTTGGGTTTGAGTTATTAGTGTGATGAAATGAACTAGTGGGTAGGGGTGTTGGGGATAAACTTACAAAACCTTCATCCGCACTTTTCTCTTATCTAACTGCTTTGGCCCACCTCGAATGAGTACATGCAATCACAGTAAGATCAAAGAAAAAGTGAGATAAAAGTTAAGGTAGAAAAACATGGAAAAAAAAACAAAGAGCGTTGCCTCCCCGGCAACGGCGCCAAGATGGTCGTACGTGTTTTGCGTGTTTGAAAATGAGGTTACGAGTAACCTGTCATAGTAGTTGCGAAATGCGTGGTCAAATAAAATTTATACTAAAACTCGAAAAGTGAGTCCTGGGTCGAACACATGGAGGCGAACGTTTGGTTTTGAAAATCCACGTTTCTCTTTTTATTTATTTATTTCATTCTTTATCTTTTCTAATTTTTTTTGGTATTTTTAACAAGCAAGAGATTAGGTCGATGAAAACTTCATCTACTTGCAAAAATATAAGAGAGAAAGGTAGAGAGAGAGAGAAACAACCATCTATTCATGAACAACTGTTTGTTACAACTATGCAAGTAGGAAAACTGCACTATGAAAGCATAAAAAGATAGAAAGAGATGAGAGAAATCCCCCTCGACGATTGCTCGGAGGATGACTCACTCTAACGTCGCCTGGACGAAGGTCGTGAGGAGTGGGACGAAGGTGGAAGGAGCTGGAGGGTGGAGGATGGGGCAGGATGGCATCGCGACGAGGATCTTCTTCCCGAAGGGCGATGAGAGGACTACCACAGGATGCTCCATGAATGGGGATGAGCAGAGGGAAAACTATTTGATTTTCTACTTTAGAGGAGCATCCCGGGCTTGGGACAAGCTCTCTCTAGAGCCTTGGAGGTGGTGAGAGGAAGAAAGGAAGACATGAATTGGAATGGTGGTGGGTAGGTCCTTTAATAGTGGAGGAGGAAGAACAAATTCGTATCTGGGTCATTAGTGACGGTCGTAAACGTCACTACAGCCGTTGCTGAAGATCCACACCATTCAATACTCCCACTAGCTCGTGCCTCACATGCTGTGTTGCACACGCGCACGCGTTATGCACCCACGCCTGCCGTGCTCGCGATCGATGCCGCTACTACTATTGCACGCACGTACCGCTACACACTATGCTGCTGCGTGCGTCGCGGCGCTTGGCTGCGCACGTGCCTCCGCGCACACGCATGCGCTCATGCTACTGTGCGTGCGCGATGGTGCATGTGTGTGCGTGGGCGGCCTGGGTTGCACCACGTGGCGCAACTTGGGCCATCCATCTTCATTCCTTTGCAGAGGGTGCCGCCATGCTCGGATCGAATTGATTTCCTTTTTGCCAGACTACGATCGTTGCTCCAGATACATCCGTACGGTCGGATTTTTCATCCGAAACCTGTAAGGATGTCGCATTGCCCCCTGGCCGTTGATCATCCTCGGGCTTCATATGATGCTACGGGACTCAAATTTAAATGATTTCAGAGGTGTTAGACTCTGATCGTCGTCCTGATCAGATCCGTACGGTCTGATTTCCATTCGAGGCTTTGAAATAAATCTCCTTCCTTCCTATCCATAAAAAGGACCTAATTAACCTAAAATATATGCAACTATTCTAAATGCAGAATGATGCATGCTATGCAATATTTATAACATGAAATGCAAATCTAAGCCTAGGAGCATGCATGAATAGGCATTTTAACCTAAATGGATGTGTCTATATCAGCCGCATTCTTGTCACAGGTCTCCATTGGCCACCGTCATCTTCTTTGCCACTATCTGCCATTCGCCGACCACCATCACCACCACCACTACCCCCAGGCCTTGTGAATGAAAACCACGAAGGTGTCTAGGCCTTCAATTGGCCAAGACAATAGCAGCATCTTACTCAATTTCTCGAGCTTCATCTGTAGCTACTTGCGAAGAAGGGACTCCATAGTCCCACATCATCCATGACAAAATCTCTTAAGCACACGAAAGGAAATCACCCTAGTGGTTTGTTGCCCATGACACGGGTGTTGGGTCCCCTTTCACTCTAAACCCTCACTCCTCGCTCGCCTTACACGGTTGGTGAGTCTGGACCCTATATTCGACCTGATAACCCAGTTGCTATGCACCCATATACCTGATTGAGGAAAAGAAAAGGAAATTTGAGGAGGGTAGGGGTAGGTTTTGCATCAGGTCTTATTCTTGTGCATGCCTAACACTTATCGTTTCTCAGGTAGGCTTCTTCTCTATGCTTGGCACCCTTGTGCCTTGGCTGTGCTTTGAATGTTTAAGTCATCTGACCTTAGGGTATGACGTCTGATTGAAGGTTTTGTGGGATTATTTGGTACTGTGGACTTATCTAACATGGCTATTTGAGATTAGTGGTTCAAGACCATTGTTGAGATATTGATTTGAGTTAAACTGAATCCTTTGATATGTGCTTAACTTGAGGGACATCATTGGTGATCTAAATCACCATTTTTAGTGCTTCTCTCTTCTTTTTATCATAGCAAGTTCTTCTGATACTATTGATTATTATTGAATATCATTTTGAGTAGATCTTATTCATTAAATATATCTCTTGTGTTTAATCGATTGTGCTCATTATTTCTAATTACGATTAGCGCATGAATTCCACATTTGCTCCCTGTGAACGACCTCAGACTCAATTCCTTGCTTTCGAGCACTCTATAAATTTTAAATGTTGTAAAGTGATTTTCATCCTATACTACGACAGGATACATTCCTTAAAAGATGAACCTCGCCGCACCAACAGGTGCCAACTTTCCCTTAAAATTCCGTTCATCACCACCATCCATCTTCTTTTAAAGCCATCTCCACCATTCGCCTCACCTCCCTTCTAGAATCCCTCAAAGTTTGTGCCAAACCATGGCATCCTTCCATGGTTGGCACCACCTTTAGTGTTCTTCCAACCATCAACTACCAAGCCTACCACCTTCTCATATGGTTCCGTTAATTCTCCACCCTATGATTCCCATAACTACCCCTTCTAGTCATCCTAGCCGTCCATCCTAAAGCCACCAAACCCACTTCATATCCTTTGGTTTGGTGCCATTAATCCTTGACCATTGGATCTCCATAGCCACCTCCAAAGGCCATCTTAGCCTTCACTTTTATCCATGCCAACCCTCCCCTTTATAGGTTTTATATATATCCCCCATCCTACCATCAATAAAACTACCCTTGGCTACATTTTTAGTGTTCTTCCACCAATATTCCACTAGCCATATTCGGCCAAGAGAAGAAGGAGAAGAAGAAGATTAAGGAGACACTCTGTCTCCTTGGAGCCTTCCCCTCTTCCCTTCTCTCTTGTGCCTACTCCAAGGGGACCATTTCTAAGGAGTGCCAGGCAAGGGAGACGACCAAGGAGGACTTTTAAGGTGGTCCACGTCCACTCTAGGAGGAGTTTTTAGAGTGGAATCCTTCCACTCTAGAAGGATCAAGGCACACCCTATCCAGGGTTTGCCAAGGTGGAGAATCATCATCTACTGGAGGAGTACTTCAAGGAAGGAGTTGGAAGGTCCTTTCTAAGCCTAGGGGCAACTAAGCTTGGAGCAAGGATCCTTTCCCCTTCGTCATCATCTTTGGGAGAAATTTTATTTCACTTGCATATTTAAATTTTTGTAGAAGAAGCATTCCTCTACCATTCTTGTAAAATAATTTTTCTTCTTATATAAAAGTTGCCTTTCTATTTTACTATACTTGTTTACTTGCTTTCTTGTTAGTTAGTGCACACACCTTCTCTCTGATTACCTTAGGTCTCCACGTACCTATGGTGAGCTTGAAGAGAGGCTCTTCTTGTCATTTAGATTTTAGTAGGTGTAATCTCTTTTTGCATTTCCGTTGCCCTTTTATTTCAAAAATCTAAAAAAAATCTTTTACTCAAAATTTCAAAAGGAAAGTTGATTTTCATGATGTCAAGCAAGAAACTTTGAATTTTCATTCCCGCCTCCCTTGGGATGACCCGAATACTTTCCAAGTACTCGGTATTTACAAATTTTAAAAGCAATCGGATTAGCGTGTTGCAATGACAAAAAATCCTATTTTATCAAATCACTCTTTTTCGCTATCAATTCGCTTGGAGTTGTTGGAGTTGGGTTACTACCATGAACAACCGGTTGGTGTTGTCAAGATTACTCTAAGTGTATAGGGCAACCTGGATTGGTTTCACCAGTCTAATCATGAAACCAATCCCTTATACTAAGCGAATACACTTTAGTTTCATTTTTAGCATCAATCAGGCCAAAATCCCAAGTTTTGAAAACTTCCCAAAATAAGAAAACAAACTCGAGTATGATAAGAAAACTTTTTTAGAATAATATGTATATAAAAGTTAGGCCCTAGTAGTAGTATTAAATCAATGATTCTAACTCTAACCTAAGGAAAAGAAGGAATATCTTATAATCTGCATGGAGAGATGAATAAAGAAGACTGCAGGCAACTTAGATGGAAATCACACACAGAAATACACTAGAGATAATCAGATAAAAGAGATATAGCTAATGATTGTGTGACAGTTGCAAGATGACAGAAATCAAGTAAAAGACAGTTTATTTTACTTGCAAGATGTAAAATTAAACATAAAAGTTTTAATGACATATGTAATAATTTTAAAAAGGAAAAAACAATCAAGCTCTGAGGAACATGAATTAAACAAAGAAGAGCTAAGAGGAAGATCCTAAAATCAAACACAAGGACAAACTAAAACTGGAGCAATGTGATAATTGGGTTTAGGTAATGAATTGATCCTCCACAGTTCATGCACTTACCTCTGTTGGGATGCGTAAATCATGTATTTGATAGAAAAAAGTGTTGTAGTATAGTCGCGAAGTACGATCCAACAAAGATATTGTTTTACAAAAATTACGAGACTTGAGTCCCGGTTGTTCATCTCTGGGAGGCATTGCTTTCACTTTTGAAATTGATCTTTTTACTACTCTACTTTGTTTAAAGACGCACGCCGGTTTCCAATCTCCTAACTAAAACTTCACCACTTCTGTTATTAACTCGGATTACATGTGCGTGCGTCAAATAAATTACGAAGGTGAAAGTGTGAGTTTCTGTGCACACGATTTTGGTGAGGTGGTGACTAGTTATGGAGAAAGCATCTATTGTTAGATTTTCAATATCCTCGGGAAATGACATGCTGGTGCGTAATGGATAGACAGTTAAAGAGCAGGCACTTAAATCATGCAAATACGATAATTATTAAGCTTGTGTTGATTTCAAACACATAAAGAGATATATATATATATATGAAAATGCATTTTCATTCATTCATTATGGAGTTGTTTGCACAAGGAATCTAGAGGAAAGCTTGTACATAAATGCTTGAAAATTAAACCTAGCTACCAGAAAATGATTGCATACAAGAATTGATGGGGGGATTTTTCATGCATCATTGGGGGAGAAGTAAGACTACACTACTAAGCAGTAAATAAAAGCAATAAAATTATGAAGAGCATGAATTAAATCTAGAAGAATAAAAGGGCATTCAGGGGTAGTCCCCGATGGCCTTGGAGTGGTCAGGAGGAGACTGAGGGGCGGCCAATGTAGCTTAGGCCAACCCTTGGAGAGAGGTAGGGTTGATCCAGCATCCCGGCATGATGTCCTCCATGATGGTGGTGAGCTCATGGAGGTGGAGTAGCTAACCTAAGTGAAGGTGGGCGTGTATGGAGCTAATGAGGTGAGTGGTGCCAATGGAAGCCAAGGATGTGAATGGGTGCACTTGGCCGCCCATGGGGTCTTTTTATAGAACCAATGGCTTCTCTCTAGAGAGGTGTGGAACTCTCTAGAGAGAGTCCAAGAGTGGTAGCCACATGTGGGTGGAGGTGGTCTTTGAGATCCAAAAATTATGGATCTCAATTTGAATGCCTCTTGGTTGCTAAATTTGGCAACCAAGAGGTGGCGCCATCTCAAGAGAGCTCTAGAGAATTCTAGAGAAGTGTGTGCGTGAATGGCTGTGTGTGTGTGTGTGTGTGGTCATGCTCTATGTGGCTAGGTGGCTTAGGATAGGTCCTAAGGAGTTTGTGTAGGTGTAGGCCTTGATTTTAGGGTTACAAACCCTAATTGCCAAGGTGAAAATGCAATTAAACTTAACCTAAGTTTAATTGAATGAGTGTGAGCCTAACTGAGGGTGACATAACTCAATCAGGTTGGGTTTAGGTCAATTGGACTCTCACTAAGTCCAATTGAACTTGTGTGGGTTGAGATCTAAGCTCAATTGGACTCAATGAGTCCAATTGACTTAGGTGAAGGTAATTGACTTGATCTAAGTCAATTGGGTTTGGTGAGGACCTAATTAGGTCCTTAGGTAGGTCTAGAGGTGATGTACTAGGGTTAGGACACCTTAATTTAGGTTCCTATGGGGTTGGGATTAGGTCTAGGGAGCTAGAGATCCAAGATTAAGACTTGAATCTCAAAACAAGGACTGGAGACCAGTATCAGACGTCCAATAATGGGATCAGACAACTTATACTAAAAAATCAGAAGTCCAGACTTCAATTCTGGATGTCCAATTTGAGTCAAGGGGAAATCAAGGTTCTGTTTTGGGTACTCTGCAGAAATTGGATGTTTGACAAAGTGTCTGGACGTCCAATAACACTGTAGAAGTGGGTTTAACGTGTGAAGGAGATGGCTAAGGGTCCTGGACGTCCTATAACTTATTTGGGCGTCCAGATAAGGGTTGAAACTAGGGTTTTAAGGCTTCCTAGGGTGTTGTGACCTAATCTAAGGGTGGCTAAGGCTTGGGGAAGTCTCTATGCTATCCTAGGGTTAGGATGGACCTAAGCTCTTCACATTTTACTACTTTATTCCTACTTAATAGAATAGCAAACTTTTAACCCCCTTACATTATTGTTCCTATATCTAAACTAAGCCTTCTGCTCCAACTCTGCTACAACTCCCGTTATTCTTGATCCAGCTTCAGATCCTGCTCCAGATCCACCTTCAGATCTGCTTATTGCCTGCAATTTACATAATGCACTTAATCAGCACATTATAACATTATTTTATGTATAGCTAAAGTAAAGCAGTAAAGGTGCAAATAATGCATATGTATGCGTGAATAATCTTAACTTATGCTAAGTCCTAGCTTAATCTAGGTCAATTAAGACCTATGATTACTGCACAATCAACCTCCAACAATAGAGTACTCATAGGAGTCATGCAATGCTAAGGGAAATTTGGAAATGAAATAAGATTCCAAGAATAGGTGGAAGCCTAACAATTTAGCTTGGGGATTCATAAGACTAAGTTGGCAAAATATATAACATAGTGGCTAAGCTTGCATAATCTACCAGCCAACAACATAAAAAAGGAAAAACCAAAAAAACAAAAGGGGTAGAAACCACAAAACATGGCAGATGGGCATCTTTGCTCTCATTGTTTCTACATCTGCTTTCAAAATCCGACTGTTGATAGCAGCTTCATTGAATTTCGGGTTTATTTCTGTGAGACTCTTTAGCAAAGCTGAATTTTCAACTCTTAGCTATGAAACCTTCATTGGATAGATAGTTGGAAGTCAACAAAGTTAGCAATTAGTAGACAACCAAATTACAAGATAAAGATGATGAGGCCAAACCTGACCTTCAAGATCACTTAGATGTGCTTGTTTTCGTCTCCTAGATTGCCATGCTAACTCTCGATTTGAAAGCATTATATATAATAGCAAAAGAGTCATAAAAAAATATCCTATGAATACACGTAGATAAGAACTTCACTAGGATCAAAAACAAGATCCATAGATAGATGCAGCTTCTAGCATCTAGAATACACATAGTTTTCACATATGAATTTCTTTGGATGGTGAACATTTAAGTACTCATAATCTTCAAGAAAAATGGAGACATAAATAGAATTGAAATAAGCATGCAGTTCACCTATCAAACAAACCAAAGCAGCCAATGACCCATTTTAAGACCCAAAACCCCCCATTTCTTACATCTAAGAACTTCATCACACCCAAAAAAGAAAAAGATCAATGGACATAGACACTTCAGCAGGTAGTTAGCATACATCTGATTTCATAAGAAATCAGTAAAGGTGCTTGTGCTCCCGTGGAAAAAACACATTATTTTCGTGATTAAGAATTTCCTTGATGGAATTATAATTCAGGAAAAATAGCCCAACTTCTCCCCAAGCAACAATGGTTTTGGGATCTAAAAGCATCCAACAAAAGATCAGATTTTTATAGTCGTGTTAGCAGGATAAGGAAAATAAAATTTTACCAAGTTCTAAAAATGAAGGAAAAATCACAAAATTAGCTTGCATTTCATTTCTGAATTATCGAAACATGGCATTACATAGAAGAAACTAACCAATACATCCCTAACAACAAGGAAAAGATAATGTTTTTCCAGAAATGTGGGGAACCAACAAATCCACAACCAAAACACAACCAGATGAAATCACAAGACATTCCCATGGGAACCCAAATCCCCACCCCATTCATGTAAAAACCAAAAGGGCACAGAACAAAACACAAACCAATGCACCATTTTCCCCAACAAATTAAAAGTTATACTTCCTAGGAATACATCTCTTCCCACTACAAGATACTAGGAGATGGTGCACCATAGTATAGGATCTCTTACATGCATATCTCTTACATGAATCAAACTCCACAGAAAGTGATTCAAGTTCAGGTTCATCCAGTTTTGATGTAAAGGTGAAACTAGTCATTGAAGGTTCATCAAATTCAAATTGAAATATTTGAGCTTCACCTACTTCAGGTGAGAAATCCCCCTTTAGGTCAAATGTGAATCCTTCTATTTTAGACATACCAGAAATCTCTTCAAACAAAAAGGTCTCATATTCAGAATTATTTGATTCCACATATTGTATCTCAAAATTAAATACAAAGCTTTCAATTTCAAGATTATTAGAAAGTTGATCCTCAAAGAAAAATGTCTCATATTCACATTTATGTATATATTCCTATGATTCTAAGTCTTTCAAAGAGACATTTTTAATTAGACCCTCAAGCTGCTTAAGTTCTTCAATATGCCCACAACTTTCAATAGATTCCTCAATAGCCTTAAAAAGTTTTAATTTCATCTTTTCATCCCCCAAGGCTATTTGTATATTTCCATTTTTACAATCAATCAGAGCTTTCGTAGTTGTTAGAAATGGTCTTCCAAGAAAAATCAGGGATCGTCTTAAAACCTCAAGAATGTTACATCCAAGATAACAAAATCCACAGGGTAGTAGAAATTATCAATTTGAATAATTACATGTTTTAAAATCCTACATGGACATCTCACAGATTGGTTGGCCAACTGAATTTGTATTTTAGTAGGTTGAAGATCCTCGCATCCAATCATCTCATAGATCTTGGTAGGAATTAAATTGATAAAAACCCCCAAATCAATTAAAGCCCATTTAAAGGCTAGATATTAATTTTGTACGAAATTAATGGGGTTCCTGGGTCTCTTTTCTTGATAGGTAAATCCTTTAGGAGAATAGAGCTAGCTTATTTGGAAAGGATCACCTTTTCATGATTATTTGATTTCGACTTGCACTTAGTAGTAGTAAATTCCTTCAAAAACTTGGCACAAGCCAGGATGTGTTTAATAGCTTCCAAAAGTGGGATGTTAATCTGTACTTGTTTGAATACATCCAACCATTTCTCATTTTTAAGCTCAAGCTTCTTTTTCCTAGGTCTATTCAGGGCCTCAACAAAAGGGATTTGAATCTTGGATCCTCAAAATCATGAGCCTAGATCTCATCCTCAACCTCAGGTGTATTAATCAGAGTTGGTTTATCATGATCCTAGGCTGTCTGATTTCAATGCATCGGGATCTGAGTGGTCTTACCACTTCCTAGGGTGAAGGAATTGGTAGTGGCAGGTGGGTACTGATCTTCTGAGAAGGAGCAATAGGAAGGATAGGTGCATAAGGATGTGGAACTTAAGAATCACATGTGCTTGGTTGAACCCTTGAGGATTATGTCCTTGATTGGGCATGTTTCTAGGGTTTGAAATGGGTTGGGAAGGAAGGGCACCAATAGGTCTATTATTAGGCTTAGGCTCTATCTGGTTCTTCAGATCCTTGATGGATTAGGTCAATTGTTGCATAGCTTGCAACATGGAAGTATTTGTGTCCATCAGTTGTTGGTTTTGATTCATTATAGCTAACTCAGTTTGGTTAGGCTAGTTAAGGAACATGGATTGATAGGTCTAACCTTGGTTGAAAGTATTAGGTAATTTAGGGTTCATCTGATAGGGCCTAGGTTATGGAATTTGTTAGTTTCCTTGCCCTTGGCATTTCCAAGAAAAATTTGGGTGATTTCTCCAACTAGGATTATAAGTGTTGGAGAAAGGATTTCTATTATTTTCTTGGATAGCTGACACATCCTCATTTCTAGTTGATGATGACAATAGGAGTGTAGAGTCAAGATAGTAGGGATCAAAGGTCCCTGCATGGGTCCCTTGAGAAGGACCCTAGGTCAGGGCTCGTATCTTAAGCCATGTGCAGCTTGTTCACAAACTCCATTCCTGAGGGAGCTTGGATAGTGGGTGATGGGAGGGTTGTTCCCTTCCTATTTTGGCACATTAGTTCATCTAATTTTTTAGATACAACCTCAACTTTGTCCAGTTTTTCACAGATCAAATTCTTATCCACATTATTGGAGCTCTCCTGGACCTTATAAATTCCACCTCTAAGTTGCATGGATCTTCCACAAGTTTCCATGGAGGGATTGTTCATGGAATTCTCACTCATATTCTCAAATAAATCAAAAGCATTGTTTTCATCCTTGCTCATAAAGCTTCCCTCATAGGTGGCATGCATAAGGCTTCTCATATGATCATTAAACTCCTGATAAAAGATCTACACTAGTTGCCATCTAGGAACCTCAGGATGCGGGCATTTTCTAATTAAATCCATGAATCTCTCCCAAACTTCATGCAATGATTCTTTAGGGTCTTGGGAGAAGGTGGTGATAGCTCTTCTAAGTGCATTAGTTTTTCCAATTGGGAAAAATTTCTTCAAGAAGGTGCTTCCTAGCTCCCCCTGTGTGTTAACGGGCCTTCCTATAGAACTAAACTAATGACTATTTTTCTCTTTTAGAGTAAAAGGGAAGAGTTTCATTTTTAGCACATCAACATGTAGATTAGGAATTCTTATTTTCTCACTAATTGCTACAAACTCTTCTAAGAATTGAAAGGGGTCTTCATCATTATTGCCCTTAAAATGAGGTAGGAGTTGTATAGTGGAGTGCTTAATCTCAAATTTAGCCTCCACAAGTGGGACCCTAATGATGAGAACCTCATCATGAGCCATAACTAGCTCATTTTGACCCAATACAAAGGATAAAAGCTCCTACATAACTCAAGGAAAGGCTTAACTCAGAGAATTCTGAGTTTAAGGAGAAAACAAGTCATAAGGGGTAAAAATGCAATTTTACCAGTATAATCTGCATACAGGGTAATTCAGGGTCCAAACACAGGTCAAACAAACCGAATAAGAAGGAAAGTGGGATGATCTGACAAGGGCTACAGCAATTCCAAGGAACTAAATGATAATCTGTAACCCTAAAACAAACCCACTTCAATTCACGAGGTTCGAGGCAAAGTAAAAATAGAATAAACCCTCTAAAATTCATAGAAAAATAATCTCTAGGGTTTAGAACCTTCAATTTGGCCTTCAGAACCCATTTTGACCTACATTGAGAACCATACCCAATTAATAACTTAATTTGGGTTTTTGCATAAATTGACCAGTCAAACAAGGTTTAATCTAGAAATAAAATTCACCATTAGATTCCTTAGGTCCTAATAAGTCATGTATAAAAACTTGAGCCTAAGAAGAAACCTTCTTGACCAACTTTACACTTTGGTCCTCATATATTTACTTTTTGGCCCTCAACTTTTGAACCCTCGCATTTCAGCCCCTAACTCTCCTTCATTCTTTGCATTCAGGTCCCTCCTGCCAAAACCTGACCAGCACCATGCTCCGGCAACCTTGCGCGGAGCATGGCGCCGCGCAGGGTAAGGGTGAGGGTCTGGCAAGACAACCGGGGGTGCCCTGCGCCGTCAGCCGTCGCAGGAACACCCCCTGGTCGCTGCAACCCACCATACCGGCCGTGCGAACGCACAGACGGTATGGGTTTCCATCTCCGGCGTCCTCCGGTGAGGGAGACACGTCGTCACCCTCCGCCCTCCTCTCTGATTCCGCCTCTATAAATACCCCCGTCGCTCCGCCGTTCTGAGCAGCTCGGATCTGACGGAGAAAACCCCCAACTTTCCTCTCTTCTCACTCCGGCAGACACCCACCAGCTCCGGCGGTTCTTCCTCCTCCTCCTCTTCGCTCTGCCGCAATACCAGCAGCAGAGACTTCTTCCCCTGCTCTTCCCGCGTTGCGCAATACCGGTGCGCGCTGCCTCTGCCCCGTCGTCACTACCGTCCTCCCCCACTGGGCACCTTCTTCTCCGGCGACAGCAGGTACAGCCGTCCGCCTCCTCGCCCCCTTCGTCACTGTAGTTAGGTTAGAACTACTTCCCTCTATTCTCTCTCTCTTTTCCCCTCGACCGCGCCTAATCACCCTCACCTTCTCCGCCTCCGGCCATCCTCCGGCGAGCTGCTCCCATCACTCCAGCAACCCACACGGCTCGCCGACCACCGCAGAACCTCCGCCTCCTCACCCTGATCAACCTCCGCCCTTCCACTTCCCCCAAATCACCCTCTGCAACTCCACCGAACAAACCCATCTCCCGACCCACAGTCCGACCTAGGGCAGCTCTTAGGCTCCGCCCCGCCGCCTGCACACCCCCCGACCACCTTCGTCGTGCCACGGCGAAGGTCCTCCGCGTTTCTGATTGGGCCGAGAGGCCGTTTCTCTGTGTGCAGGTACCTGCGCTCGTCGCCGCCATTGTTGAAGCGAAGCAGCTTCGACCTGCTGTCCCAGGTGCGCCGCGCCCAGGTCACGCTCCCAGGCTGTGCGGGGGCATTTCGGCAAAGCGTTAGGCTGCAGTTGAGGCAAATCCCTCGTGCGAAGGCCTCGCGTAAAGCTGCGATTACCAGCTGCTTCCTCCGCGCAGGCGCGAAATTGGGGTGGGACATTTAGTCCCACCTCGGAAGGCTCTGAAGGAGCGCAGCGGTATAAAGCGAAAAAGTGCTGGAGGCTTATTGCCTCAGCACACGTGGTGAGGTCCCCTTCACCCGCCCGGTTACCCCGTCTCGTCCGCGCTCACGCCCCGCGGACCTGGCCCGACCCGACTTAGACTGACCTGCACTCCTTGCCCACCACGCACGTCGGTGGGCCTGGACCCGGGCGTGACCCGTACCCGGTAACCCGGCAGCTCTGGGAGAGCTTTCCTAAGAGCAGAT
The DNA here is from genome assembly GCA_037157565.1 of Thalassia testudinum. Classification (NCBI taxonomy): domain Eukaryota; kingdom Viridiplantae; phylum Streptophyta; class Magnoliopsida; order Alismatales; family Hydrocharitaceae; genus Thalassia; species Thalassia testudinum. The sequence continues at coordinate 5,031,148 of JAZHRO010000035.1, read as the reverse complement.
TCTGTGAGAGAGAGACGCAGGGGAGGGTAGAGTTAGGTTTTTCCCCTCTGATCAAGCTGTGTAAGTGTGCAGGCACAGGTGAAGAAGAACCGTGGAAGAAGACGAAGGCTGAAGGAAGGAGGAGCACCGAGCGGCACTGTAGCAGCGGCGGTTTAAGTCGTCTGATTGGAAAATCAGACGACGTCCTGAAGGCAAAGAAGGAGAAGGAAGGCGAGGCAGAGGAGGAACACAGAGAGGCCAAGTGAAGACTCTGCAGAAGAAGAAGACCACGAGAAGAAGATCTGAAGAAAGGAAAAGAAGAAAGAAAGAAGAAGAAGAAGAACATCACCACTGCAGATAAAGAAGAAGAACAAAGGAAGAGAGCAGAAGATCTGAGAAGGAAGAAGAGGAGAAGCAAAGAGAAAAGAAGAAAAGCCAACAAATTCTCTCTCTCTCTTTCTTTATTTTTGTAAAAGAAACTTGTACCCCTAGAATACAACTTGCTCCCTGAGTTCGACCTCGGGAACTCTTTTATTTTCCGAGTAACAAATTGTATTAAACTGGTAATCACCTCTCTCTATACTATACTACGACGAAATAATAAAACTATAGAGGAAGGTCGCCACCAGTTTTTGGCGCCGTTGCCGGGGAGCAACGGCTATTCTAGAGGTAAACATTCCTAGTTTCTGATAATCTCCTCTCTTTTGTGCAGCTACAGGAAATCAAGAAGACAAGCAACCGCACGACAACCACTCCGAGGACAGGTAAAATTTTTTTTCCTCTCGCTATTAACCCCTAAACTCTAAAGAGGAAGAAAAGAAAAGAACAAGCAATATAGGGCTAACCTGTCTTCCATACTTAGTAACCATAAAGAGTTGCATGTTTTCAACTCATTAGTCCTGCACACTATTAAGGGTATTTAAGGGCTAACACATTCTTGCTTGAGCCCTAATTACCCAACAAAGAACTAACTGGACCAAGTAGAGCCAACCTAAGATTCAACATTAGGGTTTTAGAGACACACTACTTAAATCAAGAATGGAGAAAATCCAAAAGAAGTGTGCCTAAACCATTGATTGAACATACTTATTCAGAGAAACCCTAAACAATTGGCTCTGTAAACACTTGAACCCAAAAAGAAAGGACCCAAAAGCTCTCAAAGGAACAAGAGGTAAAGTTGACTCCTTGGGTCAACCAACCTTAAAATTAGGTCACTTTCTCACTCAAAATACCTAAGAGATCAAGTGTAACTTTAAGCACCCTGATCTTAAGCTAAAATTGGTAGACTTAAGAGGTCAAGATCCCCATCCTGGTCTACCTGGAATCTCAGTGACAAGAGAGGTCGGGTGGGGGAAACCCTGTAACCCGTGGGGACGCTCTACCGTGTAGGGGTCTTCGCGGGACTCTCCCTCTCTGGCTGCCCAGGTAATTCTCAGGTGGACGATCTTTCTGATCAAGGGGTCCATCTGCCTCGAACCTCTATAGTCACCCAACATTTTTTGGGTGTCTTGATTGGATGCAGCACCTGCTTATCTCATCCAGTCCTTCAGTATTTTGCAGGAGGTCCTTGAAACCTCCTATAGAAATTCACTCTCTCCGAGGCTAAGCCTCGGCTCCCTTGTTTTTGCAGAAATCATTCACATAGCCCCTCTTTCCTCTGATTCTGAACAAAGTCCCCTTCTTCCATTAATTCAAACTTCTGATTCTATCTTGATTCCACCACCTGATTCAAAGATGCAGCCTAATTACCTAGCAAGACTACCATATAAAAAACCTGAATATCTGAGATCCATGAAAGATAAGATGATTGAGGATGCCCTTGAATTCTATGAAATCAAATATAAACCCTTAACACCAATAGAAAACATTCAGGTTGATGTCCCAACAACCACAGCTTTCATCATAAACTGTGCCCAGATTCTATTGACAGAAGTTACAAAAGGATCAACCCGAGATATGCTCATGACAGGATACATTGAGATGGAAAAATTACACCAATCTGAATACCTTCAATGCTTGACAAATCCTGTACTTTGGGAACAACACCAAGATGCCCTTATGAAACGGGTAGAAATGATGAAATCAGTAGAATAAATTATCAACCAGAAATACCCGTATATACCAGAAATAGAGGATGAACCATCTTGGAACAATATTAAGGAACAATCCAGTTTCCCAGATCTCGGGACTGGGGCACAAAGTGGTTGTGAAATCCCAACCCAAAATAGAAGACAATGTTGAATTAGGTTGGGATATTGCAGGAGAACACAATGATGAGCCAAACTTAGACCATGAATTGCCAAGCCTAGAATTTCAAAACTCCTGCAATAATGAGATCAGAACTGAACCTTCTGAGGGTATAAATTCCGCCCCTTATTTTGATAAGGTGGCCCTCGAAGATTATTCGGACTTAGGTTCTAATAATTCTACCCACATCCTAAGCCTAGAACCTAGATCTGAAACTTATTGGGAAGATTATGAGGCCCCTTATGAGAAAGATCAAATTTTTACAGAATATGATTCCGGGCCTTTATTTGATGAATATCCCTCTCCAACATCTTCAGAAAATCTGATCGATTTTCCAGAGAACATGCCAATTTATGATACAGAGACTGAGGAGTTGGACGAGTTGGATTTTAATTGGGTCTATCCTACCAGCTTGGAGCTTGAGCCTAGACAGAATACCTTTTCGAGCCCAGAATTGACATATAGGCTAGACCCCAATCAGGCTGCTGATTCCACATCTGATGATTTTTGCTGTGGTGGAATTCATGATCATGAATCTCATTTTCGCCAACTCTCCGACAATTTCAAATCTGACTATAATTGCGGAGAGATTCCCCTTCCTGAACACGCCAGGCCTATCTACGACCTCAGTTCTCATGACTCTAACTCCGACTCTGAGGTCCTGATTCCCGAGATCACTGATAACACAGAATCATTCCTTTTCGATCCTCAGGAACCAAAAACAGAAAATGCCAAGAGTAATTGCAACCAAGAATCCAAATTTTTTCTCGAATCCGATTCCTTTCATCCTACAAACACTCTTCCGGCATTTGATAGTTACCCAGAGGACTCTCTACAGAAAATCACCTATCATCTGTTTCTAGAAGAGCCCTCGTACACAATGGCCACCTCATCCGCACACACAGAACGGATCAAAACCTCTTCCAAACCCCGACCCGCAACTGGACTCAATTTCTATTCAGATTCACCTCTCACCGAGCCAATTGCATTTCCAACTCAGGTTCTGAACACTGATCAGACTACATACCACGCCCCATCATTCTCTGATCACCCCTATAGGGTTTCCGCGTCATTCATTGATTATTCTACGGATCCCTACTCTGACCAGGCTGATTCGACTCAGCCAAACCCTGCGTTTACACTTCCACATCCATCTGAGCTTCATAGTTTATGGTGGGCTCCACACCTTTTTATCCACATCTATCAACCCACCAGATTGATTGGGTTTGGGCTGCATCATCAGCCCGTTGATCTGAACAAGCACCTGGTTGGACCAACCAGGCTCTTAATCAAGGTGCTTGTCTTACAAAACTCTGTTGATTTGACCATCCCCTCTCCATCGCATTTCCCGCTTGGCTGAAGGCATCAAATTTAGCGCTCAACGGGAGGCAGCCCGTCATTCTCTTTGAAAACCTGAAACTTGTTCTGACACCTTTTTGCACTTGAAGTTCACACTTTAGGACAACTGACTCCACCTCAGGTGCTTGCAACTGAGATTAGAAATCATCCGCAACAGTCACCCCGACCCATTCACTCATCAAAACATCTGTCCTAATGTATGAACTAAGTTGAATAAAAACCCCTAGGTTACAATGAGGACATTGCAAATCTTAGGCATGGGGGGGTATGAAATTGCAAAACTTGTAAGAAAAGGTTTCAAACAAAAAAATTCACATATGCCAAAAACACCATAAAAATTAAAAATTTTCGAAAAAGAATAAGAGGAAAAGAGGAGAAGGAAATTTTGTGAAGGAGAAAGAGAAAAGAAACAAAATGAAAAAGGAGCGCAAAATTATGAGAAAAAAGTGATAGTCATTAGTAAGGAACTAAGGAATTAACCTAAGTTCTAGACCTCATTCAAGAAAATAACTGAAAAGTGCATAATGAGATTAGTAAGAACGCAAACCTTAGGCATTCTTGAATAGACTCTTAGTACCCATTAAGATCTAGACATTCCTCAAGAGGTTGAGGAAAATGAAAAGCTGAAGTATTAGGTCTAAGGCTTAGGAAGTATTTGGCCTCGTTAACTAATTTTTTGTTTACGGGACTCAGTAACCTAAGCACCCTAACCTCACACACAGCCTGGTTCAGTAAGCGTAAAAATCAAAATCACGCAGAAGCGTCGCAAAATTCTGAAAAGAACACCTAGAATAGGAGCGGCCGATCAACACAAGTTGATTTAGACGAGTTCCCAGCGCGGAGAGGCGGGAAATCCCCTCGAAGATGCGTAACAAAATATCATCTCCTCGGTGCTTGTCTCTTAGGATATTCACATATCCTACTGGGGGCATATAAGCACTCTGCTGGTTCAGACACCATGGATGGCATTATCTCGAAGTGTCAATTGCCAGGGTCTGGATTCGGCCACGGAACACCATGGATGGGATTATCTCGAAATCTCAATAGCCAGGGTTCCGGGGGTTGCCATGGGCGGTGCTATCTCGAAGCATCGATCGCCAGGAACCCTTGAGGATTGATGATGGGAGCAAGGAATCTGATACAGACCGTGTTGAAAAGCCAATCCTAGGCTAGAACTAAAAAGAAAAAGAGAGAGAAAACTCTCCAAACAGAAAAACTTTCTATCTCTCTCTTATAAAACGCACTGCGAACTGAGCCAGGGCTAAAATCATTTCAAGCACGGGTGCTTTAACCACAAAGTCCAATAAACCTTAGGTTAGTTCTTGTGGGCCTTAAAAACCTTTGCTAAAGACTGAGGCTAAAGCTAGATAGATTTGGATCTTGATTGGTACTAGAGTACCTTTTAGGCCTATGGTTAGCATTCTAACCTAATCTAAGCTCAAATGAAAAAGCACTTATCTGAAGCTATTAAGAACTTCATGGTCTAGAACAAGGGTTGAAACCTTAAGTTTTTGCTAAGGGACTAGCAAAAGCTAGGCATGGGGGTATGATGAGAACCTCATCATGAGCCACAACTAGCTCATTTTGACCCAATACAAAGGATAAAAGCTCCTACATAACTCAAGGAAAGGCTTAACTCAGAGAATTCTGAGTTTAAGGAGAAAATAAGTCATAAGGGGTAAAAATGCAATTTTACCAGTATAATCTGCATACAGGGTAATTCAGGGTCCAAACACAGGTCAAACAAACCGAATAAGAAGGAAAGTGGGATGATCTGACAAGGGCTACAGCAATTCCAAGGAACTAAATGATAATCTGTAACCCTAAAACAAACCCACCTCAATTCACGAGGTTCGAGGCAAAGTAAAAATAGAATAAACCCTCTAAAATTCATAGAAAAATAATCTCTAGGGTTTAGAACCTTCAATTTGGCCTTCAGAACCCATTTTGACCTACATTGAGAACCATACCCAATTAATAACTTAATTTGGGTTTTTGCATAAATTGACCAGTCAAACAAAGTTTAATCTAGAAATAAAATTCACCATCAGATTCCTTAGGTCCTAATTAGTCATGTATAAAAACTTGAGCCTAAGAAGAAACCTTCTTGACCAACTTTACACTTTGGTCCTCATATATTTACTTTTTGGCCCTCAACTTTTGAACCCTCGCATTTCGGCCCCTAACTCTCCTTCGTTCTTTGCATTCAGGTCCCTCCTGCCAAAACCTGACCAGCACCATGCTCCGGCGACCTTGCGCGGAGCATGGCTCCGCGCAGGGTAAGGGGGAGGGTCTGGCAAGACAACCGGGGGTGCCCTGCGCCGTCAGCCGTCGCAGGAACACCCCCCTGGTCGTTGCAACCAACCATACCGGCCGTGCGAACGCACGGACGGTATGGGTTTCCATCTCCGGCGTCCTCCGGCGAGGGAGACACGTCGTCTCCCTCCGCCCTCCTCTCTAATTCCGCCTCTATAAATACCCCCGTCGCTCCGCCGTTCTGAGCAGCTCGGATCTGACGGAGAAAACCCCCAACTTTCCTCTCTTCTCACTCCGGCAGACGCCCACCAGCTCCGGCGGTTCTTCCTCCTCCTCCTCTTCGCTCTGCCGCAATACCAGCAGCAGTGACTTCTTCCCCTGCTCTTCCCGCGTCGCGCAATACCCGCGCGCTGCCTCTGCCCCGTCGTCACCGCCGTCCTCCCCCACTGGGTACCTTCTTCTCCGGCGACAGCAGGTACAGCCGTCCGCCTCCTCGCCCCCTTCGTCACTGTAGTTAGGTTAGAACTACTTCCCTCTATTCTCTCTCTCTTTTCGCCCTGCTATTTTTATCTAATTACCCCTCGACCGCGCCTAATCACCCTCACCTTCTCCACCTCCGGCCATCCTCCGACGAGCCGCTCCCATCACTCCAGCAACCCACACGGCTCGCCGACCACCGCAGAACCTCCGCCTCCTCACCCTGATCAACCTCCGCCCTTCCACTTCCCCCAAATCACCCTCTGCAACTCCACCGAACAAACCCATCTCCCGACCCACAGTCCGACCTAGGGCAGCTCTTAGGCTCCGCCCCGCCGCCTGCACACCCCCCGACCACCTTCGCCGTGCCACGGCGAAGGTCCTCCGCGTTTCTGATTGGGCCGAGAGGCCGTTTCTCTGTGTGCAGGTACCTGCGCTCGTCGCCGCCATTGTTGAAGCGAAGCAGCTTCGACCTGCTGTCCCAGGTGCGCCGCGCCCAGGTCACGCTCCCAGGCTGTGCGGGGGCATTTCGGCAAAGCGTTAGGCTGCAGTTGAGGCAAATCCATCGCGCGAAGGCCTCGCGTAAAGCTGCGATTACCAACTGCTTCCTCCGCGCAGGCGCGAAATTGGGGTGGGACATTTAGTCCCACCTCGGAAGGCTCTGAAGGAGCGCAGCGGTATAAAGCGAAAAAGTGCTGGAGGCTTATTGCCTCAGCACACGGGGTGAGGTCCCCTTCACCCGCCCGGTTACCCGGTCTCGTCCGCGCTCACGCCCCGCGGACCTGGCCCGACCCGACTTAGACTGACCTGCACTCCTTGCCCACCACGCACGCCGGTGGGCCTGGACCCGGGCGCGACCCGTACCCGGTAACTCGGCAGCTCTGGGAGAGCTTTCCTAAGAGCAGATTCTGTGAGAGAGAGACGCGGGGGAGGGTAGAGTTAGGTTTTTCCCCTCTGATCAAGCTGTGTAAGTGTGCAGGCACAGGTGAAGAAGAACCGTGGAAGAAGACGAAGGCTGAAGGAAGGAGGAGCACCGAGCGGCACTGTAGCAGCGGCGGTTTAAGTCGTCTGATTGGAAAATCAGACGACGTCCTGAAGGCAAAGAAGGAGAAGGAAGGCGAGGCAGAGGAGGAACACAGAGAAGACAAGTGAAGACTCTGCAGAAGAAGAAGAGCACGAGAAGAAGATCTGAAGAAAGGAAAAGAAGAAAGAAAGAAGAAGAAGAAGAACATCACCACTGCAGATAAAGAAGAAGAACAAAGGAAGAGAGCAGAAGATCTGAGAAGGAAGAAGAGGAGAAGCAAAGAGAAAAGAAGAAAAGCCAACAAATTCTCTCTCTCTCTTTCTTTATTTTTGTAAAAGAAACTTGTACCCCTAGAATACAACTTGCTCCCTGAGTTCGACCTCGGGAACTCTTTTATTTTCCGAGTAACAAATTGTATTAAACTGGTAATCACCTCTCTCTATACTATACTACGACGAAATAATAAAACTATAGAGGAAGGTCGCCACCACCTAACATAAGGTAGGTGTTGATACTGGGCAGGTTGTAAAACTCCCTCAAGGGTCAAGCCTGCGGATGTTGGATCTATAAAATCTCAAGCACTTCCTGCATTTAGGTTTAATGGTTCTGTTGAAACTGATTCAACTGGAGTTGGAGGTATTGGATTTGAACCTAAGGATCTATCTGATTCGATTGTGGATTCAGGTTGGCTGGGTTAGCCATCAAATCAAGGTCAGAGACTAAGTTAGATGTAGAACTGGATTCACCAATAATCAATCTCATCCTTGGTTCCCTTTGCAGAGGTGGCACCAAGTGTGGATTTTGTGATCTAGTTCCATGCATACACTTGAAAGAATGTTATAGATGCGGAGAGAACATGATAGAGAAGTGCATGCAAAATACAAGCAATCAAATTCTAGCCCTAAAGGGTTGCACTTATTGTACCTAGTCCAAATTTTGCTAACCCTAGCTAAATGACCTGACCCTTGAATTACTTGGATGGCCAGAAGGGTGGGACCCCCTAGGACACCCCTCACAGTGGGACACCACTATAGGTTAATGCAGTTACCACACTTACCTTTCTTGTCAATAGTTGGTCCAAATAGACAAGGTCTTAGATACAATTACTGGGTATAGTGAGAGTTTGGAAAATAAAATCCAACCTAGTTGGCACATGCATGGGATTAGATGATGGCCGTGAGGTGGGTGGTTGCCCAATTAATTCAATTCAAAAGTGTGTGTGTGCCAAACAAAGTTCATAATACAAGCTTATTTGATGTGGAAGCTTTTAGGGTTGAATACTTGCATTACTATCTTTTAGGGTTCACTTAGTTACATAAATTCAAGCAATGTTCTTTTTAGGTACACAAGGAGTTTTGCAAGTTCCAATTTGTTTGATAAATTCTCTTTAAGTATGAAATGCAAGTGTGCTCTATTATAATGTGAAAACCTTAAGGATAGATTGTGTTGAATGATGAAATTTGAGTCCACAAGGCCTAATGTGGTGCAACCCAATCAAAGAAATAAATGGTCCAGATGCACCATGAACTAAGGTGTTCAGAAATAATTCATTCATAATTTTTAATGCACATTTTATATTTTTTTAGATTTAATAGTGCACTGGGGTCTTCAAGTCTGTTTTGAACCCCAGTGTGTTTGGATTTTTTGTGTAATCAAACATGCTCAAAATATTTTTTTATATTTTTACAGGATTCAAAATTAACACAGGAATTTAATGCCATAAATTTTATATCAATTGGAATTGTATAACAATTCCTATGATTTTTATAAAACTACAAATTAGGAAGGAAGATTAGATCTAATAGCAATGTAGTTCACGAATTTGTAAGTCATATGGTCACAAACGTTGGACACGATCTTCGTAACTTCGATACGTACGTCTAGGAGTAATTTCAGAATTTTTGGATCTGTAAAAATTAAAAAAATGATTTTTGAAAAATGGATTTGGTTGCAGTCCGAATTTAAAGGTGGTGGTTTTATTGATTTCAAAGGGATAATGTCCACCAAGAAGAGTTTTTTTTTTATGCAAAGCAAATAAACCAAAGCAACTTTCTATCCTATGGATCAAGCAAAGAACCTAAAATTTTTCTTTTTTTTGGATTTTTTAATGTACAAATGGAATATAATCCTAATCTAAGATAAGGGTACTTCTAAATCACTGAATCCTACTTATCTTGCCTTGCCATTTTCTTTGGATTTTTTGATTCCTACACACAGATCAACAAACATAACCCAAGATGGATTAGTACCTTATAGACAAATACATAGTGGAAAGGCAAAAATAAATCCGTTTCCTCCCTGGTAACGGCACCAAAAAGTATTCTATTCACAAATGTGGTTGCGAGAAATCGCTTTTTGTCATAGTAAATGTGCACAGAAGCTTTTGAAATTTGTAAATTAGATCAAACTTGTAAGATTTTTTGAATAAAAATATGAGAGTCCAAGTCCTTCACAGGGAGGCTAATAGATCAAAATTGCTTTCTAATACTAGAACTAGAATTGATTATTAAGCAAGATGACTATTAGAACTAGGCATGCAACTTCTATCCAAATACTAGAAAGCTTACAACTTGAAGACAAGTTAAAAAAAATAACTACTAGAACTTTTATTGAATAAGATAATAGTTTGGCACAAGAAGAACTAGTATTACAACTATTGGAATGCTTCTACAATTACTACAACTAAAACTTGACTAGAGAAATGCAAAGGAAGGGCTTAGAAGGTGAAGTCTGGAGCATAAGCATAGATACGGATGCGAAGGCACACCCACAATCTCAAAGGGGAGAAGGAAGAAGTAGATAACTAATTCTAGTTGGTAGATCTATTTGGAAGTGGAAAAGAATGATTCTAAGTGGGGGTGGCTAGGGTGTTTATATAGAGGTCAAGAAGGCCTGTGATTCGTTGATCCAAGTTGCCTTGGATCACCAAAATAAAGGGATAGGATTAGGAGTCTAGGAATCAAGGGGTAGGATAAAGGAATAGGTAGATAGAATAGGTTAGGAGTTGTTGGAATTGATGGAGGGCTAGGATGGCTTTGAGAGGATAATGGAGGACTGTGATTGTCTCAAGTTTTTGGCCTCTTTTCGTTCTGAATTTCAAGTTTCTCATAAAAGCAAAGTTGTAGCCCTCGAAATAAGCTTTCCAATGCAATTGGATTTAAAATGAAAACGTTATGGGAAAAATACTAAAGTAGTGTTATGATGTTACGAATTTCGATATTTAGTTTAGGATTCGGAATATGATTTGGTTTTGGATTTTAGGATAGGGATTTAGGTAGGGAATTTAGGACCCTAGGATTTAGATCTAGTGGTGGATAAATTATGGTGTATTTTGACCATCTAAAATAGTACTTATTGGCGTATAAAAGGGATGGCCAAATAAGGTTTGTTGGGTTAGGATATGTTATAGGCTTTCCTAGGTTTTGTTGGGATTTTTGGTGGATTGGATTAGGTATCCTACGTGGTTGACCACTATAGGTTTTAGGATAAGGTTTCGGTTGGTACTAAGGGGTTTCTAAGCTACATAATTCGGTTCCTAAATTAGGCTAGGGTCTAGGTTAATTAGGTTTCCAAATAGCTCCACCAATTAGGCTCAGTCATCTTCCAAGTGAGCTTAGTACAGAAAATTTAATCAACCTTGCTCCAATCAATCTGAAATTTTGTATCTGTACATATAAAATTAAACACATCAAGGTACTAGATACAATTGTAAAAAAAAATTGCACAGAAGCCAACAAGTATGCATTATTTACAAAATGGCCTAAAATGACTAATCTAACCTAATTGAATGCAATCTAACCCAAATTACCCTTCGACCAACATTACTTAGGCATTAGTTAACATAAATAATTATGGAAATATCAAAACCCTAATTCTATTCTTATAAATGGCATATAATTTTATTTGGCTAGAGACTAGCAAAAGATAGGCATAGGGATGTGATAAGTCCACATTATTTTATGTAGAAATGACTATTATGCTGGTTCCTAAGTTGTTTAGATGCATTTGGCATTGTAAATAATGCATGACATCTATTATATTATATTTAGATTAATTTGTATAAAATATATATTAATTTTCTTCTTTTAATGGTAAGGGAATAGGGTGATATATTTTTGGGCTTCAGATTGAAGATCTGACCATACAGATGTGATTAGTGATGAACGGCGTCCAATACCTCCGAAATCACTTTGATCGGACATCTGTGGCATTTTTTGCAATCCGAAGAAGATCAATGACTAGGAGACAAGGTGACACAATTTGGAGCCTCAAATGACAAATCTAACTACACAGATGGGTTTGGATCAACGATAATAGCCCAACATTGCAAAAATTGACCCAATCCGACACCTATAGCACCACCCATGAAGAGAAGAAGATGGACGGTCCAAATGGTGCCATGTGGCACCATCCAGACTACCCAAGATCTCCCAAGGCCCCTTGCCCAACATCTAAAGCATGCTGGATCTTGATCCAATGGCTAAGAGCTCGCCACATTGGTCCCTATCACCTGCACTTCAATTTTGACCGCACGATTGAGATCGTGCGGTGCAAATAGTATTGCGTCACTCCATCGACTATGCACCAATTCTCACAGCGCGTGTACTCAAAAAATTCCCAAACATCATCGCATTCCTATGGTCTAGATGCAGCCTTAACAATGACAGCTTAGTATCTCCTACGCACATTCCTCAATGAAGGGACACACAATCAAATGTAATTTGTGTGCCCCTCTCAATGTAAGCATCAGCTAATTCAACTGTCCGATCAAGAATGCACATGCGCGATGCAGCCACGTTGACATCCAATCTCAACACATACACTGAGTGTGCAACCGAGGTGCGATGATAACTATGCAATCTGAATTAGGCAGCAAAGGTCCCTCCACATGGTGTGGTGTATGAATGGGCACAATGACACGCAGTTGATGCACAACCATATGCGACCTTAGTGTGCAATAAGTGCGCGTCTTTAACCGTTCGATCGACATGAAATGGTCCTCTACGATCCTTCAGCGCCAGTACAAGGCAGCTAGGCACGTGTGCACGCTGTGCACAGTGGCTTGGTGCACCGTGCGCATCCCATGTCTTGTGTGTGGCCTTAAGTGCCTTTGTGTGCCAAATTGTTGTCATGCTTTCGTCGATTTTTAGATACGCATCGTAGTATAGACAACAAAAGCGACAGAAACACTTAAATTTGTAAGCTCGAATTGTGAGTTCAAGGTCGTCTCAGGGAGCAAATAATACGCAATTAAACTGCTAATTGAGCATATTAAATGAGGCACAATAACTTGATGTAAAAAGAAATAGATTAGGCAAATAATAGCATTATCAAGCTCAAAACGAAATAAGTGTTTGAGATAAAAATTTATTTTTCAACTATGTAAAGTCGATCCCAAAACTTAGCCAATTTCCAAACCAATCGACATCTTAAAGTGAGAAATCAGACGTTTGCAGCAATATCGATCGTTTCCTATGGGCCGAACAATTCCGCCTCTTCCACTTTTTCTTCTCTTTATAATCTGATCCGGACCTAACCCAGACCTGCCTAGGTGTGCGTGGGTGGGCAAGGATGTGCATGTGTGTATGGGGACCCGACCCCCTGATTCTAACCAATGAATCAGGGGTGGGTTTCTGATGAGCCCATATTTGTGGGCTAAGTAGTTACTTAAGTGCCTAGATATTAGATTAATATTAACGTATACATAGCATGCATTAAGATATAAATAATTTAGTTTATATATATTTACTTGTATGCATTACATTCATATATAAATTATTTAGCATGCATTAGAATTTAAGTAGGTTAGTTATTATTTAGTTTGCATGCATACATTACATGCATTGTTTAGATATTCTATATGGTTTTAAACATAAATAAACCATTCATTTTATTTTCTTTTCTCTACAGTGAATACACGGCCTTCTTCATGCTAGCTATGCACCATTGAAGATCGCAGTCAAGGAGCAAGAGAAGTGGATCTAGTCTCCTCGACTGCACTAAGAAGAAGATGGAGGCACCCATGCTTGGGGAGGCCACCACCCATTCCATCACTGTGATCTGCTCCCACTATGGGTCTCCTGGTCGAGCATTGCCACACCGTGGGCCAGTGGGGTGACAAACCGCCACACCAATTCAGCGAGCTCCGCCATCATCATGCACGTGTGTCTCTAACGGCCACATAACTATCTCCTGCTTCACATTTTACTCCATCTTCCTCTTTTCTTCATCACCTATTTTCCCTCCACCAAAAACAACCCAAACCACCAGCACCACCTCCAGCACCTCACCGCACCACCTTCACGATCCTCGCATCACTCAAGTGGCCAATGGCTGCTGAAGCCACCAGATGCCACTCTCCTCTCACACACCACCGCGTACTCACTGCCTGCCCAACCACCCCCCATGTGCAATCGTGCACTCCTCCAGTAGCTTGCACGCATGCCTCTCCATGTGCACACTATAGTAGCCATCTCCTCACACATGTGTGTGCCCCTACGCTCCCTCATCTCCAGCAGTAGCAACAGGGAGAGCTTCATCGCCGGCCATCCAAATGGCTGTCCGCCCACCTCCAACCATGCCGCGACTTGCTGCCACCATTGCTGAATGCGGCTTAAAGTAGCCCACCTCCGGTGAGCTCCTCACGACCGGACTCTCCCTCTTCCATGAGCATGGTCATGGGGAAGAGAATCCCCTATTTCTTTAGCAATTAAAACTTACCTTTCCATGCCATTACCAAACTTATTTTTCTCATTTATTGAATATTATATTGTTGGCTATTTTGTGAAGATAACCTCCCTCCTTTCCTTAATTGCTTTATCAACATATGTGAGCTCTATGCACCTCATTTGAGGGGGGTTTTGGCATCAACTTTCCCGATTCACTTGTGAACATTGGTTTCTCAATTTTTTGTGATTTTAACAAACATATTTCTCCCTGTGGACACGGCCCGCTCTTTTGAGTGGTTAATTTTAAATGTTTTGATTAGCAGTTTTCCACCACTTTGATAATACTTCGATGCGTCATTTTATGTGCGAAACAGCAACGAAAGTGAAAATCATCTTTTCAGTTTTCTTATGGAACTATTTCAAAATCAAATTCCCACGATGTGGGACTATTTCCTGTCCTCTTCTTTGCTACTGCTGCATGGATGAAGGTGGTTCCAATCGGTGCTCAAGTGGCTGTAAGATCAATGATCCACAGCCTAAATGTGGTCTCCAGATGAATCCACATATGTTGAAGGTGAGAGAGTGGTGAGAAGACAACAGGGACGATGACCACTTGTAGAAGAAAACATGGACCTAGGGCCTAAATAAATGCTTCAGAAGCTTCATATGAGTGCGGCAAAGTGAGTGGTGGTGGTGATGTGGTGATTGGTTGCGTGTGGTGGTTGACCGAAGAAGCTTCTATGAAGCTCCGACGATTGGTGTTGGAGGTGGTGATGGAGGTGATGTATCATCAAATTGACTAGGGAAAAACATTTGTGGAGGTGTAGGATCCATTTTCCCATGTTAACTTGACCAGAGAAAGGTAGAAGAGAGGAGGCATTGAAGGTAGTCAGCGTGGTGGAGGTCGGAGTTGGAGAAGGTGAACGACTTAATACCTAGAGCTCTAGAGCTTCAGGAAGCTAATTGAACGGGAAAGGAAGGGAAGCCCTAAGTTAATTTGATGAAAGGAGAAGAGGAGTAGCTTGTTGGTGGTATGTTGGAGCAAAGGAAGATGGGTTGGTCGTCAGTGCCGGAGAAGAAAAATTGGTCTGCAAAACTTCACGAGAAGCTTCGTTGGAGGAAGAGGAAGGGAAGCCATCTACCTATTGTTCATGGTAAAGGTTGAGAGGTGGGGAGAAGAAGCTTTGAGGTGGACTTTGGCACCAGAGAAGAAGAAGAATAAGAGGTGATTTCCGGGTCAATTTCACATGCACTTGTCTTAAAGAGGTAGATCCCTTTATATAGAAGAGGAATAGGATCCAATTGACCTCAAATTGGCAAGTTCAACTTGCGAATTTGGGAACTTTAGGACACAAGAAATCATCACTCATCTATGATGATTCCATTTATGGAAGATCTCAAGAAGGATCTCAAAAGCTCAGGCAAGATCTCAAGAACAAATTCGATAAGTTTGGCAATTGTTGGTTGAGATTCTCTCAATCAAATTGCCAAATGATCATTGTCGCCTTTAGGTTCTTTAAAGATGCTACGTTTATATAAAGAAGATAGAGAAGGCGGTGGAGGGGCCTTCTTGCAAAGAATGTCAAAAATTAAGGGCCTGGTTGTGATAAAAACACAGAAGATAGGGGGTTGTGTGTAATAAATAGACATCTATGTACTAAAAAGTAAACTAGGTCAAGATGGGCTCTGATTAGGCTTAAATTTTGAGGTTAACCTAATTTGGACCCAAGGAATCTATTGGTCCCACAAAGTTGAGTTTGACCAAGTTTGATTGGGAAATTTATATAGAAGCCCAAATAGAATAAATTACCACCTAAGTCTTTATTTTTAGTCAAAAAGGGTTCCTTTGGTCAAAGTGAAGGTTCTAAACCTCTTAGAAAATTTTTCAATGTTTTTTAGGAGGTTTAGAGTACATTTATTTCCACCGAAACCTATTTAATAGAGGTGAGGTTGTAATTAGGCTTTTTATTAATAAAATAATCCTCAAAATGCAGAAAACCCTGTTTAAGTCAATTCAAGCCCACTTCTTGGAAATTTAAGTTCATTTGACCTTAGATTAAACACCAATTAGCCCCTCAATTAATCTCCATTAGCGATTTCTCATTAAAACAGTAGAAGTAACCCAATTTCATGTCTTCTCGCATTTAGCTCAGAACAAAATTACGACCTCTTGATGGTTATTCAGAAGCATTTATTATTAGAGTTAGGCTAAAATAAGCCAATTATTATAGATGATGGTGTTACTATTACAAATGATGTGCCAGAGCCCTATATATACTCTCCTACACACCCTCCATCTTCATCCCTTCCTAACTCATTCTCACCCTCTCTATAGATTAAGAACCCTTTTGAGCTTGTGTCCCAAGCCCCGGGATGCTCCACTGAAGATAAAAATATTTTTTATTCCTGCTTACCCCTATTTGTAGAGCTCCAACCAGCAATCTTCTCACCTCCATTCAGGAAGTGGATCCTGCTGCGATGCTATCCTACTTTGTCCTCATTTCTTTCAGCTTCATGCTCCCTCCTCCAGCTCCATACCACCTTATTTCAGGCATCATGTCAATGTGGCTCATCCCTTAAGCAACAGATGAGGGGGATTCTCTCACTTTTCCTTATAGTTATTGTTTTCATAGTTAGATTTATTTTTCACTATTAGTTTGTAATTGAACAATTGTTTAAGCTTATATATTTTTTCTCTCTCTCTCTTTAATTATCTGCAAGTAGAGTAGATTAGCTAGAAATCATTCGACCTAATCTTCTGCATTATTTAAAATACCAAAAAAATTAAAAAAGCATAAAACACCAAAAATAAATAAGAAAAAGTATATTTCTTGTAAATTGAACATTCGCCTCCCCGTGTTCGACTCGGGACTCACCGAGTTAGTTATTTTGATCTAATAGCCGGATTTTCGAGACTACGATGACAAGACTTCCAAAGATCGATTTTCTTCATGAATTTCCCAAGTTGCCATGGGTAACCCCCATTGCCATTTATCCAAAGGCCAACCCTAAAAAATGCATGAATAATCCTATAACTTAAGGAGAAGTGGGGAAGTAGAATAAACCTGGGGAGATATACATTGGGTTTACCCTTGTGTTGACCCCATCCAAAAGTAAGAATAGGAAGAAAGCTACCAATCAAAAAGACAAACCTTAAGGTAGAAATATTTCCACTTAAGGTCACCTAGGAATTATAGCTGCTGAAGGTCTGTTTTGGTTGCCATTTAGTGAGTCAATCACTATCACACAATAAGATGCTTAGCACTTTTGTTCCTCTCGAGTCTTGGGTGAGTTGGGTAGCTGTAGAAAGCTGTCACCGAAACCCTAAACACAAAAAGTCCAAAAAAAAAAGGAGAGGAAAAAAAAATATTCTTTTATGTATGTAATAAAAAAGGCAAGAACTTGGGTGGTCTACATTTTGGTAGGAACCCTAGGTGTTGTTGATTCTTCGGAGTTTAGATCTGAAGTGTGAATTTCCTATCATTGATTAACAACTAATGCCGTAGTCATTAGACACTGATTCTATTTATAAATAGCATTTAGTTTAGTTTTGCTAGGGACTAGCAATAGATAGGAATGGGGGTGTGATAAATATACATTATTTCTTGATAAAATAGCTATTATGCAGGTTCTTAAGTGAGTTAATTGCTTCTAGCATTGTAAATTGTGCATAATAGTTATCATCTTGCATTTAGATTAATTATTGTAAATTGGATATTAATTTCTTTCTTCTGATGGCCAAGGCACAAGGAAACATACATTAGGGCTTCAAATGACAAATCCACTCGTATGGATGAGATCATTGTGACAATTGGAGTCTAATGCCTCTCAAATCGACCTAATCGGACCTCCGTAGCATCTCCGATGAGCCAAAGAAGATCAACGGCCTTTAGGAAGCCATGTGGCACCACTAGAACCCATCCTAGCTAGCCGCTGCCCCCTTCTCACTTGCACCATCAACTGCAACCATTGGATCTCCATGCAACAGCCGTAAACGTGCCACGTTGTTGCTCCTTCAACCCCTTCAGACCTTCGTTCCATCTTGAAGGTTGGATTACCATCCAAAGATTAAGATCTTGTCATGTCGCACCCTCACCATATCAAAGCTCAATTGAATGTGCATCCTCCACCCTTAGATCAAAGCCTAACAGTTTGGAAGTGCCCTTTACCACCTGTTCTCTTCTTAATGTGGGATCCTTGAGCGAGCATGTCATCAGATTTGCTATTGACAGTCGAGATCAAGAGTCATTTGCAATAGTGCAGCGGTTAACACACATAGCATGCAAACACAAGACTAGAATTTGATCCACAATGTGCCGCGAGTCGCATGATTAAATCCGTCCGCACAATGACGAAGGAATGCCCACGATGCAGCCACATTTCCTTTAGTGCACTCTTCGCATCTTAAACGTGTTCTTGAGGTGCGATCCATGCCGTGGGAATGTCATCACGCAGGCTAGACGTTGACATGTGGCACAAGGGATGGCTAAAGGCTCAATACGTGCAATCTGTCGTGTGATAGGCGTGATTTAAAGTGTGTGGATGCAATAGATCTTGACCCTCTAAAGGAAATCGAATGACTTCCATTCATCCTCATTGCACCAGCATAATGTGTGCTATATGATGAGAAGCTCATCATGATCTCTAATTGCCCTTAATTAACTAGTATTCCTAGTTAATTAGCTAGGATTATGTGAATATATGGGTTAATTATTAGATAAGGGATAAATAGTAAAGGACCTTAAAATAAGTTTAAAATGCTATATTATCATCCAATTAATATTATTAATAATCTAATTAATAATTAGACTCGAAATATTATCAATAATTTATCTAATTAATGTGTTAACTTAAACATAATATATAACTAAGTATGTAATAACTTAAGTAACATTACTTAATTAAATAAATTAATTTACAAAGGTCAAAAATGTAAATTCAAGGCCTAAATATAATAATTGTCTTATTTATAATCATATATAAAAAGTTGAAAAAGATTTAAATTAAAATAAACCTTGAAAACCTGAGTTTACATTTTGGTCCTTATATTTATTCCAATCGGGTCCTTGTTTCCAACTTAGGTTTCACTACAAATCGGTCCCTAGACTTCTTGTTCTTCTTGTCTTCTTCACCCGACTAAACGGCTGACGACTGAAGGTGCAGCCACCGTTTGATCACGCCAATCCAATGTCATCTCTTCTTCTCCAAGCTTCTGGAGCTTGCACTCACCATCCCATTTTCATCCACTAGTCTGGATGATGCCTATATCCTAATTTAGGGTTGGAGATAACCTTACCAGCATCGGAGAAGACGCTGGTGGTTATTCTCCTCCTAGCCACAAATCTGTCCAGATTCCAGCTCCTTCTCAGTCGCCGTCGACTATAAATACCCCTTGACACCCCTGATTTCCGGGAAGTTGGCTCCTTCCCTCTTCTTCACTAAGCCGACCCAATAGGCTATTCTCTCCATAACTCTGGCAAACTTCCCCCACCACATCCGACTTCCTCCATCCATCTTCAGTAGCTCTGGAACTCTGCCGAAGTCAGCTGTGTCCTCTGACAAGTGCTGACTAAGGAGCACTCCTCTGCTTCACCTCACAACCGCCGCCGGAGATCTCTTGACAACCCTCTACTTCACCTCACAACCCTTTGATAAAATTCTTGTTAACAACGTTGTTTTTAATAAAGTGTGTTCTAAAATTGTTTTGAGTATAAGTCTAAGTAAGGAAATTTTCACAAAATGCTCTGTATATTAAATATTTATACTAAATCTAAAAAAAATTCTCTGACCTAACCTTTCCTCTACTTGGTTCTTATTTATATTAACTTAAACCCAAGTGCTTTAAATCATCATATTCTTAGTCAATTTTGCTAGGGACTACCAGAAACCTTGGCTTGGGGTTATGATGAGAAGCTCATCATGATCTCTAATTACCCCTAATTAACTAGTCTTCCTAGTTAATTAGCTAGGATTATGTGAATATATGGGTTAATTATTAAATAAGGATAAATAGTAAAGGACCTTAAAATAAGCTAAAAAAGCTATATTATCATCCAATTAATATTATTAATAATCTAATTATTAATTGGACTTCAAATATTATCAATAATTTATCTAATTAATGTGTTAACTTAAACATAATATATAACTAAGTATGTAATAACCTAAGTAACATTACTTAATTAAATAAATTAATCTAAAAAGGTCAAAAATGTAAATTCAAGGTCTAAATATAATAATTATCTTATTTATAATCATATATAAAATGTTGAAAAAGATTTAAATTAAAATAAACCTTGAAAACCTGAGTTTACATTTTGGTCCTTATATTTTATTCCAATGGGGTCCTTATTTCCAACTTAGGTTTCACTACAAATCGGTCCCTAGACTTCTTGTTCTTCTTCTCTTCTTCACCTGACTGAACGGCTGACGACTGAAGGTGCAGCCACCATTTGATCACGCCAATCCAACGTCATCTCTTCTTCTCCAAGCTTCTGGAGCTTGCGCTCACCATCCCATTTTCATCCACTGGTCTGGATGATGCCTATATCCTAATTTAGGGTTGGAGATAATCTCCGACGCTGGTGGTTATTCTCCTCCTAGCCACAAATCTGTCCAGATTCCAGCTCCTTCTCAGTCGCCGTCGACTATAAATACCCCTTGACACCCCTGATTTCCGGGAAGTTGGCTCCTTCCCTCTTCTTCACTAAGCCGACCCAATAGGCTATTCTCTCCATAACTCTGGCAAACTTCCTCCACCACATCCGACTTCCTCCATCCATCTTCAGTAGCTCTGGAACTCTGCCGAAGTCAGCTGTGTCCTCTGACAAGTGCTGACTAAGGAGCACTCCTCTGCTTCACCTCACAACCGCCGCCGGAGATCTCTTGACAACCCTCTACTTCACCTCACAACCCTTTGATAAAATTCTTGTTAACAACGTTGTTTTTAATAAAGTGTGTTCTAAAATTGTTTTGAGTATAAGTCTAAGTAAGGAAATTTTCACAAAATGCTCTGTATATTAAATATTTATACTAAATCTAAAAAAAATTCTCTGACCTAACCTTTCCTCTACTTGGTTCTTATTTATATTAACTTAAACCCAAGTGCTTTAAATCATCATATTCTTAGTCAATTTTGCTAGGGACTACCAGAAACCTTGGCTTGGGGTTATGATGAGAAGCTCATCATGATCTCTAATTACCCCTAATTAACTAGTCTTCCTAGTTAATTAGCTAGGATTATGTGAATATATGGGTTAATTATTAAATAAGGGATAAATAGTAAAGGACCTTAAAATAAGCTAAAAATGCTATATTATCATCCAATTAATATTATTAATAATCTAATTAATAATTGGACTTGAAATATTATCAATAATTTATCTAGTTAATGTGTTAACTTAAACATAATATATAACTAAGTATGTAATAACTTAAGTAACATTACTTAATTAAATAAATTATTCTAAAAACGTCAAAAAGGTAAATTCAAGGTCTAAGTATAATAATTGTCTTATTTATAATCATATATAAAAGGTTGAAAAAGATTTAAATTAAAATAAACCTTGAAAACCTGAGTTTACATTTTGGTCCTTATATTTTATTCCAATGGGGTCCTTATTTCCAACTTAGGTTTCACTACAAATCGGTCCCTAGACTTCTTGTTCTTCTCTTCTTCACCCGACTGAACGGCTGACGACTGAAGGTGCAGCCACCATTTGATCACGCCAATCCAACTTCATCTCTTCTTCTCCAAGCTTCTAGAGCTTGCGCTCACCATCCCATTTTCATCGACTGGTCTGGATGATGCCTATATCCTAATTTAGGGATGGAGATAACCTCACCAGCGTCGGAGAAGACGCTGGTGGTTATTCTCCTCCTAGCCACAAATCCGTCCAGATTCCAGCTCCTTCTCAGTCGCCGTCGACTATAAATACCCCTTGACACCCCTGATTTCCAGGAAGTTGGCTCCCATCCCTCTTCTTCACTAAGCCGACCCAATAGGCTATTCTCTCCACAACTCCAGCAAACTTCCTCCACCACATCCGACTTCCTCCATCCATCTTCAGTGGCTCTGGAACTCTGCCGAAGTCAGTTGTGTCCACTGACATGTGCTAACTAAGGAGCTCTCCTCTGCTTCACCTCACAACCGCTGCTGGAGATCTCTCGACAACCCTCTGCTTATCCTCACATCCCTTTGATAAAGTTCTTGTTAACAACGTTGTTTTTAATAAATTGTGTTTTGAAAATGTTTTGAGTATAAGTCTAAGTAAGGAAATTTTCACAAAATGCTCTGTATATTAATTATTTATATTAAATCTAAAAAAAATTCTCAAACCTAAGCTTTCTCTACTTGGTTCTTATTTATATTAATTTAAACCCAAGTGCTTCAAATCATCATATTCGTAGTTAATTTTGCTAGTGACTAGCAAAACTTTGGCTTGGGGTTATGATGAGAAGCTCATCATGATCTCTAATTACCCCTAATTAACTTGCCTTCCTAGTTAATTAGCTAGGATTATGTGAATATATGGGTTAATTATTAAATAAGGGATAAATAGTAAAGGGCCATAAATAGGTTAAAAATGCTATATTATCATCCAATTAATATTATTAATAATCTAATTAATAATTGGACTCGAAATATTATCAATAATTTATCTAATTAATGTGTTAACTTAAACATAATATATACCAGAGTATGTAATAACTTAAGTAACATTACCTAACTAAATAAATTATTGTAAAAAGGTCAAAAATGTAAATTCATTGTCTAAATATAACAATTGTCTTATTTATAATCATATATAAAAAGTTCAAAAAGATTTAAATTAAAATAAACCTTGAAAACCTGAGTTTACATTTTGTTCCTTATATTTTATTCCAATTGGGTCCTTATTTCCAACCTAGGTTTCACTACAAATCGGTCCCTAGACTTCTTGCTCATCTTCTCTTCTTCACCTGACTGAACGACCGACGACTGAAGGTGCAGCCACCGTTTGATCACGCCAATCCAACATCATCTCTTCTTCTCCAAGCTTCTGGAGCTTGCGCTCACCATCCCATTTTCATCCACTGGTCTGGATGATGCCTATATCCTAATTTAGGGTTAGAGATAACCTCACCAGCGTTGGAGAAGACGCTGGTGGTTATTCTCCTCCTAGCCACAAATCTGTCCAGATTCCAGCTCCTTCTCAGTCGCCGTCGACTATAAATACCCCTTGACACCCCTGATTTCCGGGAAGTTGGCTCCTTCCCTCTTCTTCACTAAGCCGACCCAATAGGCTATTCTCTCCATAACTCTGGCAAACTTCCTCCACCACATCCGACTTCCTCCATCCATCTTCAGTGGATCTTGAACTCTATGGAAGTCAGCTGTGTCCTCTGACATGTGCTGACTAAGGAGCTCTCCTCTGCTTCACCTCACAACCGCCACCGGAGATCTCTCGACAACCCTCTGCTTCACCTCACAACCCTTTGATAAAATTCTTGTTAACAACGTTGTTTTTAATGAAGTGTGTTTTGAAAATGTTTTGAGTATAAGTCTAAGTAAGGAAATTTTCACAAAATGCTCTGTATATTAAATATTTATACTAAATCTAAAAAAAATTCTCTGACCTAACCTTTCCTCTACTTGGTTCTTATTTATATTAACTTAAACCCAAGTGCTTTAAATCATCATATTCTTAGTCAATTTTGCTAGGGACTACCAGAAACCTTGGCTTGGGGTTATGATGAGAAGCTCATCATGATCTCTAATTACCCCTAATTAACTAGTCTTCCTAGTTAATTAGCTAGGATTATGTGAATATATGGGTTAATTATTAAATAAGGATAAATAGTAAAGGACCTTAAAATAAGCTAAAAATGCTATATTATCATCCAATTAATATTATTAATAATCTAATTAATAATTGGACTTCAAATATTATCAATAATTTATCTAATTAATGTGTTAACTTAAACATAATATATAACTAAGTATGTAATAACCTAAGTAACATTACTTAATTAAATAAATTAATCTAAAAAGGTCAAAAATGTAAATTCAAGGTCTAAATATAATAATTATCTTATTTATAATCATATATAAAATGTTGAAAAAGATTTAAATTAAAATAAACCTTGAAAACCTGAGTTTACATTTTGGTCCTTATATTTTATTCCAATGGGGTCCTTATTTCCAACTTAGGTTTCACTACAAATCGGTCCCTAGACTTCTTGTTCTTCTTCTCTTCTTCACCTGACTGAACGGCTGACGACTGAAGGTGCAGCCACCATTTGATCACGCCAATCCAACGTCATCTCTTCTTCTCCAAGCTTCTGGAGCTTGCGCTCACCATCCCATTTTCATCCACTGGTCTGGATGATGCCTATATCCTAATTTAGGGTTGGAGATAATCTCCGACGCTGGTGGTTATTCTCCTCCTAGCCACAAATCTGTCCAGATTCCAGCTCCTTTTCAGTCGCCGTTGACTATAAATACCCCTTGACACCCCTGATTTCCTGGAAGTTGGCTCCCATCCCTCTTCTTCACTAAGCAGACCCAATAGGCTATTCTCTCCACAACTCCGGCAAACCTCCTCCACCACATCCGACTTCCTCCATCCATCTTCAGTAGCTCTGGAACTCTGCCGAAGTCAGTTGTGTCCTCTGACATGTGCTGACAAAGGAGTTCTCCTCTGCTTCACCTCACAACCGACGCTGGAGATCTCTCAACAACCCTCTGCTTATCCTCACAACCCTTTGATAAAGTTCTTGTTAACAACGTTGTTTTTAATAAATTGTGTTTTGAAAATGTTTCGAGTATAAGTCTAAGTAAGGAAATTTTCACAAAATGCTCTGTATATTAAATATTTATACTAAATCTAAAAAAAATTCTCTGACCTAACCTTTCCTCTACTTGGTTCTTATTTATATTAACTTAAACCCAAGTGCTTTAAATCATCATATTCTTAGTCAATTTTGCTAGGGACTACCAGAAACCTTGGCTTGGGGTTATGATGAGAAGCTCATCATGATCTCTAATTACCCCTAATTAACTAGTCTTCCTAGTTAATTAGCTAGGATTATGTGAATATATGGGTTAATTATTAAATAAGGGATAAATAGTAAAGGACCTTAAAATAAGCTAAAAATGCTATATTATCATCCAATTAATATTATTAATAATCTAATTAATAATTGGACTTGAAATATTATCAATAATTTATCTAGTTAATGTGTTAACTTAAACATAATATATAACTAAGTATGTAATAACTTAAGTAACATTACTTAATTAAATAAATTATTCTAAGAACGTCAAAAAGGTAAATTCAAGGTCTAAGTATAATAATTGTCTTATTTATAATCATATATAAAAGGTTGAAAAAGATTTAAATTAAAATAAACCTTGAAAACCTGAGTTTACATTTTGGTCCTTATATTTTATTCCAATGGGGTCCTTATTTCCAACTTAGGTTTCACTACAAATCGGTCCCTAGACTTCTTGTTCTTCTCTTCTTCACCCGACTGAACGGCTGACGACTGAAGGTGCAGCCACCATTTGATCACGCCAATCCAACTTCATCTCTTCTTCTCCAAGCTTCTAGAGCTTGCGCTCACCATCCCATTTTCATCGACTGGTCTGGATGATGCCTATATCCTAATTTAGGGATGGAGATAACCTCACCAGCGTCGGAGAAGACGCTGGTGGTTATTCTCGTCCTAGCCACAAATCCGTCCAGATTCCAGCTCCTTCTCAGTCGCCGTCGACTATAAATACCCCTTGACACCCCTGATTTCCAGGAAGTTGGCTCCCATCCCTCTTCTTCACTAAGCCGACCCAATAGGCTATTCTCTCCACAACTCCAGCAAACTTCCTCCACCACATCCGACTTCCTCCATCCATCTTCAGTGGCTCTGGAACTCTGCCGAAGTCAGTTGTGTCCACTGACATGTGCTAACTAAGGAGCTCTCCTCTGCTTCACCTCACAACCGCTGCTGGAGATCTCTCGACAACCCTCTGCTTATCCTCACATCCCTTTGATAAAGTTCTTGTTAACAACGTTGTTTTTAATAAATTATGTTTTGAAAATGTTTTGAGTATAAGTCTAAGTAAGGAAATTTTCACAAAATGCTCTGTATATTAATTATTTATATTAAATCTAAAAAAAATTCTCAGACCTAAGCTTTCTCTACTTGGTTCTTATTTATATTAATTTAAACCCAAGTGCTTCAAATCATCATATTCGTAGTTAATTTTGCTAGTGACTAGCAAAACTTTGGCTTGGGGTTATGATGAGAAGCTCATCATGATCTCTAATTACCCCTAATTAACTTGCCTTCCTAGTTAATTAGCTAGGATTATGTGAATATATGGGTTAATTATTAAATAAGGGATAAATAGTAAAGGGCCATAAATAGGTTAAAAATGCTATATTATCATCCAATTAATATTATTAATAATCTAATTAATAATTGGACTCGAAATATTATCAATAATTTATCTAATTAATGTGTTAACTTAAACATAATATATACCAGAGTATGTAATAACTTAAGTAACATTACCTAACTAAATAAATTATTGTAAAAAGGTCAAAAATGTAAATTCATTGTCTAAATATAACAATTGTCTTATTTATAATCATATATAAAAAGTTCAAAAAGATTTAAATTAAAATAAACCTTGAAAACCTGAGTTTACATTTTGTTCCTTATATTTTATTCCAATCGGGTCCTTATTTCCAACCTAGGTTTCACTATAAATCGGTCCCTAGACTTCTTGCTCATCTTCTCTTCTTCACCTGACTGAACGACCGACGACTGAAGGTGCAGCCACCGTTTGATCACGCCAATCCAACATCATCTCTTCTTCTCCAAGCTTCTGGAGCTTGCGCTCACCATCCCATTTTCATCCACTGGTCTGGATGATGCCTATATCCTAATTTAGGGTTAGAGATAACCTCACCAGCGTTGGAGAAGACGCTGGCAGTTATTCTCCACCTAGCCACAAATCCGTCCAGATTCCAGCTCCTTCTAAGTCGCAGTCGACTATAAATACCCCTTGACACCCCTGATTTCCGGGAGGTTGGCTCCCTTCCCTCTTCTTCACTAAGCTGACCCAATAGGCTATTCTCTCCACAACTTCGGCAAACTTCCTCCACCACATCCGACTTCCTCCATCCATCTTCAGTAGCTCTGGAACTCTGCCGAAGTCAGCTGTGTCCTCTGACAAGTGCTGACTAAGGAGCACTCCTCTGCTTCACCTCACAACCGCCGCCGGAGTTCTCTCGACAACCCTCTGCTTCACCTCACAACCCTTTGATAAAGTTCTTGTTAGCAACGTTGTTTTTAAAAAAGTGTGTTTTGAAAATGCTTTGAGTATAAGTCTAAGTAAGGAAATTTTCACAAAATGCTCTGTATATCAATTATTTATATTAAATATAAAAAAAATTCTCAGACCTAAGCTTTCCTCTACTTAGTTCTTATTTATATTAATTTAAACCCAAGTGCTTTAAATCATCATACTCTTAGTTAATTTTGCTAGGGACTAGCAAAACTTTGGCTTGGGGTTATGAAGAGAAGCTCATCATGATCTCTAATTACCCCTAATTAACTAGTATTCCTAGTTAATTAGCTAGGATTATGTGAATATTTGGGTTAATTATTAAATAAGGGATAAATAGTAAAGGACCTTAAAATAAGTTAAAAATTCTATATTATCAGCCAATTAATATTATTAATAATCTAATTAATAATTGGACTCGAAATATTATCAATAATTTATCTAATTAATGTGTTAACTTAAACATAATATATACATAAGTATGTAATAACTTAAGTAACATTACTTAACTAAATAAATTATTCTAAAAAGGTCAAAAGTGTAAATTCAAGGACTAAATATAACAATTATCTTATTTATAATCATATATAAAAAGTTGAAAAAGATTTAAATTAAAATAAACCTTGAAAACCTGAGTTCTCATTCTGGTCCATATATTTTATTCCAATCGGGACCATATTTCGAACTTAGGTTTCACTACAAATCGGTCCCTAGACTTCGTGTTCTTCTTCTCTTCTCAACCCGACTGAATGGCTGACGACTGAAGGTGTAGCCACCGTTTGATCACGCCAATCCAACGTCATCTCTTCTCCTCCAAGCTTTCTGAGCTTGCGCTCACCATCCCATTTTCATCCACTGGTTTGGATGATGCCTATATCCTAATGTAGGTTTGGAGATAACCTCACCAGCATCGGAGAAGAAGCTGGTGGTTATTCTCCACCTGGCCACAAATCCGTCCAGATTCTAGCTCCTTCTCAGTCGCCGTCGACTATAAATACCCCTTGACACCCCTGATTTCTGGGAAGTTGGCTCCCTTCCCTCTTCTTCACTAAGCCGACCCAATAGGCTATTCTCTCCACAACTCCGGCAAACTTCCTCCACCACATCCGACTTCCTCCATCCATCTTTAGTTGCTCTGGAACTCTGCCAAAGTCAGCTGCGTCCTTTGATAAGTGCTGACTAAGGAGCTCCCCTCTGCTTCACCTCACAACCGCCGCCGGAGTTCTCTCGACAACCCTTTGCTTCACCTCACAACCCTTTGATAAAGTTCTTGTTAACAACGTTGTTTTCAATAAATTGTGTTTTGAAAATGTTTTGAGTATAATTTTAAGTTAGGAAATTTTCACAAAATGCTCTTTATATTAATTATTTATATTAAATCTAGAGAAAATTCTCTGACCTAAGCTTTCCTCTACTTGGTTCTTATTTATATTAATTTAAACCCAAGCGCTTTAAATCATCATATTCTTTGTTAATTTTGCAAGTTACTAGCAAAACTTTGGCTTGGGGTTATGATGAGAAGCTCATCATGATCTCTAATTACCCCTAATTAACTGGTCTTCCTAGTTAATTAACTAGGATTATGTGAATATAAGAGTTAATTAATAAATAAGGGATAAATAGTAAAGGACATTAAAATAATTTTAAAATGCTATATTATCATCCAATTAATATTATTAATAATCTAATTAATAATTGGACTCGAAATATTATCAATAATTTATCTAATCAATGTGTTAACTTAAACATAATATATAACTATGTAATAACTTAACTAACATTACTTAGTAAAATGAATTAATCAAAAAAGGTCAAAAATGTAAATTCAAGGTCTAAATGTAATAATTGTCTAATTTATAATCATATATAAAAATTTGAAAAAGATTTAAATTAAAATAAACCTTGAAAAGCTGAGTTTACATTTTGGTCCTTATATTTTATTCCAATCGGGTCCTTACTTCCAACTTCGGTTTCACAACAAATCAGTCCCTAGACTTCATGTTCTTCTTCTCTTCTTCACCCGACTGAACGGCTGACGACTGAAGGTGCAGCCACCATTTGATCACGCCAATCCAACTTCATCTCTTCTTCTCCAAACTTCTGGAGCTTGCGCTCACCATCCCATTTTCATCCACTAGTCTGGATGATGCCTATATCCTAATTTAGTGTTGGAGATAACCTCACCAGCGTCGGAGAAGACGCTGGTGGTTATTCTCCTCCCAGCCACAAATCCGTCCAGATTCCAGCTCCGTCTCAGTCGCCGTTGACTGTAAATACCCCTTGACACCCCTGATTTCCGGGAAGTTGGCTCCCTTCCCTCCTCTTCACTAAGCTGACCCAATAGGCTATTCTCTCCACAACTCCGGCAAACTTCCTCCACCACATCCGACTTCCTCCATCCATCTTCAGTAGCTCTGGAACTCTGCCGAAGTCAGCTGCATCCTCTGACAAGTGCTGACTAAGGAGCTCTCCTCTGCTTCACCTCACAACTACCGCCGGAGATCTCTCGACAACCCTCTGCTTATCCTCACAACCCTTTGATAAAGTTCTTGCTAACAACGCTATTTTTAATAAATTGTGTTTTGAAAATGTTTTGAGTACAATTTTAAGTAAGGAAATTTTCACAAAATGCTCTTTATATTAATTATTTATATTAAATCTAAAAAAAATTCTCTAACCTAAGCTTTCCTCTACTTGGTTCTTATTTATATTAATTTAAACCCAAGCGCTTTAAATCATCATATTCTTTGTTAATTTTGCTAGGGACTAGCAAAACTTTGGCTTGGGGTTATGATGAGAAGCTCATCATGATCTCTAATTACCCCTAATTAACTGGTCTTCCTAGTTAATTAGCTAGGATTATGTGAATATATGAGTGAATTATTAAATAAGGGATAAATAGTAAAGGACCTTAAAATAATTTAAAAATGCTATATTATCATCCAATTAATATTATTAATAATCTAATTAATAATTGGACTCGAAATATTATCAATAATTTATCTAATTAATGTGTTAACTTAAACATAATATATAACTAAGTATGTAATAACTTAACTAACATCACTTAACTAAATAAATTAATCAAAAAAGGTCAAAAATGTAAATTCAAGGTCTAAATTTAATAATTGTCTAATTTATAATCATATATGAAAAGTTGAAAAAGATTTAAATTAAAATAAACCTTGAAAACCTGAGTTTACATTTTGGTCCTTATATTTTATTCCAATCGGGTCCTTATTTCCAACTTAGGTTTCACAACAAATCGGTCCCTAGACTTCATGTTCTTCTCTTCTTCACCCGACTGAACGGCTAACGACTGAAGGTGCAACCACCGTTTGATCACGCCAATCCAACGTCATCTCTTCTTCTCCAAGCTTCTGGAGCTTGCGTGCACCATCCCATTTTCATCCACTGGTCTGGATGACGCCTATATCCTATTTTAGCGTTGGAGATAACCTCACCCACGTTGGAGAAGACGCTGGTGGTTATTCTCCTCCTAGCCACAAATCTGTCCAGATTCCAGCTCCTTCTCAGTCGCCGTCGACTATAAATACCCCTTGACACCCCTGATTTCCGGGAAGTTGGCTCCCTTCCCTCTTCTTCACTAAGCCGACCCAATAGGCTATTCTCTCCATAACTCTGGCAAACTTCCTCCACCACATCCGACTTCCTCCATCCATCTTCAGTAGCTCTGGAACTCTGCCGAAGTCAGCTGTGTCCTCTGACAAGTGCTGACTAAGGAGCACTCCTCTGCTTCACCTCACAACCGCCGCCGGAGATCTCTTGACAACCCTCTACTTCACCTCACAACCCTTTGATAAAATTCTTGTTAACAACGTTGTTTTTAATAAAGTGTGTTCTAAAAATGTTTTGAGATAAGTCTAAGTAAGGAAATTTTCACAAAATGCTCTGTATATTAAATATTTATACTAAATCTAAAAAAAATTCTCTGACCTAACCTTTCCTCTACTTGGTTCTTATTTATATTAACTTAAACCCAAGTGCTTTAAATCATCATATTCTTAGTCAATTTTGCTAGGGACTACCAGAAACCTTGGCTTGGGGTTATGATGAGAAGCTCATCATGATCTCTAATTACCCCTAATTAACTAGTCTTCCTAGTTAATTAGCTAGGATTATGTGAATATATGGGTTAATTGTTAAATAAGGGATAAATAGTAGAGGACCTTAAAATAAGTTTAAAATGCTATATTATCATTCAATTAATATTATTAATAATCTAAATAATAACTGGACTCGAAATATTATCAATAATTTATCTAATTAATGTGTTCACTTAAACATAACATATAACTAAGTATGTAATAACTTAAGTAACATTACTTAACTAAATAAATTAATCTAAAAAAGTCAAAAATGTAAATTCAAGGTCGAAATATAATAATTGTCCTATTTATAATCATATATAAAAAGGTGAAAAGGATTTAAATTAAAATAAACCTTGAAAACCTGAGCTTACATTTTGGTCCGTATATTTTATTCCAATCGGGTCCTTATTTCCAACATAGACTTCACTACAATTCGGTCCCTAGACTTCTTGTTTTTCTTCTCTTCTTCACCCGACTGAACGGCTGACGACTGAAGGTGCAGCCACCATTTGATCATGCCAATCCAACGTCATCTTTTCTTCTCCATGCTTCTGGAGCTTGCTCTCACCATCCCATTTTCATCCACTGGTCTGGATGATGCCTATATCCTAATTTAGGGTTGGAGATAACCTCACCAGCATCAGGGAAGACGCTGGTGGTTATTCTCCTCCTAGCCACAAATCCGTCCAGATTCCAACTCGTTCTCAGTCGCTGTCAACTATAAATACCCCTTGACACCCCTGATTTCCGGGAAGTTGGCTCCCTTCCCTCTTCTTCACTAAGCCGACCCAATAGGTGATGAGAACCTCATCATAAGCCATAACTAGCTCATTTTGACCTAATACAAAGAATAAAAGCTCCTACATAACCTTAGAAAGGCTTGGCTCAGAGAGATTCTGAGTTTGCAAAGAAAACTTAAACTGAGGGCTAAAAATGCAATTTCACTAATCCAATCTGAAAACAGGGTAACTCAGGGTCCAAACATAGGTCAAAATAACCTAATAGGAAGAAAAGTGGGATGAAATGACTCAACAAGGGCTACAGCAACTCCGAAGAATTAAATGACATCCTGTAACCCTAAAAACAAACCCACTTAAATACACGAGGTTTGAGGCAAAGTAAAAATAGAATAAACCCTCTAAAATTCATAGAAAAATAATCTCTATGGTTTAGAACCTTCAATTTGGCCTTAGGAACCCATTTTGACCTACATTGAGAACCATGCCCAATTAACAACTTAATTTGGGTTTGCATAAATTGACCGGTCAAACAAGGTTTAATCTAGAAATAAAATTCACCATCAGAATCCTTAGGTCCCAATTAGTCATGTATAAAAACTTGAGCCTAGGAAGAAACCTTCTTGACCAACTTTACACTTTGGTCCTCATACATTTACTTTCTGGCCCTCAACTTTTGAACCCTCACATTTTGGCCCCTAACTCTCCTTCGTTCTTTGCATTTAGGTCCCTCCTGCAAAACCTGAGCAGCACCATGCTCCGGCGACCTTGCGCGGAGCATGGCGCCGCGCAGGGTAAGGGAGGGAGCCTGCCAAGTCAAATGGGGGTGCCCTACGTCATCAGCCGTCGCAGGAACACCCCCCTGATGGCTGCAACCACCCATACCGGCCGTGCGAACGCACGGACGGTATGGGTATCCTTCCTCCGGCGTCCTCCGGCGAGGGAGACACGTCGTCTCCCTCCGCCCTCCTCTCTGGTTCTGCCCCTATAAATACCCCCGTCGCTCCGCCGTTCTTCCCAGCTCGGATCTGACGGAGATACCCCCTCACTTCCTCTCTTCCCACTCCGACAGACGCCCCCTTGCTCCGGTGCCTTCTCCTCCTCCTCCTCATCGCCCTACCGCACTACCAGCAGCAGGGTTGCCTTCCCTCGCTCTTCCCACGCCGCGCCGCACCCAACGCGCGCTTCTCCGGCCCTCTCCTCGCCGTCGTTCCTTCCCCTGGGCAGCTTCTTCTCCGGCGATAGTCGATACGACTGTCGCCTGCTCCGGCTCCTCCTCGTCCTGCTAAGTGGGTATAACTTCTCCTCTTCCTCCCCTCTTCCTTTTCCTCACTTTAAACCTTTACTATCACCCTCGATTCCGACCATCACTTTGGCGCCGTTGCCGGGGAGCAACGGCTATTCTAGAGGTAATTAAATTCCTGTTTTTAAATTTCTAATAATCTCCTCTTTTGTGCAGATACAGGAAAATCGAGAAGACAAGCAACCGCACGACAACCACTCCGAGGACAGGTAATTTTCTATCCTCTCAACCTTTAAATTCTAAAGAGGAAGAAAAGAAAAGAACAAGCAATATAGGTCTAACCTGTCTTCTCTACTTAGTAAACCATAAAAAATTGCATGTTTTCAACCCATTATTCCTACACACTATTAAGGGTATTCAAGGGCTAACACATTCTTGCTTGAGCCCTAATTACCCAACAAAGAACTAACTGGACCAAGTAGAGCCAACATAAGATTCAACATTAGGGTTTTAGAGACACACTACTTAAATCAAGAATGGAGAAAATCCAAAAGAAGTGTGCCTAAACCATTGATTGAACATACTTATTTAGAGAAACCCTAAACAATTGGCTCTCTAAACACTTGAATCCAAAAAGAAAGGACCCAAAAGCTCTCAGAGGAACAAGAGGTAAAGTTGACCCCTTGGGTCAACCAACCTTAAAATTAGGTCACTTTCTCACTCAAAATACCTAAGAGTTCAAGTGTAACTTTAAGCACCCTGATCTTAAACTAAAATTGGTAGACTTAAGAGGTCAAGATCCCCATTCTGGTCTACCTGGAACCGCAGTGACAAGAGAGGTCGGGTGGGGGAAACCCTATAACCCGTGGGGACGCTCTACCGTGTAGGGGTCTTCGCGGGACTCACCCTCTCTGGCTGCCCAGGTAATTCTCAGGTGGACGATCTTTCTGATCAAGGGGTCCATCTGCCCCGCACCTCTATAGTCACCCAACACATTTTTGGGTGTCTTGATTGGGTCCAGCACTTTCTAACCTCTTCCACTCCAACAATGCATGAACGGTAGGAGATCCTTAAGACCACCCTTAAGATCTCCTTTAAGAATTCACTCTCGTCAAGGCCCAGCCTTGACTCCCGTGTTTGAACAGCAACCTAACCCCATCATTCTCTCTTCCGATTCCAAATCAAACTCTTCTTCTATCATGGCTCAGCCAGTTGAGGAAGAAAATAATCTGGAACACCAGCTCCAACGACTCAACGACCTCTTCCAAAACTTTGTGCACCCACCACAGCGTCCCATGATGCGGGACCATTATAATCCTGCTGCGGTGGCCATCGAGCCTCGAGTCAGAATCCCGACTGGAGGACCTGATTCTGAATTAAAGCCCAATATGATTCATGCTATACCTAAATTCCATGGGCTTAATTCTGAAGATCCCTTCCAGCACATCAAACAGCTAAAGCATCTGGCCCAAACTTTCGAGTCAGACGCACAAAATCGGGATATTCTTCTCATGAAGATGTTTTCCTTTTCTCTTATGGACAAGGCCGCCCATTGGTATCAAACTCAGACCCGGCCGATCAACAATTGGGAAGAACTTCAGTCCGAGTTCCTGAAAAAGTTCTTCCCTGTTGGACGGACCAACGCCTTGCGCCATCAGATTACACATTTCACCCAACAAACAGGGGAACCTCTCCATGAGGCATGGGATCGTTTCCAGGATCTCATGAGAAAGTGCCCCCATCACGGAGTTCCTAAATGGGAACAGGTCCAATCTTTTTACTAGGGACTCCGTGAGGACATCCGTCTTTTCGTCAATGCAGCCTGCGGAGGAAATATCATGGGTCAACATGAAGACACCGTGTGGGAGATTCTCGAAAACATGTGCGAGAACTCCATCAACAATGACTCCATGGGATTATTCGACAGGACGAATACCCACGCATCGACGAATCTTAGGGGAGCACATCAGACGCAGGGCCTGTCCGCATCAGTCGACCTTGAATTAATGGCCAGTCGATTGGACAAGGTCTCGATTATCGAAAAGAAGGTGGATGAGCTGACTCAGCATCTGCAGCAAGCCACCTCTGCACATAACCCTTTCGCACAGCCTCTTTCCACAAGGGAAACTGTGCAAAACATTCTCCATCGATCTTCTCCTAGGATGGACCCATCATCTGAATCTTTGCCCGGAGGTCCTTCCGATTCCTTCTACACCTGCCAGGGAAATTTCATTCCCTCTTTCTCTAACCCTCTGGAGGTTCCTCAGACCTGCGAGGACCTCAACACCATCCAGAACGACCCGTTCTCCAACACCTATAATCCTGGATGGCGAAACCATCCTAACTTCCAGTGGGCGGGAAATTCCCAAACCCAAAGACCATCCTTCCAACCCCGCCCACAACCTCCTCATCCTTACCAGCCGCCTCAGCCTCGGCCCAACCCTACTTACCCATTTGGGCCGAATCAAGATCAAATGTCCCTTATCCTTCAGACCCTGGCTGACATTCAAAGAACGAATGCGGCTATCCAAAAACAACATAAGGACGAACTTACAGAGGTCCGAAACCAATTGACCCAGTTGGCAAACTCTCGCCAGCCAGGTACTCTTCCTTCCCAACCTCTGCCTAATCCTAATAACGTGCCAACCCAGCGGCGCGTTATGAACCCAAACCCGGGCCATGCCCACATGATTTATCAGGCCCCCTCTGTTCCTTCACCCGACGGGAAAGAGGCCTCCACTTCCTTTGCAGGTTACCAGCAGCAAGCTATCTTACCCAATCCCAACCAAAACCAGGTAGGACTTAATTCCGTAACAACCCATAGTGGTAAGGAAACCCAAGACCCACCTCATCCAAACCACTCCAAGCTTGGTAGTGATCCCAAGCCTAGGACAGTAATCCAGGACGTCCCCACCCCTATCCCAGATCCACAACCTGGACCTATCCTAGAAGAACCAACCAAGATCCCGTTTCCCGAGGCCTTAACCAAGGGAAAGAAGACCACCAAGCCCGTGGCACCTGAGGAGGACCTGGTCAAGCTCTTTGAGCAGGTCCACATAAACATCCCCTTGATGGATGCAATCCGCCATGTACCAGCTTACGCACGATTTTTAAAGAATGTGTGTACACCCCAGCGTAAGCCGCGAACCAAGGGTGGGAGCCCAATTGTTCTGTCAGAGCAAGCCAGCTCTGTAATCCTCAGTAAACTCCCACCCAAGGCAAAAGATCCTAGTACTGCCCTGATTTCCTGCAAGATAGGTGATACCCAATTTGATAGAGCTTTGCTAGACTTAGGTGCATCCATAAACCTGATACCCACATCCTTACTTGACCATCTAGAAGAATCTGAGCTAAAACCAACCGAGGTGACATTACAATTAGCAGATCGATCTATAAAGTCACCAAAAGGGATTCTCGAGGATGTTATCGTAAGAGTGCGGGATTTCTATTTCCCAGTGGACTTTATAGTCTTAGATATGGATGCGCCTAAAAACCCTAGGGATACACCAATCATTCTAGGGAGACCTTTCTTGGCTACTGCTAGAGCCAACATCAGCTGTGAGGAGGGCCAAATAGAGATTAAATTTGGGGATCAAACCTTAAAAATTGATATATTTAAGGCCCAACAAGGAATTAATTGCGGTGTCATCGAACAGATTTGTGACGTTAGGATTTTGGTTGATGAATCACACCTCCAGAATGACTCGATTATGCCTCATCAACCACAGAAGGATCTTGACCTGCAAACGGAGGAGTTGAATCCAGATAGAAACAACCCAGTAACTCCTACCCTTGAACCTCACATCTATACTGAACCACCCGCTGCTGCTGATAACCCTATCCTCGAGTTAAAGCCTCTTCCTGCTCACTTGAAATACATCTTTTTGGGTTCCAATCAGACCATCCCTGTGATTATCAATTCCAACCTCAATCCCGAACAGGAATCCCGTCTGATTGCTGTTCTCCAGCAACATCGCAGAGCCATCGGGTGGACTCTCGATGATTTGACTGGAATAAGCCCCTGATATTGTACTCATCATATCTATCCAGAAGAGGGCACACGACCTTCTCGTGAAATGCAGAGACGTTTAAACCCTAATCTGCAGGAGGTCGTGAAAAAGGAGATCATCAAGTGGTTAGATGCCGGGATCATCTACCCGATCTCTGATAGTCGTTGGGTGAGCCCAATTCAGGTTGTGCCTAAGAAGGCAGGACTCACCACCATAATGACTGAAACCGAAGAAATCATTCCTACCCGATTAGCCAATGCGTGGAGAGTCTGTATAGATTACCACCGACTCAATTCCTACACGAAGAAGGATCATTTCCAACTACCCTTCA
Organism: Thalassia testudinum; assembly: GCA_037157565.1. Taxonomy (NCBI): domain Eukaryota; kingdom Viridiplantae; phylum Streptophyta; class Magnoliopsida; order Alismatales; family Hydrocharitaceae; genus Thalassia; species Thalassia testudinum. The sequence continues at coordinate 4,993,372 of JAZHRO010000035.1, read as the reverse complement.
TTGATCAAATTCTCGAGAAACTAGCGGGAAATAGGTTCTTCTGCTTTCTTGACGGGTACTCCGGTTATAACCAGGTGGCAATCCATCCTGAGGACCAAGAAAAGACCACGTTCACCTGCCCCTTCGGAACGTACGCTTTTCGAAGGATGCCTTTCGGTCTTTGCAATGCACCTGCTACCTTTCAGCGGTGCATGCTTGCCATATTCTCAGATATGGTAGGTGATTTCCTGGAAGTCTTCATGGATGACTTTTCAGTCTTTGGAAAATCTTTTGATGATTGCCTCCAACACTTGGTCCAGATACTCAGGCGATGCATTGAGGTGAACTTGGTTCTTTCCTGGGAAAAGAGCCATTTCATGGTGCCTGAGGGAATTGTCCTAGGAAATCTAATTTCAGAAAAAGGCATCCAGGTGGATCGAGCTAAGGTGGATCTGATATCTCGCCTTCCTATGCCTGGCTCGATCAGGGACATCCGTTCTTTTTTAGGGCACGTCGGTTTTTACTGCCGTTTCATTCCAGATTTCTCAAAAATCGTGCGCCCCTTGACTTCTCTTCTCTCTAAGGATGTACCCTTTGAAATCTCCAAGGAATGCACGCTAGCCTTTGAAAACCTGCGTGACCGAGTCACCTAGGCACCTATCCTACAATCCCCTGATTGGTCTCAACCCTTTGAGATCATGTGCGATGCATCTGATTTCGCTGTAGGAGCGGTCCTGGGGTAGAAAGCTGACGGGAAACCCGTGGTTATATACTACGCTAGCAAGACACTTGACGAGGCTCAGCGTAACTATACAGTTACGGAGAAAGAGCTGCTAGCCGTAGTATTTGCCCTTGAAAAATTCCGATCGTATCTTCTGGGTTCCCATGTCATCATTTACTCGGATCACACGGCTATAAGGCATCTCCTTGCCAAGAAGGACGCAAAGCCCCGACTAATCCGTTGGATCTTGCTGTTGCAAGAATTCGATCTTGAGATTCGCGACAAGGCGGGAAGGCAGAATGTGGTAGCCGACCATTTGTCTCGTCTTCCTTCTGAGATCATCGACCCTTCCGGACCCATCACGGAACACTTTCCTAATGAGCACCTGCTTACTGTTGGTACTAAACTTCCATGGTTTGCTGATATAGTGAACTACTTGGCATCTCATCAGACCCCGTCTAATTGGCCGAAGGCCAAGAAAGACAAATTGCATTCTGATACCAAGTATTACATTTAGGAAGATCCGTACCTTTTCCGCATAGGTGCTGATCAAATTATTCGGAGATGTGTCCCGGAAGAGGAGGTCTGCAATATCCTCTCTTTCTGCCATGACCAGGCATGCGGTGGCCATTTCTCAGGGCATAAAACCACATCAAAAGTCCTCCAGTGTGGCTTCTACTGGCCTACACTTTTCAAAGACGCATACAGTCACTGCAAGGCATGCAGTCATTGCTAGACTTTAGGCAACATGAACCATCGCGACATGATGCCTTTGCAGCCAATTCTCGTATGCGAAATCTTTGATGTTTGGGGGATTGATTTTATGGGCCCCTTTCCTGTTTCGGATGGTTTCGCGTACATTTTACTTGCTGTGGACTACGTGTCCAAATGGATCGAAGCCATACCAACCCAAACCTCTGATCACAAGATTGTTCTTAAGTTTATTCATCAAAACATTTTCTCAAGGTTCGGGATTCCCCGTGCTATAATCTCTGATGGGGGGACCCATTTTACAAATGCTCAGTTTAGATCACTGATGGCCAAATTTGGGGTATCCCACCGAATCTCTACTCCTTACCACCCCCAAACAAATGGTCTAGCTAAGTTGTCAAATCGGGAGATCAAGAAAATCCTGCAAGTCACTGTTCGGCCTAACAGGAAGGACTGGTCATCCCGACTTCCGGAAGCATTGTGGACCTATAGGACCGCCCACAAGACCCAATTAGGCATGTCTCCCTTTAGACTGGTGTATGGAAAGGCGTGTCACCTTCCCGTAGAACTGGAGCATAAAGCCTATTGGGCAGTACGGAACTGTAATCTAGATCTTTCCAAGGCTGGAACCCACAGAAAACTCCAAATCAGCAAGATCGATGAATTACGCCTAGACACGTATGAGAACTCGCGAATCTACAAGGAGCGGGTTAAAGCCTTCCATGACAAGCATATCTCGAGTAAGATCTTTCATCCTGGTCAAAAGGTCCTACTCTTTGATGCCCGACTTAAACTTTTCCCGGGAAAACTGCGATCCAAGTGGGTCGGACCATATTTAGTCCGACAGGTTTTTGGAAATGGAGCAATTGAAATCAGTCCACTCAGCCACGATTCCGAACCTTTCATCGTGAACGGTCAGAGACTCAAACCATTCATTGATGTGACTTCTACTGATTTGGCTGAGTCATCTCTCATCCTCCATTCTCCGTGAGCTTACTGTGCCCAGCCGATGGCGTAAAACTCAGCGCTTAGCGGGAGGCAGCCTGTCATTCCCTCTGAAAATCTAAAACCTTTTTTCTGACACCTTGGTGCACTTAAGGTTCACCCTTCAAGACAGCCGACTCCACCTCAGATGCTTGCATCTGAGATTAGAAATAGTCCACAAAATTCATCCTGACCCATTCACTCACAAAAACAACTGTCTTAAGGAATGAACTAAGTAAATAAAAACCCCTAAAATCACAATGAGGACATTGCAAACCTTAGGCATGGGGGGGTATAAAAGTGCAAAACGTGTAAGAAAAGGTTTCAAAAAAAAAAAAAAAATTCACATATGCCAAAAACACCATAAAAATTAAAAATTTTTCGAAAAAGAATAAGAGAATAAGAGGAGAAAGGAAATTTTGTGAAGAAGGAAAAAAGAAACAAAAGGAAAAAAGGAGCACAAAATATGAGAAACAAGTGATAGTCATTAGTAAGGAACTAAGGAATTAACCTAAGTTCTAGACCTCATTCAAGAAAATAACTGAAATGTACATAATGAGATTAGTAAGAACGCAAACCTTAGGCATTCTTGAATAGACTCTTAGTACCTATTAAGATCTGGACACTCCTCAAGAGGTTGAGGAAAATGAAAAGCTAAAGTATTAGGTCTAAGGGTTAGGGAGTATTTGGCCTCATTAACTAATTTTTGGTTTACGGGACTTAGTAACCTAAGCACCCTAACCTCACACACAGCCTGGTTCAGTACACCTAAAAATCAAAATCACGCAGAAGCGTCGCAAAATTCTGAAAAGTACACCTAGAATAGGAGCGGCCGATCAACACAAGTTGATTTGGACGAGTTCCCAGCGCGGAGAGGCGGGAAATCCCCTCAAAGATGCGTAACAAAATATCATCTCCTCGGTGCTTGTCTCTTAGGATATTCACATATCCTACTGGGGGCATGTAAGCACATTGCTGGTTCAGATTCCATGGATGGCATTATCACGAAGTGTCAACTGCCAGGGTCTGAATTCGGCCACGGAACACCATGGATGGGATTATCTCGAAATCTCAATAGCCAGGGTTCTGGGGGTTGCCATGGGCGGTGCTATCTCGAAGCATCGATCACCAAGAACCCTTGAGGATTGATGATGGGAGCAATGAATCTGATACAGACCATGTTGAAAAGCCAATCCTAGGCTAGAACTAAAAAGAAAAAGAGAGAGAAAACTCTCCAAACAGAAAAACTTTCTATCTCTCTCTTATAAAACGCACTGCGAACTGAACCAAGGCTAAAATCATTTCAAGCACGGATGCTTTAACCACAAAGTCCAATAGACCTTAGGTTAGTTCTTGTGGGCCTTAAAAACCTTTGCTAAGGACTGAGGCTGAGGCTAGACAGATTTGGATCTTGATTGGTACTAGAGTACCTTTTAAGCCTATGGTCAGCATTCTAACCTAATCTAAGTTTAAATGAAAAAGCACTTATCTGAAGCTATTAAGAACTTCATGGTCTAGAACAAGGGTTGAAACCTTAAGTTTTTGCTAAGGGACTAGCAAAAGCTAGGCATGGGGGTATGATGAAAACCTCATCATAAGTCATAACTAGCTCATTTTGACCTAATACAGAGAATAAAAGCTCCTACATAACCTTAGAAAGGCTTGGCTCAGAGAGATTCTGAGTTTGCAAAGAAAACATAAACTGAGGGGTAAAAATGCAATTTCACCAATCCAATCTGAAAACAGGGTAACTCAGGGTCCAAACATAGGTCAAAACAACCTAATAAGAAGAAAAGTGGGATGAAATGACTCAACAAGGGCTACAGCAACTTTGAAGAATTAAATGACATCTTGTAACCCTAAAAATAAACCACTTAAATACACGAGGTTCGAGGCAAAGTAAAAATATAATAAACCCTCTAAAATTCATAGAAAAATAATCTCTAGGGTTTAGAACCTTCAATTTGGCCTTAGGAACCCATTTTGACCTACATTGAGAACCATGCCCAATTGACAACTTAATTTGGGTTTGCGTAAATTGATCGGTCAAATAAGGTTTAATCTAAAAATAAAATTCACCATCAGAATCCTTAGGTCCCAATTAGTCATGTATAAAAACTTGAGCCTAAGAAGAAACCTTCTTGACCAACTTTACACTTTGGTCCTCATACATTTACTTTCTGGCCCTCAACTTTTGAACCCTCACATTTTGGCCCCTAACTCTCCTTCGTTCTTTGAGTTTAGGTCCCTCTTGCAAAACCTGAGCAGCACCATGCTCCGGCGACCTTACGCGAAGCATGGCACCGCGCAGGGTAAGGGAGGGAGCCTGCCAAGTCAAATGGGGGTGCCCTACGTCGTCAGCCGTCGCAGAAACACCCCCCTGATGGCTGCAACCACCCATACCGGTCGTGCGAACGCACGGACGGTATGGGTATCCTTCCTCCGACGTCCTCCGGCGAGGGAGACACGTCGTCTCCCTCCACCCTCCTCTCTGGTTCTGCCCCTATAAATACCCCCGTCGCTCCGCCATTCTTCCCAGCTCGGATCTGACGGAGATACCCCCTCACTTCCTCTCTTCCCACTCCGACAGATGCCCCCTTGCTCCGGCGGCTTCTCCTCCTCCTCCTCGTCGCCCTACCGCACTACCAGCAGCAGGGTTGCCTTCCCTCGCTCTTCCCGCGCCGCGCCGCACCCAGCGCGTGCTTCTCCGGCCCTCTCCTCGCCGTGGCTCCTTCCCCTGGGCAGCTTCTTCTCCGACGACAGTCGATACGACTGTCGCCTGCTCCGGCTCCTCCTCGTCCTGCTAAGTAGGTATAACTTCTCCTCTTCCTCCCCTCTTCCTTTTCCTCACTTTAAACCTTTACTATCGTCCTTGATTCCGACCAATCACCCTCACCTTCTCCACCTCCGGCCACACTCCGGCGACCCGCTCCCATCACTCCAGCAACCCACACGGCTCGCCGACCACCACAGAACCTCTGCCTCCTCACCCTGATCAACCTCCGCCCTTCCACTTCCCACCAATCGCCCTCTGCAAACCCACCGACCAAACCCATCTCGCCACCTGCAGTTTGACCTAGGGCGGCCCTTAGGCTCCGCCCCGCCACCTGCAGACCCCACAACCACCTTCGCCGTGCCACATCGAAGGTCCTCCGCGTATCTAATTAGGCCGAGAGGCCCTTTCTCTGTAAACAGGAACTTCACTCGCCGCCGCCATTGCTGAGGTGAAGAAGCTCCTTCGACCTGCTGCTCCAGGCGCGCCGCGCCCAGGGCACGCTCCCAGGCTGTGCGAGGTATTTTCGCGAAGTGCCAGGCTATAGTTGAGGCGAAGCCCTCGCGCGAAGCCCTCGTGCGAAGCCTCGACCGTCGCTGCTTCCTTCGCACAGGCGCCCAAATTGGGGTGGGACATTTAGTCCCACCTCGAAAACCCACTGAGGCGAGTGGGCGCTTAAAGGCAAAAAGTGCCTTAAGCTCTTTGCCTCAGATCACAGGGTGAGGTCCCCTTCACCCGCCCGATTACCCGGCCTCGTCCGCACTCACGCCTCGCGGACATGGCTCCGACCCGATTAGCCCGACCTGCACTCCTCGCCCACCATCGCACACCGGTGGGCCTGGACCTGGGCGCGACCCGCGTACCCGATTACCCGGTTGCTCTGGGAGAGCTTTCCTAAGAGCAAATTCTGAGAGAGAGAGACGCGGGGGGGAGGGTAGAGTAGGTTTTGCCCTCTGACGAAAACCTTGAAGTGTGCAGGCACATGTGAAGAAGAAGAAGAAGGACTACGGAAGAAGAAGAAGAAGACGGAAGCTAAGGGAGACACTGTAGCAGCAGCGGTTTAAGTCGTCTGATTGCAAAATCAGACGACGTCTTGAAGGCAAGGAAAAAGAAGAAAAGAAGAAGCAGGATCGCGGCAAAGAAGAGGAAAGACAAGAAAGAAGAAAAAGAAGAAGAAGAAGATCTGAAGAAAAAGAAAGAAGAAGAGAAAACAAGGAAGAACAAAAGACAGAAGAAGAAGAGCATGAGAGGAAGATCTGAAGAACAAAAGAGAGAAGACAAGAAGAACAGGAAGAGAAGAAAGAAGAGACAAAGAGGAAGAAAGAAGAGAAGAAGAAGAAGCCACCAAAATTTTCATCTCTCTCTCTCTCTCTCTTTATTTTTGTAATAAGAATTTGTACTTCTAGAATACGACTTGCTCCCTGAGTTCGACCTCGGAAACTCTTTTATTTCCGAGTAAAAAGATTATATATGTAATGATGGCAATAACTAGCTATACTACAACGCTATTTCTATAACAAAACCTAGTTAACGCCTCAATCATAAATAGGCTATTCTCTCCACAACTCCGGCAAACTTCCTCCACCACATCCGACTTCCTCCATCCATCTTCAGTAGCTCTGGAACTCTGCCGAAGTCAGCTGCATCCTCTGACAAGTGCTGACTAAGGAGCTCTCCTCTGCTTCACCTCACAACTACCGCCGGAGATCTCTCGACAACCCTCTGCTTATCCTCACAACCCTTTGATAAAGTTCTTGCTAACAACGTTGTTTTTAATAAATTGTGTTTTGAAAATGTTTTGAGTACAATTTTAAGTAAGGAAATTTTCACAAAATGCTCTTTATATTAATTATTTATATTAAATCTAAAAAAAATTCTCTAACCTAAGCTTTCCTCTACTTGGTTCTTATTTATATTAATTTAAACCCAAGCGCTTTAAATCATCATATTCTTTGTTAATTTTGCTAGGGACTAGCAAAACTTTGGCTTGGGGTTATGATGAGAAGCTCATCATGATCTCTAATTACCCCTAATTAACTGGTCTTCCTAGTTAATTAGCTAGGATTATGTGAATATATGGGTAAATTATTAGAAAAGGGATAAATAGTAAAGGACCACAAAATGCTATATTATCATCCAATTAATATTATTAATAATCTAATTATTAATTGGACTCGAAATATTACCAATAATTTATCTAATTAATGTGTTCACTTAAACATAATATACAACTAAGTATGTAATAACCTAAGTAACATTACTTAACTAAATAAATTAATTTAAAAATTTCAAAAAAGTAAATTCAAAGTCTAAATATAAAAATTGTCTTATTTAGAATCATATATAAAAAGTTGAAAGAGATTTAAATTAAAATAAACCTTGAAAACCTGAGTTTACATTTTGGTCCTTATATTTTATTCCAATCGGGTCCATATTTCCAACTTAGGTTTCACTACAAATCGGTCCCCAGACTTCTTTTTCTTCTTCTCTTCTTCACCCGACTGAACGGCTGACGACTGAAGGTGCAGCCACCGTTTGATCACGCTAATCCAACGTCATCTCTTCTTCTCCAAGCTTCTGGAGCTTGCGCTCACCATTCCATTTTCATCCACTGGTCTGGATGCTGCCTACATCCTAATTTAGGGTTGGAGATAACCTCACTAGCGTCGGAGAAGACGCTGGTGGTTATTCTCCTCCTAGCCACAAATCCGTCCAGATTCCAGCTCCTTCTCAGTCGCCGTCGACTATAAATACTCCTTGACACCCCTGATTTAGGGGAAGTTGGCTCCCTTCCCTCTTCTTCACTAAGCCGACCCAATAGGCTATTCTCCCCACAACTCCGACAAACTTCCTCCACCGCATTTAACTTCCTCCATCCATCTTCAGTAGCTCGGGAACTCTGCCGAAGTCAACAGCGTCCTCTGACAAGTGCTGACTAAGGAGCTCTCCACTGCTTCACCTCACAACTACCGCCGGAGATCTCTCGACAACACTCTGCTTCACCTCACAACCCTTTGATAAAATTCTTATTAACAACGTTGTTTTTAATAGTGTGTTTTGAAAATGTTTCGAGTATAAGTCTAAGTAAGGAAATTTTCACAAAATGCTCTTTATATTAGTTATTTATATTAAATCTAAAAAAAATTCTCTCACCTAAGCTTTCCTCTACTTGGTTCGTATTTATATTAATTTAAACCCAAGTGCTTCAAATCATCATATTCTTAGTTAATTTTGCTAGGGACTAACAAAACTTTGGCTTGGGGTTATGATGAGAAGCTCATCATGATCTCTAATTACCCCTAATTAACTGGTCTTCCTAGTTAATTAGCTAGGATTATGTGAATATATAAGTAAATTATTAAAAAAGGGATAAATAGTAAAGGACCTTAAAATAAGTTAAAAATGCTATATTATCATCCAATTAAAATTATTAATAATCTAATTAACAATTGGACTCGAAATATTATCAATAATTTATCTAATTAATGTGTTCACTTAAACATAATATACAACTAAGAATGTAACAACCTATGTAACATTAATTAACTAAATAAATTAATCCAAAACTTTCAAAAATGTAAATTCAAGGTCTAAATATAATAATTGTCTTATTCATAATCATATATAAAAAATTGAAAAAGATTTAAATTAAAATAAACCTTGAAAACCTGAGTTTACATTTTGGTCCTTATATTTTATTCCAATCAGGTCCATATTTCCAACTTAGGTTTCACTACAAATCGGTCCGTAGACTTCCTGTTCTTCTTCGCTTCTTCATCCGACTAAACGGCTGAAGTTTGCGCTCACCATCCCATTTTCATCAACTGGTCTGGATGATGCCGATATACTAATTTAGGGTTGGAGATAACCTCACCAGTGTCGGTGAAGACGCTGGTGGCTATTTTCCACCTAGCCACAAATCCGTCCAGATTCCAGCTCCTTCTCAGTCGCCGTCGACTATAAATACCCCTTAACACCCCTGATTTCCGGGAAGTTGGCTCCCTTCCCTCTTCTTCACTAAGCCGACACAATAGGCTATTCTCTCCACAACTCCGGCAAACTTCCTCCACCACATCCGACTTCCTCCATCCATCTTCAGTAGCCCTGGAACACTGCCGAAGTCAGCTGCGTCCTCCGACAAGGGCTGACTAAGGATCTCTCCTCTGCTTCACCTCACAACCGCCGCCGGAGATCTCTCGACAACCCTCTGCTTCACCTCACAACCCTTTGATAAAATTCTTGTTAGCAACGATGTTTTAATAAAGTGTGTTTTGAAAATGCTTGAGTATAAGTCTAAGTAAGGAAATTTTCACAAAATGCTCTGCATATTAATTATTTATATTAAATCTAAATAAAATTCTCTAACCGAAGCTTTCCTCTACTTGGTTCTTATTTATATTAATTTAAAACCAAGTGCTTCAAATCATCATATTCCTAGTTAATTTTGCTAGGGACCAGCAAAACTTCGGCTTGGGGTTATGATAAGAAGCTCATCATGATCTCTAATTGCCGTTAATTAATTGGTCTTCCGAGTTAATTAGCTAGGATTATGTGAATATATGGGTTAATTATTAAATAAGGGATAAATAGCAAAGGACCTTAAAATAAGTTAAAAATGCTATATTATCATCCAATTAATATTATCAATAATCTAATTAATAATTGGACTCGAAATATTATTAATAATTTATCTAATTAGTGTGTTCACTTAAACATAATAAACAACTAAGTATGTAATAACTTAAGTAACATTACTTAACTAAATAAATTAATCTCAAAATTTTAAAAATGTAAATTTAAGGTCTAAATATAACAATTGTCTTATTTATAATCATATATAAAAAGTTGAAAGAGATTTAAATTAAAATAAACCTTGAAAACCTGAGTTTACATTTTGTTCCATATATTTTATTCCAATCGGGTCCATATTTCCAACTTAGGTTTCACTACAAATTGGTCCCTAGACTTCTTGTTCTTCTCTTCTTCACACGACTGAACGGCTGACGATTGAAGCTGTAGCCACCTTTTGATCACGCCAATCCAACGTCATCTCTTCTTCTCCAAGATTCTGGAGCTTGCGCTCACCATCCCATTTTCATCCACTGGTCTGGATGATGCCTATATCCTAATTTAGGGTTGGAGATAACCACACCAGCATCGGAGAAGTCGCTGGTGGTTATTCTCCTCCTAGCCACAAATCAGTCCAAATTCCAACTCCTTCTCAGTCTCCGTCGACTATAAATACCCCTTGACACCCCTGATTTCCGGGAAGTTGGCTCCCTTCCCTCTTCTTCACTAAGCCGACCCAATAGGCTATTCTCTCCACAACTCCGGCAAACTTCCTCCACCACATCCGACTTCCTCCATCCATCTTCAGTGGCTCTGGAACTCTAACGAAGTCAGTTGTGTACTCTGACATGTGCTGATTAAGGAGCTCTCCTTTGCTTCACCTCACAACCGCCGTTCGAGATCTCTCGACAACCCTCTACTTATCCTCACAACCCTTTGATAAAGTTCTTGTTAACAATGTTGTTTTTAATAAATTATGTTTTGAAAATGTTTTGAGTATAAGTCTAAGTAAGGAAATTTTCACAAAATGCTAGGTTATTAATTATTTATATTAAATCTAAAAAAAATTCTCTGACCTAAGCTTTCCTCTACTTGGTTCTTATTTATATTAACTTAAACCCAAGTGCTTTAAATCATCATATTCTTAGTTAATTTTGCTAGGGACTAGCAAAACGTTCGCTTGGGGTTATGATGAGAAGCTCATCATGATCTCTAATTACCCCTAATTAGCTGGTCTTCCTAGTTAATTAGCTAGGATTATGTGAATATATTGGTAAATTATTAAAAAAGGGATAAATAGCAAAGGACCTTAAATAAGTTTAAAATGCTATATTATCATCCAATTAATATTATTAATAATCTAATTAATAATTGGACCCGAAATATTATCAATAATTTATCTAATTAATGTGTTCACTTAAACATAATATACAACTAAGAATGTAACAACCTATGTAACATTAATTAACTAAATAAATTAATTCAAAACTTTCAAAAATGTAAATTCAAGCTCTAAATAGAATAATTGTCTTATTTATAATCATATATAAAAAATTGAAAAAGATTTAAATTAAAATAAACCTTGAAAACCTGAGTATACATTTTGGTCCTTATATTTTATTCCAATCGGGTCCTTATATCCAACTTAGGTTTCACTACAAATCGGTCCATAGACTTCTTGTTCATCTTCTCTTCTTCACCCGACTGAACGACGAATGACTAAAGGTGCAGCCACCGTTTGATCACGCCAATCCAACGTCATCTCTTCTTCCCCAAGCTTCTGGAGCTTGCGCTCACCATCCCATTTTCATCCACTGGTCTGGATGATGCCTATATCCTAATTTAGGGTTGGAGATAACCTCACCAGCGTTGGAGAAGACGCTGGTGGTTATTCTCCACCTAGCCATAAATCCGTCCAGATTCTAGCTCCTTCTCAGTCGCAGTCGACTATAAATACCCCTTGACACACCTGATTTCCGGGAAGTTGGCTCCCTTCCCTCTTCTTCACTAAGCCGACCCAATAGGCTATTCTCTCCACAACTCCGGCAAACTTCCTCCACCACATCCGACTTCCTCCATCCATCTTCAGTAGCTCTGGAAATCTGCCGAAGTCAACTGTGTCCTCTGACAAGTGCTGACTAAGGAGCACTCCTCTGCTTCACCTCACAACCGCTGCCGGAGTTCTCTCGACAACCCTCTGCTTCACCTCACAACCCTTTGATAAAATTCTTGTTAACAACGTTGTTTTTAATGAAGTGTGTTTTGAAAATGTTTTGGGTATAAGTCTAAGTAAGGAAATTTTCACAAAATGCTCTGTATATTAATTATTTATATTAAATCTAAAAGAAATTCTCTGACCTAAGCTTTCCTCTTCTTGGTTCTTATTTATATTAATTTAAACCCAAGTGCTCTAAATCATCATATTTTTAGTTAATTTTGCTAGGGACTAGCAAAACATTGGCTTGGGGTAATGATGAAAAGCTCATCATGATCTCTAATTACCCCTAATTAACTGGTCTTCCTAGTTAATTAGCTAGGATAATGTGAATATATGGGTTAATTATTAGATAAGGGATAAATAGTAAAGGACCTTAAAATAAGTTAAAAATTCTATATTATCAGCCAATTAATATTATTAATAATCTAATTAATAATTGGACTCAAAATATTATCAATAATTTATCTAATTAATGTGTTAACTTAAACATAATATATACCTAAGTATGTAATAACTTAAGTAACATTACTTAACTAAACAAATTGTTATAAAAAGGTCAAAAATGTAAATTCAAGGTCTAAATATAATAATTGTCTTATTTATAATCATATATAAAAAGTTGAAAAAGATTTAAATTAAAATAAAAATTGAAAACCTGAGTTCTCATTCTGGTCCTTATATTTTATTCCAATCGGGACCATATTTCGAACCTAGGTTTCACTACAAATCGGTCCCTAGACTTCTTGTTCTTCTTCTCTTCTCAACCCGACTGAACAGCTGACGACTGAAGGTGCAGCCACTGTTTGATCATACCAATCCAACGTCATCTCTTCTTCTCCAAGCTTCTGGAGGTTGCGCTCACCATCCCATTTTCATCCACTGGTTTGGATGATGCCTATATCCTAATTTAGGGTTGGAGATAACCTCACCAGCGTCGGAGAAGACGCTGGTGGTTTTTCTCCACCTGGCCACAAATCCGTCCAGATTCCAGCTCCTTCTCAGTCGCCGTCGACTATAAATACCCCTTGACACCATTGATTTCCGGGAAGTTGGCTCCCTTCCCTCTTCTTCACTAAGCCGACACAACAGGCTATTCTCTCCAAAACTCCGGCAAACTTCCTCCACCACATCCGACTTCCTCCATCCATCTTCAGTAGCTCTGGAACTCTGCCGAAGTCAGCTGCGTCCTCTGATAAGTGCTGACTAAGGAGCTCCCCTCTGCTTCACCTCACAACCACCGCCGGAGTTCTCTCGACAACCCTCTGCTTCACCTCGCAACCCTTTGATAAAGTTCTTGTTAACAACGTTGTTTTTAATAAATTATGTTTTGAAAATGTTTTGAGTATAAGTTTAAGTAAGGAAATTTTCACAAAATGCTCTGTATATTAATAATTTATTTTAAATCTAAAAAAAATTCTCTGACCTAAGCTTTCCTCTACTTGGTTCTTATTTATATTAATTTAAACCCAAGTGCTTTAAATCATCATATTCTTAGTTAATTTTGCTAGGGACTAGCAAAACTTTGGCTTGGGGTTATGATGAGAAGCTCATCATGATCCCTAATTACCCCTAATTAACTGGTCTTCCTAGTTAATTAGCTAGGATTATGTGCATATATGGGTTATTTATTAAATAAGGGATAAATAGTAAAGGACCTTAAAATAATTTAAAAATGCTATACTATCATCCATTTAATATTATTAATAATCTAATTAATAATTGGACTCGAAATATTATCAATAATTTATCAAATTAATGTGTTAACTTAAACGTAATATATACCTAAGTATGTAATAACTTAAGTAACATTACTTAACTAAATAAATTAATCTAAAAAGGTCAGAAATGTAAATTCAAGGTCTAAATATAGTAATTGTCTAATTTATAATAATATATAAAAAGTTGAAAAAGATTTAAATTAAAATAAACCTTGAAAACCGGAGTTTACATTTTGGTCCTCATATTTTATTCCAATCGGGCCCTTATTTCCAACCTAGGTTTGACAACAAATCGGTCCTTAGACTTCATGTTCTTCTCTTCTTCACCCGACTGAACGGCTGACGACTGAAGGTGCAGCCACCGTTTGATCACGCCAATCCAACGTCATCTCTTCTTCTCCAAGCTTCTAGAGCTTGCGTGCAGCATCCCATTTTCATCCACTGGTCTGGATGATGCCTATATCCTATTTTAGGGTTGGAGATAACCTCACCCGCGTCGGAGAAGATGCTGGTGGTTATTCTCCTCCTAGCCACAAATCCGTCCAGATTCCAGCTCCTTCTCAGTCGCCGTCGACTATAAATACACCTTGACACCCCTGATTTCCTGGAAGTTGGCTCCCTTCCCTCTTCTTCACTAAGCCGAACCAATAGGCTATTCTCTCCGCAACTCCGGCAACCTTCCTCCACCACATCTGGCTTCCTCCATCCATCTTCAGTAGCTCTGGAACTCTGCCGAAGTCAGCTGCGTCCTCTGACAAGTTCTGACAAAGGAGCTCTCCTCTACTTCACCTCACAATCGCTGCTGGAGTTCTCTCGACAACCCTCTGCTTCACCTCGCAACCCTTTGATAAAGTTCTTGTTAGCAACATTGTTTTTAAAAAAGTGTGTTTTGAAAATGTTTTGAGTATAAGTCAAAGTAAGGAAATTTTCACAAAATGCTCCGTATATTAATTATTTATATTAAATCTAAGAAAAATTCTCTGACCTAAGCTTTCCTCTACTTGGTTCTTATTTATATTAATTTAAACCCAAGTGCTTTAAATCATCATACTCTTAGTTAATTTTGCTAGGGACTAGCAAAACTTTGGCTTGGGGTTATGATGAGAAGCTCATCATGATCTCTAATTACCCTTAATTAACTGGTCTTCCTAGTTAATTAGCTAGGATTATGTGAATATACGGGTTAATTATTAAATAAGGGATAAATAGTAAAGGACCTTAAAATAAGTTAAAAATTCTATATTATCAGCCAATTAATATTATTAATAATCTAATTAATAATTGGACTCAAAATATTATCAATAATTTATCTAATTAATGTGTTAACTTAAACATAATATATACCAGAGTATGTAATAACTTCAGTAACATTACCTAACTAAATAAATTATTGTAAAAATGTCGAAAATGTAAATTCATTGTCTAAATATAACAATTGTCTTATTTATAATCATATATAAAAAGTTCAAAAAGATTTAAATTAAAATAAATCTTGAAAACCTGAGTATACATTTTGGTCCTTATATTTTATTCCAATCGGGTCCTTATATCCAAATTAGGTTTCACTACAAATCGGTCCCTAGACTTCTTGTTCTTCTTCTCTTCTTCACCCGACTGAACGGCTGACAACTGAAGGTGCATCCACCATATGATCACGCCAATCCAACGTCATCTCTTCTTCTCCAAGCTTCTGGAGCTTGCACTCACCATCCCATTTTCATCCACTGGTCTGGATGATGCCTATATCCTAATTTAGGGTTGGAGATAACCTCACCAGCGTCGGATAAGGACCTGGTGGTTATTCTTCTCCAAGCCACAAATCAGTCCAGATTCCAGCTCCTTCTCAGTCACCGTCGACTATAAATACCCCTTGACACCCCTGATTTACGGGAAGTTGGCTCCCTTCCCTCTTCATCACTAAGCCAACCCAATAGGGTATTCTCTCCACAACTCCGGCAAACTTCCTCCACCACATCCGACTTCCTCCATCCATCTTCAGTGGATCTTGAACTCTATGGAAGTCAGCTGTGTCCTCTGACATGTGCTGACTAAGGAGCTCTCCTCTGCTTCACCTCACAACCGCCACCGGAGATCTCTCGACAACCCTCTGCTTCACCTCACAACCCTTTGATAAAATTCTTGTTAACAACGTTGTTTTTAATGAAGTGTGTTTTGAAAATGTTTTGAGTATAAGTCTAAGTAAGGAAATTTTCACAAAATGCTCTGTATATTAACTATTTATATTAAATCTAAAAGAAATTCCCTGACCTAAGCTTTCGTCTACTTGGTTCTTATTTATATTAATTTAAACCCAAGTGCTTTAAATCATCATATTCTTAGTTAATTTTGCTAGGGACTAGCAAATCTTCGGCTTGGGGTTATGATGAGAAGCACATCATGATCTCTAATTACCCCTAATTAACTGGTCTTCCTAGTTAATTTGCTAGGTTTATCTGAATATCTAGGTTAATTAGTAGATAAGGGATAAATAGTAAAGGACATTAAAATAAGTTAAAAATGCCTTATTATCATCCAATTAACATTATTAATAATCTAATTAATAAATGGACTCGAAATATTATCAATAATTATCTAATTAATGTGTTCACTTAAACATAATATATACCTAAGTATGTAATAACCTAAGTAGCATTACTTAATTAAATAAATTAATCTCAAAATTTCAACAATGTAAATTCAAGGCCTAAATATAATAATTGTCTTATTTATAATCATATATAAAAAGTTGAAAAAGATTTAAATTAAAATAGACCTTGAAAACCCGAGTTTACATTTTGGTCCTTATATTATATTCCAATCAGGTCCTTATTTACAACATAGGTTTCACTACAAATCGGTCCCTAGAGTTCTTGTTCTTCTTCTCTTCTGCACCCGACTGAACAGCTGACGACTGAAGGTGCAGCCACCGTTTGATCACGCCAATCCAATGTCATCTCTTCTTCCCCAAGCTTCTGGAGCTTGCGCTCACCATCCCATTTTCATCCACGGGTCTGGATGATGCCTATATCCTAATTTAGGGTTTGAGATAACCTCACCAGCGTCGTAGAAGACGCTGGTGGTTATTCTCCTCCCAGCTACAAATCCGTCCAGATTCCAGCTCCTTCTCAGTCGCCGTTGACTGTAAATACCCCTTGACACCCCTGATTTCCGGGAAGTTGGCTCCCTTCCCTCCTCTTCACTAAGCCGACCAAATAGGCTATTCTCTCCACAACTCCGGCAAACCTCCTCCACCACATCCGACTTCCTCCATCCATCTTCAGTAGCTCTGGAACTCTGCCGAAGTCAGCTGCATCCTCTGACAAGTGCTGACTAAGGAGCCCTCCTCTGCTTCACCTCACAACTACCGCCGGAGATCTCTCGACAACCCTCTGCTTCACCTCACAACCCTTTGATAAAATTCTTGTTAACAGCGTTGTTTTTAATAAAGTGTGTTTTGAAAATGTTTTGAGTATAAGTCTAAGTAAGGAAATTTTCACAAAATGCTCTGTATATTAATTATTTATATTAAATCTAAAAAAAATTCTGTGACCTAATCTTTCCGCTACTTGGATCTTATCTATATTAATTTAAACCCAAGTGCTTTAAATCATCATATTCTAAGTTAATTTTGCTAGGGACTAGCAAAACTTTGTCTTGGGGTTATGATGAGAAGCTTATCATGATCTCTAATTACCCCTAATTAACTGGTCTTCTAGTTAATTAGCTAGGATTATGTGAATATATGGGTTAATTATTAAATAAGGGATAAATAGTAAAGGACCATAAATAGGTTAAAAATGCTATATTATCATCCAATTAATATTATTAATAATCTAATTAATAATTCGACTTGAAATTTTAGTAATAATTTTTCTAATTAATGTGTTAACTTAAACATAATATATACTTAAGTATGTAATAACTTAAGTAACATTACTTTACTAAATAAATTAATGTAAAAAGGTCACAAATGTAAATTCAAGGTCTAAATATAATAATTGTCTTATTTATAGTCATATATAAAAAGTTGAAAAAGATTTAAAGTAAAATAAACCTTGAAAAGCTGAGTTTACATTTTGGTCCTTATATTTTATTCCAATCGGGTCCTTATTTCCAACTTAGGTTTCACTACAAATCAATCCCTAGACTTCTTGTTCTTCTTCTCTTCTTCACCCGACTGAACGGCCGACGACTGAAGGTGCAGCCACCGTTTGATCACGCCAATCCAACGTCATCTCTTCTTCTCCAAGCATCTGGAGCTCGCGCTCACCATCCCATTTTCATCCACTAGTCTTGGTGATGCCTATATCCCAATTTAGGGTTGGAGATAACCTCACCAGTGTCGGAGAAGATGCTGGTGGTTATTCTCCACCTAGCCACAAATCCGTCCAGATTCCGGCTCCTTCTCAGTCGCCGTCGACTATAAATACCCCTGGACACCCCAGATTTTCGGGAAGTTGGCTCCCTTCCCTCTTCTTCACTAAGCCGACCCAATAGGCTATTCTCTCCACAACTCTGGCAAACTTCCTCCACCACAACCGACTTCCTCCATCCATCTTCAGTAGCTCTGGAACTCTGCCGAAGTCAACTGCGCCCTCTGATAAGTGCTGACTAAGGGGCTCCCCTCGGCTTCACCTCACAACCGCCGCCGGAGTTCTCTCGACAATCCTCTGCTTCACATCACAACCCTTTGATAAAGTTCATGTTAACAACGTTGTTTTTAATAAATTGTGTTTTGAAAATGTTTTGAGTATAAGTCTAAGTAAGGAAATTTTCACGAAATGCTCTGTATATTAGTTTTTTATATTAAATCTAAAAAAAATTCTCTGACCTAAGCTTTCCTCTACTTGGTTCTTATTTATATTAATTTAAACCCAAGTGCTTTAAATAATCATATTCTTTGTTAATTTTGCTAGGGACTAGCAAAACCTTGGCTTGGGGTTATGATGAGAAGCTCATCATGATCTCTAATTACCCCTAATTAACTGGTCTTCCTAGTTAATTAGCTAGGATTATGTGAATATATGGGTTAATTATTAAATAAGGGATAAATAGTAAAGGACCATAAATAGGTTAAAAATGCTATATTATCATCCATTTAATATTATTAATAATCTAATTAATAATTGGACTCGAAATTTTATCAATAATTTATCTAATTAATGTGTTAACTTAAACATAATATATAACGAAGTATGTAATAACTTAAGTAACATTACTTAACTAAATAAATTAATCTAAAAAGGTCAGAAATGTAAATTCAAGGTCTAAATATAATAATTGTCTAACTTATAATCATATATAAAAAGCTGAAAAAGATTTAAATTAAAATAAACCTTGAAAACCTGAGTTTACATTTTGGTCCTTATATTTTATTCCAATCGGGTCCTTATTTCCAACCTAGGTCTCACAACAAATCGGCCCCTAGACTTCATGTTCTTCTTCTCTTCTTCACCTGACTGAACGGCTGACGACTGAAGGTGCAGCCACCGTTTGATCACGCCAATCCAACGTCATCTCTTCTTCTCCAAGCTTCTGGAGCTTGCGTGCAGCATCCCATTTTCATCCACAGGTCTGGATGATGCCTATATCCTATTTTAGGGTTGGAGATAACCTCACCCGCGTCGGAGAAGACGCTGGTGGTTATTCTCCTCCTAGCCACAAATCCGTCCAGATTCCAGCTCCTTCTCCGTCGCCGTCAACTATAAATACACCTTGACACCGCTGATTTCCGAGAAGTTGGCTCCCTTCCCTCTTCTTCACTAAGCCGACCCAGTAGGCTATTCTCTCCGCAACTCCGACGACCTTCCTCCACCACATCCGACTTCCTCCATCCATCTTCAGTAGCTCTGGAACTCTGCCGAAGTCAGCTGCATCCTCTGACAAGTGCTGACAAAGGAGCTCTCCTCTGCTTCACCTCACAACCACCGCTGGAGTTCTCTTGACAACCCTCTGCTTCACCTCACAACACTTTGATAAAATTCTTGTTAACAATGTTGTTTTCAATAAAGTGTGTTTTGAAAATGTTTTGAGTATAAGTCTAAGTAAGGAAATTTTCACAAAATGCTCTGTATATTAATTATTTATATTAAACCTAAAAAAAATTCTCTGGCCAAAGCTTCCCTCTACTTGGTTTTTATTTATATTAATTTAATTCCAAGTGCTTTAAATCATCATATTCTTAGTTAATTTTGCTGGGGACTAGCAAAACGTTCGCTTGGGGTTATGATGAGAAGCTCATCATGATCTCTAATTACCCCTAATTAAATGGTCTTCCTAGTTAATTAGCTAGGATTATGTGAATATATGGGTAAATTATTAAAAAAGGGATAAATAGTAAAGCACCTTAAAATAAGTTAAAAATGCTATATTATCATCCAATTAATATTATTAATAATCTAATTAACAATTGGACTCGAAATATTATCAATAATTTATCTAATTAATGTGTTCACTTAAACATAATATACAACTAAGAATGTAACAACCTATGTAACATTAATTAACTAAGTAAATTAATCCAAAACTTTCAAAAATGTAAATTCAAGGTCTAAATATAATAATTGTCTTATTTATAATCATATATAAAAAATTGAAAAAGATTTAAATTAAAATAAACCTTGAAAACCTGAGTATACATTTTGGTCCTTATATTTTATTCCAATCGGGTCCTTATATCCAACTTAGGTTTCACTACAAATCGCTCCCTAGACTTCTTGTTCTTCTTCTCTTCTTCACCCGACTGAACGGCTGACGGCTGAAGGTGCAGCCACCATATGATCACGCCAATCCAACGTCATCTCTTCTTCTCCAAGCTTCTGGAGTTTGCACTCACCATCCCATTTTCATCCACTAGTCTGGATGATGCCTATATCCTAATTTAGGGTTGGAGATAACGTCACCAGCGTCGGATAAGGATCTGGTGGTTATTCTCCTCCTAGCCACAAATCAGTCCAGATTCCAGCTCCTTCTCAGTCGCCGTCGACTATAAATACCCCTTGACACCCCTGATTTCCGGGAAGTTGGCTCCCTTCCCTCTTCTTCACTAAGCCAACCCAACAGGCTATTCTCTCCACAACTCCGACAAACTTCCTCCACCACATCCGACTTCCTCCATCCATCTTCAGTAGCTCTGGAACTCTACCGAAGTCAGCTATGTCCTCTGACATGTGCAGACTAAGGAGCTCTCCTCTGCTTCACCTCACAACCGCCACCGGAGATCTCTCGACAACCCTCTGCTTCACCTCACAACCCTTTGATAAAATTCTTGTTAACAACGTTGTTTTTAATGAAGTGTGTTTTGAAAATGTTTTGGGTATAAGTCTAAGTAAGGAAATTTTCACAAAATGCTCTGTATATTAATTATTTATATTAGATCTAAAAGAAATTCTCTGACCTAAGCTTTCCTCTTCTTGGTTCTTATTTATATTAATTTAAACCCAAGTGCTCTAAATCATCATATTCCTAGTTAATTTTGCTAGGGACTAGCAAAACTTTGGCTTGGGGTTACGATGAGAAGCTCATCATGATCTCTAATTACCCCTAATTAACTGGCCTTCCTAGTTAATTAGCTAGGATTATATGAATATCTGGGTTAATTATTAGATAAGGGATAAATAGTAAGGGACATTAAAATAAGTTAAAAATACTATATTATCATCCAATTGACATTATTAATAATCTAATTAATAAATGGACACGAAATATGATCAATAATATATCTAATTAATGTGTTCACTTAAACATAATATATAACTAAGTATGTAATAACCTAAGTAGCATCACTTAATTAAATAAATTAATCTAAAAATTTCAACAATGTAAATTCAAGGTCTAAATATAATAATTGTCTTATTATAATCATATATAAAAAGTTGAAAAAGATTTAAATTAAAATAGACCTTGTAAACCTGTGTTTACAATTTGGTCCTTATATTTTATTCCAATTGGGTCCTTATTTCCAACTTAGGTTTCACTACAAATTGGTCCCTAGACTTCGTGTTCTTCTTCTCTTCTCAACCCGACTGAATGGCTGACGACTGAAGGTGTAGCCACCGTTTGATCACCCCAATCCAACGTCATCTCTTCTTCTCTAAGCTTCTGGAGCTTGCGTTCACCATCCCATTTTCATCCACTGGTTTGGATGATGCCTATATCCTAATGTAGGGTTGGAGATAACCTCACCAGCGTCGGAGAATAAGCTAGTGGTTATTCTCCACCTGGCCACAAATCCGTCCAGATTCCAGCTCCTTCTCAGTCGCCGTCGACTATAAATACCCCTTGACACCCCTGATTTCTGGGAAGTTGGCTCCCTTCCCTCTTCTTCACTAAGCCGACCCAATAGGCTATTCTCTCCACAACTCCGGCAAACTTCCTCCACCACATCCGACTTCCTCCATCCATCTTCAGTTGCTCTGCAACTCTGCCAAACTCAGCTGCGTCCTCTGATAAGTGCTGACTAAGGAGCTCCACTCTGCTTCACCTCACAACCGCCGCCGGAGTTCTCTCGACAACCCTCTACTTCACCTCACAACCCTTTGATAAAGTTGTTAACAACGTTGTTTTTCATAAATTGTGTTTTGAAAATGTTTTGAGTATAATTTTAAGTAAGGAAATTTTCACAAAATGCTCTTTATATTAATTATTTATATTAAATATAGAAAAAATTCTCTGACCTAAGCTTTCCACTACTTGGTTCTTATTTATATTAATTTAAACCCAAGCGCTTTAAATCATCATATTCTTTGTTAATTTTGCTAGGGACTAGCAAAACTTTGTCTTGGGGTTATGATGAGAAGCTTATCGTGATCTCTAATTACCCCTAATTAACTGGTCTTCTAGTTAATTAGCTAGGATTATGTGAATATATGGGTTAATTATTAAATAAGGGATAAATAGTAAAGGACCATAAATAGGTTAAAAATGCTATATTATCATCCAATTAATATTATTAATAATCTAATTAATAATTGGCCTCAAAATTTTATCAATAATTTTTCTAATTAATGTGTTAACTTAAACATATTATATACTTAAGTATGTAATAACTTAAGTAACATTACTTGACTAAATAAATTAATCTAAAAAGGTCACAAATGTAAATTCAAGGTCTAAATATAATAATTGTCTTATTTATAATCATATATAAAAGGTTGAAAAGGATTTAAAGTAAAATAAACCTTGAAAAGCTGAGTTTACATTTTGGTCCTTATATTTTATTCCAATCGGGTCCTTATTTCCAACTTAGGTTTCACTACAAATCAGTCCCTAGACTTCTTGTTCTTCTTCTCTTCTTCACCCGACTGAACGACTGACGACTGAAGGTGCAACCACCGTTTGATCACGCCAATCCAACGTCATCTCTTCTTCTCCAAGCTTCTGGAGCTCGCGCTCACCATCCCATTTTCATCCACTAGTCTGGATGATGCCTATATCCTAATTTAGGGTTGGAGATAACCTCACCAACGTCGGAGAAGATGCTGGTGGTTATTCTCCACCTAGCCACAAATCCGTCCAGATTCCGGCTCCTTCTCAGTCGCCGTGGACTATAAATACCCCCTGACCCCCCAGATTTTCGGGAAGTTGGCTCCCTTCCCTCTTCTTCACTAAGCCGACCCAATAGGCTATTCTCTCCACAACTCTGGCAAACTTCCTCCACCACATCCGACTTCCTCCATCCATCTTCAGTAGCTCTGGAACTCTGCCAAAGTCAGCTGCGTCCTCTGATAAGTGCTGACTAAGGAGCTCCCCTCGGCTTCACCTCACAACCACCGCCGGAGTTCTCTCGACAATCCTCTGCTTCACATCACAACCCTTTGATAAAGTTCTTGTTAACAACGTTGTTTTTAATAAATTATGTTTTGAAAATGTTTTGAGTATAAGTCTAAGAAAGGAAATTTTCACGAAATGCTCTGTATATTAGTTTTTATATTAAATCAAAAAAAAATTCTCTGACCTAAGCATTCCTCTACTTTGTTCTTATTTATATTAATTTAAACCCAAGTGCTTTAAATCATCATATTCTTAGTTAATTTTGCTATGGACTAGCAAAACCTTGGCTTGGGGTTATGATGAGAAGCTCATCATGATCTCTAATTACCCCTAATTAACTGGTCTTCCGAGTTGATTAGCTAGGATTATTTGAATATATGGGTTAATTATTAAATAAGGGATAAATAGTAAAGGACCATAAATAGGTTAAAAATGCTATATTATCATCCAATTAATATTATTAATAATCTAATTAATAATTGGACTCGAAATTTTATCAATAATTTATCTAATTAATGTGTAACTTAAACATAATATATAACCAAGTATGTAATAACTTAAGTAACATTACTTAACTAAATAAATTAATCTAAAAAGGTCAGAAATGTAAATTCAAGGTCTAAATATAATAATTGTCTAACTTATAATCATATATAAAAAGCTGAAAAAGATTTAAATTAAAATAGACCTTGTAAACTTATGTTTACAGTTTGGTCCTTATATTTTATTCCAATCGGGTCCTTATTTCCAACTTAGGTTTCACTACAAATCAGTCCCTAGAGTTCTTGTTCTTCTTCTCTTCTGCACCCGACTGAACGGCTGACGACTGAAGGTGCAGCCACCGTTTGATCACGCAAATCCAACGTCATCTCTTCTTCTCCAAGCTTCTGGAGCTTGCGCTCACCATCCCATTTTCATCCACGGGTCTGGATGATGCCTATATGCTAATTTAGGGTTGGTGATAACCTCACCAGCGTCGGAGAAGACGCTGGTGGTTATTCTCCTCCCAGCCACAAATCCGTCTAGATTCCAGCTCCTTCTCAGTCGCCGTTGACTGTAAATACCCCTTGACACCCGTGATTTCCGGGAAGTTGGCTCCCTTCCGTCCTCTTCACTAAGCTGACCCAATAGGCTATTCTCTCCACAACTCCGGCAAACCTCCTCCACCACATCCGACTTCCTCCATCCATCCTCAGAAGCTCTGGAACTTTGCCGAAGTCAGCTGCATCCTCTTACAAGTGCTGACTAAGGAGCTCTCCTCTGCTTCACCTCACAACTACCGCCGGAGATCTCTCGACAACCCTCTGCTTCACCTCGCAACCCTTTGATAAGATTCTTGTTAACAACGTTGTTTTTAATAAAGTGTGTTTTGAAAATATTTTGAGTATAAGTCTAAGTAAGGAAATTTTCACGAAATGCTCTGTATATTAATTATTTATATTAAATCTAAAAAAAATTCTCTGACCTAAGCTTACCACTACTTGGTTCTTATCTATATTAATTTAAACCCAAGTGCTTTAAATCATCATATTCTAGGTTAATTTTGCTGGGGACTAGCAAAACTTTGTCTTGGGGTTATGATGAGAAGCTTATCATGATCTCTAATTACCCATAATTAACTGGTCTTCTAGTTAATTAGCTAGGATTATGTGAATATGTGGGTTAATTATTAAATAAGGGATAAATAGTGAAGGACCATAAATAGGTTAAAGAAGCTATATTATCATCAAATTAATATTATTAATAATCTAATTAATAATTGGACTCAAAATTTTATTAATAATTTTTCTAATTAATGTGTTAACTTAAACATAATACATACTTAAGTATGTAATAACTTAAGTAACATTACTTAACTAAATAAATTAATCTAAAAAGGTCACAAATGTAAATTCAAGGTCTAAATATAATAATTGTCTTATTTATAATCATATATAAAAAGTTGAAAAAGATTTAAAGTAAAATAAACCTTGAAAAGCTGAGTTTACATTTTGGTCCTTATATTTTATTCCAATCGGGTCCTTATTTCCAACTTAGGTTTCACTACAAATCAGTCCCTAGACTTCTTGTTCTTCTTCTCTTCTTCACCCGACTGAACGACTGACGACTGAAGGTGCAGCCACCGTTTGATTTCGCCAATCCAACGTCATCTCTTCTTCTCCAAGCTTCTGGAGCTCGCGCTCACCGTCCCATTTTCATCCACTAGTCTGGATGATGCCTATATCCTAATTTAGGGTTGGAGATAACCTCACCAGCGTCGGAGAAGATGCTGGTGGTTATTCTCCACCTAGCCACAAATCCGTCCAGATTCCGGCTCCTTCTCAGTCGCCGTGGACTATAAATACCCCCTGACACCCCAGATTTTCGGGAAGTTGGCTCCCTTCCCTCTTCTTCACTAAGCCGACCCAATAGGCTATTCTCTCCACAACTCTGGCAAACTTCCTCCACCACATCCGACTTCCTCCATCCATCTTCAGTAGCTCTGGAACTCTACCGAAGTCAGCTGCATCCTCTGATAAGTGCTGACTAAGGAGCTCCCCTCGGTTTCACCTCACAACCGCCGCCGGAGTTATCTCGACAATCCTCTGCTTCACATCACAACCCTTTGATAAAGTTCTTGTTAACAACGTTGTTTTTAATAAATTGTGTTTTGAAAATGTTTTGAGTATAAGTCTAAGAAAGGAAATTTTCACGAAAAGCTCTGTATATTAGTTTTTTATATTAAATCTAAAAAAAATTCTTTGACCTAAGCTTTCCTCTACTTGGTTCTTATTTATATTAATTTAAACCCAAGTGCTTTAAATCATCATATTCTTAGTTAATTTTGCTAGGGACTAGCAAAACCTTGGCTTGGGGTTATGATGAGAAGCTCATCATGATCTCTAATTACCCCTAATTAACTGGTCTTCCTAGTTAATTAGCTAGGATTATGTGAATATATGGGTTAATTATTAAATAAGGGATAAATAGTAAAGGACCATAAATAGGTTAAAAATGCTATATTATCATCCAATTAAAATTATTAATAATCTAATTAATAATTGGACTCGAAATTTTATCAATAATTTATCTAATTAATGTGTTAACTTAAACATAATATATAACCAAGTATGTAATAACTTAAGTAACATTACTTAACTAAATAGATTAATCTAAAAAGGTCAGAAATGTAAATTCAAGGTCTAAATATAATAATTGTCTAACTTATAATCATATATAAAAAGCTGAAAAAGATTTAAATTAAAATAAACCTTGAAAACCTGAGTTTATATTTTGGTCCTTATATTTTATTCCAATCGGGTCCTTATTTCCAACCTAGGTTTCACAACAAATCGGTCCTTAGACTTCATGTTCTTCTTCTCTTCTTCACCCGACTGAACGGCTGACGACTGAAGGTGCAGCCACCGTTTGATCACGCCAATCCAACGTCATCTCTTCTTCTCCAAGCTTCTGGAGCTTGCGTGCAGCATCCCATTTTCATCCACAGGTCTGGATGATGCCTATATCCTATTTTAGGGTTGGAGATAACCTCACCCGCGTCGGAGAAGACGCTGGTGGTTATTCTCCTCCTAGCCACAAATCCGTCCAGATTGCAGCTCCTTCTCAGTCGCTGTAACGAGCGCATGCCCCAGACGCCTTTTAAGACGTCTGGGAGGTGGCCCAGACGTCTGTCAAGACGTCTGGGATCACATCCAGACGTCTGACCAGACGTCCGAGATAGTTTACAGACGTCTGGCGAACAGTTATGCTCGCACGGGATATTCGTCTGCGCGCCTGTGCGCGCAGACCTGCGATTCTGCCCTCTTTCTCTGCGGTTGCAGGCGGCTGCGACCGCCTTCTCTCTCCTCTCCACGCGGCGTTAAAAGGGGGGCGCGCCTCCCCTCCCGTCTCCACCATCTTCCTCCTTCTTCTCCTGCCTGTGCGCGAGAGCGAGCGGACGCGAGGGCGCAGCGGCAGCGGCAGCCGCAGTGAGCGCGGAGGAGCTGCGGCGTGCGAGGGCGGGGCTCTGTCGTGAGGGCGAGCTCGCCAGGAGCGGCTTGGCCGGCCGGCGGAGGGCGCAGGGGGCGCAGAGCGTCGCGGAGAGGGACCTGCTGCGGGCGGAGCAGCGGACGCGCGAGGTGCGACGCGGGCGGCGTCGCGAGCGGAGGCCGAGCAGGGTTCTGATTCTGGAAAAATTTCCAGAATCAGACGTCTGGGTTGATATCCAGACGGCAAGGTCGACGTCTGTAAGATCATACAGACGTCTGAAAGGTGAGTTCCGCTTTCTTCTTCCTTCTTGTCGACTGACCGTACTGAGGGAGGGGGGTTGGCTGTGCGCAGGTTCGCTGATTCGCCATCCCTTGCGAATCAGACGTCTGGAAGTTGTACCAGACGGCGGGAGTGACCCCCAGACGTCCGGAGGGACCATCGGACGTCTGGGATCTAGGCAGACGTCCCCACAGACTTCTGGACGTCCGGGGAACCAAGCCGAACAGGTAATTCTCTGATACCATCTTGTAACGACCCGATTCCCGAGTCCCTACGAGACACGAGAACCGGACCTGAAGGACTACGACTGCAGCATCTCCTACCACCCGGGAAAGGCCAATGTGGTGGCTGACGCCTTGAGCCGTAAGGCGCCCGCACGCTTGGACAGTCTACAGTTACAGAGTTGGAGCCTTTTGGAGGAGGTGGGCAGTTGGCGACCTCTAGAGTTACGAGGGTACTGTGGGGCAGTGACGGTGACACGGCAGACCAAGCCAGAGTTGATAGACCGCATCATCACGGGACAGATGGCCGATCCGTACTTGCAGTCTTTGCGCGACAGAGTAATGTCAGGGGACCCAGGGGACTTCTCTTTCACAGACCAGGTGTTACGCTTGAGGGGACGGCTGTGCGTCCCCAGAGACGAGGAGCTGTTGAGAGAACTCCTGACTGAGGCACACGGTTCCAGATTCACCATACATCCCGGAAACACGAAAATGTACCATGACTTGAGACGCGAGTTCTGGTGGAGAGGGATGAAGCGGGATGTGGGTGAGTTCGTGCAGCAGTGCTTAGTGTGCCAGCAGGTGAAAGCCGAGCATCAGAGGCCTGCAGGGCCGCTTCAGCCGCTTCCAGTGCCAGAGTGGAAGTGGGAGAGCATCACCATGGACTTGGTGGTGGGCTTACCTGTTACCCAGCGAGGACACGACGCAGTCTGGGTAATAGTGGATAGATTGACGAAGACGGCACGATTCCTGCCGATCCGAGTCACTTTGGGACCAGCACAGTTGGCAGAGAGGTATATCCGTGATGTGGTGCGACTACACGGAGTTCCGCGGGAGATCGTATCCGACCGGGATACCCGCTTTACGTCCCATTTTTGGGCTGAGTTTCAGCAGGCTTTGGGGACGAGGTTGAGGTTTAGCACGGCTTACCACCCCCAGACGGACGGACAGTCGGAACGCACGATATAGACACTTGAGGACCTTTTGCGTGCCTGTGTACTAGACTGGAGGGGCTCTTGGGAGGAGCACCTGCCCCTGGCGGAGTTTGCATACAACAACAGCTATCACTCGAGCATCGGCATGGCTCCCTACGAGGCTCTGTACGGACGGAAATGCACGGCACCCTTGAGTTGGGTTGAGGTGGGGACCAAGTGGGAGGTTGGCCCCAGGTTGATCCGGCAGAGTCAGGAGGTAGTTGAGCAGATCCATAGACGACTCCGCACTGTCAGGAGCAGACAGAAGAGCTACGCAGATCGCAGACGCAAAGAGGTGCAGTTCGAGGTTGGGGACTACGTCTTTCTTCGTGTTTCGCCCATGAAGGGCTTACAGCGGTTTGGGGTGAGAGGGAAGCTCGCGCCGAGGTTCGTGGGGCCCTTTGAGGTCCTGGAGCAGGTTGGACCCGTTGCTTACAGACTTGCCCTTCCCCCGCAGCTTTCTGGTGTGCACGACGTGTTCCACGTGTCCAACCTCAGGAAGTACGTAGCCGATCCCAGCCACGTACTGAGTCACGAGAGCGTCGAGGTGAGCGACGGCCTGACCTACCCCGAGCGGCCAGTACAGATCCTAGACCGAGCAGTCCGCAGGTTGAGACGAAAGCAAGTACCCCTGGTAAAGGTTTTGTGGAGGAGCCAGCGGTACGAGGAGGCTACCTGGGAGCCTGAGGCGGTAATGCGGGAGCGGTACCCGGAGCTTTTCGCGGGTACGTCTTTTCGGACCGGCTTCGGTCCTCTTTGAGTTTGTTATGGTTATTTGGACATCTTCTTCCCGCACCCTAGTTGGCGCAAGTTTCGGGGAGGAAACTTCCTTTGAGTTTGTTAAATTGTAACGAGCGCGTGCCCCAGACGCCTTTTAAGACATCTGGGAGGTGGCCCAGACGTCTGTCAAGACGTCTGGGATCACATCCAGACGTCTGACCAGACGTCCGGGATAGTTTACAGACGTCTGGCGAACAGTTATGCTCGCACGGGATATTCGTCTGCGCGCCTGTGCGCGCAGACCTGCGATTCTGCCCTCTTTCTCTGCGGCTGCAGGCGGCTGCGACCGCCTTCTCTCTCCTCTCCGCGCGGCGTTAAAAGGGGGGCACGCCTCCCCTCCTGTCTCCACCATCTTCCTCCTTCTTCTCCTGCCTGTGCGCGAGAGCGAGCGGACGCGAGGGCGCAGCGGCAGCGGCAGCCGCAGTGAGCGCGGAGGAGCTGCGGCGTGCGAGGGCGGGGCTCTGCCGTGAGTGCGAGCTCGCCAGGAGCGGCTTGGCCGGCCGGCGGAGGGTGCAGGGGGCGCAGAGCGTCGCGGAGAGGGACCTGCTGCGGGCGGAGCAGCGGACGCGCGAGGTGCGACGCGGGCGGCGTCGCGAGCGGAGGCCGAGCAGGGTTCTGATTCTGGAAAAATTTCCAGAATCTGACGTCTGGGTTGATATCCAGACGGCAAGGTCGACGTCTGTAAGATCATACAGACGTCTGAAAGGTGAGTTCCGCTTTCTTCTTCCTTCTTGTCGACTGACCGTACTGAGGGAGGGGGGTTGGCTGTGCGCAGGTTCGCTGATTCGCCATCCCTTGCGAATCAGACGTCTGGAAGTTGTACCAGACGGCGGGAGTGACCCCCAGACGTTCGGAGGGACCATCGGACGTCTGGGATCTAGGCAGACGTCCCCACAGACTTCTGGACGTCCGGGGAACCAAGCCGAACAGGTAATTCTCTGATCCACCGTTTAAGACGTCTGGAAGGAGTTCCAGACGTCTGATTTTGCACAGTATTGTCTTTCTCGACCCGTTTAGGGCCCGTTTGGGCTCCGTTTTCCGCGATTCGAGTTGCGTTCGTTTCAGAATTTATTCCTCTACCCGCCTACAGTAGCTATACACTGTTTTGAGACACTCCTTGTGTTTGATCCTTGTGACAGGATCTCATTCAGTTGCAGTCTTGAGAGTCGCGGAGGCACGCGGGATTCCCGATCACGCCCCCACTACTCCCGTTGTACCTGGTAGAGTGGCTTTAAGTATTAATAAAATATGTTAAAGTATGGAACCATAACTAGAACCTAGGTGTTGCATGAATCCTAGGGTCGGAAAACTAGATTGTATGATAGATCCTAGGATATGGCATGAATCCTAAGATGGAAAACTAGTGGAATGTATGTTACTGCAGTCTTGGAAAAATGGAAAGGAATATATAAAGCTGCCTATGAATTTAATTAACAGCTGCCTGTTATGAACAAAGAAACATGTTTGAGATCATGGAATTTGAGAACGTGAATCTGGAAAGTGAAACATATGATGTTCTGAAATAAAGAGCTGGAACCCTACGGGAAATTAGGAGTGGAACTCCTGGAAAGAAAAAGGAATGGAACTGAGATGTAGTTTGTACTGTCTCTTGGGTACGCAGTACCAAGGGAAGTACCTGTACCTGTTTAGTGCAGAGTGGGGCCAGCCGCCCCAGGGACCCGGGGTTAGGATTGGCCGCTCTGTACCGACTTGTTGGCCCTCGTGTACGTAGTACCGGGGAGAGCTAGTAGTGTTAGGAGAGTACTAGCTACCCCACGGGCCCCGGGGTTCTGCTAGCCTCCTTCACCGACTTGTTAGGCCCACTAGGGCAAACCAGGGTAGTCAGGCGAGGGTGCGCGGACTGTGGAGGGCCAAGGCCCCGGTTTGGTTACTGTGGAGGGGTTGGACCCCTGTTACTGAGAGGGCTCTGCGCTGGTTCCGTGCTGTGCTTTGGGCGCACCCGTTAACGGAAATGACTGACCGCGTGCCAGTGCGGGCTAGCTACCTGTGCGTTTATCGCGCGTGCCGTAGTCACCGTTACGTCTGTCAGTGACCTTGGGGTGGTTGACTGAGGGTAGGATCACCACGGGGGACTCTCCTGGCCAGGAGAGCACCACGTGCTACTTCTACTTTTGGAAAATACTGCAATCAAGATCGTTCCCACGAGGACATTCGAGATCAAGTAAAGGATCTGAGAAATAAATGAAATAGTAAGAAAAATTGAAAGATGTAAATAAAGGAAGTAATAGAACATAACAGCTCCTGTACACTCTACTGTTGCCTTTAGTTAGTTTGCCACTCTACTCAGCGTTTTGCTGACGTGTTACACTCGTTACCTTTTTCAGGACCAGGTGTTGAGCAGCCAGGGTCGGCGGCTGCAGAGGACGCTGGGCCGAGTAGGGTCCAGTAGAGTTACCACAGCTTTGTACCCCTTTTTGTTTCTGTTCTCGTGAGTAGTTTTTGTTTCCGCTGTACCTTCTTTACCTGCAGTTTTTGTTATATGATAAATGTTGTTTTACTGTTGTGGTGGAGCCTACTGTAGTAGTTTCTTTCCTTACTGCTGTACTTTCTTACTGTTAGTTATATTCATGCTGAATGTGGTTTATTTTACTGTCTTTTGGTTACTTCCTCGTTGGACGACTGGGTCTTGAGATTAGTCGAGTCGGTCCGGTTCTCGTGTCTCGTAGGGACTCGGGAATCGGGTCGTTACAGTCGCCGTCGACTATAAATACACCTTGACACCCCTGATTTCCGGGAAGTTGGCTCCCTTCCCTCTTCTTCACTAAGCCGACCCAATAGCCTATTCTCTCCGCAACTCCGGTAACCTTCCTCGACCACATCCAACTTCCTCCATCCATCTTCAGTAGCTCTGGAACTCTGCCGAAGTCAGCTGCGTCCTCTGACAAGTGCTGACAATGGAGCTCTCCTCTGCTTCACCTCACAACCGCCGCCGGAGTTCTCTCGACAACCCTCTGCTTCACCTCACAACACTTTGATAAAATTCTTGTTAACAACGTTGTTTTCAATAAAGTGTGTTTTGAAAATGTTTTGAGTATAAGTCTAAGTAAGGAAATTTTCACAAAATGCTCTGTATATTAATTATTTATATTAAATCTAAAAAAAATTCTCTGGCCAAAGCTTCCCTCTACTTGGTTCTTTTTTATATTAATTTAATTCCAAGTGCTTTAAATCATCATATTCTTAGTTAATTTTGCTACGGACTAGCAAAACGTTCGCTTGGGGTTATGATGAGAAGCTCATCACGGTCTCTAATTACCCCTAATTAACTGGTCTTCCTAGTTACTTGGCTAGGATTATGTGAATATATGGGTAAATTATTAAAAAAGGGATAAATAGTAAAGCACCTTAAAATAAGTTAAAAATGCTATATTATCATCCAATTAATATTATTAATAATCTAATTAATAATTGGACTCGAAATATTATCAAAAATTTATCTAATTAATGTGTTCACTTAAACATAATATACAACTAAGAATGTAACAACCTATGTAAATTAATTAACTAAATAAATTAATCCAAAACTTTCAAAAACGTAAATTCAAGATCTAAATATAATAATTGTCTTATTTACAATCATATATAAAAAATTGAAAAAGATTTAAATTAAAATAAACCTTGAAAACCTGAGTATACATTTTGGTCCTTATATTTTATTCCAATCGGGTCCTTATATCCAACTTAGGTTTCACAACAAATCGGTCCCTAGACTTCTTGTTCTTCTTCTCTTCTTCACCCGACTGAACGGCTGACGACTGAAGGTGCAGCCACCATATGATCATGCCAATCCAACGTCATCTCTTCTTCTCCAAGCTTCTGGAGTTTGCACTCACCATCCCATTTTCATCCACTGGACTGGATGATGCCTATATCCTAATTTAGGGTTGGAGATAACCTCACCAGCGTCGGATAAGGACCTGGTGGTTATTCTCCTCCTAGCCACAAATCAGTCAAGATTCCAGCTCCTTCTCAGTCGCCGTCGACTATAAATACCCCTTGACACCCCTGATTTCCGGGAAGTTGGCTCCCTTCCCTCTTCTTCACTAAGCCAACCCAACAGGCTATTCTCTCCACAACTCCGACAAACTTCCTCCACCACATCCGACTTCCTCCATCCATCTTCAGTAGCTCTGGAACTCTACCGAAGTCAGCTGTGTCCTCTGACATGTGCTGACTAAGGAGCTCTCCTCTGCTTCACCTCACAACCGCCACCGGAGGTCTCTCGACAACCCTCTGCTTCACCTCACAACCCTTTGATAAAATTCTTGTTAACAACGTTGTTTTTAATGAAGTGTGTTTTGAAAATGTTTTGGGTATAAGTCTAAGTAAGGAAATTTTCACAAAATGCTCTGTATATTAATTATTTATATTAAATCTAAAAGAAATTCCCTCACCTAAGCTTTCCTCTTCTTGGTTCTTATTTATATTAATTTAAACCCAAGTGCTCTAAATCATCATATTCCTTGTTAATTTTGTTAGGGACTAGCAAAACTTTGGCTTGGGGTTACGATGAGAAGCTCATCATGATCTCTAATTACCCCTAATTAACTGGTCTTCCTAGTTAATTAGCTAGGATTATATGAATATCTGGGTTAATTATTAGATAAGGGATAAATAGTAAAGGACATTAAAATAAGTTAAAAATGCTATATTATCATCCAATTAACATTATTAATAATCTAATTAACAAATGTACTCGAAATATCATCAATAATTTATCTAACTAATGTGTTCACTTAAACATAATATATAACTAAGTATGTAATAACCTAAGTAGCATTACTTAATTAAATAAATTAATCTAAAGATTTCAACAATGTAAATTCAAGGTCTAAATATAATAATTGACTTATTTATAATCATATATAAAAAGTTGAAAAAGATTTAAATTAAAATAGACCTTGTAAACCTGTGTTTACATTTTGGTCCTTATATTTTATTCCAATCGGGTCCTTATTTCCAACTTAGGTTTCGCTACAAATCGGTCCCTAGAGTTCTTGTTCTTCTTCTCTTCTGCACCTGACTGAACGCCTGACGACTAAAGGTGCAGCCACCGTTTGATCACGCAAATCCAACGTCATCTCTTCTTCTCCAAGCTTCTGGAGCTTGCGCTCACCATCCCATTTTCATCCATGGGTCTGGATGATGCCTATATCCTAATTTAGGGTTGGAGATAACCTCACCAGCGTCGGAGAAGACGCTGGTGGTTATTCTCCTCCTAGCCACAAATCCGTCCAGATTCTAGCTCCTTCTCAGTCGCCGTTGACTGTAAATACCCCTTGACACCCCTGATTTCCGGGAAGTTGGCTCCCTTCCCTCCTCTTCACTAAGCCGACCCAATAGGCTATTCTCTCCACAACTCCGGCAAATTTCCTCCACCACATCCGACTTCCTCCATCCATCTTCAGAAGCTCTGGAACTCTGCCGAAGTCAGCTGCATCCTCTGACAAGTGCTGACTAAGGAGCTCTCCTCTGCTTCACCTCACAACTACCGCCAGAGATCTCTCGACAACCCTCTGCTTCACCTCCCAACCCTTTGATAAAATTCTTGTTAACAACGTTGTTTTTAATTAAGTGTGTTTTGAAAATGTTTTGAGTATAAGTCTAAGTAAGGAAATTTTCACGAAATGCTCTGTATATTAATTATTTATATTAAATCTAAAAAAAATTCTCTGACCTAAGCTTTCCACTACTTGGTTGTTATCTATATTAATTTAAACCCAAGTGCTTTAAATCATCATATTCTAAGTTAATTTTGCTAGGGACTAGCAAAACTTTGTCTTGGGGTTATGATGAGAAGCTTATCATGATCTCTAATTATCCCTAATTAACTGGTCTTCTAGTTAATTAGCTAGGATTATGTGAATATATGGGTTAATTATTAAATAAGGGATAAATAGTAAAGGACCATAAATAGGCTAAAAATGCTATATTATCATCCAATTAATATTATTAATAATCTAATTAATAATTGGACTCGAAATTTTATCAATACTTTTTCTAATTAATGTGCTAACTTAAACATATTATATACTTAAGTATGTAATAACTTAAGTAACATTACTTAACTAAATAAATTAACTAAAAAGGACATAAATGTAAATTCAAGGTCTAAATATAATAATTGTGTTATTTATAATCATATATCAAAAGTTGAAAATGATTTAAAGTAAAATAAACCTTGAAAAGCTGAGTTTACATTTTGGTCCTTATATTTTATTCCAATCGGGTCCTTATTTCCAACTTAGGTTTCACTACAAATCAGTCCCTAGACTTCTTGTTCTTCTTCTGTTCTTCACCCGACTGAACGACTGACGACTGAAGGTGCAGCCACCGTTTTATCACGCCAATCCAACGTCATCTCTTCTTCTCCAAGCTTCTGGAGCTTGCGTGCAGCATCCCATTTTCATCCACAGGTCTGGATGATGCCTATATCCTATTTTAGGGTTGGAGATAACCTCACCCGCGTCGGAGAAGACGCTGGTGGTTATTCTCCACCTAGCCACAAATCCGTCCAGATTCCGACTCCTTCTCAGTCGCTGTGGACAATAAATACCCCCTGACACCCTAGATTTTCGGGAAGTTGGCTCCCTTCCCTCTTCTTCACTAAGCCGACCCTATAGGCTATTCTCTCCACAACTCCTTCTCAGTCGCCGTGGACTCCTTCTCAGTCGCCGTGGACAATAATTGTCTAACTTATAATCATATATAAAAAGCTGAAAAAGATTTAAATTAAAATAAACCTTGAAAACCTGAGTTTATATTTTGGTCCTTATATTTTATTCCAATCGGGTCCTTATTTCCAACATAGGTTTCACAACAAATCGGTCCTTGGACTTCATGTTCTTCTTCTCTTCTTCACCCGACTGAACGGCTGACGACTGAAGGTGCAGCCACCGTTTGATCATGCCAATCCAACGTCATCTCTTCTTCTCCAAGCTTCTGGAGCTTGCGTGCAGCATCCCATTCTCATCCACAGGTCTGGATGATGCCTATATCCTATTTTAGGGTTGGAGATAACCTCACCCGCGTCGGAGAAGACGCTGGTGGTTATTCTCCTCCTAGCCACAAATCCGTCCAGATTCCAGCTCCTTCTCAGTCGCCTTCGACTATAAATACACCTTGACACCCCTGATTTCCGGGAAGTTGGCTCCCTTTCCTCTTCTTCACTAAGCAGACCCAATAGGCTATTCTCTCCGCAAATCCGGCAACCTTCCTCCACCACATCCGACTTCCTCCATCCATCTTCAGTAGCTCTGGAACTCTGCCGAAGTCAGCTGCGTCCTCTGACAAGTGCTGACAAAGGAGCTCTCCTCTGCTTCACCTCACAACCGCCGCCGGAGTTCTCTTGACAACCCTCTGCTTCACCTCACAACACTTTGATAAAATTCTTGTTAACAACGTTGTTTTTAATAAAGTGTGTTTTGAAAATGTTTTGAGTATAAGTCTAAGTAAGGAAATTTTCACGAAATGCTCTGTATATTAATTATTTATATTAAATCTAAAAAAAATTATCTGACCTAGGCTTTCCTCTACTTGGTTCTTATTTATATTAATTTAAACCCAAGTGCTTTAAATCATCATATTCTTAGTTAATTTGCTAGGGACTAGCAAAGCTTTGTGTTGGGGTTATGATGAGAAGCTCATCATGATCTCTAATTACCCCTAATTAACTGGTCTTCCTAGTTAATTAGCTAGGATTATGTGAATATATATCTGTTAATCAATAAATAAGGGATAAATAGTAAATGACCTTAAAATAAGTTAAAAATGCTATATTATCGTCAAATTAATATTATTAATAATCTAATTAATAGTTGGACTCGAAATTTTATCAATAATTTTTCTAATTAATGTGTTAACTTAAACATAATATATACTTAAGTATGTAATAACTTAAGTAACAATACTTAACTAAATAAATTAGTCTAAAAAGGTCAAAAATGTAAATTCAAGGTCTAAATATAATAATTGTCTTATTTATAATCATATATAAAAAGTTGAAAAAGATTTAAAGTAAAATAAACCTTGAAAAGCTGAGTTTACATTTTGGTCCTTATATTTTATTCCAATCGGGTCCTTATTTCCAACTTAGGTTTCACTACAAATCAGTCCCCAGACTTCATGTTCTTCTCTTCTTCACCCGACTGAACGGCTGACGACTGAAGGTGCAGCCACCGTTTGATCACGCCAATCCAACGTCATCTCTTCTCCAAGCTTCTGGAGCTTGCGTGCAGCATCCCATTTTCATCCACAGGTCTGGATGATGCCTATATCCTATTTTAGGGTTGGAGATAACCTCACCCACGTCGGAGAAGACGCTGGTGGTTATTCTCCACCTAGCCACAAATCCGTCCAGATTCCAGCTCCTTCTCAGTCGCCGTCGACTATAAATACACCTTGACACCCCTGATTTCCGGGAAGTTGGCACCCTTCCCTCTTCTTCACTAAGTCGACCCAATAGGCTATTCTCCCCACAACTCCGGCAACCTTCCTCCACCACATCCGACTTCCTCCATCCATCTTCAGTAGCTCTGGAAATCTGCCGAAGTCAGCTGTGTCCTCTGACATGTGCTGACTAAGGAGCACTCCTCTGCTTCACCTCACAACTGCCGCCGGAGTTCTCTCGACAACCCTCTGCTTCACCTCACAACCCTTTGATAAAGTTCTTGTTAGCAACGTTGTTTTTAAAAAAGTGTGTTTTGAAAATGTTTTGAGTATAAGTCTAAGTAAGGAAATTTTCACAAAATGCTCTGTATATTAATTATATATATTAAATCTAAAAAAAATTCTCTGACCTAAGCTTTCCTCTACTTGGTTCTTATTTATATTTATTTAAACCCAAGTACTTTAAATCATCATATTCTTAGTTAATTTTGCTAGGGACTAGCAAAACATTTGCTTGGAGTTATGATAAGAAGCTCATCATGATCTCTAATTACCCCTAATTAATTGGTCTTCCTAGTTAATTAGCTAGGATTATGTGATTATATGGGATAATTATTAAATAAGGGATAAATAGTAAAGGACCTTGAAATAAGTTAAAAATGCTATATTATCATCCAATTAATATTATTAATAATCTAATTAATAATTGGACTCGAATTATTATCAATAATTTATCTAATTAATGTGTTCACTTAAACACAATATATATCTGAGTATGTAATAACTTAAGTAATATTACTTAACTAAATAAATTAATCTAAAAAGGTCAAAAATGTAAATTCAAGGCATAAATATAATAATTGTCTAATTTATAATCATATATAGAAAGTTGAAAAAGATTTAAATTAAAATAAACCTTGAAAACCTGAGTTTACATTTTGGTCCCAATATTTTATTCCAATAAGGTCCTTATTTCCAACTTAAGTTTCACTACAAATCGGTCCCTAGACTTCATGTTCTTCTTCTCTTCTTCACCCGACTAAACGGCTGACGACTGAAGGTGCAGCCACCGTTTGATCACGCCAATCCAACGTCATCTCTTCTTCTCCAAGCTTCTGGAGCTTGCGTGCAGCATCCCATTCTCATCCACAGGTCTGGATGATGCCTATATCCTATTTTAGGGTTGGAGATAAACTCACCCGCGTCGGAGAAGACGCTGGTGGTTATTCTCCACCTAGCCACAAATCCGTCCAGATTCCAGCTCCTTCTCAGTCGCCTTCGACTATAAATACACCTTGACACCCCTGATTTCCGGGAAGTTGGCTCCCTTCCCTCTTCTTCACTAAGCCGACCCAATAGCCTATTCTCTCCGCAAATCCGGCAACCTTCCTCCACCACATCCGACTTCCTCCATCCATCTTCAGTAGCTCTGGAACTCTGCCGAAGTCAGCTGCGTCCTCTGACAAGTGCTGACAAACGAGCTCTCCTCTGCTTCACCTCACAACCGCCGCCGGAGTTCTCTCGACAACCCTCTGCTTCACCTCACAACACTTTGATAAAATTCTTGTTAACAACGTTGTTTTTAATAAAGTGTGTTTTGAAAATGTTTTGAGTATAAGTCTAAGTAAAGAAATTTTCACGAAATGCTCTGTATATTAATTATTTATATTAAATCTAAAAAAAATTGTCTGACCTAAGCTTTCCTCTACTTGGTTCTTATTTATATTAATTTAAACCCAAGTGCTTTAAATCATCATATTCTTAGTTAATTTTGCGAGGGACTAGCAAAACTTTGGCTTGGGGTTATGATGAGAAGCTCATCATGATCTCTAATTACCCCTAATTAACTGGTCTTCCTAGTTAATTAGGTAGGATTATGTGAATATATATCTGTTAATCAATAAATAAGGGATAAATAGTAAAGGACCATAAAATAAGTTAAAAATGCTATATTATCATCCAATTAAGATTATTAATAATCTAATTAATAGTTGGACTCGAAATATTTTCAATAATTTATCTAATTAATGTGTTCACTTAAACATAATATATACCTAAGTATGTAATAACTTAAGTGACATTACTTAACTAAATAAATTAATCTAAAAGGGTCAAAAATGTAAATTCAAGGTCTAA
This sequence comes from Thalassia testudinum, assembly GCA_037157565.1. Classification (NCBI taxonomy): domain Eukaryota; kingdom Viridiplantae; phylum Streptophyta; class Magnoliopsida; order Alismatales; family Hydrocharitaceae; genus Thalassia; species Thalassia testudinum. The sequence continues at coordinate 4,953,160 of JAZHRO010000035.1, read as the reverse complement.
GTATAATAATTGTCTTATTTATAATCATATATAAAAATTTGAAAAAGATTTAAATTAAAATAAACCTTGAGAACCTGAGTTTACATTTTGGTCCTTATATTTTATTCCAATCTGGTCCATATTTCCAACTTAGGTTTCACTACAAATCGGTCCCTAGACTTCTTGCTCTTCTTCTCTTCTCCACCTAACTAAACGGCTGATGACTGAAGGTGTAGCGACCATTTGATCATGCCAATCCAACGTCATCCCTTCTTCTCCAAGCTTCTGGAGCTTGCGTTCACCATCCCATTTTCATCCACTGGTCTGGATGATGCCTGTATCCTAATTTAGGGTTGGAGATATCCTCACCAGCGTCGGAGAAGACTCTGGTGGTTATTCTCCTCGTAGCCACAAATCCGTCTAGATTCCAGCTCCTTCTCAGTCGCCGTCGACTATAAATACCCCTTGACACCCCTGATTTTCGGGAAGTTGGCTCCCTTCCCTCTTCTTCACTAAGCCAACCCAATAGGCTATTCTCTCCACAACTCCGGCAAACTTCCTCCACCACAACCGACTTCCTCCATCCATCTTCAGTAGCTCCGGAACTCTGCCGAAGTTAGTTGCGTCCTCTGACAAGTGCTGACTAAGGAGCTCTCCTCTGCTTCACCTCACAACTGCCGCCGGAGATCTCTCGACAACCCTCTGCTTCACCTCACAACCCTTTGATGAAATTCTTCTTAACAACATTGTTTTTAATAAAGTGTGTTTTGAAAATGGTTTGATTATAAGTGTAAGTAAGGAAATTTTCACAAAATGCTCTGTATATTAATTATTTATATTAAATCTAAAAAAAATTCTCTGACCTAAGCTTTCCTCTACTTGGTTCTTATTTATATTAATTTAAACCCAAGTGCTTTAAATCATCATATTCTTAGTTAATTTTGCAAGGGAATAGCAAAACTTTGGCTTGGGGTTATGAAGAGAAGCTCATCATGATCTCTAATTAACCCTAATTATCTAGTCTTCCTAATTAATTAGCTAGGGTTCTGTGAATATATGGGTTAATTATTAAATAAGGGATAAATAGTAAAGGACCTTAAAATAAGTTAAAAATGCCATATTATCATCCAAATAAGATTATTAATAATCTAATTAATAATTGGACTCGAAATATTATCAATAATTTATCTAATTAATGTGTTCACTTAAACATAATATATACCTAAGTATGTAATAACTTAAGTAACATTACTTAACTAAATAAATTAATCTAAAAAGGTCAAAAATGTAAATTCAAGGTAGAAATATAATAATTTTCGTATTTATAATCATATATAAAAATTTGAAAAAGATTTAAATTAAAATAAACCATGAGAACCTGAGTTTACATTTTGGTCCTTATATTTTATTCCAATCGAGTCCTTATTTCCAACTTATCTTTCACTACAAATCGGTCCCTAGACTTCTTGTTCTTCTTCTCTTCTCCACACGACTGAACGGCTGACGACTGAAGGTGTAGCGACCGTTCGATCACGCCAATCCAACGTCATCTCTTCTTCTCCAAGCTTCTGGAGCTTGCATTCACCATCCCAATTTCATCCACTGGTCTGGATGATGCCTGTATCCTAATTTAGGGTTGGAGATATCCTCACTAGCGTCGGAGAAGACGCTGGTGGTTATTCTCCTCCTAGCCACAAATCAGTCCAGATTCCAGCTCCTTCTCAGTCGCCGTCGACTATAAATACCCCTTGACACCCCTGATTTTCGGGAAGTTGGCTCCCTTCCCTCTTCTTCACTAAGCCAACCCAATACACTATTCTCTCCACAACTCCGGCAAACTTCCTCCACCACATCCGACTTCCTCCATCCATCTTCAGTAGCTCCGGAACTCTGCCGAAGTCAGCTGTGTCCTCTGACAAGTGCTGACTAAGGAGCTCTCCTCTACTTCACCTCACAACTGCCGCCGGAGATCTCTCGACAACCCTCTGCTTCACCTCACAACCCTTTGATAAATTTCTTGTTAACAACGTTGCTTTTAATAAAGTGTGTTTTGAAAATGTTTTGAGTACAAGTCTAAGTAAGGAAATTTTCACAAAATGCTCTGTATATTAATTATTTATATTAAATCTAAAACAAATTCTCTGACCTAAGCTTTCCTCTACTTGGTTCTTATTTATATTAATTTAAACCCAAGTGCTTTAAATCATCATATTCTTAGTTAATTTTGCTAGGGACTAGCAAAACGTTCGCTTGGGGTTATGATGAGAAGCTCATCATGATCTCTAATTACCCCTAATTAGCTGGTCTTCCTAGTTAATTAGCTAGGATTATGTGAATATATGGGTAAATTATTAAAAAAGGGATAAATAGCAAAGGACCTTAAAATAAGTTTAAAATGCTATATTATCATCCAATTAATATTATTAATAATCTAATTAATAATTGGACCCGAAATATTATCAATAATTTATCTAATTAATGTGTTCACTTAAACATAATATACAACTAAGAATGTAACAACCTATGTAACATTAATTAACTAAATAAATTAATTCAAAACTTTCAAAAATGTAAATTCAAGCTCTAAATAGAATAATTGTCTTATTTATAATCATATATAAAAAATTGAAAAAGATTTAAATTAAAATAAACCTTGAAAACCTGAGTATACATTTTGGTCCTTATATTTTATTCCAATCGGGTCCTTATATCCAACTTAGGTTTCACTACAAATCGGTCCATAGACTTCTTGTTCATCTTCTCTTCTTCACCCGACGGAACGACGGATGACTAAAGGTGCAGCCACCGTTTGATCACGCCAATCCAACGTCATCTCTTCTTCCCCAAGCTTCTGGAGCTTGCGCTCACCATCCCATTTTCATCCACTGGTCTGGATGATGCCTATATCCTAATTTAGGGTTGGAGATAACCTCACCAGCGTTGGAGAAGACGCTGGTGGTTATTCTCCACCTAGCCACAAATCCGTCCAGATTCTAGCTCCTTCTCAGTCGCAGTCGACTATAAATACCCCTTGACACACCTGATTTCCAGGAAGTTGGCTCCCTTCCCTCTTCTTCACTAAGCCGACCCAATAGGCTATTCTCTCCACAACTCCGGCAAACTTCCTCCACCACATCCGACTTCCTCCATCCATCTTCAGTAGCTCTGGAAATCTGCCGAAGTCAACTGTGTCCTCTGACAAGTGCTGACTAAGGAGCACTCCTCTGCTTCACCTCACAACCGCTGCCGGAGTTCTCTCGACAACCCTCTGCTTCACCTCACAACCCTTTGATAAAATTCTTGTTAACAACGTTGTTTTTAATGAAGTGTGTTTTGAAAATGTTTTGGGTATAAGTCTAAGTAAGGAAATTTTCACAAAATGCTCTGTATATTAATTATTTATATTAAATCTAAAAGAAATTCTCTGACCTAAGCTTTCCTCTTCTTGGTTCTTATTTATATTAATTTAAACCCAAGTGCTCTAAATCATCATATTCTTAGTTAATTTTGCTAGGGACTAGCAAAACATTGGCTTGGGGTAATGATGAAAAGCTCATCATGATCTCTAATTACCCCTAATTAACTGGTCTTCCTAGTTAATTAGCTAGGATAATGTGAATATATGGGTTAATTATTAAATAAGGGATAAATAGTAAAGGACCTTAAAATAAGTTAAAAATTCTATATTATCAGCCAATTAATATTATTAATAATCTAATTAATAATTGGACTCAAAATATTATCAATAATTTATCTAATTAATGTGTTAACTTAAACATAATATATACCTAAGTATGTAATAACTTAAGTAACATTACTTAACTAAACAAATTGTTATAAAAAGGTCAAAAATGTAAATTCAAGGTCTAAATATAATAATTGTCTTATTTATAATCATATATAAAAAGTTGAAAAAGATTTAAATTAAAATAAAAATTGAAAACCTGAGTTCTCATTCTGGTCCTTATATTTTATTCCAATCGGGACCATATTTCGAACCTAGGTTTCACTACAAATCGGTCCCTAGACTTCTTGTTCTTCTTCTCTTCTCAACCCGACTGAATAGCTGACGACTGAAGGTGCAGCCACTGTTTGATCATGCCAATCCAACGTCATCTCTTCTTCTCCAAGCTTCTGGAGGTTGCGCTCACCATCCCATTTTCATCCACTGGTTTGGATGATGCCTATATGCTAATTTAGGGTTGGAGATAACCTCACCAGCGTCGAAGAAGACGCTGGTGGTTTTTCTCCACCTGGCCACAAATCCATCCAGATTCCAGCTCCTTCTCAGTCGCCGTCGACTACAAATACCCCTTGACACCATTGATTTTCGGGAAGTTGGCTCCCTTCCCTCTTCTTCACTAAGCCGACACAACAGGCTATTCTCTCCAAAACTCTGGCAAACTTCCTCCACCACATCCGACTTCCTCCATCCATCTTCAGTAGCTCTGGAACTCTGCCGAAGTCAGCTGCGTCCTCTGATAAGTGCTGACTAAGGAGCTCCCCTCTGCTTCACCTCACAACCACCGCCGGAGTTCTCTCGACAACCCTCTGCTTCACCTCGCAACCCTTTGATAAAGTTCTTGTTAACAACGTTGTTTTTAATAAATTATGTTTTGAAAATGTTTTGAGTATAAGTTTAAGTAAGGAAATTTTCACAAAATGCTCTGTATATTAATAATTTATTTTAAATCTAAAAAAAATTCTCTGACCTAAGCTTTCCTCTACTTGGTTCTTATTTATAATAATTTAAACCCAAGTGCTTTAAATCATCATATTCTTAGTTAATTTTGCTAGGGACTAGCAAAACTTTGGCTTGGGGTTATGATGAGAAGCTCATCATGATCCCTAATTACCCCTAATTAACTGGTCTTCCTAGTTAATTAGCTAGGATTATGTGGATATATGGGTTATTTATTAAATAAGGGATAAATAGTAAAGGACCTTAAAATAATTTAAAAATGCTATACTATCATCCAATTAATATTATTAATAATCTAATTAATAGTTGGACTCGAAATATTATCAATAATTTATCAAATTAATGTGTTAACTTAAACGTAATATATACCTAAGTATGTAATAACTTAAGTAACATTACTTAACTAAATAAATTAATCTAAAAAGGTCAGAAACGTAAATTCAAGGTCTAAATATAGTAATTGTCTAATTTATAATAATATATAAAAAGTTGAAAAAGATTTAAATTAAAATAAACCTTGAAAACCGGAGTTTACATTTTGGTCCTCATATTTTATTCCAATCGGGCCCTTATTTCCAACCTAGGTTTGACAACAAATCGGTCCTTAGACTTCATGTTCTTCTCTTCTTCACCCGACTGAACGGCTGACGACTGAAGGTGCAGCCACCGTTTGATCACGCCAATCCAACGTCATCTCTTCTTCTCCAAGCTTCTAGAGCTTGCGTGCAGCATCCCATTTTCATCCACTGGTCTGGATGATGCCTATATCCTATTTTAGGGTTGGAGATAACCTCACCCGCGTCGGAGAAGATGCTGGTGGTTATTCTCCTCCTAGCCACAAATCCGTCCAGATTCCAGCTCCTTCTCAGTCGCCGTCGACTATAAATACACCTTGACACCCCTGATTTTCGGGAAGTTGGCTCCCTTCCCTCTTCTTCACTAAGCCGAACCAATAGGCTATTCTCTCCGCAACTCCGGCAACCTTCCTCCACCACATCTGGCTTCCTCCATCCATCTTCAGTAGCTCTGGAACTCTGCCGAAGTCAGCTGCGTCCTCTGACAAGTTCTGACAAAGGAGCTCTCCTCTACTTCACCTCACAATCGCTGCTGGAGTTCTCTCGACAACCCTCTGCTTCACCTCGCAACCCTTTGATAAAGTTCTTGTTAGCAACATTGTTTTTAAAAAAGTGTGTTTTGAAAATGTTTTGAGTATAAGTCAAAGTAAGGAAATTTTCACAAAATGCTCCGTATATTAATTATTTATATTAAATCTAAGAAAAATTCTCTGACCTAAGCTTTCCTCTACTTGGTTCTTATTTATATTAATTTAAACCCAAGTGCTTTAAATCATCATACTCTTAGTTAATTTTGCTAGGGACTAGCAAAACTTTGGCTTGGGGTTATGATGAGAAGCTCATCATGATCTCTAATTACCCTTAATTAACTGGTCTTCCTAGTTAATTAGCTAGGATTATGTGAATATACGGGTTAATTATTAAATAAGGGATAAATAGTAAAGGACCTTAAAATAAGTTAAAAATTCTATATTATCAGCCAATTAATATTATTAATAATCTAATTAATAATTGGACTCAAAATATTATCAATAATTTATCTAATTAATGTGTTAACTTAAACATAATATATACCAGAGTATGTAATAACTTCAGTAACATTACCTAACTAAATAAATTATTGTAAAAATGTCGAAAATGTAAATTCATTGTCTAAATATACCAATTGTCTTATTTATAATCATATATAAAATGTTCAAAAAGATTTAAATTAAAATAAATCTTGAAAACCTGAGTATACATTTTGGTCCTTATATTTTATTCCAATCGGGTCCTTATTTCCAACCTAGGTTTCACTACAAATCGGTCCCTAGACTTCTTGCTCATCTTCTCTTCTTCACCTGACTGAACGACCGACGACTGAAGGTGCAGCCACCGTTTGATCACGCCAATCCAACATCATCTCTTCTTCTCCAAGCTTCTGGAGCTTGCGCTCACCATCCCATTTTCATCCACTGGTCTGGATGATGCCTATATCCTAATTTAGGGTTAGAGATAACCTCACCAGCGTTGGAGAAGACGCTGGCAGTTATTCTCCACCTAGCCACAAATCCGTCCAGATTCCAGCTCCTTCTAAGTCGCAGTCGACTATAAATACCCCTTGACACCCCTGATTTCCGGGAAGTTGGCTCCCTTCCCTCTTCTTCACTAGGCCAACCCAATAGGGTATTCTCTCCACAACTCCGGCAAACTTCCTCCACCACATCCGACTTCCTCCATCCATCTTCAGTGGATCTTGAACTCTATGGAAGTCAGCTGTGTCCTCTGACATGTGCTGACTAAGGAGCTCTCCTCTGCTTCACCTCACAACCGCCACCGGAGATCTCTCGACAACCCTCTGCTTCACCTCACAACCCTTTGATAAAATTCTTGTTAACAACGTTGTTTTTAATGAAGTGTGTTTTGAAAATGTTTTGAGTATAAGTCTAAGTAAGGAAATTTTCACAAAATGCTCTGTATATTAACTATTTATATTAAATCTAAAAGAAATTCCCTGACCTAAGCTTTCGTCTACTTGGTTCTTATTTATATTAATTTAAACCCAAGTGCTTTAAATCATCATATTCTTAGTTAATTTTGCTAGGGACTAGAAAATCTTCGGCTTGGGGTTATGATGAGAAGCACATCATGATCTCTAATTACCCCTAATTAACTGGTCTTCCTAGTTAATTTGCTAGGTTTATCTGAATATCTGGGTTAATTAGTAGATAAGGGATAAATAGTAAAGGACATTAAAATAAGTTAAAAATGCCTTATTATCATCCAATTAACATTATTAATAATCTAATTAATAAATGGACTCGAAATATTATCAATAATTATCTAATTAATGTGTTCACTTAAACATAATATATACCTAAGTATGTAATAACCTAAGTAGCATTACTTAATTAAATAAATTAATCTCAAAATTTCAACAATGTAAATTCAAGGCCTAAATATAATAATTGTCTTATTTATAATCATATATAAAAAGTTGAAAAAGATTTAAATTAAAATAGACCTTGAAAACCCGAGTTTACATTTTGGTCCTTATATTATATTCCAATCAGGTCCTTATTTACAACATAGGTTTCACTACAAATCGGTCCCTAGAGTTCTTGTTCTTCTTCTCTTCTGCACCCGACTGAACAGCTGACGACTGAAGGTGCAGCCACCGTTTGATCACGCCAATCCAATGTCATCTCTTCTTCCCCAAGCTTCTGGAGCTTGCGCTCACCATCCCATTTTCATCCACGGGTCTGGATGATGCCTATATCCTAATTTAGGGTTTGAGATAACCTCACCAGCGTCGTAGAAGACGCTGGTGGTTATTCTCCTCCCAGCTACAAATCCATCCAGATTCCAGCTCCTTCTCAGTCGCCGTTGACTGTAAATACCCCTTGACACCCCTGATTTCCGGGAAGTTGGCTCCCTTCCCTCCTCTTCACTAAGCCGACCAAATAGGCTATTCTCTCCACAACTCCGGCAAACCTCCTCCACCACATCCGACTTCCTCCATCCATCTTCAGTAGCTCTGGAACTCTGCCGAAGTCAGCTGCATCCTCTGACAAGTGCTGACTAAGGAGCCCTCCTCTGCTTCACCTCACAACTACCGCCGGAGATCTCTCGACAACCCTCTGCTTCACCTCACAACCCTTTGATAAAATTCTTGTTAACAGCGTTGTTTTTAATAAAGTGTGTTTTGAAAATGTTTTGAGTATAAGTCTAAGTAAGGAAATTTTCACAAAATGCTCTGTATATTAATTATTTATATTAAATCTAAAAAAAATTCTCTGACCTAATCTTTCCGCTACTTGGATCTTATCTATATTAATTTAAACCCAAGTGCTTTAAATCATCATATTCTAAGTTAATTTTGCTAGGAACTAGCAAAACTTTGTCTTGGGGTTATGATGAGAAGCTTATCATGATCTCTAATTACCCCTAATTAACTGGTCTTCTAGTTAATTAGCTAGGATTATGTGAATATATGGGTTAATTATTAAATAAGGGATAAATAGTAAAGGACCATAAATAGGTTAAAAATGCTATATTATCATCCAATTAATATTATTAATAATCTAATTAATAATTCGACTTGAAATTTTAGCAATAATTTTTCTAATTAATGTGTTAACTTAAACATAATATATACTTAAGTATGTAATAACTTAAGTAACATTACTTGACTAAATAAATTAATGTAAAAAGGTCACAAATGTAAATTCAAGGTCTAAATATAATAATTGTCTTATTTATAGTCATATATAAAAAGTTGAAAAAGATTTAAAGTAAAATAAACCTTGAAAAGCTGAGTTTACATTTTGGTCCTTATATTTTATTCCAATCGGGTCCTTATTTCCAACTTAGGTTTCACTACAAATCAATCCCTAGACTTCTTGTTCTTCTTCTCTTCTTCACCCGACTGAACGGCCGACGACTGAAGGTGCAGCCACCGTTTGATCACGCCAATCCAACGTCATCTCTTCTTCTCCAAGCATCTGGAGCTCGCGCTCACCATCCCATTTTCATCCACTAGTCTTGGTGATGCCTATATCCCAATTTAGGGTTGGAGATAACCTCACCAGTGTCGGAGAAGATGCTGGTGGTTATTCTCCACCTAGCCACAAATCCGTCCAGATTCCGGCTCCTTCTCAGTCGCCGTCGACTATAAATACCCCTGGACACCCCAGATTTTCGGGAAGTTGGCTCCCTTCCCTCTTCTTCACTAAGCCGACCCAATAGGCTATTCTCTCCACAACTCTGGCAAACTTCCTCCACCACAACCGACTTCCTCCATCCATCTTCAGTAGCTCTGGAACTCTGCCGAAGTCAGCTGCGCCCTCTGATAAGTGCTGACTAAGGAGCTCCCCTCGGCTTCACCTCACAACCGCCGCCGGAGTTCTCTCGACAATCCTCTGCTTCACATCACAACCCTTTGATAAAGTTCATGTTAACAACATTGTTTTTAATAAATTGTGTTTTGAAAATGTTTTGAGTATAAGTGTAAGTAAGGAAATTTTCACGAAATGCTCTGTATATTAATTATTTATATTAAATCTAAAAAAAATTCTCTGACCTAAGCTTTCCACTACTTGGTTGTTATCTATATTAATTTAAACCCAAGTGCTTTAAATCATCATATTCTAAGTTAATTTTGCTAGGGACTAGCAAAACTTTGTCTTGGGGTTATGATGAGAAGCTTATCATGATCTCTAATTATCCCTAATTAACTGGTCTTCTAGTTAATTAGCTAGGATTATGTGAATATATGGGTTAATTATTAAATAAGGGATAAATAGTAAAGGACCATAAATAGGCTAAAAATGCTATATTATCATCCAATTAATATTATTAATAATCTAATTAATAATTGGACTCGAAATTTTATCAATACTTTTTCTAATTAATGTGCTAACTTAAACATATTATATACTTAAGTATGTAATAACTTAAGTAACATTACTTAACTAAATAAATTAACTAAAAAGGACATAAATGTAAATTCAAGGTCTAAATATAATAATTGTGTTATTTATAATCATATATCAAAAGTTGAAAATGATTTAAAGTAAAATAAACCTTGAAAAGCTGAGTTTACATTTTGGTCCTTATATTTTATTCCAATCGGGTCCTTATTTCCAACTTAGGTTTCACTACAAATCAGTCCCTAGACTTCTTGTTCTTCTTCTGTTCTTCACCCGACTGAACGACTGACGACTGAAGGTGCAGCCACCGTTTTATCACGCCAACCCAACGTCATCTCTTCTTCTCCAAGCTTCTGGAGCTTGCGTGCAGCATCCCATTTTCATCCACAGGTCTGGATGATGCCTATATCCTATTTTAGGGTTGGAGATAACCTCACCCGCGTCGGAGAAGACGCTGGTGGTTATTCTCCACCTAGCCACAAATCCATCCAGATTCCGACTCCTTCTCAGTCGCTGTGGACAATAAATACCCCCTGACACCCTAGATTTTCGGGAAGTTGGCTCCCTTCCCTCTTCTTCACTAAGCCGACCCTATAGGCTATTCTCTCCACAACTCCTTCTCAGTCGCCGTGGACTCCTTCTCAGTCGCCGTGGACAATAATTGTCTAACTTATAATCATATATAAAAAGCTGAAAAAGATTTAAATTAAAATAAACCTTGAAAACCTGAGTTTATATTTTGGTCCTTATATTTTATTCCAATCGGGTCCTTATTTCCAACATAGGTTTCACAACAAATCGGTCCTTGGACTTCATGTTCTTCTTCTCTTCTTCACCCGACTGAACGGCTGACGACTGAAGGTGCAGCCACCGTTTGATCACGCCAATCCAACGTCATCTCTTCTTCTCCAAGCTTCTGGAGCTTGCGTGCAGCATCCCATTCTCATCCACAGGTCTGGATGATGCCTATATCCTATTTTAGGGTTGGAGATAACCTCACCCGCGTCGGAGAAGACGCTGGTGGTTATTCTCCTCCTAGCCACAAATCCGTCCAGATTCCAGCTCCTTCTCAGTCGCCTTCGACTATAAATACACCTTGACACCCCTGATTTCCGGGAAGTTGGCTCCCTTCCCTCTTCTTCACTAAGCAGACCCAATAGGCTATCCTCTCCGCAAATCCGGCAACCTTCCTCCACCACATCCGACTTCCTCCATCCATCTTCAGTAGCTCTGGAACTCTGCCGAAGTCAGCTGCGTCCTCTGACAAGTGCTGACAAAGGAGCTCTCCTCTGCTTCACCTCACAACCGCCGCCGGAGTTCTCTTGACAACCCTCTGCTTCACCTCACAACACTTTGATAAAATTCTTGTTAACAACGTTGTTTTTAATAAAGTGTGTTTTGAAAATGTTTTGAGTATAAGTCTAAGTAAGGAAATTTTCACGAAATGCTCTGTATATTAATTATTTATATTAAATCTAAAAAAAATTATCTGACCTAGGCTTTCCTCTACTTGGTTCTTATTTATATTAATTTAAACCCAAGTGCTTTAAATCATCATATTCTTAGTTAATTTGCTAGGGACTAGCAAAACTTTGTGTTGGGGTTATGATGAGAAGCTCATCATGATCTCTAATTACCCCTAATTAACTGGTCTTCCTAGTTAATTAGCTAGGATTATGTGAATATATATCTGTTAATCAATAAATAAGGGATAAATAGTAAATGACCTTAAAATAAGTTAAAAATGCTATATTATCGTCAAATTAATATTATTAATAATCTAATTAATAGTTGGACTCGAAATTTTATCAATAATTTTTCTAATTAATGTGTTAACTTAAACATAATATATACTTAAGTATGTAATAACTTAAGTAACAATACTTAACTAAATAAATTAGTCTAAAAAGGTCAAAAATGTAAATTCAAGGTCTAAATATAATAATTGTCTTATTTATAATCATATATAAAAAGTTGAAAAAGATTTAAAGTAAAATAAACCTTGAAAAGCTGAGTTTACATTTTGGTCCTTATATTTTATTCCAATCGGGTCCTTATTTCCAACTTACGTTTCACTACAAATTAGTCCCTAGACTTCATGTTCTTCTTCTCTTCTTCACCCGACTGAACTGCTGACGACTGAAGGTGCAGCCACCGTTTGATCACGCCAATCCAACGTCATCTCTTCTCCAAGCTTCTGGAGCTTGCGTGCAGCATCCCATTTTCATCCACAGGTCTGGATGATGCCTATATCCTATTTTAGGGTTGGAGATAACCTCACCCACGTCGGAGAAGACGCTGGTGGTTATTCTCCACCTAGCCACAAATCCGTCCAGATTCCAGCTCCTTCTCAGTCGCCGTCGACTATAAATACACCTTGACACCCCTGATTTCCGGGAAGTTGGCACCCTTCCCTCTTCTTCACTAAGCCGACCCAATAGGCTATTCTCTCCACAACTCCGGCAACCTTCCTCCACCACATCCAACTTCCTCCATCCATCTTCAGTAGCTCTGGAAATCTGCCGAAGTCAGCTGTGTCCTCTGACATGTGCTGACTAAGGAGCACTCCTCTGCTTCACCTCACAACTGCCGCCGGAGTTCTCTCGACAACCCTCTGCTTCACCTCACAACCCTTTGATAAAGTTCTTGTTAGCAACGTTGTTTTTAAAAAAGTGTGTTTTGAAAATGTTTTGAGTATAAGTCTAAGTAAGGAAATTTTCACAAAATGCTCTGTATATTAATTATATATATTAAATCTAAAAAAAATTCTCTGACCTAAGCTTTCCTCTACTTGGTTCTTATTTATATTTATTTAAACCCAAGTACTTTAAATCATCATATTCTTAGTTAATTTTGCTAGGGACTAGCAAAACATTTGCTTGGAGTTATGATAAGAAGCTCATCATGATCTCTAATTACCCCTAATTAATTGGTCTTCCTAGTTAATTAGCTAGGATTATGTGATTATATGGGATAATTATTAAATAAGGGATAAATAGTAAAGGACCTTGAAATAAGTTAAAAATGCTATATTATCATCCAATTAATATTATTAATAATCTAATTAATAATTGGACTCGAATTATTATCAATAATTTATCTAATTAATGTGTTCACTTAAACACAATATATATCTGAGTATGTAATAACTTAAGTAATATTACTTAACTAAATAAATTAATCTAAAAAGGTCAAAAATGTAAATTCAAGGCATAAATATAATAATTGTCTAATTTATAATCATATATAGAAAGTTGAAAAAGATTTAAATTAAAATAAACCTTGAAAACCTGAGTTTACATTTTGGTCCCAATATTTTATTCCAATAAGGTCCTTATTTCCAACTTAAGTTTCACTACAAATCGGTCCCTAGACTTCATGTTCTTCTTCTCTTCTTCACCCGACTAAACGGCTGACGACTGAAGGTGCAGCCACCGTTTGATCACGCCAATCCAACGTCATCTCTTCTTCTCCAAGCTTCTGGAGCTTGCGTGCAGCATCCCATTCTCATCCACAGGTCTGGATGATGCCTATATCCTATTTTAGGGTTGGAGATAAACTCACCCGCGTCGGAGAAGACGCTGGTGGTTATTCTCCACCTAGCCACAAATCCGTCCAGATTCCAGCTCCTTCTCAGTCGCCTTCGACTATAAATACACCTTGACACCCCTGATTTCCGGGAAGTTGGCTCCCTTCCCTCTTCTTCACTAAGCCGACCCAATAGCCTATTCTCTCCGCAAATCCGGCAACCTTCCTCCACCACATCCGACTTCCTCCATCCATCTTCAGTAGCTCTGGAACTCTGCCGAAGTCAGCTGCGTCCTCTGACAAGTGCTGACAAACGAGCTCTCCTCTGCTTCACCTCACAACCGCCGCCGGAGTTCTCTCGACAACCCTCTGCTTCACCTCACAACACTTTGATAAAATTCTTGTTAACAACGTTGTTTTTAATAAAGTGTGTTTTGAAAATGTTTTGAGTATAAGTCTAAGTAAAGAAATTTTCACGAAATGCTCTGTATATTAATTATTTATATTAAATCTAAAAAAAATTGTCTGACCTAGGCTTTCCTCTACTTGGTTCTTATTTATATTAATTTAAACCCAAGTGCTTTAAATCATCATATTCTTAGTTAATTTTGCGAGGGACTAGCAAAACTTTGGCTTGGGGTTATGATGAGAAGCTCATCATGATCTCTAATTACCCCTAATTAACTGGTCTTCCTAGTTAATTAGGTAGGATTATGTGAATATATATCTGTTAATCAATAAATAAGGGATAAATAGTAAAGGACCATAAAATAAGTTAAAAATGCTATATTATCATCCAATTAAGATTATTAATAATCTAATTAATAGTTGGACTCGAAATATTTTCAATAATTTATCTAATTAATGTGTTCACTTAAACATAATATATACCTAAGTATGTAATAACTTAAGTGACATTACTTAACTAAATAAATTAATCTAAAAAGGTCAAAAATGTAAATTCAAGGTCTAAGTATAATAATTGTCTTATTTATAATCATATATAAAAATTTGAAAAAGATTTAAATTAAAATAAACCTTGAGAACCTGAGTTTACATTTTGGTCCTTATATTTTATTCCAATCTGGTCCATATTTCCAACTTAGGTTTCACTACAAATCGGTCCCTAGACTTCTTGCTCTTCTTCTCTTCTCCACCTAACTAAACGGCTGATGACTGAAGGTGTAGCGACCATTTGATCATGCCAATCCAACGTCATCCCTTCTTCTCCAAGCTTCTGGAGCTTGCGTTCACCATCCCATTTTCATCCACTGGTCTGGATGATGCCTGTATCCTAATTTAGGGTTGGAGATATCCTCACCAGCGTCGGAGAAGACTCTGGTGGTTATTCTCCTCGTAGCCACAAATCCGTCTAGATTCCAGCTCCTTCTCAGTCGCCGTCGACTATAAATACCCCTTGACACCCCTGATTTTCGGGAAGTTGGCTCCCTTCCCTCTTCTTCACTAAGCCAACCCAATAGGCTATTCTCTCCACAACTCCGGCAAACTTCCTCCACCACAACCGACTTCCTCCATCCATCTTCAGTAGCTCCGGAACTCTGCCGAAGTTAGTTGCGTCCTCTGACAAGTGCTGACTAAGGAGCTCTCCTCTGCTTCACCTCACAACTGCCGCCGGAGATCTCTCGACAACCCTCTGCTTCACCTCACAACCCTTTGATGAAATTCTTCTTAACAACATTGTTTTTAATAAAGTGTGTTTTGAAAATGGTTTGATTATAAGTGTAAGTAAGGAAATTTTCACAAAATGCTCTGTATATTAATTATTTATATTAAATCTAAAAAAAATTCTCTGACCTAAGCTTTCCTCTACTTGGTTCTTATTTATATTAATTTAAACCCAAGTGCTTTAAATCATCATATTCTTAGTTAATTTTGCAAGGGAATAGCAAAACTTTGGCTTGGGGTTATGAAGAGAAGCTCATCATGATCTCTAATTAACCCTAATTATCTAGTCTTCCTAATTAATTAGCTAGGGTTCTGTGAATATATGGGTTAATTATTAAATAAGGGATAAATAGTAAAGGACCTTAAAATAAGTTAAAAATGCCATATTATCATCCAAATAAGATTATTAATAATCTAATTAATAATTGGACTCGAAATATTATCAATAATTTATCTAATTAATGTGTTCACTTAAACATAATATATACCTAAGTATGTAATAACTTAAGTAACATTACTTAACTAAATAAATTAATCTAAAAAGGTCAAAAATGTAAATTCAAGGTAGAAATATAATAATTTTCGTATTTATAATCATATATAAAAATTTGAAAAAGATTTAAATTAAAATAAACCATGAGAACCTGAGTTTACATTTTGGTCCTTATATTTTATTCCAATCGAGTCCTTATTTCCAACTTATCTTTCACTACAAATCGGTCCCTAGACTTCTTGTTCTTCTTCTCTTCTCCACACGACTGAACGGCTGACGACTGAAGGTGTAGCGACCGTTCGATCACGCCAATCCAACGTCATCTCTTCTTCTCCAAGCTTCTGGAGCTTGCATTCACCATCCCAATTTCATCCACTGGTCTGGATGATGCCTGTATCCTAATTTAGGGTTGGAGATATCCTCACTAGCGTCGGAGAAGACGCTGGTGGTTATTCTCCTCCTAGCCACAAATCAGTCCAGATTCCAGCTCCTTCTCAGTCGCCGTCGACTATAAATACCCCTTGACACCCCTGATTTTCGGGAAGTTGGCTCCCTTCCCTCTTCTTCACTAAGCCAACCCAATACGCTATTCTCTCCACAACTCCGGCAAACTTCCTCCACCACATCCGACTTCCTCCATCCATCTTCAGTAGCTCCGGAACTCTGCCGAAGTCAGCTGTGTCCTCTGACAAGTGCTGACTAAGGAGCTCTCCTCTACTTCACCTCACAACTGCCGCCGGAGATCTCTCGACAACCCTCTGCTTCACCTCACAACCCTTTGATAAATTTCTTGTTAACAACGTTGCTTTTAATAAAGTGTGTTTTGAAAATGTTTTGAGTACAAGTCTAAGTAAGGAAATTTTCACAAAATGCTCTGTATATTAATTATTTATATTAAATCTAAAACAAATTCTCTGACCTAAGCTTTCCTCTACTTGGTTCTTATTTATATTAATTTAAACCCAAGTGCTTTAAATCATCATATTCTTAGTTAATTTTGCTAGGGACTAGCAAAACGTTCGCTTGGGGTTATGATGAGAAGCTCATCATGATCTCTAATTACCCCTAATTAGCTGGTCTTCCTAGTTAATTAGCTAGGATTATGTGAATATATGGGTAAATTATTAAAAAAGGGATAAATAGCAAAGGACCTTAAAATAAGTTTAAAATGCTATATTATCATCCAATTAATATTATTAATAATCTAATTAATAATTGGACCCGAAATATTATCAATAATTTATCTAATTAATGTGTTCACTTAAACATAATATACAACTAAGAATGTAACAACCTATGTAACATTAATTAACTAAATAAATTAATTCAAAACTTTCAAAAATGTAAATTCAAGCTCTAAATAGAATAATTGTCTTATTTATAATCATATATAAAAAATTGAAAAAGATTTAAATTAAAATAAACCTTGAAAACCTGAGTATACATTTTGGTCCTTATATTTTATTCCAATCGGGTCCTTATATCCAACTTAGGTTTCACTACAAATCGGTCCATAGACTTCTTGTTCATCTTCTCTTCTTCACCCGACGGAACGACGGATGACTAAAGGTGCAGCCACCGTTTGATCACGCCAATCCAACGTCATCTCTTCTTCCCCAAGCTTCTGGAGCTTGCGCTCACCATCCCATTTTCATCCACTGGTCTGGATGATGCCTATATCCTAATTTAGGGTTGGAGATAACCTCACCAGCGTTGGAGAAGACGCTGGTGGTTATTCTCCACCTAGCCACAAATCCGTCCAGATTCTAGCTCCTTCTCAGTCGCAGTCGACTATAAATACCCCTTGACACACCTGATTTCCAGGAAGTTGGCTCCCTTCCCTCTTCTTCACTAAGCCGACCCAATAGGCTATTCTCTCCACAACTCCGGCAAACTTCCTCCACCACATCCGACTTCCTCCATCCATCTTCAGTAGCTCTGGAAATCTGCCGAAGTCAACTGTGTCCTCTGACAAGTGCTGACTAAGGAGCACTCCTCTGCTTCACCTCACAACCGCTGCCGGAGTTCTCTCGACAACCCTCTGCTTCACCTCACAACCCTTTGATAAAATTCTTGTTAACAACGTTGTTTTTAATGAAGTGTGTTTTGAAAATGTTTTGGGTATAAGTCTAAGTAAGGAAATTTTCACAAAATGCTCTGTATATTAATTATTTATATTAAATCTAAAAGAAATTCTCTGACCTAAGCTTTCCTCTTCTTGGTTCTTATTTATATTAATTTAAACCCAAGTGCTCTAAATCATCATATTCTTAGTTAATTTTGCTAGGGACTAGCAAAACATTGGCTTGGGGTAATGATGAAAAGCTCATCATGATCTCTAATTACCCCTAATTAACTGGTCTTCCTAGTTAATTAGCTAGGATAATGTGAATATATGGGTTAATTATTAAATAAGGGATAAATAGTAAAGGACCTTAAAATAAGTTAAAAATTCTATATTATCAGCCAATTAATATTATTAATAATCTAATTAATAATTGGACTCAAAATATTATCAATAATTTATCTAATTAATGTGTTAACTTAAACATAATATATACCTAAGTATGTAATAACTTAAGTAACATTACTTAACTAAACAAATTGTTATAAAAAGGTCAAAAATGTAAATTCAAGGTCTAAATATAATAATTGTCTTATTTATAATCATATATAAAAAGTTGAAAAAGATTTAAATTAAAATAAAAATTGAAAACCTGAGTTCTCATTCTGGTCCTTATATTTTATTCCAATCGGGACCATATTTCGAACCTAGGTTTCACTACAAATCGGTCCCTAGACTTCTTGTTCTTCTTCTCTTCTCAACCCAACTGAATAGCTGACGACTGAAGGTGCAGCCACTGTTTGATCATGCCAATCCAACGTCATCTCTTCTTCTCCAAGCTTCTGGAGGTTGCGCTCACCATCCCATTTTCATCCACTGGTTTGGATGATGCCTATATCCTAATTTAGGGTTGGAGATAACCTCACCAGCGTCGAAGAAGACGCTGGTGGTTTTTCTCCACCTGGCCACAAATCCATCCAGATTCCAGCTCCTTCTCAGTCGCCGTCGACTATAAATACCCCTTGACACCATTGATTTTCGGGAAGTTGGCTCCCTTCCCTCTTCTTCACTAAGCCGACACAACAGGCTATTCTCTCCAAAACTCTGGCAAACTTCCTCCACCACATCCGACTTCCTCCATCCATCTTCAGTAGCTCTGGAACTCTGCCGAAGTCAGCTGCGTCCTCTGATAAGTGCTGACTAAGGAGCTCCCCTCTGCTTCACCTCACAACCACCGCCGGAGTTCTCTCGACAACCCTCTGCTTCACCTCGCAACCCTTTGATAAAGTTCTTGTTAACAACGTTGTTTTTAATAAATTATGTTTTGAAAATGTTTTGAGTATAAGTTTAAGTAAGGAAATTTTCACAAAATGCTCTGTATATTAATAATTTATTTTAAATCTAAAAAAAATTCTCTGACCTAAGCTTTCCTCTACTTGGTTCTTATTTATAATAATTTAAACCCAAGTGCTTTAAATCATCATATTCTTAGTTAATTTTGCTAGGGACTAGCAAAACTTTGGCTTGGGGTTATGATGAGAAGCTCATCATGATCCCTAATTACCCCTAATTAACTGGTCTTCCTAGTTAATTAGCTAGGATTATGTGGATATATGGGTTATTTATTAAATAAGGGATAAATAGTAAAGGACCTTAAAATAATTTAAAAATGCTATACTATCATCCAATTAATATTATTAATAATCTAATTAATAGTTGGACTCGAAATATTATCAATAATTTATCAAATTAATGTGTTAACTTAAACGTAATATATACCTAAGTATGTAATAACTTAAGTAACATTACTTAACTAAATAAATTAATCTAAAAAGGTCAGAAATGTAAATTCAAGGTCTAAATATAGTAATTGTCTAATTTATAATAATATATAAAAAGTTGAAAAAGATTTAAATTAAAATAAACCTTGAAAATCGGAGTTTACATTTTGGTCCTCATATTTTATTCCAATCGGGCCCTTATTTCCAACCTAGGTTTGACAACAAATCGGTCCTTAGACTTCATGTTCTTCTCTTCTTCACCCGACTGAACGGCTGACGACTGAAGGTGCAGCCACCGTTTGATCACGCCAATCCAACGTCATCTCTTCTTCTCCAAGCTTCTAGAGCTTGCGTGCAGCATCCCATTTTCATCCACTGGTCTGGATGATGCCTATATCCTATTTTAGGGTTGGAGATAACCTCACCCGCGTCGGAGAAGATGCTGGTGGTTATTCTCCTCCTAGCCACAAATCCGTCCAGATTCCAGCTCCTTCTCAGTCGCCGTCGACTATAAATACACCTTGACACCCCTGATTTTCGGGAAGTTGGCTCCCTTCCCTCTTCTTCACTAAGCCGAACGAATAGGCTATTCTCTCCGCAACTCCGGCAACCTTCCTCCACCACATCTGGCTTCCTCCATCCATCTTCAGTAGCTCTGGAACTCTGCCGAAGTCAGCTGCGTCCTCTGACAAGTTCTGACAAAGGAGCTCTCCTCTACTTCACCTCACAATCGCTGCTGGAGTTCTCTCGACAACCCTCTGCTTCACCTCGCAACCCTTTGATAAAGTTCTTGTTAGCAACATTGTTTTTAAAAAAGTGTGTTTTGAAAATGTTTTGAGTATAAGTCAAAGTAAGGAAATTTTCACAAAATGCTCCGTATATTAATTATTTATATTAAATCTAAGAAAAATTCTCTGACCTAAGCTTTCCTCTACTTGGTTCTTATTTATATTAATTTAAACCCAAGTGCTTTAAATCATCATACTCTTAGTTAATTTTGCTAGGGACTAGCAAAACTTTGGCTTGGGGTTATGATGAGAAGCTCATCATGATCTCTAATTACCCTTAATTAACTGGTCTTCCTAGTTAATTAGCTAGGATTATGTGAATATACGGGTTAATTATTAAATAAGGGATAAATAGTAAAGGACCTTAAAATAAGTTAAAAATTCTATATTATCAGCCAATTAATATTATTAATAATCTAATTAATAATTGGACTCAAAATATTATCAATAATTTATCTAATTAATGTGTTAACTTAAACATAATATATACCAGAGTATGTAATAACTTCAGTAACATTACCTAACTAAATAAATTATTGTAAAAATGTCGAAAATGTAAATTCATTGTCTAAATATACCAATTGTCTTATTTATAATCATATATAAAATGTTCAAAAAGATTTAAATTAAAATAAATCTTGAAAACCTGAGTATACATTTTGGTCCTTATATTTTATTCCAATCGGGTCCTTATTTCCAACCTAGGTTTCACTACAAATCGGTCCCTAGACTTCTTGCTCATCTTCTCTTCTTCACCTGACTGAACGACCGACGACTGAAGGTGCAGCCACCGTTTGATCACGCCAATCCAACATCATCTCTTCTTCTCCAAGCTTCTGGAGCTTGCGCTCACCATCCCATTTTCATCCACTGGTCTGGATGATGCCTATATCCTAATTTAGGGTTAGAGATAACCTCACCAGCGTTGGAGAAGACGCTGGCAGTTATTCTCCACCTAGCCACAAATCCGTCCAGATTCCAGCTCCTTCTAAGTCGCAGTCGACTATAAATACCCCTTGACACCCCTGATTTCCGGGAAGTTGGCTCCCTTCCCTCTTCTTCACTAGGCCAACCCAATAGGGTATTCTCTCCACAACTCCGGCAAACTTCCTCCACCACATCCGACTTCCTCCATCCATCTTCAGTGGATCTTGAACTCTATGGAAGTCAGCTGTGTCCTCTGACATGTGCTGACTAAGGAGCTCTCCTCTGCTTCACCTCACAACCGCCACCGGAGATCTCTCGACAACCCTCTGCTTCACCTCACAACCCTTTGATAAAATTCTTGTTAACAACGTTGTTTTTAATGAAGTGTGTTTTGAAAATGTTTTGAGTATAAGTCTAAGTAAGGAAATTTTCACAAAATGCTCTGTATATTAACTATTTATATTAAATCTAAAAGAAATTCCCTGACCTAAGCTTTCGTCTACTTGGTTCTTATTTATATTAATTTAAACCCAAGTGCTTTAAATCATCATATTCTTAGTTAATTTTGCTAGGGACTAGCAAATCTTCGGCTTGGGGTTATGATGAGAAGCACATCATGATCTCTAATTACCCCTAATTAACTGGTCTTCCTAGTTAATTTGCTAGGTTTATCTGAATATCTGGGTTAATTAGTAGATAAGGGATAAATAGTAAAGGACATTAAAATAAGTTAAAAATGCCTTATTATCATCCAATTAACATTATTAATAATCTAATTAATAAATGGACTCGAAATATTATCAATAATTATCTAATTAATGTGTTCACTTAAACATAATATATACCTAAGTATGTAATAACCTAAGTAGCATTACTTAATTAAATAAATTAATCTCAAAATTTCAACAATGTAAATTCAAGGCCTAAATATAATAATTGTCTTATTTATAATCATATATAAAAAGTTGAAAAAGATTTAAATTAAAATAGACCTTGAAAACCCGAGTTTACATTTTGGTCCTTATATTATATTCCAATCAGGTCCTTATTTACAACATAGGTTTCACTACAAATCGGTCCCTAGAGTTCTTGTTCTTCTTCTCTTCTGCACCCGACTGAACAGCTGACGACTGAAGGTGCAGCCACCGTTTGATCACGCCAATCCAATGTCATCTCTTCTTCCCCAAGCTTCTGGAGCTTGCGCTCACCATCCCATTTTCATCCACGGGTCTGGATGATGCCTATATCCTAATTTAGGGTTTGAGATAACCTCACCAGCGTCGTAGAAGACGCTGGTGGTTATTCTCCTCCCAGCTACAAATCCGTCCAGATTCCAGCTCCTTCTCAGTCGCCGTTGACTGTAAATACCCCTTGACACCCCTGATTTCCAGGAAGTTGGCTCCCTTCCCTCCTCTTCACTAAGCCGACCAAATAGGCTATTCTCTCCACAACTCCGGCAAACCTCCTCCACCACATCCGACTTCCTCCATCCATCTTCAGTAGCTCTGGAACTCTGCCGAAGTCAGCTGCATCCTCTGACAAGTGCTGACTAAGGAGCCCTCCTCTGCTTCACCTCACAACTACCGCCGGAGATCTCTCGACAACCCTCTGCTTCACCTCACAACCCTTTGATAAAATTCTTGTTAACAGCGTTGTTTTTAATAAAGTGTGTTTTGAAAATGTTTTGAGTATAAGTCTAAGTAAGGAAATTTTCACAAAATGCTCTGTATATTAATTATTTATATTAAATCTAAAAAAAATTCTCTGACCTAATCTTTCCGCTACTTGGATCTTATCTATATTAATTTAAACCCAAGTGCTTTAAATCATCATATTCTAAGTTAATTTTGCTAGGGACTAGCAAAACTTTGTCTTGGGGTTATGATGAGAAGCTTATCATGATCTCTAATTACCCCTAATTAACTGGTCTTCTAGTTAATTAGCTAGGATTATGTGAATATATGGGTTAATTATTAAATAAGGGATAAATAGTAAAGGACCATAAATAGGTTAAAAATGCTATATTATCATCCAATTAATATTATTAATAATCTAATTAATAATTCGACTTGAAATTTTAGCAATAATTTTTCTAATTAATGTGTTAACTTAAACATAATATATACTTAAGTATGTAATAACTTAAGTAACATTACTTGACTAAATAAATTAATGTAAAAAGGTCACAAATGTAAATTCAAGGTCTAAATATAATAATTGTCTTATTTATAGTCATATATAAAAAGTTGAAAAAGATTTAAAGTAAAATAAACCTTGAAAAGCTGAGTTTACATTTTGGTCCTTATATTTTATTCCAATCGGGTCCTTATTTCCAACTTAGGTTTCACTACAAATCAATCCCTAGACTTCTTGTTCTTCTTCTCTTCTTCACCCGACTGAACGGCCGACGACTGAAGGTGCAGCCACCGTTTGATCACGCCAATCCAACGTCATCTCTTCTTCTCCAAGCATCTGGAGCTCGCGCTCACCATCCCATTTTCATCCACTAGTCTTGGTGATGCCTATATCCCAATTTAGGGTTGGAGATAACCTCACCAGTGTCGGAGAAGATGCTGGTGGTTATTCTCCACCTAGCCACAAATCCGTCCAGATTCCGGCTCCTTCTCAGTCGCCGTCGACTATAAATACCCCTGGACACCCCAGATTTTCGGGAAGTTGGCTCCCTTCCCTCTTCTTCACTAAGCCGACCCAATAGGCTATTCTCTCCACAACTCTGGCAAACTTCCTCCACCACAACCGACTTCCTCCATCCATCTTCAGTAGCTCTGGAACTCTGCCGAAGTCAGCTGCGCCCTCTGATAAGTGCTGACTAAGGAGCTCCCCTCGGCTTCACCTCACAACCGCCGCCGGAGTTCTCTCGACAATCCTCTGCTTCACATCACAACCCTTTGATAAAGTTCATGTTAACAACATTGTTTTTAATAAATTGTGTTTTGAAAATGTTTTGAGTATAAGTGTAAGTAAGGAAATTTTCACGAAATGCTCTGTATATTAGTTTTTTATATTAAATCTAAAAAAAATTCTCTGACCTAAGCTTTCCTCTACTTGGTTCTTATTTATATTAATTTAAACCCAAGTGCTTTAAATAATCATATTCTTTGTTAATTTTGCTAGGGACTAGCAAAACCTTGGCTTGGGGTTATGATGAGAAGCTCATCATGATCTCTAATTACCCCTAATCTGGTCTTCCTAGTTAATTAGCTAGGATTATGTGAATATATGGGTTAATTATTAAATAAGGGATAAATAGTAAAGGACCATAAATAGGTTAAAAATGCTATATTATCATCCATTTAATATTATTAATAATCTAATTAATAATTGGACTCGAAATTTTATCAATAATTTATCTAATTAATGTGTTAACTTAAACATAATATATAACGAAGTATGTAATAACTTAAGTAACATTACTTAACTAAATAAATTAATCTAAAAAGGTCAGAAATGTAAATTCAAGGTCTAAATATAATAATTGTCTAACTTATAATCATATATAAAAAGCTGAAAAAGATTTAAATTAAAATAAACCTTGAAAACCTGAGTTTACATTTTGGTCCTTATATTTTATTCCAATCGGGTCCTTATTTCCAACCTAGGTCTCACAACAAATCGGTCCCTAGACTTCATGTTCTTCTTCTCTTCTTCACCTGACTGAACGGCTGACGACTGAAGGTGCAGCCACCGTTTGATCACGCCAATCCAACGTCATCTCTTCTTCTCCAAGCTTCTGGAGCTTGCGTGCAGCATCCCATTTTCATCCACAGGTCTGGATGATGCCTATATCCTATTTTAGGGTTGGAGATAACCTCACCCG
This sequence comes from Thalassia testudinum, assembly GCA_037157565.1. Lineage (NCBI taxonomy): Eukaryota > Viridiplantae > Streptophyta > Magnoliopsida > Alismatales > Hydrocharitaceae > Thalassia > Thalassia testudinum. The sequence goes on along the minus strand of JAZHRO010000035.1, from coordinate 4,927,888 downwards.
CGTCGGAGAAGACGCTGGTGGTTATTCTCCTCCTAGCCACAAATCCGTCCAGATTCCAGCTCCTTCTCCGTCGCCGTCAACTATAAATACACCTTGACACCGCTGATTTCCGAGAAGTTGGCTCCCTTCCCTCTTCTTCACTAAGCCGACCCAGTAGGCTATTCTCTCCGCAACTCCGACGACCTTCCTCCACCACATCCGACTTCCTCCATCCATCTTCAGTAGCTCTGGAACTCTGCCGAAGTCAGCTGCATCCTCTGACAAGTGCTGACAAAGGAGCTCTCCTCTGCTTCACCTCACAACCGCCGCTGGAGTTCTCTTGACAACCCTCTGCTTCACCTCACAACACTTTGATAAAATTCTTGTTAACAATGTTGTTTTCAATAAAGTGTGTTTTGAAAATGTTTTGAGTATAAGTCTAAGTAAGGAAATTTTCACAAAATGCTCTGTATATTAATTATTTATATTAAATCTAAAAAAAATTCTCTGGCCAAAGCTTCCCTCTACTTGGTTTTTATTTATATTAATTTAATTCCAAGTGCTTTAAATCATCATATTCTTAGTTAATTTTGCTGGGGACTAGCAAAACGTTCGCTTGGGGTTATGATGAGAAGCTCATCATGATCTCTAATTACCCCTAATTAAATGGTCTTCCTAGTTAATTAGCTAGGATTATGTGAATATATGGGTAAATTATTAAAAAAGGGATAAATAGTAAAGCACCTTAAAATAAGTTAAAAATGCTATATTATCATCCAATTAATATTATTAATAATCTAATTAACAATTGGACTCGAAATATTATCAATAATTTATCTAATTAATGTGTTCACTTAAACATAATATACAACTAAGAATGTAACAACCTATGTAACATTAATTAACTAAGTAAATTAATCCAAAACTTTCAAAAATGTAAATTCAAGGTCTAAATATAATAATTGTCTTATTTATAATCATATATAAAAAATTGAAAAAGATTTAAATTAAAATAAACCTTGAAAACCTGAGTATACATTTTGGTCCTTATATTTTATTCCAATCGGGTCCTTATATCCAACTTAGGTTTCACTACAAATCGGTCCCTAGACTTCTTGTTCTTCTTCTCTTCTTCACCCGACTGAACGGCTGACGGCTGAAGGTGCAGCCACCATATGATCACTCCAATCCAACGTCATCTCTTCTTCTCCAAGCTTCTGGAGTTTGCACTCACCATCCCATTTTCATCCACTAGTCTGGATGATGCCTATATCCTAATTTAGGGTTGGAGATAACGTCACCAGCGTCGGATAAGGATCTGGTGGTTATTCTCCTCCTAGCCACAAATCAGTCCAGATTCCAGCTCCTTCTCAGTCGCCGTCGATTATAAATACCCCTTGACACCCCTGATTTCCGGGAAGTTGGCTCCCTTCCCTCTTATTCACTAAGCCAACCCAACAGGCTATTCTCTCCACAACTCCGACAAACTTCCTCCACCACATCCGACTTCCTCCATCCATCTTCAGTAGCTCTGGAACTCTACCGAAGTCAGCTATGTCCTCTGACATGTGCAGACTAAGGAGCTCTCCTCTGCTTCACCTCACAACCGCCACCGGAGATCTCTCGACAACCCTCTGCTTCACCTCACAACCCTTTGATAAAATTCTTGTTAACAACGTTGTTTTTAATGAAGTGTGTTTTGAAAATGTTTTGGGTATAAGTCTAAGTAAGGAAATTTTCACAAAATGCTCTGTATATTAATTATTTATATTAGATCTAAAAGAAATTCTCTGACCTAAGCTTTCCTCTTCTTGGTTCTTATTTATATTAATTTAAACCCAAGTGCTCTAAATCATCATATTCCTAGTTAATTTTGCTAGGGACTAGCAAAACTTTGGCTTGGGGTTACGATGAGAAGCTCATCATGATCTCTAATTCCCCCTAATTAACTGGCCTTCCTAGTTAATTAGCTAGGATTATATGAATATCTGGGTTAATTATTAGATAAGGGATAAATAGTAAGGGACATTAAAATAAGTTAAAAATACTATATCATCATCCAATTGACATTATTAATAATCTAATTAACAAATGGACACGAAATATGATCAATAATATATCTAATTAATGTGTTCACTTAAACATAATATATAACTAAGTATGTAATAACCTAAGTAGCATCACTTAATTAAATAAATTAATCTAAAAATTTCAACAATGTAAATTCAAGGTCTAAATATAATAATTGCCTTATTTATAATCATATATAAAAAGTTGAAAAAGATTTAAATTAAAATAGACCTTGTAAACCTGTGTTTACAATTTGGTCCTTATATTTTATTCCAATCGGGTCCTTATTTCCAACTTAGGTTTCACTACAAATTGGTCCCTAGACTTCGTGTTCTTCTTCTCTTCTCAACCCGACTGAATGGCTGACGACTGAAGGTGTAGCCACCGTTTGATCACCCCAATCCAACGTCATCTCTTCTTCTCTAAGCTTCTGGAGCTTGCGTTCACCATCCCATTTTCATCCACTGGTTTGGATGATGCCTATATCCTAATGTAGGGTTGGAGATAACCTCACCAGCGTCGGAGAATAAGCTAGTGGTTATTCTCCACCTGGCCACAAATCCGTCCAGATTCCAGCTCCTTCTCAGTCGCCGTCGACTATAAAAACCCCTTGACACCCCTGATTTCTGGGAAGTTGGCTCCCTTCCCTCTTCTTCACTAAGTCGACCCAATAGGCTATTCTCTCCACAACTCCGGCAAACTTCCTCCACCACATCCGACTTCCTCCATCCATCTTCAGTTGCTCTGCAACTCTGCCAAACTCAGCTGCGTCCTCTGATAAGTGCTGACTAAGGAGCTCCACTCTGCTTCACCTCACAACCGCCGCCGGAGTTCTCTCGACAACCCTCTGCTTCACCTCACAACCCTTTAATAAAGTTCTTGTTAACAACGTTGTTTTTCATAAATTGTGTTTTGAAAATGTTTTGAGTATAATTTTAAGTAAGGAAATTTTCACAAAATGCTCTTTATATTAATTATTTATATTAAATATAGAAAAAATTCTCTGACCTAAGCTTTCCACTACTTGGTTCTTATTTATATTAATTTAAACCCAAGCGCTTTAAATCATCATATTCTTTGTTAATTTTGCTAGGGACTAGCAAAACTTTGTCTTGGGGTTATGATGAGAAGCTTATCATGATCTCTAATTACCCCTAATTAACTGGTCTTCTAGTTAATTAGCTAGGATTATGTGAATATATGGGTTAATTATTAAATAAGGGATAAATAGTAAAGGACCATAAATAGGTTAAAAATGCTATATTATCATCCAATTAATATTATTAATAATCTAATTAATAATTGGCCTCAAAATTTTATCAATAATTTTTCTAATTAATGTGTTAACTTAAACATATTATATACTTAAGTATGTAATAACTTAAGTAACATTACTTGACTAAATAAATTAATCTAAAAAGGTCACAAATGTAAATTCAAGGTCTAAATATAATAATTGTCTTATTTATAATCATATATAAAAGGTTGAAAAGGATTTAAAGTAAAATAAACCTTGAAAAGCTGAGTTTACATTTTGGTCCTTATATTTTATTCCAATCGGGTCCTTATTTCCAACTTAGGTTTCACTACAAATCAGTCCCTAGACTTCTTGTTCTTCTTCTCTTCTTCACCCGACTGAACGACTGACGACTGAAGGTGCAACCACCGTTTGATCACGCCAATCCAACGTCATCTCTTCTTCTCCAAGCTTCTGGAGCTCGCGCTCACCATCCCATTTTCATCCACTAGTCTGGATGATGCCTATATCCTAATTTAGGGTTGGAGATAACCTCACCAACGTCGGAGAAGATGCTGGTGGTTATTCTCCACCTAGCCACAAATCCGTCCAGATTCCGGCTCCTTCTCAGTCGCCGTGGACTATAAATACCCCCTGACCCCCCAGATTTTCGGGAAGTTGGCTCCCTTCCCTCTTCTTCACTAAGCCGACCCAATAGGCTATTCTCTCCACAACTCTGGCAAACTTCCTCCACCACATCCGACTTCCTCCATCCATCTTCAGTAGCTCTGGAACTCTGCCAAAGTCAGCTGCGTCCTCTGATAAGTGCTGACTAAGGAGCTCCCCTCGGCTTCACCTCACAACCACCGCCGGAGTTCTCTCGACAATCCTCTGCTTCACATCACAACCCTTTGATAAAGTTCTTGTTAACAACGTTGTTTTTAATAAATTATGTTTTGAAAATGTTTTGAGTATAAGTCTAAGAAAGGAAATTTTCACGAAATGCTCTGTATATTAGTTTTTATATTAAATCAAAAAAAAATTCTCTGACCTAAGCATTCCTCTACTTTGTTCTTATTTATATTAATTTAAACCCAAGTGCTTTAAATCATCATATTCTTAGTTAATTTTGCTATGGACTAGCAAAACCTTGGCTTGGGGTTATGATGAGAAGCTCATCATGATCTCTAATTACCCCTAATTAACTGGTCTTCCGAGTTGATTAGCTAGGATTATTTGAATATATGGGTTAATTATTAAATAAGGGATAAATAGTAAAGGACCATAAATAGGTTAAAAATGCTATATTATCATCCAATTAATATTATTAATAATCTAATTAATAATTGGACTCGAAATTTTATCAATAATTTATCTAATTAATGTGTTAACTTAAACATAATATATAACCAAGTATGTAATAACTTAAGTAACATTACTTAACTAAATAAATTAATCTAAAAAGGTCAGAAATGTAAATTCAAGGTCTAAATATAATAATTGTCTAACTTATAATCATATATAAAAAGCTGAAAAAGATTTAAATTAAAATAGACCTTGTAAACCTATGTTTACAGTTTGGTCCTTATATTTTATTCCAATCGGGTCCTTATTTCCAACTTAGGTTTCACTACAAATCAGTCCCTAGAGTTCTTGTTCTTCTTCTCTTCTGCACCCGACTGAACGGCTGACGACTGAAGGTGCAGCCACCGTTTGATCACGCAAATCCAACGTCATCTCTTCTTCTCCAAGCTTCTGGAGCTTGCGCTCACCATCCCATTTTCATCCACGGGTCTGGATGATGCCTATATGCTAATTTAGGGTTGGTGATAACCTCACCAGCGTCGGAGAAGACGCTGGTGGTTATTCTCCTCCCAGCCACAAATCCGTCTAGATTCCAGCTCCTTCTCAGTCGCCGTTGACTGTAAATACCCCTTGACACCCGTGATTTCCGGGAAGTTGGCTCCCTTCCGTCCTCTTCACTAAGCTGACCCAATAGGCTATTCTCTCCACAACTCCGGCAAACCTCCTCCACCACATCCGACTTCCTCCATCCATCCTCAGAAGCTCTGGAACTTTGCCGAAGTCAGCTGCATCCTCTTACAAGTGCTGACTAAGGAGCTCTCCTCTGCTTCACCTCACAACTACCGCCGGAGATCTCTCGACAACCCTCTGCTTCACCTCGCAACCCTTTGATAAGATTCTTGTTAACAACGTTGTTTTTAATAAAGTGTGTTTTGAAAATATTTTGAGTATAAGTCTAAGTAAGGAAATTTTCACGAAATGCTCTGTATATTAATTATTTATATTAAATCTAAAAAAAATTCTCTGACCTAAGCTTACCACTACTTGGTTCTTATCTATATTAATTTAAACCCAAGTGCTTTAAATCATCATATTCTAGGTTAATTTTGCTGGGGACTAGCAAAACTTTGTCTTGGGGTTATGATGAGAAGCTTATCATGATCTCTAATTACCCATAATTAACTGGTCTTCTAGTTAATTAGCTAGGATTATGTGAATATGTGGGTTAATTATTAAATAAGGGATAAATAGTGAAGGACCATAAATAGGTTAAAGAAGCTATATTATCATCAAATTAATATTATTAATAATCTAATTAATAATTGGACTCGAAATTTTATTAATAATTTTTCTAATTAATGTGTTAACTTAAACATAATATATACTTAAGTATGTAATAACTTAAGTAACATTACTTAACTAAATAAATTAATCTAAAAAGGTCACAAATGTAAATTCAAGGTCTAAATATAATAATTGTCTTATTTATAATCATATATAAAAAGTTGAAAAAGATTTAAAGTAAAATAATCCTTGAAAAGTTGAGTTTACATTTTGGTCCTTATATTTTATTCCAATCGGGTCCTTATTTCCAACTTAGGTTTCACTACAAATCAGTCCCTAGACTTCTTGTTCTTCTTCTCTTCTTCACCCGACTGAACGACTGACGACTGAAGGTGCAGCCACCGTTTGATTTCGCCAATCCAACGTCATCTCTTCTTCTCCAAGCTTCTGGAGCTCGCGCTCACCGTCCCATTTTCATCCACTAGTCTGGATGATGCCTATATCCTAATTTAGGGTTGGAGATAACCTCACCAGCGTCGGAGAAGATGCTGGTGGTTATTCTCCACCTAGCCACAAATCCGTCCAGATTCCGGCTCCTTCTCAGTCGCCGTGGACTATAAATACCCCCTGACACCCCAGATTTTCGGGAAGTTGGCTCCCTTCCCTCTTCTTCACTAAGCCGACCCAATAGGCTATTCTCTCCACAACTCTGGCAAACTTCCTCCACCACATCCGACTTCCTCCATCCATCTTCAGTAGCTCTGGAACTCTACCGAAGTCAGCTGCATCCTCTGATAAGTGCTGACTAAGGAGCTCCCCTCGGTTTCACCTCACAACCGCCGCCGGAGTTATCTCGACAATCCTCTGCTTCACATCACAACCCTTTGATAAAGTTCTTGTTAACAACGTTGTTTTTAATAAATTGTGTTTTGAAAATGTTTTGAGTATAAGTCTAAGAAAGGAAATTTTCACGAAAAGCTCTGTATATTAGTTTTTTATATTAAATCTAAAAAAAATTCTTTGACCTAAGCTTTCCTCTACTTGGTTCTTATTTATATTAATTTAAACCCAAGTGCTTTAAATCATCATATTCTTAGTTAATTTTGCTAGGGACTAGCAAAACCTTGGCTTGGGGTTATGATGAGAAGCTCATCATGATCTCTAATTACCCCTAATTAACTGGTCTTCCTAGTTAATTAGCTTGGATTATGTGAATATATGGGTTAATTCTTAAATAAGGGATAAATAGTAAAGGACCATAAATAGGTTAAAAATGCTATATTATCATCCAATTAAAATTATTAATAATCTAATTAATAATTGGACTCGAAATTTTATCAATAATTTATCTAATTAATGTGTTAACTTAAACATAATATATAACCAAGTATGTAATAACTTAAGTAACATTACTTAACTAAATAGATTAATCTAAAAAGGTCAGAAATGTAAATTCAAGGTCTAAATATAATAATTGTCTAACTTATAATCATATATAAAAAGCTGAAAAAGATTTAAATTAAAATAAACCTTGAAAACCTGAGTTTATATTTTGGTCCTTATATTTTATTCCAATCGGGTCCTTATTTCCAACCTAGGTTTCACAACAAATCGGTCCTTAGACTTCATGTTCTTCTTCTCTTCTTCACCCGACTGAACGGCTGACGACTGAAGGTGCAGCCACCGTTTGATCACGCCAATCCAACGTCATCTCTTCTTCTCCAAGCTTCTGGAGCTTGCGTGCAGCATCCCATTTTCATCCACAGGTCTGGATGATGCCTATATCCTATTTTAGGGTTGGAGATAACCTCACCCGCGTCGGAGAAGACGCTGGTGGTTATTCTCCTCCTAGCCACAAATCCGTCCAGATTGCAGCTCCTTCTCAGTCGCTGTAACGAGCGCATGCCCCAGACGCCTTTTAAGACGTCTGGGAGGTGGCCCAGACGTCTGTCAAGACGTCTGGGATCACATCCAGACGTCTGACCAGACGTCCGAGATAGTTTACAGACGTCTGGCGAACAGTTATGCTCGCACGAGATATTCGTCTGCGCGCCTGTGCGCGCAGACCTACGATTCTGCCCTCTTTCTCTGCGGCTGCAGGCGGCTGCGACCGCCTTCTCTCTCCTCTCCACGCGGCGTTAAAAGGGGGGCGTGCCTCCCCTCCCGTCTCCACCATCTTCCTCCTTCTTCTCCTGCCTGTGCGCGAGAGCGAGCGGACGCGAGGGCGCAGCGGCAGCGGCAGCCGCAGTGAGCGCGGAGGAGCTGCGGCGTGCGAGGGCGGCGCTCTGCCGTGAGGGCGAGCTCGCCAGGAGCGGCTTGGCCGGCCGGCGGAGGGCGCAGGGGGCGCAGAGCGTCGCGGAGAGGGACCTGCTGCGGGCGGAGCAGCGGACGCGCGAGGTGCGACGCGGGCGGCGTCGCGAGCGGAGGCCGAGCAGGGTTCTGATTCTGGAAAAATTTCCAGAATCAGACGTCTGGGTTGATATCCAGACGACAAGGTCGACGTCTGTAAGATCATACAGACGTCTGAAAGGTGATTTCCGCTTTCTTCTTCCTTCTTGTCGACTGACCGTACTGAGGGAGGGGGGTTGGCTGTGCACAGGTTCGCTGATTCGCCATCCCTTGCGAATCAGACGTCTGGAAGTTGTACCAGACGGCGGGAGTGACCCCCAGACGTCCGGAGGGACCATCGGACGTCTGGGATCTAGGCAGACGTCCCCACAGACTTCTGGACGTCCGGGGAACCAAGCCGAACAGGTAATTCTCTGATACCATCTTGTAACGACCCGATTCCCGAGTCCCTACGAGACACGAGAACCGGACCTGAAGGACTACGACTGCAGCATCTCCTACCACCCGGGAAAGGCCAATGTGGTGGCTGACGCCTTGAGCCGTAAGGCGCCCGCACGCTTGGACAGTCTACAGTTACAGAGTTGGAGCCTTTTGGAGGAGGTGGGCAGTTGGCGACCTCTAGAGTTACGAGGGTACTGTGGGGCAGTGACGGTGACACGGCAGACCAGGCCAGAGTTGATAGACCGCATCATCACGGGACAGATGGCCGATCCGTACTTGCAGTCTTTGCGCGACAGAGTACTGTCAGGGGACCCAGGGGACTTCTCTTTCACAGACCAGGTGTTACGCTTGAGGGGACGGCTGTGCGTCCCCAGAGACGAGGAGCTGTTGAGAGAACTCCTGACTGAGGCACACGGTTCCAGATTCACCATACATCCCGGAAACACGAAAATGTACCATGACTTGAGACGTGAGTTCTGGTGGAGAGGGATGAAGCGGGATGTGGGTGAGTTCGTGCAGCAGTGCTTAGTGTGCCAGCAGGTGAAAGCCGAGCATCAGAGGCCTGCAGGGCCGCTTCAGCCGCTTCCAGTGCCAGAGTGGAAGTGGGAGAGCATCACCATGGACTTGGTGGTGGGCTTACCTGTTACCCAGCGAGGACACGACGCAGTCTGGTTAATAGTGGATAGATTGACGAAGACGGCACGATTCCTGCCGATCCGAGTCACTTTGGGACCAGCACAGTTGGCAGAGAGGTATATCCGTGATGTGGTGCGACTACACGGAGTTCCGCGGGAGATCGTATCCGACCGGGATACCCGCTTTACGTCCCATTTTTGGGCTGAGTTTCAGCAGGCTTTGGGGACGAGGTTGAGGTTTAGCACGGCTTACCACCCCCAGACGGACGGACAGTCGGAACGCACGATACAGACACTTGAGGACCTTTTGCGTGCCTGTGTACTAGACTGGAGGGGCTCTTGGGAGGAGCACCTGCCCCTGGCGGAGTTTGCATACAACAACAGCTATCACTCGAGCATCGGCATGGCTCCCTACGAGGCTCTGTACGGACGGAAATGCACGGCACCCTTGAGTTGGGTTGAGGTGGGGACCAAGTGGGAGGTTGGCCCCAGGTTGATCCGGCAGAGTCAGGAGGTAGTTGAGCAGATCCATAGACGACTCCGCACTGTCAGGAGCAGACAGAAGAGCTACGCAGATCGCAGACGCAGAGAGGTGCAGTCCGAGGTTGGGGACTACGTCTTTCTTCGTGTTTCGCCCATGAAGGGCTTACAGCGGTTTGGGGTGAGAGGGAAGCTCGCGCCGAGGTTTGTGGGGCCCTTTGAGGTCCTGGAGCAGGTTGGACCCGTTGCTTACAGACTTGCCCTTCCCCCGCAGCTTTCTGGTGTGCACGACGTGTTCCACGTGTCCAACCTCAGGAAGTACGTAGCCGATCCCAGCCACTACTGAGTCACGAGAGCGTCGAGGTGAGCGACGGCCTGACCTACCCCGAGCGGCCAGTACAGATCCTAGACCGAGCAGTCCGCAGGTTGAGACGAAAGCAAGTACCCCTGGTAAAGGTTTTGTGGAGGAGCCAGCGGTACGAGGAGGCTACCTGGGAGCCTGAGGCGGTAATGCGGGAGCGGTACCCGGAGCTTTTCGCGGGTACGTCTTTTCGGACCGGCTTCGGTCCTCTTTGAGTTTGTTATGGTTATTTGGACATCTTCTTCCCGCACCCTAGTTGGCGCAAGTTTCGGGGAGGAAACTTCCTTTGAGTTTGTTAAATTGTAACGAGCGCGTGCCCCAGACGCCTTTTAAGACATCTGGGAGGTGGCCCAGACGTCTGTCAAGACGTCTGGGATCACATCCAGACGTCTGACCAGACGTCCGGGATAGTTTACAGACATCTGGCGAACAGTTATGCTCGCACGGGATATTCGTCTGCGCGCCTGTGCGCGTAGACCTGCGATTCTGCCCTCTTTCTCTGCGGCTGCAGGCGGCTGCGACCGCCTTCTCTCTCCTCTCCGCGCGGCGTTAAAAGGGGGGCGCGCCTCCCCTCCTGTCTCCACCATCTTCCTCCTTCTTCTCCTGCCTGTGCGCGAGAGCGAGCGGACGCGAGGGCGCAGCGGCAGCGGCAGCCGCAGTGAGCGCGGAGGAGCTGCGGCGTGCGAGGGCGGGGCTCTGCCGTGAGGGCGAGCTCGCCAGGAGCGGCTTGGCCGGCCGGCGGATGGCGCAGGGGGCGCAGAGCGTCGCGGAGAGGGACCTGCTGCGGGCGGAGCAGCGGACGCGCGAGGTGCGACGCGGGCGGCGTCGCGAGCGGAGGCCGAGCAGGGTTCTGATTCTGGAAAAATTTCCAGAATCAGACGTCTGGGTTGATATCCAGACGGCAAGGTCGACGTCTGTAAGATCATACAGACGTCTGAAAGGTGAGTTCCGCTTTCTTCTTCCTTCTTGTCGACTGACCGTACTGAGGGAGGGGGGTTGGCTGTGCGCAGGTTCGCTGATTCGCCATCCCTTGCGAATCAGACATCTGGAAGTTGTACCAGACGGCGGGAGTGACCCCCAGACGTCCGGAGGGACCATCGGACGTCTGGGATCTAGGCAGACGTCCCCACAGACTTCTGGACGTCCGGGGAACCAAGCCGAACAGGTAATTCTCTGATCCACCGTTTAAGACGTCTGGAAGGAGTTCCAGACGTCTTATTTTGCATAGTATTGTCTTTCTCGACCCGTTTAGGGCCCGTTTGGGCTCCGTTTTCCGCGATTCGAGTTGCGTTCGTTTCAGAATTTATTCCTCTACCCGCCTACAGTAGCTATACACTGTTTTGAGACACTCCTTGTGTTTGATCCTTGTGACAGGATCTCGTTCAGTTGCAGTCTTGAGAGTCGCGGAGGCACGCGGGATTCCCGATCACGCCCCCACTACTCCCGTTGTACCTGGTAGAGTGGCTTTAAGTATTAATAAAATATGTTAAAGTATGGAACCATAACTAGAACCTAGGTGTTGCATGAATCCTAGGGTCGGAAAACTAGATTGTATGATAGATCCTAGGATATGGCATGAATCCTAAGATGGAAAACTAGTGGAATGTATGTTACTGCAGTCTTGGAAAAATGGAAAGGAATATATAAAGCTGCCTATGAATTTAATTAACAGCTGCCTGTTATGAACAAAGAAACATGTTTGAGATCATGGAATTTGAGAACGTGAATCTGGAAAGTGAAACATATGATGTTCTGAAATAAAGAGCTGGAACCCTACGGGAAATTAGGAGTGGAACTCCTGGAAAGAAAAAGGAATGGAACTGAGATGTAGTTTGTACTGTCTCTTGGGTACGCAGTACCAAGGGAAGTACCTGTACCTGTTTAGTGCAGAGTGGGGCCAGCCGCCCCAGGGACCCGGGGTTAGGATTGGCCGCTCTGTACCGACTTGTTGGCCCTCGTGTACGTAGTACCGGGGAGAGCTAGTAGTGTTAGGAGAGTACTAGCTACCCCACGGGCCCCGAGGTTCTGCTAGCCTCCTTCACCGACTTGTTAGGCCCACTAGGGCAAACCAGGGTAGTCAGGCGAGGGTGCGCGGACTGTGGAAGGCCAAGGCCCCGGTTTGGTTACTGTGGAGGGGTTGGACCCCTGTTACTGAGAGGGCTCTGCGCTGGTTCCGTGCTGTGCTTTGGGCGCACCCGTTAACGGAAATGACTGACCGCGTGCCAGTGCGGGCTAGCTACCTGTGCGTTTATCGCGCGTGCCGTAGTCACCGTTACGTCTGTCAGTGACCTTGGGGTGGTTGACTGAGGGTAGGATCACCACGGGGGACTCTCCCAGCCAGGAGAGCACCATGTGCTACTTCTACTTTTGGAAAATACTGCAATCAAGATCGTTCCCACGAGGACATTCGAGATCAAGTAAAGGATCTGAGAAATAAATGAAATAGTAAGAAAAATTGAAAGATGTAAATAAAGGAAGTAATAGAACATAACAGCTCCTGTACACTCTACTGTTGCCTTTAGTTAGTTTGCCACTTTACTCAGCGTTTTGCTGACGTGTTACACTCGTTACCTTTTTCAGGACCAGGTGTTGAGCAGCCAGGGTCGGCGGCTGCAGAGGACGCTGGGCCGAGTAGGGTCCAGTAGAGTTACCACAGCTTTGTACCCCTTTTTGTTTCTGTTCTCGTGAGTAGTTTTTGTTTCCGCTGTACCTTCTTTACCTGCAGTTTTTGTTATATGATAAATGTTGTTTTACTGTTGTGGTGGTGCCTACTGTAGTAGTTTCTTTCCTTACTGCTGTACTTTCTTACTGTTAGTTATATTCATGCTGAATGTGGTTTATTTTACTGTCTTTTGGTTACTTCCTCGTTGGACGACTGGGTCTTGGGATTAGTCGAGTCGGTCCGGTTCTCGTGTCTCGTAGGGACTCGGGAATCAGGTCGTTACAGTCGCCGTCGACTATAAATACACCTTGACACCCCTGATTTCCGGGAAGTTGGCTCCCTTCCCTCTTCTTCACTAAGCCGACCCAATAGCCTATTCTCTCCGCAACTCCGGTAACCTTCCTCGACCACATCCAACTTCCTCCATCCATCTTCAGTAGCTCTGGAACTCTGCCGAAGTCAGCTGCGTCCTCTGACAAGTGCTGACAATGGAGCTCTCCTCTGCTTCACCTCACAACCGCCGCCGGAGTTCTCTCGACAACCCTCTGCTTCACCTCACAACACTTTGATAAAATTCTTGTTAACAACGTTGTTTTCAATAAAGTGTGTTTTGAAAATGTTTTGAGTATAAGTCTAAGTAAGGAAATTTTCACAAAATGCTCTGTATATTAATTATTTATATTAAATCTAAAAAAAATTCTCTGGCCAAAGCTTCCCTCTACTTGGTTCTTTTTTATATTAATTTAATTCCAAGTGCTTTAAATCATCATATTCTTAGTTAATTTTGCTAGGGACTAGCAAAACGTTCGCTTGGGGTTATGATGAGAAGCTCATCACGGTCTCTAATTACCCCTAATTAACTGGTCTTCCTAGTTACTTGGCTAGGATTATGTGAATATATGGGTAAATTATTAAAAAAGGGATAAATAGTAAAGGACCTTAAAATAAGTTAAAAAAGCTATATTATCATCCAATTAATATTATTAATAATCTAATTAATAATTGGACTCGAAATATTATCAAAAATTTATCTAATTAATGTGTTCACTTAAACATAATATACAACTAAGAATGTAACAACCTATGTAACATTAATTAACTAAATAAATTAATCCAAAACTTTCAAAAACGTAAATTCAAGATCTAAATATAATAATTGTCTTATTTATAATCATATATAAAAAATTGAAAAAGATTTAAATTAAAATAAACCTTGAAAACCTGAGTATACATTTTGGTCCTTATATTTTATTCCAATCGGGTCCTTATATCCAACTTAGGTTTCACAACAAATCGGTCCCTAGACTTCTTGTTCTTCTTCTCTTCTTCACCCGACTGAACGGCTGACGACTGAAGGTGCAGCCACCATATGATCATGCCAATCCAACGTCATCTCTTCTTCTCCAAGCTTCTGGAGTTTGCACTCACCATCCCATTTTCATCCACTGGACAGGATGATGCCTATATCCTAATTTAGGGTTGGAGATAACCTCACCAGTGTCGGATAAGGACCTGGTGGTTATTCTCCTCCTAGCCACAATTCAGTCAAGATTCCAGCTCCTTCTCAGTCGCCGTCGACTATAAATACCCCTTGACACCCCTGATTTCCGGGAAGTTGGCTCCCTTCCCTCTTCTTCACTAAGCCAACCCAACAGGCTATTCTCTCCACAACTCCGGCAAACTTCCTCCACCACATCCGACTTCCTCCATCCATCTTCAGTAGCTCTGGAACTCTACCGAAGTCAGCTGTGTCCTCTGACATGTGCTGACTAAGGAGCTCTCCTCTGCTTCACCTCACAACCGCCACCGGAGGTCTCTCGACAACCCTCTGCTTCACCTCACAACCCTTTGATAAAATTCTTGTTAACAACGTTGTTTTTAATGAAGTGTGTTTTGAAAATGTTTTGGGTATAAGTCTAAGTAAGGAAATTTTCACAAAATGCTCTGTATATTAATTATTTATATTAAATCTAAAAGAAATTCCCTCACCTAAGCTTTCCTCTTCTTGGTTCTTATTTATATTAATTTAAACCCAAGTGCTCTAAATCATCATATTCCTTGTTAATTTTGTTAGGGACTAGCAAAACTTTGGCTTGGGGTTATGATGAGAAGCTCATCATGATCTCTAATTACCCCTAATTAACTGGTCTTCCTAGTTAATTAGCTAGGATTATATGAATATCTGGGTTAATTATTAGATAAGGGATAAATAGTAAAGGACATTAAAATAAGTTAAAAATGCTATATTATCATCCAATTAACATTATTAATAATCTAATTAACAAATGGACTCGAAATATCATCAATAATTTATCTAACTAATGTGTTCACTTAAACATAATATATAACTAAGTATGTAATAACCTAAGTAGCATTACTTAATTAAATAAATTAATCTAAAGATTTCAACAATGTAAATTCAAGGTCTAAATATAATAATTGTCTTATTTATAATCATATATAAAAAGTTGAAAAAGATTTAAATTAAAATAGACCTTGTAAACCTGTGTTTACATTTTGGTCCTTATATTTTATTCCAATCGGGTCCTTATTTCCAACTTAGGTTTCGCTACAAATCGGTCCCTAGAGTTCTTGTTCTTCTTCTCTTCTGCACCTGATTGAACGGCTGACGACTAAAGGTGCAGCCACCGTTTGATCACGCAAATCCAACGTCATCTCTTCTTCTCCAAGCTTCTGGAGCTTGCGCTCACCATCCCATTTTCATCCATGGGTCTGGATGATGCCTATATCCTAATTTAGGGTTGGAGATAACCTCACCAGCGTCGGAGAAGACGCTGGTGGTTATTCTCCTCCTAGCCACAAATCCGTCCAGATTCTAGCTCCTTCTCAGTCGCCGTTGACTGTAAATACCCCTTGACACCCCTGATTTCCGGGAAGTTGGCTCCCTTCCCTCCTCTTCACTAAGCCGACCCAATAGGCTATTCTCTCCACAACTCCGGCAAATTTCCTCCACCACATCCGACTTCCTCCATCCATCTTCAGTAGCTCTGGAACTCTGCCGAAGTCAGCTGCATCCTCTGACAAGTGCTGACTAAGGAGCTCTCCTCTGCTTCACCTCACAACTACCGCCAGAGATCTCTCGACAACCCTCTGCTTCACCTCACAACCCTTTGATAAAATTCTTGTTAACAACGTTGTTTTTAATTAAGTGTGTTTTGAAAATGTTTTGAGTATAAGTCTAAGTAAGGAAATTTTCACGAAATGCTCTGTATATTAATTATTTATATTAAATCTAAAAAAAATTCTCTGACCTAAGCTTTCCACTACTTGGTTGTTATCTATATTAATTTAAACCCAAGTGCTTTAAATCATCATATTCTAAGTTAATTTTGCTAGGGACTAGCAAAACTTTGTCTTGGGGTTATGATGAGAAGCTTATCATGATCTCTAATTATCCCTAATTAACTGGTCTTCTAGTTAATTAGCTAGGATTATGTGAATATATGGGTTAATTATTAAATAAGGGATAAATAGTAAAGGACCATAAATAGGCTAAAAATGCTATATTATCATCCAATTAATATTATTAATAATCTAATTAATAATTGGACTCGAAATTTTATCAATACTTTTTCTAATTAATGTGCTAACTTAAACATATTATATACTTAAGTATGTAATAACTTAAGTAACATTACTTAACTAAATAAATTAACTAAAAAGGACATAAATGTAAATTCAAGGTCTAAATATAATAATTGTGTTATTTATAATCATATATCAAAAGTTGAAAATGATTTAAAGTAAAATAAACCTTGAAAAGCTGAGTTTACATTTTGGTCCTTATATTTTATTCCAATCGGGTCCTTATTTCCAACTTAGGTTTCACTACAAATCAGTCCCTAGACTTCTTGTTCTTCTTCTGTTCTTCACCCGACTGAACGACTGACGACTGAAGGTGCAGCCACCGTTTTATCACGCCAATCCAACGTCATCTCTTCTTCTCCAAGCTTCTGGAGCTTGCGTGCAGCATCCCATTTTCATCCACAGGTCTGGATGATGCCTATATCCTATTTTAGGGTTGGAGATAACCTCACCCGCGTCGGAGAAGACGCTGGTGGTTATTCTCCACCTAGCCACAAATCCGTCCAGATTCCGACTCCTTCTCAGTCGCTGTGGACAATAAATACCCCCTGACACCCTAGATTTTCGGGAAGTTGGCTCCCTTCCCTCTTCTTCACTAAGCCGACCCTATAGGCTATTCTCTCCACAACTCCTTCTCAGTCGCCGTGGACTCCTTCTCAGTCGCCGTGGACAATAATTGTCTAACTTATAATCATATATAAAAAGCTGAAAAAGATTTAAATTAAAATAAACCTTGAAAACCTGAGTTTATATTTTGGTCCTTATATTTTATTCCAATCGGGTCCTTATTTCCAACATAGGTTTCACAACAAATCGGTCCTTGGACTTCATGTTCTTCTTCTCTTCTTCACCCGACTGAACGGCTGACGACTGAAGGTGCAGCCACCGTTTGATCACGCCAATCCAACATCATCTCTTCTTCTCCAAGCTTCTGGAGCTTGCGTGCAGCATCCCATTCTCATCCACAGGTCTGGATGATGCCTATATCCTATTTTAGGGTTGGAGATAACCTCACCCGCGTCGGAGAAGACGCTGGTGGTTATTCTCCTCCTAGCCACAAATCCGTCCAGATTCCAGCTCCTTCTCAGTCGCCTTCGACTATAAATACACCTTGACACCCCTGATTTCCGGGAAGTTGGCTCCCTTCCCTCTTCTTCACTAAGCAGACCCAATAGGCTATTCTCTCCGCAAATCCGGCAACCTTCCTCCACCACATCCGACTTCCTCCATCCATCTTCAGTAGCTCTGGAACTCTGCCGAAGTCAGCTGCGTCCTCTGACAAGTGCTGACAAAGGAGCTCTCCTCTGCTTCACCTCACAACCGCCGCCGGAGTTCTCTTGACAACCCTCTGCTTCACCTCACAACACTTTGATAAAATTCTTATTAACAACGTTGTTTTTAATAAAGTGTGTTTTGAAAATGTTTTGAGTATAAGTCTAAGTAAGGAAATTTTCACGAAATGCTCTGTATATTAATTATTTATATTAAATCTAAAAAAAATTATCTGACCTAGGCTTTCCTCTACTTGGTTCTTATTTATATTAATTTAAACCCAAGTGCTTTAAATCATCATATTCTTAGTTAATTTGCTAGGGACTAGCAAAACTTTGTGTTGGGGTTATGATGAGAAGCTCATCATGATCTCTAATTACCCCTAATTAACTGGTCTTCCTAGTTAATTAGCTAGGATTATGTGAATATATATCTGTTAATCAATAAATAAGGGATAAATAGTAAATGACCTTAAAATAAGTTAAAAATGCTATATTATCGTCAAATTAATATTATTAATAATCTAATTAATAGTTGGACTCGAAATTTTATCAATAATTTTTCTAATTAATGTGTTAACTTAAACATAATATATACTTAAGTATGTAATAACTTAAGTAACAATACTTAACTAAATAAATTAGTCTAAAAAGGTCAAAAATGTAAATTCAAGGTCTAAATATAATAATTGTCTTATTTATAATCATATATAAAAAGTTGAAAAAGATTTAAAGTAAAATAAACCTTGAAAAGCTGAGTTTACATTTTGGTCCTTATATTTTATTCCAATCGGGTCCTTATTTCCAACTTAGGTTTCACTACAAATCAGTCCCTAGACTTCATGTTCTTCTTCTCTTCTTCACCCGACTGAACTGCTGACGACTGAAGGTGCAGCCACCGTTTGATCACGCCAATCCAACGTCATCTCTTCTCCAAGCTTCTGGAGCTTGCGTGCAGCATCCCATTTTCATCCACAGGTCTGGATGATGCCTATATCCTATTTTAGGGTTGGAGATAACCTCACCCACGTCGGAGAAGACGCTGGTGGTTATTCTCCACCTAGCCACAAATCCGTCCAGATTCCAGCTCCTTCTCAGTCGCCGTCGACTATAAATACACCTTGACACCCCTGATTTCCGGGAAGTTGGCACCCTTCCCTCTTCTTCACTAAGCCGACCCAATAGGCTATTCTCTCCACAACTCCGGCAACCTTCCTCCACCACATCCGACTTCCTCCATCCATCTTCAGTAGCTCTGGAAATCTGCCGAAGTCAGCTGTGTCCTCTGACATGTGCTGACTAAGGAGCACTCCTCTGCTTCACCTCACAACTGCCGCCGGAGTTCTCTCGACAACCCTCTGCTTCACCTCACAACCCTTTGATAAAGTTCTTGTTAGCAACGTTGTTTTTAAAAAAGTGTGTTTTGAAAATGTTTTGAGTATAAGTCTAAGTAAGGAAATTTTCACAAAATGCTCTGTATATTAATTATATATATTAAATCTAAAAAAAATTCTCTGACCTAAGCTTTCCTCTACTTGGTTCTTATTTATATTTATTTAAACCCAAGTACTTTAAATCATCATATTCTTAGTTAATTTTGCTAGGGACTAGCAAAACATTTGCTTGGAGTTATGATAAGAAGCTCATCATGATCTCTAATTACCCCTAATTAATTGGTCTTCCTAGTTAATTAGCTAGGATTATGTGATTATATGGGATAATTATTAAATAAGGGATAAATAGTAAAGGACCTTGAAATAAGTTAAAAATGCTATATTATCATCCAATTAATATTATTAATAATCTAATTAATAATTGGACTCGAATTATTATCAATAATTTATCTAATTAATGTGTTCACTTAAACACAATATATATCTGAGTATGTAATAACTTAAGTAATATTACTTAACTAAATAAATTAATCTAAAAAGGTCAAAAATGTAAATTCAAGGCATAAATATAATAATTGTCTAATTTATAATCATATATAGAAAGTTGAAAAAGATTTAAATTAAAATAAACCTTGAAAACCTGAGTTTACATTTTGGTCCCAATATTTTATTCCAATAAGGTCCTTATTTCCAACTTAAGTTTCACTACAAATCGGTCCCTAGACTTCATGTTCTTCTTCTCTTCTTCACCCGACTAAACGGCTGACGACTGAAGGTGCAGCCACCGTTTGATCACGCCAATCCAACGTCATCTCTTCTTCTCCAAGCTTCCGGAGCTTGCGTGCAGCATCCCATTCTCATCCACAGGTCTGGATGATGCCTATATCCTATTTTAGGGTTGGAGATAAACTCACCCGCGTCGGAGAAGACGCTGGTGGTTATTCTCCACCTAGCCACAAATCCGTCCAGATTCCAGCTCCTTCTCAGTCGCCTTCGACTATAAATACACCTTGACACCCCTGATTTCCGGGAAGTTGGCTCCCTTCCCTCTTCTTCACTAAGCCGACCCAATAGCCTATTCTCTCCGCAAATCCGGCAACCTTCCTCCACCACATCCGACTTCCTCCATCCATCTTCAGTAGCTCTGGAACTCTGCCGAAGTCAGCTGCGTCCTCTGACAAGTGCTGACAAACGAGCTCTCCTCTGCTTCACCTCACAACCGCCGCCGGAGTTCTCTCGACAACCCTCTGCTTCACCTCACAACACTTTGATAAAATTCTTGTTAACAACGTTGTTTTTAATAAAGTGTGTTTTGAAAATGTTTTGAGTATAAGTCTAAGTAAAGAAATTTTCACGAAATGCTCTGTATATTAATTATTTATATTAAATCTAAAAAAAATTGTCTGACCTAGGCTTTCCTCTACTTGGTTCTTATTTATATTAATTTAAACCCAAGTGCTTTAAATCATCATATTCTTAGTTAATTTTGCGAGGGACTAGCAAAACTTTGGCTTGGGGTTATGATGAGAAGCTCATCATGATCTCTAATTACCCCTAATTAACTGGTCTTCCTAGTTAATTAGGTAGGATTATGTGAATATATATCTGTTAATCAATAAATAAGGGATAAATAGTAAAGGACCATAAAATAAGTTAAAAATGCTATATTATCATCCAATTAAGATTATTAATAATCTAATTAATAGTTGGACTCGAAATATTTTCAATAATTTATCTAATTAATGTGTTCACTTAAACATAATATATACCTAAGTATGTAATAACTTAAGTGACATTACTTAACTAAATAAATTAATCTAAAAAGGTCAAAAATGTAAATTCAAGGTCTACGTATAATAATTGTCTTATTTATAATCATATATAAAAATTTGAAAAAGATTTAAATTAAAATAAACCTTGAGAACCTGAGTTTACATTTTGGTCCTTATATTTTATTCCAATCTGGTCCATATTTCCAACTTAGGTTTCACTACAAATCGGTCCCTAGACTTCTTGCTCTTCTTCTCTTCTCCACCTAACTAAACGGCTGATGACTGAAGGTGTAGCGACCGTTTGATCATGCCAATCCAACGTCATCCCTTCTTCTCCAAGCTTCTGGAGCTTGCGTTCACCATCCCATTTTCATCCACTGGTCTGGATGATGCCTGTATCCTAATTTAGGGTTGGAGATATCCTCACCAGCGTCGGAGAAGACTCTGGTGGTTATTCTCCTCGTAGCCACAAATCCGTCTAGATTCCAGCTCCTTCTCAGTCGCCGTCGACTATAAATACCCCTTGACACCCCTGATTTTCGGGAAGTTGGCTCCCTTCCCTCTTCTTCACTAAGCCAACCCAATAGGCTATTCTCTCCACAACTCCGGCAAACTTCCTCCACCACAACCGACTTCCTCCATCCATCTTCAGTAGCTCCGGAACTCTGCCGAAGTTAGTTGCGTCCTCTGACAAGTGCTGACTAAGGAGCTCTCCTCTGCTTCACCTCACAACTGCCGCCGGAGATCTCTCGACAACCCTCTGCTTCACCTCACAACCCTTTGATGAAATTCTTCTTAACAACATTGTTTTTAATAAAGTGTGTTTTGAAAATGGTTTGATTATAAGTGTAAGTAAGGAAATTTTCACAAAATGCTCTGTATATTAATTATTTATATTAAATCTAAAAAAAATTCTCTGACCTAAGCTTTCCTCTACTTGGTTCTTATTTATATTAATTTAAACCCAAGTGCTTTAAATCATCATATTCTTAGTTAATTTTGCAAGGGAATAGCAAAACTTTGGCTTGGGGTTATGAAGAGAAGCTCATCATGATCTCTAATTAACCCTAATTATCTAGTCTTCCTAATTAATTAGCTAGGGTTCTGTGAATATATGGGTTAATTATTAAATAAGGGATAAATAGTAAAGGACCTTAAAATAAGTTAAAAATGCCATATTATCATCCAAATAAGATTATTAATAATCTAATTAATAATTGGACTCGAAATATTATCAATAATTTATCTAATTAATGTGTTCACTTAAACATAATATATACCTAAGTATGTAATAACTTAAGTAACATTACTTAACTAAATAAATTAATCTAAAAAGGTCAAAAATGTAAATTCAAGGTATAAATATAATAATTTTCGTATTTATAATCATATATAAAAATTTGAAAAAGATTTAAATTAAAATAAACCATGAGAACCTGAGTTTACATTTTGGTCCTTATATTTTATTCCAATCGAGTCCTTATTTCCAACTTATCTTTCACTACAAATCGGTCCCTAGACTTCTTGTTCTTCTTCTCTTCTCCACACGACTGAACGGCTGACGACTGAAGGTGTAGCGACCGTTCGATCACGCCAATCCAACGTCATCTCTTCTTCTCCAAGCTTCTGGAGCTTGCATTCACCATCCCATTTTCATCCACTGGTCTGGATGATGCCTGTATCCTAATTTAGGGTTGGAGATATCCTCACTAGCGTCGGAGAAGACGCTGGTGGTTATTCTCCTCCTAGCCACAAATCAGTCCAGATTCCAGCTCCTTCTCAGTCGCCGTCGACTATAAATACCCCTTGACACCCCTGATTTTCGGGAAGTTGGCTCCCTTCCCTCTTCTTCACTAAGCCAACCCAATACGCTATTCTCTCCACAACTTCGGCAAACTTCCTCCACCACATCCGACTTCCTCCATCCATCTTCAGTAGCTCCGGAACTCTGCCGAAGTCAGCTGTGTCCTCTGACAAGTGCTGACTAAGGAGCTCTCCTCTACTTCACCTCACAACTGCCGCCGGAGATCTCTCGACAACCCTCTGCTTCACCTCACAACCCTTTGATAAATTTCTTGTTAACAACGTTGCTTTTAATAAAGTGTGTTTTGAAAATGTTTTGAGTACAAGTCTAAGTAAGGAAATTTTCACAAAATGCTCTGTATATTAATTATTTATATTAAATCTAAAACAAATTCTCTGACCAAAGCTTTCCTCTACTTGGTTCTTATTTATATTAATTTAAACCCAAGTGCTTTAAATCATCATATTCTTAGTTAATTTTGCTAGGGACTAGCAAAACTTTGGCTTGGGGTTTTGATGAGAAGCTCATCATGATCTCTAATTACCCCTAATTAACTGGTCTTCGTAGTTAATTAGCTAGGATTATGTGAATATATATCTGTTAATCAATAAATAAGGGATAAATAGTAAATGACCTTAAAATAAGTTAAAAATGCTATATTATCATCAAATTAATATTATTAATTATCTAATTAATAATTGGACTCTTAATATTATGAATAATTTATCTAATTAATGTGTTCACTTAAACATAATATATACCTAAGTATGTAATAACTTAAGTAACTTTACTTAACTAAACAAATTAATCTAAAAAGGTCAAAAATGTAAATTCAAGGTCTAAATATAATAATTGTCTAATTTATAATCATACATAAAAAGTTGAAAAAGATTTAAATTAAAATAAACCTTGAAAACCTCGGTTTACATTTTGGTCCTTATATTTTATTCCGATCGGGTCCTTATTTCCAACTTAGGCTTCACTGCAAATCGGTCCCTAGACTTCTTGTTCTTCTTCTCTTCTTCACCCGACTGAACGGCCGACGACTGAAGGTGCAGCCACCGTTTGATCACGCCAATCCAACGTCATCTCTTCTTCTCCAAGCTTCTGGAGCTTGCGCTCACCATCCCATTTTCATCCACTGGTCTGGATGATGCCTATATCCTAATTTAGGGTTGGAGATAACCTCACCAGCGTCGGAGAAGAAGCTGGTGGTTATTCTCCACCTGGCCGCAAATCTGTCCAGATTCCGGCTCCTTAGTCGCCGTCGACTATAAATACCCCCTGACACCCCAGATTTTCGAGAAGCTGGCTCCCTTCCCTCTTCTTCACTAAGCCGACCCAATAGGCTATTCTCTCCACAACTCTGGCAAACTTCCTCCACCACATTCGACTTCCTCCATCCATCTTCAGTAGCTCTGGAACTCTGCCGAAGTCAGCTACGTCCTCTGATAAGTGCTGACTAAGGAGCTCCCCTCTGCTTCACCTCACAACCGCCCCCGGAGTTCTCTCAACAACCCTCTGCTTCACATCACAACCCTTTGATAAAGTTCTTGTTAACAACGTTGTTTTTAATAAATTGTGTTTTAAAAATGTTTTGAGTATAAGTCTACGTAAGAAAATTTTCACGAAATGCTCTGTATATTAGTTTTTTATATTAAATCTAAAAAAAATTCTCTGACCTAAGCTTTCCTCTACTTGGCTCTTATTTATATTAATTTAAACCCAAGTGCTTTAAATCATAATATTCTTAGTTAATTTTGCTACGGACTAGCAAAACTTTAGCTTGGGTTATGATGAGAAACTCATCATGATCTCTAATTACCCCTAATTAACTAGTCTTCCTAGTTAATTAGCTAGGATTATGTGAATATATGGGTTAATTATTAAATAAGGGATAAATAGTAAAGGTCCTTAAAATAAGTTAAAAATACTATATTATCATCCAATTAATATTATTAATAATCTAATTAACAGTTGGACTCGAAATATTATCAATAATTTATCTAATTAATGTGTTAACTTAAACATAATATATACCTAAGTATATAATAGCTTAAGTAACATTACATAACTAAATAAATTAATCTAAAAAGGTCAAAAATGTAAATTCAAGGTCTAAATATAATAATTGTCTTATTTATAATCATATATAAAAAGTTGAAAAAGATTTAAATTAAAATAAACCTTGAAAAGCTGAGTTTACATTTTGGTCCTTATATTTTATTCCAATCGGGTCCTTATTTCCAACTTAGGTTTCACTACAAATCGGCCCTAGACTTCTTGTTCTTCCCTTCTCCACCCGACTGAATTGTTGACGACTGAAGGTGCAACCACCGTTGATCACGCCAATCCAACATCATCTCTTCTTCTCCAAGCTTCTGGAGCTTGCGTTCACCATCCCATTTTCATCCACTGGTCTGGATGATGCCTGTATCCTAATTTAGGGTTGGAGATAACCTCACCAGCGTTGGAGAAGTCGCTAGTGGTTATTCTCCTCCTAGCCACAAATCCGTCCAGATTCCAGCTCCTTCTCAGTCGCCGTCGACTATAAATACCCCTTGACACCCCTTATTTCCGGGAAGTTGGCTCCCTTCCCTCTTCTTCACTAAGCCGACCCAATAGGCTATTCTCTCCACAACTCTGGCAAACTTCCTCCACCACATCCGACTTTCTCCATCCATCTTCAGTAGCTTTGGAACTCTGCCGAAGTCAGCTGCGTCCTCTGACAAGTGCTGACTAAGGAGCTCTCCTCTGCTTCACCTCACAACCGCCGTCGGAGATCTCTCGACAACCCTCTGCTTCACCTCACAACCTTTTGATAAAATTCTTGTTAACAACATTGTTTTTAATAAAGTGTGTTTTGAAAATGTTTTGAGTATAAGTCTAAGTAAGGAAATTTTCACAAAATGCTCTGTATATTAATTATTTATTTTAAATCTAAAAGAAATTCTCTGACCTAAGCTTTCCTCTACTTGGTTCTGATTTATATTAATTTAAACCCAAGTGCTTTAAATCATCATATTCTTAGTTAATTTTGCTAGGGACTAGCGAAACTTTGGCTTAGGGTTATGATGAGAAGCTCATCATGATCTCTAATTACCCCTAATTAACTAGTCTTCCTAGTTAATTAGCTAGGATTATGTGAATATATGGGTTAATTATTAAATAAGGGATAAATAGTAAAGGACCTTAAAATAAGTTAAAAATGCTGTATTATCATCCAATTAATATTATTAATAATCTAATTAGTAATTGGACTCGAAATATTATCAATAATTTATCTAATTAATGTGTTAACTTAAACATAATATATACCTAAGTATGTAATAACTTAAGTAACATTACTTAACTAAATAAATTAATCTAAAAAGTTCAAAAATGTAAATTCCAGGTCTAAATATAATAATTGTCTTATTTATAATCATATATAAAAGGTTGAAAAAGATTTAAATTAAAATAAACCTTGAAAACCTGAGTTTACATTTTGGTCCTTATATTTTACTCCAATCGGGTCCTTATTTTCCACTTAGGTCCTTAGGTTTCACTGCAACTCGATCCCTGGACTTCTTCTTCTTCTCTTCTTCACCTGACTAAACGGCTGACGACTGAAGGTGCAGTGATGAGAACCTCATCATGAGCCATAACTAGCTCATTTTGACCTAATACAAAGGATAAAAGCTCCTACATATCTCAAGGAAAGGCTTAACTCAGAGAATCCTGAGTTTGAGAAGAAAACAAGTCATAAGGGGTAAAAATGCAATTTTACCAGTATAATCTGCATACAGGGTAATTCAGGGCCCAAACATAGGTCAAAGCAGCTTAATAAGAATAAGAGTGGGATGAAATGATCTAGCAAGGGCTACAGCAATTCCAAGAAACTAAATGATAATCTGTAACCCTAAAACAACCCACTTCAATTCACAAGGTTCGAGGCAAAGTAAAAATAGAATAAACCCTCTAAAATTCATAGAAAAATAATCTCTAGGGTTTAGAACCTTCAATTTGGCCTTCAGAACCCATTTTGACCTACATTGAGAACCATGCCCAATTAATAACTTAATTTGGGTTTTTGCGTAAATTGACCGGTCAAACAAGGTTTAATATAGAAATGAAATTCACCATCAGATTCCTTAGGTCCTAATTAGTCATGTATAAAAACTTGAGCCTAAGAAGAAACCTCCTTGACCGACTTTACACTTTGGTCCTCATATATTTACTCTTTGGCCCTCAACTTTTGAACCCTCGCATTTTGGCCCCTAACTCTCCTTCGTTCTTTGCGATCAGGTCCCCCCTGCAAAACCTGCCAGCACCATGCTCCGGCGACCTTGCGCGGAGCATGGCGCCGCGCAGGGTGAGGTGGGGGACCTGGCAAGTAAACCGGGGGTGCCCTGCGTCGTCAGCCGTCGCAGGGACACCCCCCTGGTCGTTGTAACCCACCATACCGGCCGTGCGAACGCACGGACGGTATGGGTTCTTGTTTCCGGCCATCCTCCGGCGAGGGAGACACGTCGTCTCCCTCCGCCTTCCTCCCTGTTTGATCCCTATAAATACCCCCCGTTGCTCCACCAACCGGAGCAGCCTGGATCTGACTGAGAAAATCCTCAACTTTCCTCTCTTCTCCCTCCGGCAGACGCTCACCAGCTCTGGCGGTTTCCTCCCCCTCCACCTCTCCGTTCTGCCGCAATACCAGCAGCAGAGACCTCCTCCCCTGCTCTTCCCGCGCCACGCCGCACCCAGCTGGCGCCTCTCCGGCTCTCTGCTCGCCGCCGCCCCTTTCCCTGAGCATCGTCTTCTCCGGCGACAGTCGATACGACTGTCGCCCTGTTCCTCCCCCTTCGTCCCTGCAAGTAAGCTAGAGCTACTCCCCTTCTTCTCCTCTTTCTTTCCCCGCTTTCAATTTATTCAATTAAGCCCTCGACCGACCCTGACCATCGTCACCCCCTTCGTCTCCGGCCACCCTCCGGCGAGATGCTCCCATCGCTCCACAGCCTCACACACCTCGCCGACCATCACCGAACCTCCGCCTCATCACACTGAGCACCCCCCACCCCCTCACTGCCACTCCACACCTCCGTAACGCTTCCCCCAACAAACCCATCCTCCGACCCACAGTCCGACCTAGGGCAGCCCTTGCACGCCGCCCCGCGCCTCGCCACCACCCACACGAGCTTCGCCGCACCCTGGCGAAGCCCCTGGCACTTTCTGATTAGGCCGGGAGGCCGTTTTCTTGTGAACAGGCCACCCGACCTCCGCCACCATTGCCGTGCAGGAGGAACTGCTTCCGCCTGCAGCTACAGGCGCGCCACGCTCAGCGCCACGCCCAGATTCAACTCCCAGGCCTTGCGAGGCGTTTCGACAAAACACCAGGCTCGCAGCTAAGGCAGAAGGCTTCGCGTGACGCCGCAATCTCCCGCTGATTTCCCCGCTGCGGGCGCGCAATTGAGGTGGGACATTTAGTCCCACCTCAGAAAAGCCTGAAGAGGCACAGCGATATAAGATTCAAAAGTGCTGAAGGCTTACTGCCTCAGCACACGGGGTGAGGTCCCCTTCACCCGCCCGGTTACCCGGTCTCGTCCGCGCTCACGCCCCGCGGACCTGACCCGACCCGACCCGACTTAAGACTGACCTGCACTCCTCGCCCACCACGCACGCCTGTGGGCCTGGACTCGGGCCTGACCCGAACCCGGTTACCCGGCAGCTCTGGGAGAGCTTTCCCAAGAGTGGTTTCAGAGAGAGAGAGAGACGCGGGGGGGGGGGGGGGGGAGGGTAGAGTAGGTTTTGCCTCTGACGAAAAACTCTGAAGTGTGCAGGCACAGGCGAAGAAGAAGACCCGCGGAAGAAGAAGGAAGCTGACTGTAGCAACAGGTAGTTTAAGTCGTCTGATTTGGAAATCAGACGACGGCCTGAAGGGAAAAGAAGAAAGGAGGGGTGACGTCCCCGGCTGAAAAAGAAAAGAAGAAGCTGACACTTAGCCGCAGGGAGGAGAAACAAGAAGAAACTCTAAAGAAGAGGCTGAGCAAGGCAGAAGAAGAGGAAAGGCTGCAGAGAAGAAGTACAGCAGAGCCAAGGAAGAAGAAACCTTCACAGAAGAGACTGCAGAAAAAGAAGAAGAGCATCACCTCTGCAGAACAAAGAAGAAAAAGGAGATCTGAAGAAAGAAAGAAAGAAGAACATCACGAGGAGAAAACAAAGAGAACAACAAATTCTTTCCCTCTCTCTTTCTTTATTTTTTTGTAAAAGAAACATGTGTATCCCTAGAATACAACTTGCTCCCTGAGTTCGACCTCGGGAACTCTTTTATTTTCCGAGTAAAAAATTTATATATTTGAAATGTTGGTAATAACTGGCTATACTACAACGTTATAACAATAAAACCCGGTTGTCCCAGACCATTTCATTTTGGCGCCGTTGCCGGGGAGCGACGACTATTCTAGAGGTAAACATTCCTGTTTCTTTTAATTTCTGATAATCTCCTCTCTTTTGTGCAGCTACAGGAACTCAAGAAGACAAGCAACCACACGACAACCACTCCGAAGACAGGTAAATTTTTCCTCTCACTATTAACCCCTAAACTCTAAAGAGGAAGAAAAGAAAAGAACAAGCAATATAGGGCTAACCTGTCTTCCATACTTAGTAACCATAAAGAGTTGCATGTTTTCAACTCATCACTCCTGCACACTATTAAGGGTATTTAAGGGCTAACACATTCTTGCTTGAGCCCTAATTTCCCAACAAAGAGTTAAATGGACCAAGTAGAGCCAACATAAGGTCAAACATTAGGATTTCAGTAGAGACACACCCCTTAATCAAGAATTGAGGAAATCCAAAAGAGGTGTGCCCAAGCCATTGATTGAAAATAATTAACAAGAAAAATCCTAAACAATTGGCTCTCTCTAAACACTTGAACCCTAAAAGAAAGGACCCAAAAAGCTCTCAAAGAAAACAAGAGGTAAAGTTGACCCCTTTGGGTCAACCAACCTTAAATTAGGTCACTCTTTGCACTTAAAAAGACTAAAGTTCAAGTGAAACCTTAAGCACCCTGATCTTAAAATTGGTAGACTTAAGAGGTCAAGATCCCCATTCTGGTCTACCTGGAACCGCAGTGACAAGAGAGGTCGGGTGGGGGAAACCCTGTAACCCGTGGGGACGCTCTACCGTGTAGGGGTCTTCGCGGGACTCTCCCTCTCTGGCTGCCCAGGTAATTCTCAGGTGGACGATCTTTCTGATCAAGGGGTCCATCTGCCCCGTACCTCTATAGTCACCCAACACATTTTTGGGTGCCTTGATTGGGTCCAGCACCTTCTAACTTACCTCTCCCAACTGTGCATGTACGGAAGGAGGTCTCTAAGACCACCCTTAAGACCTCCTTTAGAAATTCGCTCTCGTCAAGGCCAAGCCTCGACGCCTGTGTTTGTGCAGCAACACCCTCACATTATTCTCTCTTCTGATTCAGAACCAAGTTCTTCTTCTTCCCCCATCATGGCTCAGCCAGTTGAGGAAGAAAATAATCTGGAACACCAGCTCCAGCGACTCAATGACCTCTTCCAAAACTTCGTGCACCCACCACAGCGTCCTATGATGCGGGACCACTACAATCCTGCTGCGGTGGCCATTGAGCCTCGAGTCAGAATCCCGACTGGAGGACCTGATTCCGAACTAAAGCCCAACATGATTCATGCTATACCTAAATTCCATGGGCTTAATTCTGAAGATCCCTTCCAGCACATCAAACAGCTAAAGCATCTGGCCCACACTTTTGGATCAGATGCGCAAAATCGGGATATTCTTCTCATGAAGATGTTCTCCTTTTCTCTTATGGACAAGGCTGCCCATTGGTATCAAACTCAGACCCAGCCGATCAACACTTGGGAAGAACTTCAATCCGAGTTTTTGAAAAAGTTCTTTCCCGTTGGTCGGACCAACGCCTTGCGCCATCAGATTACACACTTCACTCAACAATCAGGAGAACCTCTCCATGAGGCATGGGATCGTTTTCAGGATCTCATGAGAAAGTGCCCCCATCACGGAGTTCCTAAATGGGAACAAGTCCAATCTTTTTACCAGGGACTCCGTGAGGACATCCGCCTTTTCGTCAATGCAACTTGCGGAGGAAACATCATGGGTCAACATGAAGACACCGTATGGGAGATTCTCGAAAACATGTGCGAGAACTCCATCAACAATGACTCCATGGGATTATTCGACAGGACGAATACCCGCGCAGCGACGAATCTTAAGGGAGCACATGAGACGCAGGGCCTGTCCGCATCAGTCGACCTGGAATTAATGGCCAGTCGATTGGACAAGGTCTCAATCATTGAAAAGAAGGTGGATGAGCTGACTCAGCACTTGCAGCGAGCCACCTCCACACATAACTCCTTTGCACAACCTCCTTCCACACAGGAGACTGTGCAAAATATCCTCCACCGATCTTCCCCTGGGATGGATCCATATCCACCCCCATCTGATTCATGGACTGGAAGATCATCCGATCCTTTCTACACCAGCCAGGGGAACTCCATTCCTCCTTTCCCTGATCCTCAGGAGGTTCCTCAGACCTGTGAGGACCTCAACGCCATCCAGAACGACCCATTCTCCAACACTTACAACCCTGGATGGCGAAACCATCCCAATTTTCAGTGGGCGGGAAATTCCCAAACCCAAAGACCACCTTTTCAGTCCCGCCCACAGCCCTCTCGTCACTACCAGCCGCCTCAGCCTCGGCCCAACCCTACTTATCCATCAGGGCCAAATCAAGATCAAATGTCCTTAATCCTTCAGACTCTGGCTGACATTCAAAAAACGAATGCGGCTATTCAGAAACAGCACAAGGACGAGCTTACAGAAGTTAAAACTCAACTGGCCCAGTTGGCAAATTCTCGCCAACCAGGCACACTCCCTTCCCAACCTCTTCCTAACCCAAATAACATGCCAACCCAGAAGCGCGTTATGAATCCAAATTTAGGCCACGCCCAATGGATTTATCAGGCTCCTACTGCTCCATCTCCAGACGAGATGGAAGCCTCAACTTCTTATGCGGGATTTCAGAAGCAGCCACCCCTCCTACCAAACCCAAACCAAAATCAGGCCGGATTAAATTCGGTAACAACATGTAGTGGTAAGACAACTCAAGACCCGCATTATCCAAACCACTCCTAGCCTGATAACCATGACCCTAGGATAGTTATCCAAGGTACCGCTGTTCTAGATCCACAACCTGGACCTATCCTAGAAGAACCAACCAAGATCCCGTTTCCCGAGGCCCTGACCAAGGGAAAGAAGACCACCAAACCCGTGGCCCCTGAGGAGGACCTGGTCAAGCTCTTTGAGCAGGTCCACATAAACATCCCCTTGATGGATGCAATCCGCCACGTACCAGCTTACGCACGATTTCTAAAGAATATATGTACACCCCAGCGTAAGCCGCGAACCAAGGGAGGGAGCCCAATTGTTCTGTCAGAGCAAGCCAGCTCTGTAATCCTTAGTAGACTCCCACCCAAGGCAAAAGATCCTGGAACTCCCCTGATTTCCTGTAAGATAGGTGGTACCCAATTTGATAGAGCATTGTTAGACTTGGGTGCATCCATAAACCTGATACCCACATCCTTACTTGACCATGTAGAAGAATCTGAGCTGAAACCAACCGAGGTGACATTACAATTAGCAGATCGATCTATAAAGTCACCAAAAGGGATTCTCGAGGATGTTATCGTGAGAGTGCGGGATTTCTATTTTCCAGTGGACTTTATAGTCTTAGATATGGATGCACCTGAGAACCCTAGGGATACACCAATCATTCTAGGGAGACCTTTCTTGGCTACTGCTAGAGCCAACATCAGCTGTGAGGAGGGCCAAATAGAGCTTAAGTTTGGAGATCAAACACTGAAAATTGATATATTTAAGGCCCAACAAGGAATTAATTGCGGCGTCATCGAGCAAATTTGTGACATCAAGACTTTGGTTGATGAATCACACCTCCAGAATGACTCAAGTATGCCTCATCAACCACAGAAGGATCTTGACCCGCAAACAGAGGAGTCAAATCCAGATGTGAACAACCCAGTAACTCCCACCCTTGAACCTCACATCTATACTGAACCACCCGCTGCTGCTGAAAACCCCATCCTCGAATTGAAACCCCTTCCTACTCACTTAAAATACGTCTTTTTGGGTTCTAATCAGACCCTTCCTGTAATTATCAATTCCGACCTCAGTCCTGAACAGGAATCCCGTCTGATTGATGTCCTCCAGCAACATCGCAGAGCCATCGGATGGACTCTCGATGATTTGACTGGAATAAGTCCCTCTTATTGTACTCATCATATCTATTCAGAAGAGGGCACACGACCTTCTCGTGAAATGCAGAGACGCTTAAACCCCAATCTGCAGGAGGTCGTGAAAAAGGAGATCATCAAGTGGTTAGATGCCGGGATCATCTACCCGATCTCCGATAGTCGTTGGGTGAGCCCAATTCAGGTCGTGCCCAAGAAGGCCGGACTCACCACTATAACGACTGAGACCGGAGAAATCATTCCTACCCGATTAGCCAACTCGTGGAGAGTCTGTATAGATTACCGTCGACTCAATTCCTCCACGAAGAAGGATCATTTCCCACTACCCTTCATTGATCAAATTCTCGAAAAACTAGCGGGAAATAGGTTCTTCTGCTTTCTTGACGGGTACTCCGGTTATAACCAGGTGGCAATCCATCCTGAGGACCAAGAAAAGACCACGTTCACCTGCCCCTTCGGAACATACGCTTTCCGAAGGATGCCTTTCGGTCTTTGCAATGCACCCGCTACTTTTCAGCGATGCATGCTTGCCATATTCTCAGATATGGTAGGTGATTATCTGGAAGTCTTCATGGATGACTTTTCAGTTTTCGGAGCATCATTCGACGATTGCCTCCAACACTTGGTCCAGATACTCAGGCGGTGCATCGATGTGAATTTGGTTCTTTCCTGGGAAAAGAGCCATTTCATGGTGCCTGAGGGAATTGTCCTGGGACACTCAATTTCGGAGAAAGGTATCCAAGTGGATCGAGCTAAGGTTAATCTGATCTCTCACCTTCCTATGCCTAGCTCAATCAGGGACATCCGATCCTTTTTAGGGCATGTCGGTTTTTATCGACGATTTATCCCTGATTTTTCAAAAATCGCACGCCCCCTAACCACTCTTCTCTCCAAGGATGTTCCCTTCGAAATCTCCAAGGAATGCACTCAAGCATTTGAAATCCTGTGTGACCGAGTCACCCAAGCCCCGATCCTACAGTCCCCTGATTGGTCTCAACCCTTTGAGATCATGTGTGATGCATCCGACTTCGCTGTAGGAGCGGTTTTGGGGCAGAAAAATGACAAGAAACCTGTGGTCATTTACTACGCCAGCAAAACACTCGATGAGGCTCAGCGTAACTATACGGTTACTGAGCAAGAGCTGCTAGCTGTAGTATTTGCCCTAGAAAAGTTCAGATCGTACCTTCTGGGTTCCCATGTCATCATATACTCGGATCACACAGCTGTGAGGCATCTCCTTGCGAAGAAGGACGCGAAACCTCGATTAATCCGATGGATCTTGCTGTTGCAAGAATTTGACCTTGAGATTCGCGACAAAGCGGGAAAGCAAAACGTGGTAGCTGATCACTTGTCCCGTCTTCCTTCTGAAATAATTGACCCTTCCGGACCCATCACTGAGCATTTTCCCGATGAGCACCTGCTGACTATTGGTACTAGCCTTCCATGGTTTGCTAATATTGTAAATTACTTGGCATCTCATCAGATCCCGTCCGATTGGCCGAAGGCCAAGAAAGACAAATTACGCTCCGATGCCAAGTATTACATTTGGGAAGATCCGTACCTCTTCCGCATAGGTGCCGATCAGATCATCCGGAGATGTGTCCCGGAAGGGGAAGTCAACAATATCCTCTCTTTCTGCCATGACCAGGCATGCGGTGGCCATTTTGCCGGGCATAAAACCGCATCAAAAGTCCTCCAGTGCGGCTTTTACTGGCCCACAATGTTCAAAGACGCATACAATCACTGCAAGGCATGCAGTCGTTGCCAGACTTTGGGCAACATGAGCCATCGCGACATGATGCCTATGCAACCGATTCTAGTATGCGAAATCTTTGATGTTTGGGGGATTGATTTTATGGGCCCCTTTCCTGTTTCGGATGGTTTCGAATACATTCTGTTGGCTGTGGACTACGTGTCCAAATGGATCGAAGCCATACCGACCCGAACCTGTGATCACAAAATCGTTCTCAAATTCATTCATCAACACATTTTCTCAAGGTTCGGGATTCCTCGTGCAATAATCTCTGATGGAGGGACCCATTTCACAAATGCTCAGTTTAGGTCACTGATGACCAAATACGGGGTGTCTCACCGAATCTCTACTCCTTACCACCCCCAAACTAATGGTCTAGCTGAGCTGTCTAATCGGGAGATCAAGAAAATCCTGCAAGTCACTGTTCGACCTGACAGGAAGGACTGGTCGTCCCGACTTCCGGAAGCATTGTGGGCCTATAGGACCGCCCACAAGACCCAATTGGGCATGTCTCCCTTTAGACTGGTGTACGGAAAGGCATGCCACCTTCCCGTCGAACTGGAGCATAAAGCCTATTGGGCAGTACGGAACTGTAATCTAGATCTTTCCAAGGCTGGGACCCACAGAAAACTCCAAATCAGCGAGATCGATGAATTACGCATAGACGCGTACGAGAACTCGCAAATCTACAAGGAACGGGTTAAAGCCTTCCACGACAAACACATCTCGAGAAAGATCTTTCATCCTGGTCAAAAGGTCCTACTCTTTGATGCCCGACTCAAACTCTTCCCAGGAAAACTGAGATCTAAGTGGGTCGGACCATATTTGGTCCGACAGGTTTTTGGAAATGGAGCAATCGAAATCAGTCCACTCAGCCACGATTCTGAACCTTTCATCGTGAACGGTCAGAGACTCAAGCCGTTCATTGATGTAACTTCTACTAATTTGGCTGAGGCATCTTATACCCTCCTTTCCCCTTGAGCTTATTGCGCCCAGCCGATGGCGTAAAACTCAGCGCTTAACGGGAGGCAGCCCGTCATTCTCTTTGTAAACCTGAAACTTGTTCTGACACCTTTTAGCACTCGAAGTTCACCCTTGTAGACAGCCGACCTCAACTCAGATGTTTGCATTTGGGATTTGAAATCGTCCGCAAAAATTCAACCCGACCCATCCACTCATCCAAATTTCTGTCTTAAGGAATGAACTAAGACCCCCTAGGTTACAATGAGGACATTGCAAATCTTAGGCATGGGGG
This sequence comes from Thalassia testudinum, assembly GCA_037157565.1. Classification (NCBI taxonomy): domain Eukaryota; kingdom Viridiplantae; phylum Streptophyta; class Magnoliopsida; order Alismatales; family Hydrocharitaceae; genus Thalassia; species Thalassia testudinum. The sequence goes on along the minus strand of JAZHRO010000035.1, from coordinate 4,891,935 downwards.
GGTATGAAAGTGCAAAACTTGTAAGAAAAGGTTTCAAACAAAAAAATTCACATATGCCAAAAACACCATAAAAATTAAAAAATTTTTCGAAAAAGAATAAGAGGAAAAGAGGAGAAGGAAATTTTGTGAAGGAGAAAAGAAACAAAATGAAAAAGGAGCACAAAATTATGAGAAAAAGTGATAGTCATTAGTAAGGAACTAAGGAATTAACCTAAGTTCTAGACCTCATTCAAGAAAAGTGCACAATGAGATTAGTAAAGAATGCAAACCTTAGGCATTCTTGAATAGACTCTTAGTATCCATTAAGATCTGGACACTCCTCAAGAGGTTGAGGAAAATGAAAAGCTGAAGTATTAGGTCTAAGGCTTAGGGAGTATTCGGCCTCGTTAACTAATTTTTGGTTTACGGGACTCAGTAACCTAAGCACCCTAACCTCACACACTGCCTGGTTCAGTAAGCGTAAAAATCAGAATCACGCAGAAGCGTCGCAAAAATCTGAAAAGATCACCTAGAATAGGAGCGGCCGATCAACACAAGTTGATTTGGACGAGTTCCCAGCACGGAGAGGCGGGAAATCCCCTCGAAGATGCGTAACAAAATATCATCTCCTCGGTGCTTGTCTCTTAGGATATTTACATATCCTACTGGGGGCATGTAAGCACTCTGCTGGTTTAGATTCCATGGATGGCATTATCTCGAAGTGTCAATTGCCAGGGTCTGGATTCGGCCACGGAATACCATGGATGGGATTATCTCGAAATCTCAATAGCCAGGGTTCCGGGGGTTGCCATGGGCGGTGCTATCTCGAAGCATCGATCGCCAGGAACCCTTGAGGATTGATGATGGGAGCAAGGAATCTGATACAGACCGTGTTGAAAAGCCAATCCTAGGCTAGAACTAAAAAGAAAAAGAGAGAGAAAACTCTCCAAACAGAAAAACTTTCTATCTCTCTCTTACAAAACGCACTGCGAACTGAGCCAGGGCTAAAATCATTTCAAGCACGGGTGCTTTAACCATGAAGTCCAATAAACCTTAGGTTAGTTCTTGTGGACCTTAAAAACCTTTGCTAAAAGACTGAGGCTAAGGCTAGACAGATTTGGATCTTGATTGGTACTAGAGTACCTTTTAGGCCTATGGTCAGCATTCTAACCTAATCTATGCTCAAATAAAAAAGGCACTTATCTAAAACTATTAAAAACTTCATGGTCTAGAACAAGGGTTGAAACCTTAAGTTTTTGCTAAGGGACTAGCAAAAGCTAGGCATGGGGGTATGATGAGAACCTCATCATGAGCCATAACTAGCTCATTTTGACCTAATACAAAGGATAAAAGCTCCTACATATCTCAAGGAAAGGCTTAACTCAGAGAATCCTGAGTTTGAGAAGAAAACAAGTCATAAGGGGTAAAAATGCAATTTTACCAGTATAATCTGCATACAGGGTAATTCAGGGCCCAAACATAGGTCAAAGCAGCTTAATAAGAATAAGAGTGGGATGAAATGATCTAGCAAGGGCTACAGCAATTCCAAGAAACTAAATGATAATCTGTAACCCTAAAACAACCCACTTCAATTCACAAGGTTCGAGCGTTTGCACCTCAAAACACGCCTATAAGAATGCCTTCTTATGCTATTTTCTAGCATTAACTATGTATATTATAATCCTGTAGTTGCATTTGTAAAAACGCTTGCATGCATGCATTTAATTGAGAGGAGAAGAGAATGGAATAAATGGCTTGCATTTTTACATTTTTCTTCAAGTGTCTCTTTGCAAAAGTCCCCTCTCCATATTTTATTTTCATCTTTCTTTCTTCTTCCCACGGCTTTTCTCTCCTTCCCGCGGCTGCGTCCTTCCCGCGGCTGCACTCTTCCCGCAGCTGCATGCAGCAGCCGCGCAGCACCTCTTCCCGTCACGTCTCCCTGCCAACGCCGCTCCCTACAGCTGCAACTCGCACGCCCTCTCCCTGCTGCAGCCAACACGCCCCTCTCCCCTCCTCTATAAGTAGCTGCAGCTTCATCCTCGCGAGGCGGCGGTTGCAGCTACTGAAAAAAACCCGCAGCCACCTTCCTCGCCCGTTCTCCCCTCCCATACGCCGGCCCTCCGTCGAGGAGGCACCCGACGAGCAGGAGAACCCACTGTGGTGCTCACCACCACAGTGGGAACACCACCGCCCAGCTCTTCAACGAGCAGGTGGGCGTGGTGTTTTCTTTTCTCTTCGTTTTCATCTCCACGCCATTGCTGCCGCTTCAAGCTCCGAAGCTTGAAGCAGCAGCAGCAGCAGCTAAACCGCGGCGACAGCAGCAGCAGCAGCACCCCCCGCCTCCTCCGCGACCTTCCCCGCAGGCGCGCAACCCTCCGCGCGCGTCTGCAGGCCCGTTCTCCGCCTCCGTCTCCGTTCTGTCCGCCTCGCAGTTGCACCCGTAGCCCGCCGCCGCGCGCACTGCAGCGGCCGGCTACGGCCTCACGCCGACCCCTGCCCCCCTCCGCGACCCTCCGCGACCACCTGCAAACCTCCTCCACGCTCGCTCCTCCGCGCCATCGCCCGCTCGTCGACTTCGCGCAGGCCTGCAGACCCTGCGCGAAGGCGCGCCCGCACCCGCCGTCTTCAGACGTCCGCCTCCGCCTTCAGACGACGCGGCGTCAGACGTCCGCCGCCGCGAGCAGACGTCTTAACTCGCTGCCATCGTCCGCGCTCGCGATCTCTCCCGCCCGCTCTTTCTCTCTCTGGCGCTCTCTCTCTCTTCGCGATCTCTCCCGCCCGCTCCCTCTCTGTCTCCCGCTCTCTCTCTCTCACGTATTCCCTATCTCTCTCTCTCTCTCTCTCTCTTTTTTCACTTACAGCAACACACACACACCCATTCACCGACACACACACACACACACTAATAGTAACTTATATACATACATATATATATATATATATATATATATATACATATACATATATCTATATATATATACTTATATATACATAGTATATCTATATAGTTATGTATACATACATATAATATAATATATATATACATATACATATATAATATATATATATATATATATACACATACTCATATACATATATATATATATACATATCTATATACTGATACATATACACATATATATATACATATATCTAAATACATATATACTTATATACATATATATATATCTATCTATATAGTATTATATATATATATACTTATATACATATATACATAGCTATATACATATATACATACATATATATATATATATATATATATATATATATATATATATATATATATATATATATATATATACACCTATATATATATATATCTATATATATCTATACATATATACTTATACATTTATATACATATAGATATATTTACTCATATACATACATATGTACATATATTTTCACGTTATTTACTATACGCTGTATCACGGGGATATCTGCACCAGTTGCTGATATTCCCTGATACACGCGTACAAAAAAGCGTGGTCCCATACATCATCCATCCTCCATCCACACTCCACGCGGCACATAGTCGTGTTGGTTGCGTCTCTCTAGACGTCAACTGACTCGACATAGTGCTACACTCCATCGTCACCGCCACCCCCACCCCTTTATATATATACTACATATAAATATATATCTATAGCTACTATATTTACTTTCTATCTGTTAGCTTCCTTCTTAGTGAAAAGAAAAAAAAAAAAGGGTATAAAAGTGAAAAGATAATCTTTGATTTGCAGGTACCCCGTCTTGCGAGTAGCAAGGCGCGTTTTGGAACTCTGTTTTGGCTAAAAGCCAAGGACACAATTTTGAGGGTGTGCCTCAAGAACAAGGATTACCAGAAAAAAAAAACCTAAATAAGAAAAATACCAAAAACACAATAAACGAATGGAAGAGACGCATTTTAAGGAAAACGTAGAAACTCGACTTTAACCCCACTTCCCTGAGTTCGACCCTGGGCCTAAAAGTGACAAGATAGAATCAATTAGGCCAGGTTAAAAATTTTGTAAAGAGATGGTTAGGTCTGAATTAGGTTAACCACTATACATATTTCAACGATAAAAACATCATATTAACAACCTATCCAGGCCGACCCATCATCGAGGCAAAGTAAAAATAGAATAAACCCTCTAAAATTCATAGAAAAATAATCTCTAGGGTTTAGAACCTTCAATTTGGCCTTCAGAACCCATTTTGACCTACATTGAGAACCATGCCCAATTAATAACTTAATTTGGGTTTTTGCGTAAATTGACCGGTCAAACAAGGTTTAATATAGAAATGAAATTCACCATCAGATTCCTTAGGTCCTAATTAGTCATGTATAAAAACTTGAGCCTAAGAAGAAACCTCCTTGACCGACTTTACACTTTGGTCCTCATATATTTACTCTTTGGCCCTCAACTTTTGAACCCTCGCATTTTGGCCCCTAACTCTCCTTCGTTCTTTGCGATCAGGTCCCCCCTGCAAAACCTGCCAGCACCATGCTCCAGCGACCTTGCGCGGAGCATGGCGCCGCGCAGGGTGAGGTGGGGGACCTGGCAAGTAAACCGGGGGTGCCCTGCGTCGTCAGCCGTCGCAGGGACACCCCCCTGGTCGTTGTAACCCACCATACCGGCCGTGCGAACGCACGGACGGTATGGGTTCTTGTTTCCGGCCATCCTCCAGCGAGGGAGACACGTCGTCTCCCTCCGCCTTCCTCCCTGTTTGATCCCTATAAATACCCCCCATTGCTCCACCAACCGGAGCAGCCTGGATCTGACGGAGAAAATCCTCAACTTTCCTCTCTTCTCCCTCTGGCAGACGCTCACCAGCTCCGGCGGTTTCCTCCCCCTCCACCTCTCCGTTCTACCGCAATACCAGCAGCAGAGACCTCCTCCCCTGCTCTTCCCGCGCCACGCCGCACCCAGCTGGCGCCTCTCCGGCTCTCTGCTCGCCGCCGCCCCTTTCCCTGAGCATCGTCTTCTCCGGCGACAGTCGATACGACTGTCGCCCTGTTCCTCCCCCTTCGTCCTTGCAAGTAAGCTAGAGCTACTCCCCTTCTTCTCCTCTTTCTTTCCCCGCTTTCAATTTATTCAATTAAGCCCTCGACCGACCCTGACCATCGTCACCCCCTTCGTCTCCGGCCACCCTCCGGCGAGATGCTCCCATCGCTCCACAGCCTCACACACCTCGCCGACCATCACCGAACCTCCGCCTCATCACACTGAGCACCCCCCACCCCCTCACTGCCACTCCACACCTCCGTAACGCTTCCCCCAACAAACCCATCCTCCGACCCACAGTCCGACCTAGGGCAGCCCTTGCACGCCGCCCCGCGCCTCGCCACCACCCACACGAGCTTCGCCGCACCCTGGCGAAGCCCTTGGCACTTTCTGATTAGGCCGGGAGGCCATTTTCTTGTGAACAGGCCACCCGACCTCCGCCGCCATTGCCGTGCAGGAGGAACTGCTTCCGCCTGCAGCTACAGGCGCGCCACGCTCAGCGCCACGCCCAGATTCAACTCCCAGGCCTTGCGAGGCGTTTCGACAAAACACCAGGCTCGCAGCTAAGGCAGAAGGCTTCGCGTGACGCCGCAATCTCCCGTTGATTTCCCCGCTGCAGGCGCGCAATTGAGGTGGGACATTTAGTCCCACCTCGGAAAAGCCTGAAGAGGCGCAGCGATATAAGATGCAAAAGTGCTGAAGGCTTACTGCCTCAGCACACGGGGTGAGGTCCCCTTCACCCGCCCGGTTACCCGGTCTCGTCCGCGCTCACGCCCCGCGGACCTGACCCGACCCAACCCGACTTAAGACTGACCTGCACTCCTCGCCCACCACGCACGCCGGTGGGCCTGGACCCGGGCCTGACCCGAACCCGGTTACCCGGCAGCTCTGGGAGAGCTTTCCCAAGAGTGGTTTCAGAGAGAGAGAGAGACGCGGGGGGGGGGGGGGAGGGTAGAGTAGGTTTTGCCTCTGACGAAAAACTCTGAAGTGTGCAGGCACAAGCGAAGAAGAAGACCCGCGGAAGAAGAAGGAAGCTGACTGTAGCAACAGGTAGTTTAAGTCGTCTGATTTGGAAATCAGACGACGGCCTGAAGGGAAAAGAAGAAAGGAGGGGTGACGTCCCCGGCTGAAAAAGAAAAGAAGAAGCTGACACTTAGCCGCAGGGAGGAGAAACAAGAAGAAACTCTAAAGAAGAGGCTGAGCAAGGCAGAAGAAGAGGAAAGGCTGCAGAGAAGAAGTACAGCAGAGCCAAGGAAGAAGAAACCTTCACAGAAGAGACTGCAGAAAAAGAAGAAGAGCATCACCTCTGCAGAACAAAGAAGAAAAAGGAGATCTGAAGAAAGAAAGAAAGAAGAACATCACGAGGAGAAAACAAAGAGAACAACAAATTCTTTCCCTCTCTCTTTCTTTATTTTTTTGTAAAAGAAACATGTGTATCCCTAGAATACAACTTGCTCCCTGAGTTCGACCTCGGGAACTCTTTTATTTTCCGAGTAAAAAAATTATATATTTGAAATGTTGGTAATAACTGGCTATACTACAACGTTATAACAATAAAACCCGGTTGTCCCAGACCATTTCATGCAGCCACCCTTTGATCACCGCCATTTCAACGTCATCTCTTCTCCAAGCTTTTGGAGCTTGCGCTCACCATCTCATTTTCATCCACCGGTCTGGATGATGCCTATATCCTAATTTACGGCTAGAGATAACCTCACCGACGTCGGTGAAGACGCCGGTGGTTATTCTCCTCCTAGCCACAAATCTATCCAGATTCCACCTCCTCAGTCGCCGTCGACTATAAATATCCCTTGACACCCCTGATTTCCAGGAAGTTGGCTCCCTTCCCTCTTCTTCATTGAGCTGACCCAATAGGCTATTCCCTCCACAACTTCGGTAAACTTCCACTACCTCATTCGACTTCCTCCATTCATCTTCAGTAGCTTTGGAACTCCGCCGAAGTCAGCCGCGTCCTCTAACAAGCGCTGACTAAGGAGCTCTCCTCTGCTTCACCTCACAACCGCCGTCGGAGATCTTTCAACAACCCTATGATTTCCTCCTCTGTTATGAGCCTTCGATGAAGATCCTCTAACCCCTTCGTCCAGGTAACAGTAGACTAGGAGTAGGAGTAGGTTAGTTTAGTTAGTTAGTTAGGTAGCCTATATAGCCGTAATGTTAGATTTAGCTTTCATCTTCCTCAACTCGGGCGAGCTCCTTGAGCTCATTAGGAGCAATAATTTCATCTTTTTAAGTCATTGTCCATCTTCTTCTATATTCCACTATCATTTCTATATCCATTAGTTACTAATTTGTTTACTAATTCACCTAAATCACTTCCACTTCCACCGACTACTTTTGCTTTCCATGGCAGCAGTAGTTGACCTAATTTCCACCTTCATTGGATCCTCCATCACCTATTCATCTTCTAAGGATCCTAATTATCACTATAATTTGATTAAATACCACATATAACTTAAACACCCAAATTTAGTTAAGCTCCTGAGCTCGCTGTCAATGGCTACTCAGGAGTAGTTGAAATTCTTAATTATATATATATTTATGATCGCAAATATCTGTTGACCTGTTTTGACCACTCAATTGAGTGGGAAAATAAGCCCTGAGCATTAACCAAATCAGACTTTATAAGAATCGAATTCAATAATGAATCTTTATTCTTGATCAATTAAAGAAATTAACTTGATCCTGAGGTTCCTTGTGACCTCAGGAACCTTTTCAAATCACTAATGGAACAATTCCACATTCTGTATCACAAATTCACTTTTTTTGAACTCACCGGAGCTCCAGCAAGCTCCAGTGAGTTGAAATCAGTTCTTCAGCCTGTAGAATAGAATGAGAAACTCCAGATCAATGAAATGTGGATTACTGATTATTCTGAGGTATTTTATTTGAGATTTGAATGTCTGGTGCTTAAGATAGACATTCATCTTCTCCAACTTCATCAGAGTTGGAGAAGTCTGACAGATAGTTTCAAGGTGCAATTAATAGGTCTAGAAAATTCAGTGCTGTGCACTGAACTCATTTCCGTGCTTAGTCTAGTGTAACAACCTCTAGGTTGTTCTGACGAACAAGTCACTTTAGAAGCTCAGGCAACAAGCTTAAAACCCTAGAATCTTTAGTTCAAACACCTATTTAAGGGTCTGAGCATGCTTCTGAGATTGAAAGGAAGTTGTTTGAGGTTTTAATTCTCTGAGACAAGATTTAAAATAGAAAGTCAAAATTTGAGGTTCTATAGTCAAACCTGAGTTTGATTCTTTGATTATGGATTCAATTTGATGCATTGATGAGTCAAAATTGATTTTGAGATATCTGTGAATGATTTTAAAGTGATTTGAGTGAGCTTTGATGTATAATTCGATTGGATTTCAATTTCTGCCAGTTTGGGTTATTTTTGAACCCAAACTGGTGGTAGTGAATTTTAGATGAGTTTTGATTGTAAATTCTGCCCAAATGAAGTTGTAACAACCTCTAGAAGTTGTTTTAAATGTTTAAACAGATCTTAAGTTGTCTGTTAGGTCTTTTCAAGGTCTAAGCAGCACTTCCTGAAGCTTCCATAGAAGCTTTAAGTTCCTGTACACTTCCTGAAGCTCCTGAGAGCTTAATAACCACACTAGCAGCAACAGAATTAACTTTTTAACCCATTCACAACATCAACTAGGAGTTAAAATCAAGTTTGTAGACTTAGAGTTGAGAAAACCAATTTCCAGGCCATTTTATACTGCAGAAGGCCTGTATCTTCGCCCTTCAAATCAAAGAGCATAACTTCCCCTTCACATTAAATTGACACTACAATCTTGTAGAGCAACTCAATAGCTTTCCAACAAGCTTTTATTCTCTTGGAACGGAGCTCTGAGCTGTTAGGAATTGTCGTTTGAAGTTTGCTCTGGGAGGGGAAATGTTAGTCCCACATCGGTTATTCTTGAACAACCGCTTGGGTATAAAACGATTTTGTTGTATAGGCACTTCAGTCGTCAGCGCTCAGTGCATGGTTACCGATTGAGCATTGATTCTGAGCATTATGTGTGTGGGCGCGTATGTGCCTGTGAGTGTGTGCGCCTGTGGCGTGCGAGTGTGTGGGCCCTGGGAGGGCGTGTGTGAGGCCTGGGAGGCCGTGAGCCAGTTTGGCACAAAACTCTGAATCTGAAATAAATCAAACTAAATGAATCAGGCTTAGACCTAGTAGGGTCTAGTCCCACCATGAAAAGGGTGCTGTGTATCCCCGAATGGTCCAAGCTGCCAACTAATAAACCTAATTTTTGGTTGAAGAGAAAAAAACCTGATTCGGCTTAGAAGGAAAAAGTGCTGAAGGAAGAAAGGTTAAGAAGAAATGTTATGGAAGAAACGCTAAGTGCTGAAGGTTGCTAAGGAAAATGCTAAGGCAAAAGCAGAAGGAGCAAAGCAAAGGAAGAGAAGAAAGGAAAAGGGAAGATAGGAGAATTCGCAGAAGGTAAAGAAGGCTGAACAGGCACTAAGAGACAAGGTAGAAAAGAGAAGAAAGAAAGAAAAGAGGAAGAAGAGAAGAGCTCGAGAAATGTAAGAGAAAAATAAGAGAAAGAATAAAGAAAAAATAAAAGAGAGAAATAAGAGAAAAGATTAAAAGATAAGTGAAAGTAAAGAGAAAAGAGAAAGAGAGAGGTAAAGAAGAAAGAGAGAGAGAGAGGCTGAAGATAAAGAGAAGAAAAGAAATTGTTTCTTGCATTATTTTAATTCCTTTTTGAGTTTAATGATGTAATAAGGCATATTTCAATTAGTAGAACTTTCTATTGCCTTAATTTCTTTGAAATAAATAGAAATTAACATGTTTACTTGTTATTAAAAGAAGATTATTTGTGTAAATATGTTTTCTTATGGAATTTTGCATATTTCTTAAATTTAAAACCATTAGGCAAAATTCATCTTGTTAAAATTAACTTAATTATACCTCCTATGAGTTGATTAAATTGATTGGTGAATTCTGAATAAGCTATACCTCTTAGCGAATGACTTGGACTCAACTAGTTAAAAGTAATAAAATCTAAAATGTTAGGTTAACTTGACCCTATACTACTCAACCGACAAAAATTTGAGTTAACATAAGTTACTTTCTTCTACACATAATTAAGCATAATTAACTTAATTAACTGTGTTGAGGAAGAACACATCATGCATGCACGCGATGCGTGCACGAGCACTGCGTGTTGCATTGCTAGGCGGGGGAGAGGTGCATGCAGGGCATGTCCCTTGCATGCACTAATGCCCTTTTGCACAGTCATAGCCCATTTTGGCCCTCTCCTCACCACTATATAAGGCCTATCCCCCTTCCGTTTCAAAGCCATCTCTACCTACACCTCCCTCACCTATTCTAGATCTTTACGAAGCCTCCGAAGCTCCCAAGTGCCTATTCCCAATCTCTAAAGCCCTCCTACTAGTTTAGGAATCCCCTCATCCCACCAATATTCATCCTACTCCTCACTACCTTTGTAGGAGACTTTAAAGCCGTCTTCTCACCCCTATTTCAGTAGAAGGTCATCCATACCTCCTCATCCCCATTCCATTAGCTTGGCTAAGCATTCCTCTACTCAGTTTCCCCCTACACCTCATCCCCATCGTCCTACTTCGCATCCCCATTGTCCAACCATCTCCAAGCACTATCATCTTGCCAAACAACCACTTTGGGAGGCTCTTCTCATCCCACTCTCTCTATTATTTTGTTTGTTATTATCTTTTTCTACATCTAGCCTGTAATAAACTTCATATTTTCAATATATCATTTCTCTCTCTCTCTAAATTATCTTATTACTTAGAGTAGTTTTGCCCCATATTCTTACTTTTGTTTATATAAAAATTTCCAAAAAAAATATATAGCCAAAAAATTACCAAAAGAAAATAAATCAAGTGTGGTTTTAAATCAAACGTCGCCTCCTTGAGTTCAGCCTGGGACTCACATCCTGGTTACAAATTTTATCTGATCTTGGATTTTTTGCACATACTATAATGCGGGTTTCTTCGAAACCCTAATCTCTATTCTTCTCTTGATCCACAGGAAAATAGGAATCTTAAACTCTCATAATTATATCTTCTAATATTCCCCTTGATTACTTAATGGATCTATCAGCTAATTTTAAAGTAACGTCTGTTGGTTTCAAAGTCTCAACATTAAAATGCTCGATTAGGGAAGTATGAATTAGGTTAATGGATGTTTCATAAGTCTAGGGAACCTCAATCAAAGCAATGGTCCCCAGTAACACTAGAGATCAAAGGAGATCCTAGGTCTTTCTTCTTTAAGGGAAGCAAATTAAAGATTATCGAGCTAACTTGCTCAGAAAGTACCATAGTGCTTCCTTTCTTTGGCTTACACTTTGAAGTAAACAAATCTTTCAATAATTTTGCATAAGTCGAGATGTGTTTAACGGCATCTGGGAGTGGAATGTTAATGTGTGCCTGTGATCTTCATCCATTGTAATAGGTTTCTTTAGTTTCCTAGATTTCCTATTGAGTGCCTCAGAAAAGGAACTTGGGTATCCTGTCCTATGGGTGTTTGAACCTGATTAGAGGAAGTAGTGGGAATATCAGCGGAATCAAGTCTAGAAGAAGTAGGTGGCATAGGAACATAAGTGGTTCTAGAGCTACTAGGGTCATAAACAGGTTGAACACTTAGATCTATAGGATCCCTAGTAAAGTCCCTTTGCAGGTTGTAACAGAGTTAACACCTGCATGAGATGATTGTGAAGCAGATTGCAACTTTTATAGAATCAATGGATTTGGTAAGAGTGGTTGATTCGCTTGGAAAATCATAGACTGTTGTTGATTTGGATGTATAAACTTGAATTCGAGTTGTGTAGAGGGTGAATTTTGATTGTGATTGGCCTGATAAATAACATGTGCTTGGCCCTGATTTTGAGTTAGGTTAACTGGATGATTGTACCTAGGGTTTTGCAGGTTCCTAGGATTTGAAATTAGCTGCAATGGTAGGGCCCCTGGCGATGACACTTAGCCAAGTTCATGATTTGGCCCCATAAATCAGGCAATTTTGTTGAGCATTGCTTTGTACCTCAGTGAGAGCCTCAACATTCCTTCACTAGCTCTCGTTCACAGCTCTCAAAATCTAATCTAGCTATGAATCTCTAGGTGGCCCAGAATAGTTCTATTGATAGATACATAATTATTTAGCATAAAATGACTATATATGCATGTTCCTAGGTTAGTAGATGCATTTGGCTTTGTAAATAATCCATAATATCCATTAGCATGCATGTAGCTCAATTTGTATAAAATTGTATAGTAATTTATCTACTTTACTATGGCACAAGGTGACATACATCTACATCTACAACGACAAATTCAAACATACAGATGGAATCAGGGTGACAATCGCAGTCCAATGTTGCGAAAATCAAGTCAATCAAACCCTTTTAGCATTTGTTACGAGGAGATAAAGATGGAAAACCATGATTTCTCCATGTGGCACCATCACAACCATCCAATCCGCCCGCACACACCTCCCCTCTCCCACAACGGCTGATTTGGGCCATTGCATCTTAATCCAATGACCATGAAAGCTCCACATCGCGCATTAACTCCAACTCATTCACACTCTATAGGGGTGAGATCTTGCGAGATCGCGACCATCGGATCTTAATCTGATGGCATAGAATGGCCCTCACGATGCACAGCATGGTGGCAAGTGCATGCCTCTCTCAAAGAGGAGGTGCACCCTCGAAATTGGGTTTACACCTTCCTTGCTCGCCTTCCACCTCAAATTCAAACGCACGATCTTGATCGTGCGGTGAGAGCGAGGCACATCCCACGGATTCGAAAAAGCATGCCTACGTGTAATAGAGTCGTCTAATGGTGATCAAGAGACGCTGGAGCGGCCATGTGGCAATGCGGATTTGCTTGACACCTTACTCGCAATTGTACACGTGCTACATGAGATTTGATTGTGCAATCGTGGCACTCTCTTAGCACTTTGATTGTGATCCAACGCTCCTCCTTCGCCCTGCCTGTGGCAGCAGTGGTATGTAAGGTGTTGCCAGTGCATGCCCCCGTATTGCAAGCGTGATACGAAATTTGGTGTGATTTATAAAAGCGGGTTTTTAAAGTCGTAACACGCGAAATTGCATATGCTTTTAAAAATTATAACCTAGATAGGGGAATATCTAGAGTTGTCCAAGGAGGCAATATGCTTGCAAATCAAATCTCTTGCTTCAAAAATAAATCTCAACTTTCTTTTTGGTCTTTTCAATATATCATTTTTTTTTTGTTTTGTATTTGAAATAACAAGGATTTCAAATTGATGATAACTACTCCTAATAGTAACCCTAGGTGACAAGAGCTACCTTCCATCTAAGCTCAACCTAGGCACGTGAAGGCCTAGGGTAATTAGAGAGGGAGGGAACTGAGTGCACAAAAGGGAAATTTAAATTGCAATCAAGACAAAAAAATCTAATGAAGGAAACTTGTATAAAATTGAGGAATTGTTTTACAGAAAATCTAGTAGAAGAATACTTAAACTACTAGAATTAAAAATACATTTAATGAAAACACAAAAATCCTCTGAAATGATGGTAAAGATGGTGAGGCTCTTTCTCCAATTGCAGCTGCTCCCGCAATCAAAAAGAGCTCCTCCTTCTTGTAAAATTCTTCAAGGTGTAGCTTCCTTGGCAAACCCTAAAGTAGGGGGGCGTGCCAAGGCTTTCCTCCAAGGTGGCATGGACCACCTCTAAGCTCTTCTCCAAGGATGGTTGTATACCACCCTCAAGACCTCCTCCAAAGGTATTCCTTGGCTGGCTTCTCCTTTGGCTGCCGTGGGCACAAGAGAGAAGGGAAGAGGGGAAGGCACCAAGGGGACAGAGTGTCCCCTTAATCTTCTTCTTCTTCTTCTCTCTTGGGCATGAGCTATAGGTAGAATATAAGAGGTATTTTGCTAGCCAAGGATGGATTGTATGGTGGTGGGTGTTGGTCTTTTTATAGGGTAGGATGGGAGGGTTAAGGTGACTCTTGAGATGGATGGATAAGATGGGAAGATGGGGGTGGTTAGGTGATCCTAGGGCTAAAGGGAGTTGGCACCACCTAAGGGATGTAAGGGGTGTAGTTATGGGTGGCCAAGGGACACCTAAAAGTGGCACCAACCATGGAGAGGTGTCATGGGTTGGTGCCAACTTCTAGGCTTCTAGAAGGGGGTTGAGGTGGATGGTGGATGTGGCTTGGAAGGGTTATGTGTAGGGTGGATATGGGAGCTAAAGTTGGTGCCAAAAATGGGGGTGGTTAGGGTGGTTTTGGCGCCAACATCTAGGTGTCTTTTGGTGGTGATTGAGTTGTGAAGGGTGGTGAAGAAGGTGGCACCAACTTGAGTAGAGGTGGATCTAGCTAGGTGGACTTGAGTTTACTTAGTAAATGGAGCTAGCTAGGGTTAAGTTATGGCTGATGGATGGCCAAGTAGTTGGATGCTAGCTAAGCTAAGCTAAGCTAGCTTAGCTAGTAGTGGAGTGGAGGAGTAGGCATGTGGAGCTTAGGGTTTGAGGAGAGGAGCTGGATATGAAGAGTCTGGAGCTGAATTGGAGCTGGCAACTACTGAAGAGGTCAACATGGGGCTACTCTAGCTAGCTTAGCTTGCTAGTTCTTTGCTAGCTGCTAAGCTAAGCTAAAGTGAGATGGCTTCTACTGAATGAAGCTGAGGTGAGCTAGGTCTGGTGCTCCCAAGGAGGATGGAGCTGGTTGAGGCAACTAAGGTAGCTTAGCTCAACTAAGTTGAGCTAAGCTGAGTCCCCAGGAGTTGGACTTGAGCTTCCTAAGCTGGAATGAATTCATCTTCAGCTGGCTGGAGTTGAGTGGAGCTTGATCAGACTGGTCCTGAGCTGAGGTGAACTCCAGTCAACTCAACTGAGCTAGCTAGAGCTCCCTGTGAACTCATGGTAGATGAGATGAGCAAGACTCAGCTAAGTTGAGCTGGATCTGAGCTAACCTGAGCTAGGGTGAGCTGAGATGAGCTCTCTTGAGCTGCCATTCAGGTGAGATGAGCTGAATGGAGCTAGGATGAGCTAACCCTAGTCCAAGTGAGCTGGATTCCAGCTATGGTGAGCTGGATCAAGCTGAGTTCCGGCTAGTTTGAGCTTCTCCTTCACCTGTTGCCTTCCTGAGTGCAAGGGTTCATCTATTAACCTATTCATCCCTAACACTCACAAAAACACATTAAACAACCAATAAAAAATACAATGCATGTCTAACCTAATTTATGACTAAATGCAACCCAGAAACCCATTTGCAAAGAAAAACTCTAAGAGCTAGGATTGTTTTAATGCAAAAGAATGAAGATAAACTGGCATTTATAAATGCATTGCGTGCTGATTGCACGTGTGCACTACACTCATTGGCCATGCTTGTGTGATAAATGGACTTGCATGACCTATTTCCACCACCTATAAATACCCTACCACCCTCCCCTTAGTTGTGCATCGCTTCCTATGCTCTCTCCCCCTATAAAGCTCAAGAACCTCTTTTGAGCTTAATTCTAGTGTTCCCAAGCCTTAGGAAGCTCTACTAGATTAAAAATAATAATTTTGTCCTACCTTTCATCCCCCTTCGTGGAGATCTTACTGGTCATCCTCTCACCTCCATGCAAAGAAGTGGATCAACCTGATGCCGCCCTACCTCCCATCTTCTTCCTCCAACTTTGTCCTCCTTCTGCCTTCATTCTCATTCGTCCAAGCGCCATTTGTCCCCTAAGCAACCATCGAGGGGGATCTCTCTCTATCTCTTTTTATTGATTTCTAGTGTAAATTTATTTCTTCATGCTATTTATCTTATAACAAACATTGTTTCACTTTTATTATATACATATTTGTTATCTCTCTCTCTCTTTTATTATTCTGTCGCCTAGATTAGTTTTGCCTCACATTCCTGCTTGTATAAAATACTATTAGGTTTAGATTACGTGAAATTTGATTAAGTTAAGTCGTAGTATAGTCACATATCCAACCTAAACAAAAATTATAACGAAACTCATGTTGAGTCTTGGTCAATCTCAGGGAGGGGAAAATGGCAAAACAATTTGGATTTCCTCTGCTTACAAATCCACCTAACTAACTTAAAATTGTAGCCTAATTTCAAGATTATGCAAATACATTTCATTGGTAATGTTATGCATGTGAATTACATGAGTGTGCATGAGGAAGATAATAAAAGTGAATGTATGTGTATCAGTGTTCACAATCTCAACATTATGAATACTATCGACTATATTCACATCAAGTGCCATTTCATTTATATGATCTGGTATTGCCATAATTTTTTTGTGGTTTTTTGGTTTGATTTTTTTTTGTGATTTTAAAATAAAGAGATAACTAAGAATGATCCAAAAATAGAGATATCGACTTTCAATTCATTAAATCATCAATATTTATAAAATGAACATAGATGAATGCTTGTTAGATGGAAAAGAAATCTAATCTATTGCTATGCTACCAGAAAAACATCTTGCTGGGAACACTCATGGAGTTGTCGGCATTGGAGGATGGAGGTGGCTAGACCATGGGCATGGAGACCCATCTAAACTACGTAGAGAGGTGCATGCCTACAACCTAGGGAGAGCCTAGGCGTGCAACAAGATGAAGAATAGAGCTAGCTACTAACAAGAATAAATGCAAAATAAAAGCATAGAAGAACTACTATATCTACTACAACTAAATAGAGCCAAGGGTGGTCCTTGGTGGCTGTGTGGATTAGAGGTGGTGTTCGGCCTCTTGGTGGTGGTAAGGAGTGCTTGGAGTGGATGGCTATGGACGGCTATGCCAGGTGGATGAAGAGATGGCCAAAAAGTGGTCGTGGGTGGTGTTTAAATAGGGAATGGAGGGCTTAGGTGGGCGGCCTTGGGTTAGGGTTAGGGTTTAAGGTGGCTCCAGCTTGAAGAGGTCTTTGGTCGCAACCTTTAGAGGAGAAGGGGGTGAGGTGGCGTAGACTAGGTTTAGGTAGAGTTTAGGGGGTGTTTGTGATAGTTTTCATTGGTGGGGTTGTGTTTTGTTGGGTTCTAATTGGGTTGGGTTAGCCTAGGTCCTAAAGGGTTGAGTCTAGTAGGGTGGGTCCTAGTCTAATTTGGTGTGGGTTAGTCTAACGTGATTATGGTGATCCAATTAGGTGAGTGTATGGGTTCCAAATAGGTCTAGGTCTAGTCTAAGCAGGTTCAAATGAACCCAATTAGATATGTATAGGTAGAGATGGGTCAATTGGGTTCTAGGTGGATCCAATTGGGTTTAGGTGCACCCAATCAAGTAGGGATGCACCCAATTAGGTGTAGGCTAATTAATTGGTTTGAGTAGAGTCCAATTAGATTATTATGAGCCTAATTGGATTAGGGTTAGCCTAATTTGGTCCAACTGGACCCAATTAGAACAAGGTTGACCTAATTGACTCAAATTGGGCCAATTGAGGTAACTATGGACCTAGATAGGATTCTAAGGTGTGGATTGGGTTGTGGATAGGAGGACTAGGTTATGGATAGTGGATAGTGGGAATCTGGATAACACTATCCAGGTTTTGGCCAAAGTGGGGAAATTCAGTGTTAGGGATAAAGATATCCCAAGTGGGGATAAGAGTAGGATAGTGTGGATAAGAACATGGATAGCACTATCCATGTTTTCAGTTTTAGGCTAATTTAGCCTAATAAGAGGATGGCTTTGGGATAGGAGCAGGGATAAGGTTATCCTAAGTTCTTCTTTACTTTAATTTCTACATTTATTCCTACAAGTAACCTAGTCTATCTCCTTCATACTCTCTGTCTTCATTTCTTCTTCGTTTCTAGCTTTATTTCAAGCTCCTGCTCTAGCTCTGCTGCAGCTCCAGCTTCTATTCAACTTTTATTTAGCCCCAAGACATCTCCTTAGCTCCTCATTATCTGTAAATACAATTATTCACTAATTAGTAAGGTAAAATAGCATTATTCTATAAACAGCTAAGTACAACAACTATGATGTAAAGTATGTAGCTTATGCATGTATTATTCCTATGTTAACCTAGGATCTAACTTAATTCAGGTTGATTAAGAGCTATGATTGCTGCATAATCAAATACCAAAAAAATAGATATGGCAAAAAATACCAAAAATAAATAAACAAGCATGATTTTAAAAATCAAACATCGCCTCCTTATGTTTGACCTGGGACTCACCGTCTCGGTTATAAATCTTATTTCATAGCAAGATTTTGCGAATGAAATGATGTGAGTTTCTATGAAACCCTAATCCATTTTCTTCATCGAATTTTTGCTTATTATTTTGTCAACGCTGTTAGGGAGGCAATGGACATTGATTTTTTGCATTCTTTCTGTATTTACTTGTCTTCTAACCTTTCCTTTCTTTAATCTATTGCTCTGTAGATGCCCGATCAAGGAGAGCTAATGGAAGTAGATCAGAGTAAAGTGCAGGTTTTGAAGACCTGTAAGTACACTCCACCCTACTCATAGATTTCATTTGACCATTAAATAACACAGATCAAAATCAACTTAGGCATTCACACAAACCCTTAGTTAGTTTTGATTATTGTTTGTCACCTTCACTCGCCTCACCTACCCATATATATAAAACAATACAAAAAAATTCTTCTTCGATTGCGGGATTTGATTGAAATATGCACACCTTAAAAGCCCACAAACTAGAGGCATACGACCTCTCTAATTTCATTACTAAATTTGGATTCCGACCTATGGAATTGGTACACTTAAAACACACATATAATTGAGCAGTAATTGGAGTAGGTTAATCACTTCTATGTGCCTTAACCTAGTGGTACGACAAGCCAACTGATCGAATTGTTTGGGTTGTACAACTAAATTTAAAACTGATTCATCCTTTAGCTTGCTTCATAGGACTCAATTTTTCAGAACTAACCAGACATTCCACATTATTTTTGATTTATATAGGAATATACTCATACCTGTGATTTCAAAACTTGGTGTGCCTCATAGAACTTTGATTGAACATACCTAAATTGAATCCTAAAAGCTTTAAAAAAGGTTAAACCCTAAAACACACATCATCTAATAACCTTGTTTGAAAACCCTGGTTGTACATGCACACACACATTAACTAATTTTTAAGGGCATAACCCATCTAAAGGGTCCCTCGCATTCCAAAGCACACTCAATCCCAAGCCTAATTAAAATTGAGTAGATGTTAAAAATTGACTTGCTCTTAAAGGCTCAAATTGAGATTATTTTCTATTAATCTGCTTCTATCTGTCCATATGATGTCTACCTAGGAGAGTACCATCAAATGACAGTAGTTAGGGGTATCAAAGGAATCGGAGGTGCAAGCCAAAGGAAGAACCTTTTCCCCAATTCCTCCCTCTAACTGGTTGGATTGATTGGATAGAAGTAGACCAAATTGTTTTTAATCCTGAGCTGGGTTCTGAGAGTTTGTAGGTCTTTAGGTTACCCTACCTAAGGATAGGATTATTTTCTTGTGCTGCAGGGTTTCTCTTTCTGTCCTTTCGAATTCCTTCCAGTGCATGCTTGGAAGGCGGTCACTGAACCCTAGTTTGAAAGGAGCATTAGACGATTCTAGGAGGCAAAGGTTGAGTTACAGCCAAGCAGATCCCATGGCTGACAACCCACCACAACCTCCACCACCTCTGAACAAGCATGAGTTGATTTAGAGGCAGCTGGACCAGTTGCAATAGATGCAAGCATGGTTTGAGCATATGAATGGTCAAGGTGCTCAGCCCTTGAAGGATTTCTATGATCCTTCAAATTATGAGTATCGTCTCGTGGTAATGATCGCCGCCGGAGATGTTGAAATCAAGCCCCAGGTTTTAAGCCTGATTAAACATTTTCATGGGCTTGGCTTTGAGGTTTTATTCCTACATTTGGAGGATCTAACCACATTGTTTTAGACCACCAAAGGTAAGAATGTAGACGTGGAGCACATGATCATGAGGCTTTTCCACCACTCACTCAGGGAAATGGCCACACATTAGTATTGCAGGATAGGAAGACTGATTGCTACCTGGATAGAATTGAAATCGACCTTCCTAAAGAAATTTTTTCCAGTGGGGCGGACCAATGCTCTGCAACGAGCAATTACTACTTTCACCCAATGGCTAGGGGAACTGCTTCACGGTGCCTGGGAGTGATTCTAGGATTCATTATGGAAGTGTCCGCACCACAAGGTGCCCAAGCGACTGCTCGTACAGATTTTCTATCATGGGTTGACTGATCAACTCCAGAACCACATGGATGCTTCTTGCGGAGGTAGTTTCCTTAATAAAAATGTAGATAGTGCATATGAATTATTTGAGGAGATGAGCAAAAATTCCATCAATCATGCCTCCATGGACACTTTTAACTGATCCAAACAACAACCTAGATTAAATGCCTCTGACTTTCAAACAAATTCTTATAAATTTGATATGGAATTGATCTGTAATAAATTTGTTAAAGTGGGTTTGGTTGCTAAGAGAATGGAGGAGAGAATGGCTAGAAATTCTAGAAACACTTCTAGATCCACTTAATCTCAGGGTTCAAGATTCCATTCTTTGCAAACACCTACAAGATGGGAGTTTGTGAACAAACTCGAGTCAGCTCAACCTTCAAGCCAAAACTTCTTGGAACCTTATGGATTCCAAACTAGGGCCTTTGATCCTAGTTTTTTTGATTCTTCTTACTCTCCATCCTTACCTTATGAGGACGTTCACACTATATAGGAGAATGTTAGGTGCAAGTCGTACTCGAATGCCTATAATCCTTGTAGGAGAAATCACCATAAAAACTAGAGCAGCTAACCCAATCTCGATCCAGCAACTATGACAGCAAAAACCTATGGGTTAGGGTCATGTATATACTCAGCTTCCCCCAAATCAGGTCAATCAGCCCACATGTAATGCCTCACAATTAGCGGGACAGGCTGATTGAAGATGGTACAAATGCAAGGTTCAATGCTCTAGCTCATGCAGCAAATGAAAACTTTGCTGGGCACCCTACAATCCGAACTTAATGCAAACAACCAACAGCTTGGATCTCTACCATCCCAACCAGCACTAAACCTAAGGAATGTGTAGAGCTAAGGCGTTGGGCCTCAAGGATTTGTTAATGGTGGGGACCCACAAGCTCAAGCTCATGTAACCTATTAGGCTACCCCAACCCCTCTCGGAGTTAACCAAATGCTCACAATGATTAACTAGGAGTCACCTATTTTGCCCAACCCTCCTTGCGGAGCAAACCAACAGCACTATGCAATAGCAAACACCATCACCTTGTGGAGTGGCAGAAAACCCAAGGGTCCTACCCAACCCCAAGTTAATAACCCTACGACCTCTAATAAACAATTCAAACTATCGACCAGAAATGTGATTGACAAAAAACTAAGTTTGAATCTGATTCAGGAGTAAGATGTTGTTGCTTGGGCAAACAAAAAATGCTGGAGGAGAAATTCAAGGAAAGAATATCTTTGTCACAAGGATTTAAATTAGTAATTACCATACTCCTCGTGGCTATTGGATCCATTCTTGCCTATGCTAGATCTTTACTGAGTTCATATAAGGAAAAGCATAAGGTGGAATCTGAAAACATTAGGAACCAGTTCATTTATCTTAAACAAACTACCTCCTAAGAAGCAAGACCTAGGAACCCATCTTATTCATTGCACAATAGGTAACTTGACTTTTGATCGAGCCCTCCTTGACTTGGGTGCTTTCATTAATGTGATCCCTACTACACTTTATATGAAACTTGGTCTAGGACACCTGAAACCCACTAACATAACCATATAGTTGGTTAACCGATCAATTACAATGCCTAGGGGTCTTCTTGAAGATGTGTTGGTCAAGGTCAATAATTTTCATTGCCATGTGGAGTTTATGGTCCTTGACATAGAGGCATCGAGACAACTCAACCACACCCCGATCATTTTAGAAAGACCTTTCCTTGCCACAGCCAAGGCAAAGATTAATTGTGAATCGGGAGATATAGAAATAGCCTCTAGGATCGAATGGATCTTTTTGATATTTTTGAGCATCAAAGAAAAATCAAATTAAGTGTGGCTTAGTTGAGGAGCTAGGCAGAATAGAGGAGGTTATAGCCATACACGCCAAAGAAAACACTCTAATGGCCAATACAACCCAAACTCAGGGTGACAATCATGAGTTTGCAAGCATGATTGAGGATAGCAACGTTTTACAATAGACTTTGAAAAATCAAGATAAGGATTCTACTTACGAGAAAGATATTTATGAACCCGAATGCTTGTTGGAGGATTTACCCAAGGTATGGAAAACACAGCAAATCCCTTATCCCAAAGTATTTGAGTTTGAGGTTAAATTAATAGGTGAACATGAACATGTTAGAGATCAAGAAGGTTGGATCCAGAACTCAAATAATGAGGATGAAATTGAGAAGAAATTTCTGATTTTGGGAGAAACTTTTAGGAATCTTGACCTAAGTCCTAAAACCAGCTTAAGCATTATAGACTTTACACCTTTATTACCCTTAAGAACCCCCAATACCTTTCAAAAACCTTATAATCCTCTCCATCCCAATCATTACACAATTCTTGCACCCACCCAAACCTCCTATGTGTACATCTAGGAGAACACCTATTGGAGACCATTTGGGCTCTCCCTACATCACTAGCTTGCCTTTTCTTGACTATTTCTTTGGCAAGCCACTCTCCTCCTCCAGGACCCACATGGTGGGATCTGGAAACTCAACTTTAGTAGCTACAATTTCTATCCTTTATATTTGTGGACTGTTCCTAGCTAAAGGCACTAAACATAGCAACCTTGTATAGTCTGTATATATTTGGATCTAACCAGAATCATAACGAAATTCAGGTGCTATCTCGATTACTCTACTATCTCATGCCGTTATTCTATAATGAGGACATTGCATTAGCTAGGCATTAGTGGGTGGATATACATATTTCTGCATTATTTTGTTAGCTCCATAGAATCCTCTCATTTATTTTTATTATATAAAAAAATCATATCTCAAAAAGACCAAACAATTAGAGAATTAGGAAATGAAAACCTAGGCATTAGAAGTTTCCAATGTTAGGAGATAATATAGTAGGATCTAAACACTTAGACTTTTCAAGTCTATGGGCTTAATCGACTTAGGTGTCCACTAAAATGTGGACCTGTTTCTTGAGTCCTTGCCAACATAGAATGTACTTTAAATAAATTGGGGTGATAAGTATATGACTTACCACCCCACCCTTTGATTTGAGGAGACTTCAAGTCTAAGCATCTAAACACTTTTTGCATTGACTCATTTTTCTGGTGATCTTAATGAAAATTAGGTAGCTAATAAACATATTAGGTGATTGCATATCAATCATAGGTCTTAATCAATGTAAATAAAGTTAGAATACTAGCTAATCTATAAATATTGCATTCATATCATGAATATCATACATTGCATCATCTTGTATTGATGTACATAGAATAATGTGAGATTATCTTATTATCTAATGCTTTTATTGCTTTTGTAGGTAAATAGAAGATTCAAATAAGTCAACATATGAAACAAAGTAAAATAAAGCGGAAAAAAGTGAGAAAGAGGCGAACAAGAAAGAAGAAGCACGATCCAGACAAGAGGAGAGATGAGGATATCCTTATCCCTACCCGTAAAAACCCCAGGATAGCCTTCCCAAGCCTAAAACCACACCCAGTAGGATGTCCTAACCTTAGAACCTAAAACATAGATAGCACTATCCATGTTCCTATCCACACTATCCCTATCCCTAACCTCTACTTAGGATAACCTAAACCCATAATCCCAAAACATGGATAACACTAGCCACAATGTTATCCTGCTATCCACAGATTCTATCCCACTATCCATGTTCCTAGTCCCCCTATCCCTAACCCAATTCTCACTTTAGAATCCTATTTAGGCCCATAGTAGCCTTAATTGACTCAACCTAAGTCAATTGGGTTAGCCACTACTCCAATTGGGTCCATTTGGACCTGATTGGGCTAACCTAAGACTGATTAAGCTTCCTTGAGTCTAACTGGACTCTACCCATACCTAATTGCCCAATCCTATACCTAATTAGGTGCACCACCACTTTATTGGGTGCACCTAATCCTAATTAGGTTCACCTAGAATTTAATTGGACCCATCCCAACCCATCCAAGTCTAATTAGTTTCACTTGAACCTGATTAGACTCGACCCTGATCCATCTAGGTTTACTTATACACCTATTAGGAGCAATGTAACCTAATTGAACTCCACCTAAAACTGATTAGACCCAATTATATCTAATTAGGTTCGCATCAAGACCTAGACCCACCTAACCTTTGTTAACCCAACCTAAATCCCACTTAGTCCTACGGATTTTCTTCTACAAAAATTAAAGTAGGACACACCCTTTCCTAGTCTTCAATCTAGATCCTACAAGGTTGGCACCTACCTAACTGAGAACCTCCAAAGGTGGCGACTAGAATTAGGTGACCCTTCCATAAAAGTCCTAACCTAAGTATGTGACAATGATTCTTTTCTCAATTCTAACACTGGAGACAATCCTGTTTCTCCTTTCTCAACACTTGCGACACCCTCCTCCCTCTCCTTCATCTAAGACTGTCTCCCTCCAAGTGCTCCTCCTCCTCCTCCAAGGCACCATGGATGGCTAGCAAGGAAGCACCTCCAAGCTTCATGTGGGCGTCAAGAAGAAGGAGAACAATGGATGCAATACCCTCCTCTCCTCTCTTCATGGGGCTTGCTCGCTCTTCTTTATAGAGAGGATGCACCCTCTCTCTTCTTCTCTTATTAGATGGCCAAGAAGGCTTCCTCATAACCTCTCTTAGTTGATCCCCTCCTTTAGAAGGTGTGTAGATGGTCTCTATGACCATGATCTAGCCTACACCCTCACACATGGTCAATGGTCATGAGGTATTTCGGCATGAGGGATCTTCTTTTCTTCTTTGTATTTTCTTATTCAAATAGTGTAGAGATTTTATTTGATATATTTGTGATACTTTTGATTGCTTTGTTATTATTCTCCATGTGGATTTTTGTGCTTGAATGTTGAGATTCGATTTTCATGTGCAAAGAATTCATGACTACCTATTCCCATTATAAGTTGCCCCCTAGTCTTCTTAGGAACGTCCACCTTAGGGTTACCCACACCATGCATGGCCACCATGGCCCTCACTTAGATGCATGTACTCAATTAGGGTTTCACTAGCATAGTTAGATCTAGGTTTTGTATTCACTTTTCAAAAATCAAAATCATAAAAAATTCGAAAAAGAGAAAAAGACTAAAAACTTAGGTAGATATAGGTTAGAAAATTGAATCCAAATCTAAACCTTCACACTTTTCAACCATGCCTCCCAGAGACGAACGACCAGAACTCGACACTAAAAAGATAACAAAAATCAATCAACGTAAGTTTCATTAAAACAAACTTCTTTGATTTGGGATTTTTTGCACAACTATACTACTACAAAATGATGAAATGATTTTCACAAGACATTTTCATGCAAAAACTAACCTATCAAATTAGGTAGGTTGATTTGAGGGGACTTCAAGTCTAAGCATCTACACACCTTTTGCACTAACTTCCTTTTCTAGTGATCTTAATGAAACTTAGGTTGCTAATAAATGTACTAGGGTGGTATGGTTGGCACGTTGTAACTTCTCATAGTAGGGTGGTCAGGCGTGTTTCGCGTGTTAGAAATCGAGGTTATAAGTAACCTGTTGTCGTAGTTGCAAAACACATCGATCAGATAAAATTATACCGAAACTCCAAGGGAGTCCCGGGTCGAACACAAGGAGGCGACATTTACTTCACGTGAAAATCGTGCTTCGTTTCATTTCTTTTTGGTATTTTAGGGTTTTGATATTTTTTTGTATTTTTGAAATAAAAGAAATCAAGCAAACATATCACAAGATAGAGATCTGGAACAAATCTGATATATATTACTTCTAATGTCAATTACAAGAAACTATGAAAGCACATAAAGAGAGGGAGGTGAGAGGAAATCTCCCGAATCGGCTGTTCGGCGAGACGACGGCGCCTGGCGAAAGCTCGGACGAAGGAGGTGAGGAGTGGGACGATAGAGGTGAGAAGCTGGAGGATGTCGGGTTGAGCAAAGCTTCGACGTAGCTCCGGAATGGAGGTGAGAAGATGAAGTTAATCTGCTATCGGAATGGAGGTGGGAGGACGGCTCCAAGGTGACCTATGAAGGGAGATGGGAAGTTGGAGGAGTATTTGGTGGGGCAGAGGTTCGCTACAATAATAGGCACCTTGGGAGCTGGAGAACAAGCTCTAATGGAGCATTGGTAGGCTTGCTAGAGCTTGGGAGTAGGTGGGAGTAGAGTAGGTAGAGATGGCTTGGAAGGGAGGGGGTGTAGGTCCTTTTATAGTGGTGGAGAAGAGGCAAAAATCGGTATGGGACTATTAGTGACATCCAAGTCATCGCTGGAAATGTCGCTGTAGGTAGCTCATGCTCGTTGGTGCCCACAACTGGCTTTGCTGGCATGCGATGAATTATCGACGGTTGTAAGCGTCGCTGTAGGTCCAGTTCATGCGTCACTGTAGTCCACCTCATGCTACGCTGGCGCCACTCCTGCCTTGCCGTGCGCGCGTTCGTGCCCGCGCATGCACCCGTGCTGCTGCGCGTGTGCGGTGTTGAGTGCGTGTGCTGGAGGCCTGGGCTGCGCCACGTGGTGCAGTCTGGGCCATCCATCTTCTTCTTATTGTAGGGGCTACTACAGAGGTCGGATTGAGTTGATTTTCATGTTGTTAGGCTGCGATCGTCGACCTGAATCCATCTGTGTGATCAGATTTATCATTTGAAGCTCTGAATTATGTCTCCTAGTCCCTTGGCTGTTGATCTTCCTCGGACTACATATGGTGCACGGGACTCCGATCGTCATCTTGATTAGATCCACACGTTCGGATCGTCAATCCGAGGCTTCGAAATAAATATCCTTCTCTCCTAACCACAAAAGGACGTAATTAACCTAAATTATATACAACTAATCTAAATGCACATTGCATGCTATGCAATATTTATAACATGAAATGCAAATCTAAGCCTAGGAACATGCATGAATAGGCATTTTACCCTCAATAAATGTGTTTGCATCATACCCCCATGCCTATCTTTTGCTAGTCCCTAGAAAATTAAATTATATGCTTTGTATAAAAGTAGAATTAGGATTAGATCACTTAGGCCTAAGTAGTTTATTAACAATATAAAATTTCAACTATCCTAAATTACGAAAACTCAATAGTACCCAGGTGTCTACCAGAATGCAGACCGCCCAAGTTCTCACATTATTTGAGAAGGGAAGATATTTTTTTTTATTTTTCTTCTTTTCTAATTTTTTTGTACTTTTGGAGTTTGAGAGTTCCGAGGTAACTTTTTACGGCTACCCGACTTGTGCAAGACTCGAAAAGGACTCTAAGTACTAAGCATCTTTGTGAAAAAATGATAGACTCACAAAACTGCCATTAAGATGGACTTTGGGTTTCTATGACCCTAGGTGACCTTACCTAAAGGTTTATCTTTACGATCAGTAGCTTTCTCCCTACTTTTATTTATGGGGTCAACATAAGGGTGAATCCAGTGTATATCTCCTTGGTTTATTCTACTTCCCCACTTCTTCCCTAAGTGTTTTGGGAATTATTGTGCATTTTTTTGTGAGCTGGGTTCTGGACAACCAGCCGATGAGCTGTTACCACCGACAACTTGCCAACCATACTCATGCGGTGAAGTGTGGTTTTATTTGTTTTTTTATTTTCTCTTTTTTTTCTCTTTATTTTTTAGTGTTTCTTTGTTTTTTTTTTAAGTAGGTGGCTTCCCTAATCTAAGATTTACCTAAAGGTAGTACAACGAAAATGGTCTTGTGGCTAGGCTCTGGACAACCGGCCGATGAGCTGTTACCACCGAGAACTCGCCATCCATACCACCCAAGTCGGTCCATTAGCTACCCAATTTTCGTAAAAACTCTCGGAAAGTGAGTCAGTGCAAAAAAATGTGTGCAAATGCTTCGGCTTAAAGTCCCCCCAAATGAGAGGGTGGGTTGATAAGTCGCATACTTATCATCCCAATTATTTACCAAATTAAAATAAATTTTAATTGGCGAGGACTCGAGACTAAGTCCACATTCAAGTCGACACCTGGGCTAATTAAGCCTGAAGACCTAAAGAGTCTAGGTGTTTAGGTCCTCTCGTATCATTTCCTAAAGTTAATAACTTCCAAATGCCTAAGTTCTCTTTTCCTAATTTCTTTTTTTATCTATTTTCAAATTTTTAACTTTTTTTTAATTTTATAAGAAACTAAAAGAAATTCTACGAAGTTAACATAATGATTTCAGGAATTGATTATCCACCCCCCATGCCTAAATGATGCAATGTCCTCATTGTAAAAATAAAGACATGAAAAGGGCAGAGTAAATAGAACATCACTTGAGTGTCCTGAAAATCCGGTTAGCTCCGTAGAGAGAAGAGTGTATACACACGTGCTAAGTTTAATGCCTTCTGCTAGGCATAACATACATACAAAGAAGAAATTGAGAATTCAAAAGTGTGGGTCAGAATCAAAATAAAAGGGTTGATCCTGAAACCCATCTGCAGAAGATGTCCACAGACGTGGATGGGATTATGGTGTAGACCCATGCCCCAGGGTCGAGTGGTTCTCAGGTTCTGAATGAAAATCACCTAGAACTGAAGGTTGTTGTGTTTGCGGGGCCGGGCCTGTGGTTTAGTGATGTGCAACCTAAGACCAAAGTGTCGAATGAGTAAAGATGGTTCAATAGGTGTGGTTGTCCACTTAACATCTAGCTTAGAAAAATAATCAGTTATTTCGAGCTTGGTTTGCACGTGAAAGATATCGTAAGGGTCCGGGTAGAAAGTAGGTGATTTTAGGTCAATAGGTACCCTTAGATCCAAAATCAAACTTCCCTCAGAATTAGCCTCCCAAATCTTTATTTCAACAATTCTATCCTCCAACATTAAGGGCTCAGGTTTTGGGACCTCTAGCATATTATTCACCCCATATGATTCTCCCAAGTCCAAAAATTGTGGCTGAATCAAGATTGACTTGGGCACAAAGATCTCAGAAGTCAGCTCTTCGGGGTGCAGATGAGGACTGGGGTCATTGACTAAATCATCAAGATTCGGATCCTCCAAGTTAACCCCAACCGAATCCAAATCTTCAATAATTGGGCTATCAACTGGTTTGTTAGATTCCTTAAGCCCATTTGTCTCACTGAAATCCTCTTCCTTAAGTTCAAGTGAGACTTCACAAAAAGATTCTTCACCCTCAGGGTCAAAGAATCCATGATCCTCATTTATATATGTCTCAAAATCATATGTCATTTCATGGTCTGTGGAGACATATTTTTCCTCGCTCCTTGGCTCAGGGATCTCGGGTGAATCAATCGGTTCATCCTCAAATGGTTGCTCTAATCCATCCTGGTCATCCTTAGTCTCAGAAAATGTATCCCCCCCAATAGGCGCTTGAGAGGGTTCAGACATTGGCTCTCCTGAAGGGGGTTCATCTTGAGAATCATCCCAAGATTTGACTAGTGCAACCACAAATTTCATCCTCAACCTCGATAATTTCCTAAGAAGAAACTCACCCAAGTCCCTATCCCTAACACTTTGGAGCAAATCCAATAGAGAACTATTAAGTTCATTAATCATTTTGATCATAGGCTCTAGTGCTTCAGTGCATGATGTTGGCTGAGCTTCTAAAGATTGTATAGTGTTCCTCAAATTAGCCAACACCCTATCCTGGATCTGGTTCACCTGAACCGACTGGTTCGGTTCAGGTTTGGGTGGGTTCAGGTTAAATCTACGGGAGTCAAGATGTCGAGGTTCTCGAGTCCCTCCCTAAAAGTAGGTCGTTCTAGGTTGTTCAAAGGATGGTGGCGACCTATATTCAGTGGAATACTGGGGAGGGCAGGTGTTATGATCATGATATCCTTCCTGATTGTAAATCGAGTTGGTTTGGTCATCAAAGGATGGAGATCTATAATCATTGTAGCTCTGGGAAGGATAATAATCATAGTTTTGCTGTCCAGGGTTAGGCCCTGGACACTGAGGTTCAGATTCATATCCCCAGTCAAAGTCATCTCGGCTAGTGGATGGGTAATTACAAGTCAAGTCGGGATAGTAATCATCTTGGGGATAAGTGGTGGTAGGAGGATAGGATGTGAAATGTGTGTAGGATGTGGAAGGGTACATGGTGAAGTAAGGAGGGAAATCAGAAGAGAAAGGAGCCCTGCAATACAAAAATACATGCCTGTCCTTAGTTTGGGTAGCCTAAAGGTCTACAAACTCTCAGAATCCATCCTAAGATTATAGATGATTTACTCTACTTATGTCCAGGCAATCCAACTAGTTAGAAGAAGGGACTAGGGAGAAGGTTCTTCCTTTGGCTTGCGCCTCCAATTCCTAGTGTACGCCCCAGCCGCGGTCGTTTGACGCTACTCCCCTAGCCAGACATCAGATTGACTAGTATAAGTAGGTTAATCATGAACAATCTCAATCTGGATCCCAACGAGCGAATCAGTCCTTACGGCCAACATCTAATCAATTTTAGTTAGGCTTGGGACAATGGTGCTTCAGGAATGTGATGGGCCCTTTAGATGGGTTGTGCCCTTAATGATCAGTTAAAATGTGTGTGTGTGCGCAACCAGGGTTTGCAAACAAGGTTATTTGATGATGTGTCTTTTAGAGTTCAACCTTGTTTAGTAGCTTTTAGGGTTTAATCTTAGGTATATTCAATCAAGTTTAGGAAAACACTCCAAGTTTTGCAAGCATTGGTGATGATATATTCCTTTAGAAATCAAAGAAAAAAAATGTGGAGTGCCTGGTTCAGCCCTAAGAATCAACCCTAAGTG
Organism: Thalassia testudinum; assembly: GCA_037157565.1. NCBI lineage: Eukaryota > Viridiplantae > Streptophyta > Magnoliopsida > Alismatales > Hydrocharitaceae > Thalassia > Thalassia testudinum. Next base: position 4,861,103 of record JAZHRO010000035.1, on the reverse strand, counting down.
GCAAGCTACTTGATGAATCGCTTTTATCTTAAGTGGTGCGGCCCAAACAGTTCAATCAATTGGCCTATTGCACCACTTAGTTAAGGCACACAGAAATTTTTGACCTATTAAGATTTTTACTCACTTATTTGTGTGTTGAATTAAGTGTACCGGGTCCACAGGTCAGATCCCAGTTAAGTGGTAGAATCGATGTGATTGTGCACCTTAGGATAAGTTGTGGGTGTTAAGTGTGTAGCTTACAGAAAATCCCACAATCTGATAACACTTTTTCTTACTTTTTATTTTTATTTATGTGGATGGCGAGGTGAGTGGAGGTGGCAAACAAACAACCAAATTTATCCTAGGGTTCATAAAAAGCACCTAAGTTGATTTGGGTTTGAGTTATTCGGTTATGGAATGAAAACTATGATGGGGGTGGTGTGGGGGACACTTACAAAACACTCTACCTGCACTTTACTCCGATCTACCGCACTTGGATCTCCATGCTAGGGTACCTACAAGATAGTAGATCAAAGACAAGTAGGGTTAATGCTATGTAAATGCAAAGAAACGCAATAAATAATAAAGTAAATTCCGTTGCCTCCCCGGCAACGGCGGCAAAATGGTCGAGCGTGTTTTGCGTGTTAAAAATTGAGGTTACAAGTAACCTGTTGTCGTAGTTGCAAAACACATCGATCAGATAAAATTTATACCGAAACTCCAAGGGAGTCCCAGGTCGAGCATAGGGAGGCGACGTTCACTTTACGTGAAAACCACGCTTCGTTTCATTTCTTTTTGGTATTTTAGGGTTTTGATATTTTTTTGTATTTTTGAAATAAAAGAAATCAAGCAAACGTATCACAAGATAGAGATCTGGAATAAATCTGATATATATTACTTCTAATGTCAATTACAAGATACTATGAAAGCATATAAAGAGAGGGAGGTGAGAGGAAATCTCCCAAATCGGCTGTTTGGTGAGACGACGGCGCCTGGCGAAAGCTCGGACGAAGGAGGTGAGGAGTGGGACGATAGAGGTGAGAAGCTGGAGGATGTCGGGTTGAGCAAAGCTTCGACGTAGCTCCGGAATGGAGGTGAGAAGACGAAGTTGATCTGCTATCGGAATGGAGGTGGGAGGACGGCTCCAAGGTGACCTATGAAGGGAGATGGGAAGTTGGAGGAGTATTTGGTGGGGCAGAGGTCCGCTACAATAATAGGCACCTTGGGAGCTTGAGAACAAGCTCTAATGGAGCATTGGTAGGCTTGCTAGAGCTTGGGAGTAAGTGGGAGTAGAGTAGGTAGAGATGGCTTGGAAGGGAGGGGGTGTAGGTCCTTTTATAGTGGTGGAGAAGAGGCAAAAATTGGTATGGGACCATTAGTGACATCCAACCCGTCGCTAGAAACGTCGCAGTAGGCAGCTCATGCTCGCTGGCTCCCACATCTGGCTTTGCTAGCATGCGATGAATTACCGATAGCTGTAAGCATCACTGTAAGTCTAGCTCATGTGTCGTTGTAGTCCACCTCACTCTACGCTGGCGCCGCTCCTGCCTTGCCGCGTGCACGTGTCCACGCACTGGCGCTGTGCGCAGGCGCGCCTGTGCACCCACGCGCGCACTTGCGCTTCTGCGCGCGTGCGTGTGCTGGCGGCCTGGGCTGCACCACGTGGTGCAGTCTGGGCCATCCATCTTCTTGTTGTAGGGGCTGCTACAGAGGTCAAATTGAGTCAATTTTCACGCCGTTAGGCTGCGATCGTCGACCCAAATCCATCCGCGTGGTAGGATTTATCATTTGAAGCTCCAAATTATGTTTGCTAGTCCCTTGGCCATTAATCTTCCTCGGACTGCATATGGTGCTACGGGACTCCGATCAAGGCGATTTCAGAGGCATTGGACTCCGATTGTCGTCTTGATCAGATCCATACGGTTGGATCTTCAATCCGAGGCTTCGAAATAAATATCCTTCTAACGAGTCGATTCTCTGCTTTCGATTAAGTTTTGTAAATGAAATATCGCATCGTTTGTAGTTCTATGTAGTGGAAAAATCGACTAATCAACAATTAATATAACCACTCAATTAGGAGCGGGTCATGTCCACAGGGAGGCAATGATGCAATAAAATCTCGATTATTTCGTATTCATTCAGTCTCGTGAGAAATCCATAGTCAAATCTGACATGAAATGCGACGGAAAGAAGATGCACAATAACTTGAAAATGTAAGGGTAGATGTGCAATTTTTCCTTACTGAAATATTCAATAAATATGTGATGATTTTATGTAATTTTCAATTGACATGTATTAGAGAAAATTTGTGCACATTTTAATCCTAAAACCAATGTCAAACAATGTTAATCACAAAAGCCACGCAATTGTAAGAAAGCTTGAGTATGAAGTTGCAATTTCACCATAATAAAATAATCATAAATCAAAATTCCTTTTCCTAGCAATGGCATGAAATGTAATTACTAATGAGAACAAAAATAGAGGATTTTACCTCTCTCCTCCTCGCGATCGGGAGAGAGGTTCAATCGAGGAGAGGTTCCCACAGGCGGTTAGCTGAAGTGAGGCCATCGCAGTGGTGGCAGTGGTACGTCGAGAGGTGGCCAGAGCCGGCCTGCCGAAGGAGAAAGGTAGCGGCGGTGAAGAAGTTGCTACTACCGTAGGGTGCGCATGGAGGTGGCGTGCATTCTGCAGGCACGTGATGAAGCGCTGCAGGGAGACGCGAGTTATGCTGGGCGTTGGAGGTGCGCTGGAGGAGGTCGGCGAGGGCGCTGAAGGAGAGAGCGTGGGCTCTGCAGGCTGGAGTGCGCGTGCTGCTGCGCGCTGGAGGTTGCAAGGAGGGTGCGGAAATGGACACGTTGAGGTGCTGGGCAGCTGCTGCTGCTATTGAAGGCATGTAGATGCACACGAGGAGGTGCATGGAGGTGGGCATTGCAGGGAGTAGGCGCGAGCGTGGGAGTGAGCACGTAGAAGTGGGCTCTGGAGTGGGCACGCTGGAGGCTGGAGGATATGAAGAGGCGTGCAGTGTGCAGTGCCTGGTGGCTGGAGAAACAAAGGACGGGGGAAGAAGATGAAGGTGGTGCTGTAGAAGTTTCAAACATCTGGGAACATTCCCAGACGTCTTAACTGATGGGGACGTGAAGTTGCAGTGGCCACAGTGGTGGTTGTTGGTGATGACGGCGAGGGTGGTGCACGCTGAGGTGCTCACAGTAATGCAGACGAGCTCCAAATGGTGGTGTGGCCTGTCACGCCACACGCCCACGATGGTGGAGGCTCGTCGCCATGGTTGTGGCTGGTGGTGGTGGAACGGACGAGAGATCAACTCTCTGCACAGTGGTGGGTCGGGGATGGTGGCCTCCACGAGCTCGGCTGCCTCCTCCTCTCCTTTGAAGTCAGCTGCCCCGACCAGATCCAACACACCCGCTCTTCCATGAATGGAGCCTTAACTGTGGCAACTGGAGGAAATGTAGTTGTTGCTAAAGAAGAATAAAATAATAATAAAATATTATGGTTATTTATATATAAACCCTCAACTTTTATGTTAACTTAAAATAATGCATGCAATGCACCAAATTGGTTAACTAATTAAATGAATGTAATTCTAAGTTAATTCTAAATGCATTTAAATATTAATGCAATGCATGAATTATGTAATTAAATCAGAAATATGAATTAATCTATTTACATCCTAATTTATGCTTAATAAATGTTAGAATTAACTTAATGTCTAGGCACTTAAATACTTAAATAGCCCACAAATATGGGCTAATCACCTTCTCTCCTAACCACAAAAGGACACAATTAACCTAAATTATATACAACTAATCTAAATGTAGAATGATGCATGCTATGCAATATTTATAACATGAAATGCAAATCTAAGCCTAGGAACATGCATGAATAGGCATTTTACCCTCAATAAATGTGTTTGCATCATAGGGTGTCTAGAGCCCAGCCACATGACCTAATCTCTTTGGATATTTCCTTTAGGAACATCTTAGATTGGGGAAGCCACCTACTTAGAAAAGAGAAAAAAAAGAAAAACACCCAAAAAGAAAAGGAAAAAATGAAAAATATAAAAGGAGAAAAAAATTATAATACGCCACACTTCACTACATGGTTATAGCCGACAAGTTGTCGTGGGTAACCCCCTATTGCAGTTTGTCTAGAACCCAGCTCTAAAAAATACACAAATAATCCCAAAACTTAGGGAGAAGCGGGAAGTAGAATAACCCTGTGGAGATATACACTAGGTTCTCCTTTTGTGTTGACCCCACCAAAAATAAGATTAGGGAGAAAGCTACCATTTGGGAAGATAAATCATTAGGCAGAAATATTTTCACTTAGGGTCACTTAGGGTTTGTAGATACCTAAGGTCTATTTTGGTTGACGTTTAGTGAGTCATTCACTTATACAATATAAGATACTTAGTACTTATGGTCCTCTCAAGTCTTGAGTGGGTTGAGTCACCATTAAAAGCTACATCAAAACCATAAATACAAAAAAGTAAAAAAATTAGAAATAAAGAAAAAGAAAAAAATTCATCTCCCGGAATTGAAGAGGCTCTTGGGGGGCGACGATGCGGGCGAAGGCAGGCGATTCAGGGACGGCGGCTGGTGGTAGTAGGGATGATGAAGGATGGCATACTTGGAGGTCGAGGGTTTGGAGGCGGAAGGAGTGGAGGGAGCCTGATGCTTTTGGTAAAAGGGGGTTGGAGGCAAGGTGGGCTGAAAGAAGGGGAACAAAGGTGCTCAGCAAGTCTGTATGCTTTCGCTATTGGTGGCGGGGACATATGGCGGCCACTTGCCGATCTCTCGTGGTGTGCTTGGGCTGCGGGGGATTCGGTCACAAAAGGGATTCGTGTAGGAGTTTTGGGGGACAGATGAAAGAACTTCCTTTCCCACGCTCTGGAAATTTTAATTTTAGGGCTGTGTAGAGGCTGCCTCCACCCCCATCTCTGCGCAAACCGGGGGGTCTTACGGTTGATGTGAAGGTTCCTGTAACAGAGAGCATCAAAGTGGTAGAGATGGCCTTGCGTGGAGCTCTGGTCGGGGAGATTATGGTTGGAAGACCGACGACGAAAAATGTTTGCACCCTGGTAAACTCTCTATCCCTCTTGACCAACTCCTGGAAGGTTTCTTTTCTGTCAAATACATGTTTTGTCCTCTTTGGCTTGGATATGGTGGATGTGGAGAAGCTGCGATTTCAAACGTCCTGCAATGATGGCTTCAAGGTGATCTGGAGGCTGGTTTCTCCATTTAATGGAGCCTTGCCGGAGAGACCACCCCAGAGAGTGGGATCTAGATCGGGAAAACTTGAGATCGAGGGACTGCCTTTACATCTGAGGTTGAAGGAGGTTGTGTCATCAATGATCTCAGGATTTGCATCAGTGGAAGAGGATGCGGTCATCGGACTGCTTGAGGGCAACGAACGCCTGCTAAATGTGATGGTTGATGTATTTATAACTGGCTCTGTACCTGAGAATCTGATTCTGAGATGTGGTGGGAGCTCCTGGATGCTGAGACTGAGGTTCCTGGTGGGGGACACTGTAGCAAAGCAACTTAAGTCATCTGAACCTGCAGCTGGTGAGGAGGCGGTTGTGCAAGAACTGTGCACGATTCGCGGCGATGACTCCCTTACTATTGAAACTCATAAGGACCTCCATGTGGGGGAGATGGGGGAGGTTTAGAATGAAGAAAATGAGGAATCGGGTGGGGGGAAAGGGCTGGACCAATGCCCACGATGACAGGGGATGTACTGTCAGGTGATAAGGAGACTGAGAATCAAGGGAGGCATGACACACAGATTGAATCTCTGAAGGCTAAACAGGATATGTAGGAGAAAGAAGGCCTTAAATGTGATGGTGGCTCTCACTCAAAGACTAGTAAGGGCAGATCACCATTTAGCCTCCGACAGAGAAAATCAAAGGCGATCACTCTGATGGATGAAGACGAGGTTGCGAAAGTTATGCAAGTATGCAAATGTCAGACCCTCAGGGGGGAGGGGTCCATTGAGGATAGATGAGAATCCTCACTTGGAACGTGCATGGGCTGCGCAACAAAAGCCGGAGGGCTTCTTTGATGAGGTATTTGAGAGAATGGGGAATTGAATGTGTACTCATTCAAGAGACACACATTGAAGGTAACTCTGACAGGATTTAGTCTGACTTGCTAGCTTCAGGGCTGAATGATTGTGTGCAGATTGATGCACAGGGGAGGTCGGGGGGTATTGCTATATGGTGGAAGAAGGGGTGGGCTCAATGCTTGGAAGTTCACAAAGCCAGGCATATGCTGACATGCAAATTCCAGATTCACTAGGGGCTGGAGTGTGTCTAGATTACTGGGGTATATGGACCATGTGCTGCATCTGCCAGGCAGGAGTTGTGGGAGGATTGGTTTGTTATGGATGAATTGGTGCAGGGGGAATGTGGTTGACGGGTGGGGATTTCAATTGTGTGCTAACAGGGGCAGATAGACCTAATGGTAACATAGACAGTTCAGCTATTGGCTTCCAAATGATGGTTTAGTCTCCGCAACTGAGTGAGTACCCATCCTCTGGTGTGGAATTTACTTGGCGCAATGGAAATGGGCTGGCATCCAAATTAGATAGATTTTTTTGGGAATGTGGACATTCTTGAAAGATTTCAGCTGTCATCTGTGAGTGGATTAAGCCGACCCTTTTCTGATCACACCCCTTTGGTGTGGGACAGTGGGGAAGAAACTCATGTTGATTCTTATTTCAAATTGAAGAGATCATGGCTGAATGAATCGGGTTTCTATCATATGATCAGCTCTTGGTGGCAAGCTAAAAAGGTGGAGGGGTCTGCTACTGTCAGATTGGTAACCAAGCTGGCTGATTTGCACTCTATCTTAAAAGAATATGGACTGACTGTTAGCTTGATGAGGCAGCAGAGGAGGAGTGAAGCTCTGAATAAAATTCAGGAGCTGGATTCTAAGGAAGCAGATGGCCCTTTATCTAAGGAAGAATTGGCTGAAAGGAAAATGTGGTAGGGTGCGATGCTGGATGAAGACCTTAAATAAGAAATCGATTGGAGGGAGAGATCAAGGCAATTATGGCTTAAGGAGGGAGATGCCAATACGAAATTTTTCTCAGAGGCGTGTTAACTTTATTTCTTCTATTCTCAGTGATGGACATAGGGTCATTTCCAATCAGGAGATTAAATCTGAAGCCATTAAATACTATAGAGAGGCATCTCGGGCAGCTAAGAGGGGGAAATGGAGGATGGCAGGAAGTGATGGTCCTAGGGTGACGAGTGACTAGGCTGCACAACTGACTGCAAGTATCACTGAACAGGAGGCCCTACAGGCAATCAGAGATTTAAATATGGAAGGTTCACCGGGCCCTGATGGAATACAAGTTTTCTTTTACAGAGAGATGTGGAGTGTGGTGGGTAATGAAGTGGTGGATGTTATCAGAGAATTTGAGGTGGGAAATGCTGGGTTTGAGGAGATTAACAAGTCCTATCTTTTTCTCTTGCCTAAATCAATGGGAGCAGAAAAATTTTCAGACTTCAGGCCGATCTCCCTTTCAAATTCCATCTATCTTGTCATCAGCAAGATTTTGGCTAATAGGTTGAGAAATGTTCAACAGGGCCTGATCCACCCGATACAAGCTGCATTCTTGCCTAACAGATCACTTCAGGAGTCATTTATTTTGGCTCAGGAAATGGTTAGTGGATGGCATAGAAGGAAATGCATGGCATCCATGTGGAAAGTTGATTTCCAGAAGGCCTATGATTCGATCTCTTGGCCGTATCTTTGGGAGGTTTTTAGAAGGAGAGGCTTTCCCCCCTTATGGATCCAATGGATGAAACGTTGTGTCACTACTGCTTCTTTCTCTCCACTGATCAATGGGAGGCCTTGTGGAGTGTGGATCCAGCCTCAGCGTGGGGTTAGACAAGGATGCCCTCTAGCCCCATTAGTTTTTAACCTTGCGGTGGAAGGGCTTGTAAGATATGCTTGCAAATTGGAAGAGGTGGGTATAATTAAAGGGTATTCACTATCTAACAGGCGAGCTCTAGCCCCAATTTTGCAGTATGCAGATGACACGGTGTTCTTTGTTGAAGGGTCCAAGCCTGCGGCACATGCTCTGGGGTTACTGGTTAAAATATTTGGGGATATTTCAGGCTTGTGTTTGAACAAGGAAAAGTCTGTCTTGATTTGTTTTGCCATGAATGAGCAGGAACAGCTAGACTTGGAGGATCATTGGGGTCACCTCAAATTAAGCTGCCATTGAAGTATCTAGGCTTGCCACTGAGAGCTGCAAAATTGAAAAAATCTGATTGGAATGTCTTGTTTGAGAAGGTTTCTGGAAAGCTAAAAGGATGGAGTAGTAAATTTTTGTCTAAGAGAGGAAGACTGATTCTTCTCAACTCAGTCATTATAGCCATACCGGTCTTCTATTTTAGGATTTTCAGGGCCCCTAAGTGTATTTGGAAGAGATTGGATGTTATGAGGAAGAGATTCTTCTGGAAAGGAGTAGGTCATGAAGGAGGGTTCATGCAGCCCGTCAGGTGGAGCAATATCTGCAGGCCAAAAGAAATTGGGGGTATGGGAATCAAGGCACTCAAAGAGTTCAATGAGGCTTTGTTGATTAAATGGGCCATCAAAATTTTGGACTGCAAGGAGGGGTTGATGGCTGATTTGATCAGGGACAGCTATGGGGGATCCAATAGTTTTCTACAAAGGCTGCAACCGAAGAAACCATCCCCTTTTTGGCAGTCAATGGTTAGTGCAGTCAGCAGCTATTGGCATTTACCGTAGCCTAGGCTCGGAGATGGTAGAAATTTCAACCTGTGGAATGAGCGGTGGTCTGATTTGGGGGTACTGAGAGAGGTCTACTCGAGAGCTTATGTTGTCGTTGCAGACAAGGATGCCACAATTAGCAGCTTGTGGTCTGCTGCAGAGGGCTACTGGTGGCTGGAAGGGCTACAACAGTGCAGATCAGGCACTCAGTTATGGGAGGAGAGGCAGAATCTGATGGTTGATCTGCAGCAGGTGCATCTTACGAGGAATGCGACGGATACATATGGCTGGCAGGGTATCTTCTCAGTGCAGCAGGAGTATGAGAAAATTATTAGATCCAACAATGAGGTGGAATGTGATCCTGTGGACAGAAAGATTTGGCTCTTGAAAATCCCTTTGAAGGTCCAGATATTCTTGTGGCTGTGCAGACGGGAAGGTTTGATCACCGGTGATCTGAGGCACACAAGGATGGGGATTGTTCTGAATGCCTGCCCTCTTTGTGGTTTACACTCTAATAGTGCAACACACATTTTCTCCTCCTGCCTGGTCACTGACAAGGTTTGGAGGATGGTTTGTTTAGAACCTCTTCCCTCTTGGGATTCATTGTGGCAGAGGTTCATCAGTCCCGATCGACCATTAGGGGCCATGGCAGCTGCTTTGTGGTGTGTGTGGAGGGCACGTAATGATAAGCTTTTTCAGGAGAGACCGATGAGATGTGAGAGCATTGTAAAGGAATCCTGGTCCCTCATACATAGTTGGGATTCTCTTTTGTAATACTTTTTTTATTAGAAATATACTTCCCTCTGGATTTCTATCGGTTTGTGATAGCAATCCTCACTTGTTTAAAAAAAAAATAAGGTGAGGAATTAGGTGGTCTGCATTTTGGCAGGCACCTTGCATGTTGTTGAGTCTTCAGGTTTAGATCCGAAGCATGAATTTCCTTTGCTTGATTAACAACTAGTGCCTTATTAATCAGATTCTAATTTTTCCTTTATAAATAACACAGTGTTTAGTTTTGGTAGGGACTAGCAAAAGATAGGCATGGGGATGTGATAGATACACATTTATTTAACATAAAATGCCTATTTATGTATGTTCCTTAGTTAGTAGATGCATTCAGCATTGTAAATAATGCATAACATCCATCAGTATGCTTGTAGCATAATTTGTATAAATTTGTATAGTATTTTATCTACTTTACTGGCTAGGGCACAGGGCAACATACATTCGAGCCTTAAATGACAAATCCAACCATACGGATAGAATCAGGGAGATGATTGTAGTCCAACACCATGAAAATCAAGTCAATCAAACCCCTGTAGCATCTACTATGAGGAGATGAAGATGGATGGCCATGATGGCACCATGTGGCACCATCACAGCCATCCAAACTACCTGCACACACCTCCCCTCGCTCGCAACCGTTGATTTGGGCTGTTGGATCTTAATCCAACAACCATGAAAGCTCCATGTCGCTCAACTACTACACATTCACACTCTATAGTGGGGAGATCTTGCTAGATCTCCACTGTTGGATCTTGATCTGACAGATGAGAATGCTCCTCACGATGCACATTGTAGTGGGAAGTGCGTGCTTCTCTCAAAGAGGAGGCACGCATTCGAAACTGGGTCCACACCTCCCCTCACTTGCCCTGCACCTCAAATTCAACTACACGATCTCGATCGTGTGGTGTAAAGTGAGCCACATTGTCAAGCGACTATCAAGCAGCCACGCCAGCCATGCGTTTACAAGGGCGTGCCAGTGCTCGTGCATGAGTTGGAGTAGGTGGTTCACTGTGAGTAGTGGGGGAAGCATGGTCCAAGCCAGTTCTGCGTGAATTGAGGGCAATTCAAGGACAAATTTAGGTGTTTCTTCACCAATAAAAGACCTTAAGACCCTCATTATCTTCTACACTTTCTTCAGGTAATTCTCCACTCCTTAGAGCTTCCAGGTGCATTTCGGTAGCCGCCGAGTTGCTGACGGAGCTTCATCCATCGCCATGGCTACCTTGATGCCCTAGTTCTCACATTTGATTTCTAGTTCTTCCTTAGCTTTCATTTTGCATTTTATTCAAGCATGTCTCTAGTTTTGATGTTAACATTTGTAAGACGACTTTGGTAATTCGTAGAAGTAATTGTTGATGATATTCTAGTGTTATCCTTATGCATTTTGAATTAACCCTCTATTTCCCATGCTTGTTGCAATCGCTACATTTTACTCTTATCTTTGTTGACACATAACTAGCTATTATAATCTCTACCATAGATTTCTACTCTCTCTCTTTCATGTAAGCAAACCAAAATAAACATCATGTGGCAATAAACTTAGTGACAAAAATATTTGATTTCTGGCTCTCTAAGATCGACACTCGTACTTATGTTATACTCTTCTTATTAAAATTGGTGTCGTAAATGCTTGCTACAATGAACAAATTAATCAAATGTGTTTCCTAACGTCAATACCCTCAAAAAGTTCTAAGGAGGATTCTTCATCCTTACTTAGAAAGTTACCTCCACAAGAGGTGCCATCCAGATTTAGCATTCGCTCTTGCAATTCGCAGTAAAAGATATGCATGAGTTGTTGGCAAGGGGTGTTGTGATATGCAGAGTAAATAAGATGTTTATAATTCATATACATGACTTAAGTTTTAGGATTAAATTGTAACTTTCTTAATCAATAGGGCTAGATTATGTCCTTTTGTCATTGAATTTCTATTTTTATCCCTAAGTTGAGTGAAACAAGTAGATACTTAGAGTTAATCAAATAAAGATGTTAGTTTGAAATCTTAAACCACAAGGTTTTATAGGCTATAGGTAGCTTAATCAGCCGGGGATGTTCCGCTAGACTTGGTTTGGTTTACTTCTTGATAGATTCTGCTTGTTGATACCAATGGTATATGAGTCTGAAAGTATAAGGCTTTGTTGTCCACTCTATAGTTTACAAGCTAGGTAACCTAAGTCGTCCGAATTTCATACGCAATAGAATTAACTTACAGGCATTTGAGATTGTGAAAACATAGAAATCATTAGGATTGGTCTTGTATCCTTTTCATCCCAAGGATTTTTTCAAGGCAGCTCTTGAAAGGATGAAGGATGTGCCACTAGCCTAGAAAAAAGATTTGGAGTTTCTATTATTAGTAAAAAAGAGAGGAGTTAAAAAATATATATTACACCCTACTTGAAATAATGCACCTCGGGATAAATGGGTGCTTATGCTTATATTCACCAAATTAAACATCTTGCTAAAAATGGATGTTACCCTTCACCATCCAATAAAGAACACCTCAATACAAATGGGTGTTTTGACCTATAGAAGAAAGGATTAGAAAAATATGAAGATAAAAAGTAGAAATAAGAGATTAGTGGTCCAGCCGAGGAAATATACTCCTTGAGTGTTGACTTAGGGATGAAAATAGGTGAGGAGAAAGAAACCAAGTCTGAGTAAGGCCAATCCAAAGGCTTGATTTTGGATGACCTAGATTGAGATTCTGATGACTTGAGGTCTGGATTTTTGCAACATTGGTTGCCTGTAGGTCGAATCTTTCTACACTTGCATGGACGCTTTAACCTCATAGCTACTAAACCTTGAGTGGACAATGAAGACTAAGAAATCTAACTTCGAAAACTAACGATTGATGCTTAAAGGAGATAGATTAACAAAGCCCCAGGTCTAGAAGTCTACCCTTAATGCTTTGGGCTAGGTGAATTAAGGGTCCTATTCACATTTTGAGTTTGGCTAATAATGAGTGTCTTGTCAATTTACAAAACCTTGATTTGATTAAAACTAGAATTCACAAGCTAAATGACTAATCTATGCCCAGTTGAATTTTTGAGGGAAAATTTGAATTCCAATATTTGAGTCTTGTTACACTTTCCAACATGACCTCTCTAATTTCAAAGTTTTTGAGTGTTATACGAATTACAGAAAAGGGCAACAGATGGTCTGACTCAGTACAGAATTCTTGTTAAGAGTCTATTTTTTGTATCTATTTTGAGTCTTTTGTAAGCAGATTCCCACTTATTGCTCTAAAGGAAATCATTCATAATTATTTATGTTATTTATAGTTCTCTTTATAAAAACATAAAAAGAGAAAAAAAATCTAAAAATCTTTCTGATTTAATTATGTACTTGAATTTTTATAACTATTCATTAAAACCCTAGTGTGTGTTTTAATTCATCATATTCACTAGTAAGTTTGCTAGGGACTAGCAAAACTTTAGCTTGGGGTTATGATGAGGAACTCATCATGGCTCCTAATTCACCAAAATAAGCTAATTTACCAAGATAATTAATTAGTAATATCATCAAATTAGGGTTAATTAGTTAATAAGTTAATATCGAGTAAGGATTTTAATTATACATTAAAATACCTGATGGGAACACCATCATGAGCCCTAACTTGCTCATTTTGACCTAGAAAAGAGAACAAAAGCTCCTACATAACCAATTGGAGGTCCTAACTCAAGGAAAAACCCTTCTGAAAGAAAAGCAAGAAACAAGGGCTAAAACTGCAATTTTACCATTGCAGTACAACAACGGGATTTCCCTTGGGCTAAACACAGGTCAAATGGTCTAAACAAGATAAAAAGTTGGTTGGTTCAAACAAAAAAGGGTTCATGTGAAATCTGGGAATTAAATGACTTCTTGTAACCCTAAAACAGACCCACTTAATTTAACAGGGTTTGGTCAGGATAAATTTCACCTAAACCCTCTAAAAATCATGAAAAAATATCCTCGAGGGTTTAGAACCTTCAATTTGGCCTTTAGAACTTATTTTGACCTAAATTGGGGTCCCAGTCAATTATTTGCCCTAAATTGGGTTTTTGTGTAAATTGCCCAGTCAAACATGGTTAAACCTAAAATCCAACTTCACCATTGGATTCCTTAAGTCCAAATTAGGTTTTTACCAAAATTTGGACCTAAGGGGAGTTCACCTAGACCTACTTTGCAAACCAGTCCAGCCCAATTACATTTCTTCCCCTAACTTTTGAAAACCTTTGCAGACACCCCCTATCTTCCTCGTCGTTCTTTGCAATTAGGTCCCTCCACCATAACAGCGGAAAGAATCCTACTCCAGTAAGGATTTAAGGGAAAGAACTCCCTGATTCCTTAGAGAATCCCTCTCAAATTTGAAAGGGAGATTCTCTGAGAAATCCCCGTTCATATGAACCCAATTTGAAGCTCCGATTTCTTCCCAATCTCTCATGAAAACACATGAGAGATTTGGGTCTTTTTGACCTTCCAACTCCGGTGACTTGCCCGTGCTTGGAAGGTTGCCTTCCAAGCACAAGGCCCTCCGCCAGAGGTTATAAAAGCTTCCCTTGACCCTTCTGCAGATCCCCAGCTTGAATTAGCCTGAGATAACCCCAATTTCCTCTTCCCCTCCGGCCAAACTCCCAGCAAGCTCCGACATCTCTTATCTCTCTCTCTTTCGTCTCTCTGCCACAATACCAGTGGTAGAGTCACCTCTATCTCTCTTGTCTGTGTTGTGTCACACCAGCCAATGCTTTAGCTACCCTCTCATCGTCGCCGTCCTCCTCCTACTGGGACTTTCGTCTCCAGCAATGGCAGGCATGAGCCATCCGCCATCCCTTCCCCCTTCATCCTTAAATTAGGTCATGTACTTCCTCCCTCTCTCCTCTTTCTATTTCTCTCTCTTCATTTCCTAAAATATCCCTCGATGCTCACAGATCACCACCATCTTCACCTCCGGTAGACCACCGACGAGGTGCTCCCGCCGCTCCATGCATCCACCCACCTCGCCAACCACCTCACAAGCTCTGCCACATCTCACTGACCATAACCCCTCTTCCCATTCACCTCCACATGCTCCCAACACACCCCTCGAACACACCCACATTTGCACGTGCAGGGCGACCTAGGCACACACGCCTAGGCCACCCCGTTCCACACCGACCATCGTCCCATCTACGCCATGTCTTGGTGAAGCTCCCTATGTGTTTTGACGGGGCCGCAAGGCCGTTTGCTTGTGGACAGGGTACAGGTGCTCCGCCGCCATTGAAGCAGACACGAAGAAGCTCGAAAGCTTCATCCCAGGCTCTAGGCATCAGGTTTCAGGCCCCAGACGGTGCGGACTTCCTTCGCCAATGCTCTTAGCACAGCAATTGGAGTCCAAGCGCCACATAGCTGATGCAATTCATGAGACTTCTACTGCGAGGGAGCCTGTGAGGAAGGTGGGACATTTAGTCCCACCTCAGAAGATTTGGAGCAGGCACTGTGGAATAAAAGGAAAAAGTGTCAGGGGCATGTCACCTCCTGACACTGGGTGAGGTCCCACTCAACCCATTCGCCTCGTCCACAACCCACGCTCCATGGATCTAGCTCTGACCCAACTACCCATGCACTCCTCGCCCACCACCCACGCAGGTGGGCCTGGTCCCAGGAGCACTAACCTGACCCGTTAACCCGAGAAGGCTCTGGGAGAGAAAGACTAAGAGAGAAGAAAGAGAGAGTTCGTGGGGGAGGGTAGGTATAGGCTTTTCTCTTAATAGAAAAAGAAAGGAAGAAGAAGCCAAGGGTGCCGCCAAGGAAGAGGAAGGAGGAAACTGTAGAGGAAGCTAAGGAAAAGAAGCATGGAAGGGGAAGGCACGGCAAAAGAGAAGCTAAGGAAAGAGGAAGAAGAAAGGAATAAGAAAGTAGTTGAGGCTCGCAAGGCTAAGACCAGAGAAGGAGCAAGAAAGGAAATAAGGAAGGGAAAGACAAGGCAGGAAGGAACAAAAGAAGGAAGAAGAAGACAAGGGCCAGAACAAAAGAAGGAAGAAAAAGACAAGGACCAGAACAGAAGGAAGGAAAGAAGAACAGAGAAGAAAGAAGAGAAGAAAGAATCAAAAACAGAGAAAGAGAGATGAGGAAAGATTGTAAGAAAAATCAGAGAAAGAAGAAGCATTATAGCATTTGATCTTAAGACGTCTAATTTTATAATCAAGAATCCAATTCTTCCTAAGTTCTCTTTCATATGTTTTCTAGCTACATTTTATTATCCATATACTCATGCTTTACATTTTTCATTAAATTTTTTAGTAATATTATGTGTTCAAATTGCATTCATTGAGTTTAGTGCATGAGTTTCATTTGCTCCCTATGTTCGACCTCGGACATAAACTTCGAGTAATAAAATTTATTTTTAAAGTAATTTCAACTATACTATGACACATTATTTTAAAACCCTATTTCGCTTCGACAAACAATGCCTTAATTATTATATAATAATCATTCCTTTATATTTAATTAATAATGACTTAAATCTATGCATTTAGTTATTTATAACTAAGTTAAATTAAGCTTATATATATTACATAGCTAAAGTTAATAATATTAACAATGTATTAACTACTAAATTTAGTACTGCATAAAGAGGCAAAAATGTAATCTTAAGAAATAAATATATTTCTGAACATATATATAACTTATAATAAAAGGTTGGAAAAGAAATAAATTAATTTACATATTTAAATTAATAGTTTGCATTTTAGTCTCTAGGATTCATTACAACTAAGTCCTTTTTATTTCCATTTAAGTCCAACATTATTTACAATTAGGTCCTCTGAACACTGTCTTCTTCTCTTCTTTGTTTCTTCTTCTGCATCAATGGTCAACGACGGCTGGTAGCTCTTCTCTTTGATGGCTGACATGCCGATTTTTCGCTTTCAATTAAGTTTCACAGATGAAATAGCGTGTTGTATGCAAGTGGTGGAAAAATTGACTAATCAATAATTAAAAATATCCACTCAATTAGGAGCGAGTTGTATCCACAGGGAGGCAGTGGCCTATTTAAACTCGCAAGGGTCAAAAATCGATGTTCACTATTAATTTCGTCAAGAAATCAAGCCAAAATTGCTTTTCAAATGAGATAATAAGACTTTAACATGCTGATATTGTATTTATGAGAAAGAGGGAGGTTCTTTGCATAAAATCACTAGAATAATGTAATCAAAAAATGAAGTTGACAATGGCATGGATCGTAAAAACTAATTGGTGTTTTACTGTAGCAAAATAGGGGAAAACCTCCCCATGTTCGTGTGTAAGGAGGAGGTTATGGCCGGACATGTGAAGCTTGAAGGAAGATCTCTAGACCAAGGGCTTTGCGGTGGTGGTGGTGGTGAGTTGCAAGGTGGCTGGAGCCAGTCGGACGGAGCTCCAGAGGAGGTGGGTTCCGACGGTGGTTGCTGGCGAGGCGTGCTGGAGGGTTGCGTGGGTGCATGTGGCGCGCTGTTGAAGGGGGCACATTGGTCACGTGAGAAGGCTGCAATGTGTAGTTGCTGGAGGCGCGTTGGCCGTGTGGGAAGGGCGCGACTGCTGCTGTGGGCTGACGAAGGCGCTGAAGGGGTTGCTGCTGCTGCAGGCGTGTGGAGGTGCTGTGTGTGCGGAGGGGAAGCGGAGGCGAGTTGGGTGCGTGCGGGCACTGCAGGCCACACTCGGAGAGATGCTAAAGAAGGGCTGCGCACTGCTGAAGGAGGGCTGCGCCGGAGGGGGGCAGCTGCTGCTGCTGTGAGCTAGAGGAGGTGGTGCAGCGTGGAGGCTGCTGCAGTGGGTGATGAGGCCACACGCACTGCTAGAAGCATGCAGGTGTGTGCACAGGTCGACAGGAAGTGCGATGCGCGTGGAGGCACAACGAGGGTGGCGAGGCACGGAGGCGATGTGCTGTTGGTGTTTGGGTTATTTTTTGTGGAGGAAAAATAGAGGAAGGAACAAATGAAGAGGAAGGTGGAGGTCAGACATCTGGGATCATTCCCAGATGTCTTAATTAGCGTGGATGGTTGCTGGCGATGGTGGCTGGTGCTAACTGTGTGGCCTTCAGGCACACGCCTACGGTAACCTGCACAAGCCACGAATGGCGTGGCGGTCTGTCACCCCGCCTGCCCGCGGTAGTGTGGACTTGTGCACACGATTGAGGCTAGTGGTGGTGATGTAAAGAAGCTCAAAAGCTCTACGTAGTGATGGGTTGGGATGGTGGTGGCCTCTAGAGCTTAGTTGAGGCTCTCCCTTTCTTATAGATGCAGAGGAGTGCAGACGCAAGCAGATGTTGGTCGAAGAAGAAGCGACGTAGATCGTGGGAACAAAGATCCACGAATGTCGCTTGTGCATTTAGCCAGCGCACTCTCCTGCATGCATCCATTAGAGATAAAATATAGAAATTAAATGAGGGTTATTTATGTACAAGCCCTTAAAAGAAATGTGAAATAAAATAATGCATGTAATGCAACTTAAAAGATTAACTATTCTAATGCATGCTATTCTAAATGAATTCTAAGTATGAATGCAATGCATGAAATATGTAAATAAATGAATAATTAGACTAATCTATTTACATATTATTGTATGCAATTTATATGGCAATATTAATCTAATTCCTAGGCATTTAAGTAACTAATTATCTTACAAATATGGGCTCATCAAATGTCCCAATGCCTAGTTTTTGCTAGTCCCTAGCAAATTCAAGCAATAGCCCAACTCTTCAAGTGGATTAGCCAACCCAATCGGTCTTCCTTTAGAAACATGTTAAGTTCAAACTTTAGACCTAAGGTTCCCAAGTAATTGCTAAGTTACAGACTAGGTCGACTAAATATGAGTTGCAGGCACAGGTTTCCCTGATTTCTATCTCTACCCTAGGGTTTATTGTCCCTAGAGATTAAAGCATCCGTGCATGTGCATTGGTCTTAGTTATTTGAGGTTGGTTTGATTGCCATCCAGGAAAGAGAGTAAGAAAGAGATTTTTTTTTCTCTCTTTTTCTTATATATAAGTTTTTTGTTTGATTCCTCTAAGTCTAATCTTGGAAGCTATCAGCATGGTTTGTGCCAGATTCATTGTCCCCATCACCGAACCTCGAAGTGTGCCTGGCTTTCGATGCTTCGAGATAGCACCACCCATAGCGACCCCAAGAACTCATGGCAATCGAGACTTCAAGATGGTATCACCCATGGATTTCTGAAGTGAATTCAGGCTTGTGGCAATCGGCACTTCGAGATAGGGCCGCCCATGGTACTTGAACCACACAATGTGCTTACATGCCCCTAGTAGGATGGATATTCTAAGAGACAAGCGTCGAGGAGGTGACATGTTATCATCGCTTCCTTCAGGTATGTACTCTACCTCTCCTGCAGCAGGAACTCTTCCAATTAACTTGTGCTTTCAAGCTTCTCCTAAGTTAGAACTAAGAGAATCAAAATTTCTCTCCAAGAAAGGAATTAGGGTGACCACTATTTACACAAGACCAAGTGTGTGTGAATTGTGGATGCTTTGGTTACGACGACCCATAAATCGAAAGGTAGAAAAAGACACCAGGTACTACCCAGCCTTTAACTCAATCTCTAGCTTTCCTTCCTCAATCTTTTGAGGAATGGTCTGCAACTTAACTCCTACTTGAGTTTTTAAGCCCACAAAGGACCCTAAAGGTCTAGAGCTAGTACTTCAACTTAGCTTCTAAAGTCAGACACCTAGAGTCAACATAGTATAACCTAAAGTTCTGGTCTGCCTAAGAATGCAGGGCTTAGCCAGTTAAGCTAAATAATGTAAAATGTTTTTTTTTTCTTTAACAAATGTATGCAATGCAGAATATTTAAACTAAATGCATGAATGCACTATGTATAAATGCTATGTACAGATGCCTCAGGTCCTATCCCCCCATGCCTTGTTCAAGCAATGTCCGCATTGAAAGTAGAATGACCAAGGGAAGATATTACCTGAGGCGGAAGAGAAAGGAGCTAAGGCTCCTCGAGAGTGACCTTGTCAACCAGCTGGCCATCCAAAGTTACATAAGGTTTTAATCATTGGCCGTTGATGGTGAAGGGTGGTGTTGAAGAGGAAGGGTTCTTGATCTCCACAGCCCCATGTAGAAATACTTTGGTGACAATATAAGGCCCATCCAAACGTGATTTCAAATTTCCAGGAAACAACTTAAATCTGGAATTGAAAATGCAGACTTGTTGGTTGGGCTCAAAGGTCTTTCTAAGGATGTACTTGTCATGCAAGACCTTAGTTCTCTCTTTATAAGCTTGGGAGGTGTCATAAGCATCATTCCTTAGCTCCTCAAGCTCGGTCAACTCCAGTAAACGTGCTTTACCAGCTTGCTCTAAATCCATGTTAACATTTCGGATAGCCCAAAGTGCCTTATGTTGAAGTTCAACGAGTAAGTGGCATGCTTTTCCATACACAATCCGGAAGGGAGACATACCCAAAGGGGTTTTGTAGGCCGTTCGATAAGCCCATAAAGCGTCATCGAGCTTTTGGGACCAGTCCTTCCTATCTAGCCTAACAGTCTTTTCTAAAATGTTCTTGAGCTCCCTATTTGACACTTCAACCTGGCCACTTGTCTGAGGATGATAAGGCGTAGCAATCTTGTGAGTTCTCCCAGACTCCTGAGTAGCCGATTGAAATGATGATTCTAGAAATGAGGTCCCCCATCACTTATAATCGTCATGGGGCAGCCAAAGTGAGATATGATATTGGCCTTCATAAATTTGAAAGCCACAGAGTGGTCATTTGTGCATGTAGGAATGGCCTCTATCCACTTGGAGACGTAATCCACAGCCACCAAGATATATTCAAATCCATGGGACGAAGGGAAGGGACCCATGAAGTCTATCTCACAAACATAAAAAATTTCCATAGATTGGATAGGGTGTTGAGGCATCTCATTCCGCTTCCCAATCGTTCTAGTCCATTGACATCTGAGACAGGCCTTAACAAAGTAATGGGAATCTTTAAATAAAGAAGGCCACCAAAAATCAAACTGGAGAACCTTAAAAGCTGTTTTCTTAGCACCAAAGTGTCCTCCACATTGAAGCTCATGGCAAAATCTCAACACACTCTGTTGCTCTTCTTCAGGCACACATCGTCTACAAACTTGGTCTTGTCCAATATGAAATAATTCTAGCTCTTCCCAATGAAAGAATCTTGCTTGGGAAATGAATCTCTTTTGTTTTTGCACATCCCAAAAGCCAGGGGTTTCTCTAGTGACCAAATAGTTAATTGTATCCGCATACCAAGGTGAAGGCGGTGTTACTGCCATAAGGGTTTCATTGGGAAATGTCTCACGGATATCTCCAAATTGAGAGTCATCAGGGGGGAGGTGAGACAGGTGGTCAGCCACTACATTTTCCACTCCTTTCTTTTCACGAATCTCCAAGTCAAACTCTTGAAGGAGTAGAATCCATCTAATTAAACGTGGCTTAGAGTCTTTCATGGAAATGAGATGTTTCACTGCCGCATGATTAGTAAAAATGACCACCTTGGATCCAAGAAGATAAGACTTAAACTTCTCCAAAGAAAAAACTACAGCAAGTAATTCCTTTTCAATGACTGTGTAGCTTTGCCGTGGTTCAGTTAAAGTCTTGCTAGCATAATGCAGCACATGTGGTTTCCCTCAACCCTCTGTCTAGGAATGGCTCCGACAGCATAATCCGAAGCATCACACATCAACTCAAATGGGAGTGTCCAGTCAGGAGCTCGGAGAATAGGTGTAGAGGTCAAGGCCTCCTTCAGCGTATGAAAAGCCTCGGCACACTTTGAATCAAAATCAAAGGAAGATTTCTTCGCCAATAAGTCATAAAGTGGCCTAGAAATTTTGCTGAAATTCTTAATGAAATGCCTATAAAGCCTGCATGGCCCAGAAAGGATCTAATCTGTTTGACATTCATGGGCAATGGAAGTTTGGAAATAGAATCAACTTTAGCCTTGTCTACTTCCAAGCCCCTTTTAGACACAACATGCCCAAGTACAATGCCTTTCTGTACCATGAAGTGGCTTTTCTCCCAGCTGAGGACTAAACTAGTGTCTTTACATCTCTTCAGCACATTCTCTAAGTGCAGGAGACACTGGTCGAAAGATGAGCCGTAAATGGAGAAGTCATCCATAAAAACCTCGACGCACTTGTCAATCATGTCCGAGAAAATGGACATCATACATCGCTAGAAAGTTGCAGGTGCATTACATAATCCAGACGGCATATGCCTGAATGCAAAAGTGCTGTAAGGACTAGTGAAAGTTGTCTAATCCTGATCATCAGGGAAGATTGCAACCTAGTTGTACCCAGAATAGCCATCTAAAAAGCAGAAATACTTGTTCCTTGCCAATCTTTCAAGGATCTGATCAATAAAGGGCAAGGGAAAGTGATCCCTCTGGGTAGTGGTGTTTAGTTTGCGGTAATCAATGCAGACCCTCCAACCAGTTGAGAGTCTAGTCACCACTTGTTCGCCCTAGTCATTTGTTTCTACTGTGAAGCTTGCCTTCTTGGAACCACATGTATTGGACTAACCCATTTGCTATCTGCAATGGGATAGATGATCCCAGTGTCCAACCACTTTAGAATCTCCTTTTTAACCACTTCCCTCATGTTGGAGTTAAGATGTCTCTGCATGTCTGATAACACTGTACAAGGGGGTGATAATTATGTTAAATATGTCCCATCTTAAGAATAAAAGGCACAACATAAGTAGAATGGGAGCATTGCATGCATCATGTACCAAGATTGCTTGTAAAACTATGTTAATGGCCATTTGTATAAGCACTTGTAAAAGCAGGCCTCAGATGAGCAATTGGACCACACGGATGGATTCAGAATGACGAACAGAGTCCAACGGACTCAAGATCGGCCAAATCCGACATCCGGAGCTCCTACAATGGGCCTAAGAAGTTTTGACCGTTGATTTAGAGATCAACGACCCTCACTGCGCCACGTCACCCCCGCTCCACCGCACATCGCCTCTTCATCCAGCCGAGATCAGATCTTGGCCGTCGATCTTCGATCGAACGACCGAGACTCGTGCGCCCACCCGCAGTCGCCGCGACGAAGCGTAGGCATGGCGCAACGGTTAGCGTGCACGCCCACATGCACGCAATGTGGGTTCAAGCCGCGCGGAGCGTGAAATCGAAGACGAAGGTTGCGCGCGGCGAAATTGGGTCGCTCGATCAACAGCAGGAGGATGAGATTTTGCCACGCGGCGCGCCCACAGCTCGCGAGCACCCACGCGCGCGCGCACGTCGGGCGATGACGACCTCGCACGCGCCTGCCCGAGGCACGATCCAAGCGCAGCTGAGGAGAGATCTCAGCCGTCCGATCTTCGATTGGACGGCCTCACGCAGTGGCCACGGATCGAGCGTGAAGAAGAAACAGCACGCGCGGTTGACCGGCGGGCTGGAGGGCTTCACCGACGCTTTTGGAGTGGTTTTAGCGACGTTCTGGAAGTCGCTAAAGCCCCTTCTTCTTTTAGAAAGCCCTTAACCCTATTTAAACCCCTTCCAACCACTCATTCAAGGCATTCACTTCCCTTGCAACTACTCCACCCCTCTCTTAGCTAGCTTTAGGCCCTCTTGTAATCGCCGGAGACGAAGAGCCACCGACGGAGCCTCCTCCACCACCGTGGCTATCTCGTTGCTCTCCCTCCTCTCTCTCTCTTTTAAGCTTTCCATTACTTTTGTTTAAGCATGTATTTAATGTTGTAAGCTATGAACTAAAAGTGCATGATTAATGAAGTTATTTTCTATTCAGTTGGTACTTTAATTTCTATTTAAGTTGCATGATCAAACAAGAAACACTCTAACCCTAATCTCTTTCTCTCTCTATCTCTCTCTCACTTTTCAAACCGCACCTGAGCAAGCAAAAACTCCGCACTTTCCGTGACAACAAGTGATAAGAGAAATCCGATTTTCACGCCTCCTTGAGATAGACACTCGAACTCACCTCCGTTTACTTATTTTAAAATCGACATTACAAGTGCGACTATAATGACACTTCTTAACACACATGCACAACCGCACGTCAGTTTTTGGCACCGTTGCTGGGGAGGCAACGGATTTGTTTTGTCACCTCCATTCCACATTCATTCTCACATCGTCTAATGCCCTATTTTCTTTTTACTTGATGGTTGCAGGAATTCGGTGCGTGGACGGCGAAGCAACCCATCCCATGACGGTAGCAAGGAAGTAGGCGCTACGAGGACCGATAGTGAGTAATTCTTCTCTCATGATTGTTTGCTTGCGTGAAAAAAAAAAATTGGCATGGTGTATGATTGCTTGACCCACATCCTTAACACATCACCCTACAAAAAAATGTACACTCTAACATTCTGAATAAATTCTTGGAGTGTTTTTTTCTTTTGTGGTGTTTGCGAAGCCATCGTCAGTTGACCTGGGCCACACCACTCAACCCTAAAACTGACTCATCTAATAGAAGCTGCATAATCATTAGGATGAGTACATTAAGGTTTTAGAGCCTCTACAGAATAAAAGGAAATCTACTTTCACCAAATTGTATGCAGAACTTGACGTGCCCACTGAAACTTGTTTGAAAACATTAAGACACGTCAACCCTAAAAAAATACTAAAGTAAGGATGAAACACTAAAAGACATCACATCTTAAAAAACCCTTGCTTGAAAACCATGTTTTGCTAGAAGCACATACCTTGAAAGTGGAAAATTAAGAGGCACCACCCCAATCAACGCCTCATCACATAACCCTAAGCACAAGCACTATCCTAACCCTTTAAAACTGAGTAGATGTGCCCTAGGTAAGACTGAGTTAAGTCTCGAAAGGTGAGGTTTTGTTCGCTAGGCACTTGGCTTTCATTCCCTTGGTAGAATCTGGTGACTAGGCTGCGGGGCAGTGTCAAACGACCGTGGTTGTGGGGTCTACGGAACCGGAGGCACAAGCCAAAGGAAGAACCTTCCCTACAATCCCCTCGTAATCAACCTGGCCAGATTAGCCTTGGGAAGGGGAGTCCAGTGATTACGGACTTAATCACCCTTTGTGAGATTTCTAGGTCTCCTAAGGAATACACCATAAGGACTAGGCTTGTGTGCTTGATTGAAACACATTTTCTCGCATCTGTCGCCCTCCGCATCCCCTCCTGTTCTTCTCTAGTGTATGCATGGGAGATGCTCACTGCATCCCAAGTTGTGTGTTTTGGGGCAGGAATCTAGGCGACGTAATTCTATTGGAAACATGGCTGAACCTAAGGTAGATGATGCTGAAGATCAACCCCCACCAGATGCTATGGCCATCATCCAAGCCCAAATCAATGCTAACCACCGGCTTCAGCAACAACAAATCCACACCATCATGCTAGCCATACAACGGTTACAGAACCCACAAGAACAACCACCACCACCTTTCCAAGACATACCGGGGCAACCACCACTTGGTATACCACCATTTCAAGATCAGCCAAGGCCCCTCCGCAATTTCTATAATCCCTATGCTATTAGAGTCGAGCCACACCTTAGGATCCCCGAGGGAGGTGATGATTTTGAGCTGAAACCGAATGTCTTAAGTTTGATCCAGAGCCACTTTCATGGAAGCTCAAATGAGGACCCCTTTCAGCACCAAGAGGATCTCGACCGCATAGCGCGAACTATGAAACCTAGGAACATTAGCCTTGACATTGTTCTAATCAAAATATTTCCCTTTTCATTAAGAGACAAGGCTTCCCATTGGCTTAGAACCCTAGGTAGACCCATCACCACCTGGGAGGAACTGAGGCATGCATTTTTAAAGAAATTCTTCCCCATAGGAAAGACCAATGCCCTCAGAAGAGCTATCACTACCTTTACACTCCAGGGTGGGGAATAATTTCATGAGGCATGGGAAAGATTTAATGAACTTTTGAGGAAATGCCCACACCACGAAGTACCAAGGTGGCAATTGGCCCAGATCTTCTACCACGGTCTGGACAGCAACCTACGGAACTTCGTCGATGCCTCATGCGGGGGAAACTTCCTGAACAAAGATAAGGAGAGCGCGTTTGAGATCTTTGAGTCTATGAGCGAGAATTCGCTCAATAATGCCTCCATGAACCAGTTTAACAGGTCCAGTCAACCCCGTGGCGGGATTTATGAGGTGCAAGAAAATTCTAGAATGGTTGACATGGACATCATTGCCAAGAAATTGGATCGAGTGGAATTGGTGGACAAAAAGATTGATGAGCTACTGAACCAGACCAGGAACCCCTTGCAGACTTTCTCCCTAGCAAAGGGAGCACATAATGTTGACCTGGTCCAGCCCTTCACCCAACTGAACCTGGAACAACCCCTGACCACATTCCAGGGAGGGACCTTTGCTCCCTCAACGCTTGATTACTCCCTTCCCTCTCCATCAACATCGGCTATCCTTGAAGACGTGCAAGCTGTCCAAGGTTATGCGAAACCAGACCCTTTCTCCAACACTTACAACACTGGCTGGCGTAACCACCCCAACTTTGGTTGGACAAACAAGAAACCACCGCAATTCCAGAACCAGCCCAGGCCAAACCAGTAGCCACACTTTCCCCCCGATCAGCAAGGACCACCAGTTAGACCCCAATATAATCAGAATAGGGTGGTCCCTCCCCCACAAAACCAAATGGATACCCTAATAAAGATGATGGCTGACATGAACCAGAAACATCAGGAGGAAATGGCCTTGGTAAAGGGACAGTTAAGCCAACTCTTGGACTGTAAACAACGAGGATCCCTACCTTCCCAACCACAACCGAACCCGCGAAACATAATTAACAGAGGCCCCAATTCACAAGGGTTCCAAAGCAACCCCGGGCAGGCTCACATGGTCCAGCCAGCCCCGCAAACACCTCCTGGGTTTAGTGCTTCTTCGTCCTCATCTTCTCAAGGATCAACCCATGGCTCCAATGCCTCTGCAAATGCGGTGACCTTGAGAAGCGGCACCAAAACCCAGGATCCTAAATGGCCGACTCTCCCCAAGACTTCACCCGCTGAAATACCCGACTTAGAAAAGGCACCAACCAAGGACCCAGAAATAGAACCAACCCACATTCAGACACCCTACCCTGAGGCCTTGGAAACAATCAAGAAAAAGAAGAATGTTGTGGAAACTGAGGAGCTGTTGGAAATCTTTAAGCAAGTAAAGATTAATATTTCGCTCCTTGAAGCTGTCAAACACATCCCTGCTTACGCCAAGTTTTTAAAGGATGCCTGTACACCCAAGCGTAAGCCGAGACCTCAAGCACCTAGGAAGGTTGTACTCTCTGAGCAAGCAAGTTTCGTAATATCAAGCAACCTTCCACTCAAGCGAACTGAGCCAGGAACACCCCTGATTTCCTGCAATATCGGGGACATGACGTTTGATAGAGCGCTCCTGGACCTAGGTGCTTCTAGCAATCTGATTCCAACAACCCTGTACCACCAATTTGGTTTTGGGGAGCTAACACCAACCCCTGTCACCATCCAGTTGGCTGATAGATCAGTGAAAACCCCGAAGGGGGTTATTGAGGACGTGATTGTACGGGACAAGGACTTCTATTTCCCGGTCGACTTTTTGGTGCTCGACATGGAAGTCCCTGAAAAATTACAGAATGCACCCATAATCTTAGGCAGACCTTTCTTAGCTACGGCTAAAGCAAACATTGATTGCGACATGGGATGTATGGAAATCGCCTTCGGGGACAGGAAAATGCAATTGGATATCTTCCAGGCAACAAAGTCTTTTGATTGTGATTGCATTGAGGAACATGGTCCCGTGGAAACTCTAATCGAGGAATGCCTCACCCTCAATTCTGTATCAGACCACCAAACCCGTAGTGACTGTTCTGACCTGTCACCATCATTACCCATGGACCTTTGTAAGGCTGAGTACCATCACACGACACCATTTGAAGAGATCGATGTAGATCAACTCTCGCCCTTTCCCTTCCCATCGACTGTGGTTCCACCAGCACCTGAACTTAAACCATTACCCGAGAATCTCAAGTATGTCTTCCTGGGACCTGACCAGACCTTCCCAGTGATTATTAATTCTCATCTAACCAAGGGTCAGGAACTCAAGTTGACTGCGACCCTTTCAGAACATCGAGCCGCCATTGGATGGACCATTTCGGACTTAAGAGGAATTAGCCCCACCTATTGACCCATAAGATTTACCTGGAAGACGGGGCCCGACCTTCCCGCCAGATGCAGAGACGTTTAAACCCAAACATGCGGGAGGTCGTTAAAAAAGAAATTATCAAGTGGCTTGACGCCAACATCATCTACCCTATCTCCGATAGCCCCTGGGTGAGCCCCACTCAAGTGGTTCCCAAGAAAGTTGGGCTCACTGTTGTCACCAATGATCATGGCGAATCCATCCCCACCCGCACCACCACTGCATGGCGGGTGTGTATTGATTATAGGAAGCTCAATGAAGCCACTAAGAAGGATCATTTCCCCTTGCCATTCATTGACCAAATCCTTGAAAGATTGGCAGGGCAAAAGTATTTTTGCTTCTTGGATGGATATTTAGGATATAACCAAGTCGCAATTGCTCTAGAAGATCAGGAAACGACCACATTCACTTGCCCGTATGGCACGTTTGCATTCCGTCGAATGCTGTTCGGGTTATGCAACGCACCTGCGACCTTCCAGCGTTGCATGCTAGCCATTTTTTCAGAAATGGTGGGTGAATGCTTAGAGGTCTTTATGGATGATTTCTCTGTGTTCAGGAATTCATTCGACCATTGTCTGAGCAACTTGGAGAAAATCCTGAAACGATGTATCGAGGTTAACCTGGTGTTAAGTTGGGAAAAGAGCCATTTTATGGTTCAAGAAGGAATTTTCCTCGGTCACATCGTATTGCATAGGGGCATCGAGGTAGATCAGGCTAAGGTTGATTTAATTTCCAAACTTCCTCCACCTAGTTCGATCCGACAGATTCGCTCCTTCCTAGGACATGTTGGCTTCTACCAAAGGTTCATTAAAGACTTTTCCAAGCTTTCCAAACCCTTGACCGGCCTTCTAGCCAATGACGCCACCTTCCACATGTCTTCTGATTGCATCCAGGCTTATCACACCCTCCGGGACTTAGTCTCCACCGCACCTGTACTTCAACCCCCAGACTGGTTCCAAGACTTTGAGATTATGTGTGATGCATCAGATTTTGCCATAGAAGCTGTCCTGGGACAAAGGAAAGACAAGAAACCCATGGTGATCTACTACGCGAGCAAAACGTTGGACGAGGCCCAACGTAATTACACGGTCATAGAGAAAGAGTTACTCACTGCAGTCTTTGGACTTGAAAAGTTCCAATCGTACTTGCTGGGATCCCACGTGGCTATTTACACTGACCATTCAGCCATCTGACACCTGTTGGCCAAAAAGGACGCAAAGCCCAGGCTCATCAGATGGATCCTGCTTTTGCAGGAATTTGACCTAGAAATCTGAGACAAGGCCGGATCAAAGAATGTGGTGGCTGACCACTTGTATAGACTTCATCCAGACCACATTGGACCCTCCCTACCTCTTCTGACGCCTTCCCTGATGAACACATCCTGGCTGTGCAAGATAAGAAAATGCCGTGGTATGCTGACTACGTCAGCTACTTGGTTGTAGGACAAACCCTGCACAACTGGTCCAGACAGCAACGGGACAGGTTCTTGGCTGAGGCCAAGCACTATTTTTGGGATGATCCCATGCTGTTTTGCCTCTGTGCTAAGCAGATCATCAGAAGGTGTATCCCCAAAGATGAAGTTCAGAGTGTGCTTTCCTTTTGTCATGACCAGGCTTGTGGCAGCCACTTCTCTGGAAAGAAAATAATTGCAAAAGTTTTGCGGTCTGGATTTTACTGGCCGTCCCTATTTAAGGATGCACACAACTTTGCCAAGACTTGCTCACGCTGCCAAACGCTGGGGAGCATGACCAAGAGAGATATGATGCTCCTTCAGCCTATTTTGATTGTCAAAATATTCGACGTTTGGGGTATCGATTTTATTTGCCCCTTTCCACCATCCAATGGCTTCGAGTACATCCTAGTCTCAGTCGACTATGTTTCCAAATGGATTGAAGCTGTCGCCACCCGCCGATGCGATCACAGGACTGTCATGGACTTTGTTAAGAAGAACATCTTTTCCCAGTTTGGAATACCCAAGGCCATGATCAGTGATGGTGGAAGACATTTTATCCATTCCCAATTCCGTGCCCTACTTAGAAAATATGGGGTGAGCCACCGCATTGCTACCCCGTATCATCCACAAACAAATGGGTAGACTGAGATCTCAAATAGACAAATCAAGAACATTTTACAGAAGACTGTGAGACCTGACAGGAAAGACTGGTCCACACAACTTGATGATGCCCTGTGGGCATATAGGATCGCTTTCAAGACCCCGATAGGCATGTTGCCTTATCACCTGGTCTTTGGCAAAGCCTTCCATCTTCCTATCGAATTGGAACACCGGGCTTACTGGGCTGTCAAGCAATGTAACATGGATCCCCAGTTAGTCGGTGCGCAGAGGATGCTCCAATTATCTGAGCTTGAAGAAATTCGTCGGGACGCCTTTGACAATAGTAGACTGTATAAGGAGAAAATGAAAGCTGTCCACGACCGACTAATTCATAGAAAAACCTTTGAGCCTAACCAGCAAGTCTGGCTGTTTGACGCCCGCCTAAAACTCTTCCCGGGGAAACTCAGGTCCAAATGGACTAGACCATTTCAGGTGGTTAAGCCCTACTCTAATGGGGTAGTTGAAATCGCTGATCTTAACACTGGGCACACTTTTACAGTTAATGGTCAAAGATTGAAGCATTTCCTGGCCCAGGTTCCCCCAAAGGAGAGTGTCACCCTCGTTGAGGGATGACACGGAGCACCGCCCAGCTGGAGGCGTTAAACTCAGCGCTTCCTGGGAGGCAACCCAGGGGATTCAGACTAATCTGGTATTTTACGTCACTCAGGTACTATCTTTTTGAACCCTTATGCATCCATGTACTTGCCAATGAGGACATTGTCCAACTTAAGCATGGGGGGTGGTAAATTGCATAATCTTGAGCTCATTTAATTAGGTTGAATAAATAAATAAAAAAAATTGAATTTAGGAAGAAAACTTAGGCATTAGAAACTTGTCAATAGTGGGAAATAATACAAAAAGAACTTAAACACTTAGACTTTTCAGGCCTTCAGCTTAATCAGCCTTGGTGTTCATTAAAATATGGATTTAGCTTCGAATCCTTGCAACCTTAAGCTATTCTAATCCACCTACTAAATAAGGTGATAACTATACGACTTATCAACTCACCCTTTAACTCAGAAAAACTTTGAGTCTAAGTATCGGCACACATTTTTGCACAGACTCACTTCTCGGAGATTTTGACAGAAATTGGGTAGCTAATAAACTCTCTAGAGTGGTATGGCTAGCAAGTTGTCGTGGGTAACAGCCCATTGGCAGGTTATCCGGAACCTAGCCACAGACCATTTCTTCTTCATTGCCTCTAGGTACATTTGAGATCAGGGAAGCCACCTACGAAAAAAAAGAAAGGAGAAGAAAAGAAAATAAACCACACTTCACCGCACAAGTATGGCTGGCAAGTGATCGTGGGTAACAGCCTATTGGTCGGTTGTCCATAGCCCAGCTCAATAACTGCACAAAAAGACCAAAACACTTAAGGAAAAAGCGGGGAAGTAGTACAAGTCGGGGAGATATACACTGGAAAAATCCTTGTGTTGACCCCAATTAAAGCCAACGTAGGGAAAAAACTACCAATCGAACAAATACACCTTCAGGCAAATTTATTTCCTTTTCTGGTCACCTAGAGGCGTAGAAACCCGAAGTCTGTCTCAATTACCATTAAGTGAGTCTATCACAACATTCACACCAAGATGCTTAGCACTTAGGGTTTTGATGGAGTTTTGGGTGGGTTGGGTAGCCATGAAAGGTTACCAACCCACACTGAATTCCAAAAAAAATTAAAAAATATACATATATACACATATACATATGCATAGTTATATACATTAAAGCAAGGATTCAGGCAATTCGTATTTTGGTAGACACTTGGGCACTGCTTAGTCTTTGTAGATTAAGATCTTCGTATATTTCCTCCTATTGACAAGTGACGAAATGTATAAGAAATTACTTCTTGAATTCTGAAAGGAAATAAAGGCTAGAATAAACCTTGCTAGGGACTAGCAAGGAGTAAGCATGGGGGTATGATAACACTGCACAAGGGGTGATAATTATGTTAAATATGACCCATTTTAAGAATAAAAGGCACAACATAAGTAGAATGGGAGCATTGCATGCATCATGTACCAAGATTGCTTATAAAATTGTGTTAATGGCCATTTGTGTAAGCACTTGACAAAGCAGGCCTCAGATGAGCAATTGGACCGCACGGATGGATTCAGAATGACGAACAGAGTCCAACGGACTCAAGATCGGCCAAATCCGACATCCGGAGCTCCTACAATGGGCCCAAGAAGTTCTGACCATTGATCTGGAGATCAATGGCCCTCATTGTGCCACGTCACCCCCCCTCCACTACACGCTGCCTATTCATCCAGCCGAGATCAGATCTCGACCGTCGATCTTCGATCGAACTGCCAAGACTCGCGCCCCCGCCCGCAGTCGCCGCGACAAAGCGCGGGTGTGGCGCAACGGTTAGTGCGCACGCCTGCACGCACGCGACGCGGGTTCGAGCCATGTGGAGCGTGAAATCAAAGACGAAGGTTGTGCGTAGCGAAATTGGGCCGCCCAATCAGTAGCAGGCAACCGCGATTTCACCATGCGGCGCGCCCACAACTCGCGAGCGCCCACGCGCGCGCGCATGTCGGGTGATGACGCCCACGCACACGTGCGCCCAAGGTGTGATCCAAGCGCAGCCGAGGAGAGATCGCAGCCGTCCGATCTTCGATCGGACGACTCTCACGCAGCGGCCGCAGATCAAGCGTGAAGAAGAAACAGCACGCGCGGTTGACCGATGGGCTGGAGGACTTCACCGACGCTTTTGGAGTGGTTTTAGCGACGTTCTGGACATCTCTAAAGCCCCTTCTTTTAGAAAGCCCTTAACCCTATTTAAACCCCCTCCAACCACTCATTCAAGGCATTCACTTCCTTTGCAACTACTCCACCCCTCTCTTAGCAAGCTTTAAGCCCTCTTGTAATCATCGGAGACGACGAGCCGCCAACGGAGCCTCCTCCACCGCCGTGGCTACCTGGTCGCTCTCCCTCCTCTCTCTCTCTTTTAAGCTTTCCATTACTTTTGTTTAAGCATGTATTTAATGTTGTAAGCTATGAACTAAAAGTGCATGGTTAATGAAGTTATTTCCTGTTCAGTTGTTACTTTAATTTCTATTTAAGGTGCATGATCAAACAAGAAACACTCTAACCCTAATCTCTCTCTCTCTCTATCTCTCTCTCACTTTTCAAATTGCACCTCCGCAAGCAAAAACTACGTGCTTTCCGTGACAACAAGTTATAAGAGAAATCCGATTTTCATGCCTCCCTGAGACCAACACTCGGACTCACCTCCGTTTACTTATTTTAAAACCGACGTTGCAAGTGCAACTATAATGACACTTCTTAACACACACGCACAACTGCATGTCAATGTCTCAAAAGGGTTTGATGAAATCATTAGTATAAATGTGATGCATGCAAAGCGTAGAGTCTATACCCTTAATATCAGCAATCGTCCAAGCTATGGCTTCCTTGTGCCTTGATAAATAGTCTAACAAGGCTCCCTCTTGCACTTTAGATAGTGCAGATGAGATGATTACAGGGAGCATATCATTTGGCCCAAGGAATACATACTTGAGAGAGTCAGGGAGGGGTTTTAGTTCAAGGTCGGGGGCTTGTATGGTTGAGGGTTTCATAATAGAAGTCCCCATCTCAGGTAGCAGATCTACCTTAGGCAGACAGGATAGGGAAAGAGACAGTAGAAACTTCAAGCAATTCCTCAAGTTCTAGCACTTCCCCTTCACATTCCTCCAAGAGATGGGAATGCTCATTTAGCATGGCATGCTGAAGGTGGTCATCACATAAAATTGTAGGAGTTGTCTCTTCAATCAAATCATCTACCACCTCAACTTGGGAACAATCCTCAAATCCAGCTTGTTTATAAGCATCAAACACATTGAACTGAATTTTCCTATTCCCAAAGCTCATTTTTAACGCCCTAATGTGATAATTAATTGAAGCATTAGAAGTCGCAAGAAAAGGGCGACCTAAAATGATTGAGGGCTTGGTTGGTTTGTTGGTAGGGTCAGTGTCCAGTACTAGAAAGTCAATGAGGAAAAGGAAATCCTCCACTCTCATGAGGACATCTTCCAATAGGCCCCATGGTGTCTTCAAAGAATGATCTGCAACTTGGAGGATTACAAGGAAAGGCTTCAAATTGCCTCCTCCAAGTTGTTCATATACATAGCTTCGAAGGATGTCTACCCCCGCACCCAAATCAAGCAAAGCCTCATCTATTTATAGATCACCAACGACTACAGAGATGTATGGGTATCCTGGGTCCTTAAGTTTTGGGGGCATCCCATGTTATATAATTGAGCTAACAGAATCAGGCAGGACAACCTTTGATTGGACCTGTTTCCTTGATTGTCACTTTTTCGTGCACAGGTCCTTAAGAAAGCAGGCATAGGACAAAATCTGGCTGATAGCTTCAAGCAAGGGCAGGTTAATTTGCACCTATTTAAAAGTCTCCATGATTTCGTCCGTCTTATCTTTGGCTCCAGATGAGCCAGCAGAAGTTTGCTTAGAGTTAGATAAGCGCTCTGGAAAGGGCACTCTCGATCTTTGGGTGGAAGGGTTGTCATGTCGAGTAAGACGGGGAACAGGGACAACCTCTTCTGGTGAGGTGATTTTAAATGGAGAAGAGTTGGGCTGCTCTTCTCCAGTGAGGTCGAAAGTCGGGGTGGATGGTTTTTCAGAAGGTGGGACTATAGGAGCATCAGGTTTGGAAATTTCTTTCCCACTCCTTAGAATAGTCATCACCTAGGCTTACTCCCTAAAAATAATCCCTTTCCCTTTAGGTTTCTCCTTAGGTGAACTGGGAAGCTTCCCAATCTCTCTTTTACTCATGGCCTTGACAAGGTGTGCAATTTGTGAT
This sequence comes from Thalassia testudinum, assembly GCA_037157565.1. Classification (NCBI taxonomy): domain Eukaryota; kingdom Viridiplantae; phylum Streptophyta; class Magnoliopsida; order Alismatales; family Hydrocharitaceae; genus Thalassia; species Thalassia testudinum. The sequence continues at coordinate 4,826,535 of JAZHRO010000035.1, read as the reverse complement.
TTCCTCTCATTGTTTGCCTTGTCATGAGATTGGATGATCATGCTTTGACTCTTTTGCATGGCTTTTAGCATGGCTTTAAGCTCATCCATCTCAGAAATCTTTGATGGTTGGGAGGGCATAGGAGGTTGATTATATTGTTGAGTCTAAAAGGGTTGGGGTCTGTAATTCCCTGAATTAGAGACATTCCCCTGTCTCCATGAAAAATTGGGGTGGTTCCTCCATCCCTCGTTATAAGTGTTGGAAAATGGGTCATTACGAGGCCTAGGTCGGAACCCTTAGGCGGCATTCAAGTCCGCCTGTACAAGGTCAAGGAATTAGGAGGCCAAATGACAATCCATAGTAGCGTGCATATTGCCTTTGCAAATGAAGCATTCAAAAGCTTGGGAAGCAGAGGCATTTGGTGTGAGTTGACTAGGGTTTGTCATAAGCCTTTCCATGTTTTGGTTCAACAATTGAATCTGGAAGGCCAAATTCTAGGTATCCCTAGCTTCATTTGCCTCCATCTTTCGCTGCACAAGAGTGGGTTTCCTATCCAAATAGGCAGAATTTAACTGGATAGAATTCTCACTCAAGGTCTCAAACAGATCCCAAGCCTCATCTTCAGTTTTTGTAAGAAAGGTTCCTGCACAGGCTCCATTCACTGTTTGCCTATGCTTGTCATTTAATCCAGTGTAGAACTTTTCTACAAGTTGCCATCTTAGCACTTGATGATGGGGACATAAGCATAACAAATCTTTGAAGCGCTCCCATGCATCATGAAATTATTCACCATCTTGTTGAGCAAAACCTATGATTTCCCTCTTGTAGTGATTGGTCTTGCTCATGGGGAAGTATTTTTTCAAAAACTCTCCCTTCAAGGATTCCCACGTATCCACTCTACCATCTCAAGTGTGATACCAATGCTTCGCCTTATCGTTGAGGGAGAAAGGAAAGAGGATTCACATTTGGGCATCATCAGTAACACCCTACAATCTCACCATGGAACAGACCTCGGTGAATTCCTCCAGATGCCTATAAGGGTCCTCCCTAGAAGTACCATAGAATGAGGGCAACAGAGATATGGTACTACTCTTGATTTCATATGAATTATTCCCCCTAGGTCTTCTCAATGTATGGCCAGGTTGATTGGTAGGGATAAAATAATCTCTCAAAGATCGTTGGTTTTCCACAAGTATATTCTCTCCTTCCTCAGCCATCTCTCTTCTCTCTTGGTTGGCTTTCCCAAGGATTCTTTCAGGTTTTGAATTAAACACAAGTTGTCTCCTCAGAGATTGCCTACCAAGCATACACAAATAAACACAATTCAAAAGGACTTTTATGTCTTTAATCAATTAAGGCCTTTGAGATTTTAGTCCAGTTGTAGATGACAATACAAATTTCCCAAACAATTACGTGCCTATTGTCGACCTATGAAATGCCTTAATGAAGACCTAATTGGAGCTTAGGTACTCTACCCTAAAGTTTAAATGGTAAAGTACTCCAAGGATGGAAGATTGAGGGATGCAAGTAGGCCTAAGCTTTCCTTTGAAGCTGTGCTTTCGCGATGCTTCTTAACTGCCCACAAAAAATTGTGACAGGGTATCCCCTTCCTTGAAGCTACAAAACCTTTGAGCTTAAGTTTCAAGCACTTTGGTATCCAATGATAGGAGAGTTCTTTCCTAGCAGCTCAAAAAACTAGAAGTGTCTAAATGCATGCTTTGGTGCAAGATCAAACAAGTGTGCATACACCGAAAAAGTTTAAATTTTTTTGAATCACAACACAATGTCTAAAATCAACTCCTTGGGTTTTATATGTTCCTCCTATTGATTAGTCCTTTTTAGAAAAATGTGACCACTTTTAAATTGTTTCAAGACAACTTATGTGGTCTTGGAATTAAGTCTAAAATGCAATGTGTGATCAGAATATGGATGCAAAGTAAGAGAATGCGTACCTTGCTCCTAGCAATCAACGATGCGAGAATGCATGCAATGCCGAGAAATAAATCTAGAGGCTGCTCATATAGACCTGAATGGTTCGTCTTAGAGGTAGGTAGCTTCTAGCAGGCAGCTCATGTTTTGTTTATTTTTTATTTTTTATTTTTTTTAAACTACTTATGCACAATCAAAATGAAATCAATCAACAAAAGAAAATAAAAACCTAAATCTAAAGAAAAAGGGAACAGACTCCCAAAAATTACCCAACAAGGGCCTAAATAAAAATCGAGGAAGAAACCCTTAAAACTGTACCCCAGAACAAGGGTCCTAAATCAAATGTATGTGAAGTCTAAACTAAATCTAAACTAATCTAATATACTATCTATTCTATCTATTCGGAATGGAGGAGTTGATGCTTGCAACTTCCTCAAAAAGTTCTCTTTTGAATTGTGGCTCAAGGTCCTCCTTAGTTGTGTGCACGGCGGCTATGTTACTCCTAATGTGTGGCCAACGACTGGTGTCGAGGGTTGCTTGATCTCTGAGGCTGGTGTGACAAGATGTAGAAGATATGTGCACCTCGCACCAAAAAGATCAAAGTTAAAAATGCCTAAAAAATAATGTGTGAACAAATAAATAGATAAATGTGAGTCTAACAAGCCTGTTGCCTCCCCGACAATGGCATCGTTTGACGTGCCGATTTTCCGCTTTTGATTAAGTTTCGCAGATGAAATAATGCGTTATTGTAGTATGCAAGTGGTGGAAAAATTAACTAATCAACAATTAAAATAACCACTCAATTAGGAGCGAGTCGTCTCTAGAGGGAGGCAGTGGCCTACTTAAACTCACAAGGGTCAAAAATCGATGTTCACTATTAATTTCGTTAAGAAATCAAGCCAACATCGCTTTTCAAATAAGATAATAAGACTTCAACATGCTGATATTGTATTTACGAGAAAGAGGGAGGTTCTTTGCATAAAATCACTAGAATAATTTAATCAAAAAATGAAGTTGACAATGGCATGTAACACAAAAACTAATTGGTGTTTTACTGTAGCAAAATAGGAGAAAACTTCCCCATGTCCGTGCGCAAGGAGGAGGCTATGGCCAGAGGTGCGAAGCTCGGAGGAAGATCTCTAGATCGCGGGCTTCACGACGATGGTGGTGGCGAGTTGCAAGGTGGCCAGAGCCAGCCGGACGGAGCCCTGGAGAAGGTGGGTTTCAGCTATTAGCGGGGTACGCTGGAGGGTTGCGTGGGTGCTGCAGGCGCACGGGTGAGTGCGGTGCGCTGCTGAAGGGGGTGCGTTGGCTGCGCGAGAAGGCTGCAAGTGTGCAGCTGCTGGAGGCGCATTGATCACGTGGGAAGGGCGCGACTGCTTTTGTGAGTTGACGAAGGTGATGAAGGGGCTACTGCTGCTGCGGGCACGTGGAGGTGTTGTGCATGTGGAGGGGAAGTGGAGGCGAGCTGGGTGCATGTGGGCGTTGCAGGCTGCATGCGGAGAGATGCTGAAGGAGGGCTGCGCACCGCTGAAGGGGGACAGCTGCTGCTGCTCTGCACTAGAGGAGGTGGTGCAGCGTGGAGGCTTTTGCTGCAAGTGATGAGGCCGCACGCACTGCTGAAGCGCGTGGGTGTGCGCGTAAGTCATGCGGGAAGGGCGATGCGCGTGGAGGCACAGCGAGGGTGGCAAGGCGCGAAGGCGATGTGCTGTTGGTGTTTGGGTTGTTTTTGCTGGAGGAAAAACTGAGGAAGGAACAAACGAAGAGGAAGTTGGAGGTTAGACGTCTGGGATCATTCCCAGACGTCTTAACTGGCGTGGATGGTTGCTGGCGATGGCGGCTGGTGCTAACTGCGTGGCCTTCAGGGACACGCCTACGGTAACCTGCACAAGACACGAATGGCGTGGTGGTCTGTCACCTCGCCTGCTCGCAATAGTGTGGACTTGTGCACACGGTTGAGGCCAGCGGTGGTGATGTGAGGAAGCTCAAAAGCTCTACGTAGTGGTGGGTCGAGATGGTGGTGGCCTCTAGAGCTCGGTTGAGGCTCTCCCTTTCTTTTAGATGCAGAGGAGTGTGGATGCAGGTAGATGTTGGTTGAAGAAGTGACGTAGATCGTGGGAACAAAGATCCACGATTGTCACTTGTGCATTTAGTCGGTGCACTCTCCTGCATGCATTCATTAGAGATAAAATAAAGAAATTAAATGAGGGTTATTTATGTACAAGCTGTTGAAAGAAATGTCAAATGAAATAATGCATGTAATGCAACCTAAAAGATTAACTATTCTAATGCTTGCTATTCCAAATGAATTCTAAGTATGAATGCAATGCATGAAATATGTAAATAAATGAATAATTAGACTAATCTATTTATATCTTATTGTATGCAATTTATATGCCAATATTAATCTAATTCCTAGGCATTTAAGTAACTAATTTGCCCACAAATATGGGCTCATCAATGACCGGAGATCAGATGGCAAACCCTTATTTCCGTGGATGCCAAGCTTGCTCGCACCAACCTTGATTTATCTAATGGCCTGGATTCTTCATCAACAACCTAGGTCAATGTGGCATCATTGTCGTTGTTGGAGACAATGATCGATGATTCCATTCATCTAGACACCACCTCTATCTTCGTTCACCAAACCTTCACCTTCTCTACACCTATAAATACCCCCCAATGACCTCCAATCACAGGTGACAGCTCCCTATCCTACTCCTCCAACTGAGTTGTCAATACACTATTCATTCGCTACTCCAGCAACCTTTTTCCCTTTCCTTGGATCAGCTCCAGTGGAGTTGATCATCTTCTTCAATCTTTCGTCTTTAGTTCCATCTAGAGGGTGGAGATGTGCACCTCATTTCTCCCTTTATCCACGTTCAAGTCCTCGCCGGCTTCTCCCTTACCCCAGCTGATTTCCCCCGACTTCGACGAAGCCCAACAGCATTTCTCTTCCTCTATTCATCTAGGTAACAGTAGTTGTAGTTTAATCTAGTTTCTTAGATTAGATGAGTGTAGTTGATTAAGTAGTTTAGAGTATATTAATGTCAGACTCCTCTTCTTCACTAATGCCAGCATGGTCAAATTTGATCTTACCTAGCCTTCATTCATCAAATTAGGCCTTCCTCCACTCTTCTTGATCTTCTATGAGCACTTTCCTTCTTCCTCCTCATTCGATTAGCCTATAACCACGATACGCCTAATTTCACCTTACTGTCAGACCTCTACTATCTATGGTGGAGGTCTAATTGCACAACAATCATGGGACTTAATTAACTGAATTTATGTTAAAACCTAGCATAACTTGTGATTATTGCATTCATAAATTGCATATCATGCATTGCATTCTTTTATTTAGTTTCATGTGTTATAATACTATTTTACTGTGTTTATTAGGGTTTATTCTTGTCTCTGGGGAATAAAGAGCTTAGAAGTTATCTTGAGCAGAATAAAGTTGGATATGAGCTAGAATTGTAGTAGAGCTAAAGCTGGATCTTTGGAATAAAGAAACTTGAGAACACAAGAAGAGATAAAAAATAAAAATGTTGACTACTTGTTTAGAATTAATGTAGAAAATGAAAGAGAAGAACTAGAATACCCCTATTGATCAACAAGACATCAATAATCACAAGAAAGCAGTATTAGTGCCAAAAATATGATCGATGACTTTCGATTTGCACTAAAAATGTGGTTTTAAAAGTCATTGTTGTAGTATAAATGTTACAAATGCAAATCGATATCGCACCAATTTTATTTATTTACAATTTTTACTGGTTTATTTCTAAGTCGTTCACTGGGAGACAGTTATTGATATACATCACACTCTATGTCCAAAATTGTTCTTTTATTCCAAAAATGTTAATTTTATTTACAAAATGAATGAATTAATTAATTAATGAAAGAATTTGTTAATTATTTACAAAAAGAATCAATTAATATGCATTAGAATGCCTGAAAACAAATATACAACAAACAGGCATAAAAAACTATCTGCTACTATACTATGTTAGTTATATACAATTACTATAAGTAATACCTAAATATAGGTACAAAAATAGTTACAAATATCTATTAAACTAAATTATATCAACATATTAATATCTATAGTAACATAAATAAGAGTTGCTGTAACCTTAGTAAAATATTTACATAACATAAGGCAAAAATAGTTATCTACACTAACGTATATACATATGTATAGTGACATATATAACTGTCACTAAAGCTCTAGTATTATTTATATACATATATAACTCAAACAAGTATCTACTCTAGTTATACTATTACATATATTAATTATATACGTATACATATTTAGAATGGCTTATTTACATTATTTATATACATATGTAATTTATACATATACTATACATATTATATATATACATACACACACAACTTCAACACCTAATTAGTCAATTTTAGGATCTCTCTCTCACTCACAGCAACTGGTTCACATTCACTAAGTCAAAAATTAGGTTTTTGATGGGCGGGCCAGTCCATTTCGAGGGATACACAGCACCCTATTGGGCAGGACCAGACCACTACTTTGGGACAACCCTAGTTCATTATTAGGTTTATTTCTAATCCGATTCATGGCCCAATATCAGGCTCACAAGAGGCCTTATGCAGTGCGTGGCCCCTGGCCCACTACTATACACAAGTATCAAATATGCACGTTGGATCATGCTTAGAAGATAGGAGGAGATGTATGTGCACCGTGCACTGTCGACTAGGAGGTTTAGGAGATGAATTGCTCTTATACCACTCAAGTCGGCCCTCAGCTTATGATGTGGCACTATTTAGAGGTGCGTAACTGGCGCTGAAGTGCGCAGAACAACGTTATGGATTAAGGTCTTTGGCCCTCGATTTGAGGGCCATAAATTAATCTAATTTAAAATTAAATTATATGGTTATAAAGCCCTTATATAGGGCTACCTAATTGTACAACTATTTTACATAAATAAGTTATTTGATTATATAATAAAATTAGCTAAAGTTGATTATCTATACAAGTTAATTTAGAGGTTAATTACCTAATTAAAGTATAAATTAGTTAATTAATAGCACAATTAACCTTATATAGTGTTTATATACATAATAAATTATTTATTACACATTTTTATTTTATTTTAGAAAATTTATTTTAATTTATATAGATTTAATTACTAGTTTAATTTAGTTTTATACACAAATAATTTATAGATACTATAATACTCTATAAATATAGTATAAATAGGTTGAAAATATTTAATATAGTATTATACAAGTATACATTATAACTTACTTCAGTATTAACTTAAATTACTATTTTATTTTATTTTAAGCTAATAAATTACTTAATTAACCTAATAACGTAATTATTTACTATAATTACTTAATTGAATTAAATTGCAGGTATTATACAGTATATAATATATAGTTAAATACGTATGTACAGTTTTAAGTACAGTTATGTGTTGGTGCTAGAGCACCAAGATCATTTGTTTTGATGATAACAAAACACGTGTTATTTAACATTTGCACTTGGAGTCTTAGATTTCAGGTCAATTGCAAATGTAGACGTGTTTAGATGGAATTCGAGCTCGCATCCAGGACGGATTGGAGGAGCTTGATGGAGAACAGAGGAGATTCGCGAGGAGCGATATATTGAAGAAGGAAGGAGATGAAGAATAGGATAGATTTCCTTCTCCTGTACTCATTGTATTTTTCGTTTCTTTTGTTGCTCTTTATTTTTGTTACTTAGATTCATGTTAAAGAGCCTCAAAGTACCCTAACAGTAGTCCTAGGAACACCCGCACAACCCTAGGATACTTAGGTTTTCTGTAGAGAACTTAGAAAACCAATATAGGGTTCTAACAGCACTTCCAGACGTCTAATTCCCAAATCAGACGTCTGATAAAGTGTTTTAAGATGTCTGACTGTTGATTTAGACGTCTGATAACATTTAGGCTGGACAAGTTAGTTCTGTTTGATGAAATCAGACGTCCAGACCTTAGACCAGACGTCTTAGGAGATGTCTGATGACTTTGCCAGACGTCCAATTAGTGGATCGTTAGCTGGCCTAACAAACACTCAAGGGTATGACCGTTAGAGCCTTATCAGACGTCCTTAGGCCTTTCCAGACGTCTGATAATTGACCATTTTGCCTCGACTGACCCGAAAATCTCTTCTCAGAGATTTTCTAGACATTGCAAATCCATTCCCACGTAAAAGTAGGTTTCCAGACGTCCAGACATAGTGCCAGACGTCCTGTATGTCGTCTGATGGACTTGCGCTAGAACCCTGTTTAGATCTGATCCAAGTCAGGAAGAGACCCGCCCAAAATCAGACGTCTTAAAGTGAACTTCCAGACGTCTGATGCCAGAATTAGACGTCTGATAAGCCTGTCAGAACAATGATTGTTCCTGATTTCGGGCTGATTCACTTGGGCTTTGCACCCAACGGCTATGGAACCTTTCCTAAGCCTTCCAAAGCCTTCCCAAGGCCTCTATAAATAGAGGGGAACCTTTGCAACACAAATACACACTAAGACACACCAAGAAACACAAGACACACCTTGCAATACACTTTCAAACCATTTTGTGTCTCTCTTGCTCTCCAAACTCTAATTCTTCATCTAGAGAGCATCAAGCTTCGCGCACCCGCTCTCCCGCCGTAGTTCACGAGAGCGACGTTGTGCCGTCACGTGGCACACGCATCCGCGTCGTCGACGCACTCCTTTCAAAGGGAAGCATCCTATTTCCTATAGAAGCTTAGGTTCAAAATTATTTTGTTGGCTCTATAGGATTACTTGTTTATCTTTGTTATTTGGTTGGGTATTCGCTTTGCGAATTCCCGTCTCCTTCGTGGGACAAAATCCTTCTCGTGAAGAGAAGGGATTGAGGAACGCTACCCTCGTACTTGTAGCGTGGTTGTAATTGAGGTTGAATCACCCTCGTTTAAAGTGATTCGTTTAGTGGATTTTGATCAACTTGGTTGATCGGAAAATCCTAACTCGAGAGGGTTAGGTGGTGGTTTTCACCCGGTTTTGGTTTCCACCTAAAAATACTTGAGTACATTGTGTGATTGAATCTTTTTTATTACAATATTCTATAATTTCACTATTCACCCCCCCTCTAGTGCAATTTCATTATGTACATTTAAATAGGTTCATATAATTATTTAGTTTATTATACATTTAAGTTAATAAAAATTAATAGATAATAATACAATAAGGTTATATATACAATAAATCATTTTAAATACTTAATTTAACATATAGAATACATATATAAGCTATATTTACATATTATATACATATTATACATTATATACATATAGCATAGGTTTAAATTATGTATACAAGTATGTACATAGTGTATAGGGTATTTTTGGGTATTTTTAAGGTTTTTCTGATTTTTATAGTTTTTATAAGTTTAAGAGAGATAGGGGATGAGAGAGAATGAGTGAGATGAGATAGAATGAATTATTTTTGGTGTTTTTTATGTTTGGTCTTTTATTAAATTCTGAGGTATACTGAACCGTCGGCTGGTATATTCTACCAAGTCGGGGACTCAGATTACCGTGAAACTTGGTACACACTTGGAAAAATACCTAATCCTACTCCAGACACTTTTATTTTATTTTTTATGATTTTTTTAAAATATTTTTATTCATTTACAAACAAACCCATTCGAGGCCTTGAATGAGTGTTTTAACAATGTACCTAAGGCCTCTAAGTGAATTCTAAGTGCTGAAAATGCTAAATATGTCAGTCAAAATATTCAGCACATCATATAAAACATGAATGAATCATTAAACATAATTTCAACCTTCAATTTCATCAAATATTCATATTGGACAGTTAAAACATGATTATAGCTGACAATGCAATTTAAAAGATTACAAGCAATTCTAGTTGAATTAAAACTCAATTTCAGTGCATGAATGCTTGTACATGAGACTCAAACATTACAAATCAAGTTAGCTCATTTACATCCTCAAAATTTGTCCAAATCCCAATTCAGATCAGTCAAAAGAGTGGCTGCTGCTATTCAAATTTCAGCAGCAAAGAGCTGCTGCTTCAAATCAGATGACATCTTCCAAATTTAGATGACTTAGAACCCAGCTGTAGCTACTGCTGCAACCAAACTAGCTGCTAATTTCAATAGCAAAGCTATTAAAATCTCCTTCCAGATCAAACCAAATCCTCAAAATTCCTTGATATCTCTAGTTGATCAGCCAGACGAATTCCCAACAAAGGATAGTGGCTATTGCAACTTCGATCAGATTGAATGAATATGATCTGAGCTCTTTAAAAACCCATAAGAACTAGAAAACATAAATTTGAGAACCAAAAATTTGATCAACTCACCCTTCATGCTCAAATCCAATGAACTCTAATTATAAATCAATGAACTACATCTTTTGAAGGTCAGAAAACATCAAAATTGGTTCACATTCTCTAAAAATTTCTAGAAACCCTAATAAGATCTTCTCCTTTCATTATAGACAACATGGAGGAGAGGATCATATTAGAGGTTTGAAAACATATCAAATCAACTTCAGATCTTCATTTAAATCTTATTAAACCTCTGTTGAACATTATTTTCCAAATTGAAATTTGTTTAGCTCAACAACCCATGTTACCCTGATTTAGGCTTCTAATGTAATTTGATTTCTGAATGAATCATATGATCTACTTAAACACCATTGATTGGTGTTCAAGGTGATCTAGTGACCAGCTCAGAATCATTTGGGTCCTCATTTGGCCTCAAATCAGGATAACTAATTGTCCTTGTCAAGCTATCCAAAAGAAGGCTTAAATTATATGCATACTCATCCATAAACTGAAAACCAAATCCAAAACCTTGGATTCATTACATTACACCTAATTTGGCAATTAAAACCTCGAATCACTTAATTAAACTCGAATAAACCAGAATTGACTCCAAATCACGAGATTGAACATGAAACACAAATTTGAAAAAAATCAATCAAATCAAGATAATCAAATCAAATCAGGGGGTCTTTGTGAATTTATGGAATGAATGGGAGACCCCCATGTGAATTTTGGGCGTAAATTCTGATTTGGAAGCCAAGCCTTCAGATTTGAATTTAACCTTGATGGATGGGTGGATGATGAATAAAAATGCGAGGGAAAATCAGAAATGAATTATGAGGCATAGGGAAAGTTGTATGAGTCGATGCAAGAGTGTGAAAAACTCTTCTCTGATCTGAATTGATCAGAGAGGTTGGGTCGGATCTAAACTAATCTACGCCTAGATAATACTAAATCAGATCAGATCAACCAGTGATTACTATTCTAACTAATCTAAACTAAAATGGAAAGTAATAAATCTAGCTATCAAAGCAAGACAACTATCTAAGGGAAGAAGGTGACTCTCTGGGATTTACAACTGAAGGATGAAGAGGACAAATTGGGAGGAACCTCCAGTGAAAGAAGGAGACTCTCATGGGCCAGCTGCCGATGGCTAAAGGTGATGAACGAAGAGGGAAAGTGATCTTTGTCATCGACCATCGAGGAAGAGAGGGAGCTGCTGGAGGGGTAGATGACAATCAACTTAGTGGGGAGCGAGTTAATTCACTTACGTGTGAGCTCATGGAGGAGCTTAAGTAGCTGAGGGAGTGATTGTAATCACAGAAGTGGTGAGATGAGGCTCCTAGGAAAGGGTAGTGGGATTTGGTTGACAGGGAGTGCAAAGCTTTAGACTCAACTCAATACCGTTGATTTAATCTGGGTTTAACGGTGAGTTTATGCACATAAGCATGGGAAGATCAGATTGAGTTTAACCCTTGGATCAGAGGAGCATGCAATCAACGACCGCGATACTCTGTGTTCTATGGGTGAATAGTGCACTGTTGCTGCATGTATGTTGGTGGTTTTGTGAAGAGGCCCTTAATGTATTAAACGGTAGAGAAATTATAGACCAGCCCATAGTGGCACGGGAGACTTGTGGGCCAGTCCCTGGAATTTTTAGAGAGGTCCCTGGTGGCTTTCAAATAGGTCTTTGAATGGTTTTATGTGAAGAAAATGTTATGACCTGAGAACCTATATGTAATGTAATGATTACAAGGTCCCAATGATGCCCAAATGCAACCAAATTTTTATTGAAGCATAATTGAATATTTAGAAAGTTGATTTCTCTTTCAATTTTATCTTTTGAACCCAAATGTGTGTTCAATTTGCAATTGGATCATCAATTTGTATTAATGAATAGAATATCTCATTTTATGACCTAATTTTGCATTTTTAACACAAATTTGATGTTTTAAGTCATTTCTGCTATTTCCCACACTTAACCCTTTTCATGTGTTAATTTTGTAGTGTTTAGCCTTATTTTTAGCCTTTTCATGTGTTAATTTTGTAGTGTTTAGCCTTATTTTTAGCCTAACGTAGGCATTTTATCTATGATGAGTCACACTTCATCATACCCCCATGCTTAGGTTTTGCTAGTCCCTTAGCAAACAACTCATTAAGTGCAAAGCATTTAATTATCAGCTAGATAATTGTGATGAGATATTTATTTTTCTTTTCTCAAATTGTTAAGTGTTTAGAAATGATCTTTAAGATAAAAGATTTTTTTGATAAGCCAATTGTATTTATGTTTGGACATTGTGAGAACCTGTCGCTTAGGAAGACTGACTAGAACTTAAGACTGATATGGCATAGACCATCTCTCGACCAACAAGGACTCTTGATATTTAAACCTTAAGTACGATTTCCAGGACTTAGAAGGTTTTACAAAGCTCAGAAGCTAAGTGGTTATGGTTGTTCTTAGTGATAGGTCTAGACTAACCAGGTGAACTTCAAAACTCAATCCCAGGGTTTCATGTCCTTTTAAGCCTAGGTTGGTCCTAGCTTCAGCTCATGTCTTCGGGTTGACTCTCAAAAATGAGGAAGACTCAAACCCAACTTTTATTTCGTTGTGGCTCAAAGAATATTTGGTGGAAATAGGGCATTTGTAAAGAACCTTGAAAATATTTTTGGTGGAAAAATATTTACAGGACTTGGAGAACATACTTTACTTATTCTAAAGAATGTCTTTTTCTGTAAACTCTTTTTGACTTTTTCTCTTTTTTTTTGTACAAATAAATGTCAGTATGTTTTTGACAACTTTATTTGGTAGAGTACACTTATTTGGTGGGTGAGTTCTTTGGTGGAAAGAGCTTCTCCTAAACACAAGATTAAAGACTAGGACAAAGAGTCTACCTGCACTCACAGGTAAGGACTCCACCTTCCCTAATGAACACAAGGGTTGAATTTCAAATTCACAAGATCTTTCCTGACACTATGTAGTGTAAACCGAGGTTACTTAGACTCCTAAGCAAAAGCAAACCAGCAAATCTTGTACTGGTGACTCAGGAACAAGAATACATCCTAAGTTAGGATAGATCGTGGTCTATCTTGTCAAAGCTTGAAGTGTATTAAGCTAAAGCTTGAATGAATCAAGCTATAGTGCCTTGGAAAGTCTAACCAGCAAAGGTTGAATGTCCATAAACACTTATTCTATTTTTATTTTCAGCTAGAAGATCATAATTAAACACATAAGAGTCTTTACAATGCTTTTCTCTCTCCTCAATTTTAGTGTTGGAGTTCTCCCTCAATAATAAAGTTCAATAGTCCCTTATTGTATTTTTTAAATTTTTCACTACAAGAAAAATGACCTTTAGTGGCAAATTAGTTAGTGGCATATAATGCATTTGCCACTAATTGCTTAGTTTTAGTGGCAAATTTTTTGTATTTGCCACTGTAGTATTTTCTTAAGCAACAATTATTATTAGTAGTAATTATATTTACCACTATTGACTTTGATTTAGTGGCAATTGTTATTTATGCTACTATTATATTTTTGTAAAATGACAATTAGTATTAGTGGCAAATAAATTTGCCACTATAGTCTTTGGTTTAGTAGCAATTTTTACTTATGCCACTATAATTTTTTTTTGAAGGACAAATTGGTGTAGATAAAATGAGGCCACTATTTCATCTTCAACATTTTTTAATAACATAAATAGGGAAAAGATAAATTGAAACTTATCCCTTCGAATAGAAAAAAAAACTTTTGATTTCATTTATTTAAGTTACAATTAAATGGGAATCAGGGCAATGTGACAACAATGTTGAAAAAGATTGTTAATTAATACATCAAGATATAATTTAAAATGTGCTTTCACAAAAGTGTTCATTTTTTGTGAAAAATATTAGAGCAAATATTTTGACATCTATTATTTTGATAATATCCTCTCTCCTGAATGCATCTCATGACTCTAATTAATATTACAAATCCCACAACTTTATATATGTCACGTATGTGTATAACATATTATTATTATTATGTCCAAACATAATTTAGGGGTAAAAAAATGAAGTTTTTGAAAGTAAACATATGTGTTTAGTAAACAATAAAAAATATTTGTTTTATAAAATTTCAAGGAAAAGAGGCAAAAAAAAGCTTGATTTAAGGGGAAAAAAATTAAAAACTCTTTTTTTTCACTCAAAACGTCACGCGTGAAGTCTCGCACATCTCCTCTTCAGCCCTCGCCTCTTCGATCCTCCTGTTCAGTGCTCGCCTCTAGCCATGCGACCTTCAGTTTGCTCTCTTGTTCCAATCACTGCCATCATCTTTGATCGCGTCCTTTGCTTTGTCATCACCTCCGATCGCATCCTCTGCTCCGTCATCGTCTCTTGCATCCTCTCCTCCACCATCTTCCCAAGGTATTGATCTTTGTCTATCTCACTTTCTTCCCCTCTTGATCTTGCCTCCTTCCCAGCAACCTCACTCAATCTCGTTGTCTCCCCATTGATGATGTTTCCAACCGCGATCCCGAACCACCTCATCCCCTCCTCCCCCTACCCTCTTCCCTTACCGCCCTACCTCCTCCCACTGCCACATCCTCTCCCTCCTATCCCTGCCCCCTCCCCCCTCCCTACCCTTTGTCGTTGCCGTCCCCCTCCTCTCCCTGACCCATCCTCCCCCTCCCTACCCCTACCAACCCCCTCCTCCCCCTAACGCATCCTCCCTTTCTCCCCCTGCCCCCTCCCTCCTTCCTGCCCTGCCCGCATAGAAGCCCCCTCCCTATTTTCTATTTTTTGAAATTAAATGTGTATTTTAGTGCTAATATACTTGGCTTTTATTTATTGGATTCAATTTGCATGTTAAATTAAATGCGCATGTAATACACATTTACATGTTAGATTAAATTAATGTTGCATGTTAGATGAAATTAACATGTTAGATTAAATTTACATGTTTATTTGTAATATAAATTTGCATGTAAATGATTATTGAATTAATTTCAAGAAATTAAATTAATTGAATGTAAGTTTGCATGAAAATGTGAATATAAGTGAATATTATGCAATTTGAATTAAATTTCATTTGATTAAATTTGTGATGTGATTGTGATGTCAAATGTTACAAGTTTAATTGCTTTTATTAGTTAAGTTAAATGTGGGGTGTGCTCACATATATCATGATTTAGCATTTAGGGTTTGAAGTTTAGCATTTTGGCTTTTTGCTTCAGGTATTATGTTTTCAATTTATGGGTTTTGGGCTTAGAGTTTAGAGTTTAGGGTATTGGGCTTTTGAGGTTTCAGTTTAGACTTTAGGTTATTGGGTTTTAGGGTCTTGCATTTAGAGTTTAGGATCTTCGATTTTGGGTTTAGGTTTTAGGGTTTTGAGTTTAAGGTCTTGGGTTTTGGGTTTAGGTTTTAGGGTTTTGAGTTTAGGGTTTTGGAATTAGGGTTTCGTGTTTACGATTTTAGGTTTTAGATTTAGGGTTTTAAGTTTAGAGTTTAGGGTTTTGGGTTTTGAGTTTAGGTTTTAAGTTCAGGGTTTAGTGCTTTTGGGTTAGGGTCAATAGATTTTGTGGATGAAATTTAGTTACAAAAATTTCATTTAAAATTTAAAGTTTTGATTATTAGTTTTTCATATTATATCATTTAGTTACACACACTTGCACAAATTAAGATGCACTTAAAGACAAACAATAGGAGCTCTAACCCCTAGGGTATCGGTTGTGGGTGGGATATAAACGTATTAAAATACTTGCCCATTCGAGACTTACGATTATGTTATACGAACAATGTGTTAGTGTTGAACGTTAGGTTGCTACGCTAATGTGTTTGGTTTTGAAAACCTGCCGTTGTAGTATGAAAGCGAAGAACTCATGTTCAACAAATAAAGTTTATACCGGAATGGAAATCCTGGGTCGAACACTGGGAGGCGGACGTTTGATTTAAAAACATGCATTTGTTTTATTTGTCACGAAGTAAATTAATTAATTAGAACTATCTAACTATTTACAATAAATAGAAGAGAGAGAGAGAATATTACAAACAAAAACCAAAATAAGATGTAGAATGAACATGGAATTCATCATTAAAAAAGATTGTTTGTTTCACTAAACATTTTGACTAGAAAGCAGAAAACGACTACACTAGAAAGCAGTAAATCTACTCTAAAAAGCATTAAAAGAATGGATAGAGAAATATCCTCCTCGACGGTCGCTTGGAGGACAAGCCGGATGGGATGACGCCTGGACGAAGGAGGACGAAGCAAGACAAAGGGGGACGAAGTGGAAGAACGAGAATGGGGCAGCATGTCGTTGTCGTTGCGAGATCCACTTCTGAAAGGGGGATGAAAAATTGACTTTATCTCGCGAGAAGCATCCCGGGTGTGGGACAAGCTTCTCTTGGGCTTTGGAGAGGGAGAGAAGAGAAGGAAGGGATGAAAATTTCATGTAGAGGGGATCTCCTTTTATAGTTGCAAGGAGTGAGGGCAATTTGGTCATTTTAATTTGAAAATCATTAAATCAGGGGTCTTTAGTGACAGATAAAACCATCGCTAAAGCCCCATCGTGGGTGTAGTGGGTGGCTCTCGTGCGCCTGCTCACCTCCTACGTTGCCCATGTTCTCTGAATCTCGGCCGTTCGATCGTGAGATCGAATGGCTAAGAGCGCTTCTCACGCCTGCTCCACCTGCGCTTAACCGCAAGCCTACACGTACGATCCCACGTGAGGCACGGCGTGCAATAGCACGTGCGCCCGATCGAGCGATCTGGGTCGTCCACAGCCGCTCAAGCAGTTGAATTTAATCGCATGTGCGTTGTAGATCGCAAGTCGAACTCGCGTCTTGTGATCGCGCAACGACTCATGACCGCTGCACTGCGCGGTCGATTGTGTCGCATGGATGTTTTAAGCGGTGCGTGCTCGTGACCTGAGGGTCGGTTGGATGGCTGAGATGGTGCCACGTGGCACCATCTTGGTAGTCCATCTTCCAGATGATGTAGATGGTGCCACAGGTGTTGAATTGGGTCGATTTTCGCGCCGTTAGGCTGTGATCATCGATTCAAATCCATCCATGTGGTCGGATTTGTCATTTGAAGTGTGGATTCACACCATCTTGGCCCTTGATCTTCTAGGGTTCCCCAGTCTCTATCTGATGCTACAGATGTCTGATTAGGGCAATCTTGGAGTCGTTGAACTCCAATCATCACCTTGATCACATCTGTACGGTTGGATCTTCGATCCGAGGCCCCGATAAAAAGTTTGCCCTGTCCATGAACATAAAAGGAGATAATTAACCTCCATTTTATTCAAACTAATCTAAATGCAAGATGATGCATGTTATGCAATATTTATAGTATGCAATGCAATCCTATGCTTAAGTATATGCATAAATTGACATCTTAAGTAGTGTAAACATGTTTACATCAGTTAGTGTATGTATACCTCACATACATGCATGATGCGCTGTCTTTATAACATACCATAAATCTTGATCGTCCTTACTTCGGAGAAGTGATCTTAACCTAGTATTTAATCTATGTTTTTATTACGGTAGGAGGTTTCATTACTTGGTATAGATTCTGCAAAAGTAGAAGTTGCACTTGCTCGTGTACAGATAATTGATCCAAGCTAGTGCATTGGAGGCATCCAAATTGGATCAAAATATATAGAGGTTGTTATTGAGGTTGCAATTGAGGATGATGAGCCTTTGATTAAGCCATTCGAACAATATCAAACTATAGGAGATGCTATCGGTTCAATCATTACGTGGCTTAAAAGACTTACTATTCCAAGGTAATGGATAAGTTTACCAACCATTAAAACTTTTTATACTTGTTAGATTGCTAATTTACACTATTTCTTAATCTTTTCTCAGGAACTTTTAATAGACGTGCGAACTCAAAGATGAAGAATTGATAAAAGAACATGTTGCCCACATTATCTAGTTTAGATATGGTCTGGAGTCTAGTTTAGGTGTCCTACCTTTGAATTTTGAATATACTTTTTGTATTTTTCTTGATTGTGATGTTAGTTGCTTAGCCTTGAACTCTAAAGAATGATTATAGGTTATGTGCAATGAATTCTACTTTATTGGTTGAATGATTATAGTATATTGCTTTATAATATGAGACAACATTCAGTCAGATATTGTTTGTTATTAAGGAATTATTTTGGATGGTGGTTGCTAATGATATTTTCAGTACAAGTTGTTCATTGGAGTACAGGTAGTTGCTACTATTGTCCCTTTTTTAGACTTAAACATTTGCACTTTTTTTACTTTGTTTTCCTATTTTGTAATTGACCTTGAAGGGCACTACTTATATTATTTTCAAGGAGGTAAATACAAATAACTCAGATGTAGTATTTGCATAGAAAAGATGTTTTGCTATCTTAGGATTTGTTTCAATCGCTACACACAAGATAGAGCTTGAAGATGAGAGAAGGGGAAAAATACAAAATGCAAAGAAATTACCATTAAGAGGTTTAATTATTCATAATTAATTTTTTAATTATGCTTGTTGTTAACATTATTAGTTTTCTTGAAATGTGAAGGGTGACTATCATGTTGTCAGCATTATAGAGGTTCGTTTGCTTATTAATAGCTATTGCAAAAGTTCCATCTTTTTAGTCATTGTTCCACTTGTTGGTTATGTCCATTCCATTCCTAGAGGTTGTGCCCTTTGGAATGGGAGTAGTAATAGTAGTAAGAGGTTCATGGTATTATGTCAAATCTACAAGTTGTTGTTGCGAAAGTTTGAAGTTGATGATGGGTCACTTTGTTATGGTGGGTTAATGTGCATAAGTTGGTCTAGGACATCAATCCTTCAAAGGAGGATTTTTAAATAATTTGCTTGACTATTTTGAAGTTGTTTAACATTGTCATTCTGTTAAAGATGTTTTAAGGTTGTTATTATGTTAATTGGTAAATATAAGGAGATCAACTTAAAAAACTACTAGTTTTGTAATGCTTGAACATCATCATAATCTTATTTAGCTGATGTCAGTTGGTGGTTGCTATAGCAGATCCACTTGGTTATTAGAAGCTCTTGGTCTACATGTTTTTTTCTTCCTTAGGTTGGATTCTTCCCTTTTCTAGTTTTTTGAGTTTTAAAATGATACAAAGAAATTCTATTGTTATGTCTCATACTGGTGTTTTTCTTTTTTTAATAACCCTTTGAGTTTTGTATTGAAACATCATGTTTATAGGTAATTGTCTTCCTTGTATAATGTATTTTGATATCCTTATCTTAGGCAGAATTAGTAAAACTAGCTTTCATTGATTTATTACTATGTATCTTTTTTGGCTTTGGACAGTCTAGGGGATCTATGCTGCTTTCTTCATCAATGTCAAACCTTTCCATCATTTTTCGGAACCTGTGGGAATGTAGGTGTAGTAATGGGTCCATTATATCATATAATAAATTATAGTTGAAGATTTTGTGTGAGATTTTCTTCTTACCTATGTGGTATATTGCCTTTTTTTATGCCTTAGAATTTTTTTTTGGGAGTGGCAGTGAATGGAGGATTCTTACCTTCTTTGAAGATGGGTTCTTTGTAATTGCACAATTCAAGGTGGAGAGCATCAAGACCATCCTAGGTAGAACAACTAGAAGCAGCTTCTGTTGATTTATTATTACTATGTATCTTTGTTTGGCTTGAGATAATAATGAGACCCTCACATATTCTTGATGTATGGATATTTTCTAACTGGAGGTTCCATTTTTGGTGCTTCTTTATTGCCTTAGAAATATTTTTTGCAATGGAAATAAATGGAGCAATCTTATCAGCCTGGAAGATGGGTTCTTTGGATTTGTGCAATTCAATGGGAAGTGTCAACAATCTTAAATACTTGAAAATGTTTTTTTTGGCCATAAAATCTATCATTTGCTGATTTATTACTTTGTGTCCTTTGGGTTTGGATGATTTAGGTGAGGAGCATCAAGACCCTCATACTAATTTGGACAGAAGAAAGAAAGTTAGCTTTCTTTGTTTATTACTATGGTCCTTATATGTATTTGGAACTGAGTAACTACAAGAAAGATTTTTAAACATCTTCAGGCCCAATAAATGTAGTTAAACTATGTTTAGCCTTTGAGATGACCTTAGATGACATCTTGGCAATGGAATGGAGAAAAGGTATGAAAGTATTTGTTTGGAGCCTTGAGATGACCTTAGATGACATTTTGGCAATTGAATGGAGAGAAGGTATGAAAGTATTTGTTGGGAGTTCCAATTGGTGACTTAATGGCTCACTCACTTCACTGATTAAAGAAGGCATGCAATGGAATGGTCAGAAGAGTTTGAAGTATGAAGGTTTTTGTTTGATTCTTGCAGCATAAGGTCTCACTCGAAGGTACAATTACTTGCTTAATGTAGTTTCTTTTGCTCTTTCATCTCAAACATTTTTTTGAGAGATTTTTCATTAGGTTGTTAACTTAATAATTGTGACATTTTTTGAACACTCCTTTGGGTTCACTATTCTTTGTTTGTAGTTGAATTATTGTTAAAGTTCTTCTCTACAATGTTAGTTATTATGTGAAAACTACTTGGAATGCTGGTCAGCTCTTTCTTTGTTGCATTTCTATATATGCAACTTCACTTAATTGTGTGATTTTCGTTTATACATTTAATTGACGTAGTGTTCACATTTGTGATAATTTAGGTGACATAACCAAGCTTGCCCTCTTTTGTCAGATTTAGAAGTTTAGCTTCTTGATTTACAGAATCTTCCTAAAGTGTTCTTATCTTTCTTATCGTAATGTTTTGATGTGGCATTTTAATGTTCTTTACTCTATCATCCATGTTCTTTGTTCAAATCTTATGGAAAAGTTTCCTATATATTTTTTTGAAGGGAGTAGTCTCCTATATTCTATTGCTATGAAGCTAGTTGCCTTTTTTGTTGTAGTGCTTGAGAAGTCAAGATCGCTATGTGAATACTTCTAAGCTTCTTTGCTTGTATATTTAATTGGTAATATATTTCAGGCCTTTCAAGCCCTGTGATTATTGCTTGCATCAGTCCTTGGGTTGGCAAATGTGTCAAATCATCCTAAACACTATAAGTTCACTACCTTCTATGATCAATTATCACTTATTTACAATCTCTCAGATCAGTCATTCTCTTAGTGTTCCTGCTTTTTTGCATCATCTTCCTTGGTACTAGTCCTTTATATTCCCTATTTATTGTATTACTTGCTTTGAAGGTTAATCCATGAAATTGTTGGTGCTAGAGCACCACGATCATTTATTTTGATGATAACAAAACACGTGTTATTTAACATTTGCACTTGGAGTCCTAGATTTCATGTCAATTGCAAATGTAGACGTGATTAGACGGAATTCAAGCTCGCATCCAGGACGGATTGGAGGAGCTTGATGGAGAACAGAAGAGATTCGCGAGGAGCGATATATTGAAGAAGGAAGGAGATGAAGAATAGGATAGATTTCCTTCTCTTGTACTCGTATTTTTCATTTCTTTTGTTGCTCTTTATTTTTGTTACTTAGATTCATGTTAAAGAGCCTCAAAGTACCCTACCAATAGTCCTAGGAACACTGGCACAACCCTAGGATACTTAGGTTTTCTGTAGAGAACTTAGAAAATCAATATAGGGTTCAAACAGCATTTCCAGACGTCTAATTACAAAATAAGACGTCTAATAATGTGTTTTAAGACGTCTGACTGTTGATTCAGACGTTTGATAACATTTAGGCTGGACATAGTTAGTTCTGTTTGGTGAAGTCAGACGTCCAGACCTTAGACCAGACGTCTTAGGAGACGTCTGATGACTTTGCCAGACGTCCAATTAGTGGACCGTTGGCTCTCCTAGCATACGCTCAGGGATATGACCGTTAGAGCCTTATCAGACATCCTTAAGCCCTTCCAGATGTCTGATAATTGACCGTTTTGCCTCGACTGACCCGAAAATCTCTTCGCAGAGATTTTCTAGCCGTTGCAAATCCATTCCCACAAAAAAGTAGGTTTCCAGACGTCCAGACATAGTGCCAGACATCCTGTATGTCGTCTGATGGACTTACACAAGAACCCTGTTTAGATCTGATTCAAGTCAGAAAGGAACCCGCACGAAATCAGACGCCTGACCTTGAAATCAGACGTCTTAAAGTGGTCTTCCAGACGTCTGATGCCAGAATTAGACGTCTGATAACCCAATCAGTGCAATGATTGTTCCTGATTTCGAGTTGATTCACTTGGGGTTTGCACCCAACGGCTATGGAGCCTTTCCTAAGCCATCCAAAGCCTTCCTAAGGCCTCTATAAATAGAGGGGAACCTCTTGCACACAAACACACACCAAGAAACACAAGACACACCTTGCAATACACTTTCAAACCATTTTGTGTCTCTCTTTCTCTCCAAGCTCTAATTCTTCATCTTGAGAGCATCAAGCTTTGCGCACCCGCTCTCCCGCCATAGTTCACGAGAGCGACGCAGCGTCGTCGTGTTGTTCACGCATCTGCGTCGCCGACGCACTCCTTGCAAAGGGGAGTTTCTTAATTCCTATAGAAGCTTAGGTTTAAAATTACTTTGTTGGCTCTATAGGACTATTTGTTATTTTATCTTTGTTATTTGGTTGGGTATTCGCTTTGCGAATTCCCATCTCCTTCGTGGGACAAAATCCTTCTCGTGAAGAGAAGGGGTTGAGGAACGCTACCCTCGCACTTGTAGCGTGGTTGTAATTGAGGTTGAATCACCCTCGTTTAAAGTGATTCGTTTAGTGGATTTTGATCAACTTGGTTGATCGGAAAATCCTAACTCGAGAGGGTTAGGTGGTGGTTTTCACCCGGTTTGGGTTTCCACCTAAAAATAATTGTGTACTCGTGTGATTGATATTTTGTGAGATTGTTTTATATTTCAATTCCGCATTTTTTACGTCATGCTGATCTCACCGCCTTCGAGTAGGGAATCACAGAAATGGCTTTCTACAGTAAAATATGTTACTTGCAAATATCATGAAGTGGTTAATCATCACTTGCCAAGGGATCTCTTCAACTCATCCCCTTGAAATTTTTTCCAGGCCTCCTTGCTTGTCCTTTTTCTCTTTGCCTACTTGTTATAGGAAATAGATTGTACTGGGCATGTGTTTTTAGTTCGTGTATGCTATAATATAGCAATTTCTTGAGAATGAGAATGTTGATAAGGTTATTATGTTCTCCAAGATTTCTCATCAATGTGGGTGAAGGCATGCCTGAAACTTTTTATGTTGGGTTCTTTGAGCAATTTGGTGGCGTGTGTTCTTTGTATGAGATCTTGGTTATTTGGTTGTCAGGAAGGACATCCTGTTGAGGTTTTTCTCCATGTGGGGTTCCTTTGCATCACCAATGGATTTTAAACTGTTTGTGATGTGGCAACAGTGCACAAAGAGGGCAAAGGATCTATGGCTTTAGTTTGTTCATGGGCCTATGATTGAGTTACAAAGCAAGGCACTGGTTATCTAATTCAATAAGGTTTCAGGTATTTGAATCATATTGGAGACTGGTTATTACAGAGTTTTCCAAGATAAAAAGAATTGTTAGCTATATATTATGGCCTGTCAGATATTGAGAATCATCAATTTGTTTGGAGGGGCATTAGTTCAGTTCTGTACTTTTGCTTTTGATTTACTTTATTATAGAAGTGTTCTATACAAGTGTTCTATGCTCATCCTCAAAAAGTAAGAGTAAGAAAATTAACTTTCCTTATTTGTTGCTATGGGCCTTGTATATTTTTAGAACCACTAGTACATGCCAAATTTCCCAAGCAACTACAAGAAGGATTTCTGACCTCTTACAACCAATCTAGTCTATCTGCATCTAGACTTTGAGATGTTCTTAGACAACACCTATCTCTACACTGATTGAAGGAAGCATGGGAATGGAATGGATAAAAGTATTAAAGTGTTTGTTTGGATGGAGTTTGAAATGTTGAATCAATAGCTATCTTTCCTTGCTAATTCAAGTTGAGATGGTAATGGAATAGAAGAGTTCAAAGTAGGAAATCACATTGTTTAGTTGAAGTTCCAATTCCTGACCCAAAGTTACACCTAACATGGAAGTTGCCTCATTGAAGTGTAAGGGCTAGAGCTAGAACTTCAGTTGTGGAGAAGCATGAAAAATAGAGGAATGCATTACAAGTGGCTTTTAAGAGTTAGACTGCACCTTTTTCTGGGGAAGCTGAATACAACATAAAAAGTCTCTTCTATGCAATCTTCTATTATCGTTGTTTGAACCATATGTATATCATGTCATCTTATTTTTTTTCTAAACGTTGATTATTGCATCATAAGGTGTCACTTGAAGGTATGGTTCTTTGTCCAATGTAGTTGTTTTTTCATCTCTTGCTTTTTTTTTTTTTTGGAGATTTTTCATCAGGTTGTTAATGTCATAACTACAACATCTCTTTTGAAGCCTTCTTTGGTTCTCTATCCTTTATTCAAGTTCTTATATTCAAGGTTCGTTACATTGCAAGTTATCAATGACTCTAGTTGGAATGTTGGTTGGTACTTCCTTTGTAATTTTTCATATATCCAACTATTTGATGTGATTTTTCTCCTTGCATTTAATTGACATAACCAAGCTGACCTATTTTTTGTCAGATATGAAAATTTTAATCCCTAACATTTCTAAGCTTCTCTTTGTGTAGGTTTAATTGGTAACATAGTTTGGCTAATGGTGATATTTTTTAGGTCATTCTATTCCTGTGAGTGTCACTTCATCAATTGCTGGGTTGGCAAATGAGGCAAATCATTCTAGAGACTGCAAGTTCACTATCACTTGTTTTCGGTCCCTCTGTTTGTCCTTTATATTCTCTTTTTATTGGATCACTTACTCTGGAGGTTAAATTAATGAAATGGCTTTCTAAAGGGAAACTAAATCATTAAAAGGGGAATCCATTACTCCCATGCTTATTTGATTAAGAGGTTGTAATCAAACAATGTAGATCATCACTGGTTAATGGTTCATTATGGCTCATCTGTTCAACTTTAGGGCCCTACAATTTTGTGGCTTAGTTTGTTGAGTAACAAAACAAGGCACCAATTATCTAATTCAATAAGGTGCTGGGTGTTTAAATCATTTTGGACTATCTTCTGATTATAGAAAAAAGCTTTCAAGATAAAAGCATTCTGAGCTATATACCATGTCTTGTTTAACTAATGTTGGACTTTTTCTTTTCTTCCTTTTAATTTTTTCTACATATTCAGTAGTCAATCTTCGCAATTCATCTCTTCCTTTGTTATAATCAGTAGTTTGTACATTTGTTGTAGAGTGTGGCCTTGGAGTGCTACACTTGGAGGTTATAATCAGTTGCTAATGGTTAAGTTAACATGAGAGTTATGGGGGAGGCATAGGAGTATTTTCTCTAAGGTAAAAAAGGCTTGCCATGGTAGGAAACTTAATTTGGATTTCATGTTTGCCTCCTTTTTTCCAAAATAATATGTTCTTATCTTTTTTTATTGATCACCTGGATAAAATATGTGCAAGGAATCCTTATTTTCCTAAAATAGATTGATTAGTAAACAATTTGTGCTTGTTTTCCTAAAATGTATATGTTGTGATTAGGTTTTTGTGGTATCAAAAGATAACATTGTTGAGCTCATGTATTTTATTAATTGCGCTATCAAAGGGAATTAGTTGCTGCTGATGTAGCTGAGCTAGCAGAGTTGCTGTTGCTAAACTAGTAGAGTTACCGCTACTACTCCTGATCTACCAGCTGCTGCTGCTACTCCTGAAGTGTTCATTGCTACTATTGCTACTACTAAACCATCTACTGCTACTGCTGCTACTGAATGGCATGTCACTTCCATGTTCTTTGGGTGTAAGGCTATTCTGGTGATGTTGAGCTTGAGAATGAATTTGTGACAGAATTATGGAAGGTTCTTTCTTCTGCTCTCAAGGATGTAATCAAGAATGGTGAAGAACATGGATGGAATGTGGTACACAGGCTGGTAATTACCTCAATATTCTTTTCAATTTGATAAATATCTTGGCTATGTTGTCTTTACTGCAATTTCTGGGAATGGAAAGCATAAAAAATGAGTATCTAAATTGACAACTCTCATGGAATTATACTTGAAGTTTCTCATATATTTGAGGTTAATAAAATGACAGAACATACTACATGGACACCAGTTGATGAAAATGTGACCACCTATGCATCCAAAACAAGTGTTTTGTCCAATCTCTAGATACAAAACCTATAAGTATGTTTTAATCTTTCTAGTGGAAAGAAGTGGATGTCTATTAAGCTCAATAAAAACTCAAAAAACCATCTATTAGCTTTTTTTTCTTCTCTTGGTTTTTCATAAGTAGTAGGTGTAGCCAACACTTGGTTGGCTATCAAATAGGTCATAAAAAATGAATAGTCAAGACCAGGTGAGGACAAAATCTTCTTTTATTGTGCTTCGATTTTGATTTGAATGACTTTGATTTTGATGTACGTTTTTGTCCAATGGTTTCTGTGATACAAGATTTGCCTTACTGATATAGATGTCATCTTCAATCTTAGAAGAAGTTGCAATTTTAGACTGAAGTTTCTATTAAAATTTCTTACCAAGTTCTAAAATGTAAAAGGGAAGATAATTTTGGTTAAAGTAGAACAAATATTCATGTGCATGTGCTTGAAGTAGACCAGTAAAGCAGTATCACAAGTTTTCAAATAAACCTACTCTAGGAGTCAGCATTGTCATTCACCACTCATAAATTGACCCCTTGAATTTTTAACATTGGAATCATTAAAAGTTTGTCTTGTGTGTTGCTGATAATTGTTCAGTTTGTTTGGTTGAATATTGTGTCTACCTGTCTAACCAATCACATTTGTTGACCATCTCTCTTTCCATTCAGCATGGGCTTGGACCTTTCTAAGGGGACTGTTCGTAATAACCTCAAGGCAGGGGTTATCGAGCATGTAATGAGTAAAGTGAAAATTATAGAGGTACAATACTTGCATATATAATGTAGTATCAATTTAATGATAGAATGCTACTAAAGATAAAAGTTATTACATATATGGCACAGTCTTAACAAAGGATTTACTGCAGCTATGACAAAGGCCAACTCCCAATCGCAAACAAGGAAGTGAGGCAGCTGGCATAACAAGACATGCTTCTTGAATTGTTTGTCTCCAACTTTATTTGAATTGTTGGTCTTTACAAGGAGAATTTTGCATAGCTAAAGAGCATCTTGGGCTTCTAAATAGGGATGATGTGAAGCTCTGAGGAATCATTACAACGTTGGATGGATGCCAAAGTTTTATGATTTTGTAGATGCTTTTAGTTGGGTTGATGAATTGCTTCATATGTCAAGATCCTCGTTGTATTTTTATTTTTTCTATGTTTTTCTTTTCTTTTCTCTTGTATTACCCTTAATAGGGGCATATGTACTTTGATGATCTGTGAAGTCAATAAAAAGGATTTTATACTCATGCTCCTATGTTTTGAGCTTGATAAAAAATTTATTTCTAAGTAAGAATAAAATTAAGTCGTATATATAGGCATCGTTAAAGTGAATCAATAGTGGCAATTAAATGGGAAAAGAAAGTGTCATTAAAGCAAATCAATAGTGGGGATTTAGAGACAAATAATTGTTGCTAAATAATATCAATAGAGGCAATTAAATAGCAAAAAAAAGTGTCACTAAAGTAAATAAATAGTGGCAATTTAGTGACAAAAAAAGAAATTAATGATGGATATAGTGACACTAATAGCGTCAGTTAAGTTGCCACTAATATAAATCAATAGTGGTGAAATAGTGGAAATAAATTGCCACTATAGATCATTAGCGACATTATTTGCGATAATTGAAGTACCACTAATACCATTGATTTAGTGACGATTGTACAATTGTCATTAACCTTTTAGTGATGTCAACAAAGGTGACAATTAAGCAGCAATTATTTTAAGTGTCACTAATTACATATAGTAACAAATAAAAGGCCTACAGTAGCAAATACTAAATGCCGCTAAAGGCCATTTTTTTGCAGTGCTTGTTTTTGTCATTTTCCTTTGTATTTTTGACTTTGTAATTTTTTTCAATTTTTTTCATTTGTTTTGGTATTTTTGATAATACTATACTATATACACTACAGGTGTGTCTATGATTGCATTTCAGAAAAATATTTCACCATTTACACAACCCCATGCTTAAATGATGTAATGTCCTCATTATATGAATTGAGTGGATGCAAATGCATGCTCTACTTTTCACTATCTTATACTGGGTGAGAAAAGGAAGTTGGAATGAGGAGATAAAAATCTCTGTGCGGATAATTTCAAGTCTGATATGAGATCAGAGTGTAAAGTCGGGCTAAGTAGTGAAATGCATGGCATATGTGGCAATGAATGTATGCTAAACATGCAAGGATGGACACCTAATGAAAGAAAATGGAAAACAGAAAAGGTGAAAATAACTATATACAAAAGATTGGTTTGCTAAGTTTAACGCTTTCAGCTAGGCGTAAACCCAGTAGAAGATGTGTCAATAATGTAGGAGCCAAAAGGAAGGATGAGAATTGACAAGTCAATGAAGCTCAATGAAAGATACTGATCATGGTGAATAGAATGGAAGTTTGTCAATCTCAAAGGTGAATAATAGCTCCGTAGTCAATTAGAATTAGAATCAGAATACTTGGTATAAGGCTTAATTACATAATGTGTATCACATCAAAGATACTTGGCTTAAAGTCCAAGTAGACAGAAACAAATCATCTCAGAATTACTTGGTTCAAGGTCCAAATAAAGAAATAGTATATCCAGAAAAATCTACAGCCTCCACCTCTTCAATCAATAATTGCAGCATCAAGATGAAGAAGATGAATTTGGGTTGGGAAGAAGAGGTGGTTGCTAATCTAAGTAAGGTGTGGATGGATCAGGATTGTGCAAGGCTTGTGATATGACATGTGCTTAGCCTTGGGAAGGATTAGGTTGGACATACCTGTGGGCAGGTATATTCCTCGGATTGGGTTCTGCTTGAGATGGGAGTGAATGTGGTTGACGAGATTTCATCAAGTGTGATAGCTGGGCTCTCATCTCAGCTACGTCTCATCCTTTCTTTGCTGCATAGCAATATTTTGTTGTTGCATGTCAGCAAGAGCTTTCATGATTTTCCCCAACTGATCATCACATGTAGTCCCAGGTTGAGAGTATTGAGCAGGCCTGGGTTGGGGTTGCTGGTAGGCATGCGGTGGATACCCATGTTGTTATGGAGGTGGTGCTCAGATCGGGTTGTGAAGTGCTGGTGTAGAAGGTTGTTGAATGGTAGATCTCTGTTAATTTCCTGATCATGAGAAATTTAGATGATTTCACCATGCTGGGTTGTAGGTTTGTGAATATGGATCATTGTGAATGGCATGGAGCTCCTCCAAAGCTCCATAAGGTGCAGGGAATTCAGTGTAGGGAGGAACAAAGTTTCCTCCAACCAGTGAAGGATAGGAAAAAGAATAGTTCGGTAGTACACGTTGTGTCACAGAAAGATTGTTCACAGTTTCCCTCCCTGTGGGAAACTGAGAAGAAGTGCAAGGTGCAGCTGACTAAGAAGAAGATGATGAACGTTTAGATAGGAATTTCCATACTTCATCTACTTTCTTCTCTATTAGGCCCACCTTATCCAGCTAACTAGCCATAATCTCTAAATCTCGTTTGCTGGATTTGGCTTCATGTACCACCATGTGTGAGTGGGAATGTGAGGACTTTCTATTAAAAACACTCATCAAAATATTATTAATAGAGTTTTTAGGCATGCCTTCGAAGAGCTCAAAGGCTAAGTCCTCATCCCGACATGGGAAATTGCCTCCACAAGCGACATAAACAAAATTCCTTGTGTCATCATGGAGCCCATGATAGAAGATTTAGACCTGTTGCTAGCGTGGGACACCATGGTGGGGACATTTTCTCATAAGCTCATGGAATCTCTCCCAAGCCTCATGCATTTGTTCTCCTGAATTTTGAGTGAAGGTGGTGATGGCATGCCTTAAGGCATTTATGCGACCTACAGGAAAGTATTTCTTAAGGAATTCATGTTCCAAAGAAACCCAGATTTCTATTGGTGTAGTCCATGCTAAAGTTCTAAACTAGAAGGTGGCTTTATCCTTTAGTGAGAAGAACATTTTCATTAAAAGTGTGTGCTGATCATGACCTTGCGGACCCAAAGTCTAAGCAAGAATTTTTAGCTCTAATTGCTGAAATGGGTCCTTAGATGCAAGACCATTGAAGTGAGGAATAAGTGCAATAACTTTTGGCTTCAATTCAGCAGCACGACCCCCAGCAGGATAGCATACCACAAGCATAGGAGGTGCAACTGCAGGTTTATAGTAATCTCATAGTTGAGGTTTATGAGGTTGAGGAGCCTGGACATCTCTAGGTTGAGGTTGGGGGTTTGCTAGAAAATTAATAGCTTGAGTAAGTTGTTGCACCTGTTGGGTAAGACTGTTCATTTGCAGTTGTGTTTCAAACAGGTGTTGTAGATTAGGTGTGGGACCTCTCTTTGGATGTGGTTGGTTAGGGAAGTTAGGGTATGGAGGAGGTTGGAACCTATGGTTTGGTGGTGGTGGTGGATGATGTGTAAAGAGATGTGGAGGAAGTTCTTCAAAATCCTTGAACTATGTGGAATTGTTATCATCCTCCGGGTGAACAAAGTGATGGACGGGAGTTTGTGGCCTAAGAAGAATAGGATTGGATGTGGAAGGCATTGAAGTGGATGTGGAAGCTTGGGCAACAACACCCAAGGGAGGTACTAACTAAGGGTTTTGGGATCTCCTACATTCCATTGAGTCAGTTTTTGAAAAATGAATTTTTCGAAGCAGTCACAACTCAATGGAAAGCCAACAATCTCTCAATCAATCTGAAATCACAAAATCAGAAATTCCAATCAATCAATCACAACAATCAAAAGACCAATAAATCAAGTGAGAAAGTTCAAATTTTTCCTAGGGTCTGCTATGTGAAAATAGTAGTGCGCAAACAAATATTTCAGTACAATTGTACGTGTCCTATGGAAGACTTAGTGAAGTGAAGACCTCTAAAGTCCACCTGAAACTTGGATAAGACTAGCATACAAATCTAGACCTTATGGTTGCTCGAGGAGATGAGATAGAGACCCATGTATTTATGAATCTTAAGTGATCGTTGAGTGTGTACACGATAAGCAATCAAGAGATATCGGTGAAAACTCAGTAAGGGTTTCAAATAGTTTTAATGTCTCATTTTGAATTTGATTTGAGTTTCTAGAAGATGTATTCTATGCATCTCATCTCGCTTTTTAGTCTGTTTAAGTAAAAGATGGTCTTTTTAAGTTTAAGTGAAATCCATAGGATGGCTGGAGCTCAGAAGGGATAGAAATGCGTACCTGTCTCCAACAATTCTACAGTATGCAATTTGACTGTATTAAAATCTAGCAGGAAATGTGCAACCTAAGTATGGTTGCCTAGAATATGCTGTTGCTAGATAGGGGATGAGATAATATTGGTATTTTTGATTTTATACTTTTTTTGGATTTTCTAAATGCAATAAACAAAAAACAATTCAAAAAGAAATCGATACAGAAAACCACGTACGGAAAAACTGCGTCGATGAGAGATGAGTAGAGAGATATGGAGAGATTCTAAAGAGAGTCCAAGTTATACAACTAGTGTGTGTACTTATGCCTAACACAATGTCCTATGAATATTCCTAAGCCTAAACTACCGCCAACTAATATAATTTACTAAAAATTGTAAAATGAAGCTCCTTCTTGAAAAACTTCTCTAGGAAGTTGGGTCTAAAGCGTAGCGAATCCTCCAGGAGGAAGTCCACCTGGAAGAAGACACTACTCCTAATCCTCCTCAAGTACTGCAAAAACACTAAGTGATTAGTAATACAATTATATATAAAACAATCAAAAGAATATAATGAATAAAAAAATCTATATACAACAAAGAATATGAATGAAAGAATGATTATGTACAAACAAAAATATATACAAAAAAAATAACAAAAGAAAATTTTTGTCAAATAGAGAGTTGCCTCCACTGCAACGGTGCCAAAAATATGATCAACAAGATGTCAACAATCATAAGAAAGAACTATTAGCGCCACAAATATGATCGATGACTTTCGATTTGCACTAAAAGAGTGGTTTTAAAAGTCATTGTAGTATAGATGTTACAATTGCAAACTGATGTCACGTTAATTTTGTTTATTTGCATTTTTTACTAGTTTGATTCTAGGTTGTTCCCTGAGAGGTAGTTATTGATGTACATCACTTTTTAAGTCCAAAAATATTCTTTTATTTTGAAAATGTTAATTTTATTTACAAAATGAATGAATGAATCAAATAATGAAGGAATTGCTTAATTATTTACAAAAAGAATCAATTAATATGCATTACAATGCCTGAAAACATATATACAACAAACAAGCATCAAAAACTATTTACTACTACACTATGTTAGATATATACAATTACTATAAGTAATACCTAAGTATAGGTACAAAAATAGTTACAAATGTCTATTATACTAAATTATATTAACATATTAATATCTATAGTAACATATATTACATACACAGTAACATAAATAAGCGTCGCTGTAACCTTAGTAAAATATTTACATAACATAAGGCAAAAATAGTTAACTACGCTAACTTCTATTCAAATGTACAGTGACATATAACTGTCGCTAAAGCTCTAGTATTATTTATATACATATAGAACTGAAACAAGTACCCTCTCTAGTTATACTATTACATATATAAATTATATACGTATACATAATTATAATGACTTATTTACATTATTTATATACATATATACTTTATACGTATACTATACATATTGTATATATATACATACGCACACAACACACATAGCTTCAACACTTAATTAGCCAATTTTAGGATCTCTCTCTCACTCACAGCGATCAGTTCACATTTCACTAAGCCAAAAATTGGGTTTCTGATGGGTGGGCTGGTACATTTCAAGGGATACATGATCGATGCGTGTTTCACAAATTAAAATTAGGGTTTGGAGGACCCATCGTCATAGCTCGCAAAACATGTCTATCAAATAAAATTTATAACTAAAACTCGAAAAGTGAGTCTCGGGTCGAACAGGGGGAGGAAAACATTTAGTTTTATAAAAATTTGTGCTTCAATTTATTTCTTTTTGTTGTTTTTATCTTTTCTAATTTTTTTGATATTTTAATAGGGCAAGAGATCAGGTCGATGAATTCTAGCTAATCAACTTGCAAAAATATAAGAGAGAGAGGGAGAAAGAGAGAGTGAGAGAGAAATAATAATATATTCATAAGCAAGTGTTTGCTACAACTACGAAAGCAGAAAAATTTGTACTACGAAAGCGAACAAGATAGAAAGAGGTGAGAGAAATCCCCCTCGACGATTGCTCGGAGGATGACTCACTTTGACGTCACCTGGAGGAAAGTGGTGAGGAGCAGAACAAAGGAGAATGAAGCTGGAGGATGGAGGATGGGGTAGGACAATGTCGCGGCGAGGATCTTCTTCCTGAAGAGCGGTGAGAGGATGGCCACGGGATGCTCCACGAATGGGGATGAGGGGAGGGAAAACTATTTAGTTTTCTACTCTAAAAGGGCATTTTGGACTTGGGACAAGCTCTCTCTAGAGCCTTAGAGGTGGTGAGAGGAAGAAAGGAAGAGATGAAGAAAAATTGGAGGGGTAGGGGTCCTTTTATAGTAGAGGAAAGGATCCAATTCGTATACAGGACATTTAGTGATGGTCATAAATGTTATTGAAGATTCATTGCAAACGTCGCTGAAGATCCCGCTCACGCGCCTTTGCTGCAGCACCGTTGGCACGTGCTGTACGCACCCTTGTCGGGCACACACACGCCATACGTGCCGCTGCTGTCGCTACCTCTACGCGCACACTGCGTTGCTGCACATGTGATGGGAACACCATCATGAGCTTTAACAAGCTCATTTTGACCTAGAAAAGAGAACAAAAGCTCCTACATAACCTAGAGAAAGGCTTAATTCAAGGAATAATTGTTTTGAGAAGAAAATAGCAAACAAAGGGTAAAACTATATTTTACCATTTCAGTACATCAATGGGATTTCTCAGGGGTTAAGCATTGTCCAAATGGTCTTAACATGATAAAAAGTGGGTTGGTTCAATCAGAAATGCGTTCTTATGCAATTTAAGAATTAAATGACTTCTTATAACTCTAAAACAGACTCACTTAATTCAACAAGGTTCTGGTCAGGATAAAAATCAACTAAATCCTCTAAAATTTATGGAAAAATATCCCCAAAGGTTTAGAACCTTCAAATTGTCCTTTGGAACCTATTTTGACCTAAGTAGGGGTCCTAGCTAGATATTTGACCTAAATTGGATTTTTGTGTAAAATGTCTAAAATCCAACTTCACCATTGGATTTCCTAGGTCTGAATTAGGTTTATACCAAATTTTGGACCTAAGGGGAGGTCACCTAGACCTACTTTGCAAAACAATCCACCCAATTACATTTTGACCCCTAGCTTTTGAAATTCATTGTGAAGACTCCCTATCTTCCTCACCACTCTTTACAATTAGGTCCCTCCTCTATTATAGCGGAGGAGTCCTACTCCAGCAAGGATTCGAGGAGGATTTCTCCCTGATTCCTCAGAGATCCCCTCTCAAATTTGAAAAGGAGATTATCTGAGGAATTCCCTACCATCTGAATGCAATCCCAAGCCTTGATTCACACCCAATCTCTCGTGCGAACGCTCGAGAGATTTGGGTCTCTCGCACTGTCCCACTCAGGTGAGGATTCTTGCACTTGGAAGCTTGTCTTCCAAGCACAAGAGCCTTTGCCAGAACCTATAAAACGACCCCCTGATCTCGTCGCTTAGATTCAGCTTGGCTTAGCTGGAGTAAGCCCTCCAATTTCCTCTCTTCTCCTCCGGCCAAAGCATACAGCAGGCTCCGGCGACATCTTTTCCTCCTTCTCGTCGCTCTGCCACAATACCAATGGTAAAGCCGTCTTCACCTCCTTCCTCCGTGTTGTGCCGCACCAGTGCATGTGCCAAAATCCTCTTCGTCGTCGCCATTCTCCCTCCACTAGAACTTTCTTCTCCGGTGGCGACAGGTACGCGCCAATCGCCCTTCTGTCCCCCTTTGTCCCTTAAATAGGTTAAAACTCTTCCCCTCTCTCCTCTCCTTATTTGCTCCTTTATTTCTACTTTCGATCCCTCGACACCGTAGACCACGACCATCTTCCTCATCTTCGACCGACCACCGGCGATGGTGAGTCCACCGCTCCATGCACCCACACTTCTCGCCACCTACCTTAGAACCTTCGCCATCTTCCACTAACCATCATCTGCCCCTCATTGACCGCCACACACACCCCACACTCTCATCGAACACACGCACTTTCACTATCACAGAGCGACCTAGGCATGCACGCCTAGGCCACCCCGCAGCCAGCCACCTACCTAGACACCTTTGCCATGCCACGGTGAAGCTGCCTGAGTGTTATAATGAGGCCGAAAGGCTATATTGCTTGAAACCCAGGTCCGACCTCCGCCACCATTAACGTAGAGTTGAAGGAGCTTGTATCCTTTGCTCCAGGTTGCTGCGCTCCAGGCAAACAAGTTCAGGTGACATGGAATGAGTTGGCGCACATGTCCAGATAGAGAACGGCTTTGAGAGAGCATTGCAGCCGCAACAATTGAAGGCGACCTCTTGCAGGCATGTGTGAGAAGTGGGTGGGACTTTTAGTCCCACCTCAGAAAGTTAGGAGTGCGTTGAGTGGTATAAAGAGTTTTTGTGTTTTAAGCTCTTCGCCTCAGATCATGGGGTGAGGTCCCCTCGCTCGCTCAGTTGCCCCATCTACAACCCACACTCTGCATACTTGGCTTGCCTAACCTGTTTACCCAGCACTCCTCGCGCACCACCCATGCTGGTGTGCCTGGACCTGGGTGCACGTAACCTGACCTGAATACCCGATTGGCTCTGGGAAAGCGAACCAAAGAGAGAAAAGAGAGAGAGCGTACGAGGGGGAGGGTAGGAGTAGGTTTTTCACTTGTGTGTGTAGGGAAGCTGAGGCCAGAGAAGGAAAGAAGGAAGTTGTAGCCCCAGAGGAGCTAAGGAAGAAGCTGAGAAAGTTAAGGCAAGAAAGAAGAAGGAAAAGCAAAGGGTTGAAGCTGAGGAAGCTAAGGAGAGAAAAGGCACTATAGTAGAGAAGGTGTGGCTGAAGAAAAGGCAAAGGAAAAGCTAAGGAAAAGGAAAGGCAGAAGAAGGAGATCAGATGCCAAAAAAGAAAGGAAAGAAAGGCAGAGGAAAAGAAGAAAAAGAAGAAAGAGGAAAGCTAAGGGAAGAAGGGAAGGAAGAAGAAAGAAACACAAGAAGCTAAAGGCAGAGAAAGTCAAAGAAAGAGAAGGCAGAGAAGGAAAGAAGAACCAAGAAAGAAAAGAAGAAAAAGAAGAAGGAAACCATCGACCAAAGCCAAGGAAAAGAAGAAGAAAGAAAGAAAGGTAGAGAAAGAGGAAGCTGAAGAATAAGTCAAAGAGAAGAAGAGTCAAACATTTTTTATCCAATTCTCCTCAATCTCTCTATTTTGCTATATTTTATAATTCATAAACTCCTGCATTATATTTTGAATTAGATTTTGACTAACTTTAAGTGTTCAAATTACATTTATTGAGGTTAGTGAATAAATTCCATTTGCTAACTATGTTCAACCTCGGACTCAACATTCGAGTAATAAAAATTCTTATTTGTTTTCAACGCTTTTTCGTCTATATTACGACGCAGTACTTATTTTATAAAACCGATCTCGCCTTCTGTGTAAACATTTTGGCGTCATTGCCAGGGAACAACATGCAATTTATCAGCAGTCTCTGCACTTTTTTTATTATATTTGAACACTAACTTGCCCTATTTGTTTTACTGTGATTTTGCAAGGTATTTCACAAAGAAATCTCCCACGCAAGTCAACCACTCCAGGGTAGGTAAATTCTCTTTTCCTCCCTAATCCACCTCTTAATCCTGAAAAGACAAAAGGAAGTAATCAATTAGGAATCACTTGCCTTCTTTCTATAGTAATTACCATCTTTAAGGCAAAGTTTCCTGATTTTGCAAAATTTTTCAAATCTTACTGAAGTTAAAGTAATTTTTAAAGATCCTACCCCACAAATTCTTGTTCCTAGTAGAAATCACGCTTAATTTTCGAATCTCTGCAAACTACACACTTCTTGTTTTTAAGTCCAAAGAGAACTTTTGTGAAAAGCAAAGAGTATTGGAAATAGAACCAAATTAGGGTTTCTACAGTAGGATTTTGGAGTGCTAGTTCACACATGCGTTCATAAAAGGAAATAAACCCACCTACATCAGTATGCCATTCAAGCCCTTCATTGAAAAGATCTAACAAGACAAACCCTAAAATTGAGCTCTAAAACTCACTTGAATCTTAAAAACCTTGGACCTAATAAACTTGGGAGTCAAATCAGGGTGATTTCTAGGTCTTGACCTAGAATCATTTTGCCATCTTTAGGGCAGGTCAGGTGAAGTTGACGCCCTGGGTCAACCAACCTGCAAATTAGGTTACAACACCAAAACATCTAAAGTTTAAGTGAAAACCCTAAGCACCTTTGATCTTAAAATTGGTAGACTTAAGAAGTCAAGGTTCCCATTCTGTTCTACCTGGAATCTCAGTGACAAGAGAGGTCGAGTGGGGGAAATCCTGTAACCCGTGGGGAAGCTCTATTATGTAGGGGTCTTTGCAGGACTCTCCCTCTCTGGCTACCTAGGTAATTCTCAGGTGGACGACTTTCTGATCCAGGGGTATCATCTGCCCCGAACCTCCTTAGTCATCCAAACATCTTTGGGTGCCTTGATTGGGTCAAAAACATATTGACGGAAGGGCATTTTCATGCATTTGGAAGTCATCGGAATCGTAGTACAGTCGCGCAAAAACGTTCGTCAAAAATAAGTTTGTAAAAATAACGAAACTTTGAGTCTCGGTCATTCGTCTCTGGGAGGCGTTTGTGTAAATCTGAAATCGTTCTTTTCGCTCTACTTGTTTACAGTTGCAAGGCGATTTATGGTTATTACGTATTTAAACACAACATGCTTAGTTGCAATAGATGGTAATGAAAAGCAGGCAACTTTAATCACACGAAATATTTTGCAATCAATAAGCTCATGGTGATTTTCAACACAAAGATATATATATATATATATATATATAATATTTTTTCACTCATTCATTCAGAGGATGTTTGCAACATGGAATGTAGAGGAAAGCATATACAGGAATGCTTGAAAATGTAAATCTAGATACCAGAAAACGATCGCATACAGGAATCTATGGGGTGATTTTGCATGCATCATTGGGAGAGAATAAAGCGCTAAACTACTAAGCAGTAAAACTACGAAGAGCTAAGTTACTAATCTACTAGGAGGAAGGGCATTTGGAGGTGGTCTCCGATGTCCTTTGAGTGGCTGAGAGGAGGGGAGGCCCATGGAGCTTAGGTCAGCCCTTAGAGAGAGGTTGGAGAAGTGATCCAGCATCCTGGCATGGAGATGGTGACTTCCATGGTGGTGCTCCTCATGGAGGTAGAGTGGAGATGGAAGTGGCTAGCCTAAGCAGATAAGTGCCAAGAATGGGATGGCCAAGACTGGATTAAGCTAAGAGTGGATTAAGCCAACAGTGGATGGGTGAAAATGGCCACCCCTTAGGTCTTTTTATAGACCTAATGGAGTCTCTCTAGAGAAGTGTGGAACTCTCTAGAGAGGGCTCCAAGAGTGACCAGCCAAGAGAGAGAGAGGTGGTTCTTAGATCCACCATTTGTGGATCTAAGAAATGAATGGCTCTTAGTTGATAAATTTGGCAACCAAGAGTTGGTGCCACTTTGAAGAGAGTTCTAGAGAATTCTAGAGGAGTGTGTGTGCATGAATGGGTGTGTGTGTGTGTGTGGTCATGCCCTAGGTGGATAAGATGTATAGGTTAGGTCCTAAGGAGTTTAGGTGGGTGTATGCCTTGAATTAGGGTTGGAAACCCTATTTGCTAAGGGAAAATTGCAATTAAACTTATCCT
The DNA here is from genome assembly GCA_037157565.1 of Thalassia testudinum. Classification (NCBI taxonomy): domain Eukaryota; kingdom Viridiplantae; phylum Streptophyta; class Magnoliopsida; order Alismatales; family Hydrocharitaceae; genus Thalassia; species Thalassia testudinum. The sequence continues at coordinate 4,787,313 of JAZHRO010000035.1, read as the reverse complement.
AAGTTTAATTGAATGAGTGTGAACCTAATTGAGAGTGAAATAACTCAATTAGGTTGGGCTTAGGTCAATTGGACTCTCACTAAGTCCAATTGGACTTGTGTGGGTTGAGATCTGATCTCAATTGGACTCAATGAGTCCAATTGACTTAGGTGATGGTAATTAACTTTGATATATGTCAATTGGGTTTGGTGAGGACCTAATTAGGTGCTTAGGGAGGTCTAGAGGTGATGTACTAGGGTTAGGGCACCTTAATTTAGGTTCCTATGGGGTTGGAATTAGGTCTAGGGAGCTAGAGATCGAAGATCAAGGCTTGAATCTCAAAACAGGAACTGGAGAGCAGTTCCAGACGCCCATAAAAGGATTAGATGACTTATACTAAAAAATTGAAAGTCCAGACTTTAGTTCTGGACGTCCAATCTGAGTCAGGGGGAATTCTCGGTTCTATTTTGGCTATTCCGCAGAAATTGGACGTCTGGCAAAGCATCTAGACATCCAATAACACTGCAGAAGTCAGTTTGAGTTGTGTGGGAGTTGGCTAAGGGTTGTGGACGTCCTATAATTCATATGGACGTCCAGATAAGGGTTGGAACTAGGGTTTTACGGTTTCCTAGGGTGCTATGACCTAATCTAAGGGTGGCTGGGGCTTGGGGAAGCTCCTAGGCTATCCTGGGGCTAGGATGGTCTTAAGTTCTTCATATTTTACTACTTTATTCCTGCTTAATAGAATAACATATCTTCACTCCCTTACATCATTATTCCCTATATCTAATCTAAGTCTTCTGCTCCAATCCTGCTGCAACAACCCTTATTCCTAATCCAGCTTCAGATCCAGCTCCAAATCTAGCTTCTGATCAGCTTATTGCCTGCAATTGACATAATGCACTTAATTAGCACATTATAACATTATTTTATGCATAGCTAAAGGAAAGCAATAAAGATGCAGATAATGCTTATGCATGCCTGAATTACCCTAACTTATGCTAAGTCCTAGCTTAACTTAGGTCAATTATGACATATGATTGCTGTGTAATCATACCCCCATGCCTAAGTCTTGCTAGTCCCTAGCAAATGCAAGACTAAGTTATTTATAGCAAGGGTCCCTAAGGGATTGATTATTTTATCAAGTGTATGCCTAGAGATTTTTCTCCTTTTTGTTTTCATCCTATGCTCTAGAAATCTAGACAATTGTGAAAGCGCATCTATGTAGCTTTTGCAATGGATTCGAGTGAAAAACTGATACACCTCTAAAGCCTGTACTTGACCCCTAGTAAAAATTCTAACATAATAGGCAAACTTCATCCCTCGGGGTATTCAAGATATTCTATGAATTTCACCCCGACTTTAGGCTTAGGTAGAGAATCTCTGAGGGAAAAGATTATATATTTGGTGGCTCACTCTCGAATGGTGCTACATAGAGATTAGTGCTGTAGAATCTAGATTCCTAAACTACTAAGTAACTCAACTCAGAGAAAGAAGAGAAAAACTATGCTCTCTTTTGATTCCTTTGTATTCATTCTCTCTTTCTCTTGTTCTTTTTCTTTTCTTTTCTTAGAGCTCACAATCTCACCAGATTCACGTATATGAGGTGGTCTCACTTGGCATTAACACTTTAATTAAGTTGTCATAACCCTAACACTAAGTCGGAATTCCTCAGCCATTATTAGGGCGGTTAGAAACACAAGAAAGGTGGGTTAAGGCCATATTTGGTGGCTCTCAAATTTATTTGGTGGTATTGCCTCAATGCAACTGAACTAAATATTCACTCTTTTTTCTTTGTTTTTTCTTCTTTTTCTAATTTTTTCTCTTTTTCAGTTCTTCTTTCTCTCTTTTTTTTTCATCATTTTTTTCCATGTATAATAATATATATATATATTTTTTTTCAACACAACACAAGCTAGCATACATTCATGAACTTTATTAAGGAGGCATTATTAGGGATTGGTGGTACTCAAGAGACGTTGGGTGGATTATTTGGTGGAAGTGCCTACTCACGACACCGGGAGAGATGGATAGGATGGTGTATTTCTGACCTTGACATTAATACCCTCCTTCAGCCGAGGATTCCATAAAGAATGGTCATAACCATCCACCTTAGCCCTAGTTTTATGCAAACTCGCTCTCCGCATATTTGCCTTATTTGGTGGCTCTCAAAATTCACACAAAATGTATATGTAGGAATCGAGAGCGAAAACTATGTCTAATCTCAGAGTATCATCACCTAATTATCTAGGACTCCGGATTCCTTGTACTAATCTTAGAGCACCAGTACACTCTACTCTCATCTCACACTATTTGGTGGATTTTTTGGAAGAAAATCTGCCTGACCCCCAAAACACTGTCCAAGGGTTCAGGAAAAGAAGCACTACTTCTTGATAGACTAAAGATGTTTATCAGCCTTCACCGTGAATCCATTGCAAATTCTACGTGTGTGTGAAAAGTTGTACTGGATTCCAGATTACAGGAATCAACTAGAGGATAAAATCCCTAATGCATTCTCTTAATAAAATAATCTTATTCATGAGTGCAATATGTATATATGCTATAAACAATTAACCTCTTATAATTTGTACTTTGTAAAATTCCCATATCGGGTTACATTCAGCTTGACCCTAAATTTAGAACAAAAGGGTGAGCGGATGAGTCGGAAATGGCTTTTGCAGACGATTTCTAGCTCCAATGCGAACATTGGAGGTGGAGTCAGTTGTTCTTTTATTTAGGGTCCTAAAGTGCATTTTACATGCAACTCCGAGGTTTCCTAAATGTTGGCATAAAAACTTTCAGTTTTGTTGTATCTACCCCCCCATGCCTAAGTTCTTGCACGTCCTCATGCATTAATATAAAAGAAAATAAATGCAACAGGGAGTGAATGGGTGGAAATCACCTGCAATTGCTCCTAAAATTATACATTCAGCACCGGCCAACCTATCAGTATGCAGTATGCAGAAAGAAAATATGCTAAAAGAAGAATATGCTATGTATAAAAATGAATATGTATAGGGTGATGGATGTGGAGTAGATGTTGAGTTTACCTCTAGCTGGGTGAAAACTCAATCAGATGTATCAGTTCTAGCATAGGAGCTGGCCAAGATTAAGCGAAAGATGTGCTTGTATGCTCCTAGAATCAGTGGTCCGAAGATGCGAACTAGTTGATTTTGCACCCCTACTCCAAAAAGTATAGCTATAAGAAAGTCTGGAGTAGTGGTGGAGAATAGAGGATAATCAAAGGGAAGATCATGATGTTGATTCGGCTGATTTATCATGTCCCACAATTTAGTAGGAAGTTGTTGAGGGAGTAGATCAACGTGTATCTTAGAACCAGAATCTGAGTCATAGGGATCCTCATAACGATAATTGACATCAAAGATCATGCCCTCTCCAAGATCTGGGTCATATGGGGTATCCGTGAAAGTAGGAAATTTGTGGGGAGGTCACTAAAATCCTCATCAGAAATTACTTCACCCTCATCAGTACTCATCTCTGATTCATCGGAGGCTGACTCTTCAGGCTCGGGGTCGAGCCATTGACTAGGATGATAGGTGCATCCCCAGCTCATTCTGCTCAAAGCTTCACCCTCATATGCATTGGTTTCCTCAGTAATTCCTACCTTAGGTAGCATATTTATTTCGTCAGTTAAATCATCCATAGCTACTTCTGGTCTTCGGATGTCAGCATCAGGGATAGAAAGTGTCATCTCAGAATCTCTAATATCCGAATTAGGTATGTAGGTGAAAGAAGAAGAGTGCAGATCAGAAGATGTTGGCTCTAGCACAGGTTCACCTACTATAGGAAGTGGCCTAGATTGATTAGTAGTGTCGCATGTAATGTTTGCCTTAAGATCCATATCCTCAACTGGATCTACTTCCCTTATCTCAGTTGGGTTTCCTAACCCATGAGGTATCTCCTAGGATTTAGGATAATCTGATTGTGGCTCAGTCCTGGAGATATTAGTCCCTTCCTCCTTAATTTCCTGAATGGAGTTTTCAGATGAACCCATTTGGCATACTTTCTGCTCCTGTCTCACATCCAAGCGAGGTTCTTCTTCCCCTGGATGATCTTCCAGCATCTGCTCCCGAGAATCTTCTGTGTGTCCTTTTGGCATAGTCATTTCAGATTCTTTGAGGTCTTCAAGGCTATTTTCCACTTGATATCTCAAAAGCAGTAGTTCTTGAGTTTCCCGATTTTATCCAATTAGCCTTGTTATCTCTACTGTTTCTTGAAGGAGCTCCCTCATAGCCTGTTGATGCGGAATCCAACTTTGTCTTTGGTTTAGCTCAATGATAGCCTGGATTTCATGTAGGTAGAATGTAGCCTTCTCCTTAGTGCTTGCTACAGCTCTCTGTATTCTGTAATGCGGTCGCATATGCACTAGTAGCTCTTTAGGGGTTCTAGGGGGTGAATCAGGTCTACCCATATTCCATGGGTGAGAAGTAGGAGTATGAAATCCATATCCTGGGTTATAAGATGTGGTCCTTTGAAGGACCAACTGGTATGGTTCATAATATCCAGGGTTAGGCTATGGGTTAACCATTTTGGTAACTCGAGGAGAAGGATCAGGCGAAGCGAAAAGTCATCTTCGCCACCTTGGGTTTTGATTGCAAGGCTGAGCTGATTCAATGACCTGGGCTCTCAGATAAGCTCATGGGTCCAACTCTCCTGGATCCCGATTAGGTCCTGATCCAGGGTTAGCCATTGTGGCTAAGCAGATAGAATAAGTAGGGGGGAAGATGGTCCTGGAAAGGTGGCTTGCCTCCTTGGGAGTGGCTCCCAAGGTCCAACCAGTTGAGGTGTAAGCGACCTCCTTCCTTGCATACACCACCTAACCCCTGGGTTGGTGTAGCCAAGCCAGACAAGGCTAAGGCCCTGTCAATCAGGTGGCCCTTACGAATCAGATGACTGGATTTTTCATTTTAAGTTTTAATTCCTGAAGAAAATTTGTCGTACAACCGATTGAAAGCGATTCTTGCCTCTCGGCTAACCCAGCCAAGAGGTTGAAAGCACCCAGTAGTACGACAACGAATTCGGGTTTAATTCATGCTTTAAAATTGATTTTAGCCTGTTTTCTTCAGTTGGGGTTTTCTTTTGGTGAGTGGCCCACAAGGTGACCAAGCTCACCAGCTAAGTACTAGACTTAACTAAGTCTAGGTTAGCCTAAATGTGGTCTCTAAGTTGTAACCCTAAAGGTGTAACCTAGGGCTCATGCAATTCTAGGGTTTTGTTCTTTTATTTTCAGTAGACCACAAAAATTACAATAAGTTCTCTAGTAAAATTAGGAATCCAATTAACTTAAAATTTGGTGAGTAGATTCCTTTATCAATTATCTTTTCATATAATATTTTTTTGAAATTTTTACTATTTCAACTAAATTTTTAGAGATTTTTGAATGTCAAGGGGTCAGGTCTTGAATTTTGAACCCTGGTCGGTTTTTCACTTTGAAACAGTACCAAATGACTTTCAAAAATTTGGAAAAAATATGGAAAATAAAGACAATGAGACCAGCTTTCAAACCCCACCATTTTTAGTCAAAACAGATTTGCAGATTGCTTCAAATTGCTTTTTGAATTTTGAAAAACCTCAGATCTGGGTCAGTCTGACCCCCTTGCACTTCACGAATTTTAAAAATTTATACTTATAATTTTTTTAAAGAATGGTGCCATTTGAAAGATGGTTTGAAAATGAAGGTCTAACCCAAATTTTTGAATTTTTTGTTCGCTAATGTTTCGACAAACGAATTTTTAAAACAAACTTTGAACCATGGCCGAAAATCAGAGAATGGTAGAAAAGCTTTTAAAGAGTGTTTGAGTTGGAAATCCAAACTTTTCCACCAAAAGTGTTTTTCTTTTTTTTTTTGAAAAGTTTTTGAAATTTTTCTTTTCAAAAAGGATTTTTTTGCTTTTTTTTCAAAGGATTTTCAATATATATATATATATATATTTTGCTTTTTCAAACTAACCTAAGATTCAAAAAGAAACCTAATCTAACTAGCTAGATTTTTTGATTTTTTTTTAAATTTTTTTTCTTTTTAACGAAAATGAATAAGTTTTTTTTTTTCAAAAGAAATTCATGGAAGCAAATCTAATCCTAGGGTTCAAAAGAAAACCTAGACTAAGAGGAGATGATGTGCACCTAGAAATCTTTTTCCACGCTCATTGTGTGCGCAAATCCCTTTTTTTTTTTCCTGTGTTGTCCTGCATATCCATAAACAAAGTAGAGGAAGATTTGTCAGTGATAGTTTAAAAGATTGAAATCAAAAAAATGACGTTGCCTCCTCAACAACGACGCAATTTGACGGAAGGGCATTTTTGCGCATTTGAAAGTCGTCGGAATCATAGTATAGTCATGCAAAAACGTTCGTCAAAAATAAGTTTGTAAAAATAACGGGACTTTAAGTCTCAGTCGTTCATCTCTGGGAGGCATTTGTGCAAATCTGAAATCGATCTTTTTGCTCTACTTGTTTACAGTCGCATGGCAGTTTATGGTTATTACGTATTTAAACATGAGAGGCTTAGTTGCAATAGATGGTAATGAAAAGCAGGCAACTTTAATCACACAAAATATTTTGCAATCAATAAGCTCATGGTGATTTTCAACACAAAGATATATATATATATATAATATATATTTTTTCATTCATTCATTTAGAGGATGTTTGGAATATGGAATGTAGAGGAAAGCTTATACAGGAATGGTTGAAAATGTAAATCTAGCTACCAGGAAACGATCGCATACAAGAATCTATGGGGAGATTTTGCATGCATCACTGGGAGAGAATAAAGAACTAAACTACTAGGCAGTAAATATAAGCAGTAAAACTACGAAGTGCTAAGCTACTAATCTAGCAGAAGGAAGGGCATTCAGAGGTGGTCTCCGATGGCCTTTGAGTGGCTGAGAGAAGAAGGAGGGGCGACCCATGGAGCTTAAGCCGACCCATGGAGAGAGGTTGGAGAAGTGATCCAGCATCCTAGTGTGGAGATGGTGACTTCCATGGTGGTGCTCCTCATGGAGGTAGAGTGGAGATGGAAGTGGCTAGCCTAAGCAGATGAGTGATAAGAATGGGATGGCCAAGACTGGATTAAGCCAAGAGTGGATGGTTGCAAATGGCCACCCCTTAGGTCTTTTTATAGACCTAAGGGAGTCTCTCTAGAGAAGTGTGGAACTCTCTAGAGAGGGCTCCAAGAGTGACCAGCCAAGAGAGAGAGAGGTGGTTCTTAGATCCACCATTTGTGGATCTAAGAAATGAATGGCTCTTGGTTGATAAATTTGGCAACCAAGAGTTGGCGCCACTTTGAAGAGAGTTCTAGAGAACTCTAGAGGACTGTGTGTGAGTGAATGGGTGCGTGTGTGTGTGTGTGTGTGGTCGTGCCCTAGGTGGCTAAGATGTATAGCTTAGGTCCTAAGGAGTTTAGGTGGGTGTATGCCTTGAATTAGGGTTGGAAACCCTAATTGCTAAGGGGAAATTGCAATTAAACTTATCCTAAGTTTAATTGAATGAGTGTGAACCTAATTGAGAATGAAATAACTCAATTAGGTTGGGCTTAAGTCAATTGGACTCTCACTAAGTCCAATTGGACTTGTGTGGGTTGAGATCTGAGCTCAATTGGACTTAATGAGTCCAATTGACTTAGGTGATGGTAACTGACTTTGATTTAAGTTAATTGGGTTTGGTGAGGACCTAATTAGGTGCTTAGGGAGGTCTAGAGGTGTTGTACTAGGGTTATGGCACCTTAATTTTGGTTCCTATGGGGTTGGAATTAGGTCTAGGGAGCCAAAGATCCAAGATCAAGGCTTGAATCTCAAAATAGGAACTGGAGGGCAGTTCCAGACGTCCAAAAATAGGATCAGATGACTTATACTCAAAAATCAGAAGTCCAGACTTCAGTTCTAGACATCCAATTTGAGTCAGGGGGAATTCTAGGTTTTATTTTGGGTATTTTGTAGATATTGGACGTCTGACAAAGTGTCTGGATGTAGAATAACACTACAGAAATGGGTTTGAGGTGTGTGGGAGTTGGCTAAGGGTTGTGGACGTCCTATAATTCATCTGGATATCCAGATAAGGGTTGGAACTAGGGTTTTAGGGTTTCCTAGGGTGCTGTGACCTAATCTAAGGGTGGCTAAAGCTTGGGGAAGCTTCTAGGCTGTCCTAGGGCTAGGATAGTCCTAAGTTCTTCATATTTTACTACTTTATTCCTACTTAACAGAATTGCATACCTTAACTCCCTTACATCATTATTCCCTATATCTAATCAAAGTCTTCTGCTCCAATCTTGCTGCAACACCCATTATTCCTGATCCAGATTTAGATCCAACTCCAGATCCAGCTCCAGATCTAACTTCTGATCAGCTTATTGCCTACAATTGACACAATGCACTTAATCAGCACATTATAACATTATTTTATGCATGGCCAAAGGAAAGCAGTAAAGATGCAGATAATGCTTATGCATGCCTGAATTACCCTAACTTATTCTAAGTCCTAGTTTAACTTAGGTCAATTAAGACCTATGATTGTTGCGTAATCACATATCCAGTCCTCAACCCTTCTCTTTAGAGCACACACATAGACTTTCAAGTGGGACTCTCTACTCAAATCTAATCAGTTCAGAACTTGATTCAACATCTTGATCCAAATTCTGATTCCACATCTTGATTCCACCACCTGATCCAAATATGCAGCCAAACTACTTAGGATTACCATTCAAGAAACCTGAATCACAGAGATCCATGAGAGATAGGATGATTGAGGATGCCCTTGAATTCTATGAAATTGAATACAAAACCTCAACACCAATCGAAGACATTCAGGTTAATGTACCAACATCCACAACCTTCATCATAAACTGTGCCCAAGTATTATTGACGGAAGCCACAAACGGATCAACCCGAGACATTCTTATCACAGGATATATTGAGATAGAGAAATTACACAACTTTGAATACCTTCAATGCATAACAAATCCTGTACTTTGGGAACAACACCAAGATGATCTTAAAAAATGGGAAGAGATGATGAGACTATTGAAACAAATTATCGACCAGAAATACCCGTATATACCCCAAACAAATGATGAACCATCTTGGAATAGTATTGAGGATCAATTCGATTTCCCAGATCTCGGGATTGAGGCACAGAGTGGTTGTGGATTCCCAACCCAGATAGAATACAACATGCTTGATATTGAGTTATGTTGGGAAGTTTTAATTGTAGGATAACACAATATAGAGCCAACCCTAGAAACTGGATCACCAAGCATAGAATTCCAAAACTCCTACAATGATGAGATTAACACTGAACCTCTCGAGGGTATAAATCCTGCCACTTATTCTGATAAGGTGACCCTCAGAGGTTATTTGGACCTAGATTCTAGTGACTCGACCCACATCCTAAGCCTAGAATCTGGATCGAAAACATATTGGGAAGATTATGAGGCCTCGTATGAAGAAGATCAAATTTTCAAAGAAGAGTATGATTCTGGGCCTCTATTTGATGAATATCCCTCTCCAACATCCTTAGAGAATTAGATCAATTTTTCGAAAATCACACCAATTTACGAAACAAAAATCGATGAGTTGGACATGTGGGGTGTTGATTGGGTCTTTCCCACAAACCTATAACTCGAGCCTAGACTAAATACGAACACCTTTGTGAGCTCAGAATTTACATATAGGCTAGACCCCAGTCAGGCTGCTGAATCTACATCATGTGATTTATTCTATGGTGGAACTCATGATCTTGAATCTCATTCAGAATGTGATTTTCTCAATATCTCCGATGATTTCGAATCTTTCCATGACTTCAGAGAAAATCTGCTTCCTGATGACAACGAGCCAATCTACGACCTCAGCTCACATGGTTCAGTCTACGACTCTAACTCTTAGGTCCCAGTTCCCGAGATCACTGAAGAAAGTTCAGGTTCTAGTGACATGGAATCATTTCTTTTCAATCCTCAGAAATCAAAACCAGAAAATGCCAAGAGTGATTGCAACCCAGAGTACGAATCTTTTCTCGACTCAGATTTCCATTATCCTATCGACACTCTTAAGGCATTCACTTTTGATTTTGAAAGCTACTATGAGGACTCTCTACATGAAACCACCTATAACTCCTTTTTAGAAGAGCCCTCATACACAATTCTCATTGAAGCCACCTCTTCCAAATATACAGAACCTATCAAAACTCGTTTTCAGCCTTGATCTGCAACCGGACTCAATTTCTATTCCGATTCCCCTTTCGCTGAGCCATTTGCAGATGATTCAACTCCACACATACATCGAGTGTCAAACATTGATGAGACTGAAAACCATGCTCCATCATTTTCTGATCACCCTTGTAGGGTTTCCACACCATGCACTGATTATTTTTCGGAGCCCTACTTTGACCAGGCTGACCCGATTCAGCCAAAACCTGAATTTACACTTCCACATACATCTGAGCTCCATTACATATGGTGGGTTCCACATCTCTTGATCTACATCTATCAACCCACCAGATTAACAGGGTTTGGGCTGCATCATCAGCCTATTGATCTGAACAAGCACCTGGTTAGACCAACCAGGCTCTTAATCAAAGTGCATGTTCTACAAAATTCTACTAATCTGACCACTCCCTCTCCATCCATTTCCTACTCGGCTGAAGGCGTTGAATTTAGCGCTTAACGGGAGGTAACCTGTCATTCCAAAAACCCAAGATCCATCTGATTATCCATCTGTACTAAACGCCTATTGCACCCTGAGTTTAGCCTTAGATAGTCGATCCCACCTCTGGTACACGTACCAAAGCTTGAAATCATCCACATCAGTCACTTCCTGACCCATTCACCCACCCGATAAATCTTGTTCTAAGTTCTTGAACCCAACACTATTTCACACCCTCCGTTTACAATGAGGACATTTCAAAACTTAGGCTTGGGGGGGTGGTAAAGTGCAAACATACAGAAATTAAGAAAAGTCACAAGGATTCTCACAAAAATTCATATGTCAAAAATATCAAAAAAATATAAAATTATAAAAAGGAACAAAAAAATGGAGGAGGGAGGAAAATTTTGAAGTCATAAAACATGAAGAGGAAAAGAGCAAAATGATAAAAAAAGGAGCATAAAATAAAAATGAAAAAAGAGATAGTCATTAGTAAGAGATTAAGGGATTAATTGAAGTTCTAGACCACATCAAGAAAAAAGAGAAAAATAGAAAAAGTGCTAATGAGACACAAAAAGAAATTAGTAGGAATGCTGATCTTAGGCCTTTTGGGCTAGACTCATAGGCTTAAAAATTCAAGTACTCGCTAAGATCTGGATAATCCACAAGAGGTTGGGGAAAATACGAAGCTTAAGTATTAGGTCTAAGGCTTAGAGAGTATTCAGCCTCGTTAACTGACCTTTGGTTTGTGGGACTCGGTAACCTAAGCACCCCAATCTACACACAGTCTGGTTCAATATGCATAACTATCAAAATCACGCAAAAGCATTTAAATGTTTTGAAAAAAAAGTTGCCTAGATGAGTTCCCGATGCGGAGAGGCAGGAAATTCCCCTCGAATTGCGTAACAACATATCATCTCCTCGGTGCTTGTCTCCTAGGATATTTACATATCCTATCAGGGGCATGTAAGCACTCTACTGGTTCAAACACCATGGGCGGCATTACTCGAAATGACAATTGCTAGGGTCTGGATTTGGCCATGGAACGCCATGGACAGGATTATCTCGAAATCTTGAAGGCTAGGGTTCTGGCGGTTGCCTTGGGTGGTGCTATCACGAAGTATCAATTTCCAGGGACCTTTGAGGATTGATGATGGGGTCGAGGAATCCGATACAGGCGATGTTGAGAAGCCAATCCGAAGCTAGAAATAAAAAGAAAAGAGAGAGAAAACTCTCCAAACAAATAAATCCTTTGCCTCTCTCTTACAAAAACGCATTGCAAATTGAACCATGTCTAAAATATGTCTCAAGCACGGGTGCTTTAACCGCGGAGTCTAATGAACCTTAGGATAGTTCTTGCGGGCCTTAAAAACCTTTGCGGAGGACTGAGGCTAAGGCTGATCAGGTCTGGATCTTGGTTGGTACTTGAGTACCTATAGGCCTATTGTCAACATTCTACCCTAATCAAAAGAAAAAGAAAACAAGCACTTATCATAACTGGTGAAAGAAACTCATGGTCTAGAACAGAAGTTAAAACCTTGAAATTTTGCTAACGGACTAGCAAAAGCTAGGCATGGGGGTATGGTGGGAACACCATCATGAGCCCTAACTAGCTCATTTTGATGTAGAAAAGAGAACAAAAGCTCCTACATAACCTAGAGAAGGGACTAATTCAAGGAATAACTATTCTGAGAAAGAAACAAGAAACAAAGGGTAAAACTACAATTTTACCATTGCAGTGCATCAACGGGATTTATCATGGGTTAAACATAGGTCAAATGGTCTTAACAAGATAAAAAGTGGGTTGGTTCAATCAGAAATGGGTTCATATGCAATCTAAGAATTAAATGACTTCATGTAACCCTAAAACAGACTCAATTCAACAAGGTTATGGAAAGGATAAAAATCAACTAAATCCTCTAAAATTCATGGAAAAATATCCCCTAGGGTTTATAACCTTCAATTGGCCTTTGGAACATATTTTAACATAAGTAGGGGTCCTAGCTAGATATTTGACCTAAATTGGGTTTTTGTGTAAAATGTCCAGTCAAACGTGGTCAAACCTAAAATCCAACTTCACCATTGGATTTCCTAGGTATAAATTAGGTTTGTACCAAAATTTATACCTAAGGGGAGGTCACCTTGACCGACTTTGCCAAACAGTCCACCCAATTACATTTTAAACCCTAACTTTTGAAATTTATTACGATGACCCCCCATCTTCCTCGCCACTCTTTGCAATTAGGTCCCTCAGCCATTACAATGGAGGAGTCCTACTCCAACAAGGATTCGAGGAGGATTTCTCCCTGATTCCTCAGAGATCCCCTCTCGAATTTGAAAGGGAGATTCTCTGAGGAATTCCCTACCATCTAAATGCAATCCCAAGCCTTGATTCACACCTACTATCTCGTGCGAATGCTCAAGAGATTTGGGTCTCTCACACAGTCCCACTACGGTGAGGATTCTTGCACTTGGAAGCTTGTCTTCCATGAACAAGAGCCTCTACCAGTACCTATAAAACAACCCCCTGATCCGATTGCTCAGATTCAGCTTGGCTTGCTCGGAGTAAACCCTCCAATTTCCTCTCTTCTCCTCCGACCAATGCATCCAGTAGGATCTGGTAACATCTCCTCCTCCTTCTCGTCGCTCTGCCACAATATCAGTGGCAGAGCCGTCTTCACCTCCTTCCTCGGCGTCGCGCCGCACTAGCGCACATGCCAAAATCCTCTTCGTCGTCGCCGTTCTCCCTACACTTGAACTTTCTTCTCCGACGGCGGTAGGTATGCTCCAGCCGACTGTTGAGTGCACGAATTTCTACGCTAACGTGTTCGATTTTGGAAAACCTTCCGTTGTAGTTTGAAAGCGAAGAACTCGTGTTCAACAAATAAAATTTATATCGAAATTGAAATTTCGGGTCGAACACAGGGAGGCGGATGTTTGATTTAAAAACTACGTGTTTCTTTTTATTTGTCATGAATTAATTCAATTTAAAACTATCTAATTATTTACAATAAATAAAAGAGAGAGAGAGGGTAAGAGAGAGGGAGAGTATTACACATGAAAATCAAAATGAGATGTAGAATAAACAAAGAATTTATCATTGAGGAGATTGTTCATTAAAACTAGAAAGCATAAAAAAATTACATTAGAAAGCGATAAATTTACTCTAGAAAGCATTAAAAGAATGGAGGGAGAAATTTCCTCCTCGACGATCGCTTGGAGGACGAGCAGAACTACTCTAGAAAGTAGTAAATCTATACTAGAAAGCAGTAAAAAGAATAGGGAGAGAGAAATCCTCCTCGACGGTCGCTTGGAGGACGAGTCGGATGGGACGACGCCTGGATGAAGGAGGACGAAGCAGGACGAAGGAGGACGAAGCAGAAGAACGGGAACAGAGCAGCACACCGTCGTCGTTGTGGGATCCACTTCCGAAGGGGGATGAAAATTTGGACTTTATCTAGCGAGAAGCATCCCAGGTGTGGGACAAGCTTCTCTTGAGCTTTGGAGGGGTACAGAGGAGAAGGAAGGGATGAGAATTTCGTATGGAGGGGGTCTCCTTTTATAGTTGCAAGGAGTGGGGGCAAAATGGTCATTACATCTTTAAAATAATAAATGAGGGGTCTTTAGTGACGGATAAATCCGTCACTAAAGCCCCCAACGTGGGCGTAGCTTCCACACCCACGCGTGCCTCCACGGCTGCCCGCTTCTACAACGCATATGCACGTCCATCAGTTCTCCTTAAGACGCATCTCCGCCCGCTCATTGTGCGCCCGCCTGGCGCGTGCGATCGCGCGTCCATGCCACGCATTCAATCGCGTGTAAATGCTATCAGGTGCGCGCGGCCGTCCGATCGCGATCCAACACCCGCCCACGCTCAATCGCTTGTGCCTTCCAGCCCTTCGATGCGGCTCGAACCCGTGCCCGCCGCTTGTGTAAGCACGCTCGATCGCTGCGCTACGAGGCGCGGATGGTCGAGCGGACGCTTTTAGGCGTGGCTGACCACAGTCGTTGGATCAAGATCCAACGGCGGAGAGCGAGCGGGTACGGGGCTTCATAGAATGTAAGCGGCTGTTTGGGCGACCGAGATGGCGCCACGTGGCACCATCTTGGCTGTCCATCTTCTGGAAGTTGTAGATGGTGCCACGGATGTCGGATTGACTCGATTTTTGTGTCGTTGGGTTGCGATCGTTGATCCGAATTCATCCGTGTGGTCGGATTTGTAATCTGAAGTGCAAATTTACACCATCTTGGCCCTTGATCTTCTAGGGTTCCCTGGTCACTATCTGATGCTACGGATGCCTGATTAGGGCGATCTTGGAGTTGTTGAACTCCAATCGTCGCCCTAATCACATCCATACGGTTGGATCTTTGATCCGAGGCCCCAATAAAATGTTCGCCCTGTCCAAGCACATAAAAGGAGACAATTAACCTCCATTTTATTCAAACTACTCTAAATGCAAGATGATGCATGTTATGCAAGATTTATATCATGAAATGCAATCCTATGCTTAAGAACATGCATAAATAGACATTTTAAGTCGTGTAAATGTGTTTACATCATCGACCTTTTGTCCCCCTTCATCCCTTAAGTAGGTTAAAACTCTTCCCCTCTCTCCTCTCCTTATTTCCCCCTTCTTTATTTCTACTTTTGATCCCTCGACACTATAGACCACCACCATCTTCCTCATCTCCAGCCGACCACTGGTAAAGGCACATCCACTGCTCCATGCACCCACACGCCTCGCCACCTACCTCAAAACCTCCACCATCTTCCTTTAACCATCATCTGCCCCTTCACTGATAGCCACACACACCTCACACTCTCATCGAACACACGCACTTTCACGGTCACAGAGAGACCTAGGCATGCATGCTTAGGCTGCTTCGTGGCCAGCCACCTACCTAGACACCTTCGCCATGCCACGGCGAAGCTGCCTGAGTGTTCTAATGAGGCTGAAAGGTCGTATTTCTTGAAACCTAGGTCCGACCTCCGCCGTCATTAACGTAGACTTGAAGGAGCTTGCATCCTACGCTCCAGGCTGCTGCGCTCCAGGTGAACAAGTCCAGGTGACGCGGAATGAGTTCGGGCACACGTCCAGCTAGAGAACGGCTTTGAGAGAGCACTGCAGCTGCGGAAATTGAAGGAGACCCCTTGCGGGTGTGCGCAAGAAGCAGGTGGGACTTTTAGTCCCACCTCAGAAAGTTAGGAGTGCGCTGAGCAGTATAAAGTGTTTTTGTGTTTTAAGCTCTTCGCCTCAGATCATGGGGTGTGGTCCCCTCACCCGCTCACCCACCTCGTCCGCGACCCACGCTCCGTGGACCTGGCTTGCCTGATCTGTTTACCCAGCACTCCTCGTGCACCACCCACGTCGGTGCGCCTGGACCCAGGTGCGCATGACCCGACCTGAAAATTTGATTGGCTCTAGGAGAGCGAACCAAAGATAGAAAAGAGAGAGAGCATACGCAGGGGAGGGTAAGGGTAGGTTTTGCACTTGTGTGTGTTGGGAAGCTGAGGCCAGAGAAGGAAAGAAGGAAGCTGTAGCCGTAGAGGAGATAAGGAAGAAGCTGAGGAAATTAAGGCAAGAAAGAAGATGGAAAAGCAAAGGGCTGAAGCTGAGGAAGCTAAGGAAGGAAAGGAAAGGTACTGTAGCAGAGAAGGTACCGCTGAAGAAAAGGCAAAGGAAAAGCTAAGGCAGAGGAAAGGCAGAAGAAGGAGATCAGAAGCTGAAGAAGAAAGGAAAGAAAGGTAGAGGAAAAGAAGAAAAAGAAGAAAGAGGAAAGCTAAGGAAAGAAGGGAAGGAAGAAGAAGGAAGCACAAGAAGCTAAAGGCAGAGAAAGTCAAAGAAAGAGAAGGTAGAGAAGGAAAGAAGAACCAAGAAAGAAAAGAAGAAAGAAACCATCGACCAAAGCCAAGGAAAAGAAGGAAAGAAAGGTAGAGAAAGAGGAAGCTGAAGAATAAGTCTAAGAGAGGAAGAGTCAAACACTTTTTATCCAATTCTTCTCAATCTCTCTATTTTGCTACATTTTATAATTCATAAACTCTTGCATTATATTTTGAATTAAATTTTGAGTAACTTTAAGTGTTCAAATTACATTTATTGAGATTAGTGAATAAATTCCATTTTTTCCCTGTGTTCGACCTTGGAGTCAACATTCGAGTAATAAAAATTCTTATTTGTTTTCAACGCTTTTTCGACTATACTGCAATGCCATCTTTTGAAAACCCAATCAAGCGCTGTAAACAGCATGCTGCTGCTCTTGTGCGTGCATGCCTCCGTGCGCCCGTGCTGCTGTGTGCGAGCGATGGCACGTGCATGTGCATGGGCAGTTTAGGTTGCACCATGTGGCACAGTTTGGGCCATCCATCTTCTTTCCTTTGTAGGGGATGCTACAGAGGTCGAATTGAGTTGATTTTCACATCGTTGGGCTACGATCATTGACCTGAATCCATCCGTGCTGTCGGATTTGTCATTTGATGCTCTAGATTGCGTCACCTAGTCCCTCGACCATTATCTTCCTTGGATTGCATATGCTGCTATGAGACTCCGATCGAGGAGATTTTAGAAGCGTTGGACTCCGATCGTCATCTTGATCAGATTCGTACGGTCGGATTGTCAATCCGAGGCTACAAAATAAATATCCTTCTTTCCTAACCATAAAATGGATGCAATTAACCTAAATTATATGCAACTACTTTTAATGCAGAATGATGCATGCTATTTAATATTTATAACATGAAATGTAAATCTAAGCCTAGGAACGTGCATGAATAGGCATTTTACCCTCAATACTTGTGTCTACATCATACCCCTAAGCCTATCTTTTTCTAGTCCCTAGCTAAATTAAACTACATGATATGTATAAAAACAGAATTAGGATTCGATCGCCTAGGCCTATGTTGTTTATTAACAATAGAAATTATCAACTAAGGTCCTAAACTATGAAAACTCAATAGTACCCAGGTGTCTGCCAGAATGCAGAACGCCCAAGTCATCGCCATATTTGAAAAGGGAAGATACATTTTTTTTTTTGCTTTTCTTCTTTTCTAATTTTTTTTTGCACTTTTGGAGTTTGAGAGTTCCAGGATAACTTTTTATGGCAACCCGACCTGCCCAAGACTCAAAAAAGACTCTAAGTGCTAAGTATCTTGTGAAAAGAGTGAAAGACTCACTAAGTGGTCGTTAAAACGGACTTCGAGTTTCTATGACCCTAGGTGACCTTGTCTAAAAGTTTATCTTTTCGAACGGTAGCTTTCTCCCTACTTTTTTTATTTATGGGGTCAACACAAGGGCAAACCCAGTGTATATCTCCCCAGTTTATTCTTCTTCCCCGCTTCTTCCCTAAGTGTTTTGGGAATTATTGTGCATTTTTGTGAGCTAGGCTCTAGACAACCAGCCAATGGGTTATTACCCACGGTAACTTACCAGCCATACTTATGCGGTGAAGTGTGGTTTTATTTATTTATTTTTTTATTTTCTCCTTTTTCTATTTTTTTTCTTTTCTCCTTTTTCTTCTTTTTTTTTTAAGTAGATGCTTTCCCTGATCTAAGATTTACCTAAAGGCAGTATGAAGAAAATGATCGTGTGGCTCGGCTCTGGACAACTAGTCGATAAGCTGTCACCACGACAACTTGCCAACCATACCACCCTAGACTGTTCATTAGCTACCCAATTTCCGAAGAAATTACCAAAAAGTGAGTTAGGCTTAAAGTCCCCTCAAATCAGATGGCGGGTTGATAAGTTGTATACTTATCACTCCAATTTATTCACTAGATTAAAGATGAATTTAAATTGACGAGGACTCGAGACTAAGACCATATTCGAGTGGACACCAAGGCGAATTAAGCCTGAAGACCTAAGGATTCTAAGTATTCAGGTCCTATCGTATCATTTCCTAAAGTTGATAACCTCCAAATGCCAAAGTTCTCTTCTTCTAATTCTTTTTTTAAAAAAAAAGAAACTAAAAGAAATTCTACGGAGTTAACAAAATGATTTCAAGATAAAGTATCCACCCCCCCATGCCTAAATGATGCAATGTCCTCATTGTAAAAACAAAGACATGAAAAGGGTAGAGTAAATAGAATATTACCTGAATTTCGTGAAAATCCGATCAACTCCGTAGAGAACATGGAATATGCACATGTGCTAAATTTAATCCCTTTTGGATGCGGTTGAGGAATGGGGCTATTGATTGAATCTTCTTGTAAATAAGGATTCGAATCCTCCTTGTTAACCCCAATTGAATCCAAATCTTCAATAATTGGGCTATTAAATGGTTTGTCAGATTCCTCAAGCCCATTTGTCTCACTAAAATCATCCTCCTTAAGCTCAAGTAAGACTTTACTAAGAGATTCCTCACCCTCAAAATCAAGGAATTCATGATCCTCATTTATATACGTCTCAAAATCATATGTCATTTCATGGTCCATGGAGACATATTTTTCACCATTCACTAGCTTTGGGATCTCGAGTGAGAAACTTGGTTCATCCTCAATGGGTTTCTCTAGACCAACCCAGTCATCTCCAATCTTAGAATATGTATCCCCCCCGACAGGTGCCTGAGAGAGTTCTGACATTGGCTCTCCTGAAGGGGGTTCATCTCAAGAATCATCCCAAGATTTGACTAGGGCAACCACAAATTTCATCCTCATCCTCGATAATTTCCCAAGAAAAAAATCACCCAGGTTCCTATCCCTAACATTTTGGAGCAAATCCAATAGAGAACTATTAAGTTCATCAATCATTTTTATGATAGGCTCTAATGCTTTGGTGCATGGTGCTGGTTGAGCTTCTAAAGATTGTATAGTGTTCCTCAAATTAGGCAACACCCTATCTTGGATCTGGTTCACCTGAATCGATTGGTTCGGTTCAGGGTTGGGTGGGTTTGGGTTCAATCTAGGGGAGTCAAGATATCGAGGTTCTCAGGTCCCTTCCGGATAGTAGGTCATTTCAGGTTGTTTAAGAGTGGTGGTGACCTATATTCAGTGGAATATTGGGGAGGGTAGGTGTTATAATCAGCATATCATTCCTGATTGTAGATCGGGTTGGTTTGGTGATCAAAGGATGAAGATCTATAATCATT
This sequence comes from Thalassia testudinum, assembly GCA_037157565.1. Lineage (NCBI taxonomy): Eukaryota > Viridiplantae > Streptophyta > Magnoliopsida > Alismatales > Hydrocharitaceae > Thalassia > Thalassia testudinum. The sequence goes on along the minus strand of JAZHRO010000035.1, from coordinate 4,767,600 downwards.
GCAGCTCTAAGAAGGATAGTAATCATAGTCTTGTTGTCCAGGGTTAGACCCTAGACACTGAGGTCCAGATTTATACCCCCAATCAAAGTTATCCAGACTAGTGGATGGGTAATCATAAGTCGAGTCGGGATAGTAATCATCTTGAGAATACATGTTGGTAGGAGGGTAGGATTGGAAATGTGTGAAAGATGTGGAAGGATACATTGTGAAGTAGGAGGGAAAACATAATAGAGAAAGGTGCCCTGTAGTACAATCAACCAAACCTATCCTTATGTGGGTAGCCTAATGACCTACAGACTCCCAGGACCCATCTTGAGATTATAAATGATTTAGTCTACTTTTATCTGGTCAATCCAACTAGTTAGAAGGAGGGACTGGGGAAAAGGTCTTCCATTGGCTTGCGCCTCCGATTCCTAGTATGCCCTCCAGCCACGGTCGTTTGACGCTACTCCCCTAGCTAGACATCAGATTGACTATTATAAGTAGGTTAATCATGAACAATCTCAATCTGGATCCCGATGAGCGAATTAGTCCTTAGGGCCAATGTCTAATCAATTTTAGTTAGGCTTTGGATATTGGTGATTTTGGCATGTGATGGGCTCTTAATGGGTTGTGCCCTTAATGATTTGTCTGAAAATGTGTGAATGTGCACAACCAAAATGTTTTCACGCAAGATTATTAATGATGAGGTGAGTTTTAGGGTTTGAATCTTGCCTAGTAGCTTTTAGGATTCAAATATTAGGTGTATTCAACAAAATTTTGTGAGGCAAACCAAGTTTTAAAAGCACGAGTTCAAGTGCTTTTCCTTTATAAATCAAAAGAATATGGAGTGCCTGGCTTGACCTAAATATTGAATCCTATGGGGCAGCTACAAAATGAATTTCTTTTAAATTAGGTGGTGCAGCCCAAACAATTCAATCAATCGGCCCAAATGCCCCACCGACTAAGGCACACAGAAAGGTGATTAACCTAATATGATTTCTACTCTTTTATGTGTTGAATTGGTGTACCGGGTCCACAGGTCAGAATCCTGGTTGAGTAGATGAAAATCAAGTCAGGTTATGTGCCTCCGATGTGGGTGTATAAAGTGTGTAAATTGATTCATTGCACAAAAAGTATCTTTTTGTTATCTTTTTTTATAAGATGCAGGGGTGAAATGGATGAAGGTGGCAAACAAGACACACAAAGTCTATCCTAGGCTTTATGTAAATACCTAAGTAGATTAAGTCTTGGTTATGGGTGTGGCAAAATGAAACTAATGGGGTGGATGTGGGGGACACTTACAAAGCACTCTACCCACACTTTACCCCGGTCTACCACACTTGGATTTCCATGCTATGGTACCTGCAAGACAATAGATCAGAGATAAGCGGGGTTAGTGCTATGTAAATGCAAAGAAGTGAAGAAAACAATAAAGTAAATGCCCTTGCCTCCTCGGCAATGGCACCAAAATGATCGAGGCGTGTTCACGAATTAAAATTAGGGTTTGGAGGACCCATCATCGTAGCTCACAAAATGCATCTATCAAATAAAATTTATAACTGAAACTCGAAAAGTGAGTCTCGGATCGAACACGGGGAGGCGAACATTTGGTTTTATAAAAATCCGTGCTTCACCTTATTTCTTTTTGTTGTTTTTATCTTTTATAATTTTTTTGGTATTTTAATAGGGCAAGAGATCAGGTCGTTGAATTCTAGTTAATCTACTTGCAAAGATATAAGAGAAAGAGAAAGAGAGAAACAATCATCTATTCATAAGCTAGTGTTTGTTACAACTACGAAAGTGGAAAAATCTATACTATGAAAGCGAACAAGATAGAAAGAGGTGAGAGAAATCCCCCTCGACAGTTGCTCAGAGGACGATTCGCTCTAACGTTGCCTGGAGGAAGGTGGTAAGGAGCGGGATGGAGGATGGAGCTAGAGGACGGAGGATGGGGCAGGATGGCGTCGCGACGATGATCTTCTTCCCGAAGAGCAGTGAGAGGACGGCCACGGGATGCTCCACGAATGGGGATGAGGGGAAGGAAGACTATTTGGTTTTCTACTCTAAAAGGGCATCCCGGGCTTGGGACAAGCTCTCTCTAGAGCCTTGGAGGTGGTGAGAGGAAGAAATGAAGAGATGAAGAAAAATGGGAGGGGTAGGGGTCCTTTTACAGTGGTGGAAAGAATCAAATTCATATACAGGACATTTAGTGACGATCATAAACGTCGCTGAAGATCCTGCTCATGCACCCCTGCTGCCGGACCACTAGCACGCACTGTACGTGCCCTTGTCGTGTGTGCACGCATTATACAATCCACTACTGCCGCTGCCTCAGAGTGCGTGCTGTGCTACTGCACGAGTTGCTGTGCTTGTGCATGGATGCCTCCATGCGCCCGTGCTGCTATACGTGTGCGGTGGCATGTGCTTGCGCATGGGTGGCCTGGGTTGTGCCACGTGGCGTAATCTGGGTCGTCCATCTTCTTTCCTTTGCAGGGGGTGCTACATAGGTTGGATTGAGTCGATTTCCACGCTGTTAGGCTGCGATTGACGACCTGAATCCATCCATGTGGTCAATTTATCGTTTGACACTCTAGATTGCATCACTTAGTCCCTCAGCCATTGATCTTCCTTGGATTGCATATGGTGCTACGGGACTCTAATCGAGGTGATTTTAGAGGAGTTGGACTTCGTCATCATCTTGATCAGATCTGTACGGTCGGAATGTCAATCCAAGGCTATGAAATAAATATCCCTCTCTCCTGGCCACAAAAGGACGTAATTAACCTACATTATATACAACTAATCTAAATGCTGAATAATGCATGCTATGCAATATTTATAACATGAAATGCAAATCTAAGCCAAGGAACATGCATGAATAGGCATTTATCCTCAATAATTGTGTCTACATCAATACACAGCGCCCTATGGGGCGAGACCAGACCTCTACTTTGGTCCAGCCCTAGTTCATTATTAGGTTTATTACTAATCTGATTCATGGCGCAATATCAAGCCCACAAGAGGCCTTACACAGTGCGTGGCCCCTGACCTACCACTCTACACAGCTATCAAATATGCACGTAGCATCATGCTCAGAAGATAAGAGGAGATGTATGCATGTTGCGCGCTGTTGACTGAGCGATTTAGGAGACGAATTGCTCTTATACCGCTCAAGTCGCCCCTCAGTGCACGATGTGGCGGTATTTGGAGGCGCATAATCGACGCCATAGTGCGCAAAATAGCATTATGGATTGAGGTCTTTGGCCCTCAATTTGTGGGCCATAAATTAATTTAATTTAAAATTAAATTATATGGTTACAAAGCCCTTATATAGGGCTACCTAATTGTACAATTATTTTACACAAATAAGTTATTCAATTATAAAATAAATTAGCTAAATTTGATTGTTTATACATGTTAATTAAGAGGTGAATTACTTAATTAAAGTATAAATTAGTTAATTAATAGTACAATTGACCTTATATAGTGTTTATATACATAATAAATTATTTATTACACATGTTTATTACATTTTATAAACTTTATTTTAATTCATATAAATTTAATTACTAGTTTAAGTTAGTTTTATACATAAATAATTTATAGATACTATAATACTCTATAAAAATAGTATAAATAGGTTAGAGGTCTTCATTTAAATCTCATTTAAATCAACTTCGGATCTTCATATCTCTCCCAAGCCTCGTGCATTTGTTCTCCTGATTTTTGGGTGAAGGCAATGATGGCACTCCTCAAGGCATTTGTGCGACCTTTAGGAAATTACTTCTTAAGGAACTCATGTTCCAATGAAGCCCATGTTTTTGTTGGTGTTGTTCATGCTAAAGTTCTAAACCAGAAGGTGGCTTTATCCTTGAGTGAGAAGGATAACATTTTCATTAAAAGTGTGTGCTGATCATGACCTTCCAGATCCAAAGTCTGAGTAAGATTTTTTAGCTCCTCTAAATGCTGAAATGGGTCCTCAGAAGCAAGACCATGGATGTGAGTAAGTGCAATAAGGTTTGGCTTCAATTTAGTAGCATGACCTCCAGTAGGATAGCATACCACAGGCATAGGAGGTGCAACTGTGGGATTATAGTAACCCGTACTTGAAGTCTACGAGGTTGATGTGCTTGGGTAGCTCTAGGTTGAGGTTGGGGGTTTGCTAGAAAATTAACAGCTTGAGTAAGCTGTTGCACCTGATGGGCAAGAGTATTCATTTGCAGTTGTGTTTCAAACAAGTGTTGTAGATTAGGTATGGGACCTCTCTCCGGAAGTTGTTGGTTAGGGAAGTTAGGGTACGGAGGAGGTTGGAACCTATGGTTTGGTGGTGGTAGTGGAGGATGTGTAAAGTGACATGGTGGAAGTTCTTCAAAATCCTCGAATTGTGCAGAATCGTTATCATCCTGTAGATGAATGGAGTGATGGATAGGAGTTTGAGGCCTAGGAGGAATAGGATTGGATGTGAAAGGCATTGAAGTGGATGTCGAAGCTTAGGCATCGATACCCAAGGGAGTTAGTAACTCAGGGTTTTGGGATCTCCTACCTTTTATTGAGTCGATTTTTGGAAAATGAATTTTTCGAAGCAGTCACAACTCAAAGGAAAGGTCAACAATCTCTCAACCAATCTCAAATCACAAAATTAGAAATCCTAATCAATCAATCACAACAATTAAAAGACCAATCAATCAAGTGAGAAAGTTCAAATTTTTTGTAGGGTTTGCTATGCGAAAATAGTAGTGTGCAACAAATATTTCAATACAATTGTACTCATCCTATGGAAGACTTAGTGAAGTGCAAACCTCTAAAGTCCACCTGAAATTTGGATAAGAATGGCGTGCAAATCCAGACCTTATCGTTGATTGAGGAGATGAGATAGAAACCTGTGTATTTGTGAATCTTAAGTGATCGTTGAGTGTGTACATGATAAGCAATCAAGAGATAACGGTGAAAACTCAGTAAGGGTTTCAAACAGTTTTAATGTCTCATTTTGAATTTGATTTGAGTTTTTAGAAGATGTACTCTATGCAACTCATCTAGCTTTTTAAGTTTAAGTGAAATGCATAGGATGGCTAAAGCTCAGAAGGGATAGAAATGCATACCTATCTCCAGCAATTCTATAGTATGCAATTTGACTGTATTGAAATCTAGCAGGAAATGTGCAACCTAAGTATGGATTCCTAGAATATGCTGCTGCTAGACAAGGGATGAGATATTTTGGGTATTTTTGATTTTATAATTTTTTTGGATTTTCTAAATTCAACCAACAAAAACAAATAAAAAAGAAATCGATAAGGAAAACTGCGTACGAAAAAATCGCATTGATAGAGATCTATAGAGAGATATAGAGAGAGTCTAAAGAGAGTCCAAGTTATGCAACTAGTGTGTGAGAAAAGGCTCTCACAACTTATGCCTAACACAATGTCCTATGAATATTCCTAAGTCTAAACATCCACTAACTAATCTAATCGACTAAAAACTAGAAAATGCAGCTCCTTCTGGAAAAACTCCTTTGGGAAGTCAGGTCTAAAGCGTAACGGATCCACAGGAAGAAGTCCACCTAGAAGACACTACTCTTACACCTCCTCAAGTGTTACAAAAACACCAAGTGATTAGTGATACAATTATATACAAAATAATCAAAAGAATATAATGAATAAAAGAATCAATATACAACAAAGAATATGAATGACAGAATAATTATATAGAAACAAAAATATATACAAGAAAAAGAAAAAAAGAAAATTTTTGGCAAATAAAGTGTTGCCTCCTCGGCAATGGCACCAAAATTATGATAAACAATACATCAACAATCATAAGAAAGCACTATTAGTACTGAAAATATGATCAATGACTTTTGATTTGCACTAAAAATGTGGTTTTAAAAGTCGTCATTATAGTATAGATGTCACAAATGCAAACCGATGTCGCATCAATTTTATTTATTTAAAATTTTTACTAGTTTATTTCTAGGTCATTCACTGGGAGGCAACTATTGATATACATCACTCTCTAAGTCTAAAAATATTAATTTTATTTACAAAATGAATGAATGAATCAATTAATAAAAGAATTGGTTAAATATTTACAAAAAGAATCAATTAATATGCATTACAATGCCTGGAAACATATATACAACAAATAAGCATCAAAACCTATCTACAACTACACTATGTTAGTTATATACAATTACTATAAGTAATACCTAAGTATAGGTACAAAAATAGTTACAAATATCTATTATACTAAATTATATTAACATATTAATATCTATATTAGCATACATTACAAACACAGTAACATAAATAAGCATCTTTGTAACCTTAGTAAAATATTTACATTATACAAAAGTAGTTATCTACACTAACGTATATGCAAATGTACAGTGACATATATAACTATCACTAAAGCTTTACTATTATTTTTATACATATAGAACTCAAACAAGTACCTACTCTAGTTATACTATTACATATGTTAATTATTTTGGTATACATATTTCTAATGACTTATTTACATTATTTATATACATATATACTTTATATGTATACTATACATATTATATATATACATACGCACACAACACACACATAGCTTCAACACTTAATTAGCCGACTTTAGGATCTCTCTCTCACTCACAGAGGCCGGTTCACATTTCATTAATCCAAAAATTGGCTTTTTGATGGTCGAGCCGATCCATTTCGAGGGATACACAGTGCCCTCTTGGGTGGGACCAGACCTCTACTTTGGGCCAGCCATAGTTCATTAGTAGGTTTATTTCTAATCCAATTCATGGCCTAATATCAGAACCACAAGAGGCCTTACACAGTGTGTGGCCCCTGACCCACCACTTTACACAGGTATCTAATATGCTTGTAGGATCATGCTTAGAAGATAGGAGATGCAGTGTGTAGAACAGCATTCTGGATTGAGGACTTTGGCTCTCGATTTAAGGGCCATAAATTAATCTAATTTAAAATTAAATTATATGGTTACAAGGCCCTTATATAGGGCTACCTAATTATACAATTATTTTACATAAATAAGTTATCTAATTATATAATCAAATTAGGTAAAGTTGATTATTTATGCATGTTAATTTAGGGTTAATTTTTTAATTAAAGTATAAATTTGTTCATTAATGGTACAATTTGACTTTATACAGTGTTTATATACATAATAAATTATTCATTACACATTTTTATTATACTTTCAAAACTTTATTTTAATTTATATATATTTAATTACTAGTTTATGTTAGTTTTATACATAAATAATTTATAGATAATATAATACTTTATAAATATAGTATAAATAGGTTGAAAATATTTAATATAGTATTATATAAGTATACATTATAACTTACTTCCGTATTAACTTAAATTACTAATTTGTTTTATTTTAAGTTAATAAATTACTTAATTAACTAATAACATAATTATTTACTATAATTACTTAATTAAATTAAATTACAGGTATTATATAGTATATAATACATAGTTAAATATGTATGTACAGTATTAGGCACTGTTATGTACATTTAAATAGGTTTATGTAGTTATTTAGTTTATTATACATTTAAGTTAATATAAATTAATAGATGATAATACAATAAGGTTATATATACAATAGATCAATTTAAATACTTAATTTAACATATAGAATACATATATAAGTTATATTTACATATTATACACATATTGTACATTATATACATATAGCTTAGATTTAAATTATGTATACATGTATATACAAAGTGTATAGGGTATTTTTGGGTATTTTTAAGGTTTTTCTTATTTTTATAGTTTTTATAGGTTTAAGAGAGACAGGGGATGAGAGAGATATAATTCTTTTTTGTGTCTTTCAACTTTGGCCTTTTATTAAATTCCAAGGTATACTGAACCGTCGGCTGGTATGTTCTACCAAGCTTGGTGTTTAGATTACCTTGAAACTTGTCACATACTTAGAAAAATACCTAATTCTACTCAAGACACCTTTATTTTTTTTTTTTGTGATTCTTTAAATATTTTTATTCATTTAAAAACCAACCCATTCTAAGCCTTGAATGAATGTTTTAACAATGAACCTAAGGCCTCTAAGTGAATTCTAAGTGCTGAAAATGCAAAATATGTCAGTCAAAACATTCACCACATCGTATAAAACATGAATGAATCATTAAACATAATTTCAACCTTCAATTTCATCAAATATTATTATTGGACAGTTAAAACATGATTATAGCTGACAATGCAATTTAACAAAAAATTACAAGCAATTCTAGTTGAATTAAAACTCAATTTTAGTACATGAATGCTTGTACATGAGCCTCAAACATTACATATCAAGTTAGCTCATTTACATCCTCAAAATTCGTCCAAATCCCAGCTCAAATCAGCCAAAATAGTGGCTGCTTATTGAACAAGATTTGTACGCTAAAAATTTGAGTTTTGAAAACCCATCATTATAATTACATAAAAATCCATCAAACAGATAATTTAACCAAACTCTAGTGAGTCTTGGGTCGAACACGGGGAGGCGAACATTTGGTCAAAAATCACGTTTGATTTATTGTCATGAAGCAGAGTAACTTGTCGAATTAAATCTATCCTAGCAATTCTACTTAAGAATAAATAATAGAAGACAGAGAAAGAATAATACAAATAAAGAGAAAATAAAGAGAAAATAGACAAATGTTTCATAGCCACATAATTATGTTCATTACATCTACGTGCTATACTAGAAAGTAGGAAATGTAATCTAGAAAGAGATAAAGAGAAGAGGGAGAGAGATTATCCTCCTTGATAGTTGCTTGGAGGACAAGTCGCGTTGACAGAGTGCCCGAACGAGGGTGATGAGATGCGGAATGAGGGAATACGACAATGTAGGAAGGAGGATGGAGCAGGGCGACATCGTAGCGAGATCTGCTTCTCTAATGGCAGTGAGAGGACAATCGTGGGATGCTCCATGAATGGGGTGAGGTGTAAAAATTATATTTTTAACTCTAATGGAGCATCCTAGGTTTGGGACAAGCTCATAGAGCTTTGGAGGGGGTGAGAGAAGAGAGGAAGAGATGATGAAAATGTAGAGGGTGTAGGGCCTTTTATAGGTGAGGAATAAGGGGTAAATAGGTCATTTTAAACTTAAAACATTAATATAAGGGGGGTTAATAGGGCAGCATAGCTGGTGCCGCTTGTCCTCATAAAGTTCTCCCTATGCGGGATGCTAGGTTTGAATCCCCGGGACATGCCCATACGCACATAGGCTTGTGTTGGCGTGTGGTGACATTCTATGTCCAACCATCCCTAACTTGGCGTCGGAGAGTGGCCATGGCTGTGATCATGGAGGTGCTCCGTGGCAAGTGAGAAATTCAGGGACCCTTTCCAGTTTAAAAAAGAACATTAATGTAAGGGCCTTTAGTGATGGATATAACCATCACTAAAGCCCCCATGTTGCTAAACACATGCGTACACCCTCGCCTCTTCAGCTTCAGGAGTTGAAGTGTACACCCACGATCGGCTAATCTTAGGAGATCGAACGGATTAAAAGCCTTAGCACCACTTCTTTTTCTTTGCACGTGTAGCGCTCGCATCAAATCAGGCATGCATCGACGCATCATTGATAAGTCGATTTTCGCTTTTGAAAAATGTGATTAAGATGATCTGTCATTTTAGTAATAAAGTCGTGGAAAACCTCTTAACAAAATAATTACAATGAAAATTACCACTCACAAAAGAGCGGGTCATGTCCACAGGGAGGCAATGATGCAATAACATCTCGATTATTTCGCATTCTTTCAATCAAGTGCGACATCCATAATCAAATCTGACATGAAATGCGATGGAAAGAAGATGCACAATAACTCAAAAATATAAGGGTATATGTGCAATTTTTCCTTACTGAAATATTCAATAAATATGTGATGATTTTATGTAATTTTCAATTGACATGTATTAGAGAAAATTTGTGCACATTTTATCCATCCCAAAACCAATGTTAAAACATGTGAATATCAGTAACCACGCAATTATCAGAAAGCATGAGTATGTAGTCACAATTTCACCATAGTAAAATAATCATAAATTAAAATTGATTTTGGTGGAAATGGCATTCAAATGTAATTCTTAATTAACACAAAAATAGGGGATTTTACCTCTCTCCTCCTTGCGCATGGGAGAGAGGTTCAATCGAGGAGAGACTCCTACAGGAGGTTGGCTGAAGCAAGGCCGTTGCGGTGATGGCAGCGGTGCGTCATGAGATGGTCAGAGCCGGCCTGCCAGAGGAGAGGAGTGGCGGTGATGGAGGAGCCTGCTGCTGCTGCAGGCACGTGCGAGTGCAGAGGGTGCTACAGGTTCGCGTGAAGGCACGGAGGCGTGGGCGTTGGGCGCTCTGCAGAGCACGTAGGCGCGCCTGGGTGTGGTGGTGGCATCGGCTGCAGGTGCAAGGAGAGCAGCGCTGGAGGTGTGCACGCAGAGGTGCGGCTCTGCAGGCCACAAGGAGGGCATGGGCATGAAGGCTGGAGCGTTGCAGGGGGCACACGGAGGTGCGTAAGTGCAGTGGCGCTAGATGAAGCAGTGGGTGAGTGTTCTACAGGCTGGGCTAAAGGCGCGTGGTGAGGCGCTGCAGGGAGGCGCTGGAGGTAGGCGCTGGGCGCTCTGCAGGCTCGCAAGGAGGGTGCGGGCGTGAAGGATGGAGCGTAGACTGTGGGTCTGTTGGAGTGGGGATAGGCACTGCTGGGGCGTGCACTGAGGGTGAAGTGAGCACGCACGCAGTGGTTTGTAGGCATTGCTGGAGGTTCTAGTGGAGATGAGGAGACGCAGGCGAGGTGAAGGTGAAGGCTGCTGTAAGCAGTTGGCATGCGGTGTGCAGGGTCTGATGGCTGTCGGTGTGAGTTGCTGGCTGAGGTGAAGAGTTGCAGAGACTCTTTTGGCGGTGTGGGCTGTCACCCCACACACCCACGGTGGAGAGTGGTTCTGCCGCGGTGAGGCCGGTGGTATATAATGGAAGAGGAGCAAGGTCCGCTCAACACAGTGATGGACAAGGGGTGGTGGCCTCCAGAGCATGGCAGGTCTCCCTCCTTTTGTTGCCACGGCCATCATTTCAAATTCAAAATGCCGTAGCGTAAATGTGATGCGCAGGAGGAGGAGGCGGAGCCGAAGCTGGAGGAGTTACCTATGCAAAGGAGAAAAAAAATAAAAGAGTAAAATATTATGGTTATTTATGCATAAGCCCTTAACTTCTATGTTAAATTAAAACAATGCATGCAATGCACCAAATTAGTTAACTAATTAAATGAATGCAATTCTAGGTTAATTCTAAATGCATTTAGTTATGAATGCAATGCATGAATTATGTAATTAAATCAGAAATATGAATTAATCTATTTACATCCTAATGCATGCTAAATAAATGTTAAAATTAACTTAATGTCTAGGCACTTAAATACTTAAATAGCCCATAAATATGGGCTAATCAAATACCCCCATGCCTAGTTTTTGCTAGTCCCTAGCAAATCCAAGCAAACCTAGCACTCCAAGTAGACTAGCCAACCCAATCGATTTTCCTTTAGAAACATATTAAGTTCAAACTTTAGACCTAAGGTTCTCAAGTAGTTGCTAAGTTACAGACTAGGTCGGCTAAAGACAGATTGCAGGCACAAGTTTCCCTGATTTCTGACTCTACCCTAAGGTTTATTGATCCCTAAGATTAAAGCATCCGTGCATGTGCATTGGTCTGAGTTATTTGAGTTAAAGGAAAAAGGATTTTTTTTTTATTGCTCTAAGTCTAACCTCGGATCAGCTATCAACACGGTCTGTGTCGGATTCATTGTCCCCATCACCATACCTCGAAGGGTGCCTGGCTTTCGATGCTTCGAGATAGCACTGCCCATAAAGACCCCAAGAACTCCTGGCAATTGACACTTCGAGATAGTATCGCCCATGGATTTCTTAAGCGAATTTAGGCCTGTGGCAATCGATGCTTCGAGATAGGGCCGCCCATGGTACCTGAACCGCATAATCCACTTACATGCCCCTAGTAGGATGGATATCCTAAGAGACAAGTGCCGAGGAGGCAATATGTTATCATTGCATCCACAAGGTGAGTATATACTTCACCTCTCCTGCGGCAGGAACTCTTCCAATCAAATTGTATTTTCAAGCCTCTCCTAAGTCAAAACTAAGAGAACCAAATCTCTTTTAAGAAAGGAATTAAATTGATTACTTACACCAGACCAAGTGTGTGAAATTGGATGCCCCAAGGGCCTATAAACCAAAAGGTAGAACAAGACTCCAGGTACTATCCCAAACTTTTAACTCAATGCCTATCTTTCCTTCCTCAACCTCTTGAGGAATGGTTCACAACTTAACTCCTACTTAAGTTTTTAAGTCCACAAAGGACCCTAAAGGTCTAAAACTAGTAGCGCACTTAGCTTCTAAAGTTCGACCCTAGAATCAACTTAGTCTAACCTAGAGTTCTGATTTGCTTATGAATGTAGGACCTAGCCAGTTAAGTTCAAAACTCTCTCTATTTTATTTTATTTTATTTTATTTATTATTTAAAAAAAAATTTTCAATATGCATGAATGAATGCAAAATGTAGACATGCTATAAACAAAATGCCTCAGGTTCTCTCCCCCATGCTTGGTCCAAACAATGTCCTCATTGGACACAAAAATAGTTAAAAGAAGATATTATCTGAGGTGGAGAATGGTAGGAGCTAAGGCTCCTCAAGAGTGACCTCGTCAACTAGATGGCCATCCAGAGTAATGTATGGTTTTAACCGTTGACCGTTGACGATAAAGGGAGTTGCTGAAGAGGAAGGGTTTTTAATCTCCACAGCACCATGCGGAAACACTTTAGTGATTATGTAAGGCCCATCCCCACGAGATTTTAACTTCCCAGGAAAAAGCTTAAGTCTAGAATTGAAAAGCCAGACTTGTTGGTTGGGCTCAAAGGTCTTTCGAAGTATATACTTATCATGCAAGACCTTAGTTCTTTCTTTATAAGCTTGAGAGGTGTCATAAGCATCATTCCTCAGCTCCTCAAGCTCACTTAATTCCAGAAGTCGTGCCTTACCAGCCTTCTCTATATCCATGTTAACACTTCAAATAGCCCAAAGTTCCTTATGTTCCAACTCAACAGGTAAATGGCATGCTTTCCCATACACAATCCAAAAGGGAGAAGTACCTAAAGGGGTCTTATAGGCCGTTCGATATGCCCACAAAGCATCATTGAGTTTTTGGGACCAGTCTTTCCTATCAGGTTTAATGGTCTTTTCCAAAATATTTTTTATCTCCCTATTCAACACTTCAACCTGGCCACTCGTTTGAGGATGGTAAGGGATAGCGACCTTGTGAGTCACTCCTAGACTCCTGATTAGCCCATTGAAGTGGTGGTTTCGAAAATGAGGTCCCCCATCACTTATAATGGTCTTGGGGCAACCGAAACATGATATGATATTGGCCTTCACAAATTTCAAAACCACAGAGTGGTCATTTGTGTGCGTAGGAATGGCCTCTATCCATTTAGAGACATAATCAACTGCCACCAAGATATATTCATAACCATGGGACGACGGGAAGGGGCCCATAAAGTCAATTCCCCACACATCAAAAATTTCAACAGATTGAATAGGATGTTGAGGCATTTCATTCCTCTTCCTAATCGTTCCAGTTCGTTGACATCTAATACAGGCCTTAACAAAATTATGTGAATCCTTAAATAAGGAAGGCCACCAAAAATCGGACTGGAGAACCTTAAAAGCAGTTTTCTTAGCACCAAAGTATCCTCCATAATGAAGTTCATGGCAAAAACTCAGCACACTTTGTTGTTCCTCTTCAGGTACACAATGTCTTAATACTTGGTCTTATCCAATTCTAAATAATTCTAGCTCTTCCCAATGAAAATATCTTGCTTGGGAAATGAATCTCTTTCCTTTCTGCTCATCCCAAGAGCCAGGAGTTTGTCCAGTGACCAAGTAATTTACGGTATCTACATACCAATGTAAAGTTGGTGTTACCGCAATCAGAGTTTCATCGGGAAATGTCTTGTGAATATCTCCAGAAAGAGAGTCATTAAGAGGAAGGCAAGACAGGTGGTCAGCCACAACATTTTCTACTCCTTTCTTTTCATATATCTCCAAGTTAAATTCTTGAAGGAGTAGGATCCACCTAATCAGACGTGGCTTAGAATCTTTCTTAGTATTGAGATGCTTCACTGCCGCATGATCAGTAAAATAACCACCTTAGACCCAAGCAGATAAGACCTAAACTTCTCCAAAGCAAAAACTACAACAAGTAATTCTTTTTCAGTGACGGTGTAGTTTTGCTGAGGTTCGGTTAAAGTCTTGCTTGCATAATGCAGCACATGAGGTCTTCCCTCAACCCTTTGTCCAAGGATTGCTCCCACTGCATAATCCAAAGCATCACACATCATCTCAAATGGGAGTGTCCAATCAGGAGCTTGGAGAATAGATGCAGAGATCAAGGCCTCCTTTAGAGTTTGAAAGGCCTCGGCACACTTTGAATCAAAATTAAAGGAAGATTCCTTCGCCAACAAGTCACAAAGTGGCCTAGAAATTTTACTAAAATTTTTAATAAAGCACCTATAAAAGCCAGCATGGCCCAGAAAGGATCTAATCTGTTTGACGTTAGTGGGCAATGGGAGTTTGGAAATAGAATCAATCTTGGCTTTATCTACTTCCAAACCTTTTTTTGGATACAACATGCCCAAGTACAATTCCTTTCTGTACCATGAAATGACTTTTCTCCCAGCTAAGGACTAAACCAGTCTCCTTACATCGCTTCAACACATTCTCTAGGTGCAGGAGACACTGGTTGAAAGACGAGCCATAAATGGAGAAGTCATCCATAAATGCTTCAACACGCTCGTTAATCATGTCCGAAAAAATAGACATCATACACCGTTGCAAGGTTGCAGGGCCATTACATAATCCAAATGGCATACGCCTGAATGCAAAAGTACCATAAGGACTCGTGAATGTCGTCTTCTCTTAGTCATCAGGAAAGACTACCACCTGGTTGTACTTAGAATATCCATCGAGAAAGTAATAGTACTTATTCCCTGCTAATTTCTCGAGAATTTGATCAATAAAAGGCAAGGGAAAGTGATCCTTCTAGGTAGCGGTGTTCAGCTTGCGGTAATCAATACAGACCCTCCATCCAGTTGAAAGTCTAGTGACAACTTGTTCACCTTGGTCGTTGAATTCCACAATAAAGCCTGCCTTCTTTGGCACCACATGAATAGGACTTACCCATTTACTATCTGCAATGGGATATATGATCCCAGCATCTAACCACTTCAGGATTTCCTTTTTTACCACCTCCCTCATATTAGGGTTCAGACGTCTCTGCATGTCCCTAAATGGCTTGATGGAATCATCAGTATAAATGTGGTGCATGTAGAGTGTAGAGTCTATACCCTTAATGTCAGCAATACTCCAAGCAATAGCTTCCTTGTGCCTAGACAAGCATTCAATCAGGGCTCCCTCTTATGCCTCAGATTACACAGCCGAAATGATAACGGGGAGCGTATCATTGGCACCTAGGAAAACATACTTGAGAGTGTCAGGGAGGGGTTTCAACTCAAGGTTGGGGACTTGTATGGTTGAGGGTTTCATAATAGATGTCCCCATCTCAGGTAGCATATCTACCTTAGGCAGAGATGATGGGGGAAGAGACTCAGCAGAAACACCCAACAATTCCTCAAGTTCTAGTATATCCCCTTCACATTCCTTCAAGAGATGGGAATGCTCATTTACCATGACATGCTGAAGGGGGTCATCACATTACATTGCAGGGGTTGCCTCTTCAATCAGGTCATCTATCACCTCAACTTGAGAACAATCCTCAAGTCTAGCTTGTTTGTAAGCATCAAACACATTAAGCCGAATTTTCCTATTCCCAAAGCCCATTTTCAATGCCCCAGTATTGCGATTGATTGAAAAATGTGAAGTTGCAAGGAAGGGGTGGCCCAAAATGATGGAGGGTTTGGTTGGCTTGTTGGTAGGGTCAGTGTCCAAAACTAAGAAGTCAACGGGAAAGAAGAAATCCTCCACTCTTACAAGGACATCTTCCAAAATTCCCCTTGGTGTCTTAAGTGATCGATCAGCAACTTGAAGGATTATAGGGCTAGGCTTCAGATTGCCTCCCCCAAGTTGTTCATACATGTAGCTCAGAAGGATGTTCACCCCTGCACTCAGATCAAGTAGAGCCTCATCAATTTGTAAGTCAACAATAACTACTGAGATGTATGGGGCTCCTGGGTCCTTAAGTTTCGAGGGTGTGCCATGTTGAACAATTGAGCTAACAGAATCAGGCAAGACAACTTTTGATTGGACCTATTTTCTAGATTGTTGCTTTTTCGTGCACAGGTCCTTTTGGAAGCAGGCATAAGACGAAATCTGCCTGATAGCTTCAAGCAATGGCAGGTTAATCTGCACTTGCTTGAAAGTTTCCATGATCTCATCCGTCTTATATTTGGCTCCAGATGAGCCAGCAGAAGTCTACCCAAAGGTGGATAAGAGCTCTGGAAAGGGCACTCTCGATCTCTGGGTGGAAGGGTTGTCATGTCGAGTAAGGGGTGGAATGGGGGAAACTTCTTCCGGTGAGGTGATTTCAAGCGGAAAATATTTGGGCAAGTCATCTCCGATGGGGGTAAAAGTCGAGGTCGACGATTTTTTGGGGAATGAGACTATAGGAGCATCAGGTTTGGAAATTTCTTTCCCACTCCTCAGAATAGTCACCGCCTGAGCATGCTCCCTAAAGACAATCCCTTTTCCTTTTGGATTCTCCTCAGTAGCACTAGGGAGCTTCCTAGTTTCCCTCTATCTAATGGCCTCAACAAGGTGTCCTATTTGTGATTTCATCTCATGTATAGCCTTGTCATGAGATTGGATGATGGCACTTTGACTTTCTTGCATAGTTTTCAACATTGCCTTCAATTCATCCATCTCAGAGGTCTTAGGTTGGGCAAAGGTCTAAGGTTGGTTCATTTGATGGTTTTGAAAGGACTGTGGTTTATAATTCTCTGAATTTGAGACATTTCCTTGTCTCCATGAAAAGTTTGGGTGGTTCCTCCATCCCTCATTATAAGTGTTGGAGAAAGGGTCATTACGAGGTCTAGGACGAAACCCTTGAGCGGCATTCAGATTCGCTTGTACAAGCTTAGAGAATTGGGAGGCCAAGTGGCAATTCACAGTGGTGTGTGTGTTGCCTTGGTAAATTGAGCATTCGGAAGCTTAGGATGTGGAGGTGTTAGATACGAATGGACTCAGGATCGACATAAGCCTTTCCATGTTTTGGTTCAATAAATGAATCTGATAGGCTAAATTATGGGTGTCCCTTGCCTCATTTGCCTCCAACTTTCTTTGCATGAGAGTGGGCTTTCTATCCTTCTAGGCAGAATTCAAGTGAATAGAATTCTCACTCAAAGTATCAAAAAGGCTCCAAGCTTCATCCTCAGTCTTAGATAGAATGGTTCCTACACAGGCACCATCCATAGTTTGCCTATGCGAATCATTAAGTCAGGTGTAGAACCTTTCAACCAGTTGCCATTTAGGCACCTGGTGATGTGGGCAAAGTCTCAGCAAGTCGTTAAAGCGCTCCCACGCATCATGGAAAGCTTCCCCATCCTTTTGAACAAAACTCATAATTTCCCTACTAAAGTGATTGGTTTTGCTCATGGGGAAGTACTTCTTCAAAAACTCCTTCAGGGAATCCCAAGTGTTAATATTATCAAGGGTATGATACAAATACTTAGCTTTGTCCTTAAGGGCGAAGGGAAAGAGGGTCCGCATTTGAGCATCATCAGTAACATCCTGCAGCTTCACCATGGAACAGACCTCAGTGAATTCCTCTATATGCCTGTAAGGGTCTTCCTTAGCAATACCTGTTGAATGCGCGAATCGCTACGCTAACGTGCTTAGTTTTAGAAAACCTGTCATTGTAGCTTGAAAGCGAAGAATTCATGTTCAACAAATAAAATTTATACCGAAAAGAATTCCAGGTCAAACATAGGGAGGCTACGTTGATCTATATTCGCAATTATATTTTTTTAGGATTTTTGATAAGCAAGGCGATATAATTACAATGGAGCTATCAGACTAAAAGAAAGAGAGAGAGAGAGAAAGAGAACATGCATTCAATATTTCAACTATTTATACAATCAAACTAAATACAAGTTACACTAGAAAGTGGGAAATCAATTACACTATAAAGCAGGAAAATTCTACACTAGAAAAGCTGTAAATAAGAATGGGAGAGAGAAGTTATCCTCCTTAACTGTTGCTTGGAGGACGAGACGACTCCTGGACGAAGGAGAACGAAGCAGGATGAAGGAGGACGAAGTAGAAGAACAGGAACGGAGCAGCACGCCGTCGTCGTCGCGGGATCCACTTCAGAAGGGGAACGAAAATTTGGACTTTATCTCGCGAGAAGCATCCTGGGTGTGGGACAAGCTTCTCTTGAGCTTTGGAGGGGTAGAGAAGAGAAGGAAGGGATGAGAATTTCGTATGGAGGGGGTCTCCTTTCATAGTTGCAAGGAGTAGGGGCAAAATGGACATTACAACTTCAAAATAATAAATGAGGGGTCTTTAGTGACAGATAAATTCGTCACTAAAGCCCCCAACATGGGCGTAGCTTCCGCGCCCACGCGTGCCGCCTCAGCTGCCCGCGCGCTCAATGCCATCGCACGTTCATTGATTCTCAACCGTCCGATCGCAAGATCGGACGGCTTAAGACTCATCTCCGCCCGCTGCGCTGCGTGCTCACCCGCGTGCGATCGCAGGTCCATGCCGCGCGTTCAATCGTGCGTGAACGCTATCGGGCGTGCGTGGCCGTCCGATCGCGATCCAATGCCCACCTGCGCCAAATTGCCCGTGCCTCCAGCCCTCTGCTGCGGCTCGAACCTGCGCCTGCTAGTCGCGTAAGCGCACTCGACCGCTGCGCTACAGGGCGCGGATGGTCGAGCGAACGCTTTTAAGCGCGGCCGACCACAGCCGTTGGATCAAGATCCAACGGCGGAGAGCGAGCAGGTGCGGGATCTTCAGAGGTTGCATGTGGCCATTTGGGCAGTCGAGATGGCACCACATGACGCCATCTTGGCCGTCCATCTTCTGGAAGTTGTAGATGGTGCCACGGATGTAGGATTGACTCGATTTTTGTGTCGTTGGGCTGCGATCGTCGATCCGAATTCATCCGTGTGGTCGGATTTGTCATCTGAAGTACAGATTTACACCATCCTGGCCCTTGATCTTCTAGGGTTCCCCGGTCACTATCTGATGCTACAGATGTTTGATTAGGGCGATCTTGGAGTCGTTGAACTCCAATCGTCGCCCTGATCACATCCATATGGTTGGATCTTTGATCCGAGGCCCAGATAAAATGTTTGCCCTGTCCAAGCACATAAAAGGAGACAATTAACCTCCATTTTATTCAAACTACTCTAAATGCAAGACGATGCATGTTATGCAATATTTATATCATGAAATGCAATCCTATGCTTAAGAACATGCATAAATAGACATCTTAAGTAGTGTAGATGTGTTTACATCATACTCCTATGCCTATCTTTTGCTAGTCCCTAGCAAAAACTATATGCTATTTATAAAAGAATTAGGTTAGATTATTTGGACCTGAGTTATTTTCAATCATTAAGAAATTGTCTACTTAGGAACTGAACTTTCAAAGACACAACAGTGCCCGGGTATCAGCCAAAATGCAGACTGCCTCAAGCCCTCGCCTTATTCAAAGAAAAATTCATTTTCTTTTTAGTCTTTTCTAATTTTTTTTTGGATTTTCAAATTTTAGGGTTTAAGAGTGGCTTTCTACGGCCATTCAACTCATCCAAGATTTGATGAGAACCCTAAGCTTTAAGCATCTTATTGTGATTGAGATAGACTCGTTGATCGGTAATTAAAACGGACTTCGGATTTCTACGCCTTTAGGTGACCTCAAAAAGACTTCTGCCTAGAGGTGTATCTTTACAACCGGTAGCTTTCTCCCTACTTTTATTTTTTACGGGGTCAAAACAAGGGTGAATCCAGTGTATATCTCCCCGATTTATTCTACTTCTCCGCTTCTTCCTAAGTGTTTTGGGAATTTTTAGTGCATTTACTGAACTGGGTTCTGGACAACCGGTCGATGAGCTGTTACCACCGACAACTTGCTAGCCATACTCGTGCGGCGAAGTGTGGCTTATTTCTCTTTTTTTTTCTTTTCTCCTTTTCTTTTTGATTTTCTTTTTTTAAGTAGGTGGCTTCCCTGGTCTAAGATTTACCTAAAGGCAGCAAAAAGAGAAAGGTCCAGTGACTGGGCTCCGGACAACCTACCTATGAGCTGTTACCCATGATAACTTGCCAGCCATATCACCCTAGAAGGTTCATTAGCTACTCAATTTCCGTTAAAATCGCCGAACAACGAGTTAGTGCAAAGAAAGTGTGTAGATACTTAAGACTCAAAATTCCCTCAAATCAGAGGGCGGGTTGATAAGTCGTGTACTTATCACCCAAACTTATTTACTCCAATTAAAACAAAATTCAGGTTGGCGAGAACTCGAAAAACAAATCCACATTTTAGTAGATATACGGGCTAATTAAGTCCAAAGACCTGAAGGGTCTTTGTGTTTAGATCCTAATGTAAAATTTCTTAGGATTGAAAAGTCCTAATATCCAACTAATCCTTCCTAATTTTTTTTTTATATATAAATAAGAAGAGAAAAATAATTTGTGTAGATTTCACAAAGCTGACCAAATAATTCAAAAATGAATCCACCCCCCCATGCCTAGCTGATGCAATGTCCTCATTGAAAAAGAGACATGAAAGAAAGGGTAGAATATGAAAGATGTCACCTGGATATGAAGCTCGTATCAGCCTTGTGTCATATGTATAACTGCTGAGTTTAATGCCGTCAGCTAGGCAAAGTCCAGCCAAAGAAGTCACAGAATGGCTAGAGCAACAGAGTTTGAGACGGGTTCTGGAAGATTA
This sequence comes from Thalassia testudinum, assembly GCA_037157565.1. Lineage (NCBI taxonomy): Eukaryota > Viridiplantae > Streptophyta > Magnoliopsida > Alismatales > Hydrocharitaceae > Thalassia > Thalassia testudinum. Next base: position 4,746,620 of record JAZHRO010000035.1, on the reverse strand, counting down.
CGGTCAACAACAGGCTTCAAACGTTGATCATTGACTTTAAAGGTGTTACCCGTCTTTGGGTCAGAAATCTGAACGGCACCATTTGAAGAAATCTGATCAATTATGAATGGGTCATTCCATTTAGATCTAAGTTTTCCAGGAAAGAGCTTAAGTTTAGAATCAAATAACCAGACCTTCTGGTTTGGCTCAAAGCTCTTGCGGGAAATCAATTGATCGTGTAGAGCCTTGGTTCGAGCCTTGTAGATCTTGGCATTCTCATAAGCATCATTTCTAAGCTCCTCCAACTCAGATAGTTGGAGTTTCCTGGTCTTCCCAGCTTGATTCAGATCTAAATTGCATTGTTTGATTGCCCAGAATGCCCTGTGTTCAATCTCTAAGGGTAGATGGCACGCCTTTCCATACACCAAACGGAATGGAGACATGCCGATGAGCATTTTATACGTCGTACGGTAGGCCCAAAGAGCGTCCTCAAGTTTTTGAGTCCAATCCTTGCGATAAGGCCTAACCATTTTTTGCAGAATGTTCTTGATCTCTTGATTAGAGATCTCGGCTTGTCCATTCGTCTGGGGATGGTAAGGTGTGGAAATTCAATGATTAACCTCGTATTTGGCCAATAAATTTTGGAATTGGGCATTAGTAAAATGAGTGCCACCATCACTAATGATAGCCCTCGGAATCCCGAACCTACTGAAGATATTTTTCTTGACAAAATTGATGACCACCTTATGGTCATTGGTTCTGGTGGGAATCGCCTCAATCCATTTGGACACATAATCAACAGCAACAAGAATGTACTGATGCCCAAATGAAGGGATAAAGGGTCCCATGAAATCGATGCCCCAAACATCAAAAATTTCTACAGGAAGAATAGGGCTTAGGGGCATCATCCAGAGTTTTACTAGCGTAGTAAATGACAGAGGGCTTTCGGTCAATTTTCTGACCCAGGACAGCCCTGATCGCGTAATCAGAAGCGTCGGTCATGATCTCAAAAGGGGTTGTCCAAAATGGTGGTAGCAAAATTGGAGCACAGGTGACTGCCGTTTTCAGGAAATCAAGTGCCTTTCGGCATGATTCATCAAAAACAAACAGCGTTTCTTTGGCAAGAAGATTGCTCAAAGGACGAGCAACCTTCGAGAAATCCTTTATGAATCTTCAATAAAATCCCACATGGCCAAGAAATGATCTGATCTGTTTAAAAAATGTGGGAGGAGGAAGTTTAGCGATAGCATCAACCTTAGCTTTGTCTACTTCAATTCCCCGTTCAGAGATTACATGACCCAAAACGATGCCCTCTTGGGTCATGAAATGACTCTTTTCCCAACTAAGGACCAGTCGTGTCTTGATACATCGCTTAAGAATCATTTCCAAATTAGCCAAACAAGAGTCAAATGATTCTCCGAAAATAGAGAAACCATCCATGAAGACTTCCATAAACTCTCCCACCATGTCGGAAAATATGGCTAGCATACACCTTTGAAAAGTCGCAAGTGCATTGCATAACCCGAAAGGCATCCTACGAAAAGCAAAGGTTCCGTAGGGACATGTGAAAGTAGTTTTTTCCTGATCCTCGGGATGGATAGGAACTTGGTTGTATCCCAAGTAGCCATCAAGAAAACAGAAGTACTTCTACCCGGCTAATTTTTCCAAGATTTGATCAATGAAGGACAAGGGAAAATGTTCCTTTTTAGTGACCGTGTTCAGCTTCCTGTAATCAATACAAACTCTCCAAGAGGAAGCTGAACGAGTTGTGATGGATTCTCCTCTCTCATTAGTCACAAAAGTAATCCCGGCTTTCTTTGGAACAATCTGAACGGGACTTACCCAGGGACTGTCAGAGATTGGATAAATAATTCCTGCATCAAGCCACTAGATGATTTCCTTTTTGACCACTTCTCACATATTTGGATTCAATCTCCTCTGCATCTGGCGAGAAGGGCGGGATCCGTCTTCCAAAAATATTCTATGATTACAGTAAGATGGCTCGATCCGCCTAAGGTCATGAATGGTCCAACCAATTGCCTCCTTATGTTCCTTTAGGACCTTAATCAATTTAATCTCTTGTTCCTTTATCAATTTAGCACTAATAATCATAGGGAGTGTATTCTGAGGTCCTAAAAATTGATATTTTAAATTCTCGGGCAATGGTTTCAATTCAAGCTGGGGTGGGGTGATGATTGATGGTAGGGTGGATGCTGAAGATTCAACAAGAGGAAGAGGTTATGAATGAACAAAATCAGTAACCTCTTCCGAAGATGTCAGGTCAGAGGGTTGCGGGTCAAATTCATCAGCCAAAGAGGAACTTTCAATTGAAGAAACTGTCAAACAAGTTTCAATATTAACATTATCCTCATCAAGTTCCTCAATAAATCCACAATCCTCAAATTTGTTGATCGCCTTAAAAATATCCAATTTCATTCGTTGGTCCCCAAAGGCGATTTCCATGCTACCGCTTTCACAATTAATGTTGGCCTTTACGGTAGCCAGGAACGGACGCCCTAGAATGATGGATGTGTTCCTCAGATTATCCGGTACATCCATGTCAAGGACAAGGAAATCTACAGGAAAATAGAAATCCTTGACCTTAACTATAACATCTTCAATATCGCCTCGCGGGTTTGTGACTGAACGGTTTGCTAACTGTAGTGTTACTGAAGTTGGCCGAAGTTCACCTAACCCAAACTTCTCATAGAGAGAAGTAGGAATTAGGTTGATGGATGCACCAAGATCCAAAAGTGCTCTATCAAATGTGTAATCTCCGATAACGCAAGAAATCAAAGGAGCACCAGGATCTCTCTTTTTCTGAGGGAGGTAATGCAGGATAACAGAACTAGCCTGCTCGGAGAGTACCACCTTCCTCGGAACAGATTCTCTCGACTTACGCTTTTGTGTACATAATTCCTTTAAAAATCTTGCGTAAGCCGGTATGTGCTTGATAGCATCAAGGAGCAGGATACTGATCTCAACATTCTTAAATAAATTCAGAAGCTCCTCATTGCTATCAACAGACTTCTTCTTCTTTGCTTTGGTTAAGGCTTCAGGACAAGGAACATGAGTCAGATCTTTGGAATCAGGTTCGTGATCCTTGATTTCTCCTCTAGAATTCTCCTCTCTCTCCTCAGGTTCTTCAGGATTCAAAAGATCAGAATAGTGTGGTTGTGGATCCTGAGTCTTCTTACCACTCCTCAAAGTGACAGAATTTGCAAAAGCGTAAGAATTTGGGTCTTGGGGAGGGTTAGGAAAGATTGGAGGGGCTTGATTGACGATGAATTGTTGATTTGCAGAAGAAGAAGAAGAAGAAGACGAGGTACCCTTCTCAACCACCTGAGCATGTGCATGCGGGTCCCTCTGATTTTCGTACCCTTGGGCTTGTGCCCGAATTCATATTGTTTCTCGGATTGGGTATGGGTTAGGATGGTAGAGATCCGGGTTGATGAGAGTTAGCAATGAGCCCGGATTGCAGGTTGTCCAGCGAGTTTTTCATTTGCTGCATGAGCTGGAGCATAGATCCTTGCATCTCTACCATTTGACGATTCAAATCAGCCTGCCCTGCAGGTTAACGGGCATTCCAAGCTGGCTGATTGACCTGATTCAGAGGCAACTGAGTATATACTTGACCCTGACCCATTGGTTGTTGCGGAGCATAGTTGCTGGGTCGGAATTGGGTCTGTTGCCCCGGATTTTTCCAAGAGAAGTTAGGGTGGTTTCTCCAACCTGGATTATAGGCATTCGAGTAGGGGTTGGATCTAACATTCTTTTGTACAGCACAGACATCCTCATAGGGTGAGGATGGAGAGAAAGAAAGGGAAGGATCAGAAAAACTGGGATCAAAGGCCCCAGTCGGGAACCCATGGGGTTCTAAAAAATGCTGACTCATAGGTTGAGTCGCATCGAGTTGATTCACGAATTCCCGTCCAAAAGGAGCTCGTGAGGAATGGAATCCTGAATTTTGGGATTGTGAGTTGTTCATAGAATTGCTAGCCATCCACTCTTCCATTCTTTTAGCAACCAAGTCCACCTTATCAAGTTTATTACAGATCAATTCCTTATCAAATGAATGAGAGTCATGGACTTCATTGACATTTGATCTGGTTTGCTGGGACCAGTTAAAAGTATCCATGGAGGCATAATTAATTGAATTCTCACTCATTTCCTCAAATAAATCATGTTCACTATCTGCATCTTTATTGAGGAAATTGCCTCTGCAAGAAGCATCCACATGGTTTCTGAGTTGCTCATTCAACCCATGATAGAAGATCCTGCACGAGTTGCCATTTCGGCACCTCGTGGTGTGGACACCTCCGCAATAAGTCCTGGAATTGCTTCCAGGCCACATGAAATTGCTCCCCCAGCCGCTGGGTAAAGGTAGTGATTGCCTGTCTCAAAGCATTGGTACGACCGACTGGGAAGAATTTCTTCACAAAGGCCGATTTCAACTCATTCCAAGTTGTAATTGGTCTTCCTATTGTCCTATACCAATGCGTGGTCTTATCCCTAAGAGAGTGGGGGAAGAGCCTCATGATCATTTGCTCCTCGTTAACGTTTCGAGCCTTGGTGGTCTAGACCAAAGTGGTCAAATCTTCCAAGCGCTGAAACGGATCTTCGGAGCCAAGCCCATGATAATGTTTAATCAGGCTTAACACCTGGGGCTTGATTTCTACGTCATCGGCTGGAATCTGAACGCCGGGACATTCCCCGTAATTTGAAGGATAATAAAATCCTTCAAGGGCTAAGCGCCCTGCATTCTCTGGAACCATTCCTGCATTCTTTGCATTTGTTTCAGCTGCCTTCAAAATTCTTCCTGTGGATTTCCAAGCAGAGGCGACTGTTGTTCGGCCATGGGATCAAATTGACCAAAATCTAACTTGAGCCTCCTAGAATGTTCTAACGATCCTTCCAATCGGGGATTCAATGACCGCCTTCCCAGCATAAACTAGGAGAAGGTCGGAAGGACTGGGGATAGGGGATCCTGCAGCACAACAAAACAAGGCTGTCCTTAAGTGGGGTAGCCTAAGGATCTACTAACTCCCAAAACCCGCCTTAAGACTATAAATGATTTACTCTACTTGCATCTATTTAATCCAACCAGTTAGAAGGAGGGACTGGCGAGAAGGTTCTTCCTTTGGCTTTCGCCTCCGGTTCCTAGTGTACCCCAGCCGCGGTCGTTTGACGCTACTCCCCTAGCTAGACATCAGATTAATCAGTACAAGTAGGTTAATAAAAAATAATCTCAGACTAGGCCCTGAAGAGCGAATCAAACCTTAAGGCCAACGTCTACTCAATTTTATTAAGGCCTGGGATTGTGGTGCTTATGGAATGTGATGGGCCCTTACAATGGGTTGTGCCCTTAATGATTGATTGAGATTTGCGTAAGTGCGTGCACAACCAGGGTTTTCAAGCAAGATTATTGATAATGCGTGAATTTTAATGTTCAAATCTTGCTTAAGTAGCTTTTAGGGTTTCAAATTAGGTGAATTGCAATCAAGTTTCTAGGCAAACCAAGTTGTAAAACACGGGTGAAGATTGTTTTCCTTTAAAATCAGAAAGAAAGTGGAGTGCCTGGAATATACCTAGATTGAAAACCCTAAGGAGGAGCCACTTGATGAGTTGGTTTTAAATAAAGTGGTGTGGCCCAAACAACTCAAACAATTGGCCACAAATGCACCACTAAGTTAGGCACTCAAAAATGGTTAACCTAGAATAATTTCTACTCTGTTATGTGTTGCTTTGTGTGTACCGGTTCCACAGATCAGAACCCGGTTGAGTAGAAAACAAATCAAGTTGATCAAGTGCCTTGAATGTGGGTGTGTGTTGTGTGTTTGTTGGAAATTACCCCACAAAATTATCTTTTTGTTATTATTTTTTTATGAATGAGGGTGGAATGAATGTGAGTGGAAATCCAAACAACCAAACTATTCCTAGGATTTATGCAAACACCTAGGTTAATTGGAATTTGGATTTAATGTGACGAATGAAATCTATGGAGGGGGAAAGAATAGGGAAACACTTACAGTTGTCTTCAATTGCACTTTACTCCAGTCTACGGCTTGTTGATTCCTTGATGGAGGTCTTTGCAAAACAATAGACACAAGAGAAAGCTAGTTAGAAAACAAATAAAGTGCAAGAAATGCGAAGGAAAGATCAGAAATCGTTGCTTCCCTAGCAACGGCGCCAAAATGTTGAACGCGTGAATCGCTACGCTAACGTGTTTAGTTTTAGAAAACCTGTCGTTGTAGCTTGAAAGCGAAGAATTCGTGTTCAACAAATAAAATTTATACCAAAAAGAATTTCGGGTCGAACACAGGGAGGCTACGTTGATCTATATTCGCAATTATATTTTTTTAGGATTTTTGATAAGCAAGGCGATATAATTACAATGGAGCTATCAGACTAAAAGAAAGAGAGAGAGAGAGAAAGAGAGAGAGAAAGAGAACATGCATTCAATATTTCAACTATTTATACAATCAAACTAAATAAAAGTTACACTAGAAAGTGGGAAATCAATTACACTATAAAGCAGGAAAATTCTACACTAGAAAAGCTGTAAATAAGAATGGGAGAGAGAAGTTATCCTCCTCGACGGTTGCTTGGAGGACGAGCCGGACGGGACGATGCCTGGACGAAGGAGAACGAAGTAGGATGAAGGAGGACAAAGATGAAGAACGGGAACGTAGCAGCACGCCGTCGTCGTCGGGGGATCCACTTCCGTAGGGGAACGAAAATTTGGACTTTATCTCGCGAGAAGCATCCCAGGTGTGGGACAAGCTTCTCTTGAGCTTTGGAGGCGTAGAGAGGAGAAGGAAGGGATGAGAATTTCGTATGGAGGGGGTCTCCTTTTATAGTTGCAAGGAGTGGGGGCAAAATGGACATTACAACTTCAAAATAATAAATGAGGGGTCTTTAGTGATGGATAAATCCGTCACTAAAGCCCCAAACGTGGGCGTAGCTTCCGTGCCCACGCGCTCAACGCCATCGCATTTCATTGATTCTCAGCGATCGGACGAATTAAGACGCATCTCCGCCCGCTGCGCTGTGCGCCCGCCCGCGTGCGATCGCACGTCCATGCGGTGCGTTTAATCGCGCGTGAACGCTATCGGGTGCGTGCGGCCGTCCGATCGCGATCCAATGCCTGCCCGCACCCAATCACCCGCGCCTCCAGCCCTCTGCTGCGGCTCGAACCCACGCCCGCCGGTCGCGTAAGCGCGCTCGACCGCTGCGCTACGGGGCGCGGATGGTCGAGCGGACGCTTTTAAGCGCGGTCGACCACAGCCGTCGGATCAAGATCCAACGACGGAGAGCGAGCAAGTGTGGGATCTTCAGAAGTTGCATGCGGTCGTTTGGGCAGTCGAGATGGTGCCACATGGCACCATCTTGGCCGTCCATCTTCTAGAAGTTGTAGATGGTGCCACGGATGTCGGATTGACTCGATTTTAGTGTCGTTGGGCTGCGATCGTCGATCCGAATTCATCTGTGTGGTCGTATTTGTCATCTAAAGTGTGGATTTACACCATCCTGGCCCTTGATCTTCTAGGGTTCCCCAGTCACTATCTGATGCTACGGATGTTTGATTAGGGCGATCTTGGAGTCGTTGAACTCCAATCGTCGCCCTGATCACATCCATATGGTTGGGTCTTTGATCCGAGGCCCCGATAAAATGTTTGCCCTGTCCAAGCACATAAAAGGAGACAATTAACCTCCATTTTATTCAAACTACTCTAAATGAAAGATGATGCATGTTATGCAATATTTATATCATGAAATGCAGTTCTATGCTTAAGAACATGCATAAATAGACATCTTAAGTAGTGTAAATGTGTTTACATCAATACCATAAAAGGAGGGTAGCAAGGATATGGTACTGCTTTTGATCTCATAAGGATTGTCTCCTCCAGGTCTACGTAGTGCAAGGCCAACTTGATTGGTTGGAATGAAATATTCCTTAAGGCTCCGTTGACTGTCCATTTGTACCCTTGGAAGGTTTCTTCTTAAGATTCTTTCAGGTTCAGGATCAAACACAAGTTGTCTCCTAAGAGAACGCCTACCAAGCATGCACTACAAACACAATTCAAAAGGACTTGTTTGGTCTTTACAAATTTAGGCTTTTGACTTTAGTTCAAATTATAGGTGACAAAGCAAGTTGCCCAATCAATTACGCGCCAATTGTCAACCTTCGAAATGCCTAAAAAGACCTAGTTGGAGCTGAGGTATTCTTCCCTAAATCTCAAATGGTAATGCAAATCCAAAGACGGAAGATCGAGGGATGCAAGTAGGCCTAAGCCTTCCTTTGAAGTTGTGCTTTCACAGTGCTTCTCAACTACCTCCAAAAATCTGTGACAGGGTATCCCCCTCTTTGGATTTACAAAACCTTTGATCTCAAGTTCCGAACACTTTAGAATCCAACGGTAGGAGGGCGCTTGTCCTAGTCGTTCCAAGACTTAGGAGTGTCTAAATGCGTGCCGTGGTGCAAAAGATGTAAGTGTGCATACACCGCAAAAAGATTTTGAATTTTGAATCGCACACCACGTTTGAAAATCAAGTCCTTGATTTTTAGATGTCCCTCCTTTAATTAGTTCTTTTTCAAGAATATATGTGACCACTTGTTAGATCACTTCAAGACAAATTATGTGGTCTTTGAATTAAGTCCAAATGCAATGCGTGATCAAGAATAGGATGCAAAGTAAGAGAATGCGTACCTTGCTTCCAGCAATCAACGATGCAAGAAGTCATGCAATGTAGAAAAATAAACCTAGAGGCTGCTCATACAGACCTAAATGGTTTGTCCTAGGGGCAGGCAGCTCGTTTCTTTTTTTTTTGCTTTGTTATTTTTTAGCTACTTATGCACAAGCAAATAAAGGGTAAACAATCCACAAAATAAATTAAAAACCTAAATCTAAAGAAAAGGGAACAAGCTTCCAAAAATCAGCCCCAATTACTACAAGGGCAAGAAAATAGAAATAAAACTTATGAAATGGGAAATCTCCTATAGAGGTAGAATCCAGGTCTCCTTCGTCTTCCTCGCATGTAAGCATCGCTCAAGGTCGACGTCTTCTCCCCAATGTGCCTGTCACCTCTCTCAAATTCCTCGCACAAATTCCTCACACAGAAAGATAATAAATGGTTAGATCACTGTGAAAAGAGAAATAATCAGAAATAAAATCAGGTGAAATTATTGCGCCTGTTGCCTTCCTAGCAATGGCTGATAGTGAAAATACGCGGTTTGTTAATTAGGTAATTTAGTGTCGTTGCAACGCGTAAATCCGCTTTCGCTTTTAAATTTATGTTTCTAGATAGGGGAGTATCTAGGGTCGTCCAAGGAGGTCAAATGTTTGCAAAATTGATTCTCTTGCTTGGAATATAAATCTCAACTTTCTTTTTGGTCTTTTTCAATATATCATTTTTTTGTTTTTGAAATTAAGGCAACATGTGAAATTGTGGCGAAAAAGTGACTTACACTTCAATTCAATAGATTACTTCTAAAGTGGCAAGTAGAGCCTCTCCCTAAGCTCACTCTAGGCAAGTGGAGGCCTAGAATAATTAGGGAGAGGGAGTGAAGAATGCTAAAAACAAAGCAATTAGAAATGCAAATAAAGAAATTGCAAAGAAGGAAACTAGATTAATGAAAAAGTGTTTTACAAAAAAGCCTAGTAGAAGAATGCTTCTACTACTAGAAAAATTGCAATAAATAAAAGCAAACACAAATCCTTTAGATAGATGGTGAAGAAAAGGGCATCTTGCTCCAAGCTTGGTAGCTCCCAAGCTTGAAAAGACTCCTCCAACTCCTTCCTTGCTATGCTCTGCCAAGGTGATGTCCTCCAAGGCAAGCCCTAAAGGGGTGTGCCCTAAGCTTCTCTCCAAGGGTGGACGTCCACCCTAGGCCCTTCTCCTTTGCCTGGCCATCCTCCTTGAAGTAGAAAAGTCCTCCTCCTTGGCATGGCCCAAGTTGAAGAGAGTGGGGAGAAGAAGGCACCAAAAGGGCTGGTGATGTGCCCCTTTAATCTCCTTCTCTACTCCTTCTTGGCCATAGGTGTAGGTGGTATACGTAGAAAAATACACTAATGGAGGATGTTCTCAAATGGTGGTAGGAGGTGGGTTTTTATAGAATAGGAAGGGGCTAAGGTGACTCTTGGAATGGAGGGTTAAGATGGAGAGATGGAGGTGGTTGGGGATCCTATGGCTAAGGTTAATTGGCACCAACCCAAGGGACACCTAGGGGGTGGTTATGGGTGGTGGCACCCCTTGATGTTGGCACCAAAATGGCTTCTAGAAGGGGGTCTTAGGTGGTGCCAAGAAGGGTTCTAGAAGGAGGGGTAGGTGGGTGGCTAGGATGGGTTGTAAGGTTAGGTGTATGGTGGATGTGGGGGTGGATGTTGGCACCAAAAAGAGGGGTAGTTAGGGTTAGGTTTTGGCTCCAAAATTGGTTCCTTTTGGTGGTGATGATGGGGTGAAGAGGTGGCTATGAGGTGGCACCAACTTGAGTAGGATAGCTAGCTTAGGTAGGGCTTAAGTTGGTGGAGCTAGCTAGGGTTGAATTTGAAGGTGGTGGATGGCCAATGAGCTGGTTGCTAGCTAAGCTAAGCTAAGCTAAGCTAGCTTAGCTAGTTATGGAGTAGAGGAGGAGGTATTGGAGCTAGGGTTTGAAGAGAGGAGCTGAGGAGAAGAAGTCTGGAGCTGGAACTGGAGCTGGCAGCTGCTGAAGAGGTTGGCATGGAGCTACTCTATCTGGCTTAGCTTGCTAGTTGTTTGTTAGTTGCTAAGCCAAGCTAAAGTGAACTGGCTTCTACCATAATGAGCTGAGGTGAGCTGGGTCTGGTGCTCTTGGGGAGGATCAAGCTGGTTGAGGCAGTTAAGGTAGCTTAGCTCAACTGAGTTGAGCTAAGTTGAATCCCCGAGAGCTGGACTTGAGCTTCCTGAGTTGAGATGAGTTCTTCTTCAGCTGGTTGGAGTTGAGTGGAGCTGGATGTAGCCGGGTCTAAGCTGGGGTGAACTCCTATCAACTCAGCTGAGCTAGCTAGAGCTCCCTGTGGAATAGTGGGAGCTGAGATGAGCTAGACTCAGCTAAGTTGAGCTGGATATGAGATGACTTGAGCTAGGGTGAGCTAAGATGAACTCTCTTGAGCTACCATCCAGCTGAGACTAGCTGAATGGAGATGGGATTAGCTAACCCTAGTTCAAGTGAGCTAGGTTCCAGATGTGGTGAGCTGGATCAAGCTGAGTTCCAGCTAGTCTGAGCTTCTCCTTCACCATTTGCCTTCTTGAGTGCTAGGGTTTTACGGTTCTGCATATCTGTTCATCCCTAACACTCACAAAAACATATCAAAAAGACAATAAAAAATGCAATGCATGCCTAACCTAATTTATGCCTAAATGCAGCCCAAAAACCCTTTTACAGAGTAAAATCCTAAGAGCTAGGTTTGTTTTAATGCATAAGAATGATGATAAACTGACGTTTATCAACGGCACCATTTGATAAGTCAGTTTTCACTTTCGAGTAATGTGATTAAAATGATCTATCATTTTAGTAACAAAGTGGTGGAAAATCACTTAACAAAATAATTACAATAAAAATTACCACTCACTGAAGAGCGGGTCGTGTCCACAAGGAGGCAATGATGTAATAAAATCTCGATTATTTCGCATTCTTTCAATCAAGTGTGAAATCCATAATCAAATCTGACATGAAATGCGATGGAAAGAAGATGCACAATAACTCAAAAATATAAGGGTATATGTGTAATTTTTCCTCACTGAAATATTCAATAAATATGTGATGATTTTATGTAATTTTCAATTGATATGTATTAGAGAAAATTTGTGCACATTTTATTCCCAAAACCAATGTTAAAACATGTGAATATCAATAACCACGCAATTATCAGAAAGCATGAGCATGCAGTCACAATTTCACCATAATAAAATAATCATAAATTAAAATTGATTTTGGTCGCAATGGCATTCAAATGTAATTTTTAATTAGCACAAAAACAGGGGATTTTACCTCTCTCCTCCTTGCGCATGGGAGAGAGGTTCAATCGAGGAGAGACTCCTACAGGAGGTTGGCTGAAGCAAGGCCGTCACGGTGGTGGTAGCGGTGCGTCGTGAGATGGCCGAAGCTAGCCTACCGGAGGAGAGGAGTGGTGGCAGTGGAGGAGCCTATTGCTACCGTGCGTGCTATAGGTGCACGCGGGTGCAGAGGGCGCTGCAGGTGCGCAAGGAGGCATGGAGGCATGGGCTCTCGGTGCTCTGCAGAGAGTGTAGGAGCGCATGGGTGTGGTGGTGGCACCGGCTACAAGTGCAAGGAGAGCAGCGCTGGAGGTGGGCGCGTGGAGGTGAGGCTCTGCAGGCTGCAAGGAGGGTGCGGGCGTGAAGGCTGGAGTGTTGCAGGGGGTGCACGGAGGTACGTAAGTGCAGAGGCACTGGATGAAGCGATGGGTGTGTGTTCTGCAGGCTGGGCTGGAGGCGCATGGTGAAGCACTGCAGGGAGGCACTGGAGGTGGGCGCTGGGTGCTCTGCAGGCCCGCAAAGAGGGCGCTGGCGTAAAGGATGGGGCACGGACTGTGGGTCTATTGGAGTGGGGACAGGCGTTGCTGGCGCATGCGCTGAGGGTGAAGTGAGCGGGCGTGTGGTGGTTTGCAGGCACTACTGGAGGTTCTGGTGGAGATGAGGTGGCACGGGCGTGGTGAAGGCGAAGGCTGCTATGAGTAGTTGGCGTGCGGTGTGCAGGGTCTGATGGCTATGGGTGTGAGTTGCTGGCTGAGGTGAAGAGTTGCAGAGACTCTTTTGGCGGTGTGGGCTATCACCCCACACGCCCATGGTGGAGAGTGGTTCTACCGTGGTGAGGCCGGTGGTATGGAATGGAAGAGGAGCAAGGTCATCCCAACACAGTGATGGACAAGGGGTGGTGGCCTCCGGAGCATGACAGCTCTCCCTCCTTTTGTAGCCACGGCCATCGTTTCAAATTCAAAATGCCGTAGCATAAATGTGATGCGTAGGAGGAGGAGGCGGAGCCGAAGTCGGAGGAGTTACCTGAGCAAAGGAGAAAAAAATAAAAGAATAAAATATTATGGTTATTTATGCATAAGCCCTTAACTTCTATGTTAAATTAAAATAATGCATGCAATGCACCTAATTGGTTAACTAATTAAATGAATGCAATTCTAAGTGAATTCTAAATGCATTTAGTTATGAATGCAATGCATGAATTATGTAATTAAATTAGAAATATGAATTAATCTATTTACATCCTAATGCATGATAAATAAATGTTAGAATTAACTTAATGTCTAGGCACTTAAATGCTTAAATAGCCCACAAATATGGGCTAATCAATCATCACGTGCATTTATGCATGCCTTCATCAGTGCCCCTACGTCCAAGCTCTATTAGCCATTCACACTTCATCCAACGGCACTACTCCATCAATGCCCGCTCGCCCTCTCAATTTGAAGTAGATGGAGGTTCGATCCAGCACCGCTGTCTTCGTGAGGAGGAGCGCAACTAATGCGCTACACCTCAGTTGTGTCATGTTTATGCTTTAAGGGCCAAACACTCACAACCATTTGATGGAGATCCAACGGTCGAGATTACCTAAGCCCTCACCTTCAGAAGGTGTTGCGCAACTAAGGAGTGACATGGTGCGTTCTCAGCTGTTGGATTGATGATCCAACGGCTGTGATGCATTGGCCATCATGTGAAGAGGTGGAGTGGGAGACTTGGGCCGATGTTGGGTGGTTGGGATGGCACCATGTTGCGCCATCCTGGTCGTCCATCTTCTCTGACTTGTAGATGGTGCCACAGATGCCGAAATGGATCGATTTTTGCACCATTGGGCTGCGATCATCGATTCGAACCCATCTGTGCAATTGGATTTTTCATCTGAGGTATGAATTTACACCACCTAGCCCCTTGACCTCTGATCTTTCTCAGACTGCATCTAATTCCACGGAGGTTTAATAGGGTGATCTTGCAGTCATTGAACTCCGATCGTTGCCCTGATCAGATCCATACGATTAGATCTTCAATTTGAGGTCCCGATAAATGTTGCCCTATTCCTAGCCACAGAAAGAGGTGAATTACTATACAATTTATACAAATTGACCTAAATGCTTGATAATGCATGTTATGCACTATTGATAATGCATAATGCTTCTATGATACTAAGAACATGCATAATTAAACATTTTAGGCAACTTAGATGTATACACATCACACCCCCATGCCTATCTTTGGTCAGTCCCTAGCAAAAACTATATGCTATTTATAAACAGAATTAGGATCAAATTACTTGGGTAAAAGTTATTTTTCAATACTAGGAAATTTTCACTAAGACCTGAGCTACAGAGACACAACAGTGCCTGAGTGTTTGCCAAAATGCAGACTGCCCAAGCCTTCGCCTTTTCCAAAATCAAAAGGATCTTTTTCTTTTTCTTCTTTTCTATTTTTTTTTTTTGAATTTTTTGAGTTTAAGGTTTCGAGGCAACTTTCTACAACTACTCAACCCAGCCAAGACTCAAAGAGAACTCTAAGTACTAAGCTTCTTTTTATGTGAATGTGATAGACTCACTGATCAGAAATCAAAACGGACTTCGGGTTTCTACACCCCTAGGTGACCTTGAAAAGTAATTCTACCTAAAGGTGTATCTATATGACCGGTAGCTTTCTCCCTACTTTTATTTTTATTAGGTCAACACAAGGGCAAACCCAGTGTATATCTCCTTGGCTTATTCTACTCCACTTCTTCCCAAGTGTTTGGAATTAAACGTGCATTTTTGTGAGCTGGGTTCTGGACAACTAGCCGATGAGCTGTTACCACTGATAACTTGCCAACCATACTTGTGCGGTGAAGTGTGGCATATTTCTTTCTTCTTTTCTTCTTTTCTAATTTTTTTTTGTTTACACTACTTAAGATGTCTATTTATGCATGTTCATAAGCATAGGATTGCGTTGCATACTATAAATATTGCATAACATGCATCATATTTTAAATAAAATGGAGGTTAATTGTCTCCTTTTATGTTCAAGGATAGGGAAAACTTTTTATTGGGGCCTCGGATCAAAGATCCAACCGTACAGATGTGATCAGGGTGACGATTGGAGTTCAACGACTCCAAGATCGCCCTAATCAAATATCTGTAGAATCAGATAGAGATCGAGGAACCCTAGAAAAGCAAGGGCCAAGATGGTGTGAATCCACACTTCAAATGACAAATCCGACCGCACGGATGGATTCGGATCGACTATCGCAGCTTAACGGTGCGAAAATCGACTCAATCCGACAACCGTGGCACCAGCTACATCATCCAGAAGATGGACAGCCAAGATGGCGCCATGTGGCACCATCTCGGCTGCCCTCAACCGCTGAAGCTTTTAGCATCCTCGCCTCTCAGCCGTTGGATCATGATCCAATGGCTAAGAGTGTTCTCAGACTAGTGCCTTTGTTCTCTGAAGCCAAAGGAAGAAGCGATCTCGACCGTTGGATCTTAATCCAATGGTCCAGATCGCACGCTACGAAGTTTCCCGCTCACCCATCAGCGCACGTAGCAAAGTAGGCGAAAGCACTATTGCGAGTAAGCGACGCGCGATCGACTCCTTGCGAGTGGGTGCTGGAGTGTGGGTAAGCAGGCTCCGTGACCGCTCGATCGCGATCGAGCGACTGCGGATGCTCAATCAGTTTGACGTGCTAGCGTACGCCTGCATGTGACGCAAGATCGCACGCGGGTGTTGCCCGCAGAAGAGGTGGGTGAGAAGTGCTCTCAGCCGTTCGATCTCACGATCGAACGGTCGAGATTCAGAGAACGTGGCGGTGTGGAAGATGAGCGGGTGCCCCCACTACGCCTACGATGGAGCTTTAGCGACGGTTTTATCCGTCCCTAAAGACCCCTTATTTAATGTTTTTAGAGTTGTAATGACCAAATTGCCTCCACTCCTTGCAACTATAAAAGGAGACCCCCTCCACACGAAATTCTCATCCCTTCCTTCTCTTCTCTCCCTCTCCAAAGCTCAAGAGAAGCTTGTCCCACACCTGGAATGCTTCTCATGAGATAAGGTCAATTTTTTGTCCCTTTTCGAAAGCGGATCCCGTGACGACGACGAGGTGCTGCCCCATTCCCGTTCTTCCAACTTTGTCCTCCATCCTACTCCGTCCTCCTTCGTCCAGGCATCGTCTTGTCTGGTTCATCCTCCAAGCGACCGTCGAGGAGGATATCTCTCTCCCCATTCTTTTTACTGCTTTCTAGAATAGATTTATTGTTTTCTAGTGTAATCATTTTCCCGCTTTCTAGTAGTAATGTTTAGTGTAATGAACAATTCTTCTGATAATGAATTCCATGTTCATTCTACATCTCTTTTTGATTTTTGTTTGTAATATTCTCTCTCTCTTCTATTTATTGTAAATAGTTAGATAGTTCTAATCAATTAATTTACTTCGTGACAAATAAAACAAACGTGTGTTTTCAAATTAAATGTTTGCCACCCTGAGTTCGACCCGGGATTTCCATTTTTTGTATAAATTTTATTTGTTGAACACGAGTTCTTCGCTTTCAAACTACAACGGTAGGTTTTCAAAACCAAACACGTTAGCGTAGAAACCCGTCCGTTCAACATTTTGGCACCATTGCCGGGGAGGTGACGATCTTTGATTTTTCTTCGCATTTTTTTACAACTTATGAATCATTTACCTCACTTCTCTCCTTTCTTATTGTGATTGCAGGTACTCTTTTGAGACGAGCAAAAGTAGTAGATTGGAGCAAAGTGTTGTGGAAGGTTTTGTAAGTTATCCCCCACCTCCCACCCATTAGATTTCATTCCACAGGATAATAACACAAACATCAATCAACCTAGGTGTTCTTATAAACTCTAAGGTTAGATTGTTTGTTGTTTGACACCCATACTCACCCCAACCTCCATATTTAAAAAGAAAATTAAAAAAAAATCTCATAGAGGTATATAACCTCATCTGATTTTCAAACTCAACTGGTAAATCGATCTTTGGAGCCAGTAGACACATCCAAACACATAATTGAGTAGAAATCAGATTAGGTAATCACTTGTGTGCCTAATTAAGTGGTGCAACAGGCCAATTGTTTGAGTTGATTGGGCCGCACCACTTCAATTAAAATCAACTCATCAAGTAGCTGCCACTTAGGTTCAACTATTAGGGATTTACCAGGCACTCCACATTCTTTTAAGTTTTAAAGGAAAACATCTTCACCTGTACTTTCAAAACCTGGTGTGCCAATAAAACTTTGTTTGAAAATACCTAAAGTTGAATCCTAAAAGCTACTAAGCAAGCTTTGAACTCTAAAATTCACCACATCAAAAATAATCTTGCTTGAAAACCACTGGTTGTGCACTCACACACATATTAATCAATCATTAAGGACACAACCCAGATAAAGGGCCCATCACATGCCAAAGCACATTCAAACCTAGCCCTAAATAAAATAGAGTAGATGTTGGCCTTAAGGATTCGACTCACTCTTCAGAGCCCAGAACGAGATTATTTTCGATTAGTTTGTTTCTACTGTTCAATTTGATGTCTAGCTAGGGGAGCAGAATCAAACGATCGCGGCCGGGGGGTACACTAGGAACCAAAGGCGCAAGCCGAAGGAAGAACCTTCTCCCCAGTCCCTCCTTTTAACTGGTTAGATTGAACAGATAGAAGTAGATCAAATCGTTCCTTTATCTCAAGACAGGTTTTGGGAGTTTGTAGGTCTTTAGGCTAGCCCACATAAGGACAGGTTTGATTGTTTATAGTGCAGGGCGCCTTTCTTCCTCTCATCTCTCATGAATCCTTCCACATATTACACGCATTCCTGCTCTTTCCCTCCTGTTTTGAATTATCCTCAACATGATGATCATCCCGACTCGTACTGTAATCAACCATCAATTAGTTGGGATAACTTGGATTGGGGATACAATTCCGGACCTCCATGTTTAGGGTCTAACCCTGAACACTATGATTGTGATTTCTATCCTTCTTAGAGCCACATCGATTATAGATCGTCACCCTTTCATGAATAACCTAATACGATCTACAATCAAGGATACACTGATTCTTACCCTGATTACATTGCCTTTAGGTCATCATCACCTTTTGAACAATATGAAATGACCTATTATCAGGAAGGGTATAACGAATCTCAATTCGTTAATTCCCCTTCATTGACCCCAAACCTACCCAACCCTGAACCAACTCATTTGGTTCAAGGTAACCAGGTTCAAGAAAAGGTTCTGGCTAACTTGAGGAATATCATACAATCTTTAGAAGTTCAACCAATACCTTACATTGAGAGATTGGAGCCCTGATTGAAATGATTGATGATTTGAATAAGTATTTGTTGGATTGGCTCCAGGATGTTAAGGATAAGAACCCAGGTGAGTTTCTACTTGGGAAGTTAGCGAAATTGAGGATGAGATTTGTGGTTGCTTTAGTTCAGTTGTGGGATGATTCCCAGGATGAACTCCCTTCGGGAAGGCCAATGTCAGAACCCACTCAGGCACCTGTTGGGGGGAACACGTGTTACAAGGTTGACCAGATTGAATTAGAGCAACCAATTAAGGATGATCTGATTTCTTCACCTAAGATCTCTGAGCCAGGGTACGAGGAAACGTATGTCTCCATGGATCAGAAAGTGACAGATGATTTTGGGACATACATTAATACGGATCTTGATTTCTTTGATGGTGAAGATTCTCGTTGCGAAGTCTCATGCGAGTTTACAGAATATGATTTCTGTGGGACGATTAGGCTTGAGGAATCTGATAGATCATTTGATAGCCCAATAACTAAGGAAACTGATCTTATTAGGGCTTACATTACGGATCCAGAATCGCATTTTCTGGATGATTCAATCCAATGCCCTGATTGTCAGTTACACCCCATTGAGCTTATCGATGATTCTGTTTTTGAGATAACTAGACCCAAGTCAATTCTGATTCAGCCACATCATTTAGACTTGGAGATTTTAGATGAGGTGATTAATATGCAAGAGGTCCTGGAATTTGACATGCTGAATGAGGAGGATAGGAGCCGGGAAATTTTGATTTGGGAAGCAAGTTCCGGAGGAAGTAGAAGATTGAATCAAAGGGTTCCTATTAAGCTGAAACCATCAAACCAGGACCCTTACGACATTTGTTCTGTCGATGTCAAACCCAAGCACACATTCAATGATTATCCTTTTTAGCTTAATTTCTCTGTAATCTGACTTTTTGGTCTTGGGTTGCATCCTCGTAAATTGCAGGCTCGATCCCGCTTACATACTGATTTTAGGTTTTGGGTAATTTTTATCCAGAACCTGAGATATTCTCGATTATGGGGTATGGGTCTGCACCATAATCTGGTCCACATTTGTGGACATCTACTGACAGGTTAGAAGTTTCTTATGTTTATTCTGATTCTGACCTGCACCTCTGAATTCTTTATTTATCTTCTTTGTATAGTGTGCCTAGCTGAAGGCACTAAATTTAGCACGTATACAGTTCTTTTTAGTTTTCATCTTGGAGCAGACCTGACATTCATGCAATTCAAGTGCTTTCTACTCTATTCCACTCTGTTTTATGTCTTTTTAATACAATGAGGACATTGCATTGAATAGGCATGGGGGGATGGATATTCATCTCTGAATTTATTCGTCAGCTCTGTAGATTTATTTTATTTTCTTTTATTAAAAAAAAATTTTGTCGAATTATGAAAGAGAACTTGGGTTTAAGAAAATTTTCAATCTTAGGAAATATTACATTATAATCTAAACACAAAGACCCTTCAGGTCTTTGGACTTAATCAGCCTGTGTATCCATTAAAATGTGGATTTATTTTTCGAGTCCTTGCCAACTTGAATTCTATTTTAATTGGAGTAAATAAGTTTCGGTGATAAGTATACGACTTATCAACCCACCCTCTAATTTGAGGGAATTTTGAGTTTTAAGCATCTACACACTATCTTGTCACTGACTCGTTGTTCGGCGATTCTAACGGAAATTGGATAGCTAATGAACCTTCTAGGGTGATATGGCTGGCAAGTTATCATGGGTAACCGCCCATAGGTAGGTTGTCCAGAGCCAAGTCACTGGACCTTTCTCTTTTTGCTGCCTTTAGGTAAATCTTAGACCAGGAAAGCCACCTAATTAAAAAGAGAAAAAGAAAATAAAAAAAAAGCCACACTTCGCCGCATAAGTATGGCTGGTAAGTTGGTGGTAACAGCTCATCGACCGGTTGTCGAGAACCCAGCTCAATAAATGCACTGAAAATTCCCAAAACACATAGGAAGAAGCAGAGAAGTAGAATAAACAGGGGAGATATACACTGGATTCACCCTTGTGTTGACCTCGTAAAAAAATAAAAGTAGGGAGAAATCTACCGGTTGTAGAGATACACCTTTAGGCAGAATTCTTTTTTTTTAGGTCACCTAGAGGCGTAGAAATCCGAAGTCCATTTTAACTGCTAGTCAATGAGTCTATCACATTCACAAAGATGCTTAGAACTTAGGGTTCTCATCAAATCTTGGGTGAGTTGAATGGCCGTAGAAAGCCACTCTTAAACCCTAAAACTCGAAAATCCAAAAAAATTAGAAAAGAGGAAAAAGAGAAAAAGAAATTTTTCTTTGAATAAGGCGAGGGCTTGAGGCAGTCTGCATTTTGGCAGATACTCGGGCACTGTTGTGTCTTTGAAAGTTCAGATACTAAGTAGACATTTTCTTAGTGATTGAAAATAAACTCAAGCCCAAATAATCTGACCTGATTCTTTTATAAATAGCATATAGTTTTTGCTAGGGACTAGCAAAAGATAGGCATGGGGGTATGATGTAAACATGTTTACACTACTTAAGATGTCAATTTATGCATGTTCTTAAGCATAAGATTGCATTGCATACTATAAATATTGCATAACATGCATCATCTTGCATTTAGATTAGTTTAAATAAAATGGAGGTTAATTATCTTCTTTTATGTTCATGGACAAGGCAAACTTTTTATCGGGGCCTCGGACCAAAGATCCAATTGTACAGATGTGATCAGGGCGACGATTGGAGTTCAACGACTCCAAGATCGCCCTAATCAGGCATCTATAGCATCAGATAGAGATCGGGGAACCCTAGAAAAGCAAGGGCCAAGATGGTGTGAATCTGCACTTTAAATGACAAATCCGACCGTACGGATGTATTCAGATCGACGATCGCAGTCTAACGGCATGAAAATAGACTCAATCCGACAACCGTGGCACCATCTACATCATCCAGAAGATGGACGGCCGATATGGCATTATGTGGCACCATCTCGACCGCCCAACCGGCTGCCCTCAACTGCTGAAGTTTCTAGCATCCTCGCCTCTCAGCCGTTGGATCACGATCCAATGGCTAAGAGTGTTCTCAGACCGACACCTTCGTTCTCTGAAGCCAAAGGAAGAAGCGATCTCGACCATTGGATCTCAATCCAATGGTCCAAATCACATGCTACGAAGTTGCCTGCTCACCCATCTGCATGCGTAGCGTAGTGGGCGAAAGCACTATCGCGAGCAAGTAGCGCGCGATCGACTCCTCGCGAGCAGGTGTTGGAGTGTGGGTAAGCAGGCTTCGCGACTGCTCAATCGCGATCGAGCGGCTACGGATGCTCAATCCGTTTCATACGCTAGCGCACACCCGCACGTGATGTGAGATCGCATGCGGGCGTTGCACGTAGAAGAGGCGGGCGAGAAGCGCTCTCAGCCATTCGATCTCATGATCGAATGGTTCAGATTCAGAGAACGTGAGCGGCGTGGAAGATGAACGGGCGTGCCCACTACACCCACGATGGGGCTTTAGCGACGGTTTTATTCATCACTAAAGACCCCTAATTTAATTTTTTAGAGTTGTAATGACCAAATTGCCCCCACTCCTTGCAACTATAAAAGGAGACCCCCTCTACACAAAATTCTCATCCCTTCCTTCTCTTCTCTCCCTCTCCAAAGCTCAAGAGAAGCTTGTCCCACACCTGGGATGCTTCTCACAAGATAAAGTCAATTTTTCATCCCCTTTTGGAAGCGGATCCCGAGACGATGACGACGTGCTGCCCCGTTCCCGTTCTTCCCACTCCGTCCTCCTTTATCCTACTCCGTCCTGCTTCGTCCAGGTGTCATCCCTTCCGGCTCGTCCTCCAAGCAACCTTCAAGGAGGATAGCTCTCTCCCCATTCTTTTTACTGCTTTCTAGAATAGATTTACTATTTTCTAGTGTAATCATTTTCCTGTTTTCTAGTAGTAACGTTTAGTGTAATGAACAATTCTTCTGATAATGAATTCTATGTTCATTCTACATCTCTTTTTGATTTTTTTTTGGAATATTCTCTCTCTCTCTTCTATTTATTGTAAATAGTTAGATAGTTCTAATCAATTAATTTACTTCGTGACAAATAAAACAAATGCGTGTTTTTAAATCAAACATCCGCCTCCCTGAGTTCGACCTGGGATTTCCATTCCGATATAAATTTTATTTGTTGAACACGAGTTCTTCGCTTTCAAACTACAACGGCAGGTTTCCAAAACCAAACACGTTAGCGTAGCAACTCTTTTGGTGTTCAACATATCTCCTTGGCTTATTCTACTCCACTTCTTCCTAAGTGTTTGGAATTAAACGTGCATTTTTGTGAGCTGGGTTCTGGACAACCGGCCGATGAGCTGTTACCACTGATAACTTGCCAACCATACTTATGCGGTGAAGTGTGGCTTATTTCTTTATTCTTTTCTACTTTATTTTCTTTTCCTTTTTTGATACTTTTATTTTTTTATATAGGTGGCTTCCCTGATCTAAGATTTACCTAACGACAGTAAGAAGAGAATGGTCATGTGGCTGGGCTCTAGAAAATCGGCGATGCGTTATTACCACCGACAACTTACCAACCATACCACCTTAAAAGTTTCATTAGCTACCCAATTTCCGTTAAAATTGTCAAAAAGTGAGTAGTGCAAAGAGTGTGCACATGCTTAGGCTTAAAGTCTCCTCAAATCAGAGGGTGGGTTGATAAGTTGTGTACTTTTCACCCCAACTTATTAACCAATTAAAACTTGAATTCAGAATGGCGAGGGCTCGATAAATAAATCCATATTTTAGTGGACACCCAGGTTGATTAAGTCCTAAGACCTAAAGGGTCTAAGTGTTTAGGTCCTATCGTATTATTTCTTAAGGTTGAAAAACTCTAATGCCCAAGCTCACTTTTCCTAATTCAATTTTTTATTTCAAAAATAAAGAGAACATAAAAAGAATCTATGAAGCTAACAAGATGATTCAGATAATGATATCCACCCCCCCAAGGTCCTCTAATGCAATGTCCTCATTGTATTAAAAAGACATGAAACAAAGTGGAGTAAAGTAGAAAGCACCTGAATTGTGTGATTAACAAACTAGCTTCGAGATGAAAAGAGACTGTATACATGATGAATTTAATGCCTTCAGCTAGGTACACTGTATAAATAACGAAGAAATAAAGAATTCACAGATGCAGGTCAAGATCAAAATAAGAAAATCTATTTTTGGACTTGCTAGGAGAAGATGTTCACAGATGTGGACGAGGTTGTGATGCAGACCCATGCCCATGGTCAAATGTATCTGAGGTCCTGGATAAAAATTACCCAAAACCTAACTTCAGTATGCAAGCGAGGTCGGGCCTGTGGTTTGTAAGGATGCAACCAAAGTCCAAAAAGTTGGATAATAGGAGAATCAAAAAATATTCAATGAATTTTTGCTTGGGTTGGACATCCTCAAAGTAGAAAATGTCATAAGAGACCTGGTAAACGGTTGGTGGTTTTAGGTATATAGGAACCCTTAGATTCAGATTTCTGCTTCCCTCGTAACTGGCTTCCCATATCTTCATTTCCAAATTCCTATCCTCCACAATCAAAATTTCGTATTCCAGGACCTCCTGCATGTTAATCACCCCATCTAAAATTTCCAAGTCCAAGATTTGTGGTTGAGTCAGAATTGACTTGGGTCTATTGATCTCAAAAATCAAATCATCATTATGCTCAATAGGGTGTGATTGAGGAATGGGGCTATGAATCGAATCCTTCATGAAATCGAGATCTAGATCCATCATGCTAGCCCCAACAAGATCAAATTCCTCAAGTATACGGCCATCAAAAGATTCATCGAATTCCTCTGGCCCAGTCATCTCACTGAAATCATTGCTCTTTAACTCAAGTGAGACTTCACATACTGATTCTTCACCTCCAGAGTAAAAGAATTCTGTATCCGCATTTATGTATGTTTCAAAATCATCTATTATTTCCTGGTCCATGGAGACATACTTTTCTTCGTACCCTGGCTCAGGGATCTTAGGTAAAGTATTCAATTCATCCACACTTGGTTGATCTAGAATAACTTGGTCATTCCTTGTTTCGTAAAACATGTCCTCCTTATAGGTGCCTGAGCAGATTTTGACATTGGCTCTTCTGAAGAGGGTTCATCCTGGGAATCATCCCAATATTGAACTAAAGCAATCACAAATCTCATCCTCAATTTTGACAACTTCCTAAGTAAAAACTCACCCGGGTCCTTATCCTTAACATCTTGCAACCAATCCAACAAATATTTGTTATGATCATCAATCATTTGAATTAGAGGCTCCAATTCTTCAATGCAGAGTGTTGGCTGAGCTTCTAAAGATTGAATGGTATTCCTTAAGTTAGCCAACACCCTATCTTAGGCCTGGTTCACTTGAACCAAATAGTTTGGTTTAGGGTTGGGTGGGTTTGGGTTCAGTCTAGGGGAGTCAACAAATTGAGCTTCTTGATACCCTCCCTGATAATAGGTCACTTCGAGTTGTTTAAAAAGGGTGGTGACCCATATGCAATGTAATCTGGGGGAGGGTAAGAGTTGTAATCAGGATATCCTTCTTGATTGTAGATCAGGTTAAATTGATCATTAACGGGTGGAGATCTATAATCATTATAGCTTGGAGAAGAATAGGAATCAAAATCATGGTATTCAAGCTCGGGATAATACTCATCTTGGTAATAAGATGTGTTAGGAGGGTAAGAGTGGAAATGCAAGTAGGATGCAAAAGCATCCATGGCAAAGCAGGAGGAAGAAAGGTGCCCTACAGTACAAACAATCAAACCTATCCTTAGGTAGGGTAGCCTAAAGATCTACAGACTCCCAGAACCTATCCTGAGATGAAAAGAATGATTTGATCTACTTCTTTCCAGTCAATCCAACCAATTACAGGGAGGGGCTGGGGAGAAGGTTCTTCCCTTGGCTTTCACCTCAGGTTCCTTTGATACTCCCCAACTGCAGTCGTTTGACTCTGTTCTCCTAGCTGGACATTAGATTGAATGGTAGAATCAGATTAATTGAAAATAATCTTGATCTAAGCTCCGAAGAATGAGTCCAATCCTTAAAGTCAACGTCTACTCTATTTTACTTAGGGTTAGGTTAGAATGTGCTTTGGAATGTGATGGGCCCTTATCTGGGTTGTGCCCTTAAAGATCAATTTCAATGTGTGTGCATGCACAACCAAAAGTTTTCAAACAAGGTTTATTGATGATTTGTCTTTTAGGGTTCAACCTTCTTTAATAGCTTTTAGGGTTCAACTTTAGGTATATTGAGTCAAGGTTCAGTTGGCACAACAGGTTTTGAGAGCACGGGTAAAGATGTCTTCCTTTAAAACTTAAAAGAATGTGGAGTGCCTGGTTAATTCATAAAAGTTGAACCCTAAGAGGCAGCTACTCAATGAGTTATTTTTAGATGAAGTGGTGCAGCCCAAACAACTCAAACAATTGGCCATAATGCACAACTTAGTTAGGCACACAAATGATTACCTAATCTGATTTCTAGTCAATTATGTGTTGATAGGTGTACCAACTCCAAAGATCGGGTTACCAGTTGAGTATAAAGAATCAGAAGAGGTTGTGTACCTCTATGGGATTTTTTTTTGCTTTTTTTAGCTTTTTTTATAAGCAGAGGGTGAGGTGGGTGGAGGTGATAAGAAAACAACCAAACAAAGCCTAGGGTTTACAAGAGCTCCTAGGTTAATTAGGGTTTGTGTTATTAGGTGATGGAATGAAAACTAGCGGGTGGGAGGTGAGGTATACTTACAGATCCTTCAACTGTACTTTACTCCAATCTACTGCTTTTGCCCTCCTTGAAAGAGTACCTACAATCAGAATAAGAAAGGGGAGAAGTGAGGTAAAAGATAAGTAAGGCAAGAAATCAAAGAGTGTTGCCTCCCTGGCAACGACACCAAAATATTGAATGGGATTTGTACGCTGAAAATTGAGTTTTGAAACCAGCCGTTGTAATTGGGTAAAAATTTGTCAAAGAGATAATTTAACCGAAACTCTTGTGAGTTCTGGGTCAAACACGGGGAGGTGAATGTTTGATCAAAAATCGTGTTTGATTTATTGTCACGAAGTAGAGTAGCTAGTGGAATTAAATCTACCCTAGCTATTCTACTTAAAGAATAAACAATAGAAGACAGAGAAAGAATAATACAAATAAAGAGAAAATGGAGAGAGAATAGACAAATGTTTCATAACCACATAATTATGTTCATTACATCTATGT
Source organism: Thalassia testudinum (assembly GCA_037157565.1). NCBI lineage: Eukaryota > Viridiplantae > Streptophyta > Magnoliopsida > Alismatales > Hydrocharitaceae > Thalassia > Thalassia testudinum. The sequence continues at coordinate 4,720,096 of JAZHRO010000035.1, read as the reverse complement.
GCTATACTAGAAAGTAGGAAATCTAATCTAGAAAGCGATAAAGAGAAGAGGGAGAGAGATTATCCTCTTTGATGGCTACTTGGGGACAAGCTGCATTGACGGAAAGCTCGGATGAGGGTGGTGAGATGCAGAATGAGGGAGAACAACAACAAAGGAAGGAGGATGGAGCAAGGCACTGTCGCAACAGGATCTGCTTCTCGAACGGTGGTGAGAAGACAACTACAGGATGCTCCACAAATGGGGTGAAAAGGTAGAAAAATTGTATTTTTAACTCTAATGGAGCATCTTGGGTTTGGGACAAACTCGTAGAGCTTTGGAGGGGGTGAGAGAAGAGAGGAACAGATGATGAAAATGTTGAGGGTGTAGGGCCTTCTATAGGTGAGGAATAGGGGGCAAGTAAGTCATTTTAAACTTAAAAAATTAATGTAAGGGTCTTTAGTGATGGATATAACCATCACTAAAGCCCCCACGTCATTAAACACGTGCGCATGCCCTCGCCTCTTCAGCTTCAGGAGTTGAAGCGTACACCCACGATCGGTTAATCTCAACCATCTGATAGAGAAAGCCTTGAGCGTCTCTTCTTTTCTTCGTGCATGCAGCACCCGCATCAGATTGGTCGTGCATCATCGTGTCATCATGTGTGTTCGTGTGTGCCTTCATCCGTGCCACCACGTCTTCGCTCCATCAGTCATCTGCTCTTCATCCAATGGTGCTATTCCATCTGCGCCTGCTCACTTGCTCAATTTGAAGCGGATGGAGGCTCGACTCGACGCTGCTGTCTTTGCGAGGAGGCGCTCAACCAATGCACTACTCCTCCTCTTGTGTCACGTTTATGCTTTATGGGTTGGGCACTTGCAACCATTGGATGGTGATTGAAAAGATTATTTTCGCTTTCAAAAATGATGACTAAGATGATTTGTCGTTGTATTTCTAAGTGGTGGAAAATTGACTAATCAAAGTAATTAAAATAACCACTCAATGAGGAGCAGGTCCTATCCACAGAGAGGAAATGGCCTATTTAAACTCACATCGGTTAAAAGCAGATGTTCATGATTAGTTCTGTCAAGAAATTGGATCAAAATCGCTTTTCAATCAAGATAATAAGACATTATCGAGCTGATATTATAATTATGCAAGACAAGAGGGAGATGCTCATAAAATCAACAGAATAAAATATTAATACCTAAAAATCCCTTCCCCCTCAATGGCAAAAATTGTATTCATTAATTACATGCAAAATAGAGGATTTTGTTGTGAGATGTCACTCATTGAGGAGGGCATGGCTGGAGGAGAGATTTGGCGGAGGAGATGAGTGGGCCGAGGGCTTCATAGTGGTGGCGACGGCGAGTCACGAGGTGGCTAGAGGTGGTAGAATGGAGCGACCAAGGAGATGGGTTCTGATGATTGCTGCTACTAGGAATAGCTCCACGCGAGCGACGCAGGAGGTCTGCTAGCCGTGCGTAATGTGCATGGAGAGGAGGTGGTGACTACTTGTAGGAGGTGCATGCCATGGTGCGGCGGAGGGCGCTGGTCTGCTACATGCTGGGTTGTGTGTGAGGTGTCGAGAGGTGGAGATGCTAGTGGTGCATAGCAGTTGCGGGAATGGTGAGTGGGCTACGGGTGTGCTGCTGGCCATGTACGGGGGTTGCATGTGGGTGAGGAGGGTAGTGGCACGCTGCTGATGCGACAATGGAGCAGCACACTGGGTGGTCCGTGCCCTTGGTTGCACGTGAGTGGAGGCATGGCGAGGAGAAGGTGGCATGCGCTACAATTGTGCGTGGAGAAGAGGGCAACGTTGCTGGTGCTTATGCACGCAGACGGATGCACGTGGCACGCATGGAGATGGCATGGCGTTGGAGGTGGTTGCTGATGGTCGTTGGTGTTGGAATTGTTTTCGGTGATGAGAAATAGAGGAAGAAGAGAAGACGAGGGGAGGAAGATGAATAGTGGTGTTGAGTTGGGACTTCAGACATCCGAGAAACTTCCTCGATGTCTTAACTTGTGTGAATGGCTGCTAGCGCATGAGTGCGGTGGTGGTGACGGTGATGGTGGTAGTGCACGCTGAGGTGCTCGCAGTAATCTACGTAGCCGCTAATGGCGCAATGGTTTGTCACCTCGCCTGCTGTTGAATGCTCGAATTGCTACGCTAAAGTGTTTGGTTTTGGAAAACCTGCCGTTGTTGCTTGAAAGCAAAGAATTAGTGTTCAACAAATAAAATTTATACCAAAATTTGAATTCCGGGTCGAACACAGGGAGGCTACGTTGATCTATATTCGCAATTATATTTTTTTTAGAATTTTTGAAAAGCGAGACGATATAATTACAATGAAGCTATCAAACTAAAAAGGGAAAGAGAGAGAGAGAGAGAGAGAGAAAGAGAGAGAGAGAGAAAGAGAACATGCATTCAATATCTCAAAATGTTTATACAATCAAACCAAATAAAAGTTACACTAGAAAGTGGGAAATCAGCTACACTAGAAAGCAGGAAAATTCTACACTAGAAAAGCTATAAAGAATAATGGGAGAGAGAAGTTATCCTCCTCGACGATCGCTTGGAGGACGAGCCGGACGGGACGATGCCTGGACGAAGGAGGACGAAGCAAAAGAACGGGAATGGAGCAGCACGCCGTCGTCATCGCGGGATCCACTTCCGAAGGGAGACTAAAATTTGGACTTTATCTCGCGAGGAGCATCCCGGGTGTGGGACATGCTTCTCTTGAGCTTTGGAGAGGTAGAGAAGAGAAGGAAGGGATGAGAATTTCGTGTGGAGGGGGTCTCCTTTTATAGTTGCAAGGAGTGGGGGCAAATTGGTCATTACATCTTTAAAACAATAAATGAGGGGTCTTTAGTGACGGATAAAACCGTCGCTAAAGCCCCAACGTGGGTGTAGTGAGCGCTCCCCATGCATGCCTCCTCAGCTGCCCGCGTACAATGCCCGCCCACGTTCATCAAATCTTAGCGATCGGACGGCTTAGGATGCTCCTTCGCTCGCTGCTGTGCGCCCGCCTCAACGCGTACGATGGTGCATCCTCGCCGCACGTGCAATAGCGCGTGAACGCTATCGAAGGATCTGAGCTGCCCGATGATGATCCAACGCCCGCCCACGCTCGCTCGCCCGTGCCCTTCTCCCCTTCGCTGCGACTCGTACCCACCGTTGCAGCTCGCGATAGCGCCTTCGACCGCTGCGCTACGAGGTGCGGATGGTCGAGCAGGCGAATTGTGGTGCGGCCGTTCACAGCCATTGGATCGAGATCCAACGGCAGAGAGGGAGTGGGTGCGAAAGCTTCACTGGATGCAAGCGGTTGTTTTGGCGACCGAGATGGTGCCACGTGGCGCCATCTTGGCCGTTCATCTTCTGGATGTTGTAGATGGTGCCACGAATGTCGGATTGACTCAATTTTTGCGTCGTTGGGTTGCGATCATTGATCCAAATTCATCCGTGCGATCGGATTTGTCATTTGATGTGCGGATTTACACCATCCTGGCCCTTGATCTTCTAGAGTTCCTCGGTCACTATCTGGTGCTACGGATGCCTGATTAGGGTGATCTTGAAGTTGTTGAACTCTAATTGTCACCCTGATCACATCCATACGGTTGGATCTTCGATCCGAGGCCTCGATGAATTGTTTGCCCTGTCCAAGCACATAATAGGAGACAATTAACCTCCATTTTATTCAAACTACTCTAAATGCAAGATGATGCATATTATGCAATATTTATATCATGAAATGCAATCCTATGCTTAAGAACATGCATAAATAGACATCTTAAGTAGTGTAAATGTATTTACATCATACCCCCATGCCTATCTTTTGCTAGTCCCTAGCAAAAACTATATGCTATTTATAAAAGAATTAGGTTGGATTATTTGGGCCTGAGTTATTTTCAATCATTAAGAAATTGTCTACTTAAGAACTGAACTTTCAAAGACACAACAGTGCCCGAGTATTTGCCAAACTACAGACCGCCTCAAACCCTTGCCTTATTCAAAGAAAAATTTCTTTTTCTCCTTTTACTCTTTTCTAATTTTTTTGGATTTTCAAATTTTAGGGTTTAAGAGTGGCTTTCTACGGCCATTCAACTCACCCAAGATTTGATGAGAACCCTAAGTTTTAAGCATCTTATTGTGATTGTGATAGACTCGTTGACCGGCAATTAAAACGGACTTCAGATTTCTATGCCTCTAGGTGACCTAAAAAGAATTCTACCTAAAGGTGTATCTTTACAACCGGTAGCTTTCACCCTACTTTTATTTTTTACGGGGTCAACATAAGGGCAAATCCAGTGTATATCTCCCTGGTTTATTCTACTCCTCTTCTTCCTAAGTGTTTTGGGAATTTTTTAGTTCATTTATTGAGCTGGGTTCTAGACAACCGGTCGATGAGCTGTTACCACCGACAACTTGCTAGCCATACTCGTGCGGCGAAGTGTGGCTTATTTCTTTTTTTTCTGCTTTTCTTTTTGATTTTTTTTTTTTTAAGTAGGTGGCTTCCCTGGTCTAAGATTTACCTAAGGGAAGGAAAAAGAAAAAGGTCCAGTGACTATGCTCTGGACAACTTACCTATGGGCTGTTACCCATGATAACTTGCCAGCCATATCACCCTAGAAGGTTCATTAGCTACCCAACTTCTGTTAGAATCGCTAAACAACGAGTCAGTGCAAAGAAACTGTGTAGATGCTTAAAACTCAGAAATTCCCTCAAATCAGAGGCTGGGTTGATAAGTTGTATACTTATCACCCAAACTTATTTATTCCAATTACGATAGAATTAAGATGGCGAGGACTCAAAGACAAATCCACATTTTAGTGGATACACGGGCTAATTAAGTCCAAAGACCTGAAGGGTCTTTGTGTTCAGATCTTAATGTAAAATTTCTTAGGATTGAAAAGTCCTAATGTCCAACTAATCCTTCCTAATTTTGATTTTTTTTTTTAAATAAGAAGAGAAAAAATAATTTATATGAATTTCACAAAGCTGACCAAATAATTCAAAAAATGAATCCACCCCCATGCCTAGCTGATGCAATGTCCTCATTGAAAAAGAGACATGAAAGAAAGTGTAGAATATGAAAGATGTCACCTGAATATGAAGCTCGTATCAGCCTTGTGTCATATGTACAACTGCTGAGTTTAATGCCTTCAGCTAGGCGAAGTCCAACCAAAGAAGTCACAGAATGGCTAGAGCAACAGAGTCTGAGATGGGTTCTGGAAGAATACGGTCAACAACAGGCTTCAAGCATTGACCGTTGACTTTAAAGGTGTTACCAGTCTTTGGGTCAGAAATCTGAATGGCACCATTTGGAAAAATCTGATCAATTATGAATGGGCCATTCCATTTAGATCTAAGTTTGCCAGGAAAGAGCTTAAGTTTAGAATCGAATAGCCAGACCTTCTGGTTTGGCTTAAAGCTCTTGCGGGAAATCAATTGATCATGTAGAGCTTTGGTCTGAGCCTTGTAGATCTTGGCATTCTCATAAGCATCATTTCTAAGCTCCTCCAACTCAGATAGTTGGAGTTTCCTGGTCTTCCCAGCTAGATTCAGATCTAAATTGCATTGTTTGATTGCCCAGAATGCCCTGTGTTCAAACTCTACGGGTAGATGGCATGCCTTTCCATATACCAAACGGAATGGAGACATGCCGATGGGCATTTTATACGTCGTACGGTAGGCCCAATGAGCATCCTCAAGCTTTTGAGTCCAATCCTTGCGATCAGGCCTAACCATTTTTTGCAGAATGTTCTTGATCTCTCGATTGGAGATCTCAGCTTGTCCATTCGTCTGGGGATGGTAAGGTGTGGAAATTCGGTTATTAACCCCATATTTAGCCAATAAATTCTTGAATTGGGCATTAGTAAAATGAGTGCCACCATCACTGATGATAGCCCTCGGAATCCTGAACCTACTGAAGATATTTTTCTTGACAAAATTGATGACCATTTTGTGGTCATTGGTTTGGGTGGGAATCGCCTCAATCCATTTGGACACATAATCAATAGCAACAAGAATGTACTGATGTCCAAATGAAGGGATAGAGGATCCCATGAAATCGATGCCCCAAACATCAAAAATTTCAACAGGAAGAATAGGGTTTAGGGGCATCATGTCTCTCTTAGTTATGCTCCCGAGTGCCTAACATCGAGAACATGACCTTGAGAAATCCTGGGCATCCTTGAATAAAGACGGCCAATAGAAGCCAGATTGCAAGATTTTTGCAGCCGTCTTTTTCCCGGAGAAATGTCCACCACACCCAGATGCATGGTATAACTCGAGTATACTGTTGAATTCATTCTGCAGTATGCATCGGCGAATAATCTGATCAGAGCCGATGCGATACGGTTTAGGGTCCTCCCAGAAGTAGTATTTGGCCTCAGATTTGAGTCTATCCTGTTGTTGCTTGGTCTAATCCTAGGGGATTTGACCAACGGCCAAATAGTTAACAATGTCAGCAAACCATGGGGTGCAGACACCTAAAAGTGTAAGAATAGTTTCGTCTGGAAAAGTGTTAGCAATCGGAATGTCCGGACAAGAAGAATCACCTTGGAGTCTCGACAAATGATCCGCCACCACATTTTGTACCCCGATTTTATCCTTGATTTCAAGATCAAATTCTTGAAGAAGAAGAATCCAACAAATAAGCCGAGGTTTAGCATCCTTTTTAGCCAAGAGATGTCTTAAGGCCGAGTGGTCGGTGTAAACGATAACATGAGACCCTAAGAGATAAGTCTTGAATTTTTCCAAAGCAAATACTACAGCTAATAATTCCTTTTCAGTAATAGTGTAATTCCTCTGGGCTTCATCCAGAGTTTTACTAGCGTAGCAGATGATAGAGGGCTTTCGATCAATTTTCTGACCCAGGACAGCCCCGACTGCGTAATCAGAAGCGTCGGTCATGATCTCAAAAGGGGCTGTCCAAATTGGTGGTTGCAAAATTGGAGCACAGGTGACTGCCGTTTTCAGGAAATCAAATGCCTTTTGGCATGATTCGTCAAAAACAAACGGCATTTCTTTAGCAAGAAGATTGCTCAAAGGACGAGCAACCTTCGAGAAATCCTTGATGAATCTTTGATAAAATCCCACATGGTCAAGAATTGATCTGATTTGTTTAATAGATGTAGGAGGAGAAAGTTTAGCGATAGCATCAACCTTAGCTTTGTCCACTTCAATTCCCCGTTCAGAGATTACATGACCCAAAACGATGCCCTCTTGGGTCATGAAATGACTCTTTTCCCAGCTAAGGACCAGTCGTGTCTTTATACATCACTTAAGAATCATTTCCAAATTAGCCAAACAAGAGTCAAATGATTCTCCAAAAATAGAGAAATCATCCATGAAGACTTCCATAAACTCTCCCACCATGTTAGAAAATATGGCTAGCATACACCTTTGAAAAGTCGTAGGTGCATTGCATAACCCGAAAGGCATCCTACGAATAGCAAAGGTTCCGTAGGGACAGGTGAAAGTAGTTTTTTCCTGATCCTCGGGATGGATAGGAACTTGGTTGTATCCCGAGTAGCCAACAAGAAAACAAAAGTACTTCTGCCCAGCTAATTTTTCCAAGATTTGATCGATGAAGGGTAGGGGAAAATGATTCTTTTTAGTGGCTATGTTCAGCTTCCTGTAATCAATACAAACACTCCAAGAGGAAGCAGAACGAGTTGTGATAGATTCTCCTCTCTCATTAGTCACAACAGTAATCCTAGCTTTCTTTGGAACAATCTGAACGGGACTTACCCAGGGACTGTCAGAGATTGGATAAATAATTCCTGCATCGAGCCACTTAATGATTTCCTTTTTGACCACTTCTTGCATATTTGGATTCAATCTCCTCTGCATCTGGCGAGAAGGGTGGGATCCATCTTCCAAAAATATTCTATGATTACAGTAAGATGGCTCGATCCCCCTGAGGTCATGAATGGTCCAACCAATTGCCTCCTTATGATCCTTTAGGACCTTCATCAATTTAATCTCTTACTCCTATGTCAATTTAGCACTAATAATCACAGGGAGCATATTCTGAGGTCCTAAAAATCGATATTTCAAATTCTCGGGCAATGGTTTCAATTCAAGCTGGGGTGGGGTGATGATTGATGGTAGGGTAGATGCTGAAGATTCAACAAAAGGAAGAGGTTGTGAGTGAACAAAATCAGTAACCTCTTTCGAAGATGTCAGGTCAGCTAAAGAGGGTTGCAGGTCAAATTCATCAACCAAAGAGGAACTTTCAATTGAAGAACCTGTCAAACAAGTTTTAATATTATCATTATCCTCATCAAGTTCCTCAATAAATCCACAATCCTCAAATTTGTTGATTTCCTTAAAAATATCCAGTTTCATTCGTTGGTCCCCAAAGGCAATTTCCATGCTACCACTTTCACAATTAATGTTGGCCTTTGCGGTAGCCAGGAATGGATGCCCCAGAATGATGGGCGTGTTCCTCAGATTATCCGGTACATCCATGTCAAGGACAAGGAAATCTATAAGAAAATAGAAATCCTTGACCTTAACTATAACATCTTCAATAATGCCTCACGGGTTTGTGACCGAACGGTCCGCTAACTGTAGCGTTACTAAAGTTGGCCGAAGTTCACCTAACCCAAACTTCTCATAGAGAGAAGTCGGAATTAGGTTGATGGATGCACCGAGATCCAAAAGTGCTCTATCAAATGTGTAATCTCCGATAACGCAAGAAATCAAAGGAGCACCAGGATCTCTCTTTTTCTGAGGGAGGTAGTGCAGGATAACAGAACTAGCTTGCTCAAAGAGTACCACCTTCCTCGGAACAGATTCTCTCGACTTACGCTTTTTTGTACATAATTCCTTTAAAAATCTTGCGTAAGCCGGTGTGTGCTTAATAGCATCAAGGAGTGGGATATTGATCTCAACATTCTTAAATAAATTCAGAAGCTCCTCATTGCTATCAACAGACTTCTTCTTTGATTTGGTTAAGGCTTCAGGAAAAGGAACATGAGTCAGATCTTTGGAATCAGGTTCCTGAACCTTGATTTCTCCTCTAGAATTCTCCTCTCTCTCCTCAGGTTCTTCAGGATTCAAAAGATCAGAATAGTGTGGTTGTGGATCCTGAGTCTTCTTACCACTCCTCAAAGTTACAGAATTTAAAGAAGTGTAAGAATTTGGGTCTTGGGGAGGGTTAGGAAAGATTGGAGGGGCTTGATTGACCATGAATTGTTGATTTGCAGAAGAAGACGAGGAACCCTGCTCAACCACCTGAGCATGTGCATGCAGGTCCCTCTGATTTCCGTACCCTTGGGCTTGATTGCCCAAATTCATAATGTTTCGCGGGTTGGGTACGGGTTGGGATGGTAGAGATCTGGGTTGACGAGAGTTAGCAATGAGCCCGGATTGCAAGTTGTCCAGCGAGTTTTTCATTTGCTGCATGTGCTGGAGCATAGATTCTTGCATCTCTACATTTGACAGTTCAAATCAGCCTACCCTACGAGTTGACGGGCATTCCAAGCTAGCTGATTGACCTGATTAGGAGGCAACTGAGTATATACTTGACCCTGACCCATTGGTCGTTGCGGAGCATTATTGCCGAGTCGGAATTGGGTCTGTTGCCCCAGATTTTTCCAAGAGAAGTTAGGGTGGTTTCTCCAACCTGGATTATAGGCATTCGAGTAGGGGTTGGATCTAACATTCTCTTGTACAGCACAGACATCCTCATAGGGTGAGGATGGAGAGAAAGAAAGGGAAGGATCAGAAAAACTGGGATCAAAGGCCCCAGTTGGGAACCTGTGGGGTTCCGAAAAATGTTGACTCACAGGTTGAGCAGCATTGAGTTGATTCACGAACTCCCATCCAGAAGGTGCTTGGGAGGAATGGAATCCCAAATTTTGGGATTGAGTGGATAGAGAGTTGTTTATAGAATTGCCAACCATCCACTCTTCCATTCTTTTAGCAACCAAGTCCACCTTATCAAGTTTGTTACAAATCAATTCCATATCAAATGAATGAGAGTCATGGACTTAATTGACATTTGATCTGGGTTGCTGGGACCGGTTAAAAGTATCCATGGAGGCATGATTAATTGAATTCTCACTCATTTCCTCAAATAAATCATGTGCACTATCTACATCTTTTTTGAGGAAATTTCCTCCACAAGAAGCATCCACATGATTTCTGAGTTGCTCAGTCAACCCATGATAGAAGATCTGCACGAGTTGCCATTTCGGCACCTCGTGGTGTGGACACCTCCACAATAAGTCCTGGAATCGCTCCCAGGCCACATGAAAATGCTTCCCTGGCCGCTGGGTAAAGGTAGTGATTGCCCGTCTCAAAGCATTGGTACGACTGACTAGGAAGAATTTCTTCAAAAAGGCCGATTTCAACTCATTCCAAGTTGTAATTGGTCTTCCTATTGTCCTATACCAATGCATGGCCTTATCCCTAAGAGAGTGGGGGAAGAGCCTCATGATCATTTTCTCCTCGTTTACATTTCGAGCCTTGGTGGTCAGGACCAAAGTGGTCAAGTCCTCCAAGTGCTGAAACGAATCTTCGGAGCCAAGCCCATGATAATGTTTAATCAGGCTTAACACCTGGGGCTTGATTTCTACGTCACCGGCTGGTATCTGGACGCCGGGACATTCCCCGTAATTTGAAGGATCATAAAAATCCTTCAAGGGCTGAGTGCCTTGCATTCTCTAGAACCATTCCTGCATTCTCTACATTTGTTCCAGCTGCCTTTGAAATTCCTCCTGTAGATTTCCAAGCAGAGGAGGTTGTTGTTTGGCCATGGGATCAAATTGACCAAAATCCAACTTGTGCCTCCTAGAATGTTCTAATGGTCCTTCCAATCGGGGATTCAATGACCGTCTTCCCAGCATAAACTAGGAGAAGGTCGGAAGGACTGTGGACAGGGACCTGCAGCACAACAAAACACGGTTGTCCTTAAGTGCGGTAGCCTAAGGATCTACTGACTCCCAAAACCCACCTTAAGACTATAAATGATTTACTCTACTTGCGTCTGTTTAATCCAACCAGTTAGAAGGAGGGACTGGGGAGAAGGTTCTTCCTTCAGCTTTCGCCTCCGGTTCCTAGTGTACCCCCCAGTCGCGGTTGTTTGACGCTACTCCCCTAGCTAGACATCAGATTAATCAGTACAAGTAGGTTAATCAAAAATAATCTCAGACTAGGCTCTGAAGAGCGAATCAAACCTTAAGGCCAACGTCTACTCAATTTTATTAAGGCCTGGGATTGTGGTGCTTATGGAATGTGATGGGCCCTTAAAATGGGTTGTGCCCTTAATGATTGATTGAGATTTTGGTAAGTGCGTGCACAACCAGGGTTTTCAAGTAAGATTATTTATAATGTGTGAATTTTAATGTTCAAATCTTGCTTAAGTAGCTTTTAAAGTTTCAAATTGGGTGGATTGCAATCAAGTTTCTAGGCAAACCAAGTTGTAAAACATGTGTGAAGATTATTTTCCTTTAAAATCAGAAAGAAAGTGGAGTGCCTGGAATAGACCTAGATTGAAAACCCTAAGGAGGAGCTACTTGATGAGTTGGTTTTAGATAGAGTGGTGCGGCCCAAACAACTCAAACAATTGGCCACAATTGCACCACTAAGTTAGGCACTCAAAGATGGTTAATCTAGAATGATTTCTACTCTGTTATGTGTTGCTTTGTGTGTATCAGTTCCACATATTAGAACCCGGTTGAGTAGAAACAAATCAAGTTGATTAAGTGCCTTGAATGTGGGTGTGTGTTGTGTGTTTATTGAAAATTACCCCACAAGATTATCTTTTTGTTGTTTTTTTTATAAATGAGGGTGGAATGAATGTGAGTGAAAATCCAAACAAACAAACTATTCCTAGGATTTATGCAAACACCTAGGTTAATTGGAATTTTGATTTAATGTGGTGAATGAAATCTATGGAGGGGGAAGAATGGGGAGTACTTACAGTTGTCTTCAACTACACTTTACTCCAGTCTACTACTTGTTGATTCCTTGATGGAGGTCTTTGCAAAATAATAGACACAAGAGAAAGCTAGTTAGAAAATAATGAAGTGCAAGAAATGCGAAAAGAAGATCGAGAATCGTTGCCTCCCCGGTAACGGCGCCAAAATGTTGAATGCTCGAATTGCTACGCTAACATGTTTGGTGTTGGAAAACCTGTCATTGTAGCTTGAAAGCGAAGAATTCGTGTTCAACAAATAAAATTTAGACCGAAATTTGAATTCCGGGTCGAACACAGGGAGGCTACGTTGATCTATATTCATAATTATATTTTTTTTAGAATTTTTGAAAAGGGAGACGATATAATTACAATGAAGCTATCAGACTAAAAAGGGAAAGAGAGAGAGAGAGAGAGAAAGAGAACATGCATTCAATATCTCAAAATGTTTATACAATCAAACCAAATAAAAGTTACACTAGAAAGCGGGAAATCAGCTACACTAGAAAGCAGGAAAATTCTACACTAGAAAAGCTATAAAGAATAATGGGAGAGAGAAGTTATCCTCCTCGACGATCGCTTGGAGGGCGAGCCGGACGGGACGATGCCTGGATGAAGGAGGATAGAGTAGGACGAAGGAGGACGAAGCAAAAGAACGGGAATGGAGCAGCACGCCGTCGTCATCGCGGGATCCACTTCCGAAGGGAGACTAAAATTTGGACTTTATCTCGCGGGGAGCATCCTGGGTGTGGGACAAGCTTCTCTTGAGCTTTGGAGAGGTAGAGAAGAGAAGGAAGGGATGAGAATTTCGTGTGGAGGGGGTCTCCTTTTATAGTTGAAAGGAGTGGGGGCAAATTGGTCATTACATCTTTAAAACAATAAGTGAGGGGTCTTTAGTGACGGATAAAACCGTCGCTAAAGCCCCAACGTGGGTGTAGTGGGCGCTCCCCACGCGCGCCTCCTTAGCTGCCCGCGTACAACGCCCGCCCATGTTCATCAAATCTTAGCGATCGGACGGCTTAGGATGCTCCTTCACCCGCTGCTGTGCGCCCACCTCAACGCGTATGATGGCGCATCCTCGCCGCGCGTGCAATAGTGTGTGAACGCTATCGGAGGATCTGAGCCGCCCGATGATGATCCAATGCCCAGCCGCGCTCGCTCGCCCGCGCCCTTCTCCCCTACGCTGCGGCTCGAACCCACGGCTGCAGCTCACGATAGCACCTTCGACTGCTGCGCTACGAGGCGCGGATGGTCGAGCGGGCTAATTATGGTGTGGCCGTTCACAACCGTTGGATTGAGATCCAACGGTGGAGAGGGAGTGGGTGCGGAAGCTTCACAGGATGCATGCGGCCATTTGGGCGGCTGAGATGGTGCCACGTGGCACCATCTTGGCCGTCCATCTTCTGGATGTTGTAGATGGTGCCACGAATGTCGGATTGACTCGATTTTTGCGTCGTTGGGCTGCGATCATCGATTCGAATTCATCCGTGTGATCAGATTTGTCATTTGAAGTGCAGATTTACACCATCCTGGCCCTTGATCTTCTATGGTTCCCCGATCACTATCTGATGCTACAGATGCCTGATTAGGGCGATCTTGAAGTCGTTGAACTCCAATCGTCACCCTGATCACATCCATATGGTTGGATCTTCGATCCGAGGCCCCAATGAAATGTTTGCCCTGTCCAAGCACATAAAAGGAGATAATTAACCTCCATTTTATTTAAACTACTCTAAATGCAAGATGATGCTTGTTATGCAATATTTATATCATGAAATGCAATCCTATGCTTAAGAACATGCATAAATAGACATCTTAAGTAGTGTAAATGTGTTTACATCACCTGCCTACAATGGTGTGGACTTGTGCACACGATAGGAGGCCCATAGTGGTGGAATGGACTACTCGTCGTACGCACAGTGGTGGGTCGGGGGTGGTGGCCTCCTGCTGGGCTATGACGTAGGAGCCCTTTTTTTTTGTTTGTAGGAACGTGGAGAAGATGGAGTGACGATGACGACATCCAAGATTCACTTTCTTTGGCCATTAAGGTGCTCCTTCATTGTTCGAAGGCCGTTGCTGCAAAGTAGAAGAGAATAAAAATAAAGTGATTATTGGGTTATTTATATGTAAGACTTCATACATTGCATGAAATGCAGAATGATGCAAACTAAAGTAGGCTATTTAAATGCATACTACCACATGAAGTATGCATAAAAGCAAATTAATAAACTACTCCATTTACATACTAATGTATGCTATTTATACGTCAATACTAATCTAATATCTAGGCATTTAAGTAACTAACTAGCCGATAAATATGGGTTTATCAAATGCCCCCATGCCTAGTTTTTGCTAGTTCCTAGCAAATTCAAGCAGTAACCTAGCTCTTCAAGTGGACTAGCCAACCTAATCGATCTTCGTTTAGAAACATGTTAAGTTCAGACTTTAGACCTAAGGTTCCCAAGTAGTTGTTAAGTGGTCGAGGGTGTTTCGTGTATTAGAAATCGAGGTTACAAGTAACCCATCATTATAGTTGCAAAACACGTTGATCAGATAAAATTTATACCAAAAGTCCAAGGGAGTCCCGGGTCGAACACGGGGAGGCGACATTTACTTTATGTGAAAACCTCGCTTCGATTTATTTCTTTTTGGTATTTTAGGGTTTTGTTATTTTTTTGTGTTTTTGAAATAAAAGACAAGCAAATGAATCACAAGATAGATGTGGAACAAATTTGATATATATTACTTCCAATGTCAATTGCAATAAACTATGAAAGCATAAAAAGAGACAGGGGTGAGAGGAAATCTCTTGAATCGGTTGTTCGGCGAGACGACGGCGTCTGGCCGAAGCTCGGACGAAGGAGGTGAGGAGCGGGACAACGAAGGTGAGATGTAGGAGGATGTCGGGTTGAGGAAAGCTTCAGTGTAGCTCTGGAATGGAGGTGAGAAGACGAAGTTGATCTACTATTGGAATGGAGGTGGGAGGATGGCTCCAAGGTGACCTATGAAGGGGGATGGGAAGTTGAAGGAGTATTTAGTGGGGCAGAGATTTGCTACACTAATAGGAGCCTTGGGAGCTTGAGAATAAGCTCTAATGGAGTGTTGGTAGGCTTGCTAGAGCTTGGGAGTAGGTGGGAGTAGAGTAGGTAGAGATGGCTTGGAAGGGAGGGGGTGTAGGTCCTTTTATATTGGAGGAGAAGAGGCAAAAATAGGTATAGGACCATTAGTGACATCCAGGCCATCGCTGGAAGCATCGCTGTAGGCAGCTCATGCCTGCTGGTACCCACACCTAGCATTGCTGACATGCGATGAATTACCGACGGCTGTAAGTCCAGCTCATGCGTCGCTGTAGGTTCAGCCCATGCATAGCTAGCACTGCTCCCCCGCCTTGCTGCACGCAAACCTGCGTTGCTGCGCATGTGCAGTGCCACGTGCGTGCATTGGGCGGCCTGGTCTATGCCACGTGGCACAGTCTAGGCCGTCCATCTTCTCCTTGTTGTAGGGCCTGCTACAGAGGTCGGATTGAGTTGATTTTCACGCCGTTAGGCTACGATCGTCGACCTAAATTCATTTGCGCAATTGAATGCCATTTGAAGCTCAGAATTATGTCTTTTAGTCCCTTGGCCGTTGATCTTCCTCGAACTGCATATAGTGCTACGGGACTCCGATTGAGGAGATTTCAGAGGTATTGGATTCCGATTATCGTCTTGATTAGATCCGTATGGTCAGATCGTCAATCTGAGGCTGCAAAATAAATATTCTTCTCTCCTAACCACAAAAAGGATGTAATTAACCTAAATTTTATACAACTACTTTAAATGTAGAATGATGCATGCTATGTAATATTTATAACATGAAATACAAATCTAAGCCTAGGAACGTGCATGAATAGGGATTTTACCCTCAATAAATGTGTTCTCATCATTAAGTTACAAACTAGGTCGGCTAAGGATGAGTTGCAAGCACAGATTTCCCTGATTTCTGACTCTACCCTAGGGTCCATTGGTCCCAGAGAATAAAGCATCCATGCATGAGCAATGGTCTAATTTATTTGAGGTTGGTATGATTTCCAACCTAGAAAGAGGATTTTTTTTTCGCTCATGTATATATTTTTTGTTTGATTCCTCTAAGTCTAACCTTATATCAGCTATCAACATGGTCTGTGTCAGATTCATTGTCCCCATCACCGAACCTCGAAGGGTGCCTGGCTTTCAATGCTTCGAGATAGCACCGCCCAAAGCGACCCCAAAAACTCCTGGCAATCGACACTTCGACATAGTATCGCCCATGGATTTCTAAAGTGAATTCAGGCCTGTGGCAATCGGCACTTCGAGATAGGGCCACCCATGGTTCCTGAACCACACAATGCGCTTACATGCCCCTAGTAGGATGGACATCCTAAGAGACAAGTGCTGAGGAGGTGACATGTTTCGCATCCTCAAGGTGAGTATATACTCCACCTCTCTTGCGGCAGGAACTCTTCTAATCAACTTGTGTTTTCAAGCTTCTCCTAAGTTAGAAGTAAGAGAACAAAATTTTTCTCCAAGAAAGAAATTAAGGTTGTCATTGTTTACACAAGACCAAGTGTGGGTGAAATGTGGATGCTTAGGTTACAAGGACCCAAAAACCAAAAGGTAGAAAACGATACTAAGGGCTACTAGCCTTTAACTCAATCTCTAGCTTTCCTTCCTCAACCTCTTGATAAATGATCCCCAACTTAACTCCTACTTGAGATTTTAAGTCCACAAAGGACCCAAAAGGTCTTCAAGTTAGCTTCTAAAGTCAGACACCTAGAGTCAACATAGTCTAGCCTAAAGTTCTGGTCTACCTAAGAATGCAGGGCCCAGCCAGTTAAGTTCAATAATGCAAAATGTGTTTTTTTTTTAGATGCAATATGAATGCATGAATGCATTTTTTTTTTTTTAATGTACTATGAATGCAACAATCTATAAACAGACACCTCAAGTCCTATCCCCCCATGCCTGGTTCAAACAATGTCCTCATTGAAAGTAAGATGGCTAAAGGAAGATGTTACCTGAGGCAGGAAAGATAGGAGCTAAGGCTCTACGAGAGTGACCTCGTCAACTAGATGACCTTCCAAAGTAATGTAAGGTTTTAATCGTTGGCCATTGATGGTAAAGGATGGTGTTGAAGAGGAAGGGCTCTTGATCTCAACAGCCCCATGCAGAAACACTTTGGTGATAATGTAAGGCCCATCCCAACGTGATTTCAATTTCCCTGGGACAAGCTTAAGTCTGGATTTGAAAAGCTAGACTTGTTGGTTGGGCTCAAAGGTCTTTCTAAGAATATACTTATCATGTAAGACGTTAGTTCTCTCTTTATAAGCTTGGGAGGTGTCATAAGCATCATTCCTCAACTACTCAAGCTCAGTCAACTCCAGTAAATGTGCCTTACCTGCTTGCTCTAAATCCACGTTGACACTTCGGATAGCCCAAAGTGCCCTATGTTGAAGTTCAACGGGTAAGTGGCACGCTTTCTCATACACTATCCGGAAGGGAGACATACCCAAAGAGGTTTTGTAGGTTGTTTGATAAGCCCATAAAGCATCATCTAGCTTTTGGGACCAATCCTTCCTATCTAGCCTAACAGTCTTTTCCAAAATGTTCTTAATCTCTCTATTCAACACTTCAACTTGGCCACTCGTCTAAGGATGGTAAGGGGTAGTAATCTTGTGAGTTACTCCCAGACTCCTGAGTAACCGATTGAAGTGGTGATTCTGGAAATGAGGTCCCCCATCACTTCTAATCATCTTGGAGTAGCCAAAGCGAGATATGATATTGGCCTTCACAAATTTCAAGACCACAGAGTGGTCATTTGTGCACGTAGGAATGGCCTCTATCCACTTGGAAACATAATCCACTACCACCAAGATATACTGAAACCCATGGGCCAAAGGGAGGGGACCCATGAAGTCTAGCCCCGAAACATCAAAAATTTCCACATGTTGGATAGGGTGTTACGGCATCTCAATGCGCTTCCTAATCGTTCCAGTCCATTGACAACAAATGTAGGCCTTAACAAAGTTATGAGAATCCGTAAATAGAGTAGGCCACCAAAAACTAGACTGAAGAACCTTGAAAGATATTTTCTTAGCACCAAAGTGTCCTCCACAATGAAGTTCATGGCAAAATCTCAACACACTTTGTTGCTCCTCTTCAGGCACATAACGTCTCAATACTTGGTCTTGTCCAAGTCTAAATAATTATGGCTCTTCCCAATGAAAGAATCTAGCTTGGGAAATGAATCTCTCCCGTTTCTGCTCATCCCAAGTGCCAGGAGTTTCTTCAGTGACTAAGTAATTAACGGTATCAGCATACCAGGTTGAAGTCGGTGTTACCGCCATGAGGGCTTCATCAGGAAATGTCTCACAGATGTCTCCAGATGGAGAGTCATCAAGTGGGAGGCGAGATAGGTGGTTAGTCACGACATTTTCCACTCCTTTCTTTTCACGAATCTCCAAGTCAAACTCTTGAAGGAGTAGAATCCACCTAGTTAAACATGGCTTAGAGTCCTTCTTGGCAATGAGATGTTTCACTGCCACATGATAAGTAAAAATGACCACCTTAGACCCAAGAAGATAAGACCTAAACTTCTCCAAAGCAAAAACTACAGCAAGTAATTCTTTCTCAGTGACGGTGTAGTTTTGCTGTGGTTCAATTAAAGTCTTGCTGGCATAGTGCAGCACATGTGGTCTTCCCTCAACCCTTTGTCCAAGGACTGCTCCCATTGCGTAATCTGAAGCATCACACATCAACTTGAATGGGAGTGTCCAATCTGGAGGTCGGAGAATAGGCACAGAGATCAAAGCCTCCTTTAGAGTTTGAAAGGCCTCGGCACACTTTGAATCAAAATCGAAAGAAGATTCCTTCGCCAATAAGTTGCAAAGTGGCCTAGAAATTTTGCTTAAATTCTTAATGAATCACCTATAAAAGCCTGCATGGCCCAGAAAGGATCTAATATGTTTGACATTCATGGGCAATGGGAGTTTGGAAATAGAATCAACCTTAGCCTTATCTACCTCCAAGCCTCACTTGGACACAACATGCCCAAGTACAATGCCTTTCTATACCCTGGAATGACTCTTCTCCTAGCTAAGAACTAAACTAGTCTCCTTACATCTCTTCAGCACATTCTCTAGGTGGAGGAGACACTGGTCGAAAGATGAGCCATAAATGGAGAAGTCATCCATAAAAACCTCGACACACTCGTCAATCATGTCCGAGAAAATGGACATCATACATGGTTGGAAGGTTGCCAGAGCATCACATAATCCAAATGGCATACGCCTGAATGCAAAAGTGCCGTAGGGACTAGTGAAAGTTGTCTTATCCTGGTCGTCAGGGAATACTATAACCTGGTTATACCTAGAATATCCGTCTAAAAAGCAGTAATAGTTATTCCCTGCTAATTTCTCAAGGATCTGATCAATAAAGGGAAACAGAAAGTGATCCTGCTAAAATAAAAAGTGTTCAGTTTGTAGTAGTCAATGCAGACCCTCTAGCCAGTTGAGGGCCTGGTCACCACTTGTTCTCCCTGGTCATTGGTTTCTACAGTAAAGCCTGCCTTCTTTGGCACCACATGGATTGGACTAGCCCATTTGCTATCTGCAATGGGATATATGATCCCAACGTCCAACCACTTCAGAATCTCCTTTTTAACCACCTCCCTCATGTTAGGGCTAAGACATCTTTGCATGTCTTGAAATGGTTTGATGGAATCATCAGTATAAATGTGATGCATGCAGAGCGTAGAGTCTATACCCTTAATATTAGCAATTGTCCAAGCTATGGCTTCCTTGTGCCTTGATAAGCATTCTAGCAATGCTCCTTCTTGCACCTTAGACAGTGCAGATGAGATGATTACAGGGAGCATATCATTTGGCCCAAGGAATACATACTTGAGAGAGTCTGGGAGGGGTTTCAGTTCAAGGTCAGGGGCTTGTATGGTTGAGGGTTTCGTAATAGAAGTCCCCATATCAGGTAGCAGATCTACCTTAGGCAGGTATGATAGGGAGAGAGACTCAATAGGAACTCCAAGCAGTTCCTCAAGTTCTAGTACATCCCCTTCACATTCCTCCAAGAGATGGGAATGCTCATTTAGCATGATATGCTGAAAGGGGTCGTCACATAAAATTACAGGAGTTGTCTCTTCAATCAGATCATCTACCACCTTAACTTGGGAATAATACTCAAATCCAGCTTGTTTATAAGCATCAAACACATTAAGCTGAATTTTCCTATTCCCAAAGCCCACTTTTAACGCCCCAGTGTGACAATTAATTGTAGCATTAGAAGTTGTAAGAAAAGGGCGGCCCAAGATGATGGAGGGCTTGGTTGGCTTGTTGGTGGGTTCAGTGTCCAATATTAGAAAATCAACAGGGAAGAAGAAATTCTCCACTCTCACAAGGACATCTTCCAACAGGCCCCATGGTGTCTTTAAAGATTGGTCTGCAACTTGGAGGATTACAGGGGAAGGCTTCAGATTGCCTCCTCCAAGTTGTTCATATACATAGCTCGGAAGGATGTTTACCCTCGCACCCAAATCAAGCAGAGCCTCGTCTATATGTAGGTCACCAACAACAACTGAGATGTATGGGGCTCCTAAATCCTTAAGTTTTGGGGGTGTCCTATGTTGTATAATTGAGCTAATAGAATCAGGCAAGACAACCTTTGATTAGACCTATTTCCTCGATTGCCACTTTTTCGTGCACAGGTCCTTTAGAAAGCGGGCATAGGACAGAATCTACCTAATAGCCTCAATTAAAGGAAGATTAATCTTCACTTGCTTGAAAGTGTCCATGATTTCGTCCGTCCTATCTTTGGCTCCAGATGAGCTTCCAGAAGTCTACCAAGAGTCAAATAAGCACTCTGGAAAGGGCACTCTTGGTCTCTGGGTGAAAGGGTTGTCATGTCAAGTAAGTAGGGGAATAGGTACAACCTCTTCCGGTGAGGTGATTTCAAGCAGAGAAGAGTTGGGCAGCTCTTCTCCGGTGGGAGCGAAAGTCAGGGTGGATGGGTTTTCAAAAGGTGGGACTATAGGAGCATCAGGTCTAGAAATTTCTTTCCCACTCCTCAGAATAGTGATAATCGCCAGTTTATCATCATTCTTATGCATTAAAACAAACTTAACTCTTAGGATTTTGCTTCGCAAATGGGTTTTTGGGCTGCATTTAGGCATTAACTAGGTTAGGCATGCATTGCACTTTTTATTGTCTTTTTAATGTGTTTTTGTGAGTGTTAGGGATAAATAGATTGCCAGATCCCTAGAACCATAGTACTCAGGAAGGCAACTGGTGAAGGAGAAGCTCTCACCAGCTGGAACTCAGCTTGTTCCAACTCACCATAGCTGGAATTCAACTCACCTGAACTAGGGTTAGCTCATCCTAGCTCCATTCATCTCATCTCAGCTGAATGGTTGCTCAAGAGAGCTCATCATAGCTCACCTTAGCTCAGGTCAGCTCAGATCCAGCTTAACCTAGCTGAGTCTAGCTCATCTCAACTCTCATTAGTTCACAGGGAGCCCTAGCTAGCTCAGCTGAGTTGACTGGAGTTCACCCTAGCTCAGGTCCAGCTACATCCAGCTCCACTCAACTCCAGCCAGCTGAAGATGACTTCATTTCAACTCAGGAAGCTCAAGTCTAGCTCTCGGGGACTCAACTTAGCTCAACTCAGTTGAGCTAAGCTTGATCCTCCCCGGGAGCACCAAACCCAGCTCACCTTAGCTCACTATGGTAGAAGCTAGCATACTTTAGCTCAGCTTAGCTGCTAGTAAAGAACTAGCAAGCTAAGCCGACTGGAGTAGCTCCATGCCACCCCCTTCAGCAGCTGCCAGCTCCATTTCAGCTCCAGACTCCTTCTGTCCAGCTCCTCTTCAAAAACCCTAGCTCCCATTGCCTACTCCTCTATGCCATTAATAGTTAAGCTAGCTTAGCTTAGCTTAACTTAGCTAGGTTCCAGCTCCCTTGGCCTTTACCACCCTAAAACTCTACCGAACTAGCTCCATCAACTACGCCCTACCTAAAGCTCACCTAAGCTAGCTCCATCCACTCCAACTTGGCGCCACCACCATCACCACCTTTCACCCCTCAAGCACCACCAAAGGGCACCAAGAAGTTGGTGCCAAAACTGCCCTAACTAACCCCCCTTTTGGCACCAACTTTTCCCTCCAAAAATGCCCCAATCTGCACCCTACACCTAAGCCTAAAGCCCATCTCCACCCTCCATTTTCCCTCCAAAATTGCCCCCCTTCTAGAACAGCATTTTGGTGCCAAAATGGAGGCACCCCCTCCACAATGGACATCCACCAATGGGTGGATTCAACCTATAACTACCCCACCTTGCACCCTTTTAGGTGGCGCCAAGTGATCCTCAAGTTAGAATTAACTTAACCACCCATTACCACCACCAAACTCCATCCTAGCCCTCCACCTATTCACGCCAACCCTACCCCCATCCCACTCTATAAAAACCCATCACCTACCACCATTTTCTTCATCCTCCATTACTGTTTTATTCTACCTATATCCACCTACACCTACGGCCAAGAAGAAGGAGTAGAGAAGAAGATTAAGGGGGCACATCACCCGCCCCTTTGGTGCCTTCTTTGCCCCACTCTCTTCAACCTATGCCACGCCAAGGAGGAGAGCCATTCTACTTCAAGGAGGATGGCCAGGCAAAGGAGAAGGACCTAGGATTGACATCCACCCTTGGAGGAGGAGAATTGAATGTCGTAGCTTCCACCTTGGAGGACACCATCTTGGAGGAGGATGGCAAGGAAGGAGTTGGAGGACTCTTTTCAAGCCTGGGAGCTACCAGGCTTGGAGCATGAAGCCATCATCTTCCTTAACATTTCATTTATAGGATTTGTGTTTTTATCTTCTCGCATTTAAAGTAGATTAGAAGCTTTCCTCTATGAGTTTTGTGTAGAACAAGTTCATTTTAATTTAAGTTGCCTTCTTTCAATTTTTGTTGCATGGCTTTTTACAATTTTTGCCTAGCATTTGTTTCACTCCCTCTCCCTAATTATTCTAGGCCGCCACATGCCTAGGGTGAGCTTAGGGAGAGGCTCTATCTGTTACCTTAGGGTTAGAATTATTGAATTAGGTATTAGTTGTTTTCCTGCTATCAACAAAAACTTGCATGTTGCCTCTATTTCAAAAATCTATAAAAATTGTACATTGAAAAGACCAAAAGGAAGGTTGATTTCCATTTCTAAGCAAGGGATTTTGATTTGCAAACTTGCCTCCTTGGATGACCCTAGATACCCCACTATCAAGGTCTTATAAATTTTAAAAGCATATCTATTTTTGTGCGTTGCAACGACTTAAAACCCCAATTTAACAAACCGTGCAAAAATGCGCATCACTTTTTCCCACCATTGCCAGAGAGGCATGGTTTTTCATTAATCATTTTTCTCTTACTTGAAGCGGATCTCATCCCCTACTTTTTCTTCTCTCTTGTGTGTGCAGTTATTGCAGGAAGAAAGCGGGAATCTGGAAGCGAGAGCTCAAAGTTCCTTTTCTTCTCGCGAAATTCAGGTTGGTTCTCTTTTCTGGTCACATAGTCAATTAAAACTACCAAAAAAATATTAAACTTGGCTTTCAGGATCCCAAACATCTTAATTAAGTGGAGTGGTGTCCATTAAAATTCATTGTTTGCTTGTATGCTTCATTAAACACCACACCAATTCAAGTGTTGGTGTTCTGATTTTCGGATCTAGATCTCTGTTCGGAATTCAAAAATCAATTCCCAACACCAAAGGTCTCTTAAAATTCTAAAATTTCAGAGTGATTTCAAATCAAGTTAGGAATGTCTGTTCCAAATTTTAGATCAGTTAGCTTTGTACTTAATTTTTAAAAATTCGTGGACTACTGAGGGGTCACACCCTCTGAGCTTCCTATTTTACTACTGTCCGTGAATTTTTAATTTTTATACTCATCCAATTTTTTTGAAATTTATCTTTCTGAAATCCTTGTAAAATTATACATCTCACATAAAATCATCAAAATTTTTTGAAGCCAGTACAAAACTCCAGAATACTCACAGGTATCATTTCTGGACTTTGACACCAACACAAATAAAAATTCAAAACAAATATCAAACAAATTCCTAAAATCTTACAAAAATATTTTCTGGAATCCTTGTTTGATTCTCTTCAAAGTAGTGGTGTTTTCTAAATTGTTTGGACCACTACTTAATACAGAATGCCTAAAAACAACTTATTGGTAATTAAATTTCTGTCCTAGGATCAATTGGATTAGGGTTTCTTTTTTCATTTTTAGAGACAAACAACCAAAATGAAACATATCCTCACCCATACAACTTGATTTCCTCTTTTTTGTGGATTCTCAAACTTATTTGAAAACTTAAAAAGAAACCCTAAAAATACACTAATTTAAATCCAATCCTAAAAGACAAAAATACAATAATTGTCTGACAACTTGCTTTCCATTGGAACCACTTTCCAATTCCTGCACACACAAAAATTTGAAATAACAGGGCAATAACCCAAATTAACACCCTCCACATTCCATGTGCACTATAGTATCCTAGACCTAACTAAAATCTGTAGCAACTTGACCCCTAAGGCTTCATCAACTTAGGCTTGCTCTATAGGTCTTGAGTTTTCTCTAGTTAATACCAATTCTGTCATCTATATCTGGTGTTCAGGCTGAGGGGCCGTGTCAAATGACTAGGTGTGGGTTTGTACAAGCACCTGGGGTTTTCCGTGGGAAACGTTTGGGCCCAAACCTCCTCTTAAGCAACTTGGCTAGATTTATTGACAAAACGGGTATTCACTATTGATTACTTATTTCCTACATAGACCAAGTCTTAGGTTTATTTTTAGGGAGTCACATTTAAGTTAGGTCTAGCTTTTGTTGTTTGAATTGCACACTTTCTCTCATCACTTTTTCTACTCCTCTCCTCCAATTCTTCCAAAACTGTGCATTCACGGGCAACAGTCCCAAAAACCACATCTTGAGGGACCATCTGATTTCGCCCCCCGCAGCAGAAAATCATTGTTTTCTTCTCCCTCTAAGAAAATGGAAAACCCAAGAAGCCGACAAAAAAATTCTGCTTCCACCTCTAACCCATTAGTTGACCCACAGCTGACTTCCCCCTCCCTCACCTCCCTCATTTGGAGCAACTGGAAATTCCTGCAGGGCTAGGTGGCCCTCCAATTCTAACTCAAAATCCACACCCCTTTGCCTTGATGGTCGACCGTTTGGTTTGACTACAACAAAATCAAGAAGATTTAGCTAAGACTATCACGAACCTAGATAACCAAGGGCAAAATCCACCACCCCGACAATAGCCTTTCGTTCCTCTTAAGGATTTCTATGATCCTTCCAATTACGAGGAAAGACCTGGGGTGGTCATACCACAAGGGGATTTCGAGATCAAACTAGCCATTCTAAATCTTATCAAACATTTTCATGGTCTTCCAAGAGGAACTTTTTTGTCATCTCGAGGAATTAACTATCCTTGCTCAAACCACTCATTCCCGCAATGTGCAGGAAGACATGTGGTTAATGAGACTTTTTCCTCTCTCTCTTAAAGACAAAGCTTCCCATTGGTTTAGAATGGTTGGGCGCCCGATTACCACCTAGCCCCAATTAAAGAACGCTTTTCTGAAAAAAAATTTTCCAATCAGTCAAACTAATGCTTTAAGAAGATCCATAACGACCTTTCAACAAAAAATTGGTGAACCCCTCCACGAAGCTTGGGAAAGATTTCAAGAACTTTTAAGAAGTTGTCCCCACCATGAAATTCCACAATGGCAGTTAGTGCAGATCTTCTATCATGGATTAGAAGATCAATTGAAGCGATTTGTGGATGCCTCATGTGGGGGCAATTTCCTTAACAAAGATGCCGAAAGTGCCTATCTCCTCTTTGAAGAAATGAGTGAAAACTCACTTGATATGACTTCAATGGACACTTTTGGTAGAACACAAAACCCTAAACACGAAGTCCATGAAATTGACTCCAAATCCACCTCTGTTCCAGTCACTCAAGATGATCTATATATGTTAGCTCCATGACTGGATCAGATGCAAATTCACCAGAAAAAAATGGAAGAAAAGCTCACAAATAAACAAACTCCACACATTAACTCTCCACACACTAACACTCCACAACTTCTCCGAAGAGAAAATCTACACAACATTGATGCCACACTTGCTGGTCAGCAATTTCCAACTGATTTCCCAGAGGAATTGACTTGGAATTTTGATCAAAATATTTTTGATCCCACCACGGAAAATATTTATGCTCTCCAGGAGCACTTTAGAAACCCCTCCAACACTTTCAATCAAAACTGGAGGATTAACCCGAATCATTCCTGGAAAAACTCGAACACGATTCCTTTACCCAAACAAAATTATTTCTGGAATTATTGGCAACCTATGTATCAACCTAGACCATCCTAGGACGATATTAACACTCAAGTCATGAAAACTCTGCAAGGTATGCAGAATCAAATGACAGAAGTAACTCGCATGATTACCAACTTGCAACACTAAGTTAAGGTTACTCCTGATCATCAACCTATTGGGAATTTACCTTCCCAACCCATGCCCAACCTAAATAATCAAAGGAATCAGTTCCAAGGTGGATATCTCAATCAACCCATTCAACCAGCACCTCAGCATCCGCCGGGTTTCAATAATAGTTAGGCTTCCCATCCTCATCCTAGAAACAATCAGACTGCAAATGCAGTTACTTTAAGGAATGGGAAAACCATTCACAATCCCTTACCTGTTAAAGAAACTCATTTTAATGAAACACATATCAACTCTTCCCCATCTTCCTCTCACATTGTTCAGGAACCTATTAATGCAAAACAGGGAAACCCTACACCATTTCCACAAGCCCTCCAATCTTCAACAAATAAGAAAAAGAAGAAATTTGAGCCCATTGAAAAGGAATTAATAGATATATTTGGGCAAGTTGAAATTAACATCCCTCTCCTAGATGCCATAAAATACATCCCTACCTATGCAAAATTACTAAAAGATTTGTGTTCCCTGAAAAGGTAGCCTCAAAATTTAGGAAAGGTGATCCTTCCTGAGACAGTCAACTTAGTTGTGCAGAGTCGACTACCTCTTAAGAGAAAAGATCCCGGCGGCCCCCTGATTCAAGTTATCATTAATGATACTTTTGATCGTGCTTTGTTAGATCTCGGTGCCTCAATTAATCTTATCCCCACAATTCCTTTTGAGGAATTTAAGATCAGTGAATTAAAGCCTGTTGAGGTTACTCTTCAATTAGCCGACCCATCTACAATTAAACCAAGGGGAATTACTGAGGATGTCCTAGACATAGAGGTACTGGAAGCACTAAAGTTTACCCCCATAATTCTTGGAAGACCATTCTTAGCCACCGCCCATGCAAATATTGATTGTGATTATGGAAAAATGAAGATCATGTGTGGCGGTGAATCTGTAACCCTAGACATTTTCCAAGCTTCTAGGAGGTTCCAAGAACCTAATTTCTTTGATGATTCGGATTTAGAAATAGAAAAAATTATGGAGGAAACTTTGCAGATTTCCCACTTAGGTTCCTGAACAATCCATTTCTTCTCACCCTTCCACCCTAACCACACATTCAGCTAACCCTCCAGCTGACCCTTTCACTCTCATCTCACCACTAACCCACAAAGAAGAAATTCTTTCAAAGCCGAGCCCACAAATGGAATTGAAACCTTTGCCCGACTCCCTTAAATATGTCTTCCTAGGTCCAAATCAGACCCTGCCCCTGATTATAAATTTTGGACTTATTGGGGCACAAGAGCACAAACTTCTCCAGGTTTTGAGCAAATATAGAAAAGCTATTGGCTAGACCCTTTCTGATCTTAAGGGTATTCATCTGTCCTATTGTACACACTGCATATATTTAGAGCATGATTCTCGCCCCTCCAGCCAACCACAAAGGCGCTTGAACCCTATTATGCATGAGGTGGTAAAAAAGGAGATTATTATGTGGCTTGATGCTAATATCATCTACCCCATTTCTGACAGCTCTTGGGTTAGTCCAACACAAGTTGTGCCCAAAAAGGCTAGACTAACAGTTGTCACCAATGACAATGGGGAGAATATAGCCACTCGAACTGCCTCTTCTCGGTGCGTGTGTATTGATTATAGAAAATTAAACATCGCCACCAAGAAGGACTATTTTCCTCTCCCCTTTATTGATCAAATCTTGGAGCGTTTAGCCGAACGGGATTTTTACTATTTTCTAGACGGTTATTATGGCTATAATCAGGTAGCGATTCATCCTGAGGACCAGGACAAAACAACTTTCACCTGCCCTTTCGGAACCTTTTCTTTCCGAAGGATGCCCTTTGGTCTTTGCAACGCACCTGTGACTTTTCAAAGGTGTATGCTTGCAATATTTTCTGACCTGGTAGGTGAATGCTTAGAAGTGACTTCTCTATTTTTGGAGATTATTTTGACCATTGTCCCAAGAACCTTTAAAGAACTCTCCAAAAATGCATAGAAGTCAATCTGGTCCTCAGTTGGGAAAAAAGCCATTTCATGGTCCAGGAAGGTATTGTCTTGGGCCATGTTATTTCAAAATAAGGAATCACGGTAGATAAAGGAAATATAGATGCTATATCTAAGCTCCCACCGCCCACTACTGTCAAACAAATCAGATCCTTTTTGGGTCATGTGGGTTTCTACCGTAGATTCATACAAAATTTTTCCCAAATCTCCAAGCCCTTAAGTCAGCTACTTACTAAAGACCAGCCATCTGATTTTAATGATAAATGCCTGGAGAGTTTTTTCAGGTTGAAGGAGGTTACTAAGGCACCAATTTTACAGGGACCTGACTGGAATAATCCCTTTGAATTAATGATAGATGCCTCAGATTTTACTGTAGGGGCCATTCTAGGGCAAAGAATTGGCAAGAAGCCTGTTGTGATCTATTATGCTAGCAAAACTCTTGATGATGCACAACAGAATTACACGGTTACTGAAAAGGAACTTCTTGCCATTGTATTTGCCTTAGAAAAATTTAGACCTTATCTTTTGGGGTCACATGTCACTATATATACCGACCACTCAGCAATTAAATATTTGCTGAGAAAGAAAGATGCAAAATCCCACCTTATCTGTTGAATTCTCCTACTCTAGGAATTTGACCTGGAAATCAAGGATAAGGTGGGATTGCATAATGTAGTGGCCGACCATCTCTCTTGTCTTATGACGAATGACATAATGACCCCACCTGATCAATTCCCCGATGAAAGCATTTTAGCTACTACTACCCTCCCTTGGTTTGTGCCCATCGCAAATTATTTAGCAATAGAATGAATCCCCGCTGATTGGCCAAAAACAAAACGGGATAAGTTCTTTGCTGATATTAAATACTATTTTTGGGAGGAGCTTGACCTTTTCCGCATTTATGCCGATCAGGTCATTCGACAATGTGTACCTGATTATGAAATCCATGATATTTTGACACATTGTCACTCAATGGCCTGTGGGGGACATTTTTTGGGCAAGAAAACTGCTGCTAAAATCCTTAATGCGGGATTCTTTTGGCCCAGCTTACAAAAAGATGCTCATGACTTTGTTCGGTCCTGTGTGCGTTGCCAGAGCATCGGCAACATGACTCGGAAGGATATGATGCCACTTAATCCTATTTTAGAGGTTGAAATTTTTGACATTTGGGGCATCAACTTCATGGGACCGTTCATCAATTCTGGTGGGTATTTATATATACTAGTCACAATCGACTATGTTTCAAAGTGGATAGAAGTAATACCCACCTGCATTAGTGATCACAGTGTGGTTGTCGAATTTCATAAGAAAAATATTTTCTCAAGATTCGGCATTCCAAAAGCCATTATCAGTGACGGAGGTTCACATTTCACTCATTCACAATTCTGTCACCTTCTTTCTAAATATGGGGTTAATCATAAAATTTCCACACCTTATCACCCCAAACAAATGGCTAGGCAGAAGTTTCTAATCGGGAAATTAAAAATATTTTACAAAAGACGGTTAGGCCCGACCGTAAAGATTGATCCACCAAATTGGACGACGCTTTATGGGCCTACCATATCGCTTTTAAAATTCCGCTCGGCATGTCTCCCTTCCGTCTGATTTTTGGGAAGGCATGCCAACTCCCAGTAGAACTAGAACATAGGGCTTTTTAGGCAATCAAATAACTAACATAGATTTATTTGACGCCGATATCCATAGAAAACTACAATTAACTGAATTGGAAGAATTACGTAATTTTTCCTATGAAAATGTGAGGATTTATAAAGATCGAATAAAGAAATTTCATGATAAATACATTGTTCGGAAACACTTTGATGTTAATCAATGCGTTTGGCTTTTTAATGCTAGATTACATCTTTTTCCTGGCAAATTAAAATCCAAATGGATCGGCCCCTTTATTGTCCATAAAACTTATCCATACAGCGCTATTGATCTTTTTGATCCTAAAACTAATATGACATTTCAAGTCAACGACCAACGTTTAAAGCCCTATTTTGATCAAACGTCGAATCTTCTGTCTGAATCTTTCGATTTCACTAAGCCAGCCACCTTTGATCACTACTGCAAACTATGCTTGGCTGAATGGCGTAAAAGATAGCACTGGATGGGAGGTAACCCATCATTTTTCCTGCTTTCCTTTTTCCTTCTTTTTCTAGGTTTTGACCATCCTAAACTCGACTGTTCTTCATTAAGGTGATCCCTTTTCCTCCTAATGCATGAGGACATTGCATATCTTAAGCATGGGGGGGTGTTTTTAAAATTTGACGATCGATTTAGGATTTTCAAAACCTAAAAACATGCATTTTTCTTTAGTCATTTTTACTTTCTTGCATGCATACCCAAAAATAAAAATAAAAATAAAAATACTGAAAAAAACTTTTTAAGGAAAATTTTGAAATCAAGACTAAGGTTGACAACTTACTTTTGGTACAATGGGATTTTATCTTTAACAAACTAGGGATGAGGATACGGATCTGATCATTAGAATTTTAGGGTCTATTTTTAGACTAGATCAGATATCCTTCTCTAAAATTCCACCTGAACTCGTGATAGTTCAGGTGACTTGATCCTCTTTTGTAATATGGAAAGTATTTGGCTTAGCTTCTGATTCAAAAACTTGCATTTCTTGTGAAACTTCCTGTGTCAAATTTCACACACAAGCCAACAACTAAAAATCACTAAAAATTAGAAAAAAATCCCCTTGTTTAGACTTAGTAAAAATTCTGAAGAAGATCATTGGTTTGAGTTCCCACCGCCGAGAAGGAGGAAAATGACTCCTTTGAGGATGCAATGCCGACATGTTACTGCCTTGGCACTGCTCCATATCTATATTTCATATCTTTAGATGGAGCCTTAAAGCGCATTTTAGTAGTTCAAGTGTCTTGGACGGTGCTCTACCTATAGTGTCGGAGCAAGAGCTTGAGTTTGCTTGGAGCGCCCTTTTTACACCGCATTGTGTTTTGGGGTTGTGAGCTCCTGGGTGGTGTCATGGACAGTACTATCCCGAAGTACTAGTGCCAGAGCCCCCTCGAGGATTGGTAACGGGAATGATGATCCCGACACATCTGTTGTAAGACTAAGCTAAAAATAAGCATGGGAGAGAAAAAGAAAATTTAAGCCAAAACACACCCTTATAAATGTTGGCTTTTCACAAGCACGAACACAAGGTTTTAAAGGATATTGCAAGTTGCAAAGCAGATTCAAAAGCCAGAAAAATCCTAAAAGCACAAATTTCAAGTCATCTGAATTAACAAGTGGTTAATTTGTGAATTTTCTGGAGGATATATTGATCCCGTTTTGTCTAATTTTTGGATCCAAAAATAAATCTCGATGTTTATCCTTAACAAATGCCGTGCCTCATGTGTTTAGATCAACCAAGGTCCCTTAATCTTTTTCTCCTCAAAAGTAAAAAAAAATTAAATTTCCCAAAAATTTTGCTTTCCAAAAAATTAAAGTTTTCCTAAGAGACTAGCAAAAGATAAGCATGGGGAAACAAGGGAAAAAATGAGAGAGAGAGGGCAAGAGAGCGATCGGCGTCGGGCGGGAGGCAATAGTGTGGCGAAGCCATCTAGGGCTGGAGAAGGAGGAGAGTGGAGGACATGGAGATCAAGGGCTTGGAGGAGAAGGAAGCGGGTCTGGCAGGAGAGGTTTCTTAGGACATCTGAAAACGTTTGAAGATGACCTTGGAGGAGGATGAACGGCGACGTTCTTTGTTTCAGATGCAGACAAAGGGGACATGTGGCGGCGATTTGTAAAACCCTCTGATCTGCTTGGTGTGCAGGTGAGAACGGCACAAACATGAGTCTTGCCCTAGGAGGATTCCTCTGCTGACAAAGAGGGTATTCTCGCACCTTGTCTTGAGGGTGAAGAAAGAAACTCGACCGCCGCCGCTGGCTATGGGCAGGCACTCAATTGAAGTTGAGATCTCGACTTCTAAAAAGATCTCGTTTGCAGAGATCATGCTGAGGGGTGCTTTGATTGGCGAGATCATGGCAGGCAAACTATCGATAGATAAGCTTCAAAACCTGGTATGTTCCTTAAATCTCCTGTCTACGGGCTGGAAGGTAGCCATGATATCCCATTCTCGATTCCTGGTATATGGTTTGGGCATGTTGGATGTTGAATGACTGAGATTTCGTTTGAGCTCTTTTGAAGAATTTATTGTGATTTGGAGAATGGTGTCTCCCTTTGATGGGGCTCTCCCTGATCGGCCTCCACAAAGAGTGAGCTCTAGGAGGATTCTTCTTGAGATTTCTGGACTACCGTTACATCTGAGATCAAAGGGGGTTGTTTCTAAGATGCTAGCAGGCTTTGCATCCATCTGTGATGGGTCTGAAATTTTGATTGGAGAGGGGGACATCAGATCTCTTAGAATTGAGGCTAATGTCTTCAGTGCTGGTTCAATTCCTGATATGATCACAATCAGATGTGAGGGCACTTCTTTGCTTATTCGGCTAGCAGTACTTGGACAGGTGCCTGGGTAGGTTGAACATGGATAGGATAAGTCGTCTGAGGAAGGATAGGTGCCTGGAGCCAACACTGTGGTAAGGAAACAGAATGATAGGTATAGCCGCATTCCTCCTGTTGATGCTCCTGAGCCTAAAAAGAGGAAGGATTGTCACCAGGTCTATGCTGAGGAGGACCAGATGGAAGAGGTTGATACAGCTGGTGATTGTAGACAAGCCATGGTAGTCAAAGAAGATGGTTATCTGGAGGCTGCTAAGAATTCAGTGATAGATTCAAAGATGCATAGCAGTAAAGAGGAGGGTAGGATAGGAAGAGAACTGGTGCTCAGAAATGATAGCAGTGTGCTCAAAGAGGCAAATCAGATGCAGCTCTCTATTCCTACTAATCTAAAATATGGTAGTGGATCCAATCAGAAAAGAGGTGTGGGTAGTTCTCCCTACATGCTGAGAAGAAGGAAGGAGAACTTGCCCCCTATTGAGGAGCAGAATATTGCTAATTCTATTATGGTCAAATTTGTCGGTTGTATGGCCCAAGGGAGTCATTCCAATGAGGAATGAGAGTGATGACTTGGAATGTGCGTGGGTTGCGCAATAAGGTGAGAAGGACTTCCTTGTGTAGATATCTCTCTAAGTGGGTGATTGATTGTGCTCTCATTCAAGAGACACATTTGGAGATGGAAAATGGTCAGGAATGGGATTGTTTTAAGCAATTTGGTCGCAGTG
Organism: Thalassia testudinum; assembly: GCA_037157565.1. Lineage (NCBI taxonomy): Eukaryota > Viridiplantae > Streptophyta > Magnoliopsida > Alismatales > Hydrocharitaceae > Thalassia > Thalassia testudinum. The sequence continues at coordinate 4,686,467 of JAZHRO010000035.1, read as the reverse complement.
ATGTTGTGGTTAAGGGTGCCTCTGGAAGGTCTGGTGGATTGGCCTTTTGGTGGAGAAAGTCTTGCATCTCAATAACTAAAGTGATTCACGACAGGTACATGCTTTCTTGCAGATGTCAGTCTCCCCAAGGAGATATGGAATGGTTTATATCTTGCATTTATGGTCCTTGTGTGGCTGCAGACAGGGTTGGCTTGTGGGAGGAGCTCTCTGCAATGCATCAAAGAGTGCAAGAGGCCCCATGGCTGCTAGGGGGTGATTTCAATTGTTATGTCTCAGGTGATGACAACCCAGATGGGAGAGTGGATAGCTCAATGGCAGGCTTTCAAATGGCAGTGCAGAACATGGGACTGACTAAATACCCCATCAGTGGTGTGGAGTTTACTTGGAGAAATGGCAGTGGACAGGTTTCCAAATTGGATAGGTTTTTTGGCAGTCCTAGCTTGTTGGAGAGGCATCAATTATCAGCAGTTATGAGCCTTGATAGGCCTTTCTCTGACCACACTCCGCTTGTATGGGATAGTGGGATGAATTCAGACATTGGGTCATACTTCAAACTCAAGAGATCTTGGTTTAGGGAAGAAGGTTTTGTGCAAATGGTGTCCCAGTGGTGGCAGAACAAGGCTGTGCAAGGTACTGCTACACAGCAGCTGGCTGCAAAATTGTCAGGCCTGCGTGATGTGCTTAAAGAATATGGGTAGGCTATGACTCTGATTAGAGAACAGAAGAGGAGGGAAGCTCTGGCAATAATCAGGGACTTGGATCTGAAAGAATGCAGGCAATCCTTGAACCACCAGGAACAGCAGCTGAGGCAGCAAATGCAAGCTGCAGTGGGGGAAGAGGATCAGAAAATAGAAATTGATTGGCATGAAAGATCAAGGCAACTATGGCTCAAAGTGGGTGATGCGAACACGAAGTTTTTCCATCTTGCAGCTAGTGCTAGGAGGAGATTCAATCTTATCTCATCTATTAAAGTGGAAGAGAGAACTGTTACCTCTGTTAGTGAAATCAGAATTGAAGTAGGTAAATATTTTAAAGAAATATCCAAGGCTGCTCCAAGATGTTCTTGGAGGATGGCATCGATGGACTTCCCCTGTGTTAGTGATGATCAGAGAAACATGCTTGTCACCCCTATATCTAAACAAGAAGTACTAAAAGCTATAATGAAGTTGCTCCTGGTCCGGATGGATTTCAGGTGTTCTTTTACAGAGAGCTGTGGAATGTTGTTAAGGTGGATGTTTTAAAGGTTATTCATGAATTTGAACTGGGCAACTTTGGATTTGAGAGGTTGAATAAGTCCTATCTGTTTCTGCTTCCTAAGAAATCAGGTACGGAGAGATTTTCTGATTACAGACCCATTGCACTATCTAATTCCATCTATCTTATTATTAGTAAGGTTATAGCTAACAGATTGCGGGAGGTTTTAAAGGACTTGATAATGCATGTTCAGTCAGCTTTTCTTCCTGGGAGATCATTACAAGAGTCCTTCATTGTTGCGTAGGAGATGGTAATGGGTTGGCACAGGAGAAAGACCAAGGCCTTCTTATGGAAAGTAGATTTTTCCAAGGCCTATGACTCAATTTCTTAGTCATACTTGTGGGAGATTCTTAGAAGAAGGAAGTTTCCACCTTTGTTGATACAATGGGTGAAGAGGTGCATTACGACAGCCTCTTTTTCCCCATTGGTAAATGGTAAACCATGTCGCTCTTGGATTCAGCCCCAGTGTGGAGTTAGGCAATGTTGCCCAATTGCTCCTCTGATTTTCAACCTTGCTGTGGATACTTTGGCTAGATTCGCCTGCAAACTGGCAGTGGATGGTTTTATAAGGGGGTATTCAATGTCTAATCATAGGACTCTAGCCCCTATACTCCAATATGCAGATGATACTATTTTTTTTGTGGAAGGTGGGAAGAGGGAAGCGCAAGCACTTATACATATGGTAAAGATTTTTGAGAGATTTCTGGTCTCAGACTTAATGGAAATAAATCCTCCCTAGTCTGCTTTGGGATGAATAGTGTGCTACAGAACATCTCTACCATTCTGGGTACACCTGTGGTTTCACTGCCTATTAAATATCTGGGTTTGCCTTTAAAATGTTCTAAGATGAAGAAAGCAGATTGGTCTTTCCTTTTTGAAAAGGTAGCTACGAAATTGGAGGGCTGGAGTAGTAGATACCTATCAAAAAGGGGGAGGTATATATTACTGAATTCCATCATCACTTCGATTCCAGTATTCTTCTTCTTTGTCCTTTAAACTTTGAACTCAATCTGGAAAAAGCTAGATGTGATGCGCAAAAGATTCTTTTGGAAAGGGGCCTCTCATCAAGGGCTTTTTTCCAACCTTTGAAGTGGGAATCAATTTGCAAGCCAAAAAAGATGGGAGGTATGGGTGTTAGATCCCTTAAGGAATTCAATGAAGCTCTGCTATTGAAGTGGGTTGTTCGGTTGCTGCAGGGAGAAAGAAAAATCTGGATAGAAATTATTCAGGATAGTTATGGGACTGCCAATGATGAGAATAATCGTCTAAACCCTCATAAACCTTCCCCCTTTTGGTCTTTAGTGGTGTGCACCCTGAGGGACAATTGGAATTTTTTCAAATCAGTATTAGGTGATGGGAAAAGCTTCAAGTTTTGGCTAGAAAATTGGGTACATGGAGGGGTGTTTAAAGGCAGGTTCCCCCTTGCTTACATAGCGGCTTCGGATAAAAATGCCGTGGTGTCCGATTATTGGGATGCAGAATCTGAGCAATGGTTTTTCAATAATGTAGGGGGGAATAATCATGAAACAAGAACACAAGTAGAGAATGAACATCTCATGCAAGAACTTGCTGCCTTCAAACCCATGCCTCATGAATATGACACATACAAATGGGAGGGTAAATTTTCTATTGTGGCTGCTTATGACAGATTGATAATGTCCTCCAGGATAGCGGAATTTGACGAGATGGGGAAGAAGCTATGGAATTTAAAAATACCATTAAAGAGACAAATATTTTTATGGCTCTGCAGAAGGTACGGCTTGATTACTGGAGATCTGAGGCACAAGAGGATGGGTATCCCCACCCCGTTTTGTCATCTATGTGGGATGCATAATGATCCTAGCATTCATATCTTTTCTTCATGCGTGATCACTGATTATGTATGGAGGAGAGTATGTAATGAGTCTCTACCCACATGGGAGAATTTGTGGCGTTGTATTGTGGATGGGAATAAGCCATGTCTACATATGGTGGCAGTGTTGTGGGCTGTATAGAGGGCTAGAAATGAGTGTGTTTTTCAGGAGACCCCAGTGTATGTGGATAATATTGTAAATTTTTGCTGGAGTCTCATACAACATTGGGGTTCGATCATGTAATTATTTCTTTATTATTAATAATAGCTCTCCTGGTTTGCTATCGGTGATTCGATAGCATTCCTTTCTTTCTCAAAAAAAAAAAAAAAAAGATAAGCATGGGGGTGTGATAAATGCCAGTTTATCATCATTCTTATGCATTAAAACAAATCTAGCTCTTAGGATTTTGCTCCGCAAATGGGTTTTTGGGCAGCAATTAGGCATTAGCTAGGTTAAGCATGCATTGCACTTTTTATTGTCTTTTTAATGTGTTTTTGTGAGTGTTAGGGATATACAGATTGCCAGATCCCTAGAACTCTAGCACCCAGGAAGGCAACTAGTGAAGGAGAAGCTCTCACTAGTTGGAACTCAACTTGTTCCAGCTCACCATAGCTGGAATTCAGCTGATCTCAGCTAAATGGCTGCTTAAGAGAGCTAATCTTAACTCACTTTTGCTTAGGTCAACTCAAATCCAGCCCAACTTAGCTGAGTCTAGCTCATCTCAGCTCCCATTAGTTCACAGGGAGCTCTAGCTACCTCAGCTGAGTTGATTGGAGTTCACCCTAGCTCAGGTTCAGCTACATCCAGCTCCACTCAACTCCAGCCAGCTGAAGATGACTTCATTTCAGCTCAGGAAGCTCAAGTCCAGCTCCCGGGGACTCAGCTTAGCTCTACTCAGTTAAGCTAAGCTAGCTTAGCTACCTCAACCAGCTTGATCCTCCCTGGGAGTACTAGACCCAACTCACCTCAGCTCATTATGGTAGAAGCCAGCTTACTTTATCTTAGCTTAGTAGCTAGCAAAGAACTAGCAAGCTAAGCCAACTAGAGTAACTCCATGCCACCCCATTCAGCAGCTACCAGCTCCATTTCAGCTCCAGACTCCTTCTGTCCAGCTCCTCTTCAAAAACCCTAGCTCTCATTGCCTACTCCTCTACTCCATTAATAGTTAAGCTAGCTTAGCTTAGCTTAGCTAGGTTCTAGCTCCCTTGGCATTTACCACCCGAAAACTCTACCTAACTAGCCCCACCGACTAAGCCTAACCTAAAGCTCACCTAAGCTAGCTCCATCCACTCCAAGCTGACGCCACCACCATCACCACCTTTCACCCCTCAACCACCACCAAAGGGCACCAAGAAGTTGGCGCCAAAACCACCCTAACTACCCCCTTTTTGGCGCCAACTTTTCCCTCCAAAAATGCCCTAATCTCCACCCTACATCTAAGCCTAAAGCCCATCTCCACCGTCCATTTTCCCTCCGAAATTGCCCCTCTTCTAGAACACCATTTTGGCACCAAAATGGAGGCACCCCCTCCACCATGGACATCCACCAATGGGTGGATTCAACCTATAACTACCCCCCCTTGCACCCTTTTAGGTGGCACCAAGTGATCCTCAAGTTAGAATTAACATAACCACCCATTACCACCACCAAACTCCATCCTAGCCCTCCACCTATTCAATTTTTGCCTTTTACCCTGTCACCTTAGGGTTTGCTTTATTGAATTAGGTATTAGTTATTTTCCTGCTATCAACAAAAACTTGCTTGTTGCCTTTATTTCAAAAATCTATAAAAAGTATACATTTAAAAGACCAAAAAGAAAGTTGATTTCCATTTCTAAGCAAGGGATTTTGATATGCAAACTTGCCTCCTTGGACAACCCTAGATACCCCACTATCTAGGTCTTATAAATTTTAAAAGCGAATCCATTTTTGTGTGTTGCAACGACTTAAAACCCCAATTTAAAAAATTGTGCAAAATGCATATCAAATAGTCACCGCCTGGGCATGCTCCTTGAAAACAATCCCTCTCCCTAGTTCTCCTCAAATGAACTAGGAAGCTTCCCAGTCTCCCTTTTGCTCACGACCTCGACAAGGTGTCCAATTTGGGATTTCATCTCATTGATTGCCTTGTCATGAGATTGGATGATCATGCTTTGATTCTCCTGCTTGGCCTTCAGCATGTCCTTAAGCTCGTCCATCTCAGAAGTCTTGGGTGGTTGGGAGGGGATAGGAGGTTGATTATACTATTGAGTCTGAAAGGGTTGGGGTCTGTAATTCCTTGAATTGGAGACATACCCCTGTCTCCATGAAAAATTGGGGTGGTTCCTCCATCCCTCGTTGTAAGTGTTCGGAAAAGGGTCATTATGAGGTCTGGGACGAAACCCTTGGGCGGCATTTAGGTTCGCTTGTACAAGGTCAGGGAATTGGGAGGCCAAGTGGCAATCCACAGTAGCGTGTATATTGCCTTGGCAAATAGAACATTCAGAACTTGAGGAGTAGAGGCGTTTGGAGTGAGTTGGTTAGGGTTTGACATAAGCCTTTCCATATTTTGGTTCAACAATTGAATCTGGAAGGCTAAATTTCGGGTATCCTTAGCCTCATTTCCTCAATCTTTCATTGCATAAGAGTGGGTTTCCTATCCAAATAAGCAGAATTTAGGTGGATACAATTCTCACTCAAGGTCTCAAAAAACTCCCAAGCCTCATCTTCAATTTTTGTAAGAAAGGTTCCTACACAGGCATCATCCACTGTTTGCCTATGCTTGTCATTTAATCCAGTGTAGAACCTTTCTACATGTTGCCATCTTAGCACTTGATGATGGGGACATAAGCGTAACAAATCTTTGAAGCACTCCCATGCATCATGAAATTGTTCTCCATCTTGTTGAGCAAAACCTATGATTTCCCTCCTATAGTGATTAGTTATGCTCATGGGGAAGTATTTTTTCAAAAACTCTCCCTTCAAGGCATTCCAAGTATCCACTCTACCATCTAGAGTGTGATACCAATGCTTTGCCTTATCCTTGAGGGAGAAAGGAAAGAGGGTTCGCATTTAGGCATCATCAGTAACAATCTGCAATCTCACCATGGAACATACCTTGGTAAATTCCTCCAAATTCCTATAGGGGTCCTCCCTAGAAGTACCATAGAATGAGGGCAACAAAGATATGGTACTACTCTTGATTTCATATGGATTGTTCCTCCAAGGTCTTCTCAGTGTATGGCAAGTTTGGTTGGTAGGGATAAAATAGTCTCTCAACGATTGTTGATTCTCCACTATCTCTTCTTCAGTCATCTCTCTTCTCTCTTGGTTAGCTCTCCTAAGGATTCTTCAAGTTCTGAATTAAACACAAGTTGTCTCCTCAGGGACCACCTACCAAGCATACACCACAAACACAATTCAAAAGAACTATTATGTCTTTAGTCAATTAAGGCCTTTGAGATTTTAGTCTAGTTGTAGGTGACAATAGAAATTTCCTAATCAGTTACATGCCTATTGTCAACCTACAAAATGCCTTAATGAAGACCTAATTGGAACTTAGGTGCTTTGCCCTAAAGTTCAAATGGTAAAGTACTTCAAGGACGGAAGATCAAGGGATGCAAGTACGCCTAAGCCTTTTTTTGAAGCTGTGCTTTCACGGTGCTTCTTAACTACCCTCAAAAATCTGTGACAGAGTATCCCCCTCCTTGGAGTTACAAAACTTTTGAACTTAAGTTTCAAGCACTTTGGTATCCACTGGTAGGAGAGTCCTTCCTAGCAGCTCAAAAACCTAGGAGTGTCTAAATGCATGCTTTAGTGCACAGTCATGCACATGTGCATTCACCGTAAAATTTTGAGTTTGAACCGCAGCATAATGTCTCAAATCAACTCTGTGGTTTCTACTGTATTCCTCCTTTACTTAGTCCTTTTGAGAAATTTGATGTGACCACTGTTGGGAATGTAGATAACGTATTTAATCAAAAATGAGTCGTAGTACAATTGCGAAATATGATCAAAAAATATAATTTCTAAAATAATGAGACTTGGAGTCCCAGTCATTCGTCTCTAGGAGGCGTTTATGGAAATGCAGATTTGAAATCGTTCTCGATCACTCTACTTGCTTAAAATCGCACGTTGATTTCTAATCGTCGGATCAATGTTTGACCACTTTCATTATTAACCCTAATTACGTGCGCATGTGTTAGGTAGATGACAAACGTGAAAGTGTGGGTTTCAGTACGCACGATTCTGGTTATGTGGTGGCTGTTTATGGAAAATGCATTAATAGTTAGATTCTCGATATTTTCAAGTACCGACATGCTAGTTGTAACAAATAGTAATTAAGAGCAGGCAACTTTAATCACACAAAAATATTGCAACAAGGCTCACGATGATCTTCACAAATAGATATATATATATATAGAAAAAGATTTTCATTTATTCATGATGGTGTTTGCAACATAAAGCTCATGGAAAGCTTGTAGAGGAATGCCTGAAAACATAAATCTAGCTAGCAGGAAACGATTGCATACATGAATCTAAGGGGGGATTATGCATGCATCATTGGGGGAGAATATAGAGCTACACTATTAAGTAGTAAATAAAGCAGTAAAACTATGAAGAACTATAATCTAATCTATCAGAACTAAGGGCATTCATAGGTGGGCACCGATGGCCTTTGACTTGGTTGAGAGGAGGAGGGGTAGCCAATGGTGCTTTGGTCAACCCTTGGAGAGTGGTTGACGAGGTGATCCAACATCTTGGCATGGAGATGGTGTTGACCATGGTGAAGCTACTTGTGAAGGTGGAGTGGAGGTGGAATGAAGCTAAGCTAAAATGGAGCCAAGAGTGAATGGGTCCAAAGTTCCACCCCTTAAGTCTTTTTATAGACCTACGGGAAGCTCTCTACAGAATTATGGAATTCTCTAGAGAGGCCTATGGTGAGAGCTCATGGGAGAGTGAGAGAGAGGATGGATGGTGGTTTTCAGATCCACCAAATGTGGATGTAAAAATTGAATGGCTCTTGGTTGCTAATTTTAGCAACCAAGGCAACAACACATGGTAGAGAGTTCTAGAGAACTCTAGGCTAGGTACTTTCTCATGGATGGTGTGTGTGGGTGTGTGTGGGTCAAAACTTTGGTGGCTAGGTTGATTAGGTTAGGTTCTAGTGTGTTTAGGTCAAGGTAGGTCTCAAATTAGGGTTGTAAACCCTAATTCACTTAGGTAAAGTGCAATTAAACTTAATACAAGTATAATTGGGTGTGTGGAAACCTAATTGAGAGTAAAATAACTCAATTAAGTCAAGTCTAGGTCAATTGGACTCTCACTGAGTCCAATTGGTCAATGTGTGCTAAGATCAGGCCTCAATTGGACCCAATGGGTCGAATTGAATAGACTAAAGAGATTGACCATGATCCAAGTCAATTAGGTTTAGTGAGGATCTAACTAGGTCCTTAGGGAGGTCTAAAGGTGATGTACTAGGGTTAGGGCACCTTAATTTAGGTTCCTAGGGGGTTAGAATTGGGTTTAGGGAGCTAGAGATCCAAGATCAAGGCTTGAATTCCAAAACAGGATCTGGAGGACAGTATCAGACATCTAATAAAGTTGTTAGACATCTTATAGTGATAAATCAGAAGGCCAAACTTATTCTCTGGATGTCCAATCAGAGTCAGGAGGGATTCTAGGTTCTATCTTGGGCATTCTGTAGAAATTGGATGTTTGACCAAATGTTTGGACATCCAATAACACTGTCGATGTGGGTTTAAGGTGTACGGGAGTTGGCTAAGGGTTTTGGATGTCCTATAACTCATCTGGACATCCAGATAGAGGCTAGAATTAGGGTTTTAAGGTTCCTAGGGTGCGGTGACCTAATCTAACGGTGGCTAAGGCTTGGGGACTCTTCTAGGCTGTCCTTGGGCTAGGATGGACCTAAGTTCTTCATAATTTATTGCTTTATTCCTACTTAATAGAATAGCATACCTTAACTCCCTTACATTATTATCTACTACATCTAATCTAGGTCTTGTGCTACAGCTCTGCTGTAACTCCAGTTATTCTTTATTCTTCAGATCCAGCTTTAGATCTAACTTCAGATCCAACTTCAGATGTAGCTTCTGATCAGCTTATTACCTGTAATTGACATAATGCACCTAATTAGTACATTATAGCATTATTTTATGCATAGCTAAAAGAAAGCAGTAAAGGTGCCAGTAATTCTTATGCATGCATGAATTACCCTACCTTAAGCTAAGTCCTAGCCTAATTTAGGTCAATTAAGACCTATGATTGCTGCGCAATCATACCCTTATGCCTAAATCTTGCTAGGCCCTAGCAAATGTGAGACTAAATTATTTATAGAAGGGTCCTTAAGGGATTGATTATTTTATCAAGTGTATGCTTCGAGATTTTTTCCTTTTTGTTTTCATCCTATGCTCTAGAAATCCAGACAATCGTGAAAGTGTAGCTATGTGGCTTTTGCAATGGATTTGAGTGAAAAACTAATTCACCTCTAAAGCCTGTACTTGACCGCTAGTAAAATTCTAGCGGGATAGGCAGACTTCTTTCCTTGGGGTATTCAAGGTATTCTATGAATTCCACCCCATCTTTAAGCTTGGGTAGAGAATGTTTGAGGGATGAAGGTGTTTATTTGGTGGCTCACTATCACTTGGTGCTACATAGAAATTAGTACTTCAGAATCTAGATTCCTAGATTATCAAGTAACACATCTCAGAGAAAGACGAGAAAAACTATGCTCTCTTTTGGTTCCTTTGTATTCATTCTCTCTTACTCTCTTTGTTTTTTTTTTTTTCTTAGAGCTCACAATCTCACCAGATTCTCACGTATGATTTGTATTTGGTGGTCTCACTTGGCACTAACACTTTAATTGAGTTCCATAACCTTAACACTAAATCGGAATTCCTCAGCCAGTATTCAGGTGGTCAAAAACACAGAAAGATAGGCTAAAGCCATATTTAGTGGTATTGCCTCAATGCAACTGAAATAAACACTAAATATTCACACACTCTTTTTTCTTGCTTTTTATTCTTTTTCTATTTTTTCCCTTTTTTTCCTTTTTTTCTTTTTCTTCTTTTTTTCTCTTTTTTTCTATGTAAAAGTTTTTTTTTCTCTCTATTTTTTTTTTCAACACAACACAACTAGTACACATCCATGAACTTTTTTGAGGAGGCATTATTAGGGATTGGTGATACTCAAGAGACATTGGGTGGCTTATTTGGTAGAAGTGCCTACTCACGACACTGGGAGAGACAGATAAGACGGTGTATTTCTGACCTTAACATCAATACCCTCCTTCAGTCGAGGATTTCGTAAAGAATGGTTGTAACCATCCACCTTAGCCCTAGTTTTATGAAAACTTGCTCTTCGCGTAATTACCTTATTTGGTGGCTCTCAAAATTTCGCACAAAAATGTATACGCAGGAACCGAGAGTGAAAACAATGGCTAATCTTTGAGTATCATCACCTAATTATCTAGGATTTCAGATTCCTTGCACTAATCTTAGAGCATGATGAGAACCTCATCATGAGCCATAACTAGCTCATTTTGACCTAATACAAAGGATAAAAGCTCCTACATATCTCAAGGAAAGGCTTAACTCAGAGAATTCTGAGTTTGAGAAGAAAACAAGTCATAAGGGGTAAAAGTGCAATTTTACCAGTATAATCTGCATACAGGGTAATTCAGGGCCCAAACATAGGTCAAAGCAGCTTAATAAGAATAAAAGTGGGATGAGATGATCTAGCAAGGGCTACAGCACTTCCAAGAAACCAAATGATAATCTGTAACCCTAAAACAACCCACTTCAATTCACAAGGTTCGAGGCAAAGTAAAAATAGAATAAACCCTCTAAAATTCATAGAAAAATAATCTCTAGGGTTTAGAACCTTCAATTTGGCCTTTAGAACCCATTTTGACCTACATTGAGAACCATGCTCAATTAATAACTTAATTTGGGTTTTTGCGTAAATTGACCGGTCAAACAAGGTTTAATATGAAAATGAAATTCACCATCAGATTCCTTAGGTCCTAATTAGTCATGTATAAAAACTTGAGCCTAAGAAGAAACCTCCTTGACCGACTTTACACTTTGGTCCTCATATATTTACTCTTTGGCCCTCAACTTCTGAACCCTCGCATTTTGGCCCCTAACTCTCCTTCGTTCTTTGCAATCAGGTCCCTCCTGCAAAACCTGCCAGCACCATGCTCCGGCGACCTTGCGCGGAGCATGGCGCCGCGCAGGGTGAGGTGGGGGACCTGGCAAGTAAACCGGGGGTGCCCTGCGTCGTCAGCCGTCGCAGGGACACCCCCTGGTCGTTGTAGCCCACCATACCGGCCGTGCGAAGCTGTGCGAACGCACGGACGGTATGGGTTCTTGTTTCTGACCATTCTCCGGCGAGGGAGACACGTCGTCTCCCTCCGCCTTCCTCCCTGTTTGATCCCTATAAATACCCCCCGTTGCTCCACCGACCAGGGCAGCCTGGATCTGACGGAGAAAATCCCCAACTTTCTTCTCTTCTTCCTCCGGCAGACGCTCACCAGCTCCGGCGGTTTCCTCCCCCTCCACCTCTTCGCTCTGCCACAATACCAGCAGCAGAGACTTCCTACCCTGCTCTTCCTGCGCCACGCCGCACCCAGCTGGCGCCTCTCCGGCTCTCTGCTCGCCGCCGCCCCTTTCCCTGAGCATCGTCTTCTCCGGCGACAGTCGATACGACTGTCGCCCTGTTCCTCCCCCTTCGTCCCTGCAAGTAAGCTAGAGCTACTCCCCTTCTCCTCCTCTTTCTTTCCCCGCTTTCAATTTATTCAATTAAGCCCTCTACTGACCCTGACCACCTTCACCCCCTTCGCCTCCGACCACCCTCCGGCGAGCCGCTCCCATCTCCTCAGCAACCCACACGGCTCGCCGACCCTCACCGAACCTCCGCCTCATCACACTGAGCACCCCCCACCCCTCCACACCTCCGTAACACTCCCCCGAATAAACCCATTCCTCCAGTTGCAGTCCGACCCAGGGCTGCCGCCAGACACCACCTTGCGGCCTGCCGCGCAGCTCCTCACCTTCGCCGTGCCACGGCGAAGGTTCCCCAGTGGTTTGATCAGGCCGAGAGGCCATATTCGTGTCCGACAGGTTTTGAGGTTCGACCGCCATTAACGCACATTGAAGCAGCTTCTCCCGCGCTCCAGGCTTGAGGACTCCAGGTCTCCAGCTGCTGCGGAGTACGGGGAGTCTTGCGAAGGCGGCCAGCCAGCAACCTATGCAAATCGAAGCCGCAGCTGCAGAAGCCAGGCCGCGGTCTCCCAGCAGGCGCGCGCGAGGAAAGGTCTGCGTTTAGTCCCACATCGGTAAGCCTCACACCCGTTCCACTGTTTAAATTGATTTTGTGCAGTAGCCTTACTGCCTCAGTACACGGGGTGAGGTCCCCTTACACCCTCCCGGTTACCCGGTCTCGTCCGCGCTCACGCCCCGCGAACCTGACCCGACCCGACTTAGACTGACCTGCACTCCTCGCCCACCACGCACGCCGGTGGGCCTGGACCCGGGCGTGACCCGAACCCGATTAACCCGGCAGCTCTGGGAGAGCTTTCCCAAGAGTGGTTTCAGAAAGAGAGAGAGACGCGGGGGGAGGGGGGTAGAGTAGGTTTTGCCTCTGACGAAAAACTCTGAAGTGTGCAGGCACAGGCGAAAAAGAAGACCCGCGGAAGAAGAAGGAAGCTGACTGTAGCAACAGGTAGTTAAGTCGTCTGATTTGGAAATCAGACGACGGCCTGAAGCAGCCAAGGAAGAAAGCTTCGCGTGACGTCCCTGGCTGAAAAACAAAAGAAGAAGCTGACACTTAGCTGCAAGGAGGAGAAACAAGAAGAAACCTTCAAAGCAGGAACAGCAGGAAGAAGAAGAAGAGCATCACCATTGCAGAAGAAGAACATCACCTCTGCAGAACAAAGAGAAAGAAGGAGATCTAAAGAAAGAAAGAAGAAGAGCATCCCCTCTGCAGAACAAAGAGAAAAGAAGACAACAAATTCTTTCCCTCTCTCTTTCTTTTTGTAAAAGAAACATGTATATCTCTAGAATACAACTTGCTCCCTGAGTTCGACCTCGGGAACTCTTTTATTTTCCGAGTAAAAAAATTTATTTATTTGAAATGTTGGTAGTAACCGGCTATACTACAATGTTATAACAAACTAAAACCCGGTCATCAAACCTACCGACTACATCAGAGCACCATTACTCTATTCTCTTCTCACACAATTTAGTGGATTTTTGGAAGAAAATCTGCCTAACGCCCAAAGCACTGTCCAAGGGTTCAGGAGAAGAAGCACTACTTCTCAATAGACTAAAGACGTTTATCAGCCTTCACTGTGAATCCATTGCAAATTCTACATGTGCGTGAAAAATTATACTGGATTCCAGATTACAGGAATCAACTAGAGAATAAAATCCCTAATGCATTCTCTTAATAAGATAATCTTATTCATGGATGCACTATGTGTATATGCTATAAACAAGTAAACCTCTTATATTCGTACTTCATGAAATTTTCCTTTCGAGTTACATTCAGCTTGGCCCTACATTTAGAACAAAAGGTAAGCGGGTTAGTCGGAAGTGGCTATTGCAGACGATATCTAGCTCCAATGCAAACATTGGAGGTGAAGCCGGTTGTTCTTTTATTTAGGGTCCTAAAGTACGTTTGACATGCGACTCCGAGGTTTTCCTAAGTGTTGGCATAAAAATTTTCAATTTTGTTGTATCTACCCCCACCCCCATGCATAAGTTCTTGCATGTCCTCATGCATGAATATAAATGAAAATAAATATAGTAGGGAGTAAGTGGGTAGAGATCACCTAGAATTGCTCCTGAAATTTAACGTTCAGTGAAAAGAGGTGTGGTCGGGCCCGGATAGGTTGTGTTAATATGGTGATTTTATCGTTGAAATGAGTATAGTGGTTAACCTAAATCGAGCCTAACCATCTCTTTACAAGATTTTTTTACCTGGCCTACTTGATTTTATCTTGGTCACTTTTAGGCCCAGGGTCGAACTCAGGGAAGTAGGATTAGAAGTGAAGTTTCTACGCCTTTCCTACAACGAATCTCTTCCATTCGTTTATTATGTTTTTGGTGTTTTTCTATTTAAGATTTTTTTCTGATAATTTTTGTCCTTGAGGTACACCCTCAAAATCAAGTTCTTGGCTTTAAGCCAAATTAGGGTTCAAAACTAGTCTTGCTATTCACAGGACTGAGTACCTGCAAGTCAAGGATTATCTTCTCTTTTGTATTTTTTTTATCTTTTTACTGGCATGAAAAAGAAATAGAAATAAAATATAGTATATATATATGTATATATTATATATGTATAAAGGGGTGGGGGTGGAGGTGGAGATGGCTTGTAGCACGATGTTGAGTCAGTCGTCGTCTAGAAAGACGCAACCAACAGGACGAAGTGCCGTGTGGAATGTAAGGTAGATGGGTGGAAGATGACTGCGAACACGCTTTCTGTACGCGTGTATCGGGGAATATCAGCAACTGGTGTAGATATTCCCGTGATACAACGTATGGTAGGTGTATATGAAGAAAAATATATATATATGCATATATGTAAATATATCTATATGTATATATATATATGGTTATAAATATATAGGATATATGTAGCTATATGTGTATATATATATATATGTATATATGTATATATATATATATAGATATGTAAATATATGTATAGATAGATATATGTATAGATATATATATATGTATATGTATGCATATATAACTATATGGATATATATATATGTATATAGATATATGTAGATAGATATGTATATATATATATATATATATGTATATATATATATGTATATAGTAGAGTATAGGTGTGTGTATGAGAGTGTGAGTGTGTGTGTGTATGTGTGTGCAGAGAGTGTGAGAGAGTGCTGTGAGAGAGAGAGAGAGAGAGCGAGAGCGCCTACTGTGAAGAAGGTGTTTAAGTCGTCTATAGCCTCCAAGCGTCGTCTGGTGGTCCACGCGCACGTGCAGGCGCGTAGGCACACGGAGAGGCGCACGCTAGAGGGAGTGGGCGCAAGGGAGAAAGATCGCAGCACACCGCGCAACGTGAAGAAGCGAGTGCGGGCGGGCGTACACAGGCGAAGGGAGCGGGCGCACTCAGACGCTGAAGCAGGCGGGCGAACGCGGACGCGCGGGCGGGCGTTGGAGCAGGAGCGGGGTGGGACACGGGCGTAGGCTGGGATCGGTTGCGACACGCTGGGTGACCGGATAAGTGGGAAACTTACCGGTCACCGCACTGTAGCCATAGTGTTTCGCTGACTAGCATGAACAGTGGCTACAGTGCCACTCAGCTTCGCGTGACCAGGCGTGTCCGGTTCTGTAAGTGCGGGAGGTGTGAGCGGCTGGCGCATGCACAGAGAAGTTGCGCTGGCTGCTGGCTTGCGGAGAGGCAGGTGTGAGTCCGAGGAAGCTGGAGGCGAGGGCAGCCTGCATGCGTGCGCTGGAGGTGAGGGCGGCCTGCTGGCGCACTCTGGAGGGCTACGCTGCTGCTACTGCTGCCGTGGAGCTTCAAACCTGAAGCCTGCAGCAATGGCGAGGTTGCCTTGAAATGGTGAAATCAGAGTGGGGAAGACCACCATGCCCATAGGCTCTTTGATGAGCTGTGCGGTGGTGGGACTCACAGTGGTGGTTGTGCACCACTGTGAGTTGCTCCTGCCCGCAGCGTGGCTCCTCAAAGAGGAGAGGCTGCGTATGGAGGGGAGTGGGGAGGAGACGGCCTCGAAGGAGGGGCTGTTGTGGTTTTTTTTGGGTGGACCAGGCTCTCCTTGCAAAGAAGAAGCTGTGCCATTTTTATAGTGGAAGAAGGCATGCACAGCCATGCCCTGGCTGTGCATGGCTGTGTATGCGGCTGCAGGGCAAGTTACTATAGGGAATGGCGCGAGGAAGAGGGTGCCATGCATTGCAGCCGCACAGAGCAGAATTTCAAAGTTAAATAGAAATAGAAAATAAAGATGGAGATTTTGCAAGGCAGCACTTGAGGAAAACATGAATTGCGTGGCCATTTTATTCTCTCTCCTCCCCTCTCAATTAAATGCTTGCATGCATGTATTTTTACAAATGCAACTATGGATACCTAATATGCACTAGTAATGCTAGGAAATAGCACAAGATGGCACAATTGCAGGTGTATTTTTGCGGTGCAATCATACCCCCATTCCTATCTTTTGCTAGTCCCTGGCAAAACATTTTTTTTGTATTGTATTTAGAAATGATCTTAAGCTGAAGATTTTCTGCTGAGGTGACATAAGTGTGTTTAATGTTGGATATTGTGAGAACCAATTGCAGAGATGACTACCAGTACTTTAAGTCTCACATGACATAGATCATCTCTCGACTAACCAGGACTCTTAATATTTAAACCTTAAGTACGATTTCCAGGACCCAGGAGGTTTTTGCCGTACTCGAGAGCTCAAGAGATTATGGCTTGTGGATAGTGAAGGATCAAGACTGACAAGATGAACATTAAGACTCAAGCCTAGGGTTTCACGAATTTTTTAAGTACAGGTTGGTCCCAGTTTCAGCTCGTGTCTTCGAATTGACCCTTAAAAAGATGACGGAAAATACAACTCCCATTTTCTGCCATTTGTGGCTCAAAGAAAATAGGGTATTTGTAACTTGCCCTGAAGAATTTTTGTAGGGGGAAGAATTTACAGATATTTGTGAGATATACTGACTTATTTGCATCTTTTTTTTTCTTTGAAACACATGTCATTATATCTCTTACAACATTATTTGGAGGAGCACACTTTTCTTTTTGGTGGGAGAGTTTCTTTTTGGTGGAAAGAGTCTCTCCTAAACACAAGACTAAAACCTGGGATAAAAAGTCTACCTGCTCGCACAGGTAAGGACTCCACCTTCCCTATTGAACACTAGGGTTGGATCTTATGTTCACCTGGTCTTTCTTGATATGTGTAATGTGAACCAAGATTACTTTGGCTCTCGAGTAGAAGCAAACTAATGGATCCTGTACTGGTGTCTCAGGTACAAGAATACATCCTTAGTTAAGAGAGATTCTGATCTATCTTGTCAGTGCTCAAGTGAATTAAGCCGAGCCTGAGCGAATCAAGCTTCTGTGGCCTGGAAAGTCTTCAAAACAGTGGTTGAATATCCATAAACACTTATTGTATTTTTGTTTCAGCCTTCAGATCATTTCTAAACACCATTATATATATATAGGTGGAAACTGCATGATACCCTAAAATACCCAGATACTAAGGATGCCTATCCACCCCCCCCCCATGCCAAATGATGCTATGTCCTCATATGCACGGAAGGAAGGGTAGAGGAAGGATGAAAGATCGGGTAACGAGAGCTGAGGTGTAGGGTATACAGCAGGGTGGTAGGGTGGGTGGATGGTGGGTGGTGAGGTGAAAAGTGTAGTGAGTGTGACAATGAAGTGAAAAATGATGGTGGATAGTGAGTGTTGTTGGGGTGCCTCCCAATGAGCGCTGAATTTAACGTCCCCAGCTAGACTCAGAATGAGGCAAAAAAAAATTAGTTACCCTCCAACAGGGCAACAGTTTCTCCAATGGGAACAGGTTCATGAGTAAGATAAGGTTTCAAACATTGAGCATTGATCGTAAATTTATGCCCAGATTTGGGATCTTCAATCTCAACGGCCCCGTAGG
Source organism: Thalassia testudinum (assembly GCA_037157565.1). Taxonomy (NCBI): domain Eukaryota; kingdom Viridiplantae; phylum Streptophyta; class Magnoliopsida; order Alismatales; family Hydrocharitaceae; genus Thalassia; species Thalassia testudinum. Next base: position 4,668,681 of record JAZHRO010000035.1, on the reverse strand, counting down.
GAAATGGTCTCGAGACCAGGAAAGGACCAGTCCATTTAGACTTCAATTTCCCAGGAAAGAATTTGAGCCGGGCATTGTAGAGCCAAACTTGCTGAGATGGCTCAAATTCTTTCCACCTAATACGGCTGTCGTGAAAAGCCTTAGTGTGTTGCTTGAAAGTTAAGGAAGAATCATAGGCTTCACGATGGAGCTCTTCTAGCTCCTGGAGTTGGAGTTTCCTTTCTCGACCACACAGGTCTGGGTTTAGGTTACATTGGCGAACCGCCCAATAAGCGAAGTGCTCCAACTCTACGGGCAAATGACAAGGCTTCCCGTAAATGATTCTATAAGGAGACATACCAAGGGGAGCCTTGAAGGTGATCCAATACGCCCAAAGTGCATCAATCAGCCTGTCGGACCAATCCTTACAGTCAGGCCGAACCGTTTTCTGGAGAATTTGCTTGAATTGCTCGTTCGACACCTCTGCCTAGCCGTTCGTCTGAGGATGATACGGGGATGCGATACGATGGACTCTGTATTTCCTCAGAAGTGCCCGAAAAGAAGCATGGGTAAAGTGGCTTCCTCCATCCGAGATAATGGCTCGAGGGATCCCAAAGCACACAAAGATGATGGTCAGCACAGCGTGTGAGAATAGCCTCGATCCATTTCGAAACATAATCAACAGCCACGAGGATAAATTCGAAGCCGTTGGAAGGAGGAAAGGGACCCATGAAATCAATTCCCCAAATGTCGAAGATTTCTATAGCTAGGATGGGTTGTAAAAGCATCATGTCACGACGTGACATTGACCCTAATGATCGGGACCTAGTCCAATGCTTGGCATAATTGTGTGCATCCTGGTGAAGGGAGGGCCAAAAGAAACCGCACTGCAACACCTTGGTTGCAATTTTCCTCCCAGAGAAATGGTCTCTGTAGGCCTGATCATGGCAGAAGGATAGCACACTGGGGAATTCGCTGTCAGGAACACAGCGACGGATGATTTGATCAGCACCTATCTGAAAAAGAAGTGGATTATCCCAGAAATAATACTTTGCTTCTGCCATGAGACGCTCGCGTTGGTTTTTAGGCCAGCCACGTGGAAGGGATCCAGAAGCAAGGTAATTGGCAATGTCGGCATACCAAGGTCCACTTGCCACATTAATTGCCAATAGGTGCTCATCAAGAAAAATCTCATTGATCGGTAGAGTAAGTCCAATATGGTCAGGGTCTAGTCTGGAAAGATGATCAGCCACAACATTCTGGGCTCCAGCCTTATCACGAATCTCAATGTCAAATTCTTGGAGCAGAAGGATCCAATGAATCAGTCTAGGCTTGGCATCCTTCTTGTGCATGAGATGGCGAATGGACGCATGATCGGTGAAAACAATAATGTGTGAGCCAAGAAGGTAAGAGCAGAATTTCTCCAACCCAAAGACGACCCCAGTAGTTCTTTTTCAGTGGTAGTATAATAAAGCTGGGCCTCGTCCAACGTCTTTCTGGCGTAGTACACCACGAAGGGGTGTCTATCGTGTCTTTGTCCCAAGATGGCTCCGACTGCAAGGTCGGAAGCATCACACATGAGTTCAAAGTCGAGGGACCAATCTGGTGGCTGGAGAACAGGGGCCTTGGTGACAGCATTACGCAGCTGTGTGAATGCTCATATGCAGTCGGGGCCCATATCGAAGGGTACGTTGGTCGATAGGAGATGAGTTAAAGGTCGAGAAATCTTAGAGAAATCTTTGATAAATCTCCAATAGAAGCCGATGTGTCCTAGGAAGGAGCGGATTTGTTTGACAGAGCCAGGCACAGGTAAATCAGCAATTACATCAAGCTTAGCTTTGTTAACCTCGATACCCCTATCGGAGATGATATGCACGAGAACAATTCCCTCGTGCACCATAAAATGACTTTTTTCCCAAGAAAGCACGAGGTTTACATCAATACATCTCCTAAGGATACGGGTCAGGTTGGCAAGACAGTCATCGAAAGATGGTCCAAAGACCGAAAAGTCATCCATGAAGACCTCGAGAAAGTCACCCACCATGTCATGGAATATCGCCAGCATACAACTTTGGAAAGTTGCTGGCGCGTTGCAAAGTCCGAACGGCATCTTTCTAAATGCAAAGGTGCCGAAGGGGCAGGTAGAAGTGGTTTTCTCTTGGTCCCGGGGGTCAATTGCCACCTGGTTATATCCTAAGAATCCATCCAGGAAACAGAAAAATTTATTTCCCACTAACTGCTCCAGGATTTGGTTAATGAAAGGTAGCGGAAAGTGATCTTTCTTAGTTGCGGCATTGAGTTTCCTATAATCTACACACACTCTCCAAGATGTAGGAGTGCGTGTAGGGATGGATTCACCCCTGTCATTGACACGGATGGTGAGTCCCACCTTTTTGGGCACAACGTGAATAAGACTCACCCAGGGGCTATCGCTGATCGGGTAGATTATACCCGCATCTTGACACTTAATAATTTCTTTCTTAATGACCTCCCGCATGTTAGGGTTGAGACGTCGCTGCATCTCGCGGGACGGTCGAGCCTCCTCCTCCATATATATACGGTGAGTGCAGTAGGAGGGGCTAATGCCAGATAAGTCTGGTAAAGACCATCCAATGGCTACATTGTGTTCTATGAGGACCTTTGTTAGTTTGCACTCTTGCTCCCTGGTCAATTTTGAACTGATGATTATAGGGAGCGTTTCATTTGGTCCCAAGAAAACATACTTAAGTGTACTAGGCAGCTCTTTCAGCTCGGGAGTGGATGGTGAAAGGTCTGCCATTTCTTGGGATGAGAGTGTCCCAGGCATATCAGAAAACAAATCAGGAGGAAGAAGTTGGCCCTCAGATTGGCCAAGAAGAGGGCTTCTTGGATAGATGGATCCAACAAGGAATAGCCCCAGTGAGAAGTATATGGGCTCAAGGTCCCAGTGTGGAGTTGCAACTCTGCCTGATTTGGCGGGAAAGAAAGGGCAATCTGGTCTTCAAGAGTGTGGACCGGCGGTGAGTAGCCCGGATATGACTCAGACCACGAGGTATGGGAAGTGGAGAAAACCTTGTCAGAAGTCTGGTTAGGAGAAGGTACGTGACAAGGGAGGGATGGGGGAATGTCACAATATGTGTTGGTCAGGCAATCGTCAATGTTTACAGGTAATCCGCAGCAGTCAGAATAGGTCCCAATTAGTCCGATACACGCATTGACGGCCATGTCCTCGTCAGACGTGTCATCCTCGATACAATTGCAATCAAAGTTCTTGGATGCCTTGAAGATGTTAAGCTTGAGCTTTTCAGATCCAACGGCAATCTCAATACAGCCTGACTCACAGTCGATATGGGTGCGGGCTGTGGCCAAGAAAGGTCACCCAAGGATGATCGAACAATCAGAAAGTGAGCTAGGAACTTCCATATCTAAAATAAGAAAGTCAACAGGAAAACAGAGACTGTTGACCCTAACCACCACGTCTTCTACCACACCCTTCGGAATTTTGATAGAACGATCTGCCAACTATAACGTGACAGGGGCGGGTTTCAGATTTCCCAAGGAAAATTTTTTGAGCATGATGGTTGGTATAAGATTGATGGAAGATCCTAGATCAAGTAGGGCACGGTTAAAATTATAGCCTTGGATGCTACAGGAAATAAGTGGTGTGCCCAGATCTTTCTTCTTCGGTGGTAGATTTAACAGTATAGCACAACTCGCATGAGGTGAGAGAACCACCGGATTCTTAGTTTTCTTTGACTGTCGCCTGGGTGTTGTGTAGTCTTTGAAAAATCAGGCGACAAAAGGTATGTGATCGATAGCCTCAAGTAGGGGTACCTTGATTTCAACATCCCTGAACAAATTACGCAGGTTATCAAAGGCCTGCATATCATTCTTCTTGCCTTTTGGCTCCCTCAGTAGAGCCTCAGGAAATGGGACTGATTCTGGCACCAATTTGGGTGTATCATCCTGTTGCGGATGCAGTGCGCATCCCGAATGTGAGGGCGATGAAGAAGACGGGCCAGGATCAGGTCGAGGAGGATCGACGGTCTACTTACCGCTCCTCATAGTGATCGCATTGGATGATGCGGGTCCAGTGGGATCATAAGGCGGAGGAGGGTACGCAATGGGGACATAAGAGTGAGGTGCTGCAGCAGGATTAGCCTGAAATCTCGATGGAATGCTCGGAGCTTGCAAAATCTGATGAACCTGCCCCTGAGACGGTCGTACCTGTGGTTGAGGACCACGGGATACGAAATTTCGCGGGTTGGGAACAGGTTGGGCGGGAAGAGTGCCTTGAAATCGAGTCGCCATGCGTAGTTGACTGATCTCAACATTCTGCTGCGCCAATTGGTGATGAAGAGATGTCATGTTCTCTTCATGGCGCTTTGACATTTCCGTCATCATTCGCATCAATTTATCAAGAGGACTTGATGCGTGTGATTAGCCCATAGTTGTGGGCTATTTAAGTATTTAAATGCCTAAACATTAGGATAATTCTAACATTTATTTAGCATAAATTAGGATGTAAATAGATTAATTCATATTTTTAATTTAATTACATAATCCATGCATTGCATTCATATTTTAAGTGCATTTAGAATTAGCTTAGAATGCCATTCATCTAATTAGTTAACTAATTAAGTACATTGTTTTAGTTAACATAAAACTTGAGGGTTTGTATATAAATAACCATAATATTTTAATAATATCCTTTATTCTTCTTCTTCTCAGCAACGGCTCGGTTGCCGCTGCAACGCCTCCGACCTCACTAAAAGCACATTCATGGATCGGCGGAGAAGGTGGATCTGCTCCCACCTCTCCATTCAAATTTGTGCAGGCCGCTACAAAAGGAGAGAGGATGCTGAGCGAGGCAGGCCTCCGCCACCGACCCACGACTGTGCAGAGAGAACCTCTCTCTTCCACTCCACACTGCCGGCCTCTACTGTGGCGACGAGTCTCCATCACCGTGGGCGTGTGGTGTGACAGGCCACACCGCCATCCGGAGCTCGCCGCATCACCGTGAGCACCTTAGCGTGCATCCCCCTCGCCGTCATCGCCGACCACCATCACCGAGCTACTGATTCAGCCACCCTCTCAATAACTTAAGACGTCTGGGGAATTTCCCAGACGTCTGAAGTTACCCGCTCACTTCCACCGCACACGCTTGAAGTCGCCTGCTGACCCCTTCCCGCACCTGCAGAACCTTCAGCGCACCCACATCCGTCAACCTTCAGCTCAAACGCGCCTCAACTCTCCAACAGCCACGCCTCCGCCCGCGCCTGCAGACCACTGCAACCATCTTCCACGCGCCTGCAGACCACCACAACACTTCCACGTGCCTGCAGACCAACACTTCACCGCGCCAGCAGACTAGCGCCCACCATCTCCACGCGCCTGCAGCATCCTTCGCTCACGCTTGCAGAAGCGCCCGCAGCTTGCGCGCACACGCCAGCCGCCCGCAGCGCCCTCCACACACGCACAACAGCCTGTGCGCCCTCATCAGCTGCAGCCGCACCCGCTCAACCGCCTGCAGCCGCCACCAGCAGCACCTCCACCGGAGCTCGTCCGGCCACATCCGGCCGCCGTGCGACTCGCCGCCACCACCGATTCGAAGCTCTTGGTCCAAGGGACCTCCTCCGAGCTTCCCACGCCCGACCATCGGCTCCTCGTCGCGCAAGACAAAGGGGAAAAATTCCCCTGTTTTGCTACAGTAAATCGTCAATTAAAATTTACATTTTCTACCATTGCCAATTTTTAATCATATTTTATTGATTCTGCATTGCGGAAAATATCCTCTAGTTTCTCATAATTGCCATTTCAGCATTGTTTCTTGCTTAAACCTTAATCTAAAGCCAATCTTGGCTTGGTTCTTGTCCAAACTGACTACGAACAAATGTTTCTAAGTGGTGCGAATTTTAATACGTCATTGCCTCCCTGTGGATATGACCCGCTCCTCTGCGAGTGGTTATTTCTTGTTAAATATTGACTAGTCGATTTTTCCACCACATTGAACTACAAACGACTTTAAAGCGAAAGATCGACCAGTCTAGAATTAAGGCTATAGAACTTAATTTTTCATTGCAGATAGTTTGAAACCCTTGTTCTGGGGCGTATTTTGAGGGGTTTGTTCCCCGATTTTGTTTTGGGCCCGTGTTGAGTAATTTTTGAGAGTCTGTTCCCTTTTCTTTAGATTTAGGTTTATTTTTTTTATTATTACTTTTATTTGCTTGTGCATAAGTAGTTCTAAAAAAAATAGAAAAAGAAAAAAATGAGCTGCCTACTAGAAGCTGCCTGCCCTAGGACGAACCATTTAGGTCTATATGAGTAGCCTCTAGATTTACTTTTCTGCATTGCGTGCATTTTTGCATTGAAGATCGCTGGAGGCAAGGTACGTATTCTCTTACTTTGCATCATATTTTTGATCACGCATTGCATTTGGGATTTAATGCGAAGACCACCTAATCTGTACTGAATAAATCTAACAAGTGGTCACATTTTCTTAGAAAAAGGACTAATCAAAGGAAGGACATTTTAAAAACCAAGGATTTAATTTTCAAATTTGGCATGCGATTCAAAGTTCAAAATCTTTGACGGTGTATGCACACTTATTTCACTTGCACCATGGCACGCTTCTAGACACTCCTTAGGTTTGGAAATACTAGGACAAGAGCCCTCCTTTCGTTGGATTCTGAAGTGTTCGGAACTTGAGATCAAAGGTTTTGTAAATCCAAAGAGGGGGATACCCTGTCACGGATTTTTAGGGGTAGTTGAGGAGCACCGCGAAAGCACAGCTTCAAAGGAAGGCTTAGGCCTACTTGCATCCCTCAATCTTCCGTCTTTGGATTTACTTGACCATTTGAGATTTAGGAAAGAACACCTAAGCTCCAACTAGGTCTTCTTAGGTGAACCGTAGGTTGACAATAGGCGCGTAATTGATTGGGCAAATTGTATTGTCACCTGCAATCTGACTTAAAATCAAACGCCTAAATTTGGAAAGACCTAAAAGGTCCTTTTTAAATTGTGTTTTGCTTGGGGAATTCTGATTGAAGTGTGAGTTAGAATGGACCACATTGCTTTTCATCCTTTCACATCTTGCCCACACCCTCACCCCCACTCTGCATCCTTCGATCCCAGACGCCGAGATGGTCCATTCCTTGATGGACGTAATGACAATCATTGGGATCCATTTTACTCTTATTATAGGAGTATTGGCCTGGTTAAGCCCCAAATCAGTGAGCAGAGCCTAGGAGCGGGATTTGCTTTACCCAATATCCCACATACCAAAGAAATACCCAACCCACCCTCCTTAAAAAAGTATTATGGTTGGACAAACACTCCTGGGTACTATGAGCCTGAGCCCGACTTCTCTCATGATAGAAATGACCTCTCCTCTTTGAAGATGGAAATACAGAAAATACAAAACGAAATGAGTGAATTGTTAGGAGAATCTTTGAGAGCAAGCCAACAAGAAAGAGATGAAATTAGCCACCCAATCTACCCCATTGAGGATGACGTACACCCCTCTAAAATAGATGCATCTCCCATGGGAGAGCTACACTTTAAGTTGGAGGGAAATTCTAGGGAGAATAGCTACTTTTCGAGGATTGATTTTGAAACCTCCCCATTAGATAACAATTCCTTGAGCGATCTACACTTTAGGTGGGAGGAAAATACACATGACAGTAGCTATGCATTGGATGAAGAAAGGTGGCAACCCGAGGAAGATGATGATAAGGATGAGTATCCACCTGAATTATATTGGAGTCAAAAGAAGGGAATGATGGTACCATTGGAAGACCTCAACCCAGATGATAGTATTTTCGTGACATTTGATGAAGTGGGTCAAAGTCAAGTTGTTAATCCTACCCTCCCTTCTGATCACGATATGGAACTCAAACCCACCCTTAGGGAACCTAACCCTAAAGAAATTGACATATCTGAGGAGTCTGATGTTACCAGTGTAAACCATTTACCTCAGATAGAGCACCCTAGGGGATCTGCTGAGATATTAAATGATTCTAGACCTCGGGTACATGATGAATTGTGTGATGAGGAGGAGGACGAATTATATGAGGAACCTACATTCAAGATTTGGAGTGACACTAAGGGTGATTATGTCTTGTTTGAAGAGTTAGCCCCTGAGGATGTCACAAATTTGACCAAATTAGGTTTCCTTAGCACACCCTTGATGATATTTCTCCTCATGATAAAATGATGGAAAATTTGGAAGCAATTTCTAAGATTTATGTGGATTCACATATAGACTCCGGGGAAGATTTGAGTAAAGAACAAAAACCCGGGGATGACATTGATAGGATAATCCCTAGATCTGTTGCTTCCAACCTGCCTTCATTCACTTCGAAGTCACTCTCTGATTCGCTTATATCTGAAAGCGAAATTGTGACTCCTGATGAAGAGTAGGAAGATCCATGTGATGGTGCAAGGAATGCTAGGGATGAAATTGAGGATTTAGAAAGAATGTTTGGGATGGACACCAAGCTGATTAAACCCAACCTAGATCTTATGGCCATCCCACAACATCGTAACTTGGACACCCTAGACGATCCTTGCCTTAGAGAATTGCTCACTTTTGTTCTGACCAGGGGGCATAACAGACCAATATTTCCTGTAATGGAGTATCGGGTATGGATTGATGATTTATTTAGTCAGTCCATTACCCTGGGGGTTTATCTCTGTACCATTCCTTCCCCATTCTCTTTGGAGGATCCTTGTCATCCTCCCCCTACCCCTTTGGAGGTTGTTTTACTTGTTTATCCTTTATAACCTCTTCTGGTGACCTGGGAAGATTTCATTCCCATTTTAGTTGGGCGAGCATTTGCTATCGGGATTCATCATCAGCTCGCCAACATCCTAGGTTACATATTTTCTAGGCCAACATTGCTTTGCTCATTTTTAGGGCCTATTTCTACAATTCTTGAACCTGATTTGCAGGTTTTTTGGCTATTCATCCCAGCTCTAACCCAGGTAATATCCTTCTATGCAATGAGGACATTGCAAATTTTAGGCATGGGGGGGTGCTTGGGGATATACATAGCATAATTGCATACATTTGTACATATATAAAAAAAAAGAGAAAAAAAAAAGGGTTTTGAGCTTAACTGGCTAGATCTTGCAGTCTTAAGCAAATCAGAACTCTAGGGTAGACTAAGTTAATTCTAGGGTCAAACTTTAGAAGCTAAATGAGCTACTAGCGTTAGACCTTTAGGGTCCTTTGTGGACTTAAAAACTTATGTAGGAGTTAAGTTGCAGACCATTCCTCAAGAGGTTGAGGAAGGGAAGCTAGGGTTTGAGTTAGAAGGTGGGATAGTACCTGGAGTCTTATTCTACCTTTTGGTTTACGGGTCCTTGTAACCCAGGCATCCAAATTTCACACACTTGGTCTGGTAACCAACTTAATTTCTGTCTTTCTGAAAAGAGATTTGGTTCTCTTAGTTTTGACTTAAGAGAGGCTTGAAAACACATTTTGATTGGAAGAGTTCTCGCCGCAGGAGAGGTGGAGTATATACTCACCTTGAGGATGCGATGATAACATATTACCTCCTCGGCACTTGTCTCTTAGGATATCCATCCTTCTGGGGGCATGTAAGTGCATTGCGCGGTTCAGGTACCATGGGCGGCCCTATCTCGAAGTGCCGATTGCCATAAGCCTGAATTCGCTTAAGAAATCCATGGGCGATACTATCTCGAAGTGTCGATTGCCAAGAGTTCTTGGGGTCGTTATGGGCGGTGCTATCTCGAAGCATCGAAAGCCAGGCACCCTTCGAGGTATGGTAATGGGGACAATGAATCCGACATAGACCGTGTTGATAGCTGATCTGAGGTTAGACTTAGAAGAATCAAACAAAAAAAAAAGAAAAGTATATATATATATATATAAAAAAAAAACCTTTAACTCAAATAACTCAGACCAATACACAGGCACGGATGCTTTAATCTCAGGGATCAATAATCTTTAGGGTAGAGTCAGAAATCAGGGAAACTTGTGCCTGCAACTTGTCTTTAGCCAACCTAGTCTGTAACTTAGCAACTACTTAGGAACCTTTGGTCTAGAGCCTGAACTTAATATGCTTCTGAAGGAAGACTAAGTGAGTTAACTAGTCTACTTAGGGTGCTAGGTTTCGCTTAATTTTGCTAGGGACTAGCAAAAACTAGGCATGGGGGTATTTGATTAGCCCATAGTTGAGGGCTATTTAAGTATTTAAATGCCTAAACATTAGGATAATTCTAACATTTATTTAGCATAAATTAGGATGTAAATAGATTAATTCATATTTTTAATTTAATTACATAATCCATGCATTGCATTCATATTTTAAGTGCATTTAGAATTAGCTTAGAATGCCATTCATCTAATTAGTTAACTAATTAAGTACATTGTTTTAGTTAACATAAAACTTGAGGGTTTGTATATAAATAACCATAATATTTTAATAATATCCTTTATTCTTCTTCTTCTCAGCAACAGCTCGGCAGCCGCTGCAACGCCTCTGACATCACTAAAAGCACATTCATGGATCGGCGGAGAAGGTGGATCTGCTCCCGCCTCTCCATTCAAATTTGTGCAGGCCGCTACAAAAGGAGGAGAGAGGATGCTGAGCAAGGCAGGCCTCCGCCACCTACCCACCACTGTGCAGAGAGAACCTCTCTCTTCCACTCCACACTGCCGGCCTCTACTGTGGCGACGAGTCTCCATCACCGTGGGTGTGTGGTGTGATAGGCCACACCGCCATCTGGAGCTCGCCGCATCACCGTGAGCACCTTAGCGTGCATCCCCCTCGCCGTCATCGCCGACCACCATCACCGAACTACTGATTCAGCCACCCTCTCAGTAACTTAAGACGTCTGGGGAATTTCCCAGACGTCTGAAGTTACCCGCTCACTTCCACCGCACATGCCTGAAGTCGCCTGCAGACCCCTTCCCGCACCTGCAGAACCTTCAGCGCACTCACGTCCGTCAACCTTCAGCTCAAATGCTCCTCAACTCTCCAACAGCCATGCCTCCGCCCGCGCCTGCAGACCACCGCAACCATCTTCCACGCACCTGCAGACCACCACAACGCTTCCACGCGCCTGCAGACCAACGCTTCACCGCGCCTACAGACTAGTGCCCACCATCTCCACGCGCCTGCAGCATCCTCCGCCCGCACTTGCAGAAGCGCCCGCAGCTTGCCTGCACACGCCAGCCGCCCGCAGCACCCTCCGCACACGCACAACAGCCTACGCACCCTCATCAGCTATAGCCACACCCGCTCAACCGCCTGCAGCCGCCACCAGCAGCACCTCCGCTGGAGCTCGTCCGGCCACCTTCGGCCGCCGTGCGACTCGCCGCCACCACTGATTCGAAGCTCTTGGTCCAAGGGACCTCCTCCGAGCTTCCCACGCCCGGCCATCGGCTCCTCGTCGTGCAAGACACGGGAAAAATTCCCCTATTTTGCTACAGTAAACCGTCAATTAAAATTTACATTTTCTCCCATTGCCAATTTTTAATCATATTTTATTGATTCTACATTGCGGAAAATATCCTCTAGTTTCTCATAATTGCCATTTCAGCATTGTTTCTTGCTTAAACCTTAATCTAAAGCCAATCTTGGCTTGGTTCTTGTCCAAACTGACTACGAACAAACGTTTCTAGGTGGTGCAAATTTTAATACGTCATTGCCTCCCTGTGGATACGACCCGCTCCTCTGCGAGTGGTTATTTCTTGTTAAATATTGACTAGTCGATTTTTCCACCACATTGAACTACAAACGACTTTAAAGCGAAAGATCGACCAGTCAGCGTGTTCTGTTTGCGGTACGTAAGGGCCTGATGGCGAATTCGCCACAGGATTAGACTGGGCCCTTGGGAAGACGGGTGTGGACGGTCACATTGGTCCACCCGCAAGGTTTTGGCCCTGCAGGTTGTTGGACCATGCGAAGTTCGGATGATTTCGCCACCCTGGGTTATAAGTGGCAGAGAATGGGTTGTTCCCCAGGGCACAAGCGTCTTCTATGCCAGAAGACGCGTCTGCATGTAAATATGCATCCGAGCACACGAAGGCTTGGTCCTCCGTGTCGAAATACTGGCTCACAGAAGACAGATCCACATGACTTACCGAGTTGCTCGGCACGAAACTCGGTAAGGAAGGTCTTACGGGGTTTCTCGGGATAAGCCTGGTGTTGGAAGAATTGGGATTGTGATGAAGTGGTGAGGTGGGGGTGTTTGCCAGAGAACGGGTGGGGTTGGCCAGAAGCTTGTCCAGCTTCTTGTGCACGACGAAGACTTCATCCAATTTTTGTGCGATAAGGCTAAGGTCAATGGATGAATGGGAGGGTCCCATGTCAACTTCGTGGACATTACGTGGCAGGCTGGTACGATTAAAGGCGACAATGGAAGCATTGTTCATTGAGTTTTCGCTCATACTTTCAAATAATTCGAATGCTCCATTCTCGTCTTTATTCATAAAATTCCCTCCGCAGGAGGCGTCTGCAATCTGCTTCAAAGTCTCATTTAGCCCATAGTAGAAAATCTGGGCTATATGCCACTTAGGCAGACCGTGGTGCGGACACTTCCTGAGGAGGTCATTATATCTCTCCCATGCCTCATGAAACTATTCGCCATTTTGTTGCGTAAATGAAGTGATAGCACGGCGAAGCGCATTGGTTCGCCTGATTTGGAAGAACTTCTTGAGAAACGTTGTTCGCATCTCTTCCCAAGAGTGGATGGTTCTCCCAAGGGTGCGTAACCACTGCAACGCTTTATCCCGCAATGAAAACGAGAACATCTTCATGAGGACTATAGGTAACCCAACATTTCATGGTTTAACAGTTTCAGCCAGTCGGGTTAGGTCTTCCAAGTGGAGAAAAGGATCTTCACTTGCAAGACCATGGAAGTGAAACTTTATTAGGCCAATTATGTTAGGCTTCAATTCAAAGTCGTCACCGCCCATGGGGACCCGAATTTGTCCTATGGTCTCTGTAGCAACGGGATTTTGATAGGAGCTAAGAGACCTAGGCTCCTCCCGTTCGGGAGGGTTCTGCATTTCCTCCAATGTTTCCCTAATGGCTTCAATTTATTCATTATACATTTCCATTTGGGCTTTGAGGCGGGTTATGGGATCTAAGGCTCCACCACCTGGTGGGTTTTGAGGGCTGTTTCCTCCCTCAGGATTTGGGGGGTGGGCGTGCAGCCATGTTTGTGGAGGAGGAGGATGATTCATCTTCTTTTCTAAAATTATCAGGTAATTCACACAGTTCAAGGTTTTGTGACCTCCTCCCAAACATGCACTACCGCAGGAAGAATTGGGGGGATAAGAAGGGAAAAGAGATGAGAGAAATGACGCCGCAAAGGTACACTTGATGAAAAATCAATACAATCAAATTCCTAACCTCTACAGTGTGCCCTTAGACCTAAAGATCTAAGTTACCTACTATCACGAACTACGGAACCAAATGCGAGCACCGCAGAACCACCGAGCCAGATTGAAAGGCCGTTTGCCCCAATCTTAGACACCCGATAGCACACGGGAACCCTCACCAGCATGTAGGTGCTACACGCAGGTAGGCAGACCTCTAATCCTTAATAAGGGTCAAGTTACTACCAATTTTAGTTAGAGGCTTAGGATCAAGTGCTTCTGGAATGTGAAGGGCATTTTTTATGGGTAATGCCCAAGTGATTGATTTTTAGAGTGTGTAAACCAAGCATGCAACGGGGAAATCTCCTCGAATTGAAGTTTTAATTGATGAATGGTTTTTAGAATTCAGCCTTAAGTAGTATGGATTTTAGGATTTCTCTGATCTACCAATTCAACCAATCTCTGGGTTTTGAGAGAATACAAGTTTTCTTCTAAGCCCAACAAACCCTTCTTCAATGTCAGTTGGTTAATGCATGCTAAAATGCAATGGGTTTCCCTAGATGGAGATTTCTATGTGTGGATGCACGAATCAATTTTAGATTAGTGTGAAAGGGAGCCAAAGTACTTCAATTCAAGTGCTCCCAATCACCAAAATGATTTCCACACACAAGGCTCAACCAAAAGATAAAGAAAATCAAATTGTTGGGGTTGAAGTGTTTGGGATCGAATCTTAGGCACGTGAAAGGCCGTGGTGGGGTTGGAATCAACTCAATTCTAAGTCTCCCCACCAAAAAGGTGATCCCGAATTGTAGATAAATGAGGCAAAGAGGGGTGCAATCAATCTTTTTATTTTTGCCTTAAAGAATACTTCACACGGTGAAAATTTCAAGAATCACGATTCTTGGATCTTCGCTATGCGAAGTTTGGCATGAAATCCCGGGGCGGTGGGAGTAAAGGCAATCAATCAAACAAGTGAATTTTAATCCACTTGCCCCAAGAGATCCCAAGATGTTTTTCTAGTTTTTTTTATTATTATATATATATATATAATTTTTTTTTTTTTTTTAAGGTGACAAGTTGACCTAAGTTGCTAAGAAAAGAAGACCTACTTGTTCAACAACGTGTGCGAAGCTCCAGTGCGATGTCGACGTCTTCACTCTCTCATTCTCGCCTTGGATCTGCCCACGTCTCTAACTTCGTCTGCTTGCCTTCTCCTTGCAATAGGTTCACCTGCACAGCAACAAACAAAAACACCGGTGAAAAGAAGGGTGTGAGAAGAGAAAAATTAAAGGAATGGAGTAAAAACTTACTTGAATACGCACTTCCCCGACAACGGCGCCAGAAAAGATGTGGGGTCAGGCCTGGATAGGTCATGTTAGTATGGTGATTTTATCGTTGAAATGAGTATAGTGGTTAACCTAAATCGAGCCTAACCATCTCTCTACAAAATTTTTTTACCTGGCCTACTTGATTTTATCTTGGTCACTTTTAGGCCCAAGGTCGAACTCAAGGAAGTGGGATTAGAAGTGAAGTTTCTATGCCTTTCCTACAATGAATCTCTTCCGTTCATTTATTGTATTTTTGGTGTTTTTCTATTTAGGATTTTTTTCTGATAATTTTTGTCCTTGAGGTACACCCTCAAAATCAGGTTCTTGGCTTTGAGCCAAATTTGGGTTCAAAACTGGTCCTGCTATTCGCAAGACTGAGTACCTGCAAGTCAAGGATTATCTTTTCTCTTTTGTATTTTTTTTATCTTTCTACTGGCATGAAAAAGAAACAGAAATAAAATATAGTATATATATATGTATATATTATATAAGTATAAAGGGGTGGGGGTGGAGGTGGAGATGGCGTGTAGCACGGTGTCGAGTCGGTCGTTGTCCAGAAAGATGGAACCAATAGGATGAAGTGCCGCGTGGAATGTAAGGTGGATGGGTGGAAGATGAGTGCGAACACTCTTTCTGTACGCGTGTATCGAGGAATATCAGCAACTGGTGCAGATATTCTCGTGATACAACGTATGGTAGGTGTATATGAAAAAATATATATATATATATGTATATATGTAAATATATATATCTGTATATATATATATATATGGTTATAAATATATAGGTATATATGTAGCTATATGTGTATATATATACATGTATATATGTATATATATATAGATATGTAAATATATGTATAGATAGATATATGTATAGATATATATATATGTATGTAGATAGATATGTGTATATATATATATATGTATGTATATATAGTTATAGATATATATGTATATATGTATGTATATTTGTATATATATATATATGTATAATTATATGTGTATATATATGTATATATCTATATATATGTATCTATACTTATACTTAGTTATATAGGTTAAAATATATATATATATATATATTTATATATTATACGTATATAAATATATGTATTATGTAAATATATATGTGTATATATATATATATATAAGTATATAGATGTATATATAGAAATATGTATGTATATAGACTAATACATAGTTATATAAGTACTAATATATGTATAGATATCTGTATATAAATATATATATAAATATATACATATATATACGTATATATATATATATGTATATAGTAGAGTATTGGGGTGTGTACGAGAGTGTGAGTGTGTGTGTATATGTGTGTGCAGAGAGTGTGAGAGAGTGCTGAGAGAGAGAGAGAGAAAGCGAGAGCGCCTGCTGTGAAGAAGGCGTTTAAGTCCTCTGCAGCCTCCAAGCGTTGTCTGGTGGTCCACGCGCACGTGCAGGCGCGTAAGCGCGCGGAGAGGCACACGCTGGAGGGAGTGGGCGCGAGGGAGAAAGACCGCAGCACTCCGCACTGCGTGAAGAGGCGAGTGCGGGCACGAAGAAACGGGTGGGCATACGCAAGAGAAGGGAGTGGGTGCACGCAGACGTTGAAGAGGGCGGGCGTACTCGGGCGAACGCAGACGTGCGGGTGGGCTCTAGAGAGGGCGCTGGGAGGGACGCGAGCGCGGGCTGGGACCGGTTGCGGTGCGCCGGGTGACCGGATAAGTGAGAAACATTCCGGCCACCGCACTGTAGCCACAGTGTTCCTCTAACTAGCGTGAACAGTGGCTACAATGCCACTCGGCTTCGCGCAACCGGGAGTGTCCGGTTCTGTGAGTGCGGGAGGTCTGAGCTGCTGGCGCGTGCGCGGAGAAGCTCCGTCGGCTACTGGCTTGCGGAGAGGAGGGTGCGAGGAAGCGGGAGGCGAGGGCGGCCTGCAGGCGCGCGCTGGAGGGCTGCTTTGCTGCTGCTACCGCGAAGCTTCAGACCTTGAAGCCTGTAGCAATGGCGGGGTTGGCTTGAAAAGGTGAAATCAGAGCGGGGAAGACCACCACGCCTACCAGCTCTTTGATGAGCTGGGCAGTGGTGGGACTCACAGTGGTGGTTGTGCACCACTGTGAGTTGCTCCTGCCCGCAGCGTGGCTCCTCAAAGAGGAGAGGCTGCGTATGGAGGGGAGAGGGGAGGAGACGGCCTGGAAGGAGGGGCTGCTGTGGTGTTTTTTTTGGTGGACCAGGCTCTCCTTGCAAAGAAGAAGCCGTGCCATTTTTATAGTGGAAGAAGGCATGCACAGCCATGCCCTGGCTATGCATGGTTGTGCATGTGGCTGCAGGGCAAGCTGCTGCAGGGAATGGCGCAAGGAAGAGGCTACCATGCATTGCAGCCACGCTGAGCAGAATTTCAAAGTCAAATAGAAATAGAAAATAAAGATGGAGATTTTGCAAGGCAGCACTTGAGGAAAACATGAATTGTGAGGTTATTTTATTCACTCTCCTCCCCTCTCAATTAAATGCTTTCATGCTTGTATTTTTACAAATGCGACTATGGATACCTAATAGCACTGGTAATGCTAGGAAATAGCACAAGATGGCACAATTGCAGGTGTATTTTTGCGGTGCAATCATTCAGCATCAGCCAACCTGACAGTATGCAATATGCGAAAAAGAAATACGCTTTAAAAGGAAAATTTGCTATGTATAGAAATGGTTATGTATAGATGATGGTAGAATGTGGGATATGCTATTTATACGTGCTGAGTTTAACGCCTCCAGCTAGGCTAGAACTTACTCAGATATCCTCAATAAGATGAACGAGTTAGTCAACTGGAGGAGGTTCCTTGAGACATTTGCCATTTACCGTAGATACATGCCCAGATTTTGGGTCCCTGATTTGGATCGCCCCATTAGGATATGGGTGAATCACAACATATGGGCTAGTCCACTTGGACTTAAGCTTCCCTGTAAAAAGTTTCAATCATGAATCAAACAACCAGACTTGCTGGTTGGGTGTGAATGCTTTCCTCCAGATGTGATGGTCATGAAAGGCCTTGGTCTTGTCCTTGTATATCAATGCATTCTCATAGGCCTCCCACCAGATCTCTTCTAATTTGCTGAGCTGGAGTTTCCGTTCTTGACCTCCCGCGTCGAGGTCAAGGTTACATTTTCGCACCTCCCAAATGCGTGGTGTTCCAGCCCTAAAGGAAGGTGACAGGCCTTGCCATATGCCATACGATATGGTGACATTCCGAGTGGAGCCTTGTACGCTATCCGATATGCCCAGAGTGCATCAACTAATTTATCGGACCAGTCCTTCCTATCTGGTCTAACCGTCTTCTGGAGAATCAGCTTGATCTGACGGTTAGACACTTTAGCCTGTCCATTGGTCTGTGGCTGATATGGGGTGGCTATACGGTGATGTACCCCGTATTTCTTTAATAATGACCTAAAGTGGGCATGGATGAAGTGGCTTCCCTCGTCACTAATCTGAGTGAGGGTATTCCGAATCTCACGAAGATGTATTCCCGTACGAAAGAAATGACGGTCTTATGATCAGCCCATTTCGTCGGGATGGCCTCGACCCACTTTGAGACATAGTCAACAGCTAGTAATATGTACTCGAAGCCATGCGAGTTCGGAAAAGGGCCCATAAAATTGATGCCTTAGACGTTAAACACTTCTACAACCATGATGGCCTGGAGTGGCATCATGTCTCTCCTAGTCATAAAACCGACCGACTGGCATCGTTTACAGTGCTGGGCGTATTCGTGTGTATCTCTAAAAGTAGTTGGCCAGAAAAATCTCAATTGCAAAATTTTTGCAGTGGTTTTCCATCCCAAGAAATGATCACCACAAGCATCGTTGTGGCAAAAAGATAACACACTGGGGATCTCAGAATCTGGGATGCATCTTCGAATAATCTGATTCGCTCTAATGAGGAAGAGCAGTGGGTCATCCCAGACGTAGAATTTGGCCTCCACAGTAAGTTTGAGTTTCTTGTCCTTGGATAGGCTCACATGAATCTTTCCTACGGCAATATAGTTTGCGATATCCGCATACCTGGGGTACTCAACAGAGTGAAATGCCAAAAGGGATTCATCCGAAAATTGGTCATGGATAGGCAGGGAATAAGGAATGTGGGCTGGGTCCAATCTAGATAGGTATCTGCCACAACATTCTGCTTTATGACTTTGTTGTGGATTTCAATATCAAATTCTTGCAATAGAAGGATCCATCTGATGAGCCAGGGTTTGGCATCTTTCTTTGCCAACAAATGCCGGAGGGTGGAGTGGTTAGTGAAGATGATAACTTTTGACTGTAATAGATAAGATCTGAATTTCTCCAACTTGAATATTACTGCTAGTAGCTCTTTTTCGGTGACAATATAATTGCACTGAGCCTCATTCAGCATCTTGCTAGCATAGTATATGACAAAAGGTTGTCTCTCCTGACACTGGCCAAAAATAGCATCGACGGTGAAATCAGAAGCGTCGCACATCATCTCGAAATCAAGCGACCAGTCGGGTGGTTGGAGAATCGAGGAATCAGAGACAGCACTTTGTAAAGTCTCGTAAACTCTAAGACACGAGGTGCCAAATTCGAATGGGGCATCGGCAACAAGGAGATTCGTCAAAGGTCATGCAATTTTCGAGAAATCACGTATAAATCTCCGATAGAAGCCGTCGTGACCCAAGAATGATCTAATCTGCTTGACCGAGCTAGGTGGTGGTAAGTGGGAAATAATCTTAGATTTAGCTCGGTCAACCTCAAGTCCATTTTTAGAGATCCTGTGCCCCAGTACTATGCCATCCCTCACCATGAAATAGCTTTTCTCCCAGGATAGTACTAGGTTTTCCTCAATGCACCATTTCAAGATTTTGGTGAGGTTATCAAGACAAGATGCAAAATCATCTTCGAAAATGGAGAAGTCATCCATTAACAACTCCGCATAGTCCCCAATCATGTCAGAGAAGATGGCCATCATACAACGCTAAAATGTTGCTGGTGCATTGCAGAGGCCAAAGGGCATCCACTTGAAAGCGAATGTTCCAAAGGGGCATGTGAATGTGGTCTTGTCTTGATCTTCCAGGCTAATCGTTACTTGATTATACCCGAAGTATCCATCAAGAAAGCAAAAGAAACTACGTTCGGCTAACCGTTCCAAGATTTGTTCAATGCAAGGCAAAGGAAAGTGATCCTTCTGGGTAGCCATGTTCAGTTTCCTATAGTCGATGCAGACCCGCCATGATGTCGTAGTGCGGGTCGGGATGGATTCGCCTTGATCATTTTTCACTACGGTGAGTGCTGCTTTCTTGGGCACTATCTGGATCGGACTAACCCATTGGCAGTCAGAGATTGGGTATACAATACTTGCATCCAGCCATTTGATGATCTCCTTCTTACCAACCTCTAGCATATTTGGGTTTAGCCGTCTTTGAGGTTGTCTCAACGATTTAGCCACCTCATCCATGTAAATGTGATGAGTACAATATGAGGGGCGAATACCATGAAGATCAGTAATGCTCCACCCTATAGTAGCCCTATGGTCTTGTAAAACTGAAATCAGTTGATGCTCCTGTTCTTGGGCTAAGTGAGTGATAAACGCCAGTTTATCATCATTCTTATGCATTAAAACGAACCTAGCTCTTAGGATTTTACTCTGCAAATGAGTTTTTTGGCTACATTTAGGCATTAACTAGGTTAGGCATGCATTGCATTTTCTTTTGTTGTCTTAATGTGTTTTTGTGAGTGTTAGGGATGAACAAGCTATACAGATCCCTAAAACCCTAGCACTCAAGAAGGCAAATGGTGAAGGAGGAGCTCAGACTAGCTGGAACTCAGCTTGATCCAGCTCACCACAGTTGGAACCTAGCTCACTTGAAATATGGTTATCTCATCCTAGCTCCATTCAGCTAATCTCAGCTGAATGTCAGCTCAAGAGAGTTCATCTTAGCTCACCCTAGCTCAAGTCAGCTCATATCCAGCTCAACCTAGTTGAGTCTTGCTCATCTCAGCTCCCACAAGTCCACAGGGAGCTCTAGCTAGCTCAGCTGAGTTGACTGGAGTTCACTCCAGCTACATCCAGCTCCACTCAACTCTAGCCAGCTGAAGAAGAATTCATCCAAGCTCAGGAGGCTCAAGTCTAGCTCCTAAGGACTCAGCTTAGCTCAAGCTAATTGAGCTAGGCCACCTTAGCTGCCTCAATCAGCTCAATTCTCCCCGGGAGCACCAGACCCAACTCACCTCAGCTCCATTCAACAGAAGCCAGCTCACTTTAGCTTGGCTTAGTAGCTAGCAAAGAACTAGCAAGCTAAGCCAGCTAGAATAGCCCCATGCTGACCTCTTCAGCAGCTGCCAGCTCCACTTCAGCTCCAGATTCTTCAGATCTAGCTCCTCCCTCCAAACCCTAGCTCGAACACCTCCTCCTCTACTCCACCATTAGCTAAGCTAGCTTAGCTTAGCTTTGCTCCAGCTTCCTTGGCTTGTACCACCCAAAAACCCTACCTAACAACTCCACCAACTAGCTCCACCTAAGCACCACAATAAGCTAACCCTACTTGGTGCCAACCTAGCCTACCCACCACCTCCAAAAGACACCAAAAAAGTGGCACCAAAACCACCCTAACTACCCCCTTGTTGGGGCCACTTTTCCCTCCAAAAATCCACTTCATCTCCACTGCACATCTCCCCTTAAACCCATCTCCACCATCCACATAACCCCACCATCTAGAAGCCTCAAAGTTGGCACCAACCCATGGCACCTCTCCATGATTGGCGCCACTTTTAGGTGCCCCTTGACCAACCCTAACTGCCCCTCTTACACCCCTTAGGTGGCGCCAACCATCCTTAACCCTAGGATCAACTAACCACCTCCATCTTCCCATCTTAGCACTCGGTTTCAGGAGTCACCTTAACCCCCCATCCTACCCTATTAAAAGACCGCTACCAACCACCATTCAAACCATCCTTGGCTAGCAAATTCACTCTCATACTCTACCTAGAGCCCACGCCCAAGAGAGAAGAAGAAGAAGAAGATTAAGGGGATATACTGTCCCTTTGGTGCCTTCCCCTCTTCCCTTCTCTCTTGAGCCACGCCAGCCAAAGGAGGATCCAGGCAAGGAAGATCTTTGGAGGAGATCTTGAAGGTGGTCCATGCCACCTTGGAGGAGAATTTGAGGGTGGTGCACGCCCACCCCTTGGAGGAGAGCAGTGAAGGTGGTAGCATCCACATTGGAGGAGCTCTCAAGGAAGGAGAAGAAGGAGGCCCTCTTTTCAAGCCAAGGAGTAGCTAGGCTTGGAGCAAGAAGACTCCCTTCTTCACAAAATTTTGCAAGAGGATTTGTGTTTCTTTTATTGCTTTTATATTTTTTCATTTCTAGTAGAAGCATTCCTCTACTTGTCTTTGAAAAGAACACAAATTCTAGTTAATCAAATTGCCTTCCTTTTACTTTCTATTGGAATTGTTGTTTTTGTTCTACCACTTGTTTCACCTCTTCTTCCTAATTACTCTAGGCCTCCACTTGCCTAGAGTGAGCTTAGGAATAGGATATATCTATCTCTTAAGTTTTAGTTAAGTAATTATAGGTATTAGTACTTTCCGTCACAATTCGCATTTTGCCCTCATCTTTTCAAAACAAAAAAATTACATATTTAAAATACCAAAAGGAAAGTTGAGATCTATTTTGTAAGTAGGAGAATTAATTTTGCAAACATTTGGCCTCCTTGGATGACCCTAGATACTCCCCTATCTAGGATATAAATTTAAAAGTATATGCGAATTCACGAGTTACGACATTAAAAACCCCCTTCTATAAATCACGTAACTTTTCGCATCACTTTTTGGTGCCGTTGCCTAGGAGGCATGGCTTTGCTTAATCTTTCTTTCTCTTGCTTGAAGTGGATCTCATCCCCTTCTCTATCTTTTATCTTGTGTGTGCAGGTATTGCAAGTAGAAAGTAGGAATTTGGAAGCAAAAGCTCAAAGTTCCTTTTCTTCCTACGGATTTTCAGGTTGGTTTCTTCTCTCTTGTCACACCTAAACTAAAAGACTACCAAAATATACTAAACTTGGCTTTCAGGACCTTAAATAACTTAATTAAGTGGAGTGGTACTTTTTAAAACTCATTGATTGCTTGTTTGCACCATCAACACCACTCCATTTCTAGTTTTGGTGTTCTGTTTTTCGGGTCCATATTTCTGTCTAAACTTGAAAAATCAATCCCTAACACCACAGGCCTCATAAAATCATGAAATTTCATACAGTGATTCCAAATTAAGTTTGGAACATCTGTTCCAAATTTCAAATCAATTGGCTTTGTATTTAATTTTTAAAAATTTGTGGACTGCAAAAGAGTGACACCCTCCAATCTTCCTATTTTACTACCATCCGTGAATTTTTAGAATTTTTATACTCATCCAATTTTATGAAATTTGTCTTTATGAAATCATTGCAAAATTTTACACTTCATATAAAATCAGCAAAATTTTCTGAGGTCAGTGTAATACTAAAAGGTCCAAAATACCCATGGGTATCATTTCTAAACTTTGACACTAGTACAAATAAAAATTCAAAACAATTATCAAACAAATTTCTAAAATCTTACAAAAATATTCTCTAGAATCCTTGTTTTATTCTCTTCAAAGTAGTGGTGTTGTTTGAATTGTCTGGACCACTACTTAAAACAGAAATCCTAAAAATAACTCATTGGTAGTTAAATTTCTATCCTAGGACCAATTGTATTAGGGTTTCTTTTTTCATTTCTAGAAACAAACAACAAAAGGAAACATATCTTCACCCATACAACTTGATTTCCTCTTGTTTGTGGAATCTCAAAATTGTTTGAAAACTTAAAAAGAAAACCCTAAAAATACACCAAGTTAAATCCAATCCTAAAAGACAGAAATACAATAATTGTGTGACAACTTGTTTTCATTGAAACCACTTTCCAATTCCTGTACACACACTAAAAATTGAAATAACAGGGCAACAACCCAATTAACACCCTCCACCTTTCGTGTGCACACTAGTATCCTAGACCTAATTAAAATTGGTAGCAATTTGACCCCTAAGGATTTCATCAACTTAGGCTTACTATATAGGTCGTAAGTTTTCTATAGTTAATACCAATTCTGTCATCTATATCTGGTGTTCAGGCTGAGGGGCCTTGTCAAACGACCAGGCGTGGGTTTGTACAAGCACCTGGGGATGTTCCTGGGAAATGCTTGGGCACAAACCTCCCCTTAAGCAACTTGGCTAGATTTGTTGATAGAATGGGTATTCACTGTTGATTACTTATTTCCTAAGTAGACCAAGTCTTAGGTCAATTTCTAGGGAGTCACAATTAAGTTAGGTCTAGAATTTGATTGCTTGTGTGCACATTTCTCTCATCTCCATCTCTTCTCCTCCCCTCCCGTTTCTTCCATTTTTCTTGGGCGGCGGTCCAAAACTCCACACTTGGAGGGACCACTTGATTTTGCCACCCCAAAAAGACTTTTCCTACATTCTTCCTCTTCTTTCAAAATGGAATATCAAAATTGGTCCTCTAACCTGCATGCTAATTTTTCTTTCCCCTATGTTTCCACCCAAGAGCTACTTAATCAGGTCCCTCCACCTAATCTCTACTCTATCATGGCTCAGCTACAAGTTAAGCAACAACAGTTGCATAAGGATTTAATAAACCTAGCTAACCAAGGGAGTCCTACCACACCTGCCCAAGCTCCACACATTCCACATCTCACCCCTTTTAACACCCGAAAGAGAGAAAATCTGCATAAATCACGTGCTAAGTATAATTGTTATTTTGAGGCTTTCTATGGTTCAACAAGGAATTATGTTTATCCCAATCATCACCCCACCCAAAATGTCCCTACTTTCCAGGAGAAATTGAAAAATTCCTTTAATGGGGGGAATTATCCGGCTCACTCCTGGATCAATCCAGTTCCACATCAACAACAAAACCCATTTGGAGGGTATGGTTCAAATCAGACTTATCAATCTGGGCAATCTTAAGAAGACATTAATGCCCAGATGATGAAAACCCTACAGGAGTTACAGAGAAAAACAAAGGAAACAACCCACCTTATTAATAATCTCAATGATCAAATTGGGGATATTCCGACTCAAAGACCTGCAGGACACTCACCATCCCAACCCACACCAAACTTTATTAATCATAGGAACCAACACTTGGGTGGATACCAACATCAGAACCACACGGTTCAACCTCCTATTAACCCAATATCGCAGCACCAACCTAGTTTCTATCAACATCAGGCCCCTCCACCTCCTCCCCGTGATCACCAAGCTGCGTATGCAGAGACTTTGAGGAGTGAGGAAACCACCATGGATTTAAGGCCTTCACATTCAAATGATGAAACTGATTCTCAACCAATGCAGATTGACTCCCCTAACCTCAATAAGGAAGAAGAAAAAGAAATCCCAAAAACACCTTATTCAAACCTTATTTCCTACTCTCAAAAACTGCAATCCAACAATCCAAAATCAGAGTCCTCTGACCACAATCCTTCGAACTTATTTGAGCAAGTCGAGAGGAATATTCCCTTTTCTAGATTCTCCCCATGTCTCTAAAAAATTTACTTCAAAATGGCATGATCAGAATCTAGAAGGGTTGGTCCTTGCAAAGACAGCCAGCTCAGTTTTTCAGAACAAGCTGCCTTTCACAAAAAAGGACCAGGGCACATCACTCATCTCAGTTGTCATAAATGACACCATTCTTTTTCGCACCCCTCTCAACTTAGGTACCTCTAGTAATTTCATCCCCTCGGTCTTATTTGAGGAATTTTGATTCAGTGATTTAAAACCTACTAAGGTTCAATTTCAATTGGAAGACTGATCTACCATTCAATTGTGGGGAGTTATTGAGGATAGTATTATCAAGGTCCCGAATTGTCTATTTCTGGTAAATTTTCTGGTCCTTGACATAGAGGTACCTAAGTCTCTCATTAATTCCATTCTTGGAAGACCCCTTTTGATTACCGCAACAGCTAATATCCACTCTCACTCTGGGAAAATAAATATCAGTTGCGATAACCAGATTTTCTCATTCGATTTATTTCAAGCTTCCAAGAGCTCCATTGATCATAAAATTTTCAAAGATACTGATAATACAATGGAAGCAATTTGTGAGAAATCTTTGTTGATCAAATCCTACTCAGCTTTGACCATTATGGATCTAGATTTTATTGATTCTTATTCTAAGGATGATTTTGTGGTCTGAGACTTTCCAGATCAACTAGGGTTTGACTTTCCCCCTTTTCATCTTCTTGATTTTTCACCAAAAATATCCACACTAACTTCACCCATCTTGCATCTCACTAACTCCTTTCCCCTCCCTTTTATTTTGAACATACCACCTGATCCACCTGAGTTTGGCTTTCATCATCAATTCAAACCATGGCCAGAGCGGGGTCCTTTTTCCATTTCTCTATTTTATTTTGATCCCTTTATCTTTACCACTCATCTTTTTAGGGATCTAGAAGAAGAGACCTTTTTTGCTGGCATCCAAGTGTCCAACTATTTACATGATTTTCCATCTTTCGTGCATACCTTCACGCCTGGCTGAATGGCGTAAAAGATAGCACTGGATGGGAGGTAACCCATCATTTTTTCCTGCTTCCCTTTTTTTTCTTCTTTTTCCAGGTTTTGATCATCCTAAACCTGACCTTCTTCACTAAGGTGATCCCTTTTCCCTCCTAATGCATGAGGACATTGCATATCTTAAGCATGGGGGGAGTGTTTTTAAAATTTGACGATCGATTTAGGATTTTCAAAACCTAAAAACATGCATTTTTCTTTAGTTATTTTATTTTCCTACTTGCATACCCAAAAAAGTAATAATGTTGAAAACTTTTTGAGAAAAAATTTTTGAAATCGGGATGAAGGTTGAAAAAATTCACTTTTGGGTACAATGGGATTTAATCTTAAACAAAGTAGGGATGAGGATGCGAATCAGATCATTAGAATTTTATGGTCTATTTTTAGAATAGATCATATATCCTTCTTTAAAATTCCACCAGAACTCATGATAGTTCAGGTGACTTGATCCTATTTTGTAATATGGAAAGTATTTGGCTTAGTCTCTAATTCAGAAACTTGCATTTCTTGAGGAACTTCTTGTGTCAATTTTCACACACAAGCCAACACTTAAAGAACAACTAAAAATTAAAAAAACTCCCTTGTTTGGACTTAGTAAAAGTCTAAAGTAGATCATTGGTTTGAGTTCCCACCGCCGAGAAGGAGGAAAATACCTCCTTTGAGGATGCGATGTCAACATGTTACTGCCTCAGCGCTACTCCATATCTATATTTCATATCATTAGAAAGAGCATTAAAGCGCATTTTAGCAGCTCAACTGTCTTGGACGGTGCTCTACCTATAGTGTCGGAGCAAGAGCTTTAGTTTGCTTGGAGCGCCCCTTTACACCGCATTGTGTTTTGGGGTTGTGAGCTTCTGGGTGGTGTCATGGATAGTGCTATTCCGAAGTACTGGCGCCAGAGCCCCCTCGAGGATTGGTAAGGAGAATGATGATCCCGACACATCTGTTGTTAGACTAAGATAAAAATAAGCATGGAAAAATAAATAAATAAATAAATTAGCACGCCCTTATAAATGTTGGCTTTTCATAGGCACGGACAAAAGGTTTTAAAGGAGTTTGCAAGTTGCGAATCAGATTCACGAGCCAAAAAAATCCTAAAAATAAAAATTTCAAGTCATCTGAATTAACAAGGGGTCAATTTGTGAAGTTTCTGGAGGATATTGATCTCGTTTCATCTAATGGTTGGATCCAAAACAAATCCCGATGTTTATCTTTACCAAATCCTGTACCTCCTGTGTTTAGATCAACCAAGGTCCCTTAATCTATTTCTCTTCAAAAGTAGAGAAAAAATAGATTTAACATAAATTTTGTTTTCCAAAAAAATTGAATTTTTGCTAAGAGACTAGCAAAAGATAAGCATGGGGGTGTGATAAACGCCAATTTATCATCATTCTTATGCAATAAAACAAACCTAGCTCTTAGGATTTTACTCCGCAAATGGGTTTTTGGGCTGCATTTAGACATTAACTAGGTTAGGCATGCATTGCATTTTCTTTTGTTGTTTTAATGTGTTTTTGTGAGTGTTAGGGATGAACAAGTTATATAGATCCGTAAAACCCTAGCACCCAAGAAGGCAAATGGTGAAGGAGGAGCTTAGACTAGCTAGACTCAGTTTGATCCAGCTCACCACAACTGGAACCTAGCTCACTTGAACTAGGGTTAGCTCATCCTAGCTCCATTCAGCTAATCTCAACTAAATGGCAGCTTAAGAGAGTCCATCTTATCTCACCCTAGCTCAAGTCAGCTCATATCCAGCTCAACCTAGTTGAGTCTAACTCATCTCAGCTCCCACAAGTCCACAGGGAGCTCTAGCTAGCTCAGCTGAGTTGACTGGAGCTCACTCTAGCTCAGATCCAGCTACATCCAACTCCACTCTGAAATTGCACTAGAGGGGGGGTGAATAGTGAAATTATATTGTATTGTAATACAACAAATTCAATCACACAATATACTCAATTATTTTTAGGTGGAAACCCAAGATGGGTGAAAACCACCACCTAAGCCAATCTCTTGACTTAGGATTTTCGATCACAAGGTGATCAATCCACTAACCACACTACTTAAACGAGGGTAGTGTACCTCAATTACAATTCCCACCTCCGATCCCTAAACGGAGGTTTCTCTCTTCAAGATGAAGAGACGGGGACCCGACAGGCCGGATACCCAAAATACAGAAACTAACAAGTAAAAATAACACCTATAGAGCACCCCAATAATTTAGTTGCTTTCTTATATACTAAGCATGAAAAGAACTCCCTGATGATTTGTAGAACGGAGCGAGCCGGGAGTATGGATTTGCCCTTTGATCAGAGTATTAGCACAGCACAAGGGCAAGATGGAGCTTAGAGTAGTGAGCAAGAGATTTTTCTAATGGAATTGTATCTCAAGAGGTGTGTTTTGCCAAAGAAGAGTTGTAGTCTATTTATAGGCAAGTTTGGAACCTTCAAGAATACTTGGGAGAGCTCTTCTAGCCGTTGGAGACAAATCCCAAGAGTTTAGGACGAAATCCACACAAAATCAGGGCAATGATGATTCTGACAGCAACATCAGACGTCTAATTATAAGATCAGACGTCTTACAGGACGTCTGATTTTTACTATGGTCGTCTAATATTGCAGGATATCCTTAACGGACTCTATTGGATCAAAAGAAGGACGTCTGATATTATGTCATAAGACGTCTGATGATTTTACTGGACGTCTAATGAATGGTGCATTCGTTCCTGTTATCATCGGATCCAAACAGGGTTCTAGGTTTAGAGGATCAGACGTCGTTACGGACGTCTGAGGACATTACCAGACATCTGGAAACCAAAATACTCTTCCTTCCTGCTTCTGCCAAAAGATTATGTGGCCGTAGACAGATACGCACAGAAAATCATGGCCAACGGTTCAAAGGCAGACGTCTGTAAGTGTGTCAAGACGTCTAGAAATTGTTTTTGCCGATAAAAAGTCTAACGGTTAGTATGAGGACGTCTGGGTAAATAATCAGACGTCTGTGAACGGTTATCGACGTCTGAAAGTGAAGTCCTTCGACTGAAGTTTATGAGGAGATGAACAAAGCCAGAAATATTTGAAATTAGACGTCTGATACATATGTCAGACGTCTTATTATGGAAAATCAGACGTCTGTACTTTTTAATGGACGTCTGATAAAAGTATAAGTGTTGGGTTTTTTGTTTCTAATTTATCCTAAGTGTAGAGAGCCTAAGTTAGCTATTTATAGGTTATGTTTGGGGGCTCTTTACAATATTTCTAGACTCAAATAAGATGAAAATTACAACCTTTGAAAGTTTACATGAAAAAAGCCTAAGACCTAATACTTTTGCTACTCGTCTTCACGCTTTTAATCTCCCGTCTTGGAAAGCTTTTTGAATTCCTGCAAATATGTTATTATAGAGAGAAAACAATATGCTACGCTTTATTTATTATTTCATTTTCTACATTTTGTAAAATCATCAAAATATTATATATGAGTAGTTGAACTAACACACTCAACTCTAGCCAGCTGAAGAAGAATTCATCCCAGCTCAGGAGGCTCAAGTCCAACTCCTGGGGACTCAGCTTAGCTCAAGCTAATTGAGCTAAGCTAACTTAGCTGCCTCAATCAGCTCAATTCTCCCCGGGAGCACTAGACCTAGCTCACTCAACTCTATTCAACAGAAGCCAGCTCACTTTAGCTTGGCTTAGTAGCTAGCAAAGAACTAGCAAGCTAAGCCAGCTAGAGTAGCCCCATGTTGACCTCTTCAGCTACTACCAGCTCCACTTCAGCTCTAGATTCTTCAGATCTAGCTTCTTCCTCCAAAGCCTAGATCCAACACCTCCTCGTCTACTCCACCATTAGCTAAACTAGCTTAGCTTAGCTTATCTATGCTCCAGATTCCTTGGCCTGTACCACCCAAAAACCCTACCTAACAACTCCACCAACTAGCTCCACCTAAGCTCCACATAAGCTAACCCTACTTGGTGCCAACCTAGCCTACCCACCACCTCCAAAATACACCAAAAACGTGGCACCAGAACCACCCTAACTACCCCCTTGTTGGGGCCACTTTTCCCACCAAAAATCCCTTCATCTCCACCGCACATCTCCCCTTAAACCCATCTCCACCATCCACATAATCCCACCCTCTAGAACACTCAAAGTTGGCGCCAACCCATGGTACCTCTCCATGGTTGGCACCACTTTTAGGTGCCCCTTGACCAACCCTAACTACCCTCCTTACACCCCGTAGGCGGCGCCAACCATCCTTAACCCTAGGATCAACTAACCGCCTCCATCTTGCCATCTTAGCCCTCCATTTCAAGAGTCACCTTAACCCCCCATCCTACCCTATAAAAAGACCACTACCCACCACCATTCAAACCATCCTTGGCTAGAAAATTCACTCTCATACTCTACCTATAGCCCATGCCCAAGAGAGAAGAAGAAGAAGAAGATTATGGGGATATTCTATCCATTTGGTGCCTTCCCCTCTTCCCTTCTCTCTTGAGCCATGCCAGCCAAAGGAGAAGCCAGGCAAGGAAGACCTTTAGAGGAGATCTTGAAGGTGGTCCATTCCACCATGGAGGAGAATTTTAGGGTGGTGCACACCCACCCGATGGAGGAGAGAATTGAAGGTGGTAGCATCCACATTGGAGGAGCTCTCAAGGACGGCGAAGAAGGAGGCCCTCTTTTCAAGCCAAGGAGCAGCTAGGCTTGGAGCAAGAAGACTCCCTTCTTCACCAAATTTTGCAAGAGGATTTGTGTTTCTTTTATTGCATTTAGATTTTTTCATTTCTAGTAGAAGCATTACTCTACTTGTCTTTGAAAAGAACATAAATTCTAGTTAATCAAATTGCCTTCTTTTTACTTTCTATTGCAATTGTTGTTTTTGTTCTACCACTTGTTTCACCTCTTCTTCCTAATTACTCTAGGCCTCCACTTGCCTAGAGTGAGCTTAGGAAGAGGATATATCTATCTCTTAAGTTTTAGCTAAGTAATTATAGGTTTTAGTATTTTCCGCCACAATTCGCATTTTGCCCTCATCTTTTCAAAACAAAAAAATTACATATTTAAAATACCAAAAAGAAAGTTGAGATCTATTTTTTAAGCAAGAGAATTAATTTTGCAAACATTTAGCCTCCTTGGACGACCCTAGATACTCCCCTATCTAGGATATAAAGTGGCAATATACCTTTGGATGCAAGCCACTAAAAAGTCGGCTTGATCCTCATGAGGTAATACCCTTGCCATGGAAGATGCAGCTAGGGCTAAGAAGGTTTTCTTGACCGAGGGTTAGGGCTGACAATGAAATGCACATG
The DNA here is from genome assembly GCA_037157565.1 of Thalassia testudinum. Lineage (NCBI taxonomy): Eukaryota > Viridiplantae > Streptophyta > Magnoliopsida > Alismatales > Hydrocharitaceae > Thalassia > Thalassia testudinum. The sequence goes on along the minus strand of JAZHRO010000035.1, from coordinate 4,637,123 downwards.
TAGGTCAAGTGAATCAAGAAGTGAACTAGATGCTACAAGGCCGTGGGTAAAAGGAGTATGAAAATGCCCTAGGCGTTGAGAGGGTATACCCACGGGAGGAGGGAAGCCTCCAAATGCGCGGTCGAGAGGCAGGGACGACGCGCGCAGAGGAGCAGCAGTTCCGTCAGTCGTCGAAGAGGCGCGACGGTCGTCTGGCTGCGAGCAGAACTTCGCCAGCTGCTGCTGTGGGCCGTCGGGTGTGAGGGAGAGCGGCGCGCGGATCGTGTGGGGTAGGGATTTTGGACAGGAGAGTGGGACCTTTGCGAAGGGGATTTTATATCCCAAGGTCACCGAGCAAGTCTCCCCCTGAAGTTGGGGAGATTTGCATCTCAAACCGTCCAGAGAAAAGCCGCGACGCGCAGATTTATCCCCGATCAGACGTCTGTCAACGATGTCAGACGTCAACGATGTCAGACGTCGGGATTTGGCAGAGGAATTTTTGCCTATTTCAGGGAGACGTCTGTTTTATTCATCAGACGAATAATCAGACGACTAATTCTAATATAGACATCTGATTTCTGCAGGAATCCTCCCCAGCAAAAAGATTTATTCTCCAGGTTGTCGTCTGATTTCTTACTCAGACGGCAAAGAAGACGTCTAAATTTAATATTAGACGTCCGATTTCTGCAGACAGACCTTCCTGGATTTTCGTTTAAAGTTACAGGGTCGTCCGTTTTTCCTGTCAGACGATTCCTACGACGTCTATCCATATATTCAGACGTCCGACAGGCAGTACATGTTTTGTCTCCGAGATAGACGTCTGTCAACACATTTGGACGACAGTTCAGACGTCTGCGTTTCGTACTAGACGTCTGATATTACTGTTTTGTTATATATAAAATCGTCGTCTGTCCCAGATGTTTAGACGACGAATTTTAATGTATAAGACGTCTGATTATTTAATCAGACGTCTGATATTGGACAGAGTGTGCATTTGGATGTTTGAATGAAGGCTTAGTGAAATCAAGGTTCAATCTATGTTCATGACAAAAGAGGTTCCATTAAAACACTAAATTCTTCAAATATCACTTAGCGTACATATGCCTAGTTTCCTACGTATATAATTAAAGCGATCATAATTCAAAGGTTTAGTGAAAATATCAGCTAACTGCAGTTCAGTACAAATAAATTCAACTTCGATTTCTCCCTTAAGTACATTGTCTCTTAGGAAGTGATGTCGAACATTAATATGTTTTGTGCGAGAGTGATGTACGGGATTTTTCGAGAGGTTGATAGCACTAGTATTGTCACATAATATTTTTATCTTATTAAATATCAGGTTAAAATCCTTCAAAGTACTTTTCATCCAAAGCACTTGGGAACATGCTAGTGCAGCGGCTATGTATTCAGCTTCTGTAGTTGATAAAGCTACACTAGATTGTTTCTTTGAGAACCAAGAGACTAGTGATTCGCCTAAGAATTGGCACGTCCCACTAGTACTCTTCCTATCAGTGCGGCTACCTGCGTAGTCCGCATCGCTATATGTAACTAAGTTGAATTGTGGACTCCTAGGGTAGAATAAGCCATAATCAGATGTGTCAACTAGATATCTAAATATTCGTTTTACAGCATTTAGGTGTGATTGTTTAGGATTTGATTGAAACCTAGCGCATAAGCAGGTACTAAACAAAATATCAGGTCTACTGGAAGTTAAATACAGTAAAGATCCAATCATGCTACGATAGAGCTTTTGATCTATGGGCGTACCTGATTCGTCCAGGTCTAAGGAAGTTGTGACACTCATAGGAGTGTTCTTCCCTTTACTTTTGTTCATATCAAATCTCTTCAACATCTCCTTTGTGTATTTAGATTGACACACAAAGGTTCCAATTTCGAGCTGAGTGATTTGCAAGCCCAAGAAAAACTTGAGTTCACCCATCAAACTCATTTCGAATTCTTCCTGCATAATTTCTGAAAACTTTCTACACATAGATTCATTAGTAGCACCAAATATAATATCATCTACATATATTTGAACTAATAAAATGTCTTTTCCTTTTCTTTTAATGAATAATGTGGAATCAGCTTCCCCTATAGAGAATTTTGCATTTAATAAGTACTCTTTGAGCCTTTCATACCAAGCTCTAGGAGCTTGCTTTAGACCATATAGTGCCTTGTTTAATTTGTAGACAAAATGAGGCTTATCATGAGACTCAAAACCAGGAGGTTGTTTTACAAAAACTTCCTCTTTAATGAATCCGTTAAGAAACGCGCTCTTAACGTCCATTTGAAAGAGTTTAAAGCCAAGAAAGGCGGCATAAGCAAGAAGCATGCGAATTGATTCGAGTCGAGCTACGGGAGCGTAGGTCTCATCAAAATCAATTCCTTCTTCTTGGTTGTACCCTTGCGCTACCAACCGAGCCTTATTTCGAATAACTATACCGGATTCATTCAACTTGTTCCGGAATACCCATTTGGTACCTATTACCGTTTGCCCTTCAGGCTTAGGTACTAGATCCCAAACTTCATTCCTTTGGAATTGGTTGAGTTCCTCCTGCATGGCCATCATCCAAGTTTCTTCGGAGCATGCTTCCTCGACACTCTTCGGTTCAACTTGAGATACAAAGGCGGAGAGACCAAAGGTGCAACTAAAACGAGATCGGGTTTTAACGCCATCAGAAACACTTCCAATGACTTGACTTTCGGGATGATCCCTTTGATATATCCAATCTTTTGGAAGATTATGGATATTGGAGTTTGGAATGTTAGACACATCAATAGTAGAATCATCTTCATCATCCATATTGACTCGGTCAATGGAGGAATGAGGAGATTCATCGAAGGAGACATGAAGGGTTTCCTCCACTGTTAATGTGGTCTTGTTAAAAACCCGATATGCCTTACTACGTGAGGAGTAACCAATAAAGATGGCTTCTTCACCTTTGGCATCAAATTTATCTAAATTAGAGCGGGTATTCAAGACAAAACATCGACATCCAAAAACTTTAAAATAACTAATTTTGGGTATTTTCCCATAGTATAGTTCAAAACAAGTTTTTCGCAATCCGGATCGAATTAAGGTGCGATTTAACACGTAACAAGCCGTGTTAACCGCCTCAGCCCAAAAATACTTCGGTAACCCCGAGTCTATGAGCAATGTTCGAGCACATTCTTGAAGAGTACGGTTCTTTCTCTCAACCACCCCATTTTGTTGAGGTGTTCGAGGAAAAGAGAACTCATGAGCAATACCGTGCTCTAGACAAAAATCATCAAACAAGGAATTTTCAAACTCGCCCCAATGATCACTACGGATACGAGTGATTTGGTAGCCTTTTTCAGTTTGAATTTTCCTACAAAAAATAGAAAAGACAGAAAACACTCTTTCTTTAGATCTCAAGAAGGAGACCCATGAAAACCTCGAAAAATCATCTACAATTACAAGGCAATATTTGCATCCACTGAGGCTCTCATATTTTGTTGGTCCAAATAGATCTAGGTGAAGTAGTTCTAAAGGTCTTGATGTGGATATAACTTCTTTGCTTTTAAAACTAGATTTTATAATCTTACCTAATTTACATGAATCACAAACAAGCTCATTTAAAAATTTTCTTTTAGGAAGACCTCGGACTAGTTCATGTTTAGCTAATTTTTGAACCAGCTTCATATGAACATGTCCTAGTCTTTTATGCCATATACTTAACTCATCATTTGCTATAAGACATTCATAAGTGCCATTTTTATCAAATTCTACAACATAAATGTCTTTAAATCTAGTTCCCTTAAGAAGGGTTTCATTGGTTAATGCATGCATAATTTCAAACATTTTAGAAGTAAACACTACTTTAAAACCCTTATCACATATTTGACTTACACTTAAAAGATTATGTTTTAGACCTTTAACTAGAGAAACATTTGAGATGGGAGAGAGAGGGTTACCTATTTTACCAAGGCCAATAATATGACCCTTGTGGTTGTTGCCAAATGTAACTGTTCCTCCATCCGTAGGTTGGAGGTTCAAAAATAGGCGCTTGTCTCCTGTCATATGTTTGGAGCATCCGGAGTCCATCACCCATCGGCCTCCTTGGTGGTGGAGGTTTCCTTGTCTTCCTCCTTGTAGACCTTCTTCCTCCTACAAAAGATCTTCGATTGTGACTTGGTGTTTCTATAGGTCTTTCTAATTTGAGTCGTCCATCCTTCATTTTGTATATCCAATTTTTGACATTATGATGTCCTTTCATCCCTACAAAACAAAGTGAGAGTTGTCTTTTCGGTATCCATTGTAAAGTGGATCCGTATTTGTTAGTGTTCTCCTTTAGAGGAGGGTCCCTTTTTGGCTCACTTTGACTAGGCTCATAAAAGCCTAATCCAAATTTACTTGAGGAAGGTTTTTGATGGGCAATGAGTTTGTCCAAGTTATCCTTCCCCTTTGTAAATTTGGCTAGGTCCTCAAGAAGTTGGTTTGACTTTTCTTTGAGATGATTTATCTCTATTTTCATTATATCTAGTTTATCTTCTAATGCCCTAATCTCTACTCTAAGTAAGCCATTTTCATCCTTTTTAAAAGAGTTTGATTTTTCAAGCACATGGATTTTGTCGAGTAATTCTTCTCTATCTAAAAATTTTTGTTCACTCATTGCTGTATACAAATCATTTGTTAATGACTCTTTCTCAATCATTAGATTTTTTATTTGCATATTTAAAGCAGTGGTTTCTTTTGTAAGAATTAGATTCTTTTCTTCAAGATCATTGATTAATCTCTTATTTTCTAACTTTTCTTCTTTTAAAGCCTTGCTTTGGGTTTTAGTTTTCTTAAGATCTATATATAGTGAATCAAAGGCATCTTGTAATTCATCCAAAGAGTAGGGGTTTACCTCAGGTTCCTCAGATTCAGACTCGGAACCATCATTTGTTGCCATTAGTCCCAAGCATGCCGTTTCTTCATTTGTTTCCTCCTCCTCTTCTTCTTCGGAGGTGGAGTCATCCCACGTTGCTTGAAACGCCTTCTTCTTGAATCCTTTCGATTTGGAGATCTTCTTGTAGTCAGAAGGCTTCTTGGGTTTCTTCTCATCATCCCTTTTGAGTAAGGGACAATCTTTCCTTATGTGACCTCTCTTTTTGCAATTATAGCAAATTAGAGGATCTTCTTCTCTTTTCTTTCCCTTGATCTCTCTTCTATTTCTGAGAAACTTTTTAAACTTTTTAGCTAATAAAACAAATTCTTCGTCATCGGTACTTACCTCATCATCCGACGTAGCTTTGAAGGCTAAGGTCTTCTTCTTTGGCTCCGATGAGGTTGATTTCTTCTTTTGCTCCATTTTTGATTCGTAAGCCATGAGATTCCCAAGTAGATTTTCCATGTCTAGATCCTCTACTTGGTTGGCTTCTTCTATTGCCGTTACCTTTTGCTCCCACTCAGGTCCAAGGGAGCGAAGGAGCTTCCCTTGAAGCTCCCCCTTTATAAATGTCTTTCCTAAAGACTTGAGGTTATTCACGATTAACGTGAATCGGGTGTACATGTCCCCAAGTCTTTCATTCTCCTTCATAGAGAAAGCTTCGAATTCCTGTGATAGCAAGTTTATCTTTGAGGATTTAACTTTAGATGTACCTTCGTGAGTAACTGAAACGTCGTTTTCTGTCATAACGTTGTAGTAAAGCCGGTTGTTACCAACGTTTCATATAAAAATTTTTATTACTCGGAAAACTGAAAGAGTTCCCGAGGTCGAACTCAGGGAGCAAGTTGTATTCTAGAGATATACAAGTTCTATTACAAAAATAAAGAGAGAGAGAGAGAGATGAAAATTTGGCTTCTTCTTTTCTTCTTTCTTCCTCTTTGTCTTTGGTTCTTCCTGTTCTTCTTCTGCTTTCTTCAGATCTTCCCCTCGTGCTCTTCTTCCTTGTTTCCTCCTTTCTTTCTTTTTCTTCAGATCGTCTTCTTCTTTTCTTGCTTCTTTCGCGTTGGCCGTTGCTCTTCCTTCTTCTTCAGCCTGTCTTCTTTCCTGCTCTGGCTGCTGACCTTCCGTCGTCTGCCCCGGTGCTGAGACGACTTAACGATGCCTATGCTACAGTGCCGCAGCTCCTTCTTCTTCAGCGGATCTGCTTCTTCTTCTTTGGCCTGCACACTTCAGAGTTTTTTCGTCAAGAGGCAAAAACCTACTCTACCCCCCTCCCCCGCGTATCTCTCTCTCTGAAATCACTCTTCGGAAGCTCTCCCAGAGCGCTATCGGGTAATCGGGTTCGGGTCAGGCCCGGGTCCAGGCCCACCGGCGTGCGTGGTGGGCGAGGAGTGCAGGTCAGTCTAATCGGGTCGGGCCAGGTCCGCGGAGCGTGGTCACGGACGAGGCCGGGTCGGGTCGGGTCGGGTGAGAGGGACCTCACCCCGTGGTAACTGAGGCAAACAGATGGTGGCACTTTTGCAATTTATGTGGGTGTGTGGCTTCAGAAACTCCCGAGGTGGGACTATCCGCGCACCCCTTTTCTCTCACGCCTGCAGCAGGGATGGTGCTTCCAATTGCAACAGCTGTTGAGGCGCGCAACTTCAATTGAGGGCCAGGGTGTGTGCGCAAGACTCTTTCGCGCTGGCTGTGGCTCTTCAACCTGGGATATCTAGGCTTGGAGCAACCTCAAGCAAGCTTCGAGCTTCCTCGCCAATGGCGGTCAAGGCCTGGAACCTGAAATCAATAGAACGGCCTCTCGGCCAAATCAGACAGGCGGGGGACCTTCGCCGTGGCACGGCGAAGGTGGTCAGGGGGTCTGCAGGGGGCGAGATGGAGCTAACAGGTCGTCCTAGGTCAAACTGTGAGCGAGGGAGTGGGTGTGTTCGGTGGATCTGCAGAGGGTGTTTGGTGGGAAGTGGAGGGGCGGAAGAGGATCAGGGTGAGGAGGCGGAAGTTCTGCGGTGGTCGGCGAGCCGTGTGGGTCGCTGAGGTGATGGGAGCGGCTCGCCGGAGGGTGGTCGGAGGCGGAGAGGATGAGGGTGAACAGGAGCGGTCGAGGGTTTAATTGACTAAATTGAAAGCGGGGAAAGAAAGAGGAGAAGAAGGGGAGTAGGTCTAACTTAACTGCAGGGACGAAGGGGGAGGAACAGGGCGACAGTCGTATCGACTGTCGCCGGAGAAGACGATGCTCAGGGAGAGGGGCGGCGGCGAGCAGAGGGCTGGAGAGGCGCCAGCTGGGTGCGGCGTGGCGCGGGAAGAGCAAGGGAGGAGGCCTCTGCTGCTGGTATCGCGGCAGAGCGAAGAGGTGGAGGGGGAGGAAGTCGCCGGAGCTGGTGAGCGTCTGCCGGAGGAAGAAGAGAAGAAAGCTGGGGGTTTTCTCCGTCAGATCCAGGCTGCCGTCGTCGGTGGAGCGGCGGGGGGTATTTATAGGGATGAAGCAGGGAGGAAGGCGGAGGGAGACGACGTGTCTCCCTCGCCGGAGCATGGTCGGAGTACGAACCCATACCGTCCGTTCGTTCGCACGGCCGGTATGGGGGGCTGCAATGATCATGGGGGTGCTCCTGCGACGGCTGACGACGCAGGGCACCCCCGGTACACATGCCAGGTCCTCCACCTTACCCTGCGCGGCGCCATGCTCCGCGCAAGGTCGCCGGAGCATGGTGCTGGCAGGGTTTTGCAGGAGGGACCTGTTTGCAAAGAACGAAGGAGAGTTAGGGGCCAAAATGCGAGGGTTCAAAAGTTGAGGGCCAAAGAGTAAATATATGAGGACCAAAGTGTAAAGTCGGTCAAGGAGGTTTCTTCTTAGGCTCAAGTTTTTATACATGACTAATTAGAACCTAAGGAATCTGATGGTAAATTTCATTTTCATATTAAACCTTGTTTGACCGGTCGATTTGCGTAAAGACCCAAATTAAGTTATTAATTGGGCATGGTTCTCAATGTAGGTCAAAATGGGTTCTAAAGGCCAAATTGAAGGTTCTAAACCCTAGAGATTATTTTTCTATGAATTTTAGAGGGTTTATTCTATTTTTACTTTGCCTCGAACCTTGTGAATTGAAGTGGGTTGTTTTAGGGTTACAGATTATCATTTGGTTCCTTGGAAGTGCTGTAGCCCTTGCTAGATCATCTCATCCCACTATTATTCTTATTAAGCTGTTTTGACCTGTGTTTGGGCCCTGAATTACCCTGTATGCAGATTATACTGGTAAAATTGCACTTTTACCCCTTATGACCGATTTTCTTCTCAAACTCAGAATTCTCTGAGTTAAGCCTTTCCTTGAGATATGTAGGAGCTTTTATCCTTTGTATTGGGTCAAAATGAGCTAGTTATGGCTCATGATGAGGTTCTCATCATACCCCCATGCCTAGCTTTTGCTAGTCCCTTAGCAAAAAAACTTAAGGTTTCAACCCTTGTTCTAGACCATGAAGTTTTCAATGGTTTTAGATAAGTGCCTTTTTTATTTGAGCATAGATTAGGTTAGAATGCTGACCATAGGCCTAAAAGGTACTCTAGTATCAATCAAGATCCAAATCTGTCTAGCCTTAGCCTCAGTCTTTCAGCAAAGGTTTTTAAGGCCCGCAAGAACTAACCTAAGGTTTATTGGACTTCGTGGTTAAAGCACCCGTGCTTGAAATGATTTTAGCCCTGGCCCAGTTCGCAGTGCGTTTTGTAAGAGAGAGATAGAAAGTTTTTTCTGTTTGGAGAGTTTTCTCTCTCTTTTTCTTTTTAGTTCTAGCCTAGGATTGGCTTTTCAACACGGTCTGTATCAGATTCCTTGCTCCCATCATCAATCCTCAAGGGTTCCTGGCGATCGATGCTTCGAGATAGCACCGCCCATGGCAACCCCCGGAACCCTGGCTATTGAGATTTCGAGATAATCCCATCCATGGTATTCCGTGGCCGAATCCAGACCCTGGCAATTGACACTTCGAGATAATGCCATCCATGGAATCTGAACCAGCAGAGTGCTTACATGCCCCCCGTAGGATATGTAAATATCCTAAGAGACAAGCACCGAGGAGATGATATTTTGTTACGCATCTTCGAGGGGATTTCCCGCCTCTCCGCGCTGGGAACTCGTCCAAATCAACTTGTGTTGATCGGCCATTCCTATTCTAGGTGTTCTTTTCAGATTTTTGCGACGCTTCTGCGTGATTCTGATTTTTACGCTTACTGAACCAGGCTGTGTGTGAGATTAGGGTGCTTAGGTTACTGAGTCCCGTAAACCAAAAATTAGTTAACGAGGCCGAATACTCCCTAAGCCTTAGACCTAATACTTCAGCTTTTCATTTTCCTCAACCTCTTGAGGAGTGTCCAGATCTTAATGGGTACTAAGAGTCTATTCAAGAATGCCTAAGGTTTGCATTCTTACTAATCTCATTGTGCACTTTTCAGTTATTTTCTTGAATGAGGTCTAGAACTTAGGTTAATTCCTTAGTTCCTTACTAATGACTATCAACTTTTCTTATAATTTTGTGCTCCTTTTTCATTTTGTTTCTTCTCTCCTTCACAAAATTTTCCTTCTCCTCTTTTCCTCTTATTCTTTTTCGATTTTTTTTTTTTTTTTTTTTTTTAATTTTTATGGTATTTTTGGCATATGTGAATTTTTTGTTTGAAACCTTTTCTTACGAGTTTTTGCACTTTCATACCCCCCCATGCCTAAGATTTGCAATGTCCTCATTGTAACCTAGGGGGTCTTAGTTCAGGGTGAACTTCGAGTGCTGAAAGGTGTCAGAACAAGTTTCAGGTTTTCAAAGAGAATGACGGGCTGCCTCCCGTTAAGCGCTGAGTTTTACGCCATCGGCTGGGCGCAATAAGCTCAAGGGGAAAGGAGGATATAAGATGCCTCAGCCAAATCAGTAGAAGTTACATCAATGAATGGCTTGAGTCTTTGACCATTCACGATGAAAGGTTCAGAATCGTGGCTGAGTGGACTGATTTCGATTGCTCCATTTCCAAAAACCTGTCGGACCAAATATGGTCCGACCCACCTAGATCTCAGTTTTCCTGGGAAGAGTTTGAGTCGGGCATCAAAGAGTAGGACCTTTTGACCAGGATGGAAGATCTTTCTTGAGATGTGTTTGTCGTGGAAGGCTTTAACCCGCTCCTTGTAGATTTGCGAGTTCTCGTACGCGTCTATGCGCAATTCATCGATCTCGCTGATTTGGAGTTTTCTGTGGGTCCCAGCCTTGGAAAGATCTAGATTACAGTTCCGTACTGCCCAATAGGCTTTATGCTCCAGTTCGACGAGAAGGTGGCATGCCTTTCCGTACACCAATCTAAAGGGAGACATGCCCAATTGGGTCTTGTGGGCGGTCCTATAGGCCCACAATGCTTCCGGAAGTCGGGACGACCAGTCCTTCCTGTCAGGTCGAACAGTGACCTGTAGGATTTTCTTGATCTCCCGATTCGACAGCTCAGCTAGACCATTAGTTTGGGGGTGGTAAGGAGTAGAGATTCGGTGAGACACCCCGTATTTGGTCATCAGTGACCTAAACTGAGCATTTGTGAAATGGGTCCCCCCATCAGAGATTATTGCACGAGGAATCCCGAACCTTGAGAAAATGTGTTGATGAATGAATTTGAGAACGATTTTGTGATCACAGGTTCGGGTCGGTATGGCTTCGATCCATTTGGACACGTAGTCCACAGCCAACAGAATGTATTCGAAACCATCCGAAACAGGAAAGGGGCCCATAAAATCAATCCCCCAAACATCAAAGATTTCGCATACTAGAATCGGTTGCATAGGCATCATGTCGCGATGGCTCATGTTGCCCAAAGTCTGGCAACGACTGCATGCCTTGCAATGACTGTATGCGTCTTTGAACAGTGTGGGCCAGTAGAAGCCGCACTGGAGGACTTTTGATGCGGTTTTATGCCCGGCAAAATGGCCACCGCATGCCTGGTCATGGCAGAAAGAGAGGATATTGTTGACTTCCCCTTCCGGGACACATCTCCGGATGATCTGATCGGCACCTATGCGGAAGAGGTACGGGTCCTCCCAAATGTAATACTTGGCATCGGAGCGTAATTTGTCTTTCTTGGCCTTCGGCCAATCGGACGGGGTTTGATGAGATGCCAAGTAATTTACAATATTAGCAAACCATGGAAGGCTAGTACTAATAGTCAGCAGGTGCTCATCGGGAAAATGCTCAGTGATGGGTCCGGAAGGGTTTATCATTTCAGAAGGAAGACGGGACAAGTGATCAGCTACCACGTTTTGTTTTCCCGCTTTATCGCGAATCTCGAGGTCAAATTCTTGCAACAGCAAGATCCATCGGATCAATCGAGGTTTCGCGTCCTTCTTTGCAAGGAGATGCCTCACAGCCGTGTGATCCGAGTATATGGTGACATGGGAACCCAGAAGGTACGATCTGAACTTCTCTAGGGCAAATACTACAGCTAGCAGCTCTTTCTCAGTAACTGTATAGTTACGCTGAGCCTCATCGAGTGTTTTGCTGGCGTAGTAAATGACCACAGGTTTCTTGTCATTTTTCTGCCCCAAAACCGCTCCTACAGCGAAGTCGGATGCATCACACATGATCTCAAAGGGTTGAGACCAATCAGGGGACTGTAGGATCGGGGCTTGGGTGACTCGGTCACGCAGGATTTCAAATGCTTGAGTGCATTCCTTGGAGATTTCGAAGGGAACATCCTTGGAGAGAAGAGTGGTCAGGGGGCGTGCGATTTTTGAAAAATCAGGGATAAATCGTCGATAAAAACCGACATGCCCTAAAAAGGATCGGATGTCCCTGATCGAGCTAGGCATAGGAAGGTGAGAAATCAGATTAACCTTAGCTCGATCCACTTGGATACCTTTCTCCGAAATTGAGTGTCCCAGGACAATTCCCTCAGGCACCATGAAATGGCTCTTTTCCCAGGAAAGAACCAAATTCACGTCGATGCACCGCCTGAGTATCTGGACCAAGTGTTGGAGGCAATCGTCGAATGATGCTCCGAAAACTGAAAAGTCATCCATGAAGACTTCCAGATAATCACCTACCATATCTGAGAATATGGCAAGCATGCATCGCTGAAAAGTAGCGGGTGCATTGCAAAGACCGAAAGGCATCCTTCGGAAAGCGTATGTTCCGAAGGGGCAGGTGAATGTGGTCTTTTCTTGGTCCTCAGGATGGATTGCCACCTGGTTATAACCGGAGTACCCGTCAAGAAAGTAGAAGAACCTATTTCCCGCTAGTTTTTCGAGAATTTGATCAATGAAGGGTAGTGGGAAATGATCCTTCTTCGTGGAGGAATTGAGTCGACGGTAATCTATACAGACTCTCCACGAGTTGGCTAATCGGGTAGGAATGATTTCTCCGGTCTCAGTCGTTATAGTGGTGAGTCCTGCCTTCTTAGGCACGACCTGAATTGGGCTCACCCAACGACTATCGGAGATCGGGTAGATGATCCCGGCATCTAACCACTTGATGATCTCCTTTTTCACGACCTCCTGCAGATTGGGGTTTAAGCGTCTCTGCATTTCACGAGAAGGTCGTGTGCCCTCTTCTGAATAGATATGATGAGTACAATAAGAGGGACTTATTCCAGTCAAATCATCGAGGGTCCATCCGATGGCTCTGCGATGTTGCTGGAGGACAACAATCAGACGGGATTCCTGTTCAGGATTGAGGTTGGAATTGATGATCACAGGAAGGGTCTGATTAGAACCCAAAAAGATGTATTTCAAATGAGCAGGAAGGGGTTTCAGTTCGAGGATGGGGTTTTCAGCAGCAGCGGGTGGTTCAGTATAGATGTGAGGTTCAAGGGTGGGAGTTACTGGGTTGTTCACATCCGGATTGGACTCCTCTGTTTGCGGGTCAAGATCCTTCTGTGGTTGATGAGGCATACTCAAGTCATTCTGGAGGTGTGATTCATCAACCAAAGTCTTGATGTCACAAATTTGCTCGATGACGCCGCAATTAATTCCTTGCTGGGCCTTAAATATATCAATTTTCAGTGTTTGATCTCCAAACTTAAGCTCTATTTGGCCCTCCTCACAGCTGATGTTGGCTCTAGCAGTAGCCAAGAAAGGTCTCCCTAGAATGATTGGTGTATCCCTAGGGTTCTCAGGTGCATCCATGTCTAAGACTATAAAGTCCACTGGAAAATAGAAATCCCGCACTCTCACGATAACATCCTCGAGAATCCCTTTTGGTGACTTTATAGATCGATCTGCTAATTGTAATGTCACCTCGGTTGGTTTCAGCTCAGATTCTTCCAGATGGTCAAGTAAGGATGTGGGTATCAGATTTATAGATGCACCTAAGTCTAACAATGCTCTGTCAAATTGGGTACCACCTATCTTACAGGAGATCAGGGGAGTTCCAGGATCTTTTGCCTTGGGTGGGAGTCTACTAAGGATTACAGAGCTGGCTTGCTCTGACAGAACAATTGGGCTCCCTCCCTTGGTTCGCGGCTTACGCTGGGGTGTACATATATTCTTTAGAAATCGTGCGTAAGCTGGTACGTGGTGGATTGCATCCATCAAGGGGATGTTTATGTGGACCTGCTCAAAGAGCTTGACCAGGTCCTCCTCAGGGGCCACGGGTTTGGTGGTCTTCTTTCCCTTGGTCAGGGCCTCGGGAAACGGGATCTTGGTTGGTTCCTCTAGGATAGGTCCAGGTTGTGGGTCTGGAGCAGCGGTACCTTGGCTAACTATCCTAGGGTCATGGTTATCAGGCTGGGCGTGGTTTGGATAATGCTGGTCCTGAGTTGTCTTACCACTACGTGTTGTTACAGAATTTAATCCGGCCTGATTTTGGTTTGGGTTTGGTAGGAGGGGTGGCTGCTGCTGAAATCCCGCACGCGAAGTTGAGGCTTCCGTCTCGTCTGGAGATGGGGCAGTAGGGGCCTGATAAATCCATTGAGCGTGGCCTAAATTTGGATTCATAACGCGCTTCTGGGTTGGCACGTTATTTGGGTTAGGAAGGGGTTGGGAAGGGAGTGTGCCTGGCTGGCGAGAATTTGCCAACTGGGCCAGCTGAGTTTTAACTTCAGTAAGCTCGTCCTTGTGCTGTTTTTGAATGGCCGCATTCGATTTTTGAATGTCAGCCAGAGTCTGAAGGATTAAGGACATTTGATCTTGATTTGGCCCTGATGGATAAGTAGGGTTGGGCCGAGGCTGAGGCGGCTGGTAGTGATGAGAGGGCTGTGGGCGGGACTGAAAAGGTGGTCTTTGGGTTTGGGGATTTCCCGCCCACTGAAAATTGGGATGGTTTCGCCATCCAGGGTTGTAAGTGTTGGAGAATGGGTCGTTCTGGATGGCGTTGAGGTCCTCGCAGGTCTGAGGAACCTCCTGAGAATCAGGGAAAGGAGGAATGGAGTTCCCCCGGCTGGTGAAGAAAGGATCGGATGATCTTCCAGTCCAAGAATCAGATGGGGATGGATATGGATCCATCCCAGGGGAGGATCGGTGGAGGATGTTTTGCACAGTCTCCTGTGTGGAAGGAGGTTGTGCAAAGGAGTTACGCGCAGAGGTGGCTCGCTGCAAGTGCTGAGTCAGCTCATCCACCTTCTTTTCAATAATTGAGACCTTGTCCAATCGACTGGCCATTAACTCCAGGTCGACTGATGCGGACAGGTCCTGCGTCTCATGTGCTCCCTTAAGATTCGTCGCTGCGCGGGTATTCGTCCTGTCGAATAATCCCATGGAGTCATTGTTGATGGAGTTCTCGCACATGTTTTCGAGAATCTCCCATACGGTGTCTTCATGTTGACCCATGATGTTTCCTCCGCAGGTTGCATTGACGAAAAGGCGGATGTCCTCACGGAGTCCCTGGTAAAAAGATTGGACTTGTTCCCATTTAGGGACTCCGTGATGGGGGCACTTCCTCATGAGATCCTGAAAACGATCCCATGCCTCATGGAGAGGTTCCCCTGATTGTTGAGTGAAGTGTGTAATCTGATGGCGCAAGGCGTTGGTCCGACCAACGGGAAAGAACTTTTTCAAAAACTCGGATTGAAGTTCTTCCCAAGTGTTGATCGGCCGGGTCTGAGTTTGATACCAATGGGCGGCCTTGTCCATAAGAGAAAAGGAGAACATCTTCATGAGAAGAATATCCCGATTTTGCGCATCTGATCCAAAAGTGTGGGCCAGATGCTTTAGCTGTTTGATGTGCTGGAAAGGATCTTCAGAATTAAGCCCATGGAATTTAGGTATAGCGTGAATCATGTTGGGCTTTAGTTCGGAATCAGGTCCTCCAATCGGGATTCTAACTCGAGGCTCAATGGCCACCGCAGCAGGATTGTAGTGGTCCCGCATCATAGGATGCTGCGGTGGGTGCACGAAGTTTTGGAAGAGGTCATTGAGTCGCTGGAGCTGGTGTTCCAGATTATTTTCTTCCTCAACTGGCTGAGCCATGATGGGGGAAGAAGAAGAACTTGGTTCTGAATCAGAAGAGAGAATAATGTGAGGGTGTTGCTGCACAAACACGGGCGTCGAGGCTTGGCCTTGACGAGAGTGAATTTCTAATGGAGGTCTTAAGGGTGGTCTTAGAGACCTCCTTCCGTACATGCACAGTTGGGAGAGGTAAGTTTAGAAGGTGCTGGACCCAATCAAGACACCCAAAAATGTGTTGGGTGACTATAGAGGTGCGGGGCAGATGGACCCCTTGATCAGAAAGATCGTCCACCTGAGAATTACCTGGGCAGCCAGAGAGGGAGAGTCCCGCGAAGACCCCTACACGGTAGAGCGTCCCCACGGGTTACAGGGTTTCCCCCACCCGACCTCTCTTGTCACTGCGGTTCCAGGTAGACCAGAATGGGGATCTTGACCTCTTAAGTCTACCAATTTTAAGATCAGGGTGCTTAAGGTTTCACTTGAACTTTAGTCTTTTTAAGTGCAAAGAGTGACCTAATTTAAGGTTGGTTAACCCAAAGGGGTCAACTTTACCTATTGTTTTCTTTAAGAGCTTTTAGGTCCTGTCTTTTAGGGTTCAAGTGTTTAGAGAGAGCCAATTGTTTAGGATTTTTCTTGTTAATTATTTTCAATCAATGGCTTGGGCACACCTCTTTAGGATTTCCTCAATTCTTGATTAAGGGGTGTGTCTCTACTGAAATCCTAATGTTTGACCTTATGTTGGCTCTACTTGGTCCATTTAACTCTTTGTTGGGCAATTAGGGCTCAAGCAAGAATGTGTTAGCCCTTAAATACCCTTAATAGTGTGCAGGAGTGATGAGTTGAAAACATGCAACTTTTTATGGTTACTAAGTATGGAAGACAGGTTAGCCCTATATTGCTTTGTTCTTTTCTTTTCTTTCTCTTTAGAGTGTAGGGGTTAATAGTGAGAGAAAAGATTTACCTGTCTTCGGAGTGGTTGTCGTGTGGTTGCTTGTCTTCTTGAGTTCCTGTAGCTGCACAAAAGAGAGGAGATTATCAGAAATTAAAAGATACAGGAATGTTTACCTCTAGAATAGCCGTTGCTCCCCGGCAGCGGCGCCAAAATGAAACGTCGTTTTCTGTCATAACGTTGTAGTAAAGCCGGTTGTTACCAACGTTTCATATAAAAAATTTTATTACTCGGAAAACTCAAAGAGTTCTAGAGGTCGAACTCAGGGAGCAAGTTGTATTCTAGAGATATACAAGTTCTATTACAAAAATAAAGAGAGAGAGAGAGAGATGAAAATTTGGCTTCTTCTTTTCTTCTTTCTTCCTCTTTGTCTTTGGTTCTTCCTGTTCTTCTTCTGCTTTCTTCAGATCTTCCCCTCGTGCTCTTCTTCCTTGTTTCCTCCTTTCTTTCTTTTTCTTCAGATCGTCTTCTTCTTTTCTTGCTTCTTTCGCGTTGGCCGTTGCTCTTCCTTCTTCTTCAGCCTGTCTTCTTTCCTGCTCTGGCTGCTGACCTTCCGTCGTCTGCCCCGGTGCTGAGACGACTTAACGATGCCTATGCTACAGTGCCGCAGCTCCTTCTTCTTCAGCGGATCTGCTTCTTCTTCTTTGGCCTGCACACTTCAGAGTTTTTTCGTCAAGAGGCAAAAACCTACTCTACCCCCCTCCCCCGCGTATCTCTCTCTCTGAAATCACTCTTCGGAAGCTCTCCCAGAGCGCTATCGGGTAATCGGGTTCGGGTCAGGCCCGGGTCCAGGCCCACCGGCGTGCGTGGTGGGCGAGGAGTGCAGGTCAGTCTAATCGGGCCGGGCCAGGTCCGCGGAGCGTGGTCACGGACGAGGCCGGGTCGGGTCGGGTCGGGTGAGAGGGACCTCACCCCGTGGTAACTGAGGCAAACAGATGGTGGCACTTTTGCAATTTATGTGGGTGTGTGGCTTCAGAAACTCCCGAGGTGGGACTATCCGCGCACCCCTTTTCTCTCACGCCTGCAGCAGGGATGGTGCTTCCAATTGCAACAGCTGTTGAGGCGCGCAACTTCAATTGAGGGCCAGGGTGTGTGCGCAAGACTCTTTCGCGCTGGCTGTGGCTCTTCAACCTGGGATATCTAGGCTTGGAGCAACCTCAAGCAAGCTTCGAGCTTCCTCGCCAATGGCGGTCAAGGCCTGGAACCTGAAATCAATAGAACGGCCTCTCGGCCAAATCAGACAGGCGGGGGACCTTCGCCGTGGCACGGCGAAGGTGGTCAGGGGGTCTGCAGGGGGCGAGATGGAGCTAACAGGTCGTCCTAGGTCAAACTGTGAGCGAGGGAGTGGGTGTGTTCGGTGGATCTGCAGAGGGTGTTTGGTGGGAAGTGGAGGGGCGGAAGAGGATCAGGGTGAGGAGGCGGAAGTTCTGCGGTGGTCGGCGAGCCGTGTGGGTCGCTGAGGTGATGGGAGCGGCTCGCCGGAGGGTGGTCGGAGGCGGAGAGGATGAGGGTGAACAGGAGCGGTCGAGGGTTTAATTGACTAAATTGAAAGCGGGGAAAGAAAGAGGAGAAGAAGGGGAGTAGGTCTAACTTAACTGCAGGGACGAAGGGGGAGGAACAGGGCGACAGTCGTATCGACTGTCGCCGGAGAAGACGATGCTCAGGGAGAGGGGCGGCGGCGAGCAGAGGGCTGGAGAGGCGCCAGCTGGGTGCGGCGTGGCGCGGGAAGAGCAAGGGAGGAGGCCTCTGCTGCTGGTATCGCGGCAGAGCGAAGAGGTGGAGGGGGAGGAAGTCGCCGGAGCTGGTGAGCGTCTGCCGGAGGAAGAAGAGAAGAAAGCTGGGGGTTTTCTCCGTCAGATCCAGGCTGCCGTCGTCGGTGGAGCGGCGGGGGGTATTTATAGGGATGAAGCAGGGAGGAAGGCGGAGGGAGACGACGTGTCTCCCTCGTCGGAGCATGGTCGGAGTACGAACCCATACCGTCCGTGCGTTCGCACGGCCGGTATGGGGGGCTGCAATGATCATGGGGGTGCTCCTGCGACGGCTGACGACGCAGGGCACCCCCGGTACACATGCCAGGTCCTCCACCTTACCCTGCGCGGCGCCATGCTCCGCGCAAGGTCGCCGGAGCATGGTGCTGGCAGGGTTTTGCAGGAGGGACCTGTTTGCAAAGAACGAAGGAGAGTTAGGGGCCAAAATGCGAGGGTTCAAAAGTTGAGGGCCAAAGAGTAAATATATGAGGACCAAAGTGTAAAGTCGGTCAAGGAGGTTTCTTCTTAGGCTCAAGTTTTTATACATGACTAATTAGAACCTAAGGAATCTGATGGTAAATTTCATTTTCATATTAAACCTTGTTTGACCGGTCGATTTGCGTAAAGACCCAAATTAAGTTATTAATTGGGCATGGTTCTCAATGTAGGTCAAAATGGGTTCTAAAGGCCAAATTGAAGGTTCTAAACCCTAGAGATTATTTTTCTATGAATTTTAGAGGGTTTATTCTATTTTTACTTTGCCTCGAACCTTGTGAATTGAAGTGGGTTGTTTTAGGGTTACAGATTATCATTTGGTTCCTTGGAAGTGCTGTAGCCCTTGCTAGATCATCTCATCCCACTATTATTCTTATTAAGCTGTTTTGACCTGTGTTTGGGCCCTGAATTACCCTGTATGCAGATTATACTGGTAAAATTGCACTTTTACCCCTTATGACCGGTTTTCTTCTCAAACTCAGAATTCTCTGAGTTAAGCCTTTCCTTGAGATATGTAGGAGCTTTTATCCTTTGTATTGGGTCAAAATGAGCTAGTTATGGCTCATGATGAGGTTCTCATCAGTAACCTCCAAGGTTCGACAGATCTCGTGGGCGGTTTCGCATTGGCTGATGCGGTTGAATTCCTCGGAGCTGAGAGCGCAGTAGAGTGAGTTCATTGCCTTGGCATTCAGTCCAAGGTGATGGATTTGCTCCACTGTGTAACCAGTTTCTGGTTTCTTGGGAATGACGTATGCGGATTCGCATTTCTCCCAAATGGAGAAATCGTTGGCTTGAAGCCACATCTTCATTCTTAGCTTCCAGTAGGTGTAGTTGGTTCCTTCGAAGAGTGGTGGTCGAGTGGTGGATTGCCCCTCCAATCTGCTTGTGGAAATCGCCTTCCCCTCCATGTGATCTTTCCGCGGATGTTACTCTCGTAGGCGGAAAACCTGCTCTGATACCAAATGAAATTGCACTAGAGGGGGGGTGAATAGTGAAATTATATTGTATTGTAATACAACAAATTCAATCACACAATATACTCAATTATTTTTAGGTGGAAACCCAAGATGGGTGAAAACCACCACCTAAGCCAATCTCTTGACTTAGGATTTTCGATCACAAGGTGATCAATCCACTAACCACACTACTTAAACGAGGGTAGTGTACCTCAATTACAATTCCCACCTCCGATCCCTAAACGGAGGTTTCTCTCTTCAAGATGAAGAGACGGGGACCCGACAGGCCGGATACCCAAAATACAGAAATTAACAAGTAAAAATAACACCTATAGAGCACCCCAATAATTTAGTTGCTTTCTTATATACTAAGCATGAAAAGAACTCCCTGATGATTTGTAGAACGGAGCGAGCCGGGAGTATGGATTTGCCCTTTGATCAGAGTATTAGCACAGCACAAGGGCAAGATGGAGCTTAGAGTAGTGAGCAAGAGATTTTTCTAATGGAATTGTATCTCAAGAGGTGTGTTTTGCCAAAGAAGAGTTGTAGTCTATTTATAGGCAAGTTTGGAACCTTCAAGAATACTTGGGAGAGCTCTTCTAGCCGTTGGAGACAAATCCCAAGAGTTTAGGACGAAATCCACACAAAATCAGGGCAATGATGATTCTGACAGCAACATCAGACGTCTAATTATAAGATCAGACGTCTTACAGGACGTCTGATTTTTACTATGGTCGTCTAATATTGCAGGATATCCTTAACGGACTCTATTGGATCAAAAGAAGGACGTCTGATATTATGTCATAAGACGTCTGATGATTTTACTGGACGTCTAATGAATGGTGCATTCGTTCCTGTTATCATCGGATCCAAACAGGGTTCTAGGTTTAGAGGATCAGACGTCGTTACGGACGTCTGAGGACATTACCAGACGTCTGGAAACCAAAATACTCTTCCTTCCTGCTTCTGCCAAAAGATTATGTGGCCGTAGACAGATACGCACAGAAAATCATGGCCAACGGTTCAAAGGCAGACGTCTGTAAGTGTGTCAAGACGTCTAGAAATTGTTTTTGCCGATAAAAAGTCTAACGGTTAGTATGAGGACGTCTGGGTAAATAATCAGACGTCTGTGAACGGTTATCGACGTCTGAAAGTGAAGTCCTTCGACTGAAGTTTATGAGGAGATGAACAAAGCCAGAAATATTTGAAATTAGACGTCTGATACATATGTCAGACGTCTTATTATGGAAAATCAGACGTCTGTACTTTTTAATGGACGTCTGATAAAAGTATAAGTGTTGGGTTTTTTGTTTCTAATTTATCCTAAGTGTAGAGAGCCTAAGTTAGCTATTTATAGGTTATGTTTGGGGGCTCTTTACAATATTTCTAGACTCAAATAAGATGAAAATTACAACCTTTGAAAGTTTACATGAAAAAAGCCTAAGACCTAATACTTTTGCTACTCGTCTTCACGCTTTTAATCTCCCGTCTTGGAAAGCTTTTTGAATTCCTGCAAATATGTTATTATAGAGAGAAAACAATATGCTACGCTTTATTTATTATTTCATTTTCTACATTTTGTAAAATCATCAAAATATTATATATGAGTAGTTGAACTAACACACTCAACTCTAGCCAGCTGAAGAAGAATTCATCCCAGCTCAGGAGGCTCAAGTCCAACTCCTGGGGACTCAGCTTAGCTCAAGCTAATTGAGCTAAGCTAACTTAGCTGCCTCAATCAGCTCAATTCTCCCCGGGAGCACTAGACCTAGCTCACTCAACTCTATTCAACAGAAGCCAGCTCACTTTAGCTTGGCTTAGTAGCTAGCAAAGAACTAGCAAGCTAAGCCAGCTAGAGTAGCCCCATGTTGACCTCTTCAGCTACTACCAGCTCCACTTCAGCTCTAGATTCTTCAGATCTAGCTTCTTCCTCCAAAGCCTAGATCCAACACCTCCTCGTCTACTCCACCATTAGCTAAACTAGCTTAGCTTAGCTTATCTATGCTCCAGATTCCTTGGCCTGTACCACCCAAAAACCCTACCTAACAACTCCACCAACTAGCTCCACCTAAGCTCCACATAAGCTAACCCTACTTGGTGCCAACCTAGCCTACCCACCACCTCCAAAAGACACCAAAAACGTGGCACCAGAACCACCCTAACTACCCCCTTGTTGGGGCCACTTTTCCCACCAAAAATCCCTTCATCTCCACCGCACATCTCCCCTTAAACCCATCTCCACCATCCACATAATCCCACCCTCTAGAACACTCAAAGTTGGCGCCAACCCATGGTACCTCTCCATGGTTGGCACCACTTTTAGGTGCCCCTTGACCAACCCTAACTACCCTCCTTACACCCCGTAGGCGGCGCCAACCATCCTTAACCCTAGGATCAACTAACCGCCTCCATCTTGCCATCTTAGCCCTCCATTTCAAGAGTCACCTTAACCCCCCATCCTACCCTATAAAAAGACCACTACCCACCACCATTCAAACCATCCTTGGCTAGAAAATTCACTCTCATACTCTACCTATAGCCCATGCCCAAGAGAGAAGAAGAAGAAGAAGATTATGGGGATATTCTATCCATTTGGTGCCTTCCCCTCTTCCCTTCTCTCTTGAGCCATGCCAGCCAAAGGAGAAGCCAGGCAAGGAAGATCTTTGGAGGAGATCTTGAAGGTGGTCCATTCCACCATGGAGGAGAATTTTAGGGTGGTGCACACCCACCCGATGGAGGAGAGAATTGAAGGTGGTAGCATCCACATTGGAGGAGCTCTCAAGGACGGCGAAGAAGGAGGCCCTCTTTTCAAGCCAAGGAGCAGCTAGGCTTGGAGCAAGAAGACTCCCTTCTTCACCAAATTTTGCAAGAGGATTTGTGTTTCTTTTATTGCATTTAGATTTTTTCATTTCTAGTAGAAGCATTACTCTACTTGTCTTTGAAAAGAACATAAATTCTAGTTAATCAAATTGCCTTCTTTTTACTTTCTATTACAATTGTTGTTTTTGTTCTACCACTTGTTTCACCTCTTCTTCCTAATTACTCTAGGCCTCCACTTGCCTAGAGTGAGCTTAGGAAGAGGATATATCTATCTCTTAAGTTTTAGCTAAGTAATTATAGGTTTTAGTATTTTCCGCCACAATTCGCATTTTGCCCTCATCTTTTCAAAACAAAAAAATTACATATTTAAAATACCAAAAAGAAAGTTGAGATCTATTTTTTAAGCAAGAGAATTAATTTTGCAAACATTTGGCCTCCTTGGACGACCCTAGATACTCCCCTATCTAGGATATAAATTTAAAAGCGTATGAGAATTCACATGTTACAACGACATTAAAAACCCACTTTTATAATTCATGCGACTTTTCGCATCCGTGTAAATGTGATGAGTGCAATATGAGGGGCGAATACCACGAAGATCAGCAATGCTCCACCCTATAGTAGCCCTATGGTCTTATAAACTGAAATCAGTTGATGCTCCTAGTCTTGGGTTAAGTGAGCACTAATAATGACCGGGTATGTCTCACGTTCACCCAAGCACACATACTTAAGTGAGTCAGGTAAGGGCTTCAATTCAATCACAGGTGGGTTAGAGATAGAAATGGGAATAGAAGGAGCATACTCTAAGGTGGGAATCTGATGATCCAGATGCATGTGAATTCATGCTAATTCGCTACCTGTGAGATAATCACCTGTGACTGCGTTAACGGGAAACCCGTTAGCTGTGGTCACATCTTCTTGTAACAACAGGGCAGATCCAGTAGTCTACGGATCAGGATAGCTAGATTCAGGGGTGCTGTGGTCAGAAACGCACCCTAAACAATTGGATCCTCGGGGAGATATGTGTAGTGCAATGGTCTCAATCCCGTGTGAATCGAGGTCTAAGAACCCTGATAGTGTAGATGAATGAGACATTGGGTCGTCACAAAGGAGCCCAATGTTACCACAGTATGCCGAATCTTCGCCTTCATCATCCTCCTCTATGCGATCACAGTGAAAATTCTTTGCTGCTCTGAATATGTCAAGTCAAAGTCGCTCATTACCTAGGGCTATCTCCATACACCCAGATGCATAATCAATGTTTGCTCGGGCTGTCGCTAGAAATGGGAGACCCAAAATGATTGGTGCATCTTGGAGATTAGGAGGAACCTCCACATGGAGAACGAAAAAGTCTGCGGGAAAGCAAAATCCATGGACTTTTACAATCACATTCTCAACCACCTCCCTTGGTGTTTTTACTGATCTATCAGCTAGTTGAATCGTGATCGAGGTTGGCTTTAACTCCCCAAATCAAAATCGGTCAAATATGGTAGTGGGAGTCAGGTTGATGGACAAACCCAGATCTAGAAGGGCCCGATCAAATGGAGAATCCTGGAAGAAGCAGGATATGAGTGGGGTACCAAGGTCTTTTTTTTTTGGCAGTAAGTCAGCTAGAATCACCATGCTAGCCTCTTTTGATAGTACCACCTGTCATCCAATTCTAGGCTGTTGCTTTGGGGTACAATGGTCCTTGAAGAACCTAGCGACAATAGGGATGTGATCAATTATCTCGAGGAGAGGGACCTGAATATGTACTTCCTTGAACACTAACTTCAGGTCCTCAAAATTACGCATGTCCTTCTTCCATACTACATTTCATGTTAGAGCCTCGGGAAAAGGGATGGGAATTTCAGGGTGAAGTGGCCTCTTACCCTTATCTACAGTAGGTGGCTCCTGAGATGAAGAAGGAGTCAAACCCGCCTGTGGCGAAGGGTGAGAAAAATCAGGACCTGCCTGCCTATGTGGTGGGTCGAATGTCTTCCTTCCACTCAATGAGACAGCATTTGCATGGGCTTGCTGTCCATGAGGTGGTGTGGGAGCGGAAGGGGTAGAGTATGCAGGGTTCTGCATCAAAGGCGGCTGGCCTTGAGCGTAACCAGGTGGTGTAGGAGGCACCTGTAATATGGTGTGTGCCTATCCCTGTGGTGCCTGAAATCTAGGCAGGGTGCCTTGGTTCTGCACATACCGAGGGTTCAAGACAGGTTGGGAGGGCAAGGCTCCCTGAGTCCTATACTCCTACAACAGTTGGTTTTGCGTGTTCTGTATAGTTTGTATCTGGTCAGCCATCGTCTTCATTATTTGCAAGCTATCCTACGTAGACTTCCTCATCGATTCCTGTAGCTCCTCTTTCAGTGACTCCAGAGGGTCAGCCCTGTTTAGAGGGTGACTGGTAGCTTGGTGGAGCTGCTGGTATATAGAACGAGGTTGCTACTGCTAAGACAGGAATGGCTGCTGCCTAGGGTATGTGTTTTACACATTCCTGTATTGCTTGGTCTGGTAATGTGGATCTTGATGTGGTCTTTATGAGTTACCTGACCAAAAGAAGTTCGAATGTTGGTGCCAACCAGGGTTATACATCTCTGAATATGGGTTATTACACCCGTATCCTTGAATAGCACTAACATCCTTGTAGGCCGAAGACGTCTGAGACGTATATCCATCAAGGGGATATGTATTATAGTCAATGGGTGGTGCGTAACCTTGGTCATATGATGTTAGATCGAGATTGTTTATAAGATCCTGATATGCAAGATCTCGTAAATAAGGAGAGGATGCATCCTGAGTGAGTAGATTAACTCGAGCAGAAGGGGCTTGGGGTGCATAGGAGGGTCTTGGAGCAGCAAAGTTCAGGTCAGATTGACCCTGATTAATTTGGTAAATCTTTTTTCCGATCAAGTTCATTCTATCCAGCAGCTTAACGATGATATCCATGTCAGCTCGAATAGACTCGGCATGAGCCTCATGGACACCAACCCGATGCTGACCAGTCCGCTGGAACTGGTTCATGGACATGGCATTCAACGAGTTCTCTGCCAAAGATTCAAACAACTCAAATGCGATGTTCTCATCTTTCGTGAGGAAATTCCCGCCACTAGATGCATTGGCTAGATACCGATGTGTGTCATCCAGCCCATGGTAAAAGATCTGAGCTAGGTGACATCTGGGCACACCATGGTGTAGGCATTTCCGAAGAAGGTCGTGAAATTGGTCCCAAGCGTCATGCAACTTCTCCCCAGCTCCTTGGGAGAAAGTCGTGACCTCATGCCTCATCATTTTCGCTCGACCGATTAGGAAGAACTTTTGCAGGAATTCACGTCGTAATTCCGGCCAGGTTCTAATCAGCTTCCCAAGGGTCTTTAACCCATAGAGATTTGTCCCATAGAGAAAATGGGAAAAGCTTCATCAGAACAATCCCAAGATCAACATTCCTGGGTCGAATCGTCTCTGCGAGTCGACTCAGGTTCTCTAAGTGTTGGAACGGATCTTTGCTTGAGTTTCCATAAAAATGACTATTGATCAAACCAATCACATTAGGCTTGAGCACAAACGCGTCTCTACCTACGAGAATCCTGACTAAGGGTGCGACGATCGGTGCAGCTGGATCATAGAAATCCCGAAGTTGTTCTCCTCATGGTGGATGTTGCATTCCATCAAGTGTTGTCAAGATACGGTCCATGCTTTGCTGATGCCGGTCCTCTGATTCAACCATCTGGGCCTCCAAACGAGCCACCAGATCCAGATTACCAGCATCCTGACCCGATCTAGGTCCAGGTCCAAGAATAAGGTTAGCCATCTCGACTAAGGTAGTAGAAGAAGTGGGGGGAGAAGATGGTCCTGGCGAGGTGACTTGCCTCCTTGGGAGCGGCTCCCAAGGTCCAACCAGTCGTGGTCTGAGTGACCTCCTTCCTTACATACACCACCCAATCCCTGGGTTGGTGTAGCCAAGCCAGACAAGGCTAAGGCCTTGTCAATCAGATGGTCCTTATGATCGGATGACCAAATTTTTCATTTTAAGTTCGAATTCTTGAAGAAAAATTCATCATACAACCGATTGAAAGTGATTCTCACCTCTCAAGCTAACCCAGCTAGTCTGGTTACGAGGGGACTAAGGGGAAGGTTCTTCCTTCGGCTCATGCCTCCGGTTCCGTTAGCCACGAGCCACGGTCATTTAACACTGCTTCGCAAACTTAATCAGCAAGAGAGGTTGAAGCCACCCAGTAGTACGACAACGATTTGGGTTTGCTTACATGATTTAAAGTTAATTTAAGCCCATTTTTCTTCTTCAATGGGGTTTATGGTGAGTGGTCCACAAGGTGACCAAGCTCAGATAAACCTTAGACTTGATCAAGTCTAGGTTAGCCCAAATGTGTGGTCTCTAGAGTGTAACCCTAAAGGTGTAACCTAGGGTACATGCAATTCTAGGCTTTTTTCTTTGCGATTTCAGCAGACCAATGAAACACAAATAATTCTATGGATATTTGAAGCCAAATAAACTGAAATTTTGCAAGTAGATTCCTTTTTCAATTACAGAGAATATTTTTTTGTGATTTTTACTATTTCAACTAAATTTCTAGGGATTTTTGAATGTCAAGGGGTCAGACTAGAATTGTGCCTCCTAGTCGATTCTTAAAATTGAAATAGTATCAAATGATCTTAAACATTTCAAAAAAAATATAGGAATTAAAGCCAATGAATAAGCTTTCAAACCCTACCATATTTAGTCAAAACTGATTCGCGGATTTCTTGGAATTGCTTTTTGAATTTTGAAAATTTTCAAATTTGGGTCAATCTGACTCCCTTGCACTTCGTGAAGTTTTAAACATTTTGTGCTTGAAATTTTTTCAATTGAATGGTGCCGTTTGAAAGGTGGTTTAAAAATGAAGGTATAACCTGAATTTCAGAATTTTTCGCTCATTAATTTTTCGGCAATTGAATTTTTAAATTGAAATTTGAAGCCTGGTCGAAAATCAAAGGGTGGTGGGGAAGCTTTTGAAAAGGTATTTGAATTTGAAATTCAAACTTTCCACTAAAATAATTTTTTTGTTCAAAAACTTTTGAAATTTTTCTTGAAGGAAAAAGTCTTTTTCAAAAATCTTTTTTTTCTTTTTTTTTTCAAGTAAACTAACCTAAAATTCAAACGGAGACCTGATCTAACTACCTAGACTTTTTTTTAATTTTTTTTTGCAAAAATAAATAGGCTTTTTTTTCATATGAAATTCCTAGAAGGAAATCTAACCTAAGGTTCGAAAAAGGGAAATCCTAATCTAAGAGGAGATGTGCACCTGATGATTTTTCCGTGCCTGATGTGTGCACAGATCCAATTTTTCTTGCTTTCCTGCACATCCAACAAACAAGTAGAGGAATACTTGTCACTAAAAGCTCAAAAGATCGAAATCAATTATGTTGCCTCCCCGGCAATGGCACCATTTGTTGGGATCGTAGATCGCATATTTAATCAAAAATGCATCATAGTATAATTTCTAAGATAACAAGACTTGGAGTCCCAGTTGTTCGTCTCTGGGAGGCATTTATGGAACTGCAGATTTGAAATCGATCTCAATCACTCTACTTGCTTAAAATCACACGCTGATTTCTAATCGTCGGATCAATGTTTGGCCACTTCCATTATTATCCCTAATTACGTGCGCATGTGTTAGGCAGATGACAAACGTGAAAGTGCGGGTTTCAGTATGCATGATTCTAGTTATGTGGTGGCTGTTTACGGAAAATGCATTAATACTTAGATCCTCGATATTTTCAGGTACCGACATGCTAGCTGTAGCAGATAGTAATTAAGAGCAGGAAACTTTAATCACACAAAAATATTGCAACAAGGCTCATGGTGATCTTCACAAATAGATATATATATATAGGAAAATAACTTCATTGATTCATAATGGTGTTTGCAACAAAAAGCTCATGGAAAGCTTGTAGATGAATGCATGAAAACATAAATCTAGCTAGCAGAAAATGATTGCATACATCAATCTAAGGGGGGATTATGCATGCATCATTGGGGGAGAATATAGAGCTACACTATTAAGCAGTAAATAAAGTAGTAAAACTATGAAGAACTATAATCTAATCTATTAGAACTAAGGGCATTCAAAGGTGGGCTCTGATGGCCTTTGACTTAGTTGAGAGGAGGAGGGGTGGCCAATGGTGCTTAGGTCAACCCTTGGAGAGTGGTTGAGGAGGTGATCCAACATCTTGGCATGGAGATGGTGGTGGCCATGGTGAAGCTACTCATGAAGGTGGAGTGGAGGTGGAATGAAGCTAAGTTAAAATGGAGCCAAGAGTGAATGGGTCCAAAGTGCCACCCCTTAGGTCTTTTTGTAGACTTAAGGGAAGATCTCTAGAGAATTATGGAATTCTCCAGAGAGGCCTATGGTGGGAGCTCGTGGGAGAGTGAGAGAGAGGATGGATGGTGGTTTTTAGATCCACCAAATGTGGATCTAAAAATTGAATGGCTCTTGGTTGCTAATTTTAGCAACCAAGGCAACAACACATGGTAGTGAGTTCTAGAGAACTCTAGGCTAGGTACTTTCATGTGGATGGTGTGTGTGGGTGTGTGTTGATCGAAACATAGGTGGCTAGGTTGATTAGGTTCGGTTCTAGTGGGTTTAGGTCAAGGTTGGTCTCAAATTAGGGTTGTAAGCCCTAATTCACATAGATAAAGTGCAATTAAACTTAATACAAGTTTAATTGGGTGTGTGGAAACCTAATTGCGAGTAAAATAACTCAATTAAATTAGGTCTAGGTCAATTGGACTCTCACTGAGTCCAATTGGTCAGTGTATGCTGAGATCAGGGCTTAATTTGACTCAGTGAGTGCAATTGAATAGACTGAAGAGATTGACCATGATCCAAGTCAATTAGGTTTAGTGAGGACCTAATTAGGTCCTTAGGGAGGTCTAGAGGTGATGTACTAGGGTTAGGGCACCTTAATTTAGGTTCCTAGGGGGTTAGAATTGGGTTTAAGGAGCTAGAGATCCAATATCAAGGCTTGAATTCCAAAACAAGAACTGGAGGACAGTATCAAACGTCTAATAAAGTTGTCAGACATCTTATAGTGAAAAATCAGAAGTCTAGACTTATTGTATGGACATCTAATCAGAGTCAGGAGGGATTCTAGGTTCTGTCTTGGGTATTCTACAGAAATTGGATGTCTAACCAAGTGTCTGGATGTCCAATAACAATGTAGAAGTGGGTTTAATGTGTGCGAGAGTTGGCTAAGGGTTATGGACGTCTTATAACTCATCTGGACGTCCAGATAGAGGCTAGAATTGAGGTTTTAAGTTTCCTAGGGTGCGGTGATGTTGAACGTTTACGAACGCTACGCTAACGTGTTCGGTTTTGGAAAACCTGTTGTTGTAGTTCGAAAGTGAAGAATTCATGTTCAACAAATAAAATTTATACCGAAATGAAAATTCCGGGTCGAACACAGGGAGGCGGAGGTTTGATTTAAAAACTACGCGTTTCTTTTTATTTGTCACAGAATAATTCAATTTACAACTATCTAATTATTTACAATAAATAGAAGAGAGAGAGAGAGTAAGAGAGAAAGAGAATATTACACAGAGAAATCAAAATGAGATGTAGAATAAACAAGGAATTTTTCATTGAGGAGATTGTTCATTACAACTAGAAAGCATAAAACAATTAATCTAGAAAGCATTAAAAGAATGGAGGGAGAAATGTCCTCCTCGACGATTGCTTGGAGGACGAACAAAACTACACTAGAAAGCAGTAAATTTATACTAGAAAGCAATGAAAAGAATAGGGAGAGAGAAATCCTCCTCGACGGTTGCTTGGAGGACGAGCCGGATGGGACGACGCCTGGACGAAAGAGAACGAAGTAGGACGAAGGAGGACAAAGTAGAAGAACGGGAACGAAGCAGCACGCCGTCGTCGTCGCGGGATCCGCTTCCAAAGGGGAACGAAAATTGGACTTTATCTCGCGAGAAGCATCCCGGGAGTGGGACAAGCTTCTCTTAAGCTTTGGAGGGGTAGAGAGGAGAAGGAAGGGATGAAAATTTCGTATGGAGGGGGTCTCCTTTTATAGTTGCAAGCAGTGGGGGCAAAATGGACATTACAACTTCAAAACAATAAATGAGGGGTCCTTAGTGACGGATAAATCCGTCACTAAAGCCCCAACATGGGCGTAGCTTCCGCGCCCACGCACGTCTAGCGATCCTCAGCCGTCCAATCGTGAGATCGGACGGGCTTAAGTCGCGCCTTCACCCGCTGCATTGCACGCCCGCCCATGTGCGATCGGGCGTTACGCGCGGGCGTGTGTGAGCGCTTCATCTTGATTGAGCGTGTGCGGTCGATCGGAGGCGCGCCACCGCTCCAATTTCAGCATGGCGAGGCTCGAACACGCATCCCAGCTTCGTGTTAGAGAGCTCAACCAACGCGCTGGGGTTGCGTTTATGTCGAGCGCCTGACTTCAGTGTGGGCCCGTCGCAGCCGTTGGATCTTGAACCAACGGTGGGGAAAGGCGGATGCGAAGACTGCCGAGATTGCATGCGACCGTTTGGGCGGCCGAGATGGCGCCACGTGGTGCCATCTTGGCCGTCCATCTTCTGAAAGTTGTAGATGGTGCCACGGACGTCGGATTGACTTGATTTTTGCATCGTTGGGCTGCGATCGTCGATCGGAATTCATCTGTGGGGTTAGATTTGTCATCTGAAGTGCGAATTTTCACCATCCTGGCCCTTGATCTTCTAGGGTTCCCCGGTCACTATCGGATGCTACGGATGTCTGATTAGGGCGATCTTGGAGTCGTTGAACTCCAATCATCACCCTGATCACATCCATATGGTTGGATCTTTGATCCGAGGCCCCGATAAAATGTTTGCCCTGTCCAAGCACATAAAAGGAGACAATTAACCTCCATTTTATTCAAACTACTCTAAATGCAAGATGATGCATGTTATGCAATATTTATATCTTGAAATGCAATCCTATGCTTAAGAACATGCATAAATAGACATTTTAAGTAGTGTAAATGTGTTTACATCAGGTAAGCTAATCTATGGGTGGCTAAGGCTTGGGGAAGCTTTCAGGCTATCCTAGTGCTAGGATAGACCTAAGTTTTTCACAATTTATTGCTTTATTCCTACTTAATAGAATAGCATACCTTAACTCCCTTACATTATTATCTACTACATAATCTAGGTCTTCCACTCCAACTCTGCTGCAACTCCAGTTATTCTTTATTCTTCAGGTCTAGCTTCAGATCCAGCTTCAGATCTAGCTTCTGATCAGCTTATTACCTACAATTGACATAATGCACCTAATCAATACATTATAGCATTATTTTATGCATAGCTAAAAGAAAGCAGTAAAGGTGCTAGTAATGCTTATCCATGTATGAATTACCCTAACTTATGCTAAGTCCTAGCCTAATTTAGGTTAATTAAGACCTATGATTGATGTGCAATCAACCACTTGTTAGATCATTTCAAGACAAATTATGTTGTCTAGGAATTTAGTCCAAATGCAAATGTGTGATCAAGATATGGATGCAAAGTAAGAGGATGTATACCTTGCTTCCAGCAATTAGCGATGCAAGAATGCATGCAATGTAGAAAATAAATCTAGAGGCTGCTCATACACACCTAAATGGTTCATCCTTGGGGCAGGTAGCTTCTAGTAGATAGCTCATGTTTTGATTTTTTTTTTTTACCTACTTATGCACAAATAAAATCAATCCACGAAAGAGAAGAAAAACCCAAGTCTAAAGAAATGGGAATAGATTTCTCGAAAAATTACCCAACACGGGTCTAAAAGAAAGTCAGGGAACAAACTCCTAAAATGAACCCCAAAACAAGGGTCTCAAACTAAATGTGTGTGCAAGAAAATAAAGGAAAGTAAAGTTCTAAAACCTAAATTCTATCTACTGAAGAAAAAAAAATCTACGGAGATGAAGATGAAGATGATCACTCTAGATGTCCTCCTTCGGTGGTGGAGACAAGGTCCACCACAGCACGTCGAGCTCCTACCTTCAAAAATGGAGCTCGCCGTGTCCTCTGAGCGGTGGAAACAAGGTCCACCTCGATGTAGCTAAGGTTGGTGCAACAACTTGTCAAGCAGATATGCGTACCTCGCACCAAAAAGATCGAAGTTAAATATGCCTCAAAAATAATGTAAGAACCAATAAATAATGAATGTGAGTTTAACAGGGTCATTGCCTCCCGTGCAATGGTGCCATTTGATGAGTCGATTTTTGCTTTTGAAAATGATGATTAAGATGATTTGTCGTTGTATTTCTAAGTGGTTGAAAATCGACTAATCAAAGTAATTAAAATAACCACTCAATGACGAGCGGGTCGTATCCACAGGGAGGCAATGGCTATTTAAACTCACACTGGTTAAAAATAGATGTTCACGATTACTTTCGTCAAGAAATCAGATCAAAATCGCTTTTCAATTGAGATAATAAGACATTATCATGCTGATATTATAATTATGCAAAACAAGAGGGAGATGCTAAAAAAATCAACAGAATAAAATATTAATACCTAAAATTCCCTTCCCCCTCAATGGCCAAAAATGTAATTATTAATTACAAGGAAAACAGAGGATTTTGTTGCAAGGATCTTACGCATTGAGGAGGGCTTGGCAAGAGGCAAGATTTGGCGGAGGAGATGAGTGAGCCGAGGGCTTTGCAATGGTGGTGGCAGTGAGTCGCGAGGTGGCTGGAGGTGGTCGGATGGAGCGACCAAGGAGATGGGTTCCGATGGCTGTTGCTACTGGGAAGAGCTCCAGGCGAGCAGCACAGGAGCTCTGCTGGTCATACGTGATGCGCACGGAGAGGTGAGCAGTAGCTGCTTGCTGGAGGTGCACACGATGGCGTGGCGAAGGGTGCTAGTCTACTACACGCTGGGTTGTGCGTGAGGTGTCGACTAGTGGAGATGCCAGTGGTGCACACCAGCTGCGGGCGTGGCGAGCGGGCTGCAGGTGTGCTGTTGGCTGTTAGCTGATTGTACCACAAAAATACACCTGCAATTGTGCCATCTTGTGCTATTTCCTAGCATTACCAGTGCATATTAGGTTTCCATAGTCGCATTTGTGAATATACATGCATGCATGCATTTAATTGAGAGAGGAGGAGAGTGAAATAAATTGGCCTCGCAATTACATTTTTCCTCAAGTGCTGCTTCACAAAATTTCCATCTTTATTTTTTATTTCGATTTGATTTTTGAAATCTTCCCCGCAGCTGCAAAGCTTGACTTCTTCTTCTTCGCACCTTGCCCTGCAGCCACATGCCCAGCCTCTCCCTGCCATGAGCCATGCGCAAAGCATGCACAGCCAGGGCATGGCTGTGCATGCTTTCTCCTTCTATAAAAAGATCTCGACTCCTTCTTGCAAAAGCGAGCTTGGTCCCCACGAAAAAACCCAACAGTAGCTTCTCTTCTTCTCCAGGCCATCTCCTCCCTCTCCATCCATACGCAGGCCCTCCTCTGAGGAGACACCCTTCGGACAGGACTACCTCACGGTGGTGCACAACCACCACCGTGAGTCCACCACCGCCCAGCTCATCAAAGAGCCGGTGGGCGTGGTGGCACTTTTCTTGTTTCTTCGTTTGAAGCCACTTCAGCCATTACCACAAAGCTTCAGCTATGAAGCTCAACCGGCCACCGCATGCCCTGCAGCAGCCGGCCGAGCTCCACAGCAGCAGCAGCAAGGCGGCAGCAGCTGCAAAGCCCCTCCAACGCACGCCTACAGGCCGTCCTCACCTCCAGCGCGCGCCTGTAGGCGACCTCACCTCCCGCTTCTTCGCGCTGCACTCATCTTTCCACTCGCAACCGACCACCGCGCGCCTCTGCAGCGGCCAGCCAAGCTTCACCGCACACCCCAGCCAACACCTGCAAGCACCACCCAAGCAGCAGGTCGCCCTCACCCTCCACCGCGCACGCCAACAGCCCTCTCCACGCACTCTGTCGCGACATCCCGCTCGCAAGCCAGCAGCTGAGCCACTCTTCCGCGCATGCGCCGAGCCGTCCACACTCACAGCATCGGACGTAGGTGATTGCGTGGCTCGCCCAGCCACTGTAGCCACTGTTCACGTGTTTCTGCGAAACACTGTGGCTACAGTGGGGTGACCGGTGAGTTTCTCACTTAACCGATCACTCGGCGCACCGCAACCGCTGTTCGCCCGTGTGCACGTCTTGCCCCACATCCCGCTCCAGCGCCCGCCCACACGTCTACGTGCGCCCACCTCTCCCAACGCCTGCCTTCTCACGCTTCCTTCACCGCGTATGCCTGCCAGCGCCCGCTCCAGCCCTTCGCGCAGCGTGGTGTGCTGCGGTCCTCTCCATGCCCATCTCCCTCCAGCGTGTGCCTCTTTGCGCACACGCGTGGAAGCCTCAGACGTCAGCCCTGAAGCTCAGACGGCTTAACTCGCCTCTTCTTCACAGCAGGTGCTCTCTCTCTCTCTCTCTCACACAGCACTCTCTCACTCTCCTTACCGACACCTACACACTTACACTCACACTTTCATACCCCCACACACACACCTACACACACACACCTATACAGTATTATATACATATATATATATATATATATATATATACACGTATACATATATATATTGATATATATACATATATTTATATACATATATATATATATACATATACATACTTATATATATATAAATAGTAGTATTTATATAACTAAATATTAGTATACATATATATATATATACAGATATCTATATACTTATATATATATATATATACATATATATTTACATATATACATATATCTATGCATATATTAGTACTTATATAACTATGTATTAGTCTATATACATGCATATACATATATATATATATATATATATACTTATATATATATATATATATATATACACACATATATATACTTACTTATATACATATATTTATATACATATATATATATAAATATACATATATCTATATATATATTATTACCTATATAACTAAGTATAGATACATATATATATATATATATATATACACAAATATACATACATATATACATATATATCTATATAACTATATATACATATACACATATATATACACATATCTATCTACATATATCTATATACATATATTACTATATATATATGCATACATTTATATACATCTATATAGTTATACGTACATACATACATACATACATACATATATATATATATACATGTATATATAT
Source organism: Thalassia testudinum (assembly GCA_037157565.1). Taxonomy (NCBI): domain Eukaryota; kingdom Viridiplantae; phylum Streptophyta; class Magnoliopsida; order Alismatales; family Hydrocharitaceae; genus Thalassia; species Thalassia testudinum. Next base: position 4,601,684 of record JAZHRO010000035.1, on the reverse strand, counting down.
ATATATATATATACATGTATATATATATACATATATATATATATATATATATATATATATATATATACATGTATATATATATATATATATCTATACATATATCTATCTATACATATAGTTACATACATATATATATATACTTATATATATTTACATATATACATATATATATGCATATAACTACATATATACCTATATATTTATAACCATATATACATATTGATATATTTACATATATACATATATATATATATATTTTCACATTACTTACCATACGTGGTATTGTGGGAATATCTGCACCAGTTGCTGATATTCCCTGATCCACGCATACAAAAAGTGTGTTCGCATTCATCTTCCACCAATCCACCTTACATGTGGCACTTCATCCTGTTGGTTGCCTCCACCCCGACTCGACATCGTGCTACACTCCATCTCCGCCTCCACCCCCACCCCTTTATAAATATATAGTATATACATATATATCTATACTATATTTACTTTATTTCTATTTCTCTTGCATGCCCATAAAAAGATAAAAAAATATATAAAAGAGAAAAGATAATCTTTGACTTGCAGGTACTCCATCTTACAAATAACAAGACCCATTTTGGAACCCTAATTTGGCTCAAAGCCAAGAACCTAATTTTGAGGGTGTGCCTCAAGGACCAAGATTATCAGAAAAAAATCTTAAATAGAAAAACACCAAAAACACAATAAACGAACGGAAGAGACTCATTGTAGGAAAGGCGTAGAAACTTGACTTGTAACCTTACTTCCCTGAGTTCGACCCTGGGCCTCAAAGTGACCAAGATAAAATCAAGTAGGCCAGGTTAAAAATTTTGTAAAGGGATGGTTGGTCTGATTTAGGTTAACCACTATACACACTTCAACGATAAAATCACCATATTAACAATCTATCCGGGCCTGACCAACATCTCTTTCTGGCGCCGTTGCCGAGGATGTGCACCTTCAAGTAAGTTTTTACTCCATTCCTGTAATTTTTTTCTCTTCTCACACCCTTCTCTTCACAGGTGTCTCTGTTTTTGGTGTGCAGGTAAACCTGTTGCAAGGAGAAGACAGGCAGACGAAGTCGGAGACGTGGGCAGATCCAAGGCGGGAACAAGAGCGTGAAGATGCCGACATCGCACTGGAGCTCCGCACACGTTGCTGCACAAGTAAGTCTTTCTTTCTTAGCAACCTAGGTTAACTTGTAACCTTAGTAAAAAAAAAAAAAAACTAAAAACTAAAAACTAGAAAAACTTCTTGGATCTCTTGGGGCAAGTGGATTAAAATTCACTTGTTTGATTGTTTGCCCTTACTCCCATCGCCCTGGGATTTCTCGCAATACTTCGCATAGTGAAAATCCAAGAATCTTGATTCTTGAATTTTTTGCCGTGTGAAGTATTCTTTGAGGCAAATAAAAAGATTGATTGCCACCCCTCTTTGCCTCATTTACCTGCAATTCGGGATCACCTTTTTGGTGGGGAGACTTGGAATTGAGTTGATTCCAACCCCACCACGACTTTTCAACTTGCCTAAGATTCGATCCCGAATATTTCAACCCCAACAAATTGATTTTCTATATCTTTTGGTTGAGCCTTGTGTGTGGACATCTTTTTGGTGATTGGGAGCACTTGAATTGAAGTGCTTTGGCTCCCTTTCACACTAATCTAAAACTGATTCGTGCATCCACACATAGAAATCTCCAATTAGGGAAGCCCATTGCATTTTAGCATGCATTAACCAACTGATATTGAAGAAGGGTTTGTTGGGCTTAGAAAGAAAACTTGTATTCTCACAAAACCCGGAGATTGGTTGAATTGGTATTTCAGCGAAATCCTAAAATCCATACTACTTAAGGCTGAATTCTAAAAACCATTCACCAATTAAAACTTCAATTCGGGGAGATTTCCCTGTTGCATGCTTGGTTTACACACTCTAAAAATCAATCACTTGGGCATTACCCATAAAAAATGCCCTTCACATTCCAGAAGCACTTGATCCTAAGCCTCTAACTAAAATTGGTAGTAACTTGACCCTTATTAAGGATTGGAGGTCTACCTACCTGCGTGTAGCACCTACATGCTGGTGAGGGTTCCCGTGTGCTATCGGGTGTCTAAGATTGGGGCAAACGGCCTTTCAATCTGGCCTGGTGGTTCTGCGGTGCTCGCATTTGGTTCCGTAGTTCGTGATAGTAGGTAACTTAGATCTTTAGGTCTAAGGGCACACTGTAGAGGTTAGGAATTTGATTGTATTGATTTGTCATCAAGTGTACCTTTGCGGTGTCATTTCTCTCATCTCTTTTCCCTTCTCATCTCCCCAATTCTTCCTACGGTAGTGCATGTTTGGGAGGATCTCACAAAACCCTAAACTGTGTGAATTGCCTGTTAATTTCAGAAAAGAAGCTGAATTGTCCTCCTCCACAAACATAGCTGCGCGCCCACCCCTAAATCCCGAGGAGGAAACCGCCCTCATAACCCACCGGTGGTGGAGCCTTAGATCCCATAACTCGCCTCCAAGCCCAAATGGAAATGTATAATGAACAAATAGAAGCCATTCGGGAAACATTGGAGGAAATGCAGAACCCTCCCGAACGGGAGGAGCCTAGGTCTCTTAGCTCTTATTAGAATCCCGCTGCTATAGAGACCATAGGACAAATTCGGGTCCCCATGGGCGAGGACGACATTGAATTGAAATCGAACATAATTGGCCTAATAAATTTCCACTTCCATGGTCTTGCAAGTGAAGATCCTTTTCTCCACTTCGAAGACTTAACCCGATTGGCTGAAACTGTTAAACCAAGAAATATCGGGTTACCTATAGTCATGAAAATGTTCCCATTTTCATTGCGGGATAAAGCGTCGCAGTGGTTACGCACCCTTGGGAGAACCATCCACTCTTGGGAAGAGATGCGAATAGCATTTCTCAAGAAGTTCTTCCCAATAGGGTGAACCGATGCGCTTCGTCGTGCTATCACTTCATTTACGCAACAAAACGGCGAACAATTTCATGAGGCATGGGAGAGGTATAACGACCTCCTCAGGAAGTGTCCACACCATGGTCTGCCTAAGTGGCATATAGCCCAGATTTTCTACTACGGGCTAAATGAGACTTTGAAGCAGATTGCAGACGCTTCCTGCGGAGGGAACTTTATGAATAAAGACGAGATTGGAGCATTAGAACTATTTGAAAATATGAGTGAAATCTCGATGAACAATGCCTCCATTGTCGCCTTTAATCGTACTAGCCTACCCCGAAATGTCCACGAAGTTGACACGGGACCCTCCCATTCATCCACTGATCTTAGCCTTACTGCACAAAAATTGGATGAAGTCTCCGTTGTGCACAAGAAGCTGGACGAGCTTCTGGCCAACCCCAATCGTTCTATGGCAAACACCACCTCTTCACCACTTTGTCACAATCCCAATTATTCCAACACCAGGCTTATCCCGAGAAACCCTGTAAGACCTTCCTTACCGAGTGTCGCACCGAGCGACTCGGTAAGTCATGTGGATCTAGCTTCTGCGAGCCAGTATTTTGACACGGAGGACCAAGCCTCCATGTGCTCAGAAGCGTATTTACATGCGGACACGTCTTCTGGCATAGAAGATGCTTGCACCCTGGGGAATAACCCGTTCTCTGCCACTTATAACCCAGGGTAGCGAAATCATCCGAATTTCACATGGTCCAACAACCCGCAGTGCCAAAACCCCGCGGGTGGACCAATGAGACCGTCCGCACCCGTCATTCTAACGGCCCAGTCTAATCCTATGGTGAATCCGCCATCAGGCCCTTGTGTATCGCAAGCAGAACATGCATCAAGTACTCTTGATAAATTGATGTGAATGATGAGGGAAATGTCAATGCACCATGAAGAGAACATGACCTCTCTTCAGCACCAATTGGCGCAGCAGAATGCTGAGATCAGTCAACTACGCATGGCGACTCAATCTCAGGGCACTCTTCCCGCCCAACCTATTCCAAACCCTAAACTTCGTACCCCGTGGTCCTCAACCATAGGTACGACCTTCTCAAGGGCAGGTTAATCAGATTCTGCAGGCTCCGAGCATTCCACCAGGATTTCAGGCTAATCCCACTGCAGTACTGCACTCTTATGTCCCCATTGCAAACCCTCCTCCGACGTATGATCCCACTGGTCCCGCATCATCCAATGCTATCACTACGCGGAGCGGTAAGCAGATCGTCGATCTACCTCGACCTGATCCTGGCCCATCTTCTTCATCGCCCTCTCCTTCGGGATGCGCACCTCATTCGCAAGAGGATGATACACCCAAATTGGTGCCAGAATCAGTTCCATTCCTTGAGGCTCTACTGAGGGAGCCAAAAGGCAAAATGAAAGATATGCAGGCCTTTGATAACCTGCGTAATTTGTTCAGGGATGTAGAAATCAAGGTACCCCAGCTCGAGGCTATCGACCACATCCTACTGTTGCTCGATTTTTCAAAGACTACACAACACCCAGGAACAGTCAAAGAAAACCAAGAATCCGATGGTTCTCTCGCCTCATCCGAGTTGTGCTATATTATCAAATCTACCACCGAAGCAGAAAGATCCAAGCACACTGCTTATTTCCTGTAGCATCCAAGGCTACGAGTTTAACTGTGCCCTGCTTGATCTAGGATCTTCCATCAATCTCATACCAACCATCATGCTCAAAAAATTTTCCTTGGGAAATCTGAAACCCACCCCTGTCATGTTACAGTTGGCATATCATTCTGTCAAAATCCCAAAGGGTGTGGTGGAAGACATGGTGGTTAGGGTCAACAGTCTCTGTTTTCCTGTTGACTTTCTTGTTTTAGATATGGAAGTTCCTAGCTCACTTTCTGATTGTCCAATCATCCTTGATCGACCTTTCTTGGCCACAATCCGCGCCCATATCGACTGCGAGTCGGGCTATATTGAGATTGCTGTTAGATCTGAAAAGCTCAAGCTTAACATCTTCAAGGTAGCCAAGAACTTTGATTACGATTGCATCGAGGATGACACGTCTGACGAGGACATGGCCGTCAGCGCGTGTATCGGACTATTTGGGACCTATTCGAACTGCTGCGGATTACCTATAAACATTGACGACTGCCTGATCGACACAAATTGTGACGTTCCCCCATCCCTCCCATGTCCCGTACCTTCTCTTGACCAGACTTCTAACGAGGTTTTCTCCGCTTCCCATACCTCATGGTCTGAGTCATATCCGAGCTGCTCACCGTCGGTCCACACTCTTGAAGACTGGATGGCCCTTTCTTTCCCACCAAATCAGGCGAATTTGCAAATCCACACTGGGACCTTGAGCCCATATACTTCTCACTGGGGCTATTCCTTTTTGGATCAATCTATCCAAGAAGCCCCTCTTCTTGGCCAATCTGAAGGCCAATTTCTTCCTCTTGACTTGTTCTCCAACCCGCCTGGGACACTCTCATCCCAAGAAATGCCAGATCTTTTACCACCCACTCCCGAGCTGAAAGAGCTGCCTAGTACACTTAAGTATGTTTTCCTAGGGCCAAATGAAATGCTCCCTGTAATCATCAGTTCAAAATTGACCAGGGAGCAAGAGTGCAAACTAACTAAGGTCCTAATAGAAAACAAGGCAGCTATTGGATGGTCCTTATCAGACTTATCTAGCATTAACCCCTCCTACTGCACTCACCGCATATATACGGAGGAGGAGGCTCGACCTTCCCGTGAGATGCAGCGACATCTCAACCCTAACATGTGGGAGGTCGTTAAGAAAGAAATCATTAAGTGGCTGGATGCGGGTATAATCTACCCGATCAGCGATAGCCCCTAGGTGAGTCCGATTCATGTTGTGCCCAAGAAGGCAGGACTCGCCATCCGTGTCAATGACAGGGGTGAATACATCCCTACACGCACTCCTACATCTTGGAGAGTGTGTGTAGATTATAGGAAACTCAATGCTGCAACCAAGATCACTTTCCACTACCATTCATTGACCAAATCCAGGAGTGGTTAGCGGGAAATAAATTTTTCTATTTCCTGGATGGATTCTCAGGATATAACCAGGTGGCAATTGACCCCTGGGACCAAGAGAAAACCACCTTTACCTACCCCTTCGGCACCTTTGCATTTAGAAGGTTACCGTTTGGACTTTGCAACGCGCCAGCAACTTTTCAAAGATGTATGCTGGCGATATTCCATGACATGGTGGGTGACTTTCTCGAGGTCTTCATGGATGACTTTTCAGTCTTTGGACCATCTTTTGACGAATGTCTTGCCAACCTGACTCGTATCCTTAGGAGATGTATTGATGTAAACCTTGTGCTTTCCTGGGGAAAAAGTCATTTTATGGTGCACGAGGGAATTATTCTCAGACATATCATCTTTGACAGGGGTATCAAGGTTGACAAAGCTAAGCTTGACATAATTGTTGATTTACTTGTGCCTGGCTCTGTCAAACAAATCCGCTCCTTCCTAGGACACGTCAGTTTCTATAGGAGATTCACCAAAGATTTCTCCAAAATTTCTCGACCCTTAACCCATCTCCTATCAACTGACGTACCCTTCGATATTGGCCCCGACTGCATACGAGCATTCACGCAGCTACGTAATGCTGTCACCAAGGCTCCTGTTCTCTAGCTGCCTGATTGGTCCCTCGACTTTAAACTCATGTGTGACGCTTCCAACCTTGCAGTCGGAGCCATCCTGGGACAAAGACGTGATAGACACCCCTTCGTGGTGTACTATGCCAGTAAGACATTGGACGAGGCCTAGCGTAATTATACTACCACTGAAAAAGAACTACTGGCGGTCGTCTTTGGGCTAGAGAAATTCCGCTCTTACCTTCTGGGCTCTGACGTTATTATTTTCACTGATCACGCAACCATTCGCCATCTCATGCACAAGAAGGATGCTAAGCCTAGACTGATTCGTTGGATCCTTCTCCTCCAAGAATTTGACATTGAGATCCGCGATAAGGCCGAAGCCCAGTATGTTGTGGCTGGTCACCTTTCCATACTGGACCCTGATCATATTGGACTTACTCTGCCGATCAATGAATTTTTTCCTGATGAGCACCTATTGGCAATAAATGTGGCAAGTGGACCGTGGTATGCTGACATTGCCAATTACCTTGCTTCTGGATCCCTTCCACGTGGCTTGCTTAAAAACCAACGCGAGCGTCTCATGGCAGAAGCAAAGTATTATTTCTTGGATAATCCACTTCTTTTTCGGATAGGTGCTGATCAAATCATCCGTCGTTGTATTCCTGATAGCGAGTTCCCCAGAGTGCTATCCTTCTGCCACGATCAGGCCTGCGGAGGCCATTTCTCTAGGAGGAAAACTGCAACCAAGGTGTTGCAGTGCGATTTCTTTTGGCCCTCCCTTCACCAGGATGCACACAATTATGCCAAGCATTGCACTTGGTGCCAGTTGTTAGGGTCAATGTCACGTCGTGACATGATGCCCTTGCAACCCATCCTAGCTGAGAAAATCTTCGACATTTGGGGAATTGATTTCATGGGTCCCTTTCCTCCTTCCAACGGCTTCGAATTTATCCTCGTCGCCGTTGACTATGTTTCAAAATGGATCGAGGCTATTCTCGCGCGTCGTGCTGACCATGTTATATCCACTCGATTTGTCAAAGACCACATCTTTGCGCACTTTGGGATCCCTCGTTCCATTATCTCGGATGGAGGAAGCCACTTCACCCATGCTTCTTTTCGGGCACTTCTGAGGAAATACGGAGTCCACCATCGTATCGAATCCCCGTATCATCCCTAGACGAACGGCCAGGCAGAGGTGTCGAACTGGCAAATAAAGCAAATTCTCCAGAAAACGATTCAGCCTGACCGTAAGGATTGGTCCGACAAGCTGATTGACGCACTTTGGGTGTATCAGACTGCCCTCAAGGCTCCCCTTGGTATGTCTCCTTATAGAATCATTTATGGGAAGCCTTGTCATTTGCCCATAGAGTTGGAGCACTGCGCTTATTGGGCGGTTCACCAATGTAACCTCGACCCAGACCTGTGTGGTCGAGAAAGGAAACTCCAATTCCAGGAGCTGGAAGGGCTTCGTCGTGAAGCCTATGATTCTGCTTTAACTTTCAAACAACGCATAAGGCTTTTCACGACAGCCGTATTAGGCGGAAAGAATTTCAGCCATCTCAGTAAGTTTGGCTCTATAATGCCCGACTCAAATTCTTTCCTAGGAAATTGAAGTCCAAATGGACTGATCCTTTCCTGGTCTCAAGACATTCCCCAACGGGGCCGTCGAGATCGAAGATCCCAAATCTGGGCATAAATTTATGGTCAATGGGCAGCATTTGAAACCCTATCTGACTCATGAACCTGCCCCTGTTGGAGAAACCGTTGCCCTGCTGGAGGGTAACTAATTCTTTGCCTCATTCTGAGTCCAGCTGGGGACGATAAATTCAGCGCTCATTGGGAGGCACCCCAACAACACTCACCATCCACCATCACTTTTCACTTCACTGTCACAATCACTTCACTTTTCACTTCACCACCCACCATCCACCCACCCTACCACCCTGCTGTATACCCTGCACCTCAGCTCACGTTACTCGATCTTTCGTCCTTCCTCTACCCTACCCTGCATGCATATGAGGACATAGCATCGTTTGGCATGGGGGGTGGATAGGCATCCTTAGGATCTGGGTATTTTAGGGTATCATGTAGTTTCTATATATGTATATATATTAAAAAAAAAAGATGAAAAATGAAAATGGTGTTTAGTAATGATCTAAAGGCTGAAACAAAAATACAATAAGTGTTTATGGATATTCAACCATTGTTTTGAAGACTTTCTAGGCCACAGAAGCTTGATTCGCTCAGGCTCGGCTTAATGCACTTGAGCATTGACAAGATAGATCGGAATCTCTCCTAACTAAGGATGTATTCTTGTACCTGAGACACCAGTGTAGGATCCGTTGGTTTGCTTCTACTTGAGAACCTAAGTAATCTTGGTTCACACTACACATATCAAGAAAGACCAGGTGAACATAAGATCCAACCCTAGTGTTCATTAGGGAAGGTGGAGTCCTTACCTGTGCGTGTAGGCAGACTTTTTATCCCAGGCTTTAGTCTTGTGTTTAGGAGCGACTCTTTCCACCAAGAAAGAACTCTCCCACCAAAATGAAAAGTGTGCTCCTCCAAATAATGTTGTAAGAGATATACTGACACGTGTTTCAAAAAAAAAAAAAGATGCAAATAAGTCAGTATATCTCACTAACGTCTGTAAAATCACCCTACAAAAGTTCTTCAGGGCATGTCGCAAATACCCTGTTTTCCTGTGAGCCACAAATGTCAGAAAATGGGAGTTGAGTTTTCCGTCATCTTTTTAAGAGTCAATCCGAAGACACGAGCTGAAACTGGGACCAACTTGTACTTAAAAATTCATGAAACCCTGGGCATGAGTCTCAATGTTCATCTAGTCAGTCTTGATCCTTCACTATGCACAAGCCATAACCTCTTGAGCTCTCGAGTACGGCGAAAACCTCTTTGGTCCTGGAAATCGTACTTAAGGTTTAAATATCAAGAGTCCTGGTTAGTCGAGAGATGATCTTTGTCATGTGAGACTTAAAGTACTGGTAGTCTTCTATACAATTGGTTCTCACAATATCCAACAATAAACACACCTATGTTGCCTCAGAAGAAAATCTTCAGCTAAAGATCAATTCTAAATACAACACAAAAATGTTTTGCTAGGGACTAGCAAAAGATAGGCATGGGGGTATGATTGCACCGCAAAAATACACCTGCAATTGTGCCATCTTGTGCTATTTCCTAGCATTACCAGAGCATATTAGGTTTCCATAGTCGCATTTGTGAATATACATGCATGCATGCATTTAATTGAGAGGGGAGGAGAGTGAAATAAATTGGCCTCGCAATTACATTTTTCCTCAAGTGCTGCTTCGCAAAATTTCCATCTTTATTTTTTATTTCTATTTGATTTTTTAAATCTTCCCCGCAGCTGCAAAGCTTGACTTCTTCTTCTTCGCACCTTGCCCTGCAGCCACATGCCCAGCCTCTCCCTGCCATGAGCCATGCGCAAAGCATGCACAGCCAGGGCATGGCTGTGCATGCTTTCTCCTTCTATAAAAGGAGCTCGGCTCCTTCTTGCAAAAGTGAGCCTGGTCCCCACGAAAAAAACCCAGCAGTAGCTTCTCTTCTTCTCTAGGCCATCTCCTCCCTCTCCCTCCATATGTAGGCCCTCCTCCTCTGAGGAGACACCCTTCGGACAGGAGCACCTCACGGTGGTGCACAACCACCACCGTGTGTCCACCACCGCCCAGCTCATCAAAGAGCTGGTGGGCGTGGTGGCTCTTTCCTTGTTTCTTCGTTTGAAGCCACTTCAGTCATTACCACAAAGCTTCAGCTGTGAAGCTCAACCGGACACCGCACGCCTTGCAGCAGCCGACTGAGCTCCACAGCAGCAGCAGCAAGGCGGTAGCAGCCGCAAAGCCCCTCCAGCGCACGCCTGCAGGCCGTCCTCGCCTCCAGTGCGCCCCTGCAGGCGGCCTTGCCTCCCCCTTCTTCACGCTGCACTCATCTTTCCGCCTGCAACCGGCCACCGTGCGCCTCTGTAGCGGCCGGCCAAGCTTCATCGTGCACCCCATCCAACACCCGCAAGCACCGCTCAAGCAGCTGGTCGCCCTCGCTCTCCACCACGCACGCCAGCAGCCCTCTCCGCGTCCTCTGTCGCGACGTCTCGCCCGCAAGCTAGCAACCGGAGCCACTCTTCCGCGCACGCGTCGAGCCATCCGCACTCACAACACCAGACGCAGGCGGTTGCGCGGCTTGCCCGTCCACTGTAGCCACTGTTCACGCGTTTCTGCGGAACACTGTGTCTACAATAGGGTGACCGGTGAGTTTCTCACTTAACCAGTCACCTGATGCACCGCAACCACTGTTCGGCCGCGCGCACATCTCGCCCCGCGTCCCGGTCGAGCACCCATCCGCGCATTTGCGTGCGCCCACCTCTCCCAGCGCCTGCCTTCTCCCGCTTCCTTCATCTCGAACGCCTGCCAATGCCTACTCCAGCCCTTCGTACAACGCGGTGCGCTGCGGTCCTCTCCGCGCCCATCTCCCTCCAGCGCGTGCCTCTCTGCGCGCATATGTGCCTACGTGCGCGTGGAAGCCTCAGACGTCGGCCCTGAATCTCAGACGGCTTAACCCGCCTCTTCTTCACAGTAGGCGCTCTCTCTCTCTCTCTCTCTCTCACACACACAAACAGCACTCTCTCACTCTCTTTACCGACACCTACACACTTACACTCACACTTTCATACCCCCACACACACACCTATACACTATTATATACATATATAGATATATACGTATACATATATATATATTGATATATATACATATATATATATACATATACATAGTTATATATATATATATAGTAGTATTTATATAACTAAATATTAGTATACATATATAAATATATACAGATATCTATATACTTATATATATATATATATATATATATATACATATATCTATACATATATTAGTACTTATATAACTTTGTATTAGTCTATATACATACATATACATATATACATATCTATATCTATATACTTATATATATATATATACACACATATATATACTTACAAATATACATATATATATATAAATATACATATATCTATATATATATTATTACCTATACAACTATGTATCGATACATACATATATATATATATATATACACACACAAATATACATACATATATACATATATATCTATATAACTATATATACATATACATATATATATACATACATTTATATACATATATGTAGTTATATATACATATATCTATCTATACATATAGTTACATACATATATATATACATACTTATATATATTTACATATATACATATATATATATATCTATTTTCACATTACTTACCATATGTGGTATTGCGGGAATATCAGCACCAGTTGCTGATATTTCCCGATCCACGCGTACAAAAAGCATGTTCGAATTCATCTTCCACCAATCCACCTTACATGCGGCACTTCGTCCTATTGGTTGCGTCTTTCTAGACGACGACTGACTCGACATCGTGCTACACACCATCTCCACCTCCACCCCCACCCCTTTATACATATATAGTATATATATATATCTATACTATATTTACTTTATTTCTATTTCTCTTGCATGCCCATAAAAAGATAAAAAAATATATAAAAGAGAAAAGATAATCTTTGACTTGCAGGTACTTCGCCTTGCGAATAGCAAGACCCATTTTGGAACCCTGATTTGGCTCAAAGCCAAAAATCTAATTTTGAGGGTGTGCCTCAAGGACCAAGACTGTCAGAAAAAAATCTTAAATAGAAAAATGCCAAAAATACAATAAATGAACGGAAGAGACTCGTTGTAGGAAAGGCGTAGAAACTTGACTTGTAACCCCACTTCCCTGAGTTCGACCCTGAGCCTAAAAGTGACCAAGATAAAATCAAGTAGGCCAGGTTAAAAATTTTGTAAAGAGATGGTTAGGTCTGATTTAAGTTAACCACTATACACACTTCAACGATAAAATCACCATATTAACAACCTATCCGGGCCTAACCAACATTAGCCACTCTGAAACGGGTTTAAAAATCATCACATTGTAGTATAGATTGAATCAGCGCAAAAAACAAATAAAATTTATACTCAAATGGAAGTCTAAGGTCGTTCGTTGGGAGCAAATAGGAATTGGCGTTCCAATCTCAACAATTAATGTAAGTGAGCACAATATATTACTCAAAATCTAATTTGCAATGTAGAACATGAGTATATGAAGAGTAAAAAGTAATCTTAGATAAAATAATCGTGATTTGGATCATCAATTATAAGCCTAATGATGAGTCGATTTTTCTCTTTCAAAAATGATGATTAAGAAGATTTGTCATTGTATTTCTAAGTGGTGGAAAATCAACTAATCAAAGTAATTAAAATAACAACTCAATGAGGAGCGGGTCATATCCACAGGGAGGCAATGGCCTATTTAAGCTCACATTGGTTCAAAATAGATGTTCACGATTAGTTTCATCCAAAAATCGAATCAAAATCGCTTCTCAATTGAGATAATAAGACATTATCATGCTGATATTGTAACTATGCAAAACAAGAGAGAGATGCTCATAAAATCAGCAGAATAAAATATTAACACCTAAAAATCTCTTCCCCCTCAATGCCAAAAAATGTAAATTTTAATTACAAGCAAAATAGAGGATTTTGTTGCAAGGATCTCATGCATTGAGGAGGGCTTGGCTGGAGGCAAGATTTAGCGGAGGAGATGAGTGAGCCGAGGGCTTTGCAGTGGTGGTGGTGGCGAGTCGCAAGGTGGCTGGAGGTGGTCGGATGGAGCAGCTAGGGAGATGGGTTCTAGTGGCTGCTGCTACTAGGAAGAGCTCCACGCGAGCGGCATGGGAGGTCTACTGGCCATTGTGATTGCACGGAGAGGAGGGTGGTGGCTGCTTGTTGGAGGTGCACGCTATCGTGCTAGAGGGCTGCTGGCTACACATGGGAAGCTGTTGTTGTTGCACTAGTGTGTGAGTGCATGGAGTGGATGGGCGGTGACGAGCAGGGTGGCGAGGAGGGTGTAAGGGCATGCGCATGCACGTGGAGATGGTTGCTGCTACACGCACACAGTGCGGGAGGCCGCTAGAGGTGCTGCTCGCTGTTGAGGGTGTGGCGCACTCTATTGCACGCGGGTGGAGGTGCAACAAGGGGAGATGCATGCTGCTGGCCTACTGGAGGTGCACACGGGCATGTGCGGTGGCGTGGTGTGCTACTATGCGCACAAGCGCACTGCTGGCCATGCGTGGATGGGGAGACATAGGCATGCTGCTGGCTGTGGCGAGGTAAGGAGGTACGGGCAGCCTACAGCATGCGTTGCTCATGAGATGAGGCCGGCTGTTGCTATCTGCTTTGCCATGAAGGTGGTCACGGTGAGGCTAAGGAGAGGAGGGTGACACTGAGGATGGTGATGGTGAGGTGTGGTGGTCTATAGTGATGGTTGTAGTGGGTTTATTGATGTCTACAAATAGAGTAACGAAGATGAAGATGAATTGTATCATGCAAAAGAAAAGAAAAGAGAGAATAGAGAGAAAGAAGAAAGAAGCTCTTCACGTAGCCGACGAGGCACATGCTTACGGTAAGTGGTTGAGCTCGCTGGCTTGGTGCGGTGGCCTGTCACTCCCCCAACCCACGGTGTGGTGAGGCTCGGCCGTGGAGACAACAGTGATGGGCGGATGCACGGTGATGGGGCAAGCGACGTCTCACTTTGCACAGCAACAGGTCTCTTCTTTATAATTGTAGCAACAAATTTAGATACCGTCCTTCAATGATATTGAATGGCCTTCAATTGTGGCCAACCCATCCTCCCTCAATAAAATATATGAAAATGAATTAATGCATATTTTATGCATGCACCCTTAATAAAAACTAATTCCTTTTTCTAGTACATGTATGCAACCTACTTCTATTGCATGCTATTTGTATTTTGCATTTACTTTTAGTGTATGAACCATGCATATTAGTTTATAATGCACGCATGCAAAAGTTGTAAATAATATGAATGTAATGCCTACAAGAAATTATATATAAACTATATTATTTACATCCAAATGCATGCTATTTATATGTTAATATTACTCTAATGTCTAGGCAATTAAGTAACTAATTAGCCCACAAATATGGGCTCATCAAATGCCCCTATGCCTGGTTTTTGCTAGTCCTAGCAAATTGAAGCAATAACCCTGCTCTCCAAGTGAACTAGCCAACCCAATTAGTCTTCCTTTAGAAACTTGTTAAGTTACAGATTTTAGATCTAAGTTTCTCAAGTAGTTGCTAAGTTATAGACTAGGTCGGCTAAAGATGAGTTGTAGGCACAGGTTTCCTGATTTCTAACTCTACCCTAGTATTTATTGATCTCAGATTTTAAAGCATCCGTGCATGTGCATTGGTTTGAGTTATTTGAGGTTGGTATGATTGCCAACCTAAAAAGAGAGTGAGAACATTTTTTTTTCGTAATATATATTTTTTTGTTTGATTCCTCTAAGTTTAACCGTGGATCAGCTATTAATACGATCTGTGTCAGATTCATTGTCCCCATCACCGAACCTCAAAGGGTGCCTAGCTTTCAATGCTTCGAGATAGCATCGCCCATAGCGACCACAAGAACTCCTGGCAATCGACACTTTGAGATAGTATCGCCCATGGATTTCATAAGTGAATTCAATCCTGTGGCATTCGTCACTTCGAGATAAGGTCACCCATGGTACCTGAACCGCACAATGGGCTTACATGCCCCTAGTAGGATAGACATCCTAAGAGACAAGCGTCAAGGAGGTGACATGTTTTCATTGCATCCTCAAGGTGACTATATACTCCACCTCTCTTGCGGCAGGAACTCTTCCAATCAAATTTTGTTTTTCAAGCTTCTCCTAAGTCAAAACTAAGAGAACCAAAGTTTCTTTAAGAAATGAATTAGGGTGATCACTATTTACACATGACCAAGTGTGTGTGAAATGAGGATGCTTAGGTTACGAGGACCCGTAAACTAAAAGGTAGAAAAAGACATCAGGTACTACCCAACCTTTAACTCAATCCCTAGCTTTCCTTTCTCAACCTCTTGAGGAATGGTCCACAACTTAACTCCTACTTAAGTTTTTAAGTCCACAAAGGACCCTAAGGGTCTAAAACTAGTATCTCAACTTAGCTTCTAAATTCAGACACCTAGAGTCAACTTAGTCTAACCTAAAGCTCTAGTCTACCTAAGAATGCAGGGTCCAGCCAGTTATGCTCAATGCAAAATGTTTTTTTTATTTTTTTTATTATTTTTTTAAAATGCTAATGTATGCAATGTAGAATGCTTTAACTAAATGCATGAATGCACTGTTTATAAATGCTATGTATATTCCCAAGTACACCCCCCCATGCCTAAAATCTGCAATGTCCTCATTGCATAGAAGAGTATTACCTAGGTCAGAGTTGGGCTACCGTTATTTTGTTGGCAGCCGAGCAGCCAAAGAGCCTGCAAGTTAGGTTCAAGGAACACAGAAATAGGCCCTAAAAATGAGCAAAGTAATGTTGGCCTAGAAAACAGGTAACCTAGGATGTTGGCAAGCTGATGATGAATCCCGATAGCAAATGCTCGCCAAACCATGATGGGAATAAAATATTCCTAGGTCACCAGAGGAGGTTCTAAATGATAAATTGGAATAACAACCTCCAAAGGGGTAGGGGGAGGATGACAAGGATTCTCCAAAAGGAATGGGAAGGAATGGTATAGAGATAAACCCCTAGGGTGATGGACTGACCATAGAAAGCATCAATCCATACCTGGTACCCCATTACAAGAGATATTGGTCTGTTAAGCCCCACAGTCAAAATAGAAATGAGTAAATCTCTATGCCAGGGATTGTCTAGGGTGTCCAAATTTTGAGGTTGCGGGTTGGCCATAAGATATAGGTTTGGTCTAATCGGCTTGGTGTCCATTCCTCAAAACCTTCCTAATTCCTCAATTGCATCCTTAGCATCCCTTGTACTATCACAAGTATCTTCCTGTACTTCATCAGGAGTCAAAATTTCAAGGTTTGGAGTAAAAATTTTGCCTTTAGACATAGGTGAATCAGAGGATGACTTCGAATCAAATGAAGGCAGGTTGGAAGCAATATATTTAGGGATTACCCTATCAATCTCATCCCCAGGTTCTTGTTCTTTACTCAAATACTCCCCAGAGTCTATATGTTAATCCACATTAATCTCAGAAGTTGCTTCCAAATTTTCCATTATTTCATCATCATGAGGAAGAATATCATCAGTGGGTGTACTAATGAAATGTAATTTGATCAACTTTGTGACATCCTCGGTAGCTAATTCTTCAAATAAGACATAATCACCCTTAATGTCACTCCAAATCCTACATTCAGGTTCCTTACATAATTCATCCTCCTCAACCATCAATTCATTATTCACCCGAGGTTTAAATTCATCTAACATTTCCGCAGATCCCTTGGGGCACTCTATCTGGGGTAAACTGTTCCTAATTGTATCATCAGACTCCTCAGATAGGTGAATTCTTTTAGGGTTAGGTTCCCTAAGGGTGGGCTTTAGTTCCATCTCATGATCAAAAGGGAAGGAGGGATTAACAACCTAACTTTGGCCCACTTCATCAAATGTGACAAAAATACTATCATCTGGGTCGAGGTCTTCCAATGGTACCATCATTCCCTTCTTTTGACTCTAATATAATTCGAGTGGATACTCAATCTGATCATCATCTTCCTCGGGTTGCCACCTTTCTTTATCCAATGCATAGCTACTTTCATACATATCTTCCTACTTAAGGCGTGGACCTCTCAAGGAAGTGTCATTGAGTAGGGAGGTTTCAAAATCAATCCTCGAAAAGTAGCTATTCTCCCTTACATAATCCCCAAAATTTCCCTCCAACTTAGGGTGTGGCTCTCCCACGGGAGATGCATCTAGCGTAGAGGGGTGCACTTCATCCACGATGGGGTAGATTGGGTGGCTAAGTTAGTATTTTTCTTATTGGCCTGCTCTCGAAGATTCTACTAATAATTCAATCATTTCATCTTGCATTTTCTATATTTCCATCTTCAAGGAGGAGAGGTCATCATTTCTATCAGGAGAGAAGTCAGGCTCAGGCTTATAGTACCTAGGAGTTTCTGTCCAACCATTATATCATTCAAGGAGGGTAGGTTGGGTGTTCCTATGGTGTGTGGGATATTGGGCAAGGCAAATCCTGTTCCTAGGTTCTGCTCACTAATTTAGGGCTTAACCAAGCAATACTCCTATAATAGGAGTAAAAAGGATCCCAATGATTGTCATTTTGTCTATCAAAAAATGGACCATCCTGACGTATGGGATCGAAGATTGTAGAGTGGTGGTAAGGGTGTGGGTAAGATGTGAAAGGATGAAAGTCAGCATGGTCCATTCTAACTCACACCACAATCAGATTCCCCAAGCAAACACAAATCAGAGTACTTTTTAGGTCTTTAATCAGTTAGGCTTTTGAGATTTTAAGTCCACTTGTAGGTGACAAATCAAGTTATCTAAATAGTTATGCGCCTACTTGTTGACCTACGATACGCCTAAAAAGACCTAGCTGGAGCTTAAGTACTCTTCCCTAAATCTCAAATGGTAGAGCAACTCCAAAGACAGAAGATCGAGGGATGCAAGTAGGCCTAAGCCTTCCTTTGAAGTTGTGCCTTCTCGGTGCTTCCTAACTACCCCCAAAAATTCGTGACAGGGTATCCCCCTCTTTGGAGTTACAAAACTTTGATCTCAAGTTCTAAACACTTCAGACTCCAACAGTAGGAGGGCTCTTGTCCTAGTAGTTCCAAGACCTAGGAGTGTTTAAATACATACCGTGGTGCAAGAGATACAAGTGTGCATACACCATAAAAATTTTGAGTTTTGAATTTTGAACTGCAGCACAATTTCTCAATTCAAGTCCTTGGTTTTTAGTGTTCCTCCTTAACTTAATGCCTTTTTTTAGAAAATGTGACCACTTGTTAATTCTTTCAAAATAATTTAGGTGGTCTTGTCTTTACATCCATATGCAAATGAGTGAACAATATATGGATGAAAAGTAAAAGGGAACGTACCTTGCTTCTTGCAATCTTCAATGAGATGCACACAAATGCAAGCAAAATAAATCTAGAGGCTGCTCATTCAATCCTAAATGATTTGACCTAGGGGTAGGCAGCTTCTAGCGGGCAGCTCGTATTTTTTTTTTCTTTTTTTCATACTTATGCACAATCAAGAAAAATAAAATCAATCCATAAAAGAAAGTAAAAACCTAAGTCTAAATAAATGGGAATAGACTCCCACAAAAATTACCCACGTAGGGGTCTAAAAGAGGGTCAAGGAACAAACCCCTAAAATGTACCCCAGAACAAGGGTCTTAAAACAAATGTGCAAGGAAAATTAAGTCTAAAGTCTAAATCCTACTCTAATCAAATCAAAGATTAAATGTGCGAAGATATCGTCACGTCCTCATCCTTCCCCTCCTAGCAATCTGGTTCCTTGCAAAATGGCTCGAACAATTTCTCCTTTGGTGATGTCAAGATCCACCTCTCACGATGGTTGGTGTGATGGCGAGTCGTAGAATGTGTGTCGTAGAACATTGCACTCGCACCAAAATAAAAAGATCCAGAGTAAAATATGATTCAAAATTTAAATCAATCGAACAAATGAATGAATGCAATTTTATTAAGCCTATTGCCTCCCCGACAACGGTGCCATTTGACGAGTCAATTTTTTGCTTTCGAAAATCATGATTAAGATGATTTGTCATTGTATTTCTAAATGGTGGAAAATCGACTAATCAAAGTAATTAAAATAACCACTGAATGAGGAGCAGGTCGTATCCATAGGGAGGCAATGGCCTATTTAAACTTGCACAAGTTAAAAATAGATGTTCACGATTAGTTTCATCCAGAAATCGAATCAAAACTACTTCTCAATTGAAATAATAAGACATTATCATGCTGATATTGTGATTATGAGAAATAAGAGGGAGATGCTCATAAAATCAATAGAATAAAAATAATAATACCTAAAAATCCCTTCCCCCTCAATAGCAAAAGATATAAATTTTAATTACAAGCAAAACAGAGGATTTTGTTACGAGGATCACATGCATTGAGGAGGACTTGGCTGGAGGCAAGAATTGGCGGAGGAGATCAGTAAGCCAAGGGCTTTACGGCGATGGCGGCGGCAAGTCGCGAGGTGGCCGGAGGTGGTCGGATGGAGCGACCAAGGAGATGGTTCCAATGGCTGCTGCTACTGGGAAGAGCTCCTTGCGAGTGGCATGGGAGGTCTACTGGCCGTGCATGTTGTGCACAGAGAGGAGGGCGGTGGCTGCTTGATGGAGGTGCACGCGATCGCGCTGGAGGGTTGTTGGCTGCACATAGGAAGTTGCTACTGCTGCACTAGTGCATAAGCGCATGGAGTGGATGGGCTGGTGATGAGGAGGGCGGCGAGGAATTGAGGAGGGTGCAAGGGCATGCTCTAGTGAGTGGAGATGGTTGCTACTGCATGTACACGACGTGGGAGGCCACTGGAGGTGCTACTCGCTGCTGCGGGTGTGGCGCACTCTGTAGCGCGGGGGTGGAGGTGAGACGAGGGGAAGCGCGTGCTGTTGGCTATGCGTGGGAGCACACTCCTGGCCTGCTGGAGGTGCACGCAGGCACGTGTGGTGGCGTGGCATGCGGTTGCGCACGCGGGTGCACTACTGGCTGTGCATGGAAGGGGAGACACGGGTGTGCTGCTGGCTGTGGTGAGGCGAGGAGGTGCAAGCAGCCTACAGCATGCATTGCGCGAGAGATAAGGCCAGTTGTTGCTGTCTACTTTAGCATGAAGGTGGTCGCGTTGAGGCCAAGGAGAGGAGGGTGACGCTGAGGGCCGTGACGGTGAGGCGTGGTGGTCTACAGTGATGGTGGCAGTGGGTTTGTTGATGTCTGCAAATAGAGTAACGAAGATGATGATGAATAGTATCATGTAAAAGAAAAGAAAAGAGAGAATAGAGAGAAAGAAGAAAGTTCTTTGTGTGGCCGACGAGGCACACGCTCACAGTAAGTGGCCAAGCTCGTTGGCTTGGCGCGGTGGCCTGTCACTCCACCAGCCCATGATGTGGCGAGGCTCAGCCATGGAGACCACAATGATGGGTGGATGCACGGTGATGGGGCTGGCAGCATCTCACTTTGCACAGTAGCAGCTCTCTTCTTTATAATTGTAGCAATAAATTCAGATACCATCCTTCAATGATATTGAATGGCCTTCAATGGTGGCCAACCCATCCTCCCTCAATAAAATATACGAAAATGAATTAATGCATATTTTATGCATGCACCCTTAATAAAAACTAATTCTTATTTCTAATACATGTATGCAACCTACTTCTAATGCTTGCTATTTGTATTTTGCATTTACTTTTAATGTATGAACCATGCATACTTGTTTATAATGCATGCATGCAAAAGTTGTAAATTATATGTATGTAATGCCTACAAGCAATTATATATAAACTACATTATGTACATCCTAATGCATGCTATTTATGGTTAATATTACTCTAATGTCTAGGCATTTATATAACTAATTAGCCCACAAATATGGGCTCATCACCTAACACATATAACAATTACTCAATGCAATTAACATGAAAAACCATACGTCTTAAAAGACATTTCTACAATGCTCTTTGATTCTTTTTCTTTTGCTATTGTTGTTGTTCTTCTTCTTCTTTGTCTTGTCTTCCCTTCCTCTGCGTGCATAGGCCTTCTTCCTTCTCTTCCTCTTATTCTTCCTACTCTTTCTTCTTTACTTCTTCACAAACAAAGGGGATTTCTTCTTTGAATGGCTAAGTGTCAGCCGTTCTTCTCCATAGCAAAACCCCCTTAACCCCGTGCTATCTCTTTCTTCCTTCTCTCTAGGTAATCCTCTTTCACACCCTCTTAGGACCATGTACTGTAGTGGGTTATCGGGTAATCAGAGGATCCACGTAACCAGGTCCAGGGTTACTAGCATGATGTAGTGACCGAGGAGTGAGAGCATAGGTAGGCTAGTGAGTGAGGGTGCAGAACCTCACCCCAATGTTTGGAAGCGATAAGCCTATTGCAGGAAAATAATTTATTCTCTGGGGAGGTTTCGTTCACCAACGATGTTGGACTAAAGTCCTTAATCTTCCTCATGAAGCAGCAGGGGTGTAGCTCCTTCAGTTATGAATGTTGCAACTGCTAAGATGCCAATTGGGAATGAGGTTGATGTCGTGGAATGAAACCACATCTCCTGAACATGAAGGTGAGGTAGAAGTGGGTCAAACGAAGGTGAATGGAGTTGGAGTTGACGGCAATGACAATGGAGGGTGGCGAAGACCTAAAAACAAACATATAGCCTCTTGACCCAATTAAAATGGTTCAGGATCATCGCCTAGGTCTAACAAAGATGGTGGTGGTTTTTCATGACTTATGGAGTTGTGTGGTGGTCTACGGAAGTCGGAGGAGGAACGTGATGGTGGGTGTGTTCGGCGAGTCACGAGAGTGAGTGGAGTAGGAAATAAAGGTGGGGATTTGATGCGGGTGGATGTGGTGACGGTGTAGAGGGTTTCGGTGAGGCGGATGGAGGGGTGTAGCGGTGGGGATGCCTCGTCGGAGGGATTGTCGGAGAAGGGGAAGACGGAGGTGGTCGCATGTGTTTGGTGGTCAAATTGAGAGATAGAAAGAGGGAAAAGGAAGTAGGGAGAGAGATAAGTCTGCTAGACCTAATTTAGGGACGAAAAGGGAAGGAAATAGTTGTTGGTGTGGCTGCTGGCATCGAAGAAAGGAACTGCTCCGTGAGATAGTGGCAACAAAGAACGAGGTAGAGACGACCCTGATTTGGCCGTCGAGGAGCGGACACAGGAGAGGGAGATATTAGTGCTCCCAAGTTGGCAGTTGGGAGGCTGGAGACGACAGAGGAAGAGGCTCACCGGAGCTAAGGTCAGAACCGACTGTGGAAGAGAGGGAAGACATTGTTTTTTCCTTAAACCTTGCTAAAGAGGTTGGCTTGACCTCTGGGATCCATTTATAGGCCAAGGGGAGGAGTTTCAAGCTTGGAACAAGCTTTCAAACTCCATGTTTCTCATGCACGTTTGACATGCGTACCTTTAAAAGGTTCGCATGAGGATTTGGGAAAGAAGTAGAGCCCAAGTAATGGCTCAAATATTAGGTGACTTCCCAAGGAATCTTTGATTCAAATTTGGGAGAGATTGATTGAGAATCGAGCGAGAAATTCATGCTCGAATCTCACTGGAGCTCAATGTGTTCACACTAATGGCAGCAGTGACTTAAACGTGAAGATGATGAAGTTAGGGACCTATTTGTAAGGAATTTGAAAGATGAGGGGCAATTGGAGATAAAAAAAGTCAAACTTGGACCAAAATGCAAACTCAATCACAGATTGGGCCCACATTTTGGTACAAACCTAATTTGGACCGAAGGAATCCAATGGTGAAGTTATATTTAGGTTTTGACCAAGTTTAACTAGAGAAATGGCAGAATTACCCAAATTTGGGGAAAAGTCTGTCTGTGGCTCTATTTTAGGTCAAGACAAGTTCTGATGGTCAAATTGAAGGTACTAAACCCTAGCAAATATTTTATTATGTTTTTTAGATTGTTTAGGTGAATTTTACCTTGGCCAAAACCTTAGTAGATTAAGCGAGTCTATTTTTAGGATTTTAGATGTCATTTAATTCCTGAAATGCGCAAAAAACACTTTTCCATCTGTACAGACCTACTTGTTAGACAATTAAGACCATTTGACCTTTAATTAACCCTAGAGAAATCTCGTGATTGTACTGCAATTGAGATATGCTGTTAAAATTATAGTTTTACCCCTATTTTCTTGTTATTCTCTCAGAAAGGTTTTGCAATGAATTATGTTCCTCTAGCGGTTATGTAGGAGCATTTAATGATGGAATATGACTAATTAAAGCAAGATATGGCTGATGATGACATTATCATCATACCCCTAAGCGTAACTTTTGCTAGTCCCTTAGCAAAATCTTACGGAATTAACTTAAGTTCTAGACCATATTTTCAGATCTCTAATGTGTGCTTTTTCTTGTTGATTAGGTCAAAATGCCAATAGTAGGCCTAGAGGTACTCAAGTACCAACCAATATCCGGACCTGACCAGCTTTAACCTCAATCCGTTACAAATGTTTCTAAGGCCTGCAGGAACTAACAAAAAGTTCGTTGAACTCTGCGGTTAAAGCACCTGTGCTTAAAACATGTTTAGCCCAGGTTTAGTTTGTAGTGCGATTTTGTAACAGAGATAGAAGAATTTTTTTGCATTTTTTTTGGAGAGTTTTCTCTCTCTTTTTCTTCTTTATTTCTAGCTTCAGATTAGATTTACAACACAGTCTATATCGAATTCCTCATTCCCACCATCAATCCTCGTAGGGTCCCTAGCTTTCGATGCTTCGAGATAGCACTGCCCATGGCTACCCCCAAAACCCTTGCTTTCAACACTTCGAGATAGCGCCACCCATGGCATTTTGTAGCTAAATTCATTCCTTGGCAATCAACATTTTGGGATAATCCCGCCCATGGCACCTGAATCAACACAAGGTGCTTACATGCCCCCGATAGGATATTTAGATATCCTAGGAGACAATCACAGAGGTGATGATATGTTATTGTGCATCTTCGAGGGGAATTTCCCACCTCTCCATGTCAGGAACTCATCCAAATCAACTTGTGTTGATTAGTCGCTCCTAATCTAGGTGCCATTTTTAGAACAGAATTAACGCATTTGCATGATTTTGATAATTTGGCGCATTGAACCAGACTGTGTGTGGATTAGGGTGCTTAGGTTACCAAGTCCTGCAAACTAGAGGTTAGTTAACATGGCCGAATAATCCCTGAGCCTTAGACCTAATACTTAAGCTTCGCATTTTCCTCAACCTCTTTAGGACTATCCAGATCTTAACGAATACTTGAATTTTTAAGCCTAAAATAAGCCCAAGAGACCTAAGATCAGCGATCATACTAATCTCTTTGTCTCTTACCACTTTTTGACTTTTGTTTCTTTCTTTTGATTTGGTCTAGAACTAAGTAGATTCCTTAATCTTTTACTAATCACAAACTATTTTTGTTTCAAATTGTGCTCCTTTTTGACATTTCAAAATCACCTCCCCATTTCCTCCTCAAGAATGATATGCATTCAATTGATTCAAAATTTCCTCCCTTCGCCCATTTTTTTGTTCTTTTTAATTTTTAATTTTTAATTTTTTGGTTTTTTCTTTTGTAATATGCTTTTTTTTGTGAGAATCTTAAGAAACTTGAAAATTTTTGTATGTTTGCAGTTTAACACCCCCCAAGCCTACGTTTTGCAATGTCCTCATTGTAAACGAAGGGTATGAAATAGTTTTGGGTTCAGGAATTAGAATAGGATTAATGGGTGGGTGAATGGGTCAGGATGACTGTTGCGGATGATTTCAAGCTCTGATATGAGTACCAGAGGTGGGTTCTAAAGCTGAACTCAGAGTGCAATAGAAATAAAGTACAAAAGGATAATCAGAAGGATTTCAAATTTTTTGGAATGACAGGTTGCCTCCTGTTAAGAGCTAAATTTAATGCCTTCAGCTGAGCGAAAAATGGTATAGAGAAGGAGTGGTCAAATCTGATGAGTTTTGCAGAACAAGCACCTTGATTAATAGCCTCGTTAGTCCAACCAGGTGCTTGTTCAAGTTAGCAGGCTGATGATACAGCCCAAACCCAATCAATCTAGTGGGTTGATAGATGTGGATCAAAAGATGTGGTTCCACCAGATCTATGAAGCTCAAAATGATGTGGAAGTGAAAAGCTCGGGTTTGGCTGAATTAGATCAGCCTGGTCTAAGTAGGGCTACAAAAAAGGGTCGATGGAGGATGTAGGAACCCTATGGGAGTGATCAGAGAAGGATGGGGCATGATTATTAGTCTGATCGAAGTCTAAAACTTGATTGAAATGTGAGGGAGAATCATGTGCAATCGGCTCATCGAGAGGAGAATAAAAGTAGAAATTGAGTCCGGTTGCGGGTCAGGGTTGAGAACAGGTTTTGGAAGGTTTTGTATGTGTAGAAGAGGTGGCATCAATAAGAATTGTGTGTGAGGGCTCCTCTAGGAATGATTGCAAGGTAGGTTCATCTTGAGAGTCCCTGTAATGGCCATCAAAATCAAATGTAAATGCCTGAAGAGTGTTTAGAGGGTTATGGAAATATGAGTTAAGGAAAGATTCAAACTCTGGATTGTAGATACTCTCGGCAATTGCTATTTCTAATTCTTGAGGATCAAAAAGGAATGATTCCAATTTAGTGGAACCTAATTTTGAATCGGTGATCTCAGGATCAGGGACCTCAGTGTCAGAGTCGAAGAATGGGTCATGGATGCTGAGGTCGTAAATTGGCTCGTAGTCGTCAGGAAACAAAGATTCTCTAAAATCAGAGTAAGATTCGAAATCATTAGAGAATTTGCGAGAAGTTTCTGAACCTAATTCCAGATCGATAGTTCCACCATAGAATGAGTCAAGATGTGGAGAAGCAGCAACTTGACTTGGATCTAACCTAAACTCAGAGTCCGAACTCAAAGAGGTGTCCCTATTATGCATGAGTCAGGTTCTGAGTTCCTAGGGTTGACCTAATGGAATCCTAATTCTTCCAGCTCCTCGATTTCTGTGTTGTAAATTGGCATGATTTCTGATAAATCGATATGTATCACAAAGGTGTGTGGAGAAGTGTAGTCATCAAACATAAGCCCTGAATCATATTTCAGATCGAAAATCTGATTCTCATCACATGGGGCTTCATAATTATCCCAAGTAGACTCAAATCCAGATTCTAGGTTAAGGGTGTGGGTTGGATTACTAGAATATAGGCTGGGCTCTATTGGGATGTTAGAATCATCCTCAAGAATTACCTTAACAAGATAAGACTTGGGATTTGCATTCTCGAGGAGTTCTATTTTAAGTTTATCATTATAGGTGTCTAGGAATTCAAAGCTAGGCGAACCAGGTCTCGTATCTCTAAGGCTAGCTCGAAATCGGGAGCACCTACAATTGGATCGTCCCAACCCAACTCAAGATTAGGTGTATCAGTCTATACATAAGTTGAATCATATTCCATTTGGGTTGGGGGTCCACAACAACCTTGATTCTCAAACCCAAGATTTGGGAAATCAGATTGATCCTCAATATTGTTCCAAGATGTTTCACTAAATGCTTGAGGAATGTATGGGTATTTTTGATCGATAGTCTGTTTTAACAATTTTATCATCTCTTCCCATTTTTCAAGATCATCTTGGTGTCTTTCCCAAAGTACATGATTTGTCATGCATTAGAGATATTCAAAGTTATGCAATTTCTCTAACTCGATGTATCCTGCTATGAGAATATCCTGGGTTGATCCATTTGTTACTTGTATCAATAATAATTGGGCATAGTTTATGATGAAGGTTGTTGTTACTGGCACATTAACTTGAATGTCGTCAATTGGATTTGAGGTTTTGTCATCAATTTCATAAAATCTAAGGGCATCCTCAAACATTCTATCTCTCATGGATATTCGAGATTCAGGTTTCTTAAATGGTTTTCCTAAATTGCTAGGCTGCATCTTCAAATCAGGTGGTGAAATTAGGATTTATAATCAAATTTAGGTTTAGAATGAAGTGATTCGATCTGAAAAGAGATTCCCAAGAAGATCTACTAAGGCCTCTTAGGTTAACAGCCTAAGGACCTTCCTGTGTGTGTGTTCTAATGAAAAGATGAGTTACTAGATATGAATTGGACCCAATCAGGGCACCCAAAGATTTTTGGATGACTAAGGTAATTTTGAAGCAGATGATACCTCTCAATTAGAAATTCGCACACTCGAGAATTACCTGGGCAGCCAAGAAAGGAGAGCCTCGCAAAGACCTCTACATGATAGAGCGTCCCCATAGGTTACAGGGTTTCCCCAACCTGACCTTCCTTGTCAATGAGGGTCGAGGTGGACCAGAATGTACGAACTTAAGACCTTAAGTCTACCAATTTTATGTCCTGATTTGTGCCTTTGATTTCACTTGATTAGAAGTTAATTTAACTTGCGACCTAATTTGGAGGTTGGTTGGCCAACAATGTAGACCAACTTCACCTGACCTGCCCTAAAGATGGCAAAATGAGATCTAGGTCAAGACATAAAAATCACCTTAATTTGACTCTCAAGTTATTAGGTCTAAGGGTTTTGGGTTCAAGTGAGATTAGAGCCTGATTTTAGGGTTTTTGTTGAATAGATCTTTAAACCAAGGGCTTGGGTAGCACACAAATGCGAGTGAGTTTGTTTCCTTTTATGCAGGCAAGTGTGAACTAGCACTCCAAAACCCTAAAATTGAAACCCTAATTGGCTCTATTCTGTATCCAATTTGATCTTAACTTGTTCACCTTAGGCTTCAAGCAAGAAAGATGTTAGCCCAAAGTGATTTAGAAATTACATGTAGTCCCTAATAGGTGTAGGCAAATAAGATAGGGAATCTTTAATAGAATCGCCTCAAGCTTTAATCAGATTTAAAAAAAAAAATTTGTAAATCAGGAAACTTACCTTTTTAAATGATGATTACTATAAAAATAAAGTAGGGGATTCCTAATTGATTATTTCCTTTTTTATCTTCCCAAGATTAAGAGGTTGATTAGGGAAGAATAGAGAAGTTACCTGCACTAGAGTGGTTGATTTGGGCGGAAGATCTCCTCGTGAAGTACCTCGCAAAATCATAAGAAATCAAACATGGCAATTTAGTGCTCAAATATAAAAAATATACCAAGAGAATAGCGATGAATTGCACGTTGCTCCCCGCAATGGCACCAAAATGTTAGTTGCTCTGAAACGGGTTTAAAAATTGTCGTGTTGTAGTATAGATTGAATTAGTGCAAAAAACAAATAAAATATATACTCTAATGAAAGTCCGAGGTCGTTCGCTGGGAGCAAATAGGAATTCACGCGCTGATCTCAACAATTATTGTAAATGAGCATAATATATTACTCAAAATCTAATTTGCAATGTAGAACATGAGTATAGGAAGAGTAAAAAGTAATCTTAGACAAAATAATGGTGATTTGGATCACCAATTATAAGCCTAACACATATAACAATTACTCAATACAATTAATATCAAAAATCATACGCCTTAAAAGACATTTCTACAATGCTCTTTGATTCTTTTTCTTCTACTGTTCTTCTTCTTCTTCTTCTTTGTCTTCTCTTCTCTTCCTCTGTGTGCACTGGCCTTCTTCCTTCTCTTCTTCTTATTCTTCCTGCTCTTTCTTCTTCACTTCACAAACAGAGGGGATTTCTTCTTCAAAAGGCTAAGTGTCAGCCATTGTTCTCCATAGCAAAACCCCCCTTAACCCTACACTCACTCTCTTTCTTCCTTCTCTCTGGGTCAACCTCTTTCACATCCTCCCAGGGCCATGCACAGTAGCAGGTTACCAGGTGATATAGACACATCTATTTAGGTTAAAATGCCTATTTATGCATGTTCCTATGCTTAGATTTGCATTACATGTTATAAATATTGCATAACATGCATCATTTTGCATTTAGAGTAGTATATATTTTAGGTTAATTAGGTCCTTTTTATGGTCAGGAGAGAAGACTTATTTCATGGCCTCGGATTAATGATCGGACCGTATGGATCTAATTAAGACAACGATCAGAGTCTAACGCCTCTGAAATCATCTAGATCGGAGAGTCGTAGCATCATACAAAGTCTAAGAAAGATCAACGGCCAAGGGAAATGCGACATCCGTATGGGTTTCGGATGGAAAATCTGACCATACGGATGGATCCAGAGCAACGATCGCAGTCCAGTAGCATGGGAATCATCTCGATCTGAGCACCGTGGTGCCTTCTACAAAAGAAAGAAGAATGGACGACCTAGATGGCGCCACGTGGCGCCATCCAGGCCACCAAACGTCGGCAACAGCAACGCACTCGCATAGCCTCGGCCGCGCATAGCAACGGCGCACCGCGTACAGCTGCAGTCGCGTGCAGTAGCAGCACAATGCTTGCCAGCGCACGAGCACGCGACACGGCGCGGGGAGCAGAGGGGCCTGAAGCGCGCAGCGCGCGTTGCATGCGCCAGTGGGGTGGGTGCCAGTGGAGGATAGGTGCGGATCTTTAGCGACACAGGCCTTTAGTGACGCTTGCAGCTGTCACTAATGGTCTGCACGTGCCAGATAGAGGAATTGAATGGCGGATCTTCAGCGACAGTTGCAGTGACATTTATGGACGTCAGTAATGACCTAGATGCAAATTTGTTCTTCCTCCACTATAAGAGGACCTACCCACCACCATTCCAAACCATCTCTTCCTTTCTTCCTCTCATCACCTCCAAGGCTCTAAAAAGAGCTTGTCCCAAGCCCGGGATGCTCCTCTAGGGTAGAAAACTAAATAGTTTTACCACCACTCATCCCCATTCGTGGAGCATCCCATGGCAGTCCTCTCACCACCCTTCGAGAAGAAGATCCTCACTGCGACGCCGTACTGCCCCATCCTCTATCCTCTGACTCCGTCCTCCTCCATCTCGCTCCTCACCACTTTCCTCCAGGCGATGTCAGAGCGAGTCGTCCTCCGAGCAACCATCGAGGGGGATTTTTCTCATCTCTTTCTATCTTTTTACACTTTCGTAGTGTAGTTTTCCTACTTTCATAGTTGTGACAAACAGTTGTTCATGAATAGATGATTATTTCTCTCTCTCTCTCCCCTCTCTCTCTTATATTTTTGCAAGTAGATAAAGTTTTCATCGACCTAATCTCTTGCCTGTTTAAAATACCAAAAAAATTAGAAAAGATAAAAAGGATTGAAAAGAAATAAAACTGAAGCGCGAATTTCATAAAACCGAACGTTCACCTCCCCGTGTTCGACCCGGGACTCCCTTGGAGCTTTGGTATAAATTTTATTTGACCACGAGTTTTGCAAATACGACAGCAAGTTACTTGTAACCCTGATTTCAAACTTGGGAAACACGTTAGATCATTTTGGCACCATTGCTGGGGAGGCAATGCCCTTTCTTTTTTTCTGTGTTTTCTCCGCCTTACCTAACTTTTATCTCACTTTTTCTCTGATCTTACTGTGATTGCAGGTACTCTTCCGAGGCAGGTCAAAGCGATTAGATCAGAGAAAAGTGCTGATGAAGGTTTTGTAAGTTTATCCCCACCACCCCTACCTACTAGTTCATTTCACCACACTAATAACTTAAACCCAAATCAACTTTGGTGCTTTTTATAAACCCTAGGATAGATTTGGTTGTTTGTTTGCCACCTCCACTCATCTCACCCCTGCATATATAAAAAAAATATAAAAAAAACTCTTCTCTTGTGGGATTTTCTGAAAGCTACACACTTAACACCGACAACTTCTCACCCTAAGGCGCACAATCACATCGATTCTACCACTTAACTAGGATCTGACCTGTGAACCTGGTACACTTAACTCAACACACAAATAAGTGAGTAGAAATCTGAATAGGTCAAACATTTCTATGTGCTTTAACTAAGTGGTGTAATAGGAAAATTGCTTGAACTGTTTAGGCCACACCACTCAAAATAAAAGTGATTCATCAAGTAGCTTGCCACTTAGGGTTGATTCTTAGGGCTGAACCAGGCACTCCACATTTTTTCTCTTATTTCTAAAGGAATATATCATCACCAGTGCTTGCAAAACTTGAAGTGTTCTCCTAAACTTGATTGAATATACCTAAGATTAAACCCTAAAAGTTACTAAACAAGGTTAAACCCTAAATGAAACATCATCAAATAACCTTGTTTGCAAACCTCGGTTGTGCACGCACACACATTTTAACTTATCATTAAGGGCACAACCCATCTAAAGGGCCCATCACATTCCAAGAGCACAATCATCCCAAGCCTAATTAAAACTAAGTAGACATTGGCATTAAGGATTGATTTGCCCTTGAGGGCTCAGATTGAGATTGTTTTTTATTAATCTGCTTCTGTTGGTCCATCTGATGTCTAGCTAGGGGAGTAGCATCAAACGACCGTGGCTGGGGGGTACACTAGGAATCAAAGGTGCAAGCCAAATGAAGAATCTTCTCCCTAGTCCCTCCTTCTAACTGGTTGGATTGACCAGATAAAAGTAGATCGAATCGTTTATAATCTCAAATGGGTCTTGGGAGCTATAGGTCTTTAGGCTAACCCACCTAAGGATAGGGTTGATTGCTTGTATTTCAGGGCTCCTTCTTTCTCTTCTGATTTCCCTCCTTACTTCACCATGTACCCTTCCACATCTTACACACATTTCCAATCCTATCCTCCTACCACCACTTATCCCCAAGATGATTACTATTCCGACTTGACTTGTAATTACCCATCCACTAGCTAGGATAATTTTGCTTAGGGATATGAATCCAGACCTTAATGTCCAGGGCCTAACCCTTAACAACAAAACTATGATTGCTATCCTTCTCAAACCTACAATGATTATGGATCTCCATCCTTTGATGATAAAGACAACCTGATATAGAATCAGGAAGGATATGCTAATTATAACAGTTACCCTCCCTAGTATTCCATTGAAAATAGTTCATCACCATCCTTTTAACAACCTAGAATGACCTACTTTCAGGGAGGGACCCGAGAACCTCAACATCTTGACTCCCCTAGATTTAACCCAAACCTGAATCGAACTAGTCGGTTTAGGTGAACCAGATCCAGGATATGGCGTTGGCTAATTTAAGGAACACTATACAATCTTTAGAAGCTCAGGCAACACCATGCACTAAAGCACTAGAGCCTATGATCAAAATGATTGATGAGCTTAATAGTTCTTTATTGGATTTGGTCCAAAATGTTAGGGATAGGGACCTGGGTGAGTTTCTTCTTGGGAAATTTTCGAGGTTTAGGATGAAATTTGTGGTTGTCCTAGTCAAATCTTGGGATGATTCTCAAGATGAATCCCCTTCAGTAGAGCCAATGTTTAAACCTGCTCAGGCACCTGTTGGGGGGGGGTACATATTCTGAGATTGGAGATGACCAAGTTGGGTTAGAGCAACCCTTTGAGGATGAATCAAGTTTCTCACTCGAGATCCTAGAGCCAGGGAATGATGAAAGATATGTCTCTATGGACCATGAAATGACATATGATTTTGAGACATATATAAATGAGGATCATGGATTCTTTGATTCTATGGGTGAGGAATATCTTAGTGAAGTCTCACTTGAGCTTAAGGAAGATGATTTTAGCGAGACAAATGGGCTCAAGGAGCATGATGAACCATTTGATAGCCCAGTCATTGAAAATTTTGATTCGGTTGGGGCTAACTTGGAGTATTTGAACCCTCATTTACTTGATGATTCAATCAGTGACCCCATTCCTCATCTGCACCCCGAAGAGTTAACTTCTGAGATCATTGTGCCCTAGTTAATCTTGATTCAGCCACGATTTCTAGACTTGGGAGAATCATATGGGGTGAATGATATGCTAGAGGTCCCGAAGCCTGAGCCCTTGATGTTGGAAGATAGAATTGTTGAAATAAAAATTTGGGAGGCTAATTCTGAGGGAACTTTGAATTTGGATCTAAGGGTACCTCTTGACTTGAAACCACTTACTTTCTACTATGACCCTTACAATATCTTTCACGTGCAACCCAAGCTTGAAATAATTGATTATTTTTTGGAGCTAGAAGTTAAGTGGACAACCGCACCTATTGAACCATCTTTACTCATCTGACACTTTGGTCTTGGGTTGCACACCACTAAACTGCAGGCTCGGCCCTGCAAACACAATAACCTTTGGTTCTGAGTGATTTTCATCCAGAACCTGAGTTCCACTATAATCTGGTCCACATCTGTGGACATCTTCTGTAGATGAGTTTCAAGATCAACCTTTTGATTTTGATTCTAACCCGCACTTGTGAATTCTTAATTTCTTCTTTTTATGTATGTTATGCCTAGCTGAAGGTATTAAACATAGCACGTGTGTATACACTCTTCTCTTTGTAGAGCTAATCAGATTTTCACGACACTTAGGTGATATTCTGTTTACTCCACCCTTTTCATGTCTTTACTTTTACAATGAGGACATTGCATCATTTAGGCATGGGAGGTGGATACTTAATCCTGAAATCATTTTGTTAACTTGGTAGAATTTCTTTTAGTATCTTTAAAAAAAGAAAAAAAATTCAAAATTCAAAAAGATAAAAAAAAGAAGAATTAGGAGAAGAAAACTTAGGCATTTGGAAGTTATTAACTTTAGGAAATGATATGATAGGACCTAAATACTTTGACTCTTCAGGTTTTCAAGCTTAATTAGCCTGGGTGTCCACTCAAATGTGGACTTAGTCTCGAGTCCTCATTAATTCAAATTCATTTTTAGTTTGGCTATTAAATTGGGATGATAAGTATGCGACTTATCAACCTGCCCTCTGATTTAGGGAGACTTTAAGCCTAAGCATCTACACACATTTTTTGCACTGACGCACTTTTCAGTGGTTTCTTCAGAAATTGGGTAGCTAATGAACTATCTAGGGTGGTATGGCTAGCAAGTTGTCGGTGGTAACAGCTCATCGGCCGGTTGTCCAGAGCCTAGTCACAAGATCATTTTCATTGTACTGCCTTTAGGTAAATCTTAGATTAGGGAAAACACCTACTTAAAGAAAAAAAAATAAACAAACAAAAAGAAAAAGAAAAAAAATAGAACAAGGAGAAACAAATAAAAAATAAACAAAACCACACTTCACCACACGAGTATGGCTGGCAAGTTGCCATGGGTAACAGTCCATTGGTCGGTTGTCCAGAACCCAACTCACAAAAAATGCACAATAATTCCCAAAACACTTAGGGAAGAAGCGGGGAAGTAGAATAAACCAGGGAGATATACACTGGGTTCACCCTTGTGTTGACCTCATAAATAAAAGTAGGGAGATAGCTACCAGTCGAAAAGATAAACCTTTAGGCAAGGTCATCTAGGGTAGTAGAAACCCGAAGTCCATTTTAACGGCCACCTAGTGAGTTTTTCACTATTTTTGCAAGATGCTTAGCACTTAGAGTCCTTTTCGAGTCTTGGGTGTGTTGGGTAGCCGTAAAAAGTTATCCCGAAACTCTCAAACTCCAAAAGTACAAAAAAAATTAGAAAAGAAGAAAAATAAATAAAATGTATCTTCCCCTTTCAAATAAGGTGAGGACTTGGACGATCAGCATTTTGGTAGGCACCGAGGTACTATTGAGTTTTTGTTGTTTAGGACCTTAGTTGAAATTTTCTATTGTTAATAAACGACTTAGGCCTAAGCGATTTAATCCTAATTCTGATTTTATACATAGCATCCAGTTTAATTTTGCTAGGGACTAGCAAAAGATAGGCATAGGGGTACGATATTACCACATCTATTTAGGTTAAAATGCCTATTCATGCATATTCCTAGGCTTAGATTTGCATTTCATGTTATAAATAATGCATAACATGCATCATTTTGCATTTAGAGTAGTTGTATATATTTTAGGTTAATTATGTCCTTTTTATGGTCAGGAGAGAAGAACACTTATTTCAGGGCCTCGAATGGATGATCGGACCGTATGAATCTGATTAAGACGACGATTAAAGTCTAACGCCAATAAAATCCTCTAGATTGGAGAACCATAGCATCATATGAATTCCAAGGAAGATCAACGGATAGGAAGCAATGCGACATCCATACAGGTTTCTTATGGAAAATCTGACCGTACGGATGGATCTGGAGCGACGATCGCAGTCCAGCAGCGTGAGAATCATCTCGATCTGAGCAGTGTGTCACCCTCTACAAAAGAAAGAAGAATGGACGGCCCAGATGGTGCCACGTGGTGCCATCCAAGCCACCCAACAATGGCTAGCAGCAGCCCACACGCACAGCCGTAGCCACACGCAGCAGTAGAGCACCTGCACAACCGCAGCCGCACACAGTAGCAGTGCAGCGCATGCCAGCGCGTGTGCGTGCGACACGGCGTGAGGAGCATGGGAGCGTGAAGCACGTAGCGCACGATTCGCACGCCAGCGGGGTAGGTGCCAGCAGAGGATAGGCAAGGATCTTCAGCGACACAGGCCTTTAGTGACACTTACAGCTATCACTAATGGTCTACGCATGCCAAAAAGAGGAATTGATGGCCGGATCTTCAGTGACAGCTACAACGACATTTATGGACGTCAGTAATGACCCAGATGCGAATTTATTCTTCCTCCTCATTATAAATGAACCTACCTACCACCATTCCAAACCATCTCTTCCTTTCTTCCTCTCATCACCTCCAAGGCTCTAGAGAGAGCTTGTCCCAAGCTTAGGATGCTCCTCTAGAGTAGAAAACCAAATAGTTTTCCCACCTCTCATCCCCATTCGTGGAGCATCCTGTGGCCGTCCTCTCACTGTCCTTCGAGAAGAAGATCCTCGCGATGACGCTGTCCTGCCACATCTTCCTTCCCTCGACTCCATCCCCCTTCGTCCCACTCCTTACCACCTTCCTCTAGGCGACGTCAAGGCGAGTAGTCCTCTGAGCAACCTTCAAAGGGAATTTCTCTCACCTCTTTGCATCTTTTTACACTTTCGTAATGTAGTTTTCTTGCTTTCATAGTTGTAACAAATAGTTGTTCATGAATAGATGATTGCTTTTCTCTTTCTCTCTCTCCTTCTCTCTTATATTTTTGCAAGTAGATAAAGTTTTCATCGACCTAATCTCTTGCTTGTTAAAAATACCAACAAAATTACAAAAGATAAAAATGGCCAAAAAGAAATAAAAGTGATGTGCGGATTTCATAAAGCCAAACATTCATCTCCCCGTGTTCGACTCGGGACTCCCTTGGAGTTTCAGTATAAATTTTATTTGACCATGAGTTTTGCAACTACGATGAAGGGTTACTTGTAACCCTAATTTCAAACTCGCGAAACACGTGCGATCAACAGGTAATCGAAGGTTCCATGTAACCGAGTCCAAGGTCATCGGCGTGATGTAGTGACCGAGGAGTGAGAGCATAGGTAGGCTAGTGAGTGAGGGTGCGGGACCTCACGCCAGTGTTTGGAGGAGAGAAGCCTAATGCAAGAAAATAATTTAGTCGCTGGGGAGGCTTTGTTCACCACCGATGTGGGACTACAGTCCTTGATCTTCCTCGCGAAGCAGCAGGGGTGTAGCTCCTTCAATTGCGGATGCTGTAGTAGCTAAGATGCCAATTGGGAATGCGATTGGTGTCATGGAATGAAACCGTATCTCCTGAATGTGAAGGCAAGGTCGAAGTGGGTCGAACGGAGGTCAATGGAGTTAGAGTTGACGACGGTGACAACAGAGGGTGGAGAAGACCAAAAAACACACATATGGCCTCTTGACCAAATTAAATTGGTTCAAGATCATTGCTTAGGTCTAAGGAAGATGGTGGTGGTGTTTTCGTGACTTGTGGAGGTGTGTGGTGGTCTACAGAGGTTGGAGGTGGAACGCGATGGTGGGTGTGTTCGGCAGGTCACGGGAGTGAGTCGAGTAGGAAATAAAGGTGGGGCTTTGATGCGGGCGGATGTGGTGATGGTGTAGTGGGTTTCGGCAAGGCGGCTGGAGGGGTGTAGCAGCGAGGATGCCTCGTGGGAGGGATTGCCGGAGATGGGGAAGACGGAGGTGGTCACATGTGTTTGGTGGTCGAATTGAGAGATAGAAAGAGAGAAAAGGAAGTAGGGAGAGAGATAACTCTACTAGACCTAATTTTGGGATGATAAGGGAAGAAAATAGTTGTCGGTGTGGCTGCCAGCGCTGGAGAAGGGAACTGCTCCATGAGATAGCGGCGACGAAGAACGAGGTAGAGACGCCCCTAAATTGGCTGTCGAGGAGCAGACGAAGGAGAGGAAGATATTGACACTCCTATGTTGACGGTTGGGAGGCTGAAGACAACAGAGGAAGAGGCTCACAAGAGCTAAGGTCAGAGCCGGCCGTGGAAGAGAGGGAAGACATTGTTCTAGCCTTAAACCTTGCTAAAGAGGTCGACTTGACCTCTGGGATCCATTCATAGGCCAAGGGGAGGGGTTTCAAGCTTGGAAACAAGCTTGCAAACTCCATGTTTCTCATGCACGTTTGACATGTGTACCTTCAAAAGGTTGGCATGAGGATTTGGGTAAGAAGTAGAGCCCAAGGAATGGCTCAAATGGAATGTGAATTCCCAAGGAATCTTCGATTCAAATTTGGGAGAGATTGATTGAAAATCGAGCGAGAAATTCACGCTCGAATCTCGTCGAAGCTCAACGTGTACACACTAATGGCGGTAGGGACTTAAACGTGAAGATGATGAAGAAGTCATGGACCTATTTGTAAGGAATTTGAAAGATGAGGGGCTATTGGAGATAAAAAAAAGTCAAACTTGGACCAAAATGCAAACTCAGACAAGTTGATCTCAGATTGGGCCCAAATTTGGTACAAACTTAATTTGGACCCAAGGAATTCAATGGTGAAGTTATATTTAGGTTTTGACCAAGTTTAACTAGATAAACTGCACAATTACCCAAATTAGGGGAAAAGTCTGCCTGTGGCTCTATTTTAGGTCAAGACGAGTTTTCATGGTCAAATTGAAGGTACCAAACACTAGAGAATATTTTTATATGATTTTTAGAGGGTTTAGGTGAATTTTATCCCAACCAAAACCTTAGTAGATTAAGCAGGTCTCTTTTAGGGTTTCAGATGTCATTTAATTCCTAAAATGCACAAAACCCTTTTCTGTCTATACAGACCTACTTGCTAGACAATTTAGACCATTTGACGTTTAATTAACCCTGAGAAATCCCGTGATTGTACTGCAATTGAGATATGCTATTAAAACTACAGTTTACCCCTATTTTCTTATTATTATCTCAGAAAGGATTTGCAATGAATTATGGTCCTCTGGCAGTTATGTAGGAGAATATAATGATGGAATATGACTAATTAAAGCTAGATATGGCTAATGATGACGTTATCATCATTGGTCACATATGGAGGTTACACGCTGTTGGTGCAGCAGTGAAGCAGCGCACTAGGTTGCATGCGACCTTTGCTGCACACGGGCGGTGGCGTGGTGAGGAGAAGGTGGTACAGAAAGGATGTGGTGTAGACCCGGATAGGTTGAGTTAATATGGTGATTTTATCATTGAAATGAGTATAGTGGTTAACCTAAATCGAGCCTAACCATCTCTTTACAAAATTTTTAACCTGGCCTACTTGATTTTATCTTGGTCACTTTTAGGCCTAGGGTCGAACTAAGGGAAGTGGGATTAGAAGAAGTTTCTACGCCTTTCCTACAATGAATCTCTTCTGTTCATTTATTATTTTTTTTGGTGTTTTTCTATTTAAGATTTTTCTTTTTCTGATAATTTTTGTCCTTAAGGTACACCCTCAAAATCAGGTTCTTGGCTTTAAGCCAAATTAGGGTTTCAAAACTGGTCTTGCTATTCGCAAGACTGAGTACCTGCAAGTCAAGGATTATCTTTTCTCTTTTATATATTTTTTTTATCTTTTTAATTGCAAAAAGTAGAAATAGAAATAAGATAAATATAGTATATATATATATGTATATATTATATATGTATATAGGGGTGGGGGTGGAGGTGGAGATGGCGTGTAGCACAGCGTCGAGTTGATTGTCATCTAGGAAGATGCAACCAACAGGACGAAGTGCTGCGTGGAGTGTAAGGTGGATTGGTGAAAGATGTGTGCAAAAAATGCTTTCTGTACACATGTATCGGGGAATATCAGAAACTGGTGCAGATATTCCAGAGATACAACTTATGGTAGGTGATATGAAAATATATATATATATCTGTAAATATATATCTATATGTAAATATATATATGGTTATAATTATACAGGTATATATGTAGTTATATGTGTATATATATATGTATATATATATGTATATATATATATATGGTAATATATGTATATAGATATATGTAGATAGATATGTATATATATATATGTGTATATATAGTTATAGATATATATGTATATATGTATGTATATTTGTATATATATATATATGTATAAGTATATGTGTATATATATGTGTATATATATATATGTATCTATACTTATACTTAGTTATATAGGTAATAATATATATATAGATATATATATCTATATATTTATACGTATATAAATATATGTATATATATCAATATATATATGTATATGCATATATATATAAGTATATAATAGTGTATAAGTGAGAGTGTGTGTGTGGGAGAGTGTGAGTCTGTGTGTATGTGTCTGTAGAGAGAGTGAGAGAGTGCTGTGAGAGAGAGAGAGAGAGAGAGAGAGATCGTCTGTTGAGGAAGAAGGCTCAGGTGAGATAAGTCGTCCGGAGCCTCAGGGCATCGTCTGATGGCGCATGCGCACGTGCAAGCGCGTAGGTGCACGAAGATGTGCGCGCATGCAGGAGGGAGCGGGCGTGGGAGGAACCGCAGCGCACTACACTGTGCAAAGAGGGGGGTGCAGGCAGACGCAGGCGCTGGGAATAGGCGAAGACGCAGGCGCTGAAGTGGGCAGGCGTACGCGAGAGCGGGCACTGGAGTGGGCGCGGGGAGAGACGCGGGCGCACGCAGACGGGTTGGTGCCGGTAGCGGCGTGAAGAGAGAGTGCCGGGTGTTGAACGTGTTTTGCGAATCGCTACGCTTACGAGATTGGTTTTGGAAAACCTGTCGTTGTAGTTCAAAAAGCGAAGAATTCGTGTTCAACAAATAAAATTTATACCGAAAAGAATTCCGGGTCGAACACAGGGAGGCTACGTTGATCTATATTAGCAATTATATTTTTTAGGATTTTTTTTATAAGAAAGGCGATATAATTACAATGGAGCTATCAAACTAAGAGAGAGAGAGAGAGAGAGAGAGAGAACATGCATTCAATATTCCAATTGTTTATAAAAGTTACACTAGAATGCGAAAAATCAATTACACTATTAAGCAGGAAAATTCTACACTAGAAAAGCTGTAAATAAGAATGGGAGAGAGAAGTTATCCTCCTCAACGATTGCTTGGAGGATGAGCCGGATGGGACGACGCCTGGACGAAGGAGAACGAAGCAGGACAAAGGAGGACGAAGCAGAAGAACAAGAACGGAGCAGCACGCCGTCGTCGTCGCGGGATCCACTTCCGAAGGGGAACGAAAATTGGACTTTATCTCGTAAGAAGCATCCCGGGTGTGGGACAAGCTTCTTTTGAGCTTTGGAGGGGTAGAGAGGAGAAAGAAGGGATGAGAATTTCGTATGGAGGGGGTCTCCTTTTATAGTTGCAAGGAGTGGGGGCAAAATAGACATTACAACTTCAAAACAATAAAAGAGGGGTCTTTAGTGACGGATAAATCCATCACTAAAGCCCCGACGTGGCCGTCGCCTCCGCGCCCACGCGTGCCTCCTCGGCTGCCCGCTCCTCAACGTCCATGCACGTCTAGCGCTTTTCAACCGTCCGATCTCGAGATCGGACGGCTTAGATCGCGTCCGCACCTGTTGCGTTGCGCTCCCCCCGCGTGTCTGATTGCGCGTTTGATTACGCATCCAATCGCACGTCGATGCTATTGGGCACGTGCGGCCGTCCGATCTTCATCTAACGCTCCACGCGCCTCAATTGATCGCTCCCTCCAGCGCCTCGCCGCGGATCGAACCCGCGCCCCGCGCTCGCGATAGCGTGCTCGACCACTGTGCTATGGGGCGCAGATGGTCGAGCGGGCACTTTTAATTGCGAGCGCCCACAGCCGTTGGATTAAGATCCAACGGCGGAGAGTGATTGGGTGCGGGGCTTTCACAAGACGCAAGCAACCGTTTGGGTGGCTGAGATGGCACCACATGGCGTTATCTTGGCCGTCCATCTTCTGGAAGTTGTAGATGGTGCCACGGATGTCGGATTGACTCGATTTTTGTGTCATTGGGCTGTGATCGTTGATCCGAATTCATCCGTGCAGTCGGATTTATCATCTGAAGTGCGGATTTACACCATCCTGGCCCTTGATCTTCTAGGGTTCCCGGGTCACTATCTGATGCTATGGATGCCTGATTAGGGCGATCTTGGAGTTGTTGAACTCCAATCGTCGCCCTGATCACATCCATACGGTTGGATCGTTGATCCGAGGCCCTGATAAAATATTTGCCCTGTCCAAGCACATAAAAGGAGACAATTAACCTCCATTTTATTCAAAGTATTCTAAATGCAAGATGATGCATGTAATGCAATATTTATATCATGAAATGCAATCCTATGCTTAAGAACATGCATAAATAGACATCTTAAGTAGTGTAAATGTGTTTACATCACCGGGTGACCAGATAAGTGAGAAACTTATCGGTCACCACACTGTAGCCACAGTGTTCCGCTGACTAGCGTGATCAGTGGCTACAGTGTGCGCTCGGCTCGCACGACCGCCTGCTCCCGGTTCCGTGTGTGCGGGCGGTGTGGAGTGGCTGGCGCGCGCGCTGAAGAGGCTACGCCAGCTGCTAGCTTGCACAGAGAGGCAGGTGCAAGCGCAAAGAAGCGGGAGGCGATGGCGGCCTACAGGCGCACGCTGGAGGCCTACGCTGCTGCTGTCGCCTTGCTGCTGTTGCTGCAGATCTTGAGCTTCAAAGCTTGAAGCTCCTGCGACAATTGCGGAAATGCTTTGAATGATGAAATCAGAGCGGGGAACCACAACGCCCACCGACTCTTTGATGAGCTGGGCGGCAGTGGGACTCACAGTGGTGGTTGTGCACCACTGTGAGCGGCTCTTGCTCGCAGCGTCTCTTCAAGAAGAAGAGAGGCTACGTATAGAGGGGAGATGGGAGGAGACGGCCTGGAAGGGAAGAAGGCTGCTGTAGGTGTGTGGACCAGGCTCCTCTTGCAAAGAAGGTAGCCGTGCCTTTTTAAAGAGGAGGAAGGCATGCACAGCCACTCCCTAGCTGTGCATGGCTGTGCATGCAGCTGCAGGGAGTGTTTGCTGCAGAGAATGGTGCAAGGAAGGTCCAGCCATGCCATGCAGCCACTGAGAAGAAAGTCAAATAAAATAAAAATAAAAATAAAGATGGTGAATTTGTGAGGCAGCACTTGAAGAATTTGTTAATTACAAGGCCATTTATTTCACTCTCCTCCCCTCTCAAATAAATGCATGCATGCATGTATTTTTACAAATGCGACTATGGCTACCTAATATGCACTGGCAATGCTAGGAAATAGCATAAGATGGCACAATTGCTGGTGTATTTTTGCTATGCAATCAGGTACACACTGTAGTCGTGCATGGAGAAGAGGGCAATGTTGTTTGTGTTTATGCACATGGATGGTCGCATGTGGTGTGCATGGAGATGGCATGGCGTTGGAGGTGGTTGCTGATGGTCGTTGGTGTTCTGTTTGTTTTTGGTGATGAAAAGTAGAGGAAGAAGAGAAGATGGGGGGAAGAAGATGAATAGTGGTGTTGAGTTGGGACTTCAGACATCCAGGAAACTTCCCAAATGCCTTAACTTGTGTGAATGGCTACTACCGCGTGAGTGCAATGGTGGGGCTGGTGATGGTGGTAGTGCACGCTGAGGTGCTCACGGTAATCTGCATAGTCACTGATGGTGTGACGGTCTGTCACCTTGCCTGCCTGCGGTGGCGTGGACTTGTGGGCACGGTAGGAGGCCCGTAATGGTGGAATGGAGTGCTCATCGCATGCAAAGTGGTGGGTTGGGGGTGGTGGCCTCCTACTGGGCTATGATGCTAGAGCCCTTCTTTTATGTTTGTAGGAATGTGGAGAAGATGGAGTGATGATGATGACATGCAAGATCCACTTTCTTCAGCCATTAAGGTGCTCCTTCATTGTTCGAAGGCCATTGCTACAGAGAAGATGAAGAGAATAAAAATAAAATGATTATTGGGTTATTTATATGTAAGACTCCATACAATGCATGAAATGCAGAATGATGCAAACTAAAGTAAGCTATTTAAATGCATACTACCACATCAAATATGCATAAAAGAAATTTAATAAACTACTCCATTTACATACTAATGTATGCTATGTATACATCAATACTAATCTAATATCTTGGCATTTAAGGAACTAATTAGCCCATAAATATGGGCTCATCAGCGATCTAATGGTCGAGATCACCCAAGCCCTCACCTTCAGATGGTGTTGCACGGCTAAGGAGTGACGTGGCGCATTCTTAACCATTGGATCAATGTTCCAACGGTGGAGATACATTGGCCATCGCGTGCAGAGGTGGAGCGGAAGACTTGGGTCGATGTTGGGTAACTGGGATGGTGCCACGTGGTGCCATCTTGTCCATCCATCTTCTCTGACTTGTAGATGGTACCACGGATATCGGATTGGACTGATTTTTGTGCCATTAGGCTACGATTGTCGATCTAAACCCATCTATGTAGTTGGATTTTTCATCTAAGGTACAGATTTACACCACCTGGTCCCTTGACCTCTGATCTTTCTAATACTATATTTGATGCTACGGAGGTCCGATCAAGGCAATCTTGGAGTCGTTGAACTTTGATTATTTCCCTGATCAAATCCGTATGGTTGGATCTTCAATTCGACACCTCGATAAATGTTGCCTTGTCCCTAGCCACAAAAAAAGGTGAATTATTGTACAATTTATACAAATTGACCTAACTGCATGATGATGCATGTTATGCACTATTTATAATGCATGATGCTTCTATGATACTACAAACATGTATAAATAAACATTTTAGGCTACTTAGATGTATACACATCACTGCTAGTATTCAAATTTCAACAGCAAAGAGCTGCTGCTTCAAATTAAATGACATCTTCCAAATTCAGATGGCTTAGAACTAGCTGCTAATTTCAGCAGTAAAGCTACTGAAATCTTCTTCCAGATCAAACTAGTTCCTTAAAATTCCTTGAAATCTCTAGCTGATTAGCTCAGACCAATTCCCAACAAAAGATAGTTGCTGCTGCTGCTACAGCTCTAATCAGATTGAATGAATCTGATCTAAGCTCTTTAAAAACCCAAAAGAACTAGAAAACATAAATCTGAGAACCAAAAATTCTATCAACTCACCCTTCATGCTCAAATCCAATGAAATCCAATTATAAATCAATAAACCACATCTTTTGATGGTTTGAAAACATCTAAAATCATATTACATTCTCTAAAAATTTCCAAAGTCCCTAATAAGATCTCCTTACATTATAAACAATGTAGAGGAGAG
This sequence comes from Thalassia testudinum, assembly GCA_037157565.1. NCBI lineage: Eukaryota > Viridiplantae > Streptophyta > Magnoliopsida > Alismatales > Hydrocharitaceae > Thalassia > Thalassia testudinum. The sequence continues at coordinate 4,556,978 of JAZHRO010000035.1, read as the reverse complement.
GATCATATTAGAGGTTTGAAAGCATATCAAATTAACTTCAAATCTTCATTTAAATCTCATTAAACCTCTTTTGAACGTCATCTTCCAGATTAAATTTTGTTTAGCTCAACAACCCATGTTGCCTTGATTTGGGCTTTTAATGTGATTTGATTTCTGAATGAATCATCTGATCTGCTTAAACACCATTAATTAGTGTTTAAGGTGATCTAGTGACTAACTCAGAATCATTTGGGTCCTTGTTTAATATCAAATCAGTATAACTAATTCTCCTTGGACAAACTATCCAAAACAAGGCTTAAAGTAAGTGCATGCTCATCCACAAACTGAAAACCAAATCCAAAACCTTGGATTCATTGCATTACACCTAATTTAGCGATTAAAACCTTGAATTGCTCAATTAAACTCGAATAAACCCCAATTGACTCCAAATCACTAGAGTGGGCGTGAAACACTAATCTGAAAGAAATCGAGCAAATCGAGATAATCAAATCAGATCGAGGGGTCTTTGTGAATTTATGGAATGAATGGGAGAACCCCCATGTGAATTTTAGGCATAAATTCTGATATGGAAGCAAAGACTTCAGATCTAAATTCAACCTTGAAGGATGGGTGGATGATGAATAAAAATGCGAGGGAAAATCAGAAATGAATTGCAAGGTGTAGGGAAAGTTGTATGAGTCGATGCAAGAGTGCAAAAAGCTCCTCTTTGATCCGAATTGATCAGAGAGGTCGGGTCGGATCTAAACTAATATACTCGTAGCTAATACTAAATCAGATCAGATAAACCAATGATTACTATTATAACTAATCTAAACTAAACTAGAAAGCAATAAATCTAGCCATCAAAGTAGAAAAACTATCTATGGGAAGAAGGTGACTCTCTCGGATCTACAGCTAGCGGCTGAAGAGGATGAAATGGGATGAACCTCCAACAAAAGGAGACTCTCATGGGCCAGGAACCGGCGGCTAAAGGTGATGAATGGAGAGGGAAAGTGGTCTCTATCACCGACCATCGAGGATGGGAGGGAGCTACTCGAGGTGTATGGGGAGGGAGTCGATTCGCCTACACGCGAACTTAAGGAGGAGCTTAAGTAGCTGAGGGAGTGATTGTAATCACCGCAGTGGTGAGATTAGGCTCCTTAGGCATGGGCAATGGGATTTGTTTGAGAGGACGCGGGAAGGTTTAAACTCAAATCAAGACTGTTGGATTGGATTTGGATTTAATGCTGAGTTTATGCACATAAGCGCGGGAAGATCAGATTAGGTTTAACCCTCGGATTAGAGGAGCATGCAATCAACAGCCATGATACTCTGTGTTCTTTGGGTGAACAATGCACCCATAGGTGTGCCATTGCTGCAAGTATGTTGGGGGTTTTTTGAAGAGGTCCTCATGGTGTGAAATGGTAGAGAAATTATAGACCAGCCCAAAAGTGGCTAGGAAGACTTACAGTGCAGTCCCTAGGATTTTTAGGGAGATCCCTGACGGCTTTCAAACAGGTCATTGGATGGTTTTATGTGAAGAAAATGTTATGACCTGAGGACCTAAATGTAATGTAATGATTGTAAGGTTCTAATGATGTCCCAATGCAACCAAGTTTTTCATGAAGCATAATTGAACATTTAGGAAGTTGATTTCTCTTTGAATTTGATCTTTTGAACACAAATGTGTGTTCAATTTGCAATTGGATCATCAATTTGTATTAATGAATAGAATATCTCATTTTATGACCTAATTTTGCATTTTTAACACAAATTTGATATTTTAGGTCATTTATGTTATTTTCCACACTTAACCCTTTTCATGTGTTAATTCTATAGTGTTTAGCCTAGTTTCTCACCTACCTTGGGCATTTTAGCTATGATGAGACAGACCTCATCACCTATCCTATTCCAAATACTCTAGGACAACCCTATCCCAGTACCTATCCTTGAATTAGATCAACACTGGGATATCTAAGCTCAAAAGCCAAAAACATGGATAACCTTATCCATGTACATATCCACCGTATCCCTAGCCGTACCCTATTATCCATATCCCTAGTCCACCTATCCACTACCCAATCCCTAGCCTAGAAACCTATTTAGGTTTATGCCATACCTAATTGACTCAGTTTGAGTCAATTAGGTCAACCACATGTCAATTGGGTCCATGGGACCTGATTGGATTAATCCTAAGTAATTAGACTCAATTAAGTCTAATCTGACCCAACCAAACCCTATAGACCTAACCTCATCCAATTAGGTGCAGTACAACCTAATTGAGGGCACCCAATTCTGATTTGGTTCAATTGGAACCTCATTGGGTCAAGCCCATCCATGCCTTACCTAATTAAACTCAGTAAGTCTAATTGAACCTAACCCTAACCTAATTGGGTGTACACCTGTTTGATTGGATGCACCTAGTGTCAATAAAGTTCACCCAAAACTTGATTGAGTCCAAATCAACCCACACAAGTTCAATTGGAATCCAATTTAATTTACCCACAATCCAATTAGGTTAACCTATAACCTAATTAGGATCCCCTTTACCTAATTAGAAGCTTCCCAAACTGAATTGCACACCCACACACACAATTATACTATGAGTAGTTTAATTGGACCCAACCCGCTAGACTTAGGGTCAAGCTAGCCTAATTAAGGACCTACCACTACAACCTATGTATACAAATTGCACTAAGCCTCTAGAACCTTCTTCAAGTGGCACTAACTTGAAGGGGTTCTATCCCTTCTTATCCACCTACATAAGGAAGATCATATCTTATGATCTTTCCTTACGAAAGATCAAGAGATAAGATCTTTTGGAAGCCACCACTTGGGATTATTTTATCCCTTTAAGGTCATCCATAGGCCCCCTTTGGCCTATAAAAGGCCACCAATAAGTGGTCATCCACCCTACTCCTTAGATCGCTTAGTCCTCCTTCCTTCCACCATAGTTGCACCACCTTCAAGCCTTCTCCTACCACCTTCAAGGCCGACCACCACCACCACCATAGGTGGCCAGTGACCACCTTCTCCCCTTGGTCCCTCCAAGGCCACCAAGCACTTCCCTTGGAAGCCCCCTTAGTGCCCTTCTTTTAGTAGATTAATTCTTCTCTTAGTTTGCTACATTATTTCTTGTAGTAGTTCTAATTCTCTTCTACTTGTCTAATTGATGGCATCGCCATCATCCTCTATAACTAACTTAATTTGTCTAAGTTCTAAGGTTAAATTCACCTAATTAGCACATTAAAAGGGTCTAACTCAATCAGGGCTAACGAGAGAGAAATTGATAAAAATTGGGGTTAATCTACAATCTTCATGAATAAATATAAATGCAGAATAGCTGGAGGGAAAATTAAGGTTAATCAAAGGTCAATTGAGCCTAAACATCTTAAAAGTGGGTTGGTATTGAGCAATTTAGGATTTACATTCAAATTGAATGTTTAATTCTAATTAAAAACCTAATTTCAACCTTACATCAATTAAAATAGATTCAATGGAAATAAATGTAATGTAAGCCTTCTAAAAATCTATTAAAAACATTTTATAAGGTTTGGCACAGTCAATTTGACAATTTGAACTCGTTTTGACCTAAAACAGAATCATGGACGGGTATTTGGCATAATTTGGGTCTAAACATAAATTTACCATGCAAACGACATCAAAACCCAAAATTGAAGTCACCATAAATTCCCCATGTCTAAATTAGGTTACGATAAAACTTTAGGATCATTTGGACTTCATCTTGCTCAACTTTCCAATTTGGCCCTTAATTCTTGATTTCCTTACAAATGCCCCCTTAACTTTCAATTTCTTTGCATTTATGCCCTCGCCAACACCTTCCACCACCAACTACACTGGCCACGTAACTCTGGAGAGCCATTCTCGCAACCTCTCGACCTCTCCTCCCACGCTACCAAGCTATAAACCTTCCCTACCTCATGTTGTTGCATTTTGGTCGCGTTTTGGTGTGCCATTACACCTTTTCTTCTTCCTCTTCGACACCGCCATTAACGTTGACCTTGGAGCTTCTCAACCTCCTTCCTCCACCACTCCTCCACTGAAATTGGTTTAGGGTTTCATCTCCCTCATCGTCGCCATTCTCCCCATCAAAGGATGCAGATTATATACCTCTTCTTCGGTCCAAAATCCAATGCCTCCTCCTTCAAGTCTGGCGACCACGCTGACGACCTCCTCCCTCGCACTCTGGCATCTTCCTCCACTCCTAGGTACCCCCTTTCTCTTTCTCTCTCTTTCTAGAGTAGTGTAGCCTATTTAGTTCTAGGTTTAGACCCAAAACACCACTCCACACCATCTTTCCCATACACGACGTGTTCTCCGGCCAAACTCCGACGAACACATCGCCACACCATTGTTCACCCCACAACCTTCTCCTCGACATGAAGAGCAAAAGCCCCCAACTAATTTGGGGTTTCGACACCTCCATGCCTCCACCGGACGCACACCGCCACTGACATCTTCGTCGCCTCCTTTCAGTCTCTACAGCCATCCTCTCGACGAATCACCACCTTCATAAACTTCAGCAACTCAAGATGAAGCTTCGACCCATTGGGTGCAATCTTCGAAGCAATCTTCTCCTCACTGGAAACCCACCACCACCGCCTTCTTCCCCGTCAACAAACGACCACTCCGACAACCATGTGCCTCCAAGCTTCGTGGGAAGCTTCCCCATGGCATGAGGAATGTTTTGCCCCCTCCACAGAGTTATTTTGCATTCGGATGAGCTCCAATCAACTTGCCAGATTCATGCAGCCATCGCCGCCATCAATGATGTCATTCGCTCCCCTTGCCACCTCAGATCAATGATCAAATGATGCTACCATGTTCTGACTTCACGTCGATCTCTCTCAGCTACTCGCCAGCTCTCGAAACCCGTAGGACCTCGACGCCAACTTAGCTTCGACGTGGGTCATCAGAAACGAAGGAGTGGCCCTACATGCGCGGAGGAGCTTAAGCTCATTTGCTCATAAGAACCTATTAGCAGAAGAAGAAAGTAGGCAAGGACTTATTTGCAATATTACAGGGACCTGATTGCTGGACTCCAAGGACCTATTTGCAGCAATGAATATTTTGGTTTACATTTTTGCTTTAAATGAACTTCTCCTGCATAATCTTGCTCAAATATCAATGGTAGCAATTATTTAGTAACTTTCACTAATATTTGATTAATTGCTTCATGTGTTGCATGATTCAAATCTATATGTTCAAATTGAAGTATTCAAATTATGTTTACATTCTTGAACTAGATTGGATAGTTAGAAAATCAAATCCATTCGACCTAGTTCCTGTATTTAAAATTTTAGAATAGTGTATTCGTGCATTCGATTGCTCCCAGAGATGACCTCGGGATGCTGATGTTTTGAGTTATATAAATTTTAAATGTTAGATGCACTTTGATCCCCTATTCTATGACATGTGTTTTTGAAAAACAATCACAGTGACTCCAACATTTTTGTGCCATTGCCGGGGAGTAACATGTAATTATCATTATTCTTGAGAATATTTCTATTTTCTGATTTCTAACACATTTGCTTGATTTTGGTTGTGATTTTTGTGAAAAAATTTGAGCTTGGAGCTTAAAGGGGACAACCACTCCTCGGGCTGGTGATCTTCTCCCTTTGTCCTCTTAATCCCCACATCTTTACAGATAAAAGAAAAAAGAGAAAAAATTTAGGATTCAACCTTGCCTTATTATTCTAGAATTATCAACTATGGCAAGTTATTTTTCGAGAATTAATTGTGAGATTTGATTGTAGATTAGATACAACCCAACCCTAAATTACTGTGCCTATTAGAGACTTACATTTAAATTGCTTTGCACATTTGGACTATCACGTTCTTGATTGAGTCCAATGTGTTAATTTCAAATTGGACTCCATTATAGAGCTAAATTAGGGTTGCAACTTTAGGGCCCTGACATGTTAGTACACATTCGCAAAAGTTATAAAGGAAAATAATTACCTGCATTTTGTGCTACCCCAAGCCATGTTTGAATTGAGTTAAGAAGTGAACCCTAAAATACAGGCTCTATGATCACTTGAACCCAAAAATCAAGGCTTAATAACCTGTTTGCGAACCAAATCAAGGGTGGTTCGGGTGAGTTAACTTGGATTTCATCCTTTAATCATAGGATAGGTCAGGTGAAATTGGTTCACATTGTGAATCAATCAACCTAAAATTAAGACACAATTTGGAACCAAACTCTAAATAAAGTGATAATTAAAGGCACATGCACTGGTAGACTTAGGGCTTAATTTACACGTATCCGGTCTACATGGAATCGCAGTGACAAGAAAGGTCGAGTGGGGGAAACCCTGTAACCCACGGGGATGCTCTACCATGTAGGGATCTTCGTGGGACTCTCCCTTTCTGGCTACCCAAGTAATTTGCGGGGGGGTGGATTTGTGATCTAAAGGCCCATCTGCCTCAAATTAGCCATAGTCATCCAACTGAATTGGGTGCCTTGATTGGGTCTGACTCATATTCAGTCCCCTTCATCTTTTTTATAGTCAATGCACAAGAAAAAGGTTCTTAAGACTTACCTTAAGGGCTCCATTAGAGTCTAATCTAAATCTGTGTCAAGCCCCGATTGTTGTGTGTGTTTCTGATCCAATCAATTTCTCTTTTGATCAATTTGAACCTGAACTCCAACTTTCATTTTTTGATCCACCACCTGACCTGATTCAATCACCTGGGAATCAACCTGATAAATTAAGGAAATGTCCACTAGCCTTGAACCCCGTAAAAGCATGAAGGATTGAATGATTGAGGATGCTATCAGATGTAATGAATAATTTTTCAGAACCTCAAAACCTGTTAGTAGAAATTAGGCTAGTAAACCCTAGATACTTAACCCAATTATGAACCACATTTAGATGATTGCAACCCAGATTTCATATGGTTCGAACCGGGAGACCCTCTTGGAACAAATGAGAACTATAATAAAACTACATAGAACTAAGGGAATGCACTATATTGCAAATCCAGAATTATGGGAAAAGTACTAATTAGCCCATATTCGTGGGCTATTTAAGTATCTAAATGTCTAGACATTAAATTAATTTTAACATTTAGGTAGCATACATTAGGATTTAAATAAATTAATTCATATTTTTAGCTTGAGTACATAATTCATGCATTTAGAATTAACCTAGGGTTGCATACATTTAATTAGTTAATTAATTAGATGCAATATTTTTATTAACATAGAAGTTAAGGTGTTATGTATAAATAACCCTAATTATTTTATTCTTTTATTCTTTTTCTCCTTGCACAAGTAACTCCACTGGCTCCGCCTCCTCCTCCTGCACATCACATTCACGCTACGGCATTTTGAATTTGAAATCAGTGTGGCCGTGGCTACAAAAGGAGAAGGCAGAGCCGTTGTTGAGCGGAGGCCCCCACCCCTATTCATCACTGTGAAGAGAGTGCACCACTCTCATCCACTCCACCACCACCAGCCTCAACCATGGCAACATGCCTCCACCACCGTGGGCGTGTGGTGTGACAGGCCGCACTGCCATTTGGAGCTTGCTCGCATCACCGTGAATGCACGCTGCTCCACCATAAGCACACACAGGCGTGCATGCTACCATCTTCACTACCATCACCAGCATCCACCTTCATCTTCTTCCCCATCCTTTGTTTTTCCTCCACTCCACCAAAAAGAACCCAAAAACCTCGCCACCTCCACGCGCAGCTCCCAGCTACTGCACACACCTGCCCGCTCCTCATCGTAGCCACCTTCAGCCCTGTCAAGCGCACCACCGCACTTCCATCCTTGAGCGCATCCACCTCCAGTGCACACGCCAACACCACGTGCCATCTGCCCGCATGCACCTTCATCAGCAGTGCCTGCAACCCACCGCGTGCCCACGCGCCCATGCCTCCACGAGCCTGCAGCACCCCCAGCACCTGCACGCGCTGCCTTCCTTGCACCTGCAGCACACGCAGCCAGTTGCAGGCTTCTCCACCGCTTCCACTCCTTTCCTCCGGCAGGCTAGCTCCAGCCATCTCATGACACACCACCTCCACCACCGCGAAGGTCTCGCTTCAACCGACCTCTTGTAGGAGTAGCTCCTCGAATGAGCCTCTCTCCCGATCGCAAGGAGGAAAGAGGTAGAATCCTCTGCTTTTACTCTAATTAATAATTACATTTCATGCCATTGCTAGGAAAATGAATTTTGATTTTTGATTATTTTATTATGGTGAAATTGAGACTTCATACTTAAGCTTTCTTATAATTGCGTGGCTTTTGTGATTCACATCTTTTGACATTGGTTTTGGATTAAGATGTGCTCAAATTTTCTCTAATGCATGTCAATTGGAAATTACATAGATTCATCACATATTTATTGAATATTTCAGTGAGGAAAAATTGCACATCTACCCTTACATTTTTTAGTTATTGTGCATCTTCTTTCCAACACATTTCATGTCAGATTTGACTATGGATTTCGCACTTGATTGAACGAATACGAAATAATCAAGATTTTATTGCGTCATTGGCTCCCTGTGGACATGACCTACTCATCTGCAAGTGGTTTAATTTTAATTTTAATTATTTTGTTAAGCAGTTTTCCACCACTTTGATCCTACAATGATAAATCATCTTAATACATTATTCGAAAGCGAAAACCATCTTATCAAATGGCGCCGTTGCAAGAGAGGCAACAGGCTTAATTAAATTGCATTCATTCATTCGTTCACATTGGTTTAAATTTTGAATCATATTTAACTCTTAATTTTTTTTTCTGATGCGAGTGCAACGATCTGCGACACACATTTTATGACTCGCAATCACACCAGCCATCGTGAGAGGCAACCCTTGACATCGCTAGAGGAGAAATTGTTCGAGCTACCTTGCAATGAACTAGATCACTAGTAGGAGAAGGACGAGGACGCGACGATCATCTCTGTACATTTAGTCATTGATTTGATTAGAGTAGGATTAAGACTTTAGGCTTAATTTTTCATTGCACATTTGGTTTGAAACCCTTGTTCTGGGGTACAGTTGGGGGGTTTGTTCCCCGATTTTGTTTTAGGCCCGTGTTGGATAATTTTTGGGAGCCTGTTCCCTTTTCTTTAGATTAGGTTTTTAATTTATTTTATGGATTATTTACCTTTAATTTGCTTATGCATAAGTAGCTAAAAAAAAGCTAAAGCAAGAAAAAACATAAGCTACCTGCTAGAAGCTACTTGTCCTTAGGTCGAATCATTTAGGACTGAATGAGGAGCATCTAGATCTAATTCTTGTCTTGCATATTGCATGAAGAATGCTGGAATCAGGTATGCACTTCTAACTTTGCATTTCTACCTGTCATGCAAATGCATTTGGACTAATTTCAAGACCACCTAATCTATATTGAATAGATCTAACAAGTAGTCACATATTTTCTAGAAAAAGGACTAATTAAAGGAGGGACATTTTAAAAACCAAGGATTTGATTTTCAAACTTGGCGTGAGATTCAAAATTCAAAATCTTTTGCGGTGTATGCACACTTATATCTCTTGCACCATGGCATGCTTTTAGACACTCCTTAGGTTTGGAAATACTAGGACAAGAGCCCTCCTATCATTGGATTCTGAAGTGTTTAGAACTTGAGATCAAAGGTTTTGTAACTCCAAAGAGTGGGATACCCAGTCATGGATTTTTGGGGGTAGTTGAGAAGCACCGCAAAAGCACAGCTTCAAAGGAAGGCTTAGGCCTACTTGCATCCCTCGATCTTCCATCTTTGGAGTTGTTCTACCATTTGAGATTTAGGGAAGAATACCTAAGCTCCAACTAGGTCTTCCTAGGCGAGCCATAGGTCGACAATAAGCACGTAAATTGATTGAAAAAATTGTATTGTCACCTATAATCTGACTTAAAATCAAAAGCCTAAATTGGGAAAGACCTAAAAAGTCCTTTTTGAATTATGTTTTGCTTGGGGAATTCTGATTGAGGTGTGAGTTCAAATGGACCACATTGATTTTCATCCTTTCACATCTTACCCACACCTTTACCCCCACTCTGCACTCTTCGATCCCATACATGGAGATGGTCCATCCTTTGATGGACATAATGACAATCATTGGGATCCGTTTTACTCCTATTGTAGGAGTATTGGCCTAGTTAAGCCCCAAATTAGTGAGTAGAACCTAGGAGCGGGATTTGCTTTGCCCAATATCCCACACACAATAGAAATACCCAACCCACCCTCCCTGAATAATTATAATGGTTGGACAGACACTCCTGGGTACTATAAGCCTGAGCCTGACTTCTCTCATGATAGAAATGACCTCTCCACCTTGAAGATGGAAATACATAAAATGCAAGACGAAATGATTGAATTGTTAGGAGAATCTTCGAGAGCAAGCCAACAAGAAAGAGATGAAATTAGCCACACAATCTACCCCATTGAGGATGACATACACCCATCTACAATTGATGCATCTCCCGTGGGAGAGCTACACTTTAAGTTAGAGGGAAATTTTGGCGATTATGTAAGGGAGAATAGCTACTTTTCGAGGATTGATTTTGAAACCTCCCCATTAGATGACAGTTCCTTGAGAGATCCACGCCTTAAGTGGGAGGAAGATACATATGAAAGTAGCTATGCATTGGATGAAGAAAGGTAGCAACCTAAGGAAGATGATGATAAGGTTGAGTATCCACCTGAATTATATTGGAGTCAAAAGAAGGGAATGATGGTACCATTGGATGACCTCGACCCAAATGATAGTATTTTCGTGACATTTGATGAAGTGGGTCGAAGTCAAGTTGTTAATCCTACCTTCCCTTTTGATCACGAGATGGAACTCAAGCCCACCCTTAGGGAACCTAACCCTCAAGAAATTGACCTATCTGAGGAGTCCGATGTTACCAGTGTAAACCATTTACCTCAGATAGACTACCTTAGGGGATCTGCTAAGATATTAAATGATTCTAGACCTCGGGTATATGATGAATCATATGATGACGAGAAAGACGAATTATATGAGGAACCTACATTCAAGATTTGGAGTGACAGTAAGGGTGATTATGTCTTATTTGAAGAGTTAGACCCTGAGGATGTCATAAATTTGACCAAATTAGGTTTCCTTAGCACACCCATTGATGATATTTCTCCTCATGATGAAATGATGGAAAATTTGGAAGCAACTTCTAAGATTTATGTGGATTCACATATAGACTCTGGGGAAGATTTGAGTAAAGAACAAGAACCCGGGGATGACATTGATAGGACAATCCCTAGATCTGTTGCTTCCAACCTGCCTTCATTTGTTTCGAAGTCACCCTCTGATTCGCTTATGTCTGAAGGCGAAATTTTGACTCCTGATGAAGTACAAGAAGATACTTGCGATAGTGCAAGGAATGCTAGGGTTGTAATTGAGGATTTGGAAAGATTGTTAGGGATGGACACCGCGTTGATTAAACCCAACTTAGATCTTATGGCCATCCTGCAACCTCGAAACTTGGACACCCTAGATGATCCTTGCCTTAGAGATTTACTCACTTTTGTTCTGGCCGGGGGGCTTAACAAACCAATATTTCCTATAATGGAGTATCGGGTATGGATTGATGATTTCTTTAGTTAGTCCACTGCCCTGGGGGTTTATCTCTGCACCATTCCTTCCCCATTCCTTTTGGAGGATCCTTGTCATCCTTCCCCTACCCCTTTGGTGGTTGTTATGCCAGTTTATCCTTTAGAACCTCCTCTGGTGACCTGGGAAGATTTTATTCCCATCCTGGTTAGGCGAGCATTTGCTATCAGGATTCATCATCAGCTCGCCAACATCCTAGGTTACTTATTTTCTAGGGTGGCATTACTTTGCTCATTTTTATGGCCTATTTTCTGTGATCCTTGAACCTGATTTGTAGGTTCTTTGGCTACTCGGCTACTAACAAAAGAACGGCAGCCCATCTCTGACCCAGGTAATATCCTTCTATGCAATGAGGACATTGCAGATTTTAGGCATGGGGGGGTGTACTTGGGGATATACATAGCATTTATATATAGTGCATTCATGCATTTAGTTAAAGCATTCCACATTGCATACATTTGCATTAAAAAAAAAAAAGAAAAAAAAAGAGAGAATAAGGAGAAAAATATTTTGTAATTATTGAGCCTAACTAGCTGGTCCTGCATTCTTAAGCAAATCAAAACTCTAGGTGAGACTAAGTTGGTTCTAGGGTCAAACTTTAGAAGCTAAGTGAGCTACTAGCTTTTGACCTTTAGGGTCCTTTGTGGACTTAAAAAACTTAAGTAGGAGTTAAGTTGTAGACCATTCCTCAAGAGGTTGAGGAAGGAAAGATAGGGATTGAGTTAAAAGTTGGGGTAGTACCTGGAGTCTTGTTCTACCTTTTGGTTTACGGGTCCTTGTAACCCAAGCATCCAAATTTCACACACTTGGTCTTGTGTAAGTAAGTGATCACCTTAATTCCTTTCTTAAAAGAAATTTGGTTCTCTTAGTTTTGACTTAGGAGAGGCTTGAAAACACAATTTGATTGGAAGAGTTCCTACTGCAGGAGAGGTGGAGTATACACTCACCTCGAGGATGAGATGATAACATATTACCTCCTTGGCGCTTGTCTCTTAGGATATCCATCCTACTGGGAGCATGTAAGCTCATTGGGTGGTTCAGGTACCATGGGCAGCCCTATCTCTAAGTGTCGATTGCCTGGAGTTCTTCGGGTCACTCTGGCCGGTGTTATCTCGAAGCATCGAAAGCCAGGCACCCTTCAAGGTACGGTGATGGGGACAATGAATCCGACATAGACTGTGTTGATAGCTGATCTGAGGTTAGACTTAGACGAATCAAACAAAAATAATATATTATTCAAAAAAAAAATCCTTTTTCCTTTAACTCAAATAACTCAGACCAATGCACATGCATGGATGCTTTAATCTCAGGGATCAATAAACCTTAGAGTAGAGTAAGAAATCAGAGAAACTTATGCCTGCAACCTGTCTTTAGCCGACCTAGTCTGTAACTTAGCAACTACTTGTGAACCTTAGGTCTAAAGTCTGAACTTAATATGTTTCTAAAGGAAGATCGATTGGGTTGGCTAGTCTACTTGGAGTGCTAAGTTTTGCTTGATTTTGCTAGGGACTAGCAAAAACTAGGCATGGGGGTATTTGATTAGCCCATATTCATAAGCTATTTAAGTATCTAAATGTCTAGACATTAAATTAATTTTAACATTTAGGTAGCATACATTAGGATGTAAATAAATTAATTCATATTTTAGCTTAAGTACATAATTCATGCATTTAGAATTAACCTAGGGTTGCATACATTTAATTAGTTAATTAATTAGATGCATATTTTTATTAACATAGAAGTTAAGGTGTTATGTATAGATAACCATAATTATTTTATTCTTTTATTCTTTTTCTCCTTGCACAGGTAACTCCTCCGGCTCTACCTCCTCCTCCTGCGCATCACATTCATGCTACGACATTTTGAATTTGAAATCAGTGTGGCCGTGGCTACAAAAGGAGAAGGGAGAGCTACCGTTGAGGGGAGGCCCCCACCCCTATTCATCACTATGCAGAGAGTGCACCACTCTCATCCACTCCACCACCACCGGCCTCAACCATGGCAGCAAGCCTGCACCACCGTGGGCGTGTGGTGTGACAGGCCGCATCGCCATTTGGAGCGTGCTCGCATCACCGTGAATGCACGCTGCTCCACCATAAGCACACACAGGCGTGCATGCTACCATCTTCACTGCCATCACCAGCATCCACCTCCATCTTCTTCCCTATCCTCTATTTTTCCTCCACTCCACCAAAAAGAACTCGAAAACCTCGCCACTTCCACACGTAGCTCCCAACTGCTACAGCCACCTTCAACCCTGTCAAGCGCGCCACCGCACTTCCATCCTCCAGCGCATCCACCTCCAGCATACATGCCAACACCGCGTGCACGCCTTCACCAATAGCGCCTGCAACCCACCGCGTGCCCCCACTTCATTCCCTAGTGCACCCTTCCTAGCACCCCAGCCACCGCATGCCCACGTCTCCTCGCCTTAACACCTGCACGCACCTGCACCATCATCTACAGCACCCTCTGCAGCACCTGCAGCGGCGCCAACAGGACCACCACGCACGCCTATGTGTCCTACAGAGCTTGCACCTCCACCCACCCCCGCTACAGTACCCGCGTGCCTTCACCAGCAGCGCCTGCAACCGCCTGGCTACAAGCACCCACGCGCCCAAGTGGCCTGCAGAGCGCCCGTGCACCCATGCGCCCACGCCTCCGCGTGCCTGCAGCACCACCAGCATCTGCATGCTACCTTCCTTGCACCTATAGCATGCGCGGCCTACAACATGCTTCTCCACTACCGCCACTCCTTTCCTCTGACAGACCAGCTTTGGCCATCTCACGATGCACCGCCATCACCACCATGAAGGCCTCGCTTCAGCTGACCTCCTGTAGGAGTAGCTCCTCGAATGAGCCTCTCTCCTGGTCGGGAGGAGGAGAGAGGTAGAATCCTCTGCTTTTACTCTAATTAATAATTACATTTCATGCCATTGCCAGGAAAATGAATTTTGATTTATGATTATTTTATTATGGTGAAATTGTGACTTCATACTCAAGCTTTCTTATAATTGCGTGGCTTTTGTGATTCACATCTTTTGACATTGGTTTTGGATTAAGATGTGCTCAAATTTTCTCTAATGCATGTCAATTGGAAATTACATAGATTCATCACATATTTATTGAATATTTCAATGAGGAAAAATTACACATCTACCCTTACATTTTCGAGTTATTGTGCATCTTCTTTCCGTCGCATTTCATGTTAGATTTGATTATGGATTTCACACTTGATTGAACGAATATGAAATAATTGAGATTTTATTGCGTCATTGCCTCCCTATGGACACGACCCACTCATCTGCGAGTGGTTTAATTTAATTTTAATTATTTTGTTAAGCGATTTTCCACTACTTTGATCCTACAACGATAAATCATCTTAATACATTATTCGAAAGTGAAAATCGTCTTATCAAGTACCAAGATTTCTTTAAACAATGTGGGGATTTGTTGGATCAACTTGAAAAATTGATTGACGAAAAATATCCAGACCCCCACCCGGATATTGATTATGAATCTTGGGATAATTTTTCGGATAACCTAGATTTTTCCAATCTCGAATACCATAAGGATGGGTTCGATGTTGAATCCCCAACCCAAATTTGAATTAAATGATTATTATAAGGAATTACCTGATATCAAAAATCAACTTCTTGGTTGGAAGGATTCCATTCATGTTATTTTTTATTTTGAACCAACAATCGAAGCTTTTGAGGTTGATTTAACCCGAGCAACATGCCCAAACACCTATAATGAATTTGATTTTGAATTCCTCAAGGATGTAACTCCCACACCTTATCATGGTAAGGTCTTCCTCGAGCAAAATTCTGATATCCCAATTAAGCTAAGTGTCGATTCCAGTAACCCAATTCCTAGTTTTGACCTGGAATCTAGATTCGAACCTATTTGGGATAACAAAAAGGGCCAATCTGAAAAGAATGAAATCTTGGAATTTAAATATCATGATGAGCCTAATTTTGACGACGAAATTACTCTAGATTTCTCGAAGGATCATAACGATTTATTCAAATTGGAACCGATCTATGATACAGAGTCAGAGGAATTTGAAGAGTTAGATAGAATCTTTCTTAGATTTCCAAACATCAAGCCTATACCTGATGATGAAATCTCTATTAGCTTGGCATCAGAATCTAGGTTAGACCAAGTTTAGGTTGATAACTTTATGGATTTTGATTATTCTCGTGGTGGTGATCATAATTTTGATTCAGGTTTAGAAAAATTTTATCACCGATATTCTTTGGATTCTCCTATGTTGATGCTAATTTTGAATCCTATTCTGATTTAGGAGAATATTTGTTTCCAGAGAATTATAGTCCAATTTATGACCTCAATATCTATGACCTATTCTTTGACTTTGATTCTGAGGCCATTGATTGGGAATTCAAAGCAGTTGCACAACTTGATCAAGAGACCTCTCAGGAAAGGTTTCTTAAGCTTCTCAGCAACCGATCCCCGTCACATGACTCCACTGGAAGCCATTTATTTCTTGAATCACCTCATTCTGATCCAGTGGGGGATGATATTCCTCCTCGATTTGACGATGAATGGGACATCGATCAAACTGAGAATCAATTACAAACCATTTCAGATCCCATAAGTAGGGTTCCTATATTTTTCACTAATCCATTATCTTTTGAGGACCCCTACGCTGAGCTGGCTGAGCCTGTGCAGCCAAATTATCACTTTTTATTTCTAAATCTTTCTAAACCAAACTGCACCTAGTGGGCTTCACATCGTTTGATCCACATTATCCAACCCACTAGAGTCATTGGCTTTGGCGTGTACAATCAGTCAGTTGATCTAAACAAGCATCTGGTTGGATCAACCAGGTTAATTATTAAGGTGCTTGTTTTACAAAATTCTTCCAATTTGATTACTCCATCGTTTGACATCTTTCGCCTTACTGAAGGCATGAAATTCAGTGCTTAACGGAAGGCAACCTGTCATATGGAAAACCTGAGTCCTTTCTTGTCTTCTTTGTGCAAATCACTCCTACTGTACTTTAAAGTTCATAGTTTGAGAATAGTCATTTCTGACTTGCCCACCCACTCTTGAACCTATTGTAAAATTATGAACTTAGCTGAATGTGAACCCATCTTGTTTGCAATGACGGCATTGCAAAACTTAGGCATGGGTGGGTATTAAAGTACAATTATGCTAAATTCATGTTTGAAAGGTTCTCACAAAAAAAATACATTTAGATTCTTTTAGTAAAAAAAGAAAAAAAGAGAAAGAAGAAAAAGAAAAAAAAAAGAAGAAAGAAAAAAAATATCATATTTGATATCCTCGAAAAAATATATATCTTTATAAAAAAAAGGTGTTTGAATTCATAGTTGTGCTTATGTGTTTTTGTTATGAATAAATTTCATTGAAGCAACATTACCTAATATCGATCCACCAAATACAGCTTTGACCTATCTTTCTGTGTTTCTGATCAGCCGAATACTGGTTGAGGAATTCTAACTTAGTTATAAGGTTATCAGAACTTAATCAAAGTGTTAATGCCATGAGAGCCCACTAAACATGTTAACAAATCTAGTAAGATTGTGATCTCATATAAAAAGAAAAGGGGAAAATAAAAAGAGTGAGCACAAAGGAACTAAAAGAGAGCACAGTTTTTAAGCATTTCTTCGAGTTAATTTGTTTAATAATCTAGAAACTTAGAGTCTGAAGTATTAGAATATATGTAGCACCAAAAGAGTGTGAGCCACCATTAATAAAACCCTTCAACTCAGACATCTTCTGCCTAAACCTAAAAGCTAGGGTTAAATCACAGACCACCTGCTATGTCATCCCCAAGGGAAGAAGTTTGTCTATCCTGATATATTTGTACTAAAGGTTAAAAAACAAACTTTAAATGTATATTGGTAATTTGGAAGGAAGAAGAAAGGATGACAAATTCTTTTGAGTTGAATAACAAAAATGCCCTTACACTAAAACTCTGGGTTGAACTCTAGAATTTGCTAAGGGACTAGAGAATGGTAGGCATGGGGGTATGATGGCATCGCCATCATCCTCTATAACTAACTTAATTTGGCTAAGTTCTAAGGTTAAATTCACCTAATTAAGACACTAAAAGGGCATAACTCAATCAGGGCTGAAGAGAGAGAAATTGATAAAAATTAGACTTAATTTTGTAATTTTCATGAATAAATAGAAATGCAAAATAGCTGGAGGGAAAATTATGGTTAATGAAAGGTCAATTCAGCTTAAATACCGTAAAAGTGAGTTGGTATTGAGTAATTCAGGATTTACATTCAAATTGAATGTTTAATTCTAATTAAAACCCTAATTTCAAACCCACTTCAACTAAAACAGATTCAATGGAAATAAATGTAATCTAAACCTTCTTAAAATCAATTAAAAATATTTTATAATGTTTGGCACAATCAATTTGACAATCGGAACTCGTTCTGACCTAAAATAGAAATTTGAGTCTAAATGTAAATTGACCATGTAAACGACATGTTACATTCAAATTGAATGTTTAATTCTAATTAAAACCCTAATTTCAAATCCACTTCAACTAAAACAGATTCAATGGAAATAAATGTAACTAAACCTTCTAAAAATCAATTAAAAATATTTTATAATGTTTGGCATAATAAATTTGACAATCGGAACTCGTTCTGACCTAAAATAGAAATTTGAGTCGAAATGTAAATTGACCATGTAAATGACATGTTACATTCAAATTGAATGTTTAATTCTAATTAAAACCCTAATTTCAAACCCACTTCAACTAAAATAGATTCAATGGAAATAAATGTAATCTAAACCTTCTAAAAATCAATTAAAAATATTTTATAATGTTTGGCACAATCAATTTGACAATCGGAACTCGTTCTGACCTAAAATAGAAATTTGAGTCTAGATGTAAATTGACCATGTAAACGACATGAAAACCTAAAATTGAAGTCACCATTAAATTCCTCATATCTAAATCAGGTTACCATAAAAATTTGGGCTCATTTAGACTTCATCTTGGTCAACTTTACAATTTGGCCCTCAATTCTTGATTTCCTTACAAATGACCCCTTAAATTTCAATTTCTTTGCATTTATGCCCCTGCTAGCAACTTCTCCACCTTCCACCTTCGACTCCACTGGCTATGCAACTTCAACGAGCCATTCTCGTAACCTCGGACCCTCTCCTCGCACGTGAAGAAGCTATGAAGCTTCCTAACCTCATGCCATTGCATTTTGGTCATGTTTTGGTGCACCATTACCCCTTTCTTCTTCCTCTTCAACACCGCCATTAATGCCGACCTTGGAGCTTCTCAACCTCCTTCCTCTACTGCTCCTTCACTAAAATTGGTTGAGGGTTTTGTCTCCCCTTGTCATCGCCGTTTTCCCAATCAAAGGAGGCAGATTATCCACCTCTTCTTCGATCCATAATCCAACGCCTACTCCTTCTTCTTTAAGTCCGGCGACCAAGCCGGTGACCTCCTCCCTCACACTCTAGAATCTTCCTCCACTCCTAGGTACCCCCTTTCTCTCTCTCTCTTCTTAGAGTAGTGTAGCCTGTTTAGTTCTAGGTTTAGACCCAAAACATCGCTCCACACCTTCTCCTTCCCCACGCACGGCATGTTCTTCGACCAAACACCGGTGAACATGCCCCCACTGCTCCTCACCCCCTTATGCATCGTTGTTCACCCCACAACGTTCTCCTCAACACGAAGCGCAAAAGCCCCCAACTAATTTGGGGTTTCGACACCTCTACACCTCCACCAGACGCACGCCACCACTGCCACCTTCATCGCCTCTGTCTGGTCTCTACAGCCAACCTCTTGACGAATCACCACTGTCATCATCTTCACCAAATCAAAACGAAGCTTTCGACCCATTGGGTGCAAGCTTCGAAGGAATCTTCTCCTCGCCGAAAACCCACCTCCGCCTCCTTCTTCCCCATCGATAGCTGACCACTCCGACAACTGCAAGCCTCCAAGCTTCGCGGGAAGCTTCCCCATGGCACGAGGAACATTTTTCCCCCTCCAAGGAGTTATTTCATGCTCGGATGAGCTCCAGCCAACTCGCTAGATTCACGCAACCACCATCCCCTTCGACAATGTCGTCTGCTACCCTTGCCACCTTGGATCAACGATCAAACAACACCACCACCTTTCTAACCTCACACTGATCTCTCTTAGCTACTCGTCGGTGCTTGAAACTCGTAGGGCCTCGACGATGACTCAGCTCCGACGTGGGTCATCAGAAATGAAAGAGTGGCCTTGCATGCGCAAAGAAGAAGCTCAAGCTCCTTTGTTCAGAAGGACCTATCTGCAGAAGAAGAAAGTAGGTAGGGACTTATTTGTAATATTATAGGACTCCAAGGACCTATTTGCAGCAATGAATATTTTGGTTTACAGTTTTTCTTTAAATGAACTTCTCTTGCGTAATCTTGCTCAAACATCAGTGATAGCAATTATTTAGTAACTTTCATTAATATATGATTAATTGCTTCACGTGTTGCATGATTCAAATCTATATGATTAAATTGAAGTATTCAAATTGTGTTTACATTCTTGAACTAGATTGGATAGTTGGAAAATCAAATTCATTCGACTTAGTTCCTAGATTTAAAATTTTAGAATAGTGTATTCGCACATTCGATTGCTCCCAGAGACAACCTCAGATATTCTGATTAAATTCAAGTTATAAATTTTGAATGTAAATGCACTTCTATCGACTATACTACGATGCAAAATGAATTTTAAAACACAGTGGGAGCTCGTTAACACTAATCTAATCTTAGTTCTAGTTCTAGTTGTTTTGGTTCTAGTAGATCTAGTTGTTGTAGTTGTTCCTATTGAATATTAAGTTCTATTTCAATATTTCATCAAGTTGTGAACCAATTCTATATCTTTCTCTTTGATGAATAAGATGTTTTATTTGTTTTGATACTCATTGTGGCTTTTGTAATTGATGTGCATACATCTAAATAGACAAAAATGTCTATTAATGCATGTTCTTAGTGTTATATTAGCATCATGCATTATAAACAGTGCATAACATGTATAATCATGCATTTTGGTTAAATTGTACAAATTATATAGTAATTGTCACCTTTCATGGCCAGGGACAGGGCGACTTTTAATCAGGCCCTCGGATCGAAGATCCAACCGTACGAATCTAATCAAGGCAATGATTGGAGTTTAATGGCTCCAAGATCTTCCTGATCGGACATCCGTAGCATCAGATATAGTCTATGGAAGCCCAAAGATAAAGGGCCAAGATGGTCTTAATCCACGCTTTAGATGAAAAATCCGACCGCACGGATGGGTTTGGATCGATGATCGCAGCCTAACAATGTAAAAATCAGCTCAATTCGACATCTGTCGCACCTTCTACAAGTCATAGAAGAAGGATGGTCAAGATGGCGCCACGTGGCACCATCTCAACTGCCTAAACTAGCCTAGCCAATACGCGAGGACCCATCACACTCTCTCTCTCTCCTCAACACAAGATCAGATCTAGGTCGTTGGATCTTGATCCAACGGCCACTAGCATGCGCGTTGCGGTTGGAAAGTTGACAAAGAGGAGGCAGTGCAGCGGTCAAGCACCCTTGCGCGAGCGCGGGGCGTTGGTTTGATTCACAATTAGAAGCGCATGTGTGTTTTATCTCGACCGCGTGATTAGAAACGAGTGGCCCAGATCACCCAATCAACCGTACGCACAATTGGATGCCCCACCTCACGCCCAATCGCATGAGCTGGCGCGTGAAGCTGAAGCGTGCGAGGAGAGATTTGAGCCATCCGATCTCACAATCTGACAGCTAAGATTTCTTGGACATGCACTTGGAGTTAAGGCATGGGAGAGGAGGCACGCGCGGTGCGCGCACGTTACCCACGATCAGGCCTTTAGTGATGGATACATCCATCACTAAAGACCTAATTTTAATGTTTTTGAATATGGAATGACCAAATTGCCCCCAATCCTTGCAACTATAAAAGGAGACCCCTACCCTACAAAATTCCCATCCCTTCCTTCACCTCTCTCCCTCTCCAAAGCTCAAGAGAATCTCGTCCCACACCCGAGATGCTACTCTAGAGCCAAATCCAAGTTTTCTCACTCCCATTTCGGAAGTAGATCCCGTGACATCGACGACGTGCTTCCTCGTTCCCGCTTCTTCCTGCTTCATCCTCCTTCTTCCCACTCCATCCTCTGTCTTCCAAGCATCACTCCATTCGGCTCGTCCTCCAAGCATTTGTCAAGGAGGATAACATCTCTCTCCCTTCTTTTTATCACTTTCTAAAATGGAATTTCCCACTTTCTAGCTATAATCATTTTCCACTTTCTAGTTGTAAAAATAGTATTATTATATCAAGTGATTGGTCTCTGTCTCTCTCTATCTCTCTCTCTCTTATTGTTTATATCAATTCCATTGTAATTATCTCGCTTTCAAACAAAAATACAAAAAAATATAATCGCGGACTTTAGATCGACATAGCCTCCCTGTGTTTGACCAAGAATTTCTTTACGAATTTTGGTAAAATTTTATCTATTGACGAATTGCTTTGTAAATTGAACTACAATGACGGGTTTTTCAAATCCAACTTCAATCACATAGTTTTTCGCTCTCAACATTTGGTGTAGTTGCCGGGGAGGCAACGATTTTCGATTTTCTTTCCACACTTCATGCACTTTATTGTTTTCTAACTTGCTTTATTTCTCATCAATTGTTTTGTAGGTACCTTAACAGGGAAATCTTCAAGAGGTAGATCAGAGTAAAGTGCAATTGAAGACAATTGTAAGTGCTTCCCATTCTTCCTCCTCCATATATTCCATTTCACAACATTAATTCAAACCCCCAATTAACCTAGGTGTTGGCATAAATCCTAAGGTTAGTTTGGTTGGTTGGATTTCCATTAACATTCATCTCACCCTCATATATATATAGAAAAAAATAACAAAAAGATATTTCTTGTGGGGTAAATCAACATACACACTACATACAGCCACATTCAAGGCACATAACCTAATTGATTTTTATCTACTCAATCGGATTCTGATCTGTGGAACCGTTACATGCAAATCAACATATGAAAGAGTAGAAATCAATCTAGGCCAATCATTTTGTGCGCCTAACTCAGTGATGCAATTTTGGCCAATTGTTTGAGTTGTTTGGGCCGTACCACTTAACTTAAAATCAACTCACCAAGTAGCTTTCCCTTAGGGTTTTCAATTTAGGTCAATACCAGGCACTCCACTTTACTTTTTGACTTCAAAAGGAGAAAGATATTCACCCGTGCTTGAAAACCTGGTTTGCCTCAAAACTTGATTGAGTTAACCTAATTCCAAACCCTAAAAGCTACTTAAGCAAGATTTGAACCTTAGAATCCACTCATCAAAAAGAATCTTGCTTAAAAACCTTGGTTGTGCATGCACTCACACATACTCAATTGATCATTAAGGGCACAACCCATCTTAAGGGCCCACCACATTCCATAAGCACTACAATCCCAGGCCTAAATAAAATAAAGTACACATTGGCCTTAAGGACTGATTCGCTCTTCAGGGCCTAGTCTAAGATTGTTTATGATTAACCTGCTTGTACTAATCAATCTGATGTCTAGATAGGGGAGTAGTGTCAAACGATCGTGGCTAGGGGGTAAACTAGGAATTGGAGGCATAAGTCGAAGGAAGAACCTTCTCCCCAGTCCCTCCTTCTAACTGGTTGGATTGATTGGATGCAAGTAGAGTAAACCGTCCGTAATCTTAAGGTGGATTCTGAGAGTCTGTAGATCCTTAGGCTACCCCACTTAAGGACAGGCTTGTTTTGTTGTGCTACAGGGTTGTTATCCCCTGTCCTTTCAACCTCTTCCTAGTTTATGATGGGAAGGAGGTCATTGAATCCCCAATTGGAAGGACCACTAGAGTAATCTAGGGGGTATAGATTGGATTTTGGCTAAATTGATCCCATGGCCGTTCAACAACCTCCTCTGCCTCAGAATCCACAGGAGGTGTTTCAAAGGCAGTTGGAACAAATGCAGAGAATGCAAGAATGGTTCCAGAGAATGCAGGGTGCTTAGCCCTTGAAGGATTTTTTTGATCCTTTAAATTACAGGGAACGTCTCGGCATCCAGATTCCTACCGGAGACGTAGAAATCATGCCCTAGGTATTAAGCCTGATCAAACACTTTCATGGGCTTGGCTCTGAAGACCCGTTTCAGCACTTGGAGGACTTGACCACTTTGGCCCAGACCACCAAGGCACGAAATGTGAATGAAGGGTAGATGATCATAAGGCTCTTTCCCCACTCTCTTAGGGATAAAGCCACTCATTGGTACGAGACCATAGGAAAGCCGATTACAGCATGGAATGAGCTGAAATTGGCTTTCCTAAAGAAATTCTTCCCTGTTGGATGTACTAATGCTCTGAGATGGGCGATTACTACATTCACCCAGCGGTTGAGGAAGTAGTTTCATGTTGCTTGGGAGCGATTCTAGGACTTATTGCAGAGGTGTCCACACCATGAGGTGCCGAAATGGCAACTCGTGTAGATCTTCTACCACGGGTTGGCTGGGAAACTCAGAAATCATGGGGACGCTTCTTGCGGAGGCAATTTCCTCAACAAAGATGCAGATAGCGTGCACTATTTGTTTGAGGAGATGAGTGAAAATTCAATCAATCATGCCTCCATGGATACTTTTAACCGGTCCCAACAACCCAGATCGAATGTTAATGAAGTCCACAAGTCTCATTCATTCAATATGGAACTGATTTGCAATAAACTAGATAAGGTGGACTTGGTTACTAGAAGAATGGAGGAGTGGATAGTAGGAAACTCAATGAACAATTCTCGATCCACTCAATCCTAGAATTCAGGATTCCATTCTACGCGAGCTCCTTCTAGATGGGAGTTCATGAATCAACTGGATGCAGCTCAACCTGTGAGCTAGCATTATTCGGAACCCCACGGGTTCCAAATTGGGCCCTTTGATCCTAGTTTCTCTAATCCCTCCCTTTCTTTCTTTCCATCCTCACCCTATGAGGATGTCTATGCTATACAAGAGAATGTTAGATCTAACCCTTACTCCAATGGTTATAATCTGGGTTGGACGAACCACCCTAACTTCTATTGGAAAAACCCGAAGCAGCAGACCCAATTTTGACTTAGAAACTATGCTCCACAAATACCAATGGGTCAGGGTCATGTTTACACTCAACTGTCCCTGAATCAGGTCAATCAGCCAGCTTGGAATGCCCGTCAACCAGTAGGACAGGATGATTTGAACTGACAGATGGTAGAAATGCAAGGATCTATGCTCCAGCTTATGCAGCAAATGAAAACTTCACTGGAAAACTTGCAAATCAGGTTCATTGCTAATTCTAGTCAACCTGGATCTCTACCATCTCAACCCGTACCCAACCCACGTAATATCTAGAATCCAGGCAATCAATCTCAAGGGTGTGGGAATCAAAGGGACCCGCACGCACATGCTCATGTGGTTGAGCAGGGTCCTTCCTCTTCTGCTTCTTCTTCAAATCAAAGGTTTCTGGCTAATGAAACCCCTCCAATCTTTCCTAACCCTCCCCAGGACCCAAAGTCGTATGCATCTGCTAATTCTATTACCTTGAAGAGTGGAAAACAAACTCAGGATCCACAACCACATTGTTCTGATCTACCAAATCCTGGAGAGCTTGAGGAGAGAAAGGAGAACTTTGAAGAAGATATCAAGGCTCAGGAACATGATTCCAAAGATCTAACTCATGTTCCTTTTCCTGAGGCCTTGATTAAACCTAGGAAGAAGAAGCTTGTTGATAGTAACAAGGAGCTCTTGAATATATTCAAGAATGTCGAGATCAATATCCCGCTCCTCGACGCTATCAAACACATACTGGCTTACATTAAATTTTTAAAGGATTTATGAACACAGAAGTGTAAGTTGAGGGAATCTGTTCTGAGGAAGGTGGTACTCTCCTAGCAGGCTAGTTCTATTATCCTGCATCACCTTCCATAGAAAAAGAGAGATCCAGGTGCTCCTTTGATTTCTTGTGTCATCGGAGATTACACCTTTGATAGAGCACTTCTGGATCTAGGTGCATCTATTAACCTAATTCCGACTTCTCTTTACGAGAGTTCGGATTAGGTGAACTTTGACCGACTTCAATAACATTGCAGTTAGCGGACCATTTGGTCACAAATCCATGAGGTGTTATTGAAGATGTTATTGTCAAGGTTAAGGATTTCTATTTTCCTGTAGATTTCTTTGTCCTAGACATGGATGTACCTGAGAATTTAAGGAACATGCCCATCATTCTGGGGCGTCCGTTCCTGGCTACCGCTATGGCCAATATCAACTGTGAGAGTGATAGCATGGAAATCACCTTTGGGGATCAGAAATTGAAATTGGATATTTTTAAGGTGATTAACAAATTTGAGGATTGTGGATTTATAGAGGAACTTGAGGAAGATAACTTGAACATTGAAACTTGTATGCCAGTTTCTACAATCGAAAGTTTCTTCTGTTGTGATGGATTTGACCCACAACCCTCTATGGCAAACCCGCCACATTTTGAAGAGGTTATTGATTTTATTCACTTTCAACCTCTTGCTCTTGATAAATCTTCATTAGCATCATCCTTACCTTTAATCCTAAACATGCCCCAGCTCGAACTGAAACCATTGCCTAAGAATTTGAAATATCAATTTTTGGGACCCTAAAAGATGGTCCCTGTGATTATCAGTGCCAAATTAACTAAGGAGTAGGAGATTAAACTGATTAAGGTCCTAAAGGAACACAAGGAGGCAATTGGTTGGACCATTCATGACCTTAGGAGGATCGAGCCATCTTTTCGCAATCATAGAATATTCTTAGAAGATGGTTCTCGCTCTTCTCGTCAAATGCAAAGGAGATTAAACCCTAATATGCGAGAAGTGGTCAAGAAGGAAATTATTAAGTGGCTCAATGCAGGAATCATTTATCTGATCTCTGATAGTCCTTGGGTAAGTCCCGTACAAATTATTCCTAAGAAAGCCTAGATTACTGTTGTGACTAATGAGAAAGGAGAATCTGTCACAACTCATTCAGCTTCCTCTTGGAGGGTTTGTATTGATTACAGGAACCTAAACACAGCCACGAAAAGGGATCATTTCCCTTTGCTCTTTATTGATCAAATCCTTGAAAGAATAGCTGGCCAAAAGTACTTCTGTTTCCTAGATGGTTACTCAGGATACAATCAAGTCCCTATCTATCCCAAGGATCAAGAAAAAATGACTGTCATCTATCCCTACAGAACCTTTGCTTTCCGTAGGATGCCATTCGGCTTATGCAATGCACCCATGACTTTTCAAAGGTGTATGCTAGCCATATTCTCAGACATGGTGGGAGAGTTTATGGAAGTCTTCATAGACGATTTCTCTGTTTTTAGAGAATCATTTGATTCTTGCCTAGCTAATCTTGAAATGATTCTTAAAAGATGCATCAAAACAAGATTGGTCCTTAGCTGGGAAAAGAGTTATTTCATGATAAAAGAAGGCTTCATCTTGGGTCATGTAATCTCTGAACGGGGAATCGAAGTTGACAAAGCTAAGGTTGATGCTATCTCTAAACTTCCTCCTCCCACATTTGTCAAACAAATTTGATCATTTCTTGGTCATGTGGGATTCTATAGGAGGTTCAGCAAGGACTTTTCTAAGGTTGCTCACCCTCTGAGCAACCTTCTCGCCAAAGATACGTCGTTTGATTTTAACGAATCATGCCATAGGGCATTTGATTTTCTTAAAACGGCCGTCACTTGTGCTCCGGAGTTGCAACCACCGGTTTGGATAGCCCCATTTGAGATCATGACCGACACTTCTAATTACGTGGTCGGGGCTATTTTGGGTTAAAATATCGACAGGAAGCCCTCTGCCATCTAGTATGCTAGCAAAACTATGGTTGAAGCCTAGAGGAATTACACTGTTACTGAGAAGGAATTGCTAGCTGTAGTATTTGCTTTGGGGAAATTTAGAGCTTATCTCTTAGGGTCTTATTGGGTCTCGTAGAGCACGTATTTAATTAGAAAAAAGCATTGCAGTATAGTGCACAATATGATCAAACAAAAATATTTATAAAGATAACGAGACTTGGAGTCCCGGTCGTTCGTCTCTGGGAGGCGTTTATGGAAATGCAAATTTGAAATTGATCTCTTTCACTCTACTTGCTTAAAATCTCATGCCGGTTTATGGTGATGTAAGTATTGATGTACGACATGCCTGTTGCTAAAAGATAGTAATTAAAACATGCAACTTCAATCACACCAAAAGATGACAACTAGGAACATGGTGATTTTCAACATATATACTTACATATATAAAAGATGATGATGATATCAGAGTTGCAGAGCACAGGTAGAGGAATGCTTATACAGGGAAATAAAACTACTCGCTACCAGAAAATGACTGCATACATGAATCTATGGGGAGATTTTGCATGCATCATTAAGGAAGAATATGGAGCTACACAACTAAGCAGCAAATAAAGCATGTAAATCTAAGAAGAACTATAATCTAGTCTAGTAGAAATAAGGGCATTCGGAGGTGGCTCCGATGGCCTTTGAGTTGGTTGAGAGGAGGAGGGGCAGCCAATGGTGCTTAGGCCAGCTTTTGGAGAGAGGTTGGAGAGGTGATCCAGCATCTTGGCATGGAGGTGGTGGTGGCCATGGTGAAGCTACTCATGGACATGGAGGTGGAGTGGAAGTGGAATGAAACTAAGCTAAATGGAACCAAGAGTGGATGGGTGCAAATGGCCACCCCTTAGGTCTACAAAAAGGCCTAAGGGAAGCTCTCTAGATAATTATGGAACTCGCTAGAGAGGCCTAAGGTGGGAGCTCGTGGGAGAGTGAGAGAGAGAGGATGGATTGTTGTTTTTAGATCCACCAAATGTGGATCTAAAAATTGAATGGCTCTTGGCTACTAATTTTAGCAACCAAGGCAACAACACATGGTAGAGAGTTCTAGAGAACTCTAGGCTAGGTATTTTCATGTGGATGGTGTGTGTCGGTGTGTGTGGGTGTGTGTGGGTCAAAACTTAGGTGGCTAGGTTGATTAGGTTAGGTTCTAGTGGGTTTAGGGCAAGGTAGGTCTCAAATTAGGGTTGTAAACCCTAATTCACTAAGGTAAAGTGCAATTAAACTTAATACAAGTTTAATTGGGTGTATGAAAACTTAATTGAGAATAATAACTCATTTAATTCAGGTCTAGGTCAATTGAACTCTCATTGAGTCCAATTAGACAGTGTATGCTGAGATCAGGGCTCAATTGGACTCAATGAGTCCATTTGAATAGACTGAAGATATTGGTCATGATCCAAGTCAATTAGGTTTAGTGATGACCTAATTAGGTCCTTAGGGAGGTCTAAAGGTGATGTACTAGGGTTGGGGCACCTTAATTTAGGTTCCTAGGCTGTTAGAATTGGGTTTAATGACCTAGAAATCCAAGATCAAGGCTTGAATTTAAAAACAGGAACTGGAAGACAGTATCAGACATCTAATAAAGTTGTCAGACGTCTTATAGAGAAAAATCAGAAGTCCAAATTTTAAGTATGGGCATCTAATCAGAGTCAGGAAGGATTCTAGGTTCTATCTTAGGTATTCTGCAAAAATTAGACGTCTGACCAAGTGTCTGGAAGTCCAATAATACTTCATAAGTGGGTTTAAGGTGTGCTGGAGTTGGCTAAGGGTTTTGGACATCATATAACTCATCTGAATGTCCAGATAGAGGCTGGAATTAGGGTTTTAGGGTTTCCTAGGGTGCAGTGACCTAATCTAAGGGTGGCTAAGGCTTGGGAAAGCTTCTAGGCTGTCCTAGGACTAGGATTGACCTAAGTTCTTCACAATTTTTTACTTTATTCCTACTTAATAGAATAGCATACCTTAACTCCCTTACATTATTGTCTACTATATCTAATCTAGGTCATCCACTCCAGCTCTGCTGCAACACCAATTATTCTTTATTCTTCAGATCTAGCTTTAGATCTAGCTTCAGATCTAGCTTCTGATCAACTTATTAGCCGCAATTGACATAATGCACGTAATTAGTACATTATAGCATTATTTTATGCATAGCTAAAATAAAGCGGTAATGATGCAAATAATGCTTATGCATGCATGAACTACCCTAGCTTATGCTAAGTCCTAGCCTAATTTAGGTCAATTAAGACCTATGATTGCTGCGTAATTATGCCCCCATACCTAAATCTTGCTAGTCCCTAGCAAATGCGAGACTAAATTATTCACAGAAGGGCCCCTAAGGGATTGATTATTTTATCAAGTGTATGCCTAGAGATTTTTCTCCTTTTTGTTTTCATCCTATGCTCTAGAAATCCAG
The DNA here is from genome assembly GCA_037157565.1 of Thalassia testudinum. Lineage (NCBI taxonomy): Eukaryota > Viridiplantae > Streptophyta > Magnoliopsida > Alismatales > Hydrocharitaceae > Thalassia > Thalassia testudinum. The sequence goes on along the minus strand of JAZHRO010000035.1, from coordinate 4,527,055 downwards.
ACAATCGTGAAGGTGTAGCTATGTAGATTTTGCAACGGATTCGTGTGAAAAACTAATTCACCTCTAAAGCCTGTACTTGACCCCTAGTAAAATTCTAGCAGGATAGGCAGACTTCTTCCCTCAGAGTATTCAAGATATTCTATGAATTCCACCTCGACTTTAGGCTTGGGTAGAGGATGTCTGAGGGATACGGGTGTTTATTTGGTGGCTCACTCTCACTTGGTGCTACATAGAGATTAGTATTTTAGAGTCTAGATTCCCGGACTATCAAGTAACTCAACTCAAATAAAGACGAGAAAAACTATTCTCTCTTCTAGTTTCTTTGTATTCATTCTCTCTCTCTCTCTCTTTTTAGAGCTCACAATCTCACCAGATTCTCACGTATGATCCATATTTGGTGTCTCACTTGGTATTAACACTTTAATTGAGTTCTCATAACCTTAACACAAAGTCAGAATTTCTCAGCTAGTATTCGAATGATCAGAAACAGAAAAATAGGTTAAGGCCTTATTTAGTAGATCTAAAATTTATTTAGTGGTATTGCCTCAATGCAACCAAATATTCACACACTCTTTTTCTTTGCATTTTTTTTTATTTTTTTTTCTTTTTCAATTTTTTTTCCTTTTTCAATTTTTCCCTTTCATTTTTTTTATTTTTTTTCTATGTACATATATTTTTTTCAACATAACACAAGCTAGCATACATTCACGAACTTTATTGAGGCATTATTAGGGATTGGTGGTACTCATGTGGCATTGGGTGGCTTATTTGGTGGAAGTGACTACTCATGGCACTGGGAGAGACGGATAGGACGGTGTATTTCTGACCTTGACATCAATACTCTCATTCAGTTGAGGATTCCGTAAAGAATGGTCTAACCATCCACCTTAGTCCTAGTTTTATGAAAACTCGCTCTCTGCATATTTGCCTTATTTGGTGGCTCTCAAAATTCACACAAAATGTATACGTAGGAATCAAGAGTGAAACTATGCCTTATCTCTGAATATCATCACCTAATTATCTAGGATTCCGGATTCATTGCACTAATCTTAGAGTACCAGTACACTCTACTCTCATCTCACACTATTTGGTGGATTTTTGGAAGAAAATCTGCTTGACTCCCAAAACACTGTCCAAGGGTTCAGGAAAAGAAGCACTGCTTCTTCTCGACAGACTAAAGAAGTTTATTAGCCTTCACCGTAAATCCAATGCAAATTCTACATGTGTGTGAAAAGTTGTACTAGATTCCAAATTACAGGAATCAACTAGAGGATAAAATTCCTAATGCATTCTCTTAATAAGATAATCATATTCATGAATGCACTATGTATATATGCTATAAACAAGTAACCTCTTATATTCCTACTTCATGAAATTTCCCTTTCGGTTACATTCAGCTTGACCCTAAATTTAGAACAAAAGGTGAGTGGGTGAGTTGGAAGTGGCTGTTGCGGATGATTTTTAGCTCCAATGCGAGCATTGGAGGTGGAGTAGGCTATTCTTTTTTTTTTTTTAGGGTCTTAATGGATGTTTGACATGCAGCTCTGAGGTTTTCCTAAATGTTGGCATAAAAATTTTTAGTTTTGTCTTATCTACCCCCCCATGCCTAAGTTCTTGCATGTCCTCATGCATGAATACAAAAGAGAATAAGTATATCAGGGAGTAAATGGGTAGAAATCACCTGGAAATACTCCTGAAATTTTAACGTTTAGCATCGGCCAACCTAACAGTATGCAATATGCAAAAAGGAAATATGCTAAAAGAAAAAAAATGCTATTTATAAAGCGAGTATGTATAAGGTGCTGGATGAATGTGGGGTAGATGCTAAGCTTAACACCTCCAGCTGGGTGAAAACTCAATCAGATGTATCAGTTCTAGCATAGGAGCTGGTCAACATTAAGAGAAAGATGTGCTCGTATGCTCCTAGAATTAGTGGTCCGGAGATGCGAACCAACTGACTGTGCACCCCTACTCCAAAAAGTCTAGCTATAAGAAAGTGTGGAGTGGTGGTGGAAAATAGAGGATAATCAGAGGGGGGATGATGATGTTGATTCAGCTGACTTATCATGTCCCTCAATTCAGTAGGAAGTTGCTGAGGGAGTAGATCAAAATGTATCTTAGAACCATAATCTGAGTCATAGGGATCCTCATAGCGATAATTGACATCAAAGATCATGCCCTCTCCAGGCTCTGGATCATATGGGGCTATCTGTGAAAGTAGAAGATCTGTGGGGAGGTCATTGAAATCCTCGTCAAAAATTACTTCGTCCTCATCAGTACTCATCTCTGACTCATCGAAGGCTGACTCTTCAAGCTCTAAGTCGAGCCATCCATTAGATTGACTAGGATGATAGGTGCATCCCCAGCTCATTCTGCTCAAAGCTCCACCTTCATATGCATTGGGTCCCTCAGTAATTCCTGCCTCAGGTTGCATATTTATTTCTTCAGTCAAATCATCCATAGCTATTTCTTGTTTTCGGATGCCAGGATCAGGGATAGAAAGTGTCATCTCTAAATCCGAACTAGGGATGTAGGTGAAAGAAGAAGAGTGTAGATTAGAAGATGTTGGCTCTAGCACAAGTTCACCTACAATGGGAAGTGGCCTAGATTGATCAGTAGTGTCGCATGTAATGTTTGCCTCAAGATCCATATCCTCAACTGGATCTACTTCCCTTATCTCAGTTGGGTTTTCTAACCCATGAGGTATCACCCAGGATTTAGGATAATCCAATTGTGGCTCAGTCTTGGAGATATTAGTTCTTTCCTCCTCAATTTCCTGACTGGAGTTCCCAGACAAACCCATTCGGCATACTTCCTGCTCCTGTCTCATATCCAAGCTAGATTCTTCTTCCCCTGAATGTCTTCTAGCATCTGCTCCCGAGAATCTTCTTTGTGTCCTTCCAGCGTAATCGTTTCAGATTCTTCGAGGTCTTCAAGGATATTTTCCAATTGATATCTCAAAAGTAGTAGTTCTTGAGTTTCCCGATTTTCTCCAATTAGCCTTGTTATTCCTACTGTTCCTTGAAGGTGCTCCATCACAGCTTGTTGATACAAAATCCAACTTGGTCTTTGGTTCGGCTCAGTGATAGCTTGGATTTTGTGCAGGTAGAATGCGGCCTTCTCCCTAGCACTAGCTATAGCTCTCTTTACTCTGTAATGCGGTGGCATATGCACCGGTAGTTCTTCAGGGGTTCCAGGGGGTGAATCAGGTCTATCCATATTCCATGGGTGAGAAGCAAGAGTATGAAATCCATATCCTGGATTATAAGATGCGGTCCTTTGAGGGACCGACTGGTATGGGTCACAATATCTAGGGTTAGGATATGGGTTAACCATTTCGATAACCCGAGGAGAAGGATTAGGCAAAGTGAAAAGTCATCTTCGCCACCTTGGGTTCTGATCCCAAGGTTGAGTTGATTCAGTGTTTCGGGATCTCAAATAAGCTCATGGGTCCAACTCTTCTGGATCCTGATTAGGTCCAGATCCAGGGTTATCCATTGAGACTAAGCAGATAGAAGAAGAGGGTGGGGGAGAAGATGGCCCAAGCAAAGTGACTCGCCTCCTTGGGAGCGACTCCCAAGGTTCAACCAGTTGAGGTCAAAGTGACCTCCTTCCTTACATACACCACCCAACCCCTGGGTTAGTGTAGCAAGCCAGACAAGACTAAGGCCCTGTCAATCATATGGTCCTTATGATCGGGTGATCAGATTTTTCATTTTAAGTTTGAATTCCTGAAGAAAAATTCATCATGCAATCGCCTGAAAGTGATTTCCGCCTCTCAAGCTAACCCAGCTAATCTGGTTACGAGGGGACTAAGGGGAAGGTTCTTCCTTTGGCTTACACCTTCGATTCCGTTACCCCATAGCTACGGTTGTTTGACACTACCCCACAGACTTAGTCACCAGGTTTTGCAAGAGAGATTGAAAACACCCAGTAGTATGACAATGAATTCAGGTTAATTTTGTGCTTTAAAATTAATTTTAGCCCTTTTTCTTCAATTAGGGTTTATGGTGAGTGGCCCACAAGGTAACCAAGCTCACCGGCTAAACCTTAGACTTGATTATGTCTAGTCTAGCCCAAATGTATGGTCTCTAGAGTGTAACCCTAAAGATGTAACCTAGGGTTCATGCAATTCTAAGGCTCTTTTTTTAGTAGACCACAAAATAAAAATACTTCTCTGGAATAAAATTGGAATTAAAATAAGTTGAAATTTTGTAAGTAAATTTATTTTTCAATTATCTTTTCAGATAATATTTTTTTGTAATTTTTACTATTTCAACCAAATTTCTAGAGAATTTTGAATTTTAGAGGGTTAGATTTGGGATTTTGACCCCTAGTCAATTTTTCAAATTGAAACAGTAACAAATGACTGTCAAAAATTTGAAAAAAATATGAAAATTAAAGTCAATGAGATCATCTTTCAAACCCCACCATTTTTAGTCAAAATAGATTCGTGGATTGCTCAAACTTGCTTTTGAAACTTTGACAAATTTCAAATCTACATCAGTATGACCCTCCTGCACTTCACGAATTTTTAAAAATTTTGTACTTGAAATTTTTTTAAATTAATGATGCAGTTTGAAAGATGGTTTGAAAATAAAGGTCTAGCTCAAATTTCAGAATTTTTCGTTCACTAATTTTTTGGGAATTGGATTTTTAAATTAAAATTTGAAGTCTGGCCAAAAATCAAAGGGTGATGGGAAAGCTTTTAAAAGGTATTTGAGTTTAAAATTCAAACTTCCCACCAAAAAATTTTTTTCAAAAAAAATTTTGAAAAATTTTTTTTTCCAAGGACTTTTTTTTCAAAGGATTTTCTTTTTTTTTTTTGCTTTTTCAAAACTAACGTATGATTCAAAAAGAAACCTAATCTAACTACCTAGATTTTTTTTTCTTTGATTTTTTCTTTTTCATGAAAATAAATAAGCTTTTTTTTTCTTTTTTTTTTCAAATACATATAACCTAGTGTTCAAAAAAGGAAAATCCAAATCTAAGACGAGATGTGCACCTTATATTTTTTTTTCGCGCTTGTTGTGTGCGTAGATCTCATTTTTTCTATTTTCCTGCACATCAGAAGATAAGTAGAGGATGATTTATCAGTGATAATTCTAGAGATCGAAATAAAAAATGAGGTTCCCTCCCCAGCAACGGCGCCATTTTGTTCGAACTCGTAGAGCGCGTATTTGATCAGAAAAAAGCGTCGTAGTATAGTGCGCAATACGATCAAACAAAAATACTTATAAAGATAAAGAGACTTGGGGTCTTGGTCGTTCGTCTCTGGGAGGCATTTATGAAATGCAAATTTGAAATCAATCTCTTTCACTCTACTTGCTTAAAATCTCATGCCAGTTTATGGTAATTTACGTATTGATGTATGACATGCTAGTTGCCAAAAGATAGTAATTAAAACATGCAACTTCAATCACACCAAAAGATGATAACTAGGAACATGGTGATTTTCAACATATATACTTATATATATAAAAGATGATGATGATATCAGAGTCGCAGAGCACAGGTAGAGGAATGCTTGTACAGGGAAATAAAACTACTTGCTACCAGAAAACGACAGCATACATGAATCTATGGGGAGATTTTGCATGCATCATTGGGGAAGACTATGGAGCTACACTACTAAGCAGTAAATAAAGCATGTCAATCTAAGAGGAACTATAATCTAGTCTAGCAGAAATAAGGGCATTCAGAGATGGCTCCGATGGCCTTTGAGTTGGTTGAGAGGAGAAGGAGGGGCGACCAATGGTACTTAGGCCGGCCCTTGGAGAGAGGTTGGAGAGGTGATCCAGCATCTTGGCATGGAGGTGGTGGTGGCCATGGTGAAGCTACTCGTGGACATGGAGGTGGAGTGGAAGTGGAATGAAACTAAGCTAAATGGAACCAAGAGTGGATGGGTGCAAATGGCCACCCCTTAGGTCTATAAAAAGACCTAAGGGAAGCTCTCTAGAGAATTATGGAACTCTCTAGAGAGGCCTATGGTGGGAGCTTGTGGGAGAGAGAGAGAGAGGATCGATGGTGGCTTTTAGATCCACCAAATGTGGATCTAAAAATTGAATGGCTCTTGGTTGCTAATTTTAGCAACCAAGGCAACAACACATGGTAGAGAGTTCTAGAGAACTCTAGGCTATGTATTTTCATGTGGATGGCGTGTGTGGGTGTGTGTGGGTGTTTGTGGGTCAAAACTGAGGTGGCTAGGTTGATTAGGTTAGGTTCTAGTGGGTTTAGGTCAAGGTAGGTCTCAAATTAGGGTTGTAAACCCTAATTCACTAAGGTAAAGTGCAATTAAACTTAATACAAGTTTAATTCGGTGTGTGAAAACTTAATTGAGAGTAAAATAACTCAATTAATTCAGGCCTAGGTGAATTGGACTCTAATTGAGTCCAATTGGACAGTGTGTGCTAAGATTAGGGCTCAATTGGACTCAATGAGTCTAATTGAATAGACTAAAGAGATTGGACATGATCCAAGTCAATTAGGTTTAGTGAGGACCTAATTAGGTCCTTATGGAGGTCTAGAGGTGATGTACTAGGGTTAGGACACCTTAATTTAGGCTCCTAAGGGGCTAGAATTGGGTTTAGGGACCTAGAAATCCAAGATCAAGGCTTGAATTTCAAAATAGGAAATGGAGGACAGTATCAGACGTCTAATAATGTTGTCAGATGTCTTATAGTGAAAAATCAGAAGTCCAGAGTTCAAGTATGGACATCTAATCAGAGTCAAGAAGGATTCTAGGTTCCGTCTTGGGTATTCTGCAGAAATTGGACATATGACCAAGTGTCTGGAAGTCCAATAATACCGCAGAAGTGGGTTTAAGGTGTGCAGGAGTTGGCTAAGGGTTATGGACGTCCTATAACTCATTTGGACATCTAGATAGAGGCTGGAATTAGAGTTTTAAGGTTTCCTAGGGTGCGGTGACCTAATCTAAGGGTGGCTAAGGCTTGGGGAAGCTTCTAAGCTATCATAGGGCTAGGATGGACCTAAGTTATTCATAATTTATTGCTTTATTCCTACTTAATGGAATAGCATACCTTAACTCCCTTACATTATTATCTACTACATCTAATCTAGGTCTTCTACTGCAGCTCTGCTGCAACACCAGTTATTATTTATTATTCAGATCTAGCTTTAGATCTAGCTTCTGATCAACTTTTTACCTGCAATTGACATAATGCACATAATCAGTACATTATAGCATTATTTTATGCATATCTAAAAGAAAGCGGTAATGATGCAAATAATGCTTATGCATGCATGAGCTACCCTAACTTATGCTAAGTCCTAGCCTAATTTAGGTCAATTAAGACCTATGATTGCTACGCAATTAGGTCTCATGTCATAATATGTACCAACCTCTCGGCCTTGAGACATCTCTTGGCTAAAAAGGATGCCAAACCCTGACTTATTCAATGAATTCTTCTGCTTCAAGTATTCGATCTTGAAATTAAAGATAAATCCAGGGCACAGAATGTAGTGGCGGATCATCTTTCGAGACTTCTGAGTGATTCTTCTCGTCCAAATATTCCGATTGCTGATACTTTTCTGGATGAGACTATCCTTGCAGTTTCAGTTATCCAAACCCTGTGGTTTGCTGACATTGTAAATTATTTGTCCATTGGTCAAATCCCTCAATAACGAGATAGAGTCAAATTTGAGGGTAAATGTTACTTCTATGAGGACCCTGAATTGTATCGCATCGGCTCTGATCAGATTATTCGTCGATGTGTTCCAGAGAATGAATTCAAAAGTATACTCGAGTTTTGCTATGCATCTACGTGTGGTGGACATTTCTCCAAGTAAAAGACAGCTGCAAAGATTTTGTAATCTGGATTCTATTGGCCGTCTTTATTCAAGGATGCCCAGGAATTCTCGAGGTCGTGTTCCCAATGCCAAGCACTTGGGAGCATAACCAAGAGAGACATGATGCCTTTAAACCCAATTCTTCCCATCGAAACCTTTGACATTTGGGGCATCGATTTCATGGGACCCTTCCTCCCTTCATTTGGACACTAGTACATTCTCATCGCTGTTGATTACATGTCTAAGTGGATCGAGGCTATCCCCACCCGAACCAATGACCACATAGTGGTCATCGATTTCGTTGAGAAGAACATCTTCAATCGGTTCGGGATTCCGAGGGCCATCATCAGCGATGGTGGTACTCACTTCACTAATGCCCAATTCCGTAATTTACTAGCAAAATACGGGGTAACTCACAGAATCTCCACACCTTACCATCCCCAGACGAATGGACAAGCCGAGATCTCTAATAAGGAGATCATGAATATTCTTCATAAAATGGTTAGGCCCGATCGTAAAGACTGGACTTAAAAGCTTGAGGATGCTCTTTGGGCCTACCGTACGATGTACAAAACGCCTATCGGCATGTCACCATTTCGTCTGGTGTATGGAAAGGCATGCCATTTACCCATAGAAATTGAACATAGGGCATTTTGGGCAATCAAGCAGTGTAATCTAGATTTGAGTTTAACTCGAAAGACCAGGAAACTCCAACTATCTGAGTTGGAGGAGCTTAGAAACAACACGTATGAGAATGCCAAGATTTAAAAGCCTCTGACCAAAGCTCTTCATGACCAATTGATATCCCGCAAGAGCTTTGAGCTGAACTAGAAGGTCTGGCTCATTGATTCTCGACTTAAGCTCTTTCCCGGCAAACTTAGGTCAAAATGGAACAACCCATTCATCATTGATCAGATATTTCCAAACGGGGTCGTTCAAATCTCTAACCCAAAGATGGGTAATTTATTTAAAGTCAATTGTCAACGTCTGAGGCCTTTTATTGACCGTATTATTCTAGAACCCATTTCAGACATGGTTACTCCAATCACATTGTGATTACTTTGGCTGGACCTTGCTTAGCTGATGGCATTAAACTCAGTAGTTGTATAGCCTAACTCAGAGCTGACCTGAGCATCATATTCAGGTGATATCTTCTACATTCTACCCTTCCTTTCATGTCTTTTATTAGATAAACAAATCAGAGGACTTATCAACCCGCCCTCTATGTGGATTCCTTCAGGTAATAAAATGTGGATTCCTTCAAGTGATATCTTCCATTTCAATTTTATTAAATAAGTTTGGGTGATAAGTACACGACTTATCAACCTGCCCTCTGATTTTAGGGAACTTTAAGTCTAAGCATCTACACACTATTCGCATTGACTCATTGTTCAGCGATTTTAACAGAAATTGGGTAGCTAATGAACCTTCTAGGGTGGTATGGTTAGCAAGTTATCGTGGGTAACAACCCATGGGTAGGTTGTCCAGAGCCCAGCCACTGGATCATTCTTCTTTTACTGCCTTTAGGTAAATCTTAGACCAGGAAAGTCACCTACTTAGAAAAGAAAAGCAAAAAGAAAAAAAAAGAAAAGGAAAAGGAGAAAAGAAAAAAACAATAAGCCACACTTCACCACACGAGTATGGCTTATCGTGGGTAACAGTCCATTGGTAGGTTATCCAGATCCCAACTTAAAAAATGCATGTTTAATTCCTAAAACACTTAAGAAGAAGCAGAGAAATAGAATAAGCTGTGGAGATATACACTAGATTCACCCTTGTGTTGACCCCATAAAAATAAAAGTAGGGAGAAAGCTACCGATCGTATAGATACATCTCTAGGCAGAATTCTTTTTAAGGTCACCTAGGGGCGTAGAAACAAGAAGTCTGTTCTGATTGCTGATCAATGAGTTTATCACATTCACAAAAGGATGCTTAGAACTTAGGATTCTCATCAATTCTTGGGTGGGTTGAGTGGCCGTAGAAAGTCGCTTTGTAACCCTAAACTCAAAAATCCAAAAAAAAATTAGAAAAGAAGAAAAAGGAGAAAAAGAGGTCCTTCTTTGAATAAGGCGTCGGCTTGAGGTGGTCTGCATTTTGGCAGATACCCGGGCGCTGTTGTGTCTTTAAAAGTTCAGGTCCTAAGTAAAAATTTCTTAATATTGAAAATTACTTTTGCCAAAGTAATCCAATCCTAATTCTTTTATAAATAGAATGTAGTTTTTGCTAGGGACAAGCAAAAGGTAGGCATGCAGGTGCAGTGTTCATACATCTAAATAGCCAAAAATGTTTATTAATGCATGTTCTTTGTGTTATATTAGCATCATGCATTGTAAATAGTGCATAACATGCATAATCATGCATTTAGGTCAAATTGTACAAATTGTATAGTAATTGTCTCTTTTTATGGCCACGGACAGGGTGACTTTTAATCGGGGCCTCGGATCGAAGATCCAACTGTACGGATCTGATCAAGGTGACGATTGGAGTTCAACGACTTCAAGATCACCCTGATCGGACATCCATAGCATCAGATATAGTCTGAGGAAGCCCAGAGATCAAGGGCCAAGATGGTGTCAATCCACACTTTAGATGACAAATCCGACCCCATAGATGGGTTCGAATCGATGATCGTAGCCTAACAGCACAAAAATCGGCTCAATCTAACATTCATGGCACCTTCTACAAGTCACAGAAGATGGACGGTCAAGATGGCACCACGTGGTGCCATCTAGGTAGCCCAAAATGGCCTAGCCAAAACACGAGGACCCGTTGTGCTCTCTCTCCTCAATGCAAGATCAGATCTGGGTTGTTGGATCATGAGCGTGCACGCCGCGATTGGAAAGTCGCAAAGAGGAGGAGGCAGCACAATGGTAGAGCGGCCTTACATGAGCATGAGGTGTGGGTTCAATTCGCAATCAGAGGCACGTGCGCATTTTATCTCGACTGCACGATCAGCTGTGAGCGGCCCAGAACACCCAATCGAGCACACGAGCAATTGGACGCCCCGCCTCACGCCCAATTGCACATGTAGGAGTGTGAAGCTGAAGCTAGTGAGGAGCGATCTGAGCCATCCGATCTCGCGATCGGATGGCTAAGATTTCTTGGACGTGCGCTTGGCGTTAAGGTGCAGGAGAGGACGAGGCGTGCATGGTGCGCGCACATCACCCACGATTAGGCCTTTAGTGATGGATAAATCTGTCACTAAAGGCCTGATTTTAATGTTTTTGAATATGGAATGACTGAATTGCCCCCAATCCTTGCAACTATAAAAGGAGACCCCTACCCTACAAAATTATCATCCCTTCCTTCACCTCTCTCCCTCTCCAAAGCTCAAGAGAAGCTTGTCCCAGACTCGAGATGCTACTCTAGAGCCAAATCCAACTTTTCTCACCCTCGTTCCGGAAGTGGATCCTACGACAACGAGGATGTGCTGCCTTGTTCCCGCTTCTTCCTGCTTCGTCCTCCTTCTTCCCGCTCCGTCCTTCGTCTTCCAAGCATCACTCCGTCCGACTCATCCTCCAAGCATTCGTCGAGGAGGATAACATCTCTCCCTTCTTTTTATTACTTTCTAGAATAGACTTTCCAACTTTCTAGTTGTAATCATTTCCCACTTTCTAGTTGTAAAAATAGTATTATTATATCAAGTGATTATTCTCTCTCCCTCTATCTCTCTCTCTCTCTATTATTGTTTATATCAATTCCACTGTAATTATCTCACTTTCAAACAAAAATACAAAAATAATATAATCACGGATTTTAGATTAACGTAGCCTCCATGTGTTCAACCCGAATTTCTTTACGAATTTCAGTAAAATTTTATTTGTTGACGGATTGCTTCGCAAATCAAACTACAACGATGGGTTTTTTTTTTTTTGAGGAAGAAAGGAATGCTATCGAATCACCGATAGCAAACCAGGAGAGCTATTATTGATAATAAAAAAAATAATTTACAAGTTCGACTCCCAGTACTGTATGAGCCTCCAGCAAAAATTTACAATATTTTCCACATGAGCTGGGGTCTCCTGAAAAACACACTCATTTCTAGCCCTCCATACCGCCCACAAAACAGCCACCATATGTATATAAGGCTTATTCCCATCTACCAGACAGCTCCACAAATTTCCCCAGGTGGGTAAGGACTCATTGCATACTCTCCTCCAAACATAATCAGTGATAGCACATGAAGAGAAGATATGATCTGTAGAATCATTATGCAACCCACACAAATAACAAAATTGGGTTGGGGTCCCCATCCTTCTGTGCCTCAGATCTCCAGTAATCAAACCATCCCTCCTGCACAACCATAAGAAATTTTGTAACTTTAGTGGTATTTTCAACTTCCATAGCTTTTTCCCCATTTCTTCATCTTCCGCCATCCTGGAGGACATTATCAATTTGTCATAGGCAGCCGCAGTAGAAAAAATACCTTCCCATTTGTATGTGTCATATTCATGAAGCATGGGTTTGAAATCAGCAAGCTCTTGCATGAGACGTTCATTCTCAGCGCGGGTTCTTGTTTCATGATTATTCCTCCCACCAATATTTAACAGCCACTGCTCCGAATCCGCATCCCAATAATCAGCTACCACTGCATTTTTTTAACAACGATGGGTTTTTCAAATCCAACTTCGATCATGTAGTTTTCCACTCTCAACAATAATTAATCTATATCTTTTATTGTGCTTGATTTAGTAGATTATTCTGTTATCTTTCCATTTTCTAAACATCAGAAATCACAAAAACATCAAAAAATGTATGCACGGCTGTTCCTGCATGGGTTAATGATGCTATATCCACCAAAACACTCTTGATAGCATTTACGTACTTAAGGAATTTCGTGACAAGCGCTACACTTACACTTGCTACAACTATTTGCACTATACTATGAATGTACGCTTCGAGATTGCTACTGGAGAATTTGTTGTGCACGAGATCTGCCATGCTTAGTAGATTCTAAGACTTAGATTTAGATTAGGAGTAAGTCAAGCGTTGATTTCAAATCTCGCTTTATCATGCCTCCCAGAGTTCGACCAGGACTCCTTTGAGTTTCGTTGTTTTAATTTTGTTGGGATTTATTTCATGCACTATAGTACGATGCCCAAAAATTCAATTTCGATCCAATCTTAATCCCGACAAGGTCTAACGAGTCTAATCTGCCTAATTAACCACTTCATTACGATCACCTCATCTAGTATAACATTTTCCTTAATTCTACTGAGTGTTTCATTAAACTAAGCAGTCTAACAAACTCAATCTTTATTTTCGATTTATTTGAGTTCGTTACTCCTTCAAAGGCTTTATTTATTCAAATTAAGGTGTTCTTGAGCTTTATGAGAAGTTTAGGAAGATTCTACATTTACTCTTTTGTTGTGTTACTAATCATTTGAATCTGGCGATTAGTTCCATCAACTGGAGCTCTAGTGATTCAAATCTTGAGAAAAATCACTTCTATCAATCTTTAATGATCATAAATCACTTAAGAATCATTTAGTGATCCCTTTCCACCACTTCAATAAGATTTTTATTGATTGCATCACCCTGAGCTCAATTGTCTTCTACACCTCCAGCAGAACTGTGTTGAGTTAATCATTCACTCTCTGAGTTTTCAAATAGATACAAAAGCTTCAACAGAACATCCTAAGTTTAGAATGAGCCTTATTCAAGTTGTTTGAGTTCCAGATTGATCTGTCAAACAACCTCTCTTTCGTGCTTAGGTGATGACCGTGGAAACCATAAGAAATAGGTCAAATTCCTTTCTTTTTGAGTCCAATGAGTTCCTAAGGCCATTTAGAACCTATTCAAACATTTAATTTGATTTGAATTGGTTTGAACCTAAAAGTCAAGTTATTACCTGAGTTTAGTGAACCTTGTGCTGCAATGGACCTTAGAAGCTCTTAAGCTCAACTCTAAGGGTTGTAGAGTGTTATCTGGGTTGTTAGGAGTTTTTTGAGATTAGTTTTTAGAAGTTTCGAATTAGATTTGAGTATATTGTATTCTACTAAGGTTGTTGGGTTCAACTAACCTACAGTTAAGCACTTGTGACTTTTAGATGAGAATTCATGATATCTACAGCTCAATTAATGACATTTTAGTCTTCTAAAAATGTTGGAAATAAATTTGGAAGCTCAGGATTAGGATTTGATTGATTCAAACCTTTGATTATCCACCTCTGTTGGATTGAGTCTTCAAGGCTATTTCCAGGTGATTCATTAGCTCAAAAAGCACTCCTTTATGCTTCACGAATGTATTAAAGTCTTGTAGGCATTGAGTGAACTCATTAGAGGCGAGTGAGAGAGTGTTTAGGTGTAAGAAAACACACCTCAGGTGTGTTTAAAAGCTCTGTGTTGAAGTACAGCCAGCCAAGGCGAGTAGATGAAATCAAGCTGAATCAAGGAGTCTATGGGGCTAATCGGTGGATGTAATTGATGATCCAAGCTATGCTGGAGCTGCTGTAGATGCTTGGTGATATTTCCATATTTATTTATGTTAATTAATACCTAATTAATGTTAGTTTAAGGGTAATTTATGTTAGGTTGCATCCACATAGGTTAGATTAGTTATTTTAGAGCATTATGTAAATAATGCATAGTTTTGGGTTTTTAAGCAAATTTTCATTTAGCTATATCTGGTGCCTTGATGTATCTGTTCATATTTATGTAGATACCAGGTCTCAAGATGATTGGAGCTTGGCTGAAGGGAGTTATGAATCTAAGCTCAATCTAGTTGGTGAAGCTAATTGGTAACCTTTTTAGCCCTAAGGCTTGACCCATTTAGGATCCCAATCAATCCCTACTCCTAAGCTATTTTCCCACCTAATCCTAAATCCAATCCCATGCAAGCTCATGACCACATATTAAACCTTTCCTAAACAAATTCCATATCCAAAACCCATGTACTCACATCCAAACCCCATGTATGCAACACCAAATACCCAACATTAATTCCCTCCATTCTGAAAGTCCCATGGAATGCTGATGCAAACCACACACATAGTGATCCTATGCAACCAAATTCCACCACCTATGTAACCCACCAAACACCCACAACCTAATCCCACGCAAAATTTCCCAACATCCATTTTTATCCTTACCCACCATACATCCCATCCCCTATCCACCAAACAAACTACGTACCATAGGTCCATGCACATCCCACCTATCCCTTCATGTTAACTCCTATCCACTCAACACCACAAACTCCACCAAACAACCTATTTCTCACGTCAATTCCTCTCCTATCAATTTAAATTATTGTAATCCCATGCTCTCCACAGAACATGCAATACACCACTATCCCAACACCTCAACACCACCGACTACCCAAACATCTCAACTTATCTCCTATGTAACATCTGGCCCCTCTCCTTATTATTTATACACAACCGGCTGAAGGGGGAGGAGTTCTCTCTCTAGTAGATAGTCTCTCCATCTTAGATCTCAAGAAGTCCTCACGATTGCTCCTTTGCACCCAATCCCACCTCCATGTCTTCGTTGCCATCTCCACCTCGCCTTCGAGACTTTAGATAGTTTTAGTTTCATTCTTCATATTCTTGTATAGTTGCACTTTATTTCTAGTTGAATTCTAGTTGTAAGCATTTAGTATTCAAACTTTGATTTTTCAATAAAAAGTTCTAGTTCCTTATTCCCTACTCGTGCTTATATTATTTCTAGTACTGGTTTTAATTGATAGTTCTAGTAATTACTTGCTATTAGTTTTAGTTATTTATGCTTATTTTAGTTTAGATTCATCATCTATTCGCCTATTCCATAGTTTTTAGGAAAGAGAACTAGTCCAATTTCATCCCTTTGAATGACTCGAACTCTTGTAATTTTACTTGAAAATC
The DNA here is from genome assembly GCA_037157565.1 of Thalassia testudinum. NCBI lineage: Eukaryota > Viridiplantae > Streptophyta > Magnoliopsida > Alismatales > Hydrocharitaceae > Thalassia > Thalassia testudinum. Next base: position 4,511,403 of record JAZHRO010000035.1, on the reverse strand, counting down.
TTACGAGTTTGATTTTTACAAATTTAAAATGATCTCAACTTCATGTTGCAACAACCATGTTATTTACTATTGCGATTTCAGTGTGTCACTTGGGAGTTCAATTGTTGGAGAATGATTTGAATTGAGAAGAATCACTAAAGAGTAGCTGTGTTCACCCGAAATCTTCGATGTTTTAAGGAAATGCACGTGTAGTATAGTTAATAAAAATGGAAAACACTTAAATTTATAAAACTCATAATCAAAAGTGGAGTTCGAGGTCATTTGCAAGGAGCAATTGTACAATTTAATTCACCAATCATAATTTTATCAAAAGAATATGCAATCGAAATCAATAAGATGCTCAAAATGATATTTCAATAAGAACTAGAAGAGCAATGCAAAAAGATTGGATTAAAATGGTAATTTGAATCACCAATTAACCCTCAATGTTAAGCTCTTAATCTACTCAAATATTTGAACAGTAAACCACAATCAATAATCTACATCAGTCAAGTACTCAAATGTTCCAACAGTAACCAACAGAATGCCTCGGACGTCAACCAAAGGCTTCAGACGCCTTATTAGATGAGGCGCAGTACTATAGAAGAAGCACAAGAGCTTCTCTCCTTCAAGCCTCAGAAGAACATAGCAGTAGGACCAACAAAGGCTCAAGGGCCTTTTTCAAGAGCACAAGGGCTCCCTTAAGTTCTTCGACACAGCAGAGATCCCACAGAGGCTCAAAGGCCTCTTCAGAGTTTCAGCAAGTGTCGAGAGAGGAGAGGGCTTAAATCCCAAGGTAGCAAAACCCGCTCCCCTCTCTCTGATTCTCTTTCCTTTCTTCCTAGCTCAGAACAGATCGGATCTGGGTAGTTGGATTAACCCAGACCCACGTGGCATGACCACGGGCGAGGGAACGTGTATGCGCGTGCATGAGCAAGGACCTCACCCCCTGTTTGTGCTGAGGCGATAAGCCATAAGCACTTTTTCCCCTTATGCACTTTCACTACCTCATTCCCTCATGATGTGGGACTAAACCCACGAGGCTTCTTTACGTGTGTGCTGTAAGAGTTGAAGGATCCAATTGCAGGAAAAGGAGGGGTTGGCAGCTTCAATTAGCTACTTGGGAAACTTCTTGGAGCTGGGTGGCAACACCTGGGAGCATCAATGAGGAAGAACTCAGCTTGAAGATCTCAAACGAAGCTGGAGAAGGTGGTGGTGGCGACAGAGCTCCAGCGAGGTACCTGAAATGCAAAACACAGGCTAGATGCCCCAATCAATATGCTCAAAAGGTTCGTCAGACCACGACGAGTGAAACGGTGGCCATGGTTTGGTGTGTGCGCGTGTGTGCAGGGCTGACGGTGACGAGAACGGGGGTGGATGGTGGATGTGTTTGGCGAGGAGGTGGAGAGTGTTAAATGCTAAATGTCTTTAGGGCCTTCAGAGGGTGAGTCGAGTTAGAGCTAATGGAGGTGGAGTGAGGGAGTTTGGAGGTCTGTGGCGTGTGGACGGCCTCGTCGGAGGCTCGGCCAGAATGGAGGATGGTGATGGGTTTAGAGGCGTAGTGGCATTTGAAATGAAGTTCTGAAGGTGTAGAAATGATGAGAGAGAGAGAGAGAATTTAGGGAACTTAGGGAGAGGGAGAGTAGTCGAGGGCGTCTAGCTGTGATGGGCCAGAGCAGTAGAAGGTGATGAAATCCGGTGACATGGTGGCGAGGAAGGAGAGGGGCAAAGCGACCGCGCTTTCGCCGACGACAGTTGCAAGGAAGAGGGGATGATGTTGGGATGATCAATTTGATCGTTGGTCAGCTCGCCAGAGAGGGAGGTATGGATGGCTGTAGAAGTGAAAGAGTGGGTTTTCCAGTTCTAAACTTCGCTAAGGTGCAAGGCCTTGTGAGGGGGGACCTTTTAAAGGTCTCAGGGCATGCTCCAATCATGGGAAGAGGCTGCTCGAGCTCAAAGTCTCAGGGAAGAAAATCCCTGAAATTTCGAGCATTCGCATGGCCTTCTCGATGCAAATCAAGGTCCAAAATGTGGTTCAAATGATTGTAGATCTTCTTAGGATTCTTCCTTCCAAATTTGGAGGGATTTGGCTGAGTATCGAGTGAGAAAACCTTGCTCGAATCTCGGAGGAGGAGCTCCATTCACACTAATGGTGGCACAGACCATTTTGAAGAAAATGATGATAAGTTAGGGGGCTAAATGTAATAATTTCAAAAGTTAGGGGTTTAATTTAGAGGAATAGAGTTTAAATGGACTAAAATACAAACTAGGTCAACATGGACTTTGATTGGGCCAAAATTTTGGTACAAACCTAATTTGGACACAAGGAATATGATGGTGAAGTTGGATTTCAGTTTTGACCAATTCTGGATGGGTAATGTGCATAAAACCCCAAATTAAGGCAGAAATCTATCTGACTCTATTTAAGGTAAAAATTAGTTCAAATAGTCAAATCAAGGTTACCAAACCTCAAGGAATATTTTTATATAAATTTTAGGAGGTTTAGTTGAATTTTATTATGATCAAAACCTCTATAATTTAAGCAGGTTTGAAATTAGGGTTTTAAGTGTTATATTGGCTCTCGAAACGCGTGAAATCCTATTTTTGTCGACATGGACCTAGTTATTAGTCTTTAATGCTCATTTGACGTTTAGTTTACCCCTGACAAACCCATTGGTTATTTTTTGTTCGTGATATGCTGTTAAAATTACATAATTAACCTAGTTTCCTATTTTCTTCTCAAAATAGAATGAAGTGGAATTATAACCCTTAGATGGCTAGGTAGGAGCATTTAACTTCTAATCCTGACTAAAAGTGGCTAGTGAAGGCCTATGATGGTATTCCCATCATACCCCAATGCCTAGCTTTTGCTATTCCCTTAGTAAAAATCCTGTGGATCGAACTAGGTCTCTAGGTTAGATGTAACCTGCAGGATGCCTTACTAAGCTGCATCTGTAGAAATCAGATCAAAATACCAATAATAGGCCTAGGGGTACTCAAGTACCAACCAAGATCCAGACCTGACCAGCTTTAGCCTGAGTATGCAGCAAAGGTTTCTATGGCCCTCAAAAACTGGCTAGAGGTTCGTTGACCCCAGCGGTTAAAGAACTTGTGTATAGATGTAACATGTCTAGGTTCAGTTTACCAGTGCATTTTTATAAGAGAGAGATAGAGAATGATTTTTCATTTGGTGAGTTTTCTCTCTTTTCTTTTTATTTTTCCCTAAATCCAGCCTCAAATTGGCCTAAACGCAGTATGTATCGGATTCCTTGTCCCTACCATCAATCCTCGAAGGGTCCCTGCCTTTCGATGCTTCATGATAGCACCACCCATGGCAACCCCCAAAATCCTAGCTTTCGACACTTCGATATAGTGCCACCCATGGTGTTCTGTAGCTAAATTCAGGCCCTAGCAATCAACATTTTGGGATAATCAAGCTCATGTTACCTGAATCAGCATAAGGTGCTTACATGCCCCTGGTAGGATATTTAGATATCCTAGGAGGCAAGCACCGAGGAGACAATATGTTATTATGCATCTTCAAGGGAAATTTCCCACCTCTTCGTGTTGAGACCTAATCCAATCAACTTGTGTTGTCAAGCTGCTCCTAAGCTTGATCTTCGAGATGGATTTTCAAAATAGAACACTTTTGGCATGATTTTCTTTATTAAGCACACTGAAATAGACTTAGTGTGTGATTTTGGGTGCTTAAGTTACCAAGTCCCGCAAACGAAAGGGAAGGCAACGAGGCCAAATAATCCCTAAGGCTTAAACCTACTACATCAACCTCGCACTTTCCTTAACCTCTTGAGAACTAATCCGGATCTTAACAAATACGTGAGTGTTTAAACCCTAAAACAAGTCCAAGAGGCCTAAGGTCGATACTCGTCACTAATCTCCTAAGTTTTAGCCTTTTAGGTCTTAATTCATCATCCGATCCAACCTAGAAGTTAGGTAAGTTCCACACTCAATTTTAAGGGACTCTCATTTTCTTTTCTTTTTGATTGCTCCTTTTTCTCTTGCTTTTTTTTTTTTTTGAGAAAGAAAGGAATGCTATCGAATCATCGATAGCAAACCAGGAGAGCTATTATTGATAATAAAAAAATATTTGCAAGGTCGACCCCCAATGCTGTATGAGACTCCAACATAAATTTACAATATTTTCCACATACACTGGGGTCTCCTGAAAAGCACACTCATTTCTAGCCCTCCATACAGCCCATAACACAGCAACCATATGTATATATGGCTTATTCCCATCCACAAGACAGCACCACAAATTCCCCCAAGTGGGTAAGGACTCGTTGCATACTCTCCTCCATACATAATCAGTGATCGCACATGAAGAGAAGATATGAACGTTAGAATCATTATGCATCCCACACAAATAACAAAACTGGGTGGGGGTCCCCATCCTTCTGTGCCTCAGATCTCCAGTAATCAATCCATCCCTCTTGCAGAGCCATAAGAAAATTTGTAACTTTAGTGGTATTTTTAACTTCCATAGCTTTTTCCCCATTTCTTCATCTTCCGCCATCCTGGAGGACATTATCAATCTGTCATAAGCAGCCGTAGTAGAAAAATTACCTTCCCATTTGTATGTGTCATATTCATGAGGCATGGGTTTGAAAGCAGTAAGCTCTTGCATGAGACATTCATTCTCTACACGAGTTCTTGTTTCATGATTATTCCTCCCACCGTTATTTAACAACCACTGCTCCGAATCAACGTCCCAATAATCAGCTACCACCGCATTTTTATTTGCAGCCGCAGCATAAGAAAGGGGGAACCTGTCTTTAAATGTCCCTCCATGTACCCAATTTTCCAGCCAAAACTTGAAGCTTTTTCCATCACCTAAAATTGATTTGAAAAAATTCCAATTATCCTTCAGGGCGCGCACAACAGAAGACCAAAAGGGGGACGGTTTACGTGGTTTAAGATGATTTATCTCATCATAAGTACTCTCGTAACTGTCCTGGATAATTTCTGTCCATTTTTTTTTCCCCTTGCAGCAATCGAATAGCCTACTTCAATAGCAAAGCTTCATTGAATTCTTTAAGGGATCTAACACCCATACCTCCCATCTTCTTTGGTTTGCAAATTGACTCCCACTTCAAGGGTTGGAAAAAGGCCCCTTGATGAGAGGCCCCTTTCAAAAAGAATCTTTTTCGCATCACCTTTAGCTTTTTCCAAATAGAGTTCAGGGCTCTAAGGACAGAGAAAAAGAAAATAGGAATCGAAGTGATAACAGAATTCAGTAATATATACCTCCCCCCTTTTGATAAGTATCTACTGCTCCAACCCTCCAATTTCGTAGCTACCTTTTCAAAGAGGAAAGACCAATCTGCTTTCTTCATCTTAGAACATTTCAAAGGCAGACCCAGATATTTAATCGACAGTGGAACCACAGGTGTACCAAGAATGTTGGAGATCTCATTCTGTAACCCACTATTCATCCCAAAACAGACCAGGGAGGATTTACTTCCATTCAATCTGAGACCAGAAACCTCTCCAAAAATTTTTACCATATGTAACAGAGCCTGTGCTTCTCTCTTCCCCCCTTCCACAAGAAAAATAGTATCATCAGCATATTGAAGTATAGGGGCTAGTGCCCTATGATTAGACATTGAATACCCCCTTATAAAACCATCCACAGCTAGTTTGCAGGCAAATCTAGCCAAAGTACCCACCGCAAGGCTAAAAATCAGAGGGGCAATAGGGCAACCTTTCCTTACTCCACATTGGGGCTAAATCCAAGAGCGACACGGTTTACCATTTATCAATGGGGAAAAAGAGGCGGTGGTAATGCACCTCTTCACCCATTGAATTAATAAGGGTGGAAATTTCCTCCTTCTAAGAATCTCCCACAAGTATGACCAGCCGACTGAATCATATGCTTTGGAAAAATCTACTTTCCATAAGAAAGCCTTGGATTTTCTCCTTCGCCAACCCATAACAATCTCCTGCACAACAATAAATGACTCTTATAACAATCTCCCAGGAAGAAAAGCAGACTGAACAGGCATTATCAAGTCCTTTAAAACCTCCCGCAATCTGTTAGCAATAACCTTACTAATAATAAGGTAGATGGAATTAGATAGCGCAATGGAGAAAACTTTCCGCACATGATTTCTTAGGCAACAAAAACAGATAGGATTTGTTCAGCCTCTCAAATCCGGAGTTGCCCAATTCAAACTCATGAATAACCTTTACCACATCCACATTAACAACATTCCATAGCTCTCTGTAGAAAAACATCTGAAATCCATCCGGACCGGGAGCGCCTTCAGAGGAGGAGGAAAAGAGAGAGATATCTCTCTCAACAACAACAACGGAGAGGAGGAAAAGAGAGAGATGTTCATTAGTTACACAAAGGAAGTCCATTGCTACCATCCTCCAAGAACCTCTTGGAGCAGCCTTGGAAGTTTCTTTAAAAAATTTACTTGCTTTAGATCTAATCTCCTTAACAGAGGTAATATTTCTTTCTTTAACTTTAATAGATGAAATAAGGTTGAATCTCCTTCTAGCACTAGCCGCAAGACGGAAAAATTTTGTGTTTGCATCACCCTCTTTAAGCCATAGCTATCTGGACTTTTCACGCCAATCCATTTCTGTTTTCAGATCTTCATCCCCCACAATTGCTTGCATCTGCTGCCTCAACTGCTGCTCCTGTTGGTTCAAAGCCAGCCTGCACTCTTTCAGATCCAAATCCCTGATGACTGTCAAGGCTTCCCTCCTCTTCTGGTCTCTGATCAGATTCACAACCTGCCCATATTCCTTCAACATTTCACGCAGAGCAGCCAATTTTGCAGCAAACTGCTATGTGGCAGTGCCTTGAACATTCTTGCTTTGCCACCATTGAGAAGCCATTTGCATGAAGCCTTCTTCCCTAAGCCAAGATTTCTTGAGTTTGAAGTATGATCCCGTGTTTGCATTCACCCCACTGTCCCAAACCAAAGGCGTGTGGTCAGAGAACGGCCTACCAAGGCTCAAAATAGCTGATAGTTGATATCTCTCTAACAAACTAGGACTGCCAAAGAATCTGTCCAATTTGGAAATCTATCCACTGCCATTCCACCAAGTATACTCCACACCACTAATGGGATATTCAATCAAGCCCATGTTCTGCACAGCCAATTGGAAGCCAGCTGTAGAACTGTCCACTCTCCCATCTAGGTTATCATCACCAGAAAGTCAACAATTGAAATCACCCCCTAACAACCATGGGGTCTCTTGCACTCTTTGATGCATTGCATAGAGTTCCTCCCACAAGCCAACTCTATCTGCTGCCACACAAGGACCATATATGCATGATATAAACCATTCCATATCTCTTTGGGGAGATTGACATCTACAAGAAATTAAGAACCTATCACGAATAATTTCAGTTACAGAAATGGAAGATTTTCTCCACCAAAAAGCCAGCCCACCAGACCAACCAGTAGCACCCTTAGCCGCAATATCACTACAGCCAAATTGCTTAAAATAGTCCCATTCTTGACCATTCTCCCTCTCCAAGTGAGTCTCTTGTATAAGAGCATAGTCTATCTCCCACTCAGAGAGATATCTACACAATGAATCCCTTCTCTGTTTGTTACGTGGCCCACGCACATTCCAAGACAAAACCCTCATTCCTCATTAGAAAGATTCGCATTGGCCTTGTAGCCCACATATTCAACCATAATGGATTTAGCAATATTTTGCTCCTTAATAGGGGGCAAGGTCTCCTTCCTTCTCCTTCTCAACATGTATGGAGATCTACCCACACCTCTTTTTTGATTGGAACCATTGCCATATTGCAAGTCAGCAGGAATAGCAAGCTGCATCTAGTCTGGCTCTTTAAGCATCAAATCCCTTCCTGTCCTGCCCACTTCCATATTGCAGTTCATCTCAGAATCTTCCATTGAAGTCTCAGTAACCTCCAGACAGCCGTCCTCTTTGACTATCATAGCTTGTCTGCTATCAGCAGCTGTAGCAACATCTTCCATCTGATCTTCCTCAGCCATGACACAGTGACAGTCCTTCCTCTTTTTGGGTTTAGGAGCATCAGCAGGAGGAGTTCATCCACATCTGTCACTCTATTTTCTCGCCTCATTGTTGGTTCCAAGCTTCAGTTCTTCCTCAGACGACTTATCTTGACCACATTCAACCTGCCCAGACACCTGTCCAAGAACAGCAAGCCTAACAAGCCAAGAAGTGCCCCCACATCTGATTGCGATCGAATCAGGAATTGAACCAGCATTGGTAACTTCCACCTCGATTTTTAGAGACCTAATGTCCCCCTCTCCGATAAAAACTTTAGAACCATCACAGATTGATGCAAAACCTGCTAACATTTTAGAGACAACCCCCTTTAACCGCAGGTGCAGTGGCAGACCAGAGATCTCAAGGAGAATCCTCCTAGTGGTCACTCTTTGTGGAGGCCGCTCGGACAGAGCCCCATCAAATGGAGAGACCATTCTCCAAATCACAATGAAGTCTTCGAAAATACTTGAACGAAATCTCAATCGTTCTACATCTAGCATGCCCAAACCATACACCAAGAAGCGAGAATGGGATAACATGGCAACCTTCCAGCCCACAGATAGAAGATCTAAGGAACATACTAGGTTCTAAAGCGTTTCAATCGACGGCCTGCTTGCCATGATCTCTCCAATCAAAGCACCTCTCAGCGTGATCTCTGCAGTTGAGATCTCTTCCGAAGACGGGATCTCAACTTCAACTGTGTGCCTACCCAATGCCGGTAGCAGCGGCGGGCGAGTTTCATTCTTAATCCTCTAGACAAGATGCGAGATTGCCCTCTGTGATCGCAACGAAATCCTCCTAGGGCACGACTCGCACTTGTGTCCTACACCCCTGCATTCCAAGCAGATCAGGGGGTTTTTACAAATCGCTGCCACATGTCCCCTTCATCTGCATCTGAAGCAGAGAACCTCTCCATTCTTCCTCCTCCAGGGACGTCTTCGAGCATTTTTAGACGACCTAAAGAACCTCTCCTACTAGATCTGCTCCCTTCTCCTCCAAGCCCTCGATCTCCACATCCTCCATTCACCTTCTCCTCCAGCCTTGGATGGCTCTGCCCCATTGCTGCCCTCCACCCAACGTCGATCGCCCTCCGCTCGCCTTCTCCCCATCGCTCGATTGAAAGACTCTTTTTCTTTTTCTCTTGCTTTTATTTTCTTTTCTTTTCTTCTCCTAAATTGTTTTTCAATTCAAATTGACCTCTCCTTTCTTCTTTTCTCCTCTCTTCTTTTTTTTTCAGTGAAACCCTTCCATGCATTTATTTTCATAGTGTTTTTGCACTTTAATGCCCCCCATGCCTAAGATTTGCAATGTCTTCATTGTAAATTAGGTGGGTCTGAGTGCAATTCAGATCGTACATTAGAACAGGTGGGTGGTGAATGGGTTGAAATGACTATTGCGAACGATTTCTAGCTCTAATACAAGTATCAAAGGTGAAGTTGGCTGTTCTAATGGATGAACCCTAAAGTGCAATATGATTTTAGTAAAGAGATATATCAGAAGGGTTTCAGGTTCTTCAAAGATGACAGGTTGCCTCCTGTTAAGCGTTAAGTTTAATGCCATCAGCTAGGCTCAATGAAGCTCAGGGAGAATGGAGATCAAAAGATACTGTAGCCAAATTTGAGTCGGTGAGTTTAAGGAATGGTTTGAGTCTCGATCGTTCACAACAAAAGGTTCTGATTCGTGGATGAGTTCATTGATTTAGACCACTTCATTTTTGAATACTTGTCTCACAAGGAATGGTCCAGTCCATTTTGATCTGAGTTTTCCTAGGAAGAACATGAGTTTGGCATCAAAGAGTAATACTTTCTGATCAGGATGGAAAGATTTTTCTGAAATGTGTTTGTCATGGAAGGCTTTCACCCGCTCTTTGTAGATTCACGAGTTCTCATATGTATCATTGCATAGTTCCTCGATCTCGCTCATTTGGAACTGGTGGTGGATTCCAGCCTTCATAAGATCTAGATTGCACTTCCGTAATGTCCAGTAGGCTTTGTGATCCATTTCTACAGGAAGGTGACATACCTTCTTGTACACAAGTTTGAAGGGATACATACCTAACTAGGTCTTATGGGTAGTCCTATAGGCTCACAAGGCTTCCGGAAGGCGGGTAGACCAATCCTTTTCGTTAGGCCGAACAGTGACTTGAAGGATCTTCTTGATCTCCTGATTTGGCAGTTTCACCAATCCATTAGTCTAGGGGTGATAAGGAGTTGAGATACGATGCCACACCCCATACCTTTTCATCATGGACTGGAAGTGCACATTTGCGAAATGAGACACACCATCGCTGATGATGGCTTTTGGAACCCCAAATTTGGAAAAGATGTTCTCCTGAATGAACTCAAGAACAACTTTATGGTTACTTATTCTGGTGGGGATGGCTTCGATTCACTTTGAGACATAATCAGCAACAAGTAAGATGTACTCGAAGCCGTTAGATCCTGGAAAAGGTCCCATGAAATCAATTCCCCATATGTCAATGATTTCGCACATGATGATCAGATTCAAGGACATCATGTCGCATAGGTCCATGTTGTCAAGGGTCTGACAATGGGCACAAGCCCTACAATAGGATTATGCATCTTTGAACATTGTGGGCCAAAAGAACCAACAATGGAGGATCTTCGCTACAGTTTTAAGCCCAGAGTAGTAGCCACCGCAGTCCTGGTCATAACAGAATGAGATGACATTATTGACCTCATCATCGGGAATGCATCTCCGAATCACTTGGTCATTTCCGATTTGACAAAGATACGAATCTTCCCAGACATAGTACTTGGCATCGGAAATTAGCTTGTCCCTCTTGGAAGTCACCCAATTTGGCGGGACTTTCCTCGTAACCAAGTAGTTCACAATGCCGGCAAACCAAAGAAATTCATTAATGGCCAAGAGATGCTCATCCGAAAAGTGTTCAGTAATAGGTCTAGATGGGTCAATGACTGAAGAAGGAAGGCAAGACAAATGGTCAGCTACTACGTTCTGCTTTCCCATTGTTGGGATCATAGATCGCGTATTTAATCAAAAATGCATCGTAGTACAGTTGCAAAATACGATCAACAAATATAATTTCTAAGATAATGAGACTTGGAGTCCCGGTCGTTTGTCTCTAGGAAGCGTTTATGGAAATGCAGATTTGAAATCAATCTCCCTTGCTCTACTTATTCAAAATCACATGTCAATTTATGCTAACTTCGCATTTATGCACGACATGCTTAGTTGCCAGAGTATCAGAAATTAAAACATGCAACTTCAATCACACAAAAATATTGCAACAAGGCTCATGGTAATTTGCACAAATAGATATATATAAATAGAAAAAGATTTTCATTTATTCATGATGGTGTTTGCAACATGAAGCTCGTGGAAAGCTTATAAAGGAATGCTTGAAAACATAAATCTAGCTAGCAGAAAATGATTGCATACATGAATCTAAGGGGGGATTATGCATGCATCATTGGAGTTGAACATAGAGTACACTATTAAGTAGTAAATAAAGTAGTAAAACTATGAAGAACTATAATATGATCTATCAAAACAAAGGGCATTCAGAGGTGGGCTCTGATGGACTTTGACTTGGTTGAGAGGAGAAGGAGGGGTGGCCAATGGTACTTAGGCCAGCCCCTGGAGAGAGGTTGAGGAGGTGATCGAACATCTTGGCATGGAGATGGTGGTGACCATGGTGAAGCTACTCGTGAAGGTGGAGTGGAGGTGGAATGAAACTAAGCCAAAATGGAGCCAAGAGTGGACGGGTCCAAAGTGCCACCCCTTAGGTCCTTTTATAGACCTAAGGGAAGCTCTCAAGAGAATTATGGAATTCTCTAGAGAGGCCTGTGGTGGGAGCTCGTGGGAAAGTGAGAGAGTGGATGGATGGTGATTTTTAGATCCACCAAATGTGGATCTAAAAATTGAACGGCTCTTGGTTGCTAATTTTAGCAACCAAGGCAACAACACATGGTAGGAAGTTCTATAGAAGTCTAGGCTAGTTATTTTCGTTTGGATGGTGTGTGTGGTTGTGTGTGGGTGTTTGTGGGTCGAAACATAGGTGGCTTGGTTGATTAGGTTAGGTTCTAGTGGGTTTAGGTCAAGGTAGGTCCCAAATTAGTGTTGTAAACCCTAATTCACTTTGGTAAAATGCAATTAAACTTAATGCAAGTTTGATTGGTTGTGTGGAAACCTAATTGAGAGTAAAATAACTCAATTAAGTCAGGTCCAGGTCAATTGGACTATCATTGAGTCCAATTGGACACTGTGTGCTGAGATCAGGGCTCAATTGGACTCAATGAGTCCAATTGAATAGGCTAATGAAATTGACTATGATCAAAGTCAATTAGGTTTAGTGAGGGCCTAATTAGGTTCTTATGGAGGTCTATAGGTGATGTACTAGGGTTAGGGTACCTTAATTTAGGTTCCTATGGGGTTGGAATTTGGTTTAGGGACCTAGGAATTCAAGATCCAAGCTTGAATTCAAAAACATAAACTAGAGAGCAGTTCTAGACATCTAATAGTAGTGTAAAACATCTTATAGTGAGAAATCATATGTCCAATATTGTTGTATGAACATCCAATCAGAGTCAGGAGGGATTCTAGGTTCTGTTTTGGGTATTTTGTAGAAATTGGACGTCTGACCAAGTGTCTAGACATCCGATAACACTGCAGAAGTGGGTTTAAGGTGTGCGGGAGTTGGCTAAGGGTTCTAGACATGCAGATAGAAGCTAGAATTAGGGTTTTAAGGTTTCCTAGAGTGCGGTGACCTAATCTAAGGGTGGCTAAGGCTTGGGGAAGCTTTTAGGCTGTCCTAGAGCTATGATGGACCTAAGTTCTTCACAATTTATTGCTTTATTCCTACTTAATAGAATAACATACCTTAACCCCCTTACATTTTTATCTACTGCATCTAATCTGGGTTTTCCACTCTAGCTTTGCTGCAATGCTAGTTATTCTTTATTCTTCAGATCCAGCTTTAGATCCAGCTTCAGATCTAGCTTCTGATCAGATTATTACCTGCAATTGACATAATACACCTAATTAGTATATTATAGATTTATTTTATGCATAACTAAAAGAAAGCAGTAAAGGTGTTTGTAATGCTTATGCATGCATTAATTACCTTAGCTTACGCTAAGTCCTAGCCTAATTTAAGTCAATTAAGACTTATGATTGTTGAGCAATCATACCCCCATGCCTAAATCTTGCTAATCCCTAGCAAATGCGAGACTAAACTATTCACATAAGGGTCCCTAAGGGATTGATTATTTTATTAAGTGTATGCCTAGAGATTTTTATCCTTTTTGTTTTCATCCTATGCTCTAGAAATCTAAATAATCGTGAAAGTGCAGCTATGTAGCTTTTGCAACGAATTCGAGTGAAAAACTAATTCACCTCTATAGCCTGTACTTGACCCTTAGTAAAAATTCTAGTGGGATAGGCGGACTTCTTCCCTCAGGATATTCAAGATATTTTATGAATTCCACCCAGCTTTAAGCTTAAGTAGAGAATCTTAGAGGGAAAAGATTATATATTTGGTGGCTCATGCTCGACTGGTGCTAAATAGAGATTAGTACTATAAAATCTAGATTCACAAATTATTATGTAACTCAACTCAGAAAAAGATGAGAAAACTACGCTCTATTTTGGTTACTTTATATTCATTCTCCCTTTTTCTTTTTCCTTTTCTTTTCTTTTCTTTCTTTTTCTTAGAGCTCACAATCTCACCAGATTCGCACATATGACCTGTATTTGGTGGTCTTGCTTGGCATTAACACTTTAATTGAGCTCCCATAACTCTAACACTAAGTCAAAATTCGTCAACTAGTACTCGAGCGGTTAGAAACATAGACAGACAATTAAGGCCATATTTGGTGAATCTCAAATTTATTTGGTATCTCTCTCTTTTCCTCCTCCTCCGTTGTTGTTGTTGAGAGAGATATCTCTCTCTTTTCCTCCTCTCCGTTGTTGTTGTTTGAGAGAGATAGTTGGAAGTGGCTGTTGCAGATGATTTTTAGCTCCAATGCAAGCCTTGGAGGTGGAGTCGGTTGTTCTTTTATTTACGGTCCTAAAGTACGTTTGACATGCAGCTCCAGGGTTTTCCTAAATATTGGTATAAAAAGTTTCAATTTTGTCGTATCTACCCCCTGTGCCTAAGTTCTTGCATGTCCTTATGCATGAATATAAAAGAAAATGAATACAGCAGGGAGTAAGTGGGTAGAGATCACCTGGAATTGCTACTGAAATTTGAACGTTCAGCACTGGCCAACCTTATAGTATGCAATATGCTAAAAGGAAATATGCTAAAAGAAAAAAAATGCTATGTATAAAGTGAGTATGTATAAGGTGATGGATGAATGTGGAGTAGATGCTGAGTTTAACACCTCCAGCTGGGCGAAAACTCAATCAGATGTATCAGTTCTTTTATAGGCGCCAGTCAAGATCAAGAGAAAGGTGTGCTCGTATGCTCCTAGAATCAGTGGTCCAGAGATGCAAACCAACTGATTGTGCACCCTTACTCCAAAAAGTCTAGCTATAAGAAAGTGTCGAGTAGTGGTGGAAAATAGAAGATAATCAGAGGGGGGCTCATGATGTTGATTGAGCTGATTTATCATGTCCCACAATTTAGCAGGAAGTTGCTGAGGGAGTAGATCAAAATGTATCTCAGAACCAGAATCTGAGTCATAGGGATCCTCATAACGATAATTGACATCAAAGATCCTACCCTCTCCAGGCTCTGGATCATACTGGGTTATTCGTGAAAGTAGAAGATCTATGGGGAGGTCGCTGAAATCCTCGTTAGAAATTACTTCATCCTCATCAGTACTCGTCTCTGATTCATCGAAGGCTGACTCTTCAGGATTGGAGTCAAGCCATCCATTAGATTGACTAGGATGGTAGGTGCGTCCCCAGCTCATTGTACTCAAAGCTTCACCCTCATATGCATTGAGTTCCTCACTAATTCCTGCCTTAAGTAGCATATTTATTTCTTCATTCAAGTCATCCATAGCTACTTTTTGTCTTTGGATGTTAGGATCAAGGATAGAAAATGTCATCTTAGAATCTCTAACATTCGAATTAGGTATGTAGGTGAAAGTAGAAGAGTACAAATCAGAAGATGTTGGCTCTTGCATAGGTTCTCCTACAGTGGGAATGGCTTAGGCTGATCAGTAGTGTCTCATGTAATGTTCGCCTCAAGATCCATATCCTCAAATGGATCTACTTCCCTTATCACAGTTGGGTTATCTAACCCAAAAGGTATCTTTCAAGATTCAGGATAATCCGATTGTGGCTCAGTCCTGGAGATATCAGTCCTTTCCTCCTTAGTTTCCTGAATGGAGTTCTCAAACAAACCCATTCTAAATATTTTCTGCTCCTGTCTCATATCCAAGCTGGATTCTTCTTCCCCTGAATTATCTTTCGGCATCTGCTCCCGAGAATCTCCTACGTGTTCGTCCGACGTAGTCATTTCAGATTCTTCGAGGTCTTCAAGGATATATTCGACTTGATATCTCAAAAGTAGTAGTTCTTGAGTTTCCCGATTTTATCCAATTAGCCTTATTATCCTTGTTGTTCCCTGAAGGAGCTCCATCACAGCTTGTTGATACGGAATCCAACTTTGTCTTTGGTTCAGCTTAGTGATAGCTTCAATTCGTGTAGATAGAATGCGTCCTTCTCCTTAGCACTAGCTACAGCTCTCTATATTCTATAATGCGGTCGCATATGCACTGGTAATTCTTCAAGGGTTCCAAGGGGTGAATCAGGTCTACGCATATTCCATGTGTGAGAAGCAGGAGTGTGAAATCCATACCCTTGGTTATAAGATGCAATCCTTTGAGGAGCTGGATGGTATGGGTTATAATATCCAGGGTCGGGATATGGGTTCACCATTTCGACAACCCGAGGTGAATGATCAGGCGAACTGAAAAGTTGTCTTCGCCACCTTGGGTTCTGATCCCAAGTTTGAGCTGATTTAGTAACCTGGGCTCTCAGATAATCTCGTGGGTCCAGCTCTTCTAGATCCCAATTAGATCCAGATCCAGGGTTATCCATTACAGCTAAGCGAATAGAAGAAGTGGGGGGAGAAGATGGCCCTAGCGAGGTGACTCGTCTCCTTGGGAGTGGCTCCCAAGATCCAACAAGTCAAGGTCTGATGACTTCCTTCCTTACATATACCACCCAACCCCTAGGTTGGTGTAGCCAAGCTAAACAAGGCTAAAGCCCTATCAATCAGATGGTCCTTATGATCAGGTGACTAGATTTTTCATTTTAAGTTTGAATTCCTGAAGAAAAATTCGTCGTACAACTAATTGAAAGTGATTCCCACCTCTCAAGCTAACCTAGACAGTTTAGTTACGAGGGGACTAAGGTGAAGGTTCTTTCTTTGGCTCACGCCTCCGGTTCCATTACCCCTTAGCCACGGTCATTTGACACTGAACCACAGACTTAGTCACTCGATTTGGCAAGAGAGGTTGAAGCCACCCAGTAGTACGACAACAAATTCGGGTTTACTTACGTGTTTTAAAATTAATTTTAGCCCTTTTTCCTTCAGTTGGGGTTTGTGGTGAGTGGCCCACAAGGTGACCAAGCTCACTGGCTAAACACTAGACTTGACTAAGTCTAGGCTAGCCTAAGTGTGGTCTTTAGAATATAACCCTAAAGGTATAACCTAAGGTTCATGCAATTCTAGGGTTTTTTTTGCTTTCTTCTTTAGCAGACCAATGAAACACAAATAATTCTCTAGATAAAATTTAAATCTAGATATACTAAAATTTTGCAAGTGGATTCCTTTTTCAATTATCCTTTAAGAGATTTTTTTTTGTGATTTTTACTATTTCAACCGAATTTCTAGGGATTTTTGAATGTCAGGGGGTCAGAATTGGAATTGTGAACCCTGGTCGATTTTTCATATTGAAATAGTATCAAATGATCTTCAAAAATTTGGAAAAAATATGGGAATTAAAGATAATGAAATCATCTTTCAAACCCCACCATCTTTAATCGAAATAGATTCGCAGATTGCTTGGAATTGCTTTTGAATTTTGAAAATTTTCAAATCTTAGTCAGTCTGACTACCTTGCACTTCATGAATTTTTAAAAATTTTGTACTTGAAATTTTTCAAATGTATGGCACCAGTTGAAAGGTGGTTTAAAAATAAAAGTCTAGCTCGAATTTTAAAATTTTTGGCTCATTAATTTTTTGGCAATTGAATTTTTAAATTAGAATTTGAAGTGTGGTCGAAAATAAGAGGGTGGTGGGGAAGCTTTTGAAAAGGTGTTTGAATTTGAAATTCAAACTTTCCACCAAAATGATCTTTTTTTTTCAAAACTTTTGAATTTTTTTTTGAAAGGAAAAGCTTTTTTTTTCAAAAAAAAAATTTCTTTTTTCTTTCAAGCAAACTAACCTATGATTCAAATAGAAACCTAGTCTAACTACCTAGACTTTCTTTTTTTTATTTTTATTTCACGAAGATAAATAGGCTTTTTTTTTTTCAATTGAAATTGGTACAAGGAAATCTAACCTAAGGTTCAAATCAAGCCTAGACTAAGAAAGATATGATGTGCACCTGGTATTTTCTTCCACGCTCGTTGTGTGGGTAGATCCCATTTTTCCCTATTTTCTTGCACATTAAAAGACAATCAAAGGAAGATTTATCTGTGATAATTCTAGAGATCGAAATAAAAAATGAAGTTTCCTCCCCAACAACGGTGCCATTTTGTTGGGATCGTAGATCGTGTATTTAATCAAAAATGCATCGTAGTACAGTTTTGAAATACGATCAAAAAATATAATTTCTAAGATAACGAGACTTGGAGTCCCGGTCGTTCGTCTCTGGGAGCATTTATGAAATGCAGATTTGAAATCAATGTCACTTGGTCTACATATTCAAAATCGCATGTCGATTTATGCTAAGTTTGTGTTTATGCACAACATGCTTAGTTGCCAGAGTATCAAAAATTAAAACATGCAACTTCAATCACACAAAAATATTACAAGACTCATGGTGATTTTCGCAAATAGATATACATATATATAAAAAGATTTTCATTGATTCATGATGGTGTTTGCAACATGAAGCTCATGGAAAGCTTACAGAGGAATGCTTGAAAACATAAATCTAGCTAGCAGAAAATGATTGCATAAATGAATCTAATGGGGGATTATGGATGCATCATTGGGGGAGAATATAGAGCTACACTATTAAGCAGTAAATAAAGCAATAAAACTATGAAGAAATATAATCTAAGCTATCAGAACTAAGGGCATTCGATGTAGGCTCTGATGGCCTTTGACTTGGTTGAGAGGAGAAGGAGGGGTGGCCAATGGTGCTTAGGCTGGCCCTTGGAGAGAGGTTGAGGAGGTGATCTAACATCTTGGGGTGGAGATGATGGTGGCCATGGTGAAGCTACTCGTGAAGGTGGAGTGGAGGTGGAATGAAACTAAGCTAAAATGGAGCCAAGAGTGAATGGGTCCAAAGTGTCACCCCTTTTGTCTTTTTATAGACCTAAGAGAAGCTCTCTAGTGAATTATGGAATTCTCTAGAGAGGCCTATGGTGGGAGCTCATGGGAGAGTGAGAGAGAGAGGATGGATGGTGGTTTTTAGATCCACCAAATGTGGATCTAGAAATTGAATGGCTCTTGGTTGCTAATTTTAGCAACCAAGGCAACAACACATGGTTGAAAGTTCTAGAGAACTCTAGGCTAGTTATTTTCATGTGGATGGTGTGTATGGGTGTGTGTGGGTCGAAACATAGGTGGCTAGGTTGATTAGGTTAGGTTCTAGTGGGTTTAGGTCAAGGTAGGTCTCAAATTAGGGTTGTAAACCCTAATTCACTTAAGTAAAGTGCAATTAAACTTAATACAAGTTTAATTGGGTGTGTGGAAACCTAATTGAGGGTAAAATAACTCAATTAAGCCAGGTCTAGGTCTATTGGACTCTCACTGAGTCCAATTGGACAGTGTGTGCTGAGATCGGGGCTCAATTGGACTCAATGAGTAGAATTGAATAGGCTGATGAAATTGACTATGATCCAAGTCAATTAGGTTCAGGGCCTAATTAGGACCTTAGGGAGGTCTAAAGGTGATGTACTAGGGTTAAGGCCCCTTAATTTAGGTTCCTATGGGGTTGGAATTGGGTTTAAGGGCCTAGGAATTCAAGATCCAAGCATGAGTTCAAAAATAGGAACAAGAGAGTAGTTCTAGACGTCTAATAATAGTGTCAGACATCTTATAGTGAAAAATTAGAAGTCTAGACTTGTTGTCTAGACGTCTCATCAGAGTCAGGAGGGGTTGTAGGTTCTGTCTTGGGTATTCTGCAAAAATTGGTCGTCTAACCATGTGTCTGGACGTTCAATAACACTACAGAAGTGGGTTTAAGGTGTGCGGGAGTTGGCTAAGGGTTCTGGATGTCCTATAACTCATTTGGACATCTAGATAGAGGCTAGAATTAGGGTTTTAAGGTTTTCTAGGGTGCGGTGACCTAATCTAAGTGTGGCTAAGGCTTGGGAAAGCTTTTGGGTTGTCCTAGGGCTAGGATGGACCTAAGTTCTTCACAATTTATTGCTTTATTCCTACTTAATAGAATAACATACCTTAACTCCCTTACATTATTATCTACTACTTCTAATCTAGGTCTTCCACTCCAACTCTGCTGCAACACCAGCTATTCTTTATTCTTCAGATCCAGCTTTAGATCCAGCTTCAGATCAAGTTTCTAATCAGCTTATTACTTGCAATTGACATAATGCACCTAATCAGTATATTATAGCATTATTTTATGCATAGCTAAAAGAAAGCAGTAAAGGTGCTAGCAATGCTTATGCATGCATGAATTACCCTAACTTAAGCTAAGTCCTAGCCTAATTTATGTCAATTAATACCTGTGATTGCTGCACAATCACCTGCCTTGTAGCAAATTTTAAGATCGAATTCTTGTAATAGCAAGATCCAGCGGATTAATCTCGGCTTCGCATCCTTCTTTGTGAGTAAGTACCTTACTATGGTGTGTTCTGAGTAAATGATGACATGGGAACCTAGGAGGTATGACCAGAATTTCTCCAGGATAAATACTACAGCTAGCAGCTCTTTCTCCATAATAGTGTAATTATGCTGAGCCTCATCCAATGTCTTGCTGGCGGAATATATGACTACCGATTTCCCATCAATTTTCTCACCCGACACCGCTCCTACTGTGTAGTCAAATGCATCGCACATGATCTCGAAGGGTTGAGACCAGTCAAGAGATTGTAGGATTGGTGCTTGGGTGACTCGATCACGTAGGATCTCAAATGCGTGAATGCACTCACTAGTTATCTCAAATGGTGTGCCCTTTGAAAGGAGATTTGTCAAGGGCTGTGCGATCTTAGAGAAACCAGGTGTGAATCAATGATAAAATCCAACACGTCCCAGTAATGATTTGATGTCTTTGATCAAGTTAGGCACAGGTAGCTTGGAAATTAGATTTATCTTAGCCCGGTCGACCTAGATACCTCTCTCAGAGACGAGGTGTCCAAGTATGATACCCTCAGGAACCATGAAGTGGCTCTTTTCGTAGGAGAAAACCAGGTTCACTTCGATGCATCTTTTAATGATCTAGACCAAATGTAGGAGGCATTGATCAAAAGATTCATCGAATACTGAGAAGTCGTCCATGAAGACCTCAAGGTAATTACCTACCATATCGAAGAATATGGCTAGCATGCACTGCTGAAAGGTGGTGTGTGCATTGCATAGGTCAAATGGCATTTTGCGGAATGTGTACGTACTGTAGGGGTAGGTAAAGGTGATCTCGTCCTGATCCTCAAGATGAATTGCCACCTGATTATAGCTAGAGTAACCATCCAAGAAATAGAAAAATAGATTTCCCACCAATTTCTCGAGAATCTGGTCAATGAACAAATGTGAGAAATGATCTTTCTTCATGAAGGCATTCAATTTCCCATTGTCTATGCAGACTCTCCACAAGTTTGCAATGCGGGTTGAGATGGTCTCTCCAGATTCAGCCATGATAACGGTGAGCCCTACCTTCTTAGTCACAACTTGGATCAGGCTCACCCAATGGTTATCAGAGATCAGGTAGATGATACCAGCATCTAACCACTTGATGATCTCTTTCTTCACGACCTCCTGCAGTTTTGGAATGAGTCTTCTCTGCATCCCTCGGGATGGTCGTCATCCCTCTTTAGTGTAGATACAGTGTGTGAAATACATGGGACTAATACTAGTGTGATCATCAAGAGTCCATTCGATGGTTCTCCGATGCTGCTGGAGAGTAGAAATTAGCATTGTCTCCTGATTAGATGAGAGTCGGGAATTGATGATCACAGGAAACATTTGATTGGAACTTAAAAACACATATTTTAGATGATCTGGGAGAGGTTTCAACTCCATAACTGGGTTATCAGTAGTAGGTGGGGGTTTGGGATGGGCATCAAAAGATAAAGTGGGAGCTAAGGGTGAATCTGGATCAGTTCTGGGCTCCTTTATTTGTGCATCAAAATTTTCTCAGGGTTGAGGATCAGAGATAATTAGGTCTTCCTCTGCAAACAGATCCTCAACCAAAGAACTGATGTCACACACTTCCTTGATTACCCTACAGTTTATTCCTTTCTGGGCCTTAAAGATATCAATCTTTAGTGTTTGGTTCCCGAATTTCAACTCGATCTGGCCCTCTTCGCAGTTAATATTTGCCCTAGTTGTGGCTAGGAATGGTCTCCCTAAGATGATCGATGTGTTCTTTACATTTTTAGGAGTATCCCTATCTAACACGATGAAATCCACCGAAAAGTAGAAATCTCAAATCCGTACTAGAACATCCTCGAGAATTCCTCTAGGTGACTTGATTGATCGATCTGTTAACTACAAAGCCACCTTAGTCAGTTTGAGCTCACTTTCCTCAAAATGGTCTAGTAGGGATGTAGATACCAGGTTTATGGAGGCTCCTAAATCAAACAATGCTCGATCGAATTCTAAATCACCGATCTTACAGGAGATCAAATGGGTGCTAGGATCTTTTGCTTTTTGCAGGAGTTTGCTCAAGATGATTGAGCTGACTTGCTCAGACAATACGATCGGACTCTCATCTTTTCTTCTTGGCTTACACTTTGGTGTACATAAATCCTTTAGAAATCTCACGTACGCCGGTACATGGCAGATTGCATCCATCAAGGGGATGTTTATCTGGACTTGCTCAAAGATCTTGACCAGATCTTCCTCAACTACCACGGGTTTGGGTTTCCTCTTTCCCTTGGTCAAGGCCTCAGGATTGGAACTTCTATAGGTTCCTTTATGACTGGTTCAGGTTCTAGATTTGGGATAGGGGTATCCTAGATGACCAACCTAGGGTTAGGATCTGAATTGGCAGGCTAAGAGTGGTTCGGATAAGGTGGATCCTGAGATGACTTGCCACTACCAGTGGTAATAGAATTAAGTCCCTCTTGGTTTTGGTTCAGAGTTGGCAGAAGTGGTGGTTGCTGCTGATATCCTGAGTATGATGTTGAGGCCTCCATCCCGTCAGGTGATAGAGCAGAAGGGGCCTAATAAACATAGTGAACTTGGCCTTGATTTGGGTTCATAATGCGCCTCTAGTTCAACATATTATTAGGATTTGGCAGAGGTTGAGATGGAAGTGCACCAGGCTGGCGAGAATTTTCCATCTATATGTGCTGATTCCGCACCTCTGTGATCTTGTCTTTATGCTATTTCTGCATGGCCACATTGGTCTTTTGGATGTCAGCCAAGGTTTGTAGGATCAGAGTCATTTGATCTTCCCTTGACAGCTCAGATTGATAATTCGGATTGGGCCTAGGTTGAGTAGGATGGTATGGGCGTGGATCTTGTGGTAGGGGCTAGAATTGAGATCTCAGATTTTGATTATTCCCTGACCACGAGAAGTTGGGATGATTACTGGTTAGATCATATTTTTGGGCTATTTAAGTATTTAAGTGCCTATACATTAAGTTAATTTTAAATTTAGATAGCATATATTAGGATGTAAATAAATTAATTCATATTTTTAGCTTAATTACATAATCCATTCATTGAATGCATTTAGAATTAACTTAGAATTGCATGCATTTGATTAGCTAATCAATTTGGTGAATTACCTGCGTTGTTTTAATTTAACATAGAAGTTAAGGGTTTGTACATAAATAACCATAATATTTTATTATTTTCTTATTCTCTTCCTCCACAGGTAACGGCTGCTTCTCCTCCTCAAGCACCCATTCACACACAGCTGTAGGCATTCATTCACCATGAAGAGGATCTGATCCCACCATTTTGTTTTCAAATTCATCACCTGCTGCTACAAAGGGAGGAGACGACCATGCACAGGGAGGCCTCCACCCTAATTCATCACTTTGCAGAGAGTGCACCACTCTCGTCTACTCCACCACCACCAGCCTTAATCATGGTGACAAGCCTCCACCACCATGGGTGTGTGGCATGACAGGCCACACCACCATCTGGAGCTTGTTTGCATTACCATGAGCACCTCAGCGTACAACATCCTCACCACCATCACCAACAACCACCACCGCAACCACTGCAACACCACGCCCTGCATCTTCATCTCCCCTGTCAGTTAAGACATCCGGGAAGTTTCCCAGACATCTGACACCCCTCGTTGTGCCTCCTCATAGCAAGTCAGCAGCCTTCGCCCGCAGTGTAGGCCTTGATCCGCTCTGCGCATACTCTTCACCGTCTTCCTCTCCTCTACACGTTGTCGCCTAGCACACTCAACAGCTACAACTACAACAGCACGTGCATAGCCTTCGCTAGCCACCCACTACGCTACCCCTTGCCTCTAGACAGTGCGCATCACGCACACCTCCAAACTGCGCCATGAGCCCTGCTGCACACATCGCCCAACACCAACGCACCGCTCACGCGCAACCGGCCTCCGTCTTCTTCTTTGCCTTCACAGCCACCGCGTGCTCCGTGCGTACCCCCTTGCTGCACTTCCACTATGCTTGCAGCAGTAGCACCTACGATCACGCTCCTCCAGCAGCTTCTCCATGCACCCTCATTGACCCTCCAGCATGCGTGCGTGCTGCTGCACCTCCTCACATGCGTGCCTTCGCATGCTTTAATAGTGGCAGCGACAACCACTGCCACCACTCCTCTCCTCCGAATGGCCACCTCCGGCCATGCAATGCCTTACCGCCACCACCAAAAGAAGCGGCCCGGCACTAGCTACCTCCGGTGAGCTCCTCTCCTTCGGCCATCCTCTCCTCCATGCGTGCAAGCCAATTGAAGGTCCTCCCCTGTTTTTGCACAATAAAACTTGCATTAGTTATTACATTCATATGCCATTGCAAGTTTTGATTTTTTCTTTTATTAATTAAATATTATGGCACATTTAAGAGAACACCCTCAAATTTCAATGTAAAAGCAAAATCAGCATGATCATGTCTTATTATCCTAAATGAGAAGTGGTTTTGACTCGATTTCTTGATGAAATTAATAGTGAACATCGATTTTTGACCCTTTCGAGTTTTAATAGGCCATTTCCTCCCTGTGGACATGACCCACTCCTTTGAGAGTGGTTTATTTAACTAGTTTTGATTTGCGTTATTCGCCACTCAACTTTTAAAACTGCAATGATCATGGTTTACATTTTTGAAAATTAAAGTAATGCGATCAATTTCACCATCCAGGGTTATAGGTGTTTGAGAATGGATCATTCTGGTTGGCGTGGAGATCCTCGTTGGTCTGAGGAACTACAGAGAAGTCAGAGTATGAGGGTTCAGAGTTCCCCCAACTAGAGTAGGTAGGCCTGAAGTTTCCTTCGAAAACCAAGATCAGATGGGGGTGGATATGGGTCCATCTTCATATGAGAGTGGTGGTAAATGTTACGCATAGCCTCCCTACTAGAGGGCAGTTGCGCATATGTGCTCTGCTGTACTGAGGTGGCTCTCTATAGATGTCAAGTCAATTCGTCCACCTTCTTCTCGATAACAGAGACCTTGTCCAGGCAACTGGGCATCAGTTCCAGATCAACTGATGCGGATAGGCTTTGAGTCTCGTGTGCCCCCCGTGTGTGTGTCAATGCACAAGTAGTCGTTTGGTTGAACATACCCACAGATTCATTGTTTATGGAGTTCTCGCACATATTCTCGATAATCTCCCAAACGGTATCTTCATGCTGACCCTTGATGTTGCCACCACAGGTTGCATTGACAAAGAGTCTGATATCATCATGGAGTCCCTGGTAAAAAGATTGGACCTGTTCCCATTTAGGAGCTCCATGATTGGGGCATTTTCGCTTGAGATCCAAAAAGTGATCCCATGCCTCATGAAGTGGTTCTCCTAGATTTTGCGTGAGGTATGTGATCTGGTGCCTCAAAGCATTCATCCGAACAATTGGGGAAAATTTCTTCAGGAATTCAGATTGGAGTTCTGCCCAAGTGTTGATCAGATGGGTCAGAGTTTGGTACTAGTGGGCAGCCTTATCCATGAGGGAGAAAGAGAACATTTTCATGAGTAAGATATCTCAATTTTGAACAGGTGGCCTGACGGTCTAGACCAGATGTTTCAACTGCTAGATGTGCTGAAAAGGATCTTCGGAGTTTAGCTCATGGAATTTGGAGATCGCATGAAGCATATTGGGCCTAAGTTCAGTATGAGGTCCTCCAGGCGGGATTTGCACCTTGGGTTCAATTGCTACCATAGCAGGATTGTAATAATCTCGCATCTGAGGACACTACAATGGGTTCATGAATGCCTGAAATAGATCGTTGAGGTGCTATAGCTGATTCAGAAGATTGGGTTCTTCTTCTTGATTTTCCATGGATGTAGCTGAAGGAGATCTGGGCTCAGAAGTAGAAGAGTTGGAAGAGATATCAATCTGGTCATAAGGTAGCACAAACAAGTGAGTCGAGTCTTGGCCTCAACGAGAATGAATACTACTAATGGAGGTCTCAAGGGTGGTCTTAAGCACCTCCTCCCAAACATGCACTAATGAGCTAGATGAGGAAAAGAATGTGTAATGGACCCAATCAAGGCACCCAAATCTTTGGATGACTAAGGAGGTTCGAGGCAGATGATACCTCTTAATCAAAAAGTCACTCACCTGAGAAATACTTGGGCAGCCAGGAAGGGAGAGCCCCGCAAAGACCCCTACATGGTAGAGCATCCCCACGGGTTGCAAGGCTTTCCCCACCCGACCTTCATTGTCATTGAGAATCTAAGTAAATCGAAATGAGCAACTTGACCCCTTAAGTCTACCAATTTTAGTCCTGAAATATGGTGCTTTAAATTTCACTTGAACTTTAGAATTGATTGTGATTTGTGACCTAATTAAATGGTTCACCTAACTTGCCCTGAAGTTTAGGATGAGTTGGGTAATGTACCCAAAATCACCTTGAGTCGTTTGCAAGCAGATTATTAAGTCCCAAGTTTTAAGGATTCAAGTGAATGTTAGAACCTTCTTTCAATGTCTTCTTGATTAGGTCAATTCAATCAAGGCTTGGGTGACACACAATGCGGGAAATCAATTCTCTTTTAATTCAGGTAGGTGTGTTTTCCTTAAACCCTAAAAATAGAAACCCTAATTTGTCTCTTTTCCAGGTCCAATTCTTTCCAAGTGTGGTACCTAGGGCTCAATCAAGAAGGCGAATAGCCCTATGCACCTTAAGTCCCTAGTAGGTGTAGAAATCTGGAGGTGGATATCTAAAAAGATCAAATTAGGCAACTTAAGTGATTAAGTCTAAGAAAGAATGCAAGCTGATCCTAATTGATTTTTCTTTTTAATTCTTTCGAGAATAGGGGCTTAAGAAGGAAATAAGATTACCTGCCCCTGAAGTGGCTGTTATGCGGCTGATCTTCTCGATGAATACCACGCACAACCATAACAAATTAGATTTAATAAGTTATAATCAGATCAAAATTGCAATCAGCGAAATCAAACTGCATGTTGCCCCCCGGCAACGGCGCCAAAATATTCATGCAAAATCATTGATGTTTTAAGGAAATGCACATGTAGTATAGTCAACAAAAATGCAAAACACTTAAATTTATCAAACTCAGAATCAAAAATGGAGTCCGAGGTCTTTCACAGGGAGCTATTGTGTAATTTAATTCACCAATCACAATTTTATCAAAAGAATATGCAATCGAAATCAATAAGATGCACAAAATGATATTTCAATAAGAACTAGAAGAGTAGTGCAAAAAGATCACATTAAAAGGGTGATTTGAATCACCAATTAACCCTTAATGTTAAGCTCTTAATCTACTCAAATATTTGAACAATAAACCATAATCAATAATCCACGTCAGTCAAGTACTCAAATGTTCCAACAATAACTAGCAGAATGCCTCAGACGTCAACCAAAGGCTTTAGACGCCTTATCAAAAGAGGCGTAGCACCATAGAAGTAGCACAAGGGCTTCTCTCCTTCAAGCCTCAGAAGAACACAATAGCAGCACCAGCAAAAGCTCAAGGGCCTTTCTCAAGAGCACAAGGGCTCCCTTAAGGGCTTCGGCATAGTATAGATCCCATAGAGGCTTAAAGGCCTCTTCAGAGTTTTACTAAGTGTCAAGAGAGGAGAGGGCTCAAATCCCAAGGCAGCAAAACTCGCCCCCCTCTCTCTTTGGTTCTCTTTCCTCTCTTCCCAACTCAGAACAGACTGAACCCGGTAACCGAATCAGCCCAGACACGCGTGGCGTAACCGCCGGCGAGGGCATGCATATGCGCGTGTGTAAGCAAGGACCTCACCCCCTGTGCATGTTGCGGCGATAAACCGTAAGCACTTTTTCCCTCTATGCACCTTCACTGCCTTGTTCCCTTACGATGTGGGACTAAACCCATGAGTCTTCGTTGCATGCGAGCTGCAAGAGGTGAAGGCTCTAATTGTGGGCAAAGGAGTGGCTAGCAGCTTCTTTTGGATTCTTGGGAAACTTCCTGGAGTTGGGCCGCAACACCTGGGAGCATCAACAAATAAGAACTTGTCTTGAAAATGTCGGATGGAGATGGAGAAGGTGGTGGCGACGATGGAGCTCCGGTGAGGTACCTGAAATGCAAAACATGCGCTAAACACCCCAATCAGTATGCTTATAAGGTTCGTCGGACCACAGCGAGTGTAACGGTGGTCATGGTTTGGTGTGTGTGCATGTGTGGAAGGATGACTGTGACGAGAACAAGGGTAGATGGTGGGCGTGTTCGGCGAGGAGGTGGAGAGCATTAAATCCTAAATTTCTTTATGGCTTTTGGAGGGTGAGTTGTGGCGGAGCTAATGGAGGTGGAGTGAGGGAGTTTGGAGGTCTATGGCGTGTAGAGTAGAGGACGACAATGGGATCAAAGGCGTAGCGAAGGTTGAAATGAAGTCTTGAAGGCGTAGAAATGATCGAGGGAGAGAGAGAAAGAGTTTTGGGAACTTAGGGAGAGGGAGAGAGGTCGAGGTTATCCGACTGTGATGGGCTGGAGCTGGAGAAGGTGATGAAGTTCGGTGACATGGTGGCAAGGAATGATAGGGGGAAAGCGGTCGCGCTTTGGCCGGCGATGGTCGCGATAAAGAGGGGAGGATGTTGGGCCGGTCAATTTGACCTTTGGTCGGCTCGACGAAGAGGATAGAGAGGCTTGCAGGAGATGAAGGTGCAGATAGCCAAATAAGAGGAAGAGAGGGTTTTCTAGATATAAACATCACTAAGGAGCAAGGCCTTGTGAGGGGGACCTTTTAAAGGTCCCAAGGAATGCTCCAATCATGGGAAGAGGCCCATCATGCTTGAAGTCTCAGGGAAGAAAATCCCTGAAATTTTGAGCATTCGCATGGCCTTCTCAATGCAAATTGAGGTCCAAAATGTGGTTCAGATGATTGAAGATCTTCTTAGGATTATTCCTTCCAAATTTGGAGAGATTTGGTTGAGTATCGAGCGAGAAAACCTTGTTCAAATCTTGTCGGAGAAGCTCCGTTCACACTAATGGTAGTAAGGACTATTTTATAGAAAATGACGAGAAGTTAGGGGGCTAAACATAAAAATTTCAAAAGTTAGGGGCTTAATTGAGAGAAATAGAGTTTAAATGGACAAAAATGCTAGGTCAAGATGGACTCTGATTGGGCTAAAATTTTGGTACAAAACCTAATGGAATCTGATGAAGTCAGATTTCAACTTTGACCAATTTTGGCTGGGCAATTTGCTCAGAAACCAAAATTAGGGGAAAAATCTGTCTGACTCTATTTAAGGTCAACATAGGTTTAAATGGTCAAATCAAGTATACCAAACTCAAGGAATATTTTTATATGAATTTTACGAGTTTTAGATGAATTTTATCATGATCGGAACCTATGTAATTTAAGTGGGCCTGAAATTAGGGTTTTAAGTGCTGTATTGGTTCTCGAAATGCGTAAAATCCCATTTTTGTCTACATTGACCTACTTATTAGTCTTTAATGCTCATTTGACCTTTGTTGCATACTCGAATAGGCTTATTTAATATGGTGATATTATCGTCGAAATTAGTATAGTGAGTTAACCTAAATCGAGTTTACACTAGTTTCGTAAAAATTTTAACCTGGCCTACTTGATTTTATCTTGGTTACTTTTAGGCCTATGGTTGATCTCAGGGAGGCGGGAATTAGGAGATTAAGAAGTTTCTATGCCTTTCCTAGAATGTATCTCTTCCATGAGTTTATTATGTTTTTGGTTTTTTTTCTACTTTTATGATTTTTGTGATAATGTTGTCCTTGAGGCACACCCTAAAAAATGAAGTCCTTGGCCTTGAGTCAAATGGTCCTTGGCTTGAAGCCAATCTAGGGTTCCAAAATTGATCTTGTCACTCACAAGATCAGGTACCTGCAAGACAAGAATTATCTTTTCTCTTTTATACTTTTTTTATTTGGTCTTTTTAATAGCAAGAATAAAAGACAAATGAAAGCAAAATAAAATGCAAGGAAAGAAATGAAAAGGGATACCTAGCTTAGTATATGTATATATATAGATATAGTAGATATGTAAGTGGATATAGAATACATATAGATATATAGATACTATATATATAGGGGTGGAGATGGAAATGGGGATGGGATGTATCACGGTATCAAGTAAAATGCAACCAAAAAGACTAAGTGCCACATGGAGTGTGGAGTGGATGTGTGTGAGTGTGAGTGGAAGCGCTTGCTTTGCGCGGGTATCAGGAAATATTCACAACAGGTGCGAATATTCCCACGATACGTTGCACGGTGAAGGGGTGAGTGCATTGGTATGTGGGTAGGAGATGTGAGGTGAATGTGTCTATGGGAGAATGTGATATGTGTATATATATAAGTATATATAACCATATAAGTGTATACAACTATATATATATATATATGTATATGTATATGTATATATATATCTTTCTATATATGTATAAATATATATTTATATATATATAGATATAGATGGGGGAGGGAATATGTGAATATATGTATGTGTATCTGCATATAGGTGTGTGTGAATGTGTGCATGGGTGAGTGTCTGTGTGTGTTAGTGTGTGTGTCTACGTGAGAGGGAAAGGGAGTGTGAGTGCCTACCTATGTGTGTGAGAGAGTGAGAGGGTAACAGGAGCCATGCACGCGCACCTTCTGAAGGGAGGGGAGATCCTACACGCACTCAAGAGCGTGAGGAGAAGCCGCAACATACAAGGGTTGTACGCTGAAGGGTGAGGGGTTAAGGCATCTGGAGAACTCGCGGGTCATATGGCGAGTGGAGGTGTGTGAAATGCATGCGTACGCAGAGAGAGAGGGGGCAATGCACGTACATAAGGGCGTAAGGAAGAGCCCGTAGAGCACAAGGGCTACGCGCTGAGGGGTGAGGTGTCGGCGCTAGGTGAAGTTGTGGGTGACTAGTTGGAGGTAGTTGCACAGGTGGAAATAGAACACTATGCCACCGGATAAGTGAGACACTCTCCGGTGGCTATAGTGTCACGCTAACTGTGGTGAACAGTGCGCTATAGTGCCACGTGGAGAGTGGTAACTGGTTGAGGCAGTGCAGCTTGTTGTGGGTGATGTGGAGTTGGAAAGTGTGCACACGTGCGAGGAAGGGGAGCCTGAGGCGCACGGTGGCACGTGGAGGTGGCTGAAATGAACACAGTGGTGCGTGAGCTGGTGCTTCAGAGCTTGAAGCTCTATCAATGACGCTACGGAGTAAAACGGAGAGGACAAACAAAAAACAAAACAAATAAAACAAATTGAACCAAAACTAATGAAAACAAATAAAAATGAATACACCACGCCCACCTGCTTGCGATGGAGCTGGGTGGTGGTGCTCTCTCACTGTGGTGGATGCAGCCACAGGAGAGAACTCCTCTGTTCCCAACATCCCTCTCCACTTGTGAGAGGGTGCTGAGCATGAGGAGAGGGAGAGAGGAGAGCTAGAGTGGTCGGCAGGCAGATGGTGGTAAGGTGCTATGTGTGTGCGACTGAGGGTGGAAGTAGAGGTGACCGACTGTATGTGCTGATGTGAGGGGATGGGCTGACCTCCCACAAAGGTTGAGGTGAGGGTTCTTTTATAGATAATGGGAGGTAGGGTTGTGAGTATGGGCGTAGGTTGTTAGGATATTAGAAAAAAAAGGAATATTGCATGAAGGCACTTATGTTGTTGGAAAATGAATGTAGGCTTTTATTGGATGGAATAAGTGGTGGAATTTAAATGGGAATGAGGTGGCCATGGAAGGGATGAAATGGATGAATGGATACTCAATCCCTCTCTCTATCTTCCTCTCCATAAAATGCACAAATGTGAATACTTCACAAGAGACATGCATGGCTATCTAATCTAAATGCTTAATGCTAGAAATTAGCATAAGTTGGCCTAATTAGAGGCGTGAATTGCTGCACAATCACACCCCCATGCCTATCTTTTGCTAGTCCCTAGCAAAACATTTATTTGTATCATGTTTAGAAATTATCTTAAGCAAAAGATTTTCATGAAGCCATTAATGTGTTTATCTGTTGGACATTGTGAGAACCAATTGCAGAGAAGACTACTAATGCTCAAGTCTTACATGACATAGAGCATCTCTCGACTAACCTAGACTCTTGATATTTAAACCGTAAGTGCGATTTCCAGGATGTGAAGGGTTTTACCGTACTCGAGAGCTAAGAGGTTATGGTTTATCCATAGTGATGGATCAAGACCGACCAGATGAACATTAAGGCTCAAGCCCAGGGTTTTACAAATTTTTAAGTCCAGGTTGGTCCCAACTTCAGCTCATGTCTTCAGACTAACCCTCAAAAAATGATGGAAAATCTCAACCCCACTTTTATTGTTTTTGTAGCTCAAAGAATATATGGTAGAAACAAGGTATTTGTAATGCACCCTGAAAGACTTTTGGGGAGAAGAATTTACAGACTTTTGGAAGATATACTGATTTATTCGCAAGATTTTTTTTTTTTAAACAAGTTTCAATATATCTCCTACAACTTTATTTGGAAGAATACACTTATTTGGTGGGTGAGTACTTTTTGGTGGAAAGAGTTTCTCCTAAATGCAAGACTAAAGACTAGGATAAAAAGTCTACTTGTGCGTACAGGTAAGGACTCCACCTTTCCTAATGAACACTAGGGTTGGATCCTACATTCACCTAGTCATTCTTGATATGTGTACTGTGAACCAAGATTACTTAGGCTCTCAATTAGAAGAAAACCAATGAATCTTGTACTGGTGACTCAGGTACAAGAATACGTCCTAAGTTAGGAGAGATTCTAATCCATCTTATCAATGCTCGAGTGAATTAAGCCAAAGCCTGAGCAAATCAAGCTTCTGTGGCCTGGAAAGTCCTCAAAGCAGAG
This sequence comes from Thalassia testudinum, assembly GCA_037157565.1. Classification (NCBI taxonomy): domain Eukaryota; kingdom Viridiplantae; phylum Streptophyta; class Magnoliopsida; order Alismatales; family Hydrocharitaceae; genus Thalassia; species Thalassia testudinum. The sequence continues at coordinate 4,478,642 of JAZHRO010000035.1, read as the reverse complement.
GTTGAATATCCATAAACACTTATTGTATTGTTGTTTTAGATTTCAGATCATAGCTAACACTTTTTTTGTTTATGAAACAAATAGGCTATGTGCATATTTATAGATGGATATGTATAATGGATGCAGAAGCTGCATGATACCCATATAATACCTAGATCCTATGGATTCCTATCCACCCCCCCATGCCTAATGATGCTATGTCCTCATATGCATGCAGAGTTAAGCAAGGTTCAAGGGTATTAGTACAAGAGCTAAGGTGCGAGGTATACAGTAGGGTGGCAGGGTAGGTGGATGAAGTAAACACATTTGTTGAGGGTAAAATGCCTATTCATGCATGTTCCTAGGCTTAGATTTGCATTTCATGTTATAAATATTGCATAGCATGCATCATTCTGCATTTAGAGTAGTTGTATATAATTTAGGTTAATTGCGTCATTTTTGTGGTTAGGAGAGAAGCATATTTATTTCGGAGCCTTGGATTGACGATCCAACCGTATGGATTTGATCGAGACGACGATCGAAGTCTTGTAGCACCATATGCAGTCTGAGGAAGATCAACGACCAAGGGACTAGAAGACATAATTCAGAGCTTCAAACGATAAATCCGACCACGCGGATCGATTCAGGTCGACGATCACAACCTAACGGTGCGAAAATCGACTCAATCCGACCTCTGTAGCAGCCCCTACAACAAGAAGAACATGGATGGCCCAGATTGCGCCACGTGGCACAGCCTACGCCGCTAGCACACGCATGTAGCACCACACGCTCGAAGCAACGCGTGTACGTAGGCACGCATGCATGCAATGCCATCGCATGGGCGTGCACGCGCGGCAACGCTAGAGCGGCTCCAGCACAACGTGAGGTGGACTACAGCGACGCATGAGCTGGACTTCCAGCGACGCTTACAGCCGTCGGTAATTCATTACATGCCAGCAAAGCCAGCTGTGGGTGCCAGCGGACATAAGCTGCCTACAACAATGTTTCCAGCGACGGTCTAGATGTCACTAATGGTCCCATACGGATTTTTGCTTCTTCTCCACCATTATAAAAGTACCTACACCCCCTCCCTTCCAAGCCATCTCTACCTACTCTGCTCCCACCTACTCCCAAGCTCTATCAAGCCTACCAACGCTCCATTAGAGCTTGTTCTCAAGCTCCCAAGGTGCCTATTAGTGTAGCGAACCTCTGCCCCACCAAATACTCCTCCAACTTCCCATCTCCCTTCATAGGTCACCTTGGAGCTGTCCTCCCACCACCATTCCGGTAGCAGATCAACTCTGTCTTCTCACCTCCATTCCGGAGCTACGTCGAAGCTTTCCTCAACCCGACATCCTCCAGTATCTCACCTCCATCGTCTCGCTCTTCACCTCCTTCATCCGAGCTTCCGCCAGGTGCCGTCGTCTCGCCGAACAGCCGATTCGAGAGATTTCCTCTCACCTCCCTCTCTTTTTATGCTTTTGTAGTTCATTGTAATCGACATTGAATTGATATATATATATCATATTTGTTCCACATCTTTATCTTGTTAATCATTTGCTTGTCTTTTATTTCAAAAACACAGAAAAAATAACAAAACCCTAAAATACCAAAAAGAAACGAATCGAAGCGTGATTTTCAATAAAGTAAACATCACCTCCTTGTGTTCGACCCGGGACTCCCTTGGAGTTTCGGTATAAATTTTATTTGATCGACGTGTTTTGCAACTATGGTGACAGGTTACTTGTAACCTCGATCTCTAACACACGAAACACAGCCCGACCATTTTGGCGCCGTTGTCGGGGAGGCAACGGAATTTACTTTATTGTTTATTTCATTTCTTTGCATTTACATAGCATTAACGCTATTTGTCTTTGATCTATTGTCTTGCAGGTACCCTAGCATGGAGATCCAAGTGTGGTAGATCGGAGTAAAGTGCGGGTAGAGTGTTTTGTAAGTGTCCCCCACACCACCCCCACCTTAGTTTTCATTCCATAACCGAATAACTCAAACCCAAATCAACTTAGGTGCTTTTTATGAACCCTAGGATAGATTTGGTTGTTTGTTTGCCACTTCCAGTCACCTCTCCATCCACATAAAAAAAAAAAGGTGTTATCCGATTGTGGGATTTTTTGAAAGCTACACACTTAACACCCACAACTTCTTATCCTAAGGCGCACAATCACTTTGACTCTACCACTTAACCGGGATCAGACCTATGGACCTGGTACACTTCAACTAAATACACATAAGTGAGTAGAAATCTGAATAGGTTAAGCATTCTTGTGTGCTTAAACTAAGTGGTGCAGTAGGCCAATTGATTGAGCTGTTTGGGCCGCACCACTCAATCTAAAACTATTCCATCATGTAGCTTGCCACTTAGGGTTGATTCTTAGGGCTGAACCAGGCACTCTACATTATTTTTTATTTTTAAAGGAACATATCATCACCCGTGCTTTCAAAACTTGGAGTGTTCTACTAAACCTTGATTGAACCAACCTAAGAATTAAACCCTAAAAGCTACTAAACAAGGTTGAACCCTAAAAGACACATCATCAAATAACCTTGTTTGAGAACACTGGTTGTGCATGCACACACATTTTAACTAATCATTAAGGGCACAACCCATCTAAAGGGCCCATCACATTCCTGAAGCACCACTGTCCCAAGCCTAACTAAAATTGATTAGACGTTGCCCTAAGGACTGGTTCGCTCGTCGGGATCTAGATTGAGATTGTTCACAATTAACCTACTTATACTAGTCAATCTGATGTCTAGCTAGGGGAGTAGCGTCAAACGACCGCGGCTGGGGGGTTCACTAGGAACTGGAGGCGCAAGCCAAAGGAAGAACCTTCTCCCCAGTCCCTCCTTCTAACTGGTTGGATTGCCTGGACATAAGTAGAGTAAATCGTCTATAATCTTAGGACGGATTCTGAGAGTCTGTAGACCTTTAGGCTACCCAAAATAAGGACAGGCTTGTATTTTTGTATTGCAGGGCTCCTTTCTCTTCTGATTTCCCTCCTTACTTCACCATGTACCCTTCCACATCCTACACACATTTCACATCCTATCCTCCTACCACCACTTATCCCCAAGATGATTACTATCCTGACTTGACTTGTAATTACCCATCCACTAGCTGGGATGACTTTGATTAGGGATATGAATCCGGACCTCAGTGTCCAGGGCTTAACCCTGGACAACAAGACTATGACTACTATCCTTCCCAGAGCTACAATAATTATAGATCTCCATCCTTTGATGATCAACCTAACCAGATCTACAACCGTGAAGGATATGCTGATTATAACACTTACCCTCCCCAGAATTATGCTGAATTTAGGTCGCCACCAACCTTTAAATAACATGAAACGGCCTACTATCAAGGAGGGACCCAAGAACCTCGACACCTTGACTCCCATAGATTCGACCCAACCCACCCAAACCTGAATCAAACCAGTTGGTTCAGGTGAACCAAATCTAGGATAGGGTGTTGGCTAATTTGAGGAACACTATACAATCTTTAGAAGCTCAGCCAACACCATGCACTGAAGCACTGGAGCCTATGATCAAAATGATTAATGAACTTAATAGTTCTCTATTGGATTTGCTCCAAAGTGTTAGGGATAAGGACCTGGGTGAGTTCCTTCTTGGGAAATTGTCGAGGTTGAGGATGAAATTTGTGGTTGCACTAGTCAAATCTTGGGATGATTCTCAAGATGAACCCTTTTCATGAGAGCCAATGTCTGAACCCGCTTAGGCGCCTGTCGGGGGGGACACACATTCAGAGATTGGAGATGACCAGATTGTCTAGAGCAACCCTTTGAGGATGAACCGATTGATTCACCCAAGATCCCCAAGTTAGGAAACGAAAAAAATTATGTCTCCTTGGATGATGGAATGACTTGTGATGTTGAGACATATACAAATGAGTATCATGAATTCTTTGATTTTGAGGGTGAGGAATCTCTTAGTGAAGTCTTGCTTAAGCTTGAGGAGAATGATTTTAGTGAGACATACGGGCTCGAGGAGTATGACGCCCAATTTGGTAGCCCGACTACTGAAGACACTGATTCATTTGGGGCTAACTTGGAGGATCTGATACCTGATGAATCAATTAGTAGCCCCATTCCTCAACCACACCCTGAAGAGCTGCATGAACATACTTTTGAGATCATTGTGGCCAAGTCAATCCTGATTCAGCCACAATTGTTGGACTTAGGTACTTTAGATGAGGTGTACAATGATCTGGAGGTCCCGAAAACCTTGATTTCAGAGGATAGGAAGTTGGAAATGAAAATTTGGGAGGTTAATTTTGAGGGAAAAACAAGTTTGGATATAAGGGTACCTATTGACCTGAAACCACCTATCTTCTATACAAACCCTTATGATATCTTTCATGTGTGACCCAAGCCTAGAATAACTGATTATTTTTCTGAGCTAGATGTTAAGTGGACAACTACACCTATTGAACCATCTTTACCCATTGTCCGACACTTTGATCTTGGGTTGCACACCACTAAACTGTAGGCTCGGCCCTGTAAACACAACAACCTTCAGTTCTGGGTGATTTTCATCCAGAACCTGAGAACCACTCGACCCTGGGGCATGGGTCTGCACCATAATCTTGTCCACGTCTATAGACATCTTCTGCAGATGGGTTTTAGGATCAACCTTTTGATTTTGATTCTAACCCGCACTTGTGAATTCTCAATTTCTTCTTTGTATGTATGTTATGCCTAGCTGAAGGCATTAAACTTAGCACGTGTGTATACACTCCTCTCTGTGGAGCTAACCAGATTTTCATGACACTCAGGTGATGTTCTGTTTACTCTACCCTTTTCATGTCTTTATTTTTACAATGAGGACATTGCATCATTTAGGCATGGGGGGTGCATAATCAATTCCTGAAATCATTATGTTAACTCCATAGAATTTCTTTTAGTTTCTTATAAAATTAAAAAAAAATTAAATTTTAAAAAAAATTTAAAAAAAAAGAAAGAAATTAGGAAAAGAGAACTTATCCATTTGGAAGTTATTAACTTTAGGAAATGATACGAGAGGACCTAAACACTTAGACTCTTCAGGTCTTCGAGCTTAATTAGCCAGGGTGTCCACTCGAATGTGGATTTAGACTCGAGTCCTCGCCAATTTAAATTTATTCTAATTTGGTAAATAATTTGGGATGATAAGTATGCAACTTATCAACCTGCCCTCTGATTTGGGGGGACTTTAAGCCTAAGCATCTGCACACACTTTTTTGCACTGACTCACTTTTCGACGGTTTTTACGGAAATTGGGTAGCTAATGGACCGACTTGGGTGGTATGGGTAGCAAGTTGTCGGTGGTTACTGCTCATCGGCCGGTTATCTAGAGCCCAGCCACAAGACCATTTTCGTTGTACTTCCTTTAGGTAAATCTCAGATCAGGGAAGCCACCTACTTAAAAAAACAAAACACTCAAAAAAAAAAAGGAGAAAATGAAAAAAATAAATAAAACCATACTTCACCGCACGAGTATGGCTAGCAAGTTGTCGATAGTAAGAGCTCATCGGCCGGTTGTCCAGAACCCAGCTCACAAAAAAATAAATGCCCAATAATTCCCAAAACACTTAGGGAAGAAGCAGGGAAGTAGAATAAACTAGGGAGATATACACTGGGTTCACCCTTGTGTTGTCCCCATAAATAAAAGTAGGGAGAAAGCTACTGATCATAAAGATAAACCTTTAGGCAAGGTCACCTAGGGTCGTAGAAACCCGAAGTCCATCTTAACGGCCGTTTTGTGAGTCTATCACTTTTTCACAAAGATGCTTAGTACTTAGAGTCCTTTTCGAGTCTTGGGCAGGTCGGGTAGCCGTAAAATGTTATCTCAGAACTCTCAAACTCCAAAAGTATAAAAAAAATAGAAAAGAAGAAAAATAAAAAAATATATTTCTTCCCTTCTCAAATAAGGCAAGAACTTGGGCAGTCTGCATTCTAGCAGACACCTGGGTACTGTTGATTTTTCGTAGTTTAGGACCTTAGTTGAAATTTTCTATTGTTGATAAACGACTTAGGCCTAAGTGATCTAATCCTAATTCTACTTTTATACAAAGCATATAGTTTAATTTTGCTAGGGACTAGAAAAAGATAGGCATGGGGGTATGATGTAAACACATTTGTTGAGGGTAAAATGCCTATTCATGCATGTTCCTAGGCTTACATTTGCATTTCATGTTATAAATATTGCATAGCATGCATCATTCTACATTTAGAGTAGTTGTATATAATTTAGGTTAATTACGTATTTTTTGTAGTTAGGAGAGAAGCATATTTATTTCGAAGCCTCTGATTGACAATCCAACCGTACAAATCTGATTGAGATGACGATCGGAGTCTAACGCCTCTAAAATCGCCTCAATCGAAATCCTGTAGCACCATATGCAGTCCGAGGAAGATAATGGCCAAGGGACTATGAGACATAATTTGGAGCTTCAAATGATAAATCACGACGATCGCAGCCTAACGGCGTGAAAATCGACTCAATCCGACCTCTGTAGCAACCCCTACAACAAGAAGATGGACGACCCAAACTACGCCACGTGGCGCAGCCCAGGCCACCAGCACATGAACGTAGCATCGCACGCATGCAGCATTGGGGGTGCACGCACGGGCACGCAGGTGCGCATGCGCGCAGCGCCAACGCATGGGCGCACGCGTGCGGTAAGGCTGGAGCGACGCCAGCACAGCGTGAGGTGGACTACAGCGATGCATGAGCTGGACTTACAGCGTCGCTTACAGCCGTCGGTAATTCATCGCATGCCAGCTAAGCCAGCTGTGGGTATCATATTTGTTCCACATCTTTATCTTGTGAATCATTTGCTTGTCTTTTATTTCAAAAACACAAAAAAAATAACAAAACCCTAAAATTCCAAAAAAGAACAAATCAAAGCATGATTTTCAATAAAGTAAATGTCACCTCCCTGTGTTCGACCCGAGACTCCCTTAGAGTTTCAGTATAAATTTAATTTGATCGATGTGTTTTGCAACTACGACGACAGGTTACTTGTAACCTCGATCTCTAACACGCGAAACACGGCCCGCCCAGTGGATGGTGGGTAGTGAAGTGAAAAGTGAAGAACTGCGAACTGAAGTGAAGTGAAATGGAATGTGGAGGCAAAAGTGGAGGAGTGTTGGTCGGGTGCCTCCCAACAAGTGTTAAATTTAACGTTCCCAGCTGGACTCAGAGTGAGGTATGAAGTCAATTACCCTCCAGCAAGGCAATAGCTTCACCAACAGGGGCAAGTTCATGAGTAAGATAGGGTTTTAACCGCCACCCATTGACCATAAATTTATGCCTAGATCTGGGATCTTCAATTTCGACGGCCCCATTGGGAAATGGTCTCTAGACGAAGTAGGGACAAGTCCATTTGGACTTCAGCTTCCCTGGAAGGAATTTGAGTCGGGCATTGTAAAGGCAAACTTGCTGTGATGGCTCAAATTCCTTCTGTTGAATGCGACTGTCGTGAAAGGCCTTAGTGCATTATTTGAAAGTTAAGGTAGAATCATAGGCCTCACGACGATGCTCTTCTAGCTCCTAGAGTTGGAGTTTCCTTTCTCGACCACACAGGTCTGGGTCGAGGTTACATTGGCGAATCGCCCAATAAATGCGGTGCTCTAGCTCGGGCAAATGACAAGGCTTCCTATAAACAATTCTATAAGGATACATACCAAAGGAAGCCATGTAGGCGGTCTGATACGCCCAAAGTGTGTCAATCAGCTTGTCGGACCAATCCTTATGGTTAGGTTGAACCATTTTCTGGAGAATTTGCTTGATTTGACGGTTCGATACTTTAGCTTGGTCGTTCGTCTGAGGATGATACGGAGATGTGATACGATGGTGGACTCCGTATTTCCTTAGAAGTGACCGAAAAGATGCATGGGTAAAATGACTTCCTCCATTAGAGATAATGGCTCGAGGGATCCCAAAGCACACAAAAATGTGGTCTTTGACAAATCGAGTAGATTTGACATGGTCAGCATGGTGTGTGGGAATAACCTTGATTCATTTCGAAACATAATCAATAGCAACGAGGATGCACTCGAAGCTGTTGGAAGGTGGAAAGAGACCCATGAAATCGATTTCCTAAATATCAAAGATTTCAACAGTTAGGATGGGTTGCAAGGGCATCATGTCATGATGTGACATTGACCCTAGCGACTAGTACCTAGTGCACCATTTAGCATAATTGTGTGCACCCAGGTGAAGGGAGGTGCAAAAGAAGTCGCACTACACCACCTTGGTCATAGTTTTCCTCCAAGAGAAATGGCCTCCACAGGCCTGATCGTGATAGAAAGATAGCACACCGGGGACCTCGCTGTTAGGAATACAACAATGAATGATCTGATCTACACCTAGTCAAAAAAGTAGTGGATTATTCTAGAAGTAATACTTTGCTTCTGCGATGAGATGCTCGCACTGGTTTTAGGCCAGCCACGTGGATGGGAGCCAGAAGCAAGGTAATTCACAATGTTGGCATACCAAGGTCCACTTGCCACATTAATTGCTAGTAGGTGGTCTGATGTAAACATGTTTGTATCACATAAACTATTTATTTACACATGTTCTTAAGCATAGAATTGCATCACATACTATAGATATTGCATAACTTGCATCATCTTGCATTTAGATTAGTCTAAATAAAAAGTAGGTTAATTATCTCCTTTTATGGCCAGGGATAGGGCAACTTGTTAATCGAGGCCTCGAATAGAAGATCCAACCTTACGGATCTAATTAGGGCAATGATTGGAGTTCAACGACTATAAGATCACCCTGATTGGACATCTGTAGCACTAAATAAAGATCGAGGAACCCTGAAGATCAAGGGCCAAGATGGTGTTAATCCGCACGTTAGATGACAAATCCGACCGCATGGATGGGTTCGAATCGATGATCACAGCCTAACGACGTGAAAATCGATCCAATCCGACACCAGTGGCACCATCTACAACACTCAGAAGATGGACGGCTTAGATGGCACCACGTGGTGCCATCATAGCCGCCAAGCACCGGTCACAGCTCTTCTCTTCTTGAACCGCTCGACGCATCTATGCCATTTGATGCTCATCCAACAGCTAATTGCACGTGCAGACAAAATCGTCAACACGCCTCAACCGCACACGTAGCACAGTAGTTAAGGCACTACGAAGGCGGGAGGCGCGGGTTTGAGTCGCAAGCGCAGTGCCTCTCCTCGCATGTGGGCGTGCTATCACAACTATACGATGGGCATCCAGAGGTGTGGATCAACCAATAGTGCCCACGCGGGATCAGACATGCAGCATTAACGCCCGATCGCACGAGGGAGCATGGCACTAGCGAAGGTGGCTTAAGTCGTTCGATCTCTTGATCCAACGGTTGAGTGCGTGCGGTCGTGTGTAAGCGTTGAGGCAGCAAAGGCGAGGGGGCGCATGCTGCGCGTGCACATCGGCCACGTTTAGGCCTTTAGTGACGAATTTATCCGTCACTAAATGTCTTGAATTAGTGTTTTTAAAGTTGTAATGACCAAAATGCCCCCACTCCTTCCAACTATAAAAGGAGATCCCTACCATATGAATTTCTCATCCCTTGTTCTTTTCTCTCACCTCTTCCAAAGCTCTAAGAGCTTGTCCCACACTCGGGATGCTTCTCAAGAGTAGAAATCTTAAATTTTCCACCTTCGTCCCCCTTTGTGGAGCATCCTGCGGTTGTCCTCTCTGCATTCAAGAAGCGGATCCCATGACGACAACGACATGCTGCTTCATTCCCATTCCTCCTGCTTCATCCTTCTTCCTTTTCCGTTCCCTGTCTTCTAGGCGTCGTCCCATCCAGCTCATCCTCCAAGCGATCATCGAGGAGGATATCTCTCTCTACATTCTCTTTACTGCTTTCTAGAGTAGATTTACTGCTTTCTAGTGTAATCATTTCCCGCTTTCTAGTCGTAATGAGTAGTGTAATGAACAATTTCTAATAATGAAATCCATGTTATTCTACATCCCTTTTGCTTTTATTTGTAATATTCTCTCTCTCTCTCCTATTCATTGTTTGTTAAATAGATAGCTAGTTTTACGTGTTTTATTTGTTTGTCACAAAATAGATTAGCTAGTTTTCAACTAGCTAATCTATTTTGTGACAAACAAATAAAACACGTATTTTTTCAAATGTCTGCCTTCCTGTGTTCTACCCGGAACTTCTTTATGGATTTTTCAGTATAAATTTTATTTGTTAACAGATTTCTTCGCGACTCGAACTACAATGATGGGTTTTCAAATCGAATTTCGATAGCGTAGTCATTCCGTTAGTCAACATTTTGGCGTCATTGCTGGGGAGGCGATGCTCTTTGATTCTTTGTGTTTTCCAACTTACGAATCATTTACTTCACTTCTCTCCTTTCTTATTATGATTGCAGGTACTCTTTTGAGACGAGCAAAACCGGTAGATTGTAGCAAGGTGCTATTGAAGGTTCTGTAAGTTTACCCCCACTTCCCACCCATTAGTTTTCATTCCACCACGTAATAACACAAACATAAATCAACCTAGGTGTTCTTATAAACCCTAAGGTTAGTTTTGATTGTCTGTTTGACACCAGCACCCACCTTATCCTTCGCATTTAAAAAGAAAAATTAAAAAAAAATCTCACAGAGGTACACAACCTCATCTGATTTTCAAACTCAACCGATAAATCGATCTTTGGAATTGGTACACACACCAAAACACATAATCGAGTAGAAATCAGATTAGTTAATCACTTGTGTACCTAATTAAGTGGTGTAACAGGCCGATTATTTGAGTTGATTGGGCCACACCACTTCAACTAAAATCAACTCATAAAGTAGTTGCCACATAAGTTCAACTCTTAGGGATTTACTAGGTACTCCACATTCATTTAAGCTTCAAAGAAAAACATCTTCACCTGTGCTTTCTGTTAGTTCAACCACTCGTATATAATATTTTGATGATTTTACAAAATGAAGAAAATGAAATAAAAACTAAAGCGTAGCATATTGTTTTCTCTTTGTAATAACATATTTGCTGGATTTCATAAAGTTTTCCAAGATGGGAGATTAAAAGCGTGAAGACAAGTAGCATAAGTATTAGGTCTTAGGCTTTTTCATGTAAACTTTCAAAGATTGTAATTTTCATTTTATTTGAGTCTAGAAATATTGTAAAGAGCCCCCAAACATAACCTATAAATAGCTAACTTAGGCTCCCTACACTTAGGATAAATTAGAAACAAAAACCCAACACTTATACTTTTATCAGACGTCCAAAATAATGGTCAGACGTCTGATTTTCCACTTTAAGACGTCTGACAAGTATCTCAAACATCTAATTTCCAAGAGTTCTGCCTTTGGTTTGTCTCCTCATAAACATCAGTCGAAGCACTTCACTTTCAGACGTCGATAACCTTACACAGACGTCTGATTCTCTACCCAGACGTCCTCAGACTAACCATTAGACTAATCTTAGGCAAAAATGAATTTCCAAACGTCTACCTTCGAACCGTTGCCCATGATTTTCTGTGCATATCTCATTACGGCCATAAAATCTTTTGGCAGAAGAAGTGGGGAAGAGTTTTTTGGTTTTCATATGTCTGGTGATTTCCTCAGATGTCCATAACGACGTCTGATCCTTTAAACCTAGAACCCTGTTTGGATATGATGAAAATAGGAACGAATCCACCCTTTATTAGACGTCTAATAACCTAATAGACGTCTTATGTGAAAATATCATACGTCCTTCTTTTGATCCAATGTAGTATATTTTGGATGGCCTACAGTATTAGACGACCAGAAGCATAATCAGACGTCTGATCCTAAAATTAGACGTCTGATATTGCTGTCAGACTCATCATTACCCTGATTTGTGGTGGATTTCATCCTAGTCTCTTGGGATTTGTCTCCAACGGCTAGAAGAGCTCTCCCAAGTGTTCTTGAAGGTTCCAAACTTGCCTATAAATAGACTACAACTCCTCTTAGGCAAGACACACCTCTTGAGATACAATTCCATTAGAAAAATCACTTGCTCACTACTCTAAGATCCATCTTGCCCTTGTGCTATACCAATACTCTGACCAAAGGGCAAATCCATACTCCCGGCTCACTCCGTTCTGCAAATCCTCAGGGAGTTCTTTTCATGCTTAGTAGATAAGAAAGCAATTAAATTATTGGGGTGCTCTATAGGTGTTGTTTTACTTAATTTTTGTACTTTGGGTATCCGGCCTGTCGAGTCCCCGTCTCTTCATTTTGAAGGGAGAAACCTCCGTTTAGGGATCGGTGGTGGGATTTGTAATTGAGGTACACTACCCTCATTTAAGTAGTGCGGTTAGTGGAGTGATCACCTTGTGATCGAAAATGCTAAGTCAAGAGATTGGCTTAGGTGGTGGTTTTCACCCATCTTGGGTTTCCACCTAAAAATAATTGTGTACATTATGTGATTGAATTTTTTTTTATTACAATATTCTATAATTTCACTATTCACCCTCCCTCTAGTGCAATTTCATTTGGTATCAGAGCCAAGTTTTCTGCCTACAGGAGTAACATCAACGAAATGATCACATGGAGGGGAAGGTCATTTCCACAAGCAGATTGGAGGGGCAATCCACCACTCGACCACCACTCTTCGAAGGAACCAACTACACTTTCTGGAAGCTAAGAATAAAGATGTGGATTCAAGCCAACGATTTCTCCATTTGGGAGAAATGCGAATCCTCATGCATCATTCCCGAGAAACCAGAAACTAGTTACATAGTAGAGCAAATCCATCACCTTGGACTGAATGCCAAGGCAATGAACTTACTCTACTGCACACTCAGCTCGAAAGAATTCAACCGCATCAGCCAATGCAAAACCGTCCACAAGATCTGGAGAACCTTGGAGGTAACTCACGAAGGTACGTCTAAAGTTAAATCCTCAAAGATAAACTTGTTATCGCAGGAATTCGAAGCTTTCTCTATGAAGGAGAATGAAAGACTTAGGGACATATACACTCGATTCACGTTAATCGTGAATAGCCTCAAGTCTTTAGGAAAGACATCTATAAAGGGGGAGCTTCAAGGGAAGCTCCTTCACTCCCTTCGACCTTAGTGGGAGCAAAAGGTAACGGCAATAGAAGAAGCCAACCAAGTAGAGGATCTAGACATGAAAAATCTACTTGGGAATCTCATGGCTTACGAATCAAAAATGGAGCAAAAGAAGAAATCAATCTCATCGGAGCCAAAGAAGAAGACCTTAGCCTTCAAAACTACTTCTGATGATGAGGTAAGTACCAATGACGAAGAATTCATTTTATTAGCTAAAAAGTTTAAAAAGTTTCTCAAAAATAAAAGAGAGATCAAGGGAAGGAAAAGAGAGGAAGAACCTCTAATTTGCTATAATTGCAAAAAGAGAGGTCACATAAGGAAAGATTATCCCTTACTCAAAAGGGATGATGAGAAGAAACCCAAGAAGCCTTCCGACTACAAGAAGATCTCCAAGCCGAAAGGATTCAAGAAGAAGGCGTTTTAAGCAACGTGGGATGACTCCACCTCCGAAGAAGAAGAGGAGGAAACAAATGAAGAAACGGCATGCTTGGGATTAATGGAAACAAATGATGCTTCTGAGTCTGAATCTGAGGAACCTGAGGTAAACTCCTACTCTTTAGATGAATTACAAGATGCCTTTGATTCACTATATGTGGATCTTAAGAAAACAAAATCCCAAAGCAAGGCTTTAAAAGAAGAAAACTTAGAAAATAAGAGATTAATCAATGATCTTGAAGAAAAGAATCTAATTCTTACAAAAGAAACCACTGCTTTAAATATGCAAATAAGAAATCTAATGATTGAGAAAGAGTCATTAACAAATGATTTGTATACAGCAATGAGTGAACAAAAATTTTTAGATAGAGAAGAATTACTCGACAAAATCCATGTGCTTGAAAAATCAAACTCCTTTAAAAAGGATGAAAATAGCTTACTTAGAGTAGAAATTAGGGCATTAGAAGATAAACTAGACATAATGAAAATAGAGATAAATCACCTCAAAAAAAAGCCAAACCAACTTCTTGAGGACCTAGCCAAATTTACAAAGGGGAAAGATAACTTGGACAAACTCATTGCCCATCAAAAACCTTCCTCAAGTAAATTTGGATTAGGCTTTTATGAACCTAATCAAAGTGAGCCGAAAAAGGATCCTCCTCTAAAGGAGACCACTAACAAATACGGATCCACATTAGAATGGATACCGAAAAGACAACTCTCACTTTGTTTTGTAGGGATGAAAGGGCATCATAATGTCAAAAATTGGATATACAAAATGAAGGATGGACAACTCAAATTAGAAAGACCCATAGAAACACCAAGTCACCATCGAAGATCTTTTGTAGGAGGAAGAAGGTCTACAAGGAGGAAGACAAGGAGACCACTGCCACAAAGGAGGTCGATGGGTGATGGACTCCGGATGCTCCAAACATATGACGAGAGACAAGCGCCTATTTTTGGACCTCCAACCTATGGATGGAGGAACAGTTACATTGGCAACAACCACAAGGGCCATATTATTGGCCTTGGTAAAATCGGTAACCCTCTCTCTCCCATCTCAAATGTTTCTCTAGTTAAAGGACTAAAACATAATCTTTTAAGTGTGAGTCAAATATGTGATAAGGGCTTTAAAGTAGTATTTACTTCTAAAATGTTTTAAATTATGCATGCATTAACCAATGAAACCCTTCTTAAGGGAACTAGATTTAAAGACATTTATGTCGTAGAATTTGATAAAAATGGCACTTATGAATGTCTTATAGCAAATGATGAGTTAAGTATATGGCATAGAAGACTAGGACATGTTCATATGAAGCTGGTTCAAAAACTAGCTAAACATGAACTAGTCCGAGGTCTTCATAAAGGAAAATTTTTAAATGAGCCTATTTGTTATTCATGTAAATTAGGTAAGATTATAAAATCTAGTTTTAAAAGAAAAGAAGTTATATCCACATCAAGACCTTTAGAACTACTTCACCTAGATCTGTTTGGACCTATAAAATATGAGAGCCTCAGTGGATGCAAATATTGCCTTGTAATTGTAAATGATTTTTCGAGGTTTTCTTAGGTCTCCTTCTTGAGATCCAAAGAAGGAGTGTTTTCCATCTTTTCTATTTTTTGTAGGAAAGTTCAAACTGAAAAAGGCTACCAAATCACTCGTATTCGTAGTGATCATGGGGGAGAGTTTGAAAATTCCTTGTTTGATGATTTTTGTCAAGAGCATGGTATTGTTCATGAGTTTTCTTTCCCTCGAACACCTCAACAAAATGGGATGGTTGAGAGAAAGAACCATACTCTTCAAGAGTGTGCTCGAACATTACTCATAGACTCGGGGTTAACGAAGTATTTTTGGCTGAGGTGGTTAACACGGCTTGTTACGTGTTAAATCGCACCTTAATACGATCCGGATTGCAAAAAACTTGTTTTGAACTATACTATGGGAAAATACTCAAAATTAGTTATTTTAAAGTTTTTGGATGTCAATGTTTTGTCTTGAATACCCGCTCTAATTTAGGTAAATTTGATGCCAAAGGTGAAGAAGCCATCTTTATTGGTTATTCCTCATGTAGTACGGCATATCAGGTTTTTAACAAGACCACATTAATAGTGGAGGAAACCCTCCATGTTTCCTTTGATGAATCTCCTCACTCCTCCATTGACCAAGTCATTATGGATGATGAAGATGATTCTACTATTGATGTGTCTAACATTCCAAACTCTAATATCCATAATCTTCCAAAAGATTGGATATATCAAAGGGATCATCCCGAAAGTCAAGTCATTGGAAGTGTTTCTGATGGCGTTAAAACCCAATCTCGTTTTAGTTAATCCATTGGTCTCTCCGCCTTTGTATCTCAAGTTGAACCCAAGAGTGTCGAGGAAGCGTGCTCCGAAGAACCTTGGATCATGGCCATGTAGGAGGAACTCAACCAATTCCAAAGGAATGAAGTTTGGGATCTAGTACCTAAGCCTGAAGGGCAAACGGTAATAGGTACCAAATGGGTATTCCGGAACAAGTTGAATGAATCCGGTATGGTTATTCAAAATAAGGCTCGGTTGGTAGCACAAGGGTACAACCAAGAAGAAGGAATTAATTTTGATGAGACCTACGCTCCCGTAGCTCGACTCGAATCAATTCACATGCTTCTTGCTTATGCCACCTTTCTTGGCTTTAAACTCTTTCAAATGGATGTTAAGAGTGAGTTTCTTAACGGATTCATTAAGGGGGAAGTTTTTGTAAAACAACCTCCTGGTTTTGAGTCTCATGATAAGCCTCATTTTGTCTACAAATTAAACAAGGCACTATATGGTCTAAAGCAAGGTCCTGGAGCTTGGTATGAAAGGCTCAAAGACTACTTGTTAAATGCAAAATTCTCTATAGGGGAAGCTGATTCCACATTATTCATTAAAAGAAAAGGAAAAGACATTTTATTAGTTCAAATATATCTAGATGATATTATATTTAGTGCTACTAATGAATCTATGTATAGAAATTTTTCAGAAATTATGCAAGAAGAATTCAAAATGAGTTTGATGGGTGAGCTCAAGTTTTTCTTGGGCTTGCAAATCACTCAGCTCGAAATTGGAACCTTTGTGTGTCAATCAAAATACACAAAGGAGATGCTGAAGAAATTTGATATGACCAAAAGTAAATGGAAGAACACTCCTATGAGTGTCACAACTTCCCTAGACTTGGACGAATCAGGTACGCCCATAGATCAAAAGCTCTATCATAGCATGATTAGATCTTTACTGTATTTAACTTCCAGTAGACCTGATATTTTGTTTAGTACCTGCTTATGCGCTAGGTTTTAATCAAACCCTAAACAATTACACCTAAATGCTGTAAAACGAATATTTAGATATCTAGTTGACACATCTGATTATGGCTTATTATACCCTAAGAGTCCACAATTCAACCTAGTTACATATAGCGATGTGGACTACGTAGGTAGCTGCACCGATAGGAAGAGTACTAGTGGGACATGACAATTCTTAGGCGAATCACTAGTCTCTTGGTTCTCAAAGAAACAATTTAGTGTAGCTCTATCAACTACGGAAGCTGAATACATAGCTGCCGCACTAGCATGTTCCCAAGTGCTTTGGATGAAAAATACTTTGAAGGATTTTAACTTGATATTTAATAAGATAAAATTATTTTGTAACAATACTAGTGCTATCAACCTCTCGAAAAATCCCATACATCACTCTCGCACAAAACATATTGATGTTCAACATCACTTCTTGAGAGATAATGTACTTAAGGGAGAAATCGAAGTTGAATTTATTTGTACTGAACTGCAATTAGCTGATATTTTCACTAAACCATTAAATTATGATCGCTTTAATTATATACATAGGAAACTAGGCATATGTAAGCTAAGTGATATTTGAAGAATTTAGTGATTTAATGGAACTTCCTTTGTCATGAGCATAGATGGAGCCTTGACTTTACTAAGTTAGAAGCCTTCATTCTCAGTTCAAACATCAAAATGCACATTCTATGCAATATCAGACGTCTGATTAAACCATCAACTGTCTTATACATAAAAATTCGTTGTCTAAACATTTGGGACAGACGACGATTTTATCTAACGAAAGTGTTGACAAAAGTGGTATCTCAGTCGTTTGTCATACTTCACAGATGTCTAGGGCGTTGTCCAGATGTGTTGACAGACATCTACCTATGAGTCAGAACATATGATATCAGTCGGACGTCTGATTATGTGGTTGGACATCGCAGAGGTCGTCTGACAAGAAAATCGGATGACCCTGTTACTTTAGGCTAAAAAATAGGAAGGTCTGTCTACAGAAATCGGACATCTAATTTTAGATTTAGACATCTTCTGTGTCGTCTGAGACAGAAATCAAGACGACAACCTAGAGAATAAATCATTTTCCAGGGAAGGATGCCTGCAGAAATCAGATGTCTAATTTTAAAATTAGTCGTCTGATTTATCATCTGATGGATAAAACAGACGTCGCCATCAAAAGGGCTAAAATCCCTAAAGTCAAATCCCGACATCTGACATCATCTCCAGACGTCTGATCGGGGAAAAATCCGCGAATCATGACTGTTCTCTGGATGGTTTGAAATGCAAATCTCCCCAACTTCAGGGGGAGACTTGCTCCGTGACCTTGGGATATAAGATCCCCTTTGCAAGGTCCCACTCTCCTCTCCCAAATCCCTACCGCTCTCCCTCACACCCGACGGCCCACAACTGCAGTTGGCGAAGTTCTGCTCTCCGCCAGACGACCGTCGTGCCTCCTCGACGACTGGCGGAGCTGCTTCTCCTCTACGCGCATCCTCCCTGCCTCTCGACCATGCATTTGGAGGCCTCCCTCCTCCCGTGGGTATGCCCTCTCAACTCCTAGGGCATCTCCATGCTCTTTTACCCACGACCTTGTAGCATCTAGTAGCATCTTGTTCTCCTTCTTGATTCACTCGACCTACTTGTGCATTTCATGACATTATCAGCCCTAGAACCCTAACCCTTGGTCAAGCCAACCTTGTTAGCCCTAGCTGCATCTTCCATGGCAAGGGTATTACCTCACGAGATTCAAGCCGACATTTTAGTGGCTTGAATCCAAAGGTATATTGCCACAACTACATGGCAGGTTGTATTGCCTCAAGGCATACTGCCACATTTTTTTTTTCAATGATGATTGCATTGTTTGAATCTGTGGTGTTGAAATCTTTTGGGTGAATGTTGTTTGGTTAGTTGAATGTTCTTGTATGGATGTTTTTGCAGGTATTCTATCCTCAAAACACCACCCATTTCTTCCAAAACCTAACCACCCATTCCACCAAATATGCCTCCCCGTAGGAAGCAAGTTGAGGGATCTTCCACTTCCTCTTCCACCTATTTGGCAGATTAGCTACGGGGCAACATCGCTAGGCAGCGATTTCGTCGCTTCGCGAATGCCAAAGTTAAATGCCCTTGTTTTATTATTTGGAATGATTTTGTCCATTTGAACCTTCGAGAACACTTCCAAACTCTCCATCTCTTTCAATATTTTAACTGTCAATTCCACTCCGGCCTTGGAACTCTTGGTGTGTTCCCTGATCTTTGCCGTCTCTTTTATGCCAACATCGTTGAGGACTACAGCAACGATGAACTTGAACTCCATACCCGCCTATTTGGTCACGAAATACACATCACATCAGAAACTATTTCCGACCTAGCCATCCCTAATGAGGGAAATGACTTCAATGACATTCTGAGGCAATACGACCCAGAAGTCAACAATCAAGAGTTAGTCCTCCCTGAAAAATATGTTGAAAATCTTGGCACCTTACCGTGCAAAAATCTCAAACCCCTTCCACGTCTACTCTCTTGCATTTTTGGGTGGGACCTATGATGAGTGGCTACTCATCATGGCTAAAAAGCTGAAGTTAAGCTAGACACTAAGTAAAACAATATCAAATTAACAGATAAAATGGGTTAAGTGTGGGAATTAAAGAAAAAGACCTAAAGCCTTTACTCTGTGTTAAAACTTCATAATTAGGTCACAAAATAAGATATTCTGAAAGCAAATGATGATCCATGCGTCAATTGAACACATAAATAAGTTTGAAAGGCCAAATCAGAAGTATAATCAATGTCTTAAATGTTCAATTAAGCACATAAAAATTTGAAGACAATTGGACATCATTTAGGTTATGAAATAGGTAGTTTACACTTAGGTCCTTCATGCATTACACTCTTACCCTTAAAAACTCCTCTTTGGACCTACTTGTAAGCCGTAGGGACCCTTTTGAAAGGTGCAGGGCCCTTCCGGTTGTAGTTCTTTTCACTTATGGGCCTGCACGCTATTCTTCTACCCCTTCGTTCAAGGGTCTGTCTGCAAATTTTCCTTTATTTCAGAGAGAGGTCTACTGCTCTTCGCACACACTGTAGCGCACGAAGAACACGACCAATCTCAGTCGTCCGTCGCTCTTCATGATCGTGATCTGCGGTTAGATTCGAATGGAAGTTTCGCACGATTCGGCACGTGCGATCACCCCTCTCCCTAGATCTCATCTAACGGTTAGATTTTGTGCTTAGCTCACCACGCACTCCGTCCCTCTCATCCTCGCCATCGGTTGCATCTCGATTATCCTCACCTGCACGGTGATCTCAGCCACTGAGCATGCTACTTAAGCACCTCAGTGGTGTCGCGCGCAAGGGATCGCTCCCTCCTACACCTCTTAGCGATCATTCGTCCACTCCAGTCCCTCCTCCCCATCAAGCCTCTGATTTCACAGCCACCGGCTGTGAAATCATCACCTTCTCTCGACCTCCTCATCGCCAAGGACTTCGTAGCACCTGAGGACAACCCTGGAGCCTCACTAGCAGACTCTTCCCTCCGCTGGAGTCCTCTTCCTCCTTTCTTCCTCCTTAGCCACCAGCTAAGGACCCATAGGTCCCATTCTTCCTGTTAGATTAGGTTTATAATTCGGCATATTAGTTTTAGCTGTAGTTAAGTAGTTTAGAGTAGAATTAGTATAACTATTAATGTTTAATTTCACTGTAGGATAAAGTAGCTGTAGTAGTAGAATTAGGCTAAACAAATTGGGAGGTTTTGATTACATCTCGCGCCAACACAAGGCGCTCCTTTTTGCAGCCATCCGTCATATTCCTTTCAATTATTGCCGCCTCATTGTTTGCGTCATGAATGAAAACCATGGGGCATCACTTCCGTTTGGGTCTATTCTATCCAAAATCTTTTCAACCCATCGGATTTCCATAATTGACCAAGCTGTTGACAAGAAGATTGAGCCTTACAACCGGGCCACAGCCGCCAAGATGCATATACTTAGGGAGAATCTTGAGCCCGCCGATGAGCCCATTGAAGAAGAGCCCCTTCCACCCTTTCCAGACTTCCATGAACCACGGCCCCATCAAATAGAAGTTCCCTGCTCAAGCTTTGATGAAGCATGGGATCCAGCCACAGATTTCCTCTCCTCCGGCATCTCCCTCCTGCTGCGTCGAACCGGCGAGATGTACACCAAAATTGGAAGCATGCGCCGCAACATCGACGAACATAGATCACACGTTCAAAACTTGCAGATGGGACACGGACCCGCTCGTCGCTACTACTGCCAAGATCAAGAAGAATAGTTTAGTGCTTCTATTTTTTCTGTCTTTTTTCTTTCTTTTATTCCAAGTTTGTATTAAGGGGCCTTGACCCCGTACTTAATATTTTTGGGAACAAATAGCTAGTCCGTGCTTAAATATTTTTATTCCTAATGAATTTTCTTTAATGCCTTGTCACTTTTTAAACATGCAATTTTATTCATGCACTCCACTTTGTAGATATCACTCTTGTAGTTTGGATTTCAACTCCCTTTAACAACCCTTCATGATGATATTCAAAAAGGGGGAGAAGAATGTAGGTAAGAACATAGGGAATAATATAAAAACAAACTTCTTAAATAGATAAAGACTACCATGTACAACCTTTAGGGGGAGAAAATAGGAACCTACAGCTATATTTTGAAAATCATCAAAAAGGGGGAGATTGTTAGTTCAACCACTCGTACATAATATTTTGATGATTTTACAAAATGAAGAAAATGAAATAAAAAATAAAGCATAGCATATTATTTTCTCTTTGTAAAAACATATTTGTAGGATTTCATAAAGTCTTCCAAGATGGGAGATTAAAAGTGTGAAGACAAGTAGCATAAGTATTAGGTCTTAGGCTTTTTCATGTAAACTTTCAAAGGTTGTAATTTTCATTTTATTTGAGTCTAGAAATGTTGTAAAGAGCCTCTAAACATAACCTATAAATAGCTAACTTAGGCTCTCTACACTTAGGATAAATTAGAAACAAAAACCCAACACTTATACTTTTATCAGACGTCCAGAACAACGGTCAGACGTCTGATTTTCCACTTTAAGACGTCTGACAAGTATCTCAAACGTCTAATTTCCAAGAGTTCTGCCTTTGGTTTGTCTCCTCATAAACATCAGTCGAAGCACTTCACTTTCAGATGTCGATAACCTTACACAGACGTCTGATTCTCTACCCAAACGTCCTCAGACTAACCGTTAGACTAAGCTTAGGCAAAAATGAATTTTCAGACGTCGAGACACACTTCCTGACGTCTACCTTTGAACCGTTGCCCATGATTTTCTGTGCATATCTCATTACGGCCATAAAATCTTTTGGCAGAAGAAGTGGGGAAGAGTTTTTTGGTTTTCAGACATCTGGTGATTTCCTCAGACGTCCATAACGACGTCTTATCCTTTAAACCTAGAACCCTGTTTGGATCTGATGAAAATAGGAATAAATCCACCCTTTATTAGACGTCCAATAACCTAATCAGACGTCTTATGTGAAAATATCAGACGTCCTTCTTTTGATCCAATGGAGTCTGTATTGGATGGCCTATAGTATTAGACGACCAAAAGCATAATCAGACATCCTATAAGACGTCTGATCCTAAAATTAGACATCTGATATTACTGTCAGACTCATCATTACCCTGATTTGTGGTGGATTTCATCCTAATCTCTTGGGATTTGTCTCCAACGGCTAGAAGAGCTCTCCCAAGTGTTCTTGAAGGTTCCAAACTTGCCTATAAATAGACTACAACTCCTCTTAGGCAAGACACACCTCTTGAGATACAATTCCATTAGAAAAATCACTTGCTCACTACTCTAAGCTCCATCTTGCCCTTGTGCTGTGAAAATACTCTGATCAAAGGGCAAATCCATACTCCCGACTCACTCCGTTCTGCAAATCCTCAGGGAGTTCTTTTCATGCTTAGTAGATAAGAAAGTAGTTAAATTATTGGGATGCTCTATAGGTGTTGTTTTACTTCTTAATTTTTGTACTTTGGGTATCTGGCTTGTTGGGTCCCCGTCTCTTCATTTTGAAGGGAGAAACCTCCGTTTAGGGATCGGAGGTGGGATTTGTAATTGAGGTAGACTACCCTCGTTTAAGTTGTGTGGTTAGTGGATTGATCACCTTGTGATCGAAAATTCTAATTCAAGAGATTGGCTTAGGTGGTGGTTTTCACCCATCTTGGGTTTCCACCTAAAAATAATTGTGTACATTGTGTGATTGAATTTTTTTTTATTACAATATTCTATAATTTCACTATTCACCCCCCTTCTAGTGTAATTTCACTTTCAAAACCTGGTGTGCCAACAAAACTTGTTTGAAAATACCTAAACTTAAATCCTAAAAGCTACTAAGCAAGATTTGAACCCTAAAATTCATCGCATCAAATATAATCTTGCTTGAAAACCACTAGTTGTGCACGCACACACACATCAATCAATCATTAAGGGCACAACCGAAATAAAGGGCCCATCTCATTCCAAAGCACATTTAAACCTAACCTTAAATAAAACAGAGTAGACATTGGCTTTAAGGATTCGACTCGCTCTTCGGAGCCCAGAACGAGATTATTTTTGATTGATCTGTTTCTACTGTTTAATATGATGTCTCGCTAGGGGAGTAGAATCAAACGATCATGGCTAGGGGGTACACTAGGAATCAGAGGCGCAAGTCGAAGGAAGAACCTTCTCCCCAGTCCCTTACTCTAACTAGTTGGATTAAATGGATAGAAGTAGATCAAATCGTTTCTTTATCTCAAGATGGATTCTGGGAGTCTGTAGGTCTTTAGGCCAGCCCACTTAAGAATAGGTTTGATTGTTTGTATTGCAGGGTGCCTTTCTTCCTCCCATCTATCATGAATCTTTCCACATTTCTTACGCATTCCCACTCTTTACTTCCTATTATGACTTATCCTCAACATGACAATTATCGCGACTCATACTGTAATCAACCATCTCTTAGTTGGGATAACTCAGATTTGGGATACAGTTCCGGACCTCCGTGTTTGGGGTCAAACCTTGAACACTATAATTGTGATTTCTATCCCTCTTTAAGCCACATCGATTATAGATCGCCACCCTTTCATGGACAACCTAATATGATCTATAATCAAGAAAGATACACTGGTCCTTACCCATCCTCTGAATACACTCCTTTTAGGTCATCACCACCTTTTGAACAATTCGAAATGACCTATTATCAGGAAGGGTATCACGAATCTCAATACGTTAACTCCTTTACACTGATCCCAAACCCTCCCAACCCTGAACCAAGTCATTTGGTTTAGGTTAACCAGGTTCAAGATAAGGTTTTGGCTAACTTGAGGAATACTATATAATCTTTAGAAGTTCAGCCAATATTTTACACTAAAGAATTGGAGCCCCTGATTGAAATGATTGATGATCTAAACAAGTATTTGTTGGATTGGCTCTAGGATGTTAAGGAAAAGAACCTGGGTGAGTTTTTACTTGGGAAGTTAGCAAAATTGAGAATGAGATTTATGGTTGCTTTAGTTCAATCATGGGATGATTCCCAGGATGAACTCCCTTCAGGAGAGCCAATGTTAGAACCCGCTCAGGCACCTGTTAGGGGTGACACATGTTACGAGGCTGACCAGATTGATTTAGAGCAACCAATTAAGGATGATCTGATTTCTTCACCTGAGATCCCTAAGTTGGGGTATGAGGAAACGTATGTCTCCATGGACCAGAAAGTGATCGATGATTTTGGGACATACATTAATAAGGATTTAGATTTCTTTAAGTCTGAGGGTGAAGAATCAATTTGCGAAGTCTCACGTGAGTTTACAAAACACGATTCTGTGAGACACCAAAGCCTGAGGAATCCGATAGATCATATGATGGCCCAATAACTAAGGAAACAGATCTTATTGGGGCTCACATGACGGATTCAGAATCGCATTTTCTGATGGATTCAATTCAATGCCCCGATTGTTAGTTACACCCCATTGAGCTTATTGATGATTCTATTTTTGAGATAATAAGACCCAAGTCAATTATGATTCAGTCACATCTTTTAGACTTGGAAATTTCAGATGGGGTGATTAATATGCAAGATGTCTCGAAATTTGACATTCTGAATGAGAAGGATAGAAGCTGGGAAATTTTGATTTGGAAAGCAAACTTCGGAGGAAGTAGAAGACTGAGTCTAAGGGTTCCAATTAAGCTGAAACCATCAAACCAGGACCCTTACAACATTTGTTCTAAGGGTGACCAACCCAAGCACACATTCATTGATTATTCCTTTTGAGCTTGATATCTCTGTAACCAGACTTTTTGGTCTTGGGTTGCATCCTCATAAATCACAGGCCCGACCCCTCTTGCATACTGATTTTAGGTTTTGGGTAATTTTTATCCAGAACCTTAGATATTCTCGACCATGGGATATGGGTTTGCATCACAATCTGGTCCACATCTGTGGACATCTGCTGGTAGGTCTTAGGTTGCAGTTTTTTGTTCTGACTCAAACCTGCACCTGTGGATTCTTTATTTCTCTTCTTTGTATAGTGTGCCTATCTGAAGGCACTAAATTCAGCATGTATACAGTCTCTATTTATCTCGGAGCAGACATGTTATTCACACAATTCAGGTGCTTTCTACTCTACTCAGCTCTCTTTCATGTCTTTTTAATACAATGAGGACATTACATTAGATAGGCATGGGGGGTGGATATTCATCTCTGAATTACTTTATCAGCTTCGTAAATTCGTTTTGTTTTCTTTTTATTTATATAAATAAAAAAAGAAAAATTATGGAATTAATAAAGAGAACTTGGGCTTTAGAAAATTTTAAATCATAAGAAATAAAACTGTATGATTTGAACATGAAAACCCTTCAGGTCTTCGGACTTAATCAGTCTGGGTATCCACTAAAATGTGGATTTGTTTATTAAGTCCTCTCCATCCTGAATTTTATTTTAATTTGATTAAACAAGTTTGGGTGATAAGTACACGACTTATCAACCCACCCTCTGATTTGAGGGAACCTTAAGTCTAAGTATCTACACACTATTCATCACTGACTCATTGTTCGATAGTTTTAACGGAAATTGGGTAGCTAATGAACCTTCTAGGGTGATATGGCTGGCAAGTTATCATGGGTAACAGCCCATAGGTAGGTTGTCCAGAGCCTAGTCATTGGACCACCCTCTTCTTGCTGCCTTTAGGTAAATCTTAGACCAGGGGAGCCACCTACTTAAAAAGGAAAAGAAAGTCAAAAAGAAAAGAAAAAGAAAAAAAGAAAAAGAAGAAAAGAAACAAAAAGAAACAAAAAAAATAAGCCACACTTCACCACACGAGTATGGCTGGCAAGTTGTCGGTGGTAACAGCTCATCGACTAGTTGTTCAGAACCCAACTCAAGAAATGCACTAAAAATTCCCAAAACACTTAGGAAGAAGCGGAGAAGTAGAATAAGCCGGGGAGATATATAATGGATTCATCCTTGTGTTGACCCCATAAAAAATAAAAGTAGGTAGAAAGCTACCGGTCGTATAGATACACCTTCAGGTGGATTTCTTTCTAAGGTCACCTAGGGGTGTAGAAACCCAAGGTCCGTTCTGATTGTCGATCAACGAGTCCACTTTCACAAAAATATGCTTAGAACTTAGGGTTCTCATGAAGTCATGGGCGGGTTGAGTGGCCGTAGAAAGCCGCTCTGTAACCTTAAACTCAAAAATCCAAAAAAAAAAATTAGAAAAGAAGAGAAAGAGAAAAAGAGATCCCTCTTTGAAGAAAGGTGAGAACTTGAGGCTGTTCACATTTTGGCAGATACCCAAGTGCTGTTGTGTCTCTGTAGTTCAGCACCTAGTTGAAATCCTTAAGTGTTGAAAATAACTATTGCCAAAGAAATCTGACTTAATTCTCTTATAAATAGCATATAGTTTTGCTAGGGACTAGCAAAAGATAGACATGCGAGTGTGATATAAACATGTTTATATCACATAAACTATTTATTTACGTGTGTTCTTGAACATAGAATTGCATCACATACTATAAATATTGCATTACATGCATCATCTTGCATTTAGGTTAGTCTGAATAAAATGTAGGTAAATTATCTCCTTTTATGGCCAGGGATAGGACAACTTGTTAATCTAGGCCTCGGATCTAAGATCCAACCATACGGATCTGATTAGGGCGATGATTGGAGTTCAACGACTCCAAGATCGCCCTGATCGGACATCCGTAGCACCAGATAGAGACATAAGAACCTTGAAGATCAAGGTCCAAGATGGTGTTAATCTGCACCTCAAACAACAAATCCAACCACATGGATAGTTTCGGATCAGCGATCGCAGCCTAACGGCACGAAAATTGGTCCAATCCAACACCCATGTCACCATCTACAACACTCAAAAGATTGATTACTTAGATGGTGCCATGTGGTGCCTGATCGCGTTTTTGTGCTATTTATTAAATTGGGGTTTTAAGTCATTGCAACGTACAAAAATGGATTCACCTTTAAAATTTATAAGACCTAGATAGTGGGGTATCTAGGGTCGTCTAAGGAGGCAAGTTTACAAAAATTAAATCTCTTGCTTGGAAAATAAATTTCAACTTTCTTTTTGGTGTTTTAAAATATTTAATCTTTGTTTTGAAATAACTAAAGCAACATAAAATTGATGGCGGGAAGATGGCTAACACCTAAGTTTACTAAACTAGAACCTAAGTGGCAAGTAATTCCCCTCGCTAAGCTCACCTAGGTAGGAGGGAACCTAGAGTAATGGTCGTGCGTGCTTCGCATGTTTAGAAATCGAGGTTACAAGTAACCCGTCATCGTAGTTGCAAGACACGTCGATCAGATAAAATTTATACCGAAACTCCAAGGGAGTCCCAGGTCGAACACAAAGAGGCGACGTTTACTTTACTTGAAAACCACACTTCGTTTTGTTTCTTTTTTGTATTTTGGGATTTTGTTATCTTTTTTTTGTATTTTTGAAATAAAAGACAAGTACAATGAATCACAATATAGAAATGGAAAAAATATGATATATATATCAAGCCAATGTCAATTACATTGAACTATAAAAGCATAAAAAGAGAGGGGGGTGAGAGGAAATCTCCCAATTCTACTGTTCGATGAGATGATGGCACCTAGCGGAAGCTCGGACGAAGGAGGTAAGGAGCGGGAGGACAGAGGTGAGATGCTGGAGGACGTTGGGTTGAGGAAAGCTTCGGCGTAGCTCCGGAATGGAGGTGAGAAGATGAAGTTGATTTGCTACCGGAATGGAGGTGAGAGGACGGCTCCAAGGTGACCTATGAAGGGAGATGGGAAGTTGGAGGAGTATTTAGTGGGGCAGAGGTTCGCTACACTAATAGGCACCTTGGGAGCTTGAGAACAAGCTCTAATGGAGTGTTGGTAGGCTTGCTAGAGCTTGGGAATAGGTGGGAGTAGAGTAGGTAGAGATGGCTTGGAAGGGAGGGGGTGTAGGTCCTTTTATAGTGGTGAAGAGGCAAAAATCGTATCTGGGTCTTCATTGACGTCCACAAACGTCGCTGCAACTGTCGCTGAAGATTCGCCCTTCAATTGTTCCTGCTGGTGTGCATGGGCCTTTAGTGACGTCCATAAACGTCGCTGCAGCTATCACTGAAGATCCACCTATCAAATCCTCTTACTGGCGTGCGCAGACCATTAGTGATAGCTGCAAGCGTCACTAAAGGTGAGTCGCTGAAGATCCGCCCCCACCCCGCTCGTCCTTGCCCCGCTGGCGCGTCTGCAGGTGCTGCGCGCTTCACGCACCCTTGCTCTCCGCGCCTTGCACACGCACGGCATGCGCTGCGCTACTGCCGTGCGCAGTGCACTGCTTGCAGCCGCGGCTGCGGCTGTGCGCATGTGCTGTTGCTGCTGGCTAGCATTGGGTGGCCTGGATGGCGCCACGTGGCGGCACCTAGGCCGTCCATTTTTCTTTCTTTTGTAGAGGGTGCCACGGTGCTCAGATCGGGATGATTCCCATGAGGTCAGACTTCTATCATTGCTCCGGATCCATCCGTATGGTCGGATTTTCCATCCGAAACCTGTATGGATGTCGCATTGCCCCCTGGCCGTTGATCTTCCTCGGGCTTCATGTGATGTTACGGGACTCCGATCTGGACTATTTCAGAGGCATTAGACTTCGATCGTCATATTAATTAGATCCGTACGGTCCAATCGTCCATTCGATGCCTTGAAATAAATCCTCTCCTCTCCTAACCACAAAGAACCTAATTAACCCAAAATATATAAAACTACTCTAAATGCACAATGATGCATGTTATGCAATATTTATAACATGAAATGCAAATCTAAACCTTGGAACATGCATGAATAGTCATTTTAACCTAAATAGATGTGTCTATATCATACCCCCATGCCTATCTTTTGCTAGTCCCTAGCAAAATTAAACTACATGCTATGTATAAAATCAAAATTAGGATTAGATCTCTTAAGCCTAAGTCATTTGTTAACAATAGAAAATTTCAACTAAGGTCCTAAACCACGGAGAGTCAACAGTACCCGAGTGTCTACTAGAATGTAGACCGCCCAAGTCCTCGCCTTATTTGAGAAGGGAAGATATATTTTTTTTTTTTATTTTTCTTCTTCTCTAATTTTTTTGTACTTTTGGAGTTTGAGAGTTACGGGATAACTTTTTACGGCTATCCAACCCGCCCAAGACTTGGAAAGGACTCTAAGCACTAAGCATCTTTGTGAAAAAGTGATAGACTCACAAAACGGCCATTAAGACAAACTTCGGGTTTCTACGACCCTAGGTGACCTTACCTAAAGGTTTATCTTTACGATCGGTAGCTTTCTCCCTACTTTTATTTATGGGGTCACCACAAGGGCAAACCCAGTGTATATCTCCCCGATTTATTCTTCTTCCCCGCTTCTTCCCTAAGTGTTTTGGGAATTATTGTGCATTTTTTTTTGTGAGCTGGGTTCCAGCCAACCGGCCGATGAGCTGTTACCACCAACAACTTCCCAGCCATACTCGTGCGGTGAAGTGTGGTTTTATTTTTTTTTTTTCTCCTTTTTCTTTTGTTTTTCTTTTCTTTTTGAGTGTTTCTTTTTCTTTTTTTTTTAAGTAGGTGGCTTCCCTAATCTAAGATTTACCTAAAGGCAGTACAACAAAAATGGTCTTGTGGCTGGGCTCTGGACAACCTGCCGAGGAGCTGTTACCACTAACAACTTGCCAGCCATACCACCCAAGTCGGTCCATTAGCTACCCAATTTCCGTAAAAATCGTCGGAAAGTGAGTCAATGATTAAAAAATGTGTGTAGATGCTTAGGCTTATAGTCCCCCCAAATCAGAGGGCGGGTTGATAAGTCGCATACTTATCATCTCAAATTATTTATCGAATTAAAATAAACTTTAATTAGCGAGGACTCGAGACTAAGTCCACATTCGAGTGGACACCCGGACTATTTAAGCCCGAAGACCTAAAGAGTCTAGATGTTTAAGTCCTCTCATATCATTTCCTAAAGTTAATAACTTCCAAATGCCTAAGTTCTCTTTTCCTAATTTCTTTTTTTATTTTTTTCAAATTTTCATTTTTTTTTAATTTTATAAGAAACTAAAATAAATTCTATGGAGTTAACATAATAATTTTAGGAATTGATTATCCACCCCCCCATGCCTAAATTATGCAATGTCCTCATTGTAAAAATAAAGACATGAAAACTGCAGAGTAAACAGAACATCACCTGAGTGTTGTGAAAATTCGGTTAGCTCCGCAGAGAGAAGAGTGTATGCACACGTTCTAAGTTTAATGCCTTCAGCTAGGCATAACATACATACAAAGAAGAAATTGAGAATTCACAAGTGCGGGTTAGGGTCAAAATCAAAAGGTTGATCTTGAAACCCGTCAACAAAAGATGTCCACAGATGTGGACGAGATTATGGTGCAGACCCATGCCCCAGGGTCTAGTGGTTCTCAAGTTCTGGATGAAAATCACCCAGAACCGAAGGTTGCTGTGTTTGCGGGGCCAGGCCTGCGGTTTAGTGGTGTGAAACCCAAGATCAAAGTTTCGAACAATGGGTAAAGATGGTTCAATAGGTGCGGTTGTCCACCTAACATCTAGCTCAGAAAAATAATTAGTTATTCCAGGCTTAGGTCGCACGTGAAAGATATCATAAGGGTCCATATAGAAAATAGGTGGTTTCAGGTCAATAGGTACCCTTATATCCAAACTTGTTTTTCCCTCAAAATTAACCTCCCAAATTTTCATTTCCAACTTCCTATCCTCTGAAATCAAGGTTTCTGGGACCTCTAGATCATTATACACCCCATCTAAAGTACCCAAGTCCAACAGTTGTGGCTGAATCAGGATTGACTTGGGCACATTGATCACAAAAGTATGTTCATTCAGCTCTTCAGGGTGTGGTTGAGGAATGGGGCTACTAATTGAGTCATCGGGTATCGGATCCTCCAAGTTAGCCCCAACCGAATCAGAGTCTTCAGTAGTTGGTCTACCAAATTGGTCGTCATACTCCTCGAGCCTGTATGTCTCACTAAAATCATTCTCCTCAAGCTTAAGTGAGACTTCACAAAGAGATTCCTCACCCTCAAAATCAAAGAATTCATGATCCTCATTTGTATATGTCTCAACATCACAAGTCATTCCATCATCCAAGGAGACAATTTTTTTCGTTTCCTGACTTGGGGATCTCAGGTGAATCAATCGGTTCATCCTCAAAGCGTTGCCCTAGACCAATCTGGTCATCTCTAATCTCCTAATATGTGTTCCCCCCCACAGGCGCCTTAGTAGGTTCAGACATTGGCTCTCTTGAAGAGGGTTCATCTTGAGAATCATCCCAAGATTTGACTAGTGCAACCACAAATTTCATCCTCAACCTCGACAATTTCCCGAGAAGAAACTCACCCAGGTTCCTATCCCTAACACTTTGGAGCAAATCCAATAGAGAACTATTAAGTTCATCAATCATTTTGATCATAGGCTCCAGTGCTTCAGTGCATGGTGTTGGCTGGGCTTCTAAAGATTGTATGGTGTTCCTCAAATTTGCTAACACTTTATCTTGGATCTGGTTCACCTGAACCGACTGGCTTGATTGACGTTTGGGTGGGTTTGAGTTCAATCTAGGGGAGTCAAGATGTCGAGGTTCTCGGGTCCCTCCCTGAAAGTAGGTCGTTTTAGGTTGTTCAAAGGATGGTGGTGACCTATATTTAGTGGGATACTGGGGAGGATAGGTGTTATAATCTTGATATCATTCCTGATTGTAGATCTGGGAAGGTAATAATCATGGTCTTGTTGTCCAGGGTTAGGCCCTGGACACTGAGGTCCGGATTCATATCCCCAATCAAAGTCATCCTAGCTAGTGGATGGGTAATTACAAGTCAAGTCGGGATAGTAATCATCTTGGGGATAAGTGGTGGTAGGAGGATAGGATGTGAAATGTGAGTAGGATGTGGAAGGGTACATGGTGAAGTAAGGAGGGAAATCAGAAGAGAAAGGAGCCCTGCAATACAAAAATACAAGCCTGTCCTTAGTTTGGGTAGCCTAAAGGTCTACAGACTCTCAGAATCTATCCTAAGATTATAGACAATTTACTCTACTTATGTCTAGGCAATCCAACCAGTTAGAAGGAGGGACTGGGGAGAAGGTTCTTCCTTTATCTTGCGCCTCTGGTTCCTAGTGTACCCCCCAGCCGTGGTCGTTTGACGCTACTCCCCTAGCTAGACATTAGATTGACTAGTATAAGCAGGTTAATCATGAACAATCTCAATCTGGATCCTGACGAGCGAACCAGTCCTTAGGGCCAATGTTTAATCAATTTTAGTTAGGCTTGGGACAATGGTGCTTCAAGAATGTGATGGGCTCTTTAGATGGGTTGTGCCCTTAATGATCAGTTAAAATGTGTGTGCATGCACAACCAGGGTTCTCAAACAAGGTTATTTGATGATGTGTCTTTTAGGATTTAACCTTGTTTAGTAGCTTTTAGGGTTTAATTCTTAGATTGGTTCAATCAAGGTTTAGTAGAACACTCCAAGTTTTGAAAGCACGGGTGTAGACATATTCCTTTAGAAATCATAAATAAAATGTGGAGTGCTTGGTTCGGTCGAAAAATCAACCCTAAGTGCCAAGCTACTTGATGAGTCGCTTTTATCTTAAGTGGTGCGGCCCAAATAGTTCAATCAATTGGCCTATTGCACCACTTAGTTAAGGCACACAGAAATGTTTGAGCTATTTAGATTTCTACTCACTTATTTGTGTGTTGAATTAACTGTACCGGGTCCACAAGTCAGATCTCGGTTAAGTGGTGGAATCGATGTGATTGTGCGCCTTAGAGTGAGAAGTTGTGGGTGTTAAGGTGTGTCTCTTTCAGAAAATCAGACAATCAGATAACACTTTTTTTTTATTTTTTTTATTTATGTGGATGGCAAGGTGAGTGGAGGTGGCAAACAAACAACCAAATCTATCCTAGGGTTTATAAAAAGCACCTAAGTTGATTTGGGTTTAAGTTATTACGTTATGGAATGAAAACTAAGGTGGGGCAGTGTGGGGGACACTTACAAAACACTCTACCCACACTTTACTTAGGTCTACTGCACTCGAATCTCCATGCTAGGATGCCTGCAAGCTAGCAGATAAAAGACAAGTAGGGTTAACGCTATGTAAATGCAAAGAAACACAATAAATACTAAAGTAAATTCCGTTGCCTCCCCGGCAACGGCGTCAAAATGGTCGTGCATGCTTCACGTGTTAGAAATCGAGGTTGCAAGCAACTCGTCGTCGTAGTTGCAAAACACGTCGATCAGATAAAATTTATACCGAAACTCCAAGGGAGTCCCGGATCGAACACAGGGAGGCGACATTTACTTTTCTTGAAAACCATGCTTCATTTTCTTTCTTTTTTGTATTTTGGGGTTTTGTTATCTTTTTTTTGTATTTTTGAAATAAAAGACAAGTAGAATGAATCACAAGATAAAAATGGAACAAATATGATATATATATCAAGCCAATGTCAATTACATTGAACTATAAAAGCATAAAAAGAGACGGGGGTGAGAGGAAATCTCCCAAATCGGTTATTCGGTGAGACGATGGTGCCTGGCGGAAGCTTGGACGAAGGAGGTGAGGAGTGGGACGACGGAGGTGAGATGCTGGAGGACATTGGGTTGAGGAAAGCTTCGGCGTAGCTCCGGAATGGAGGTGAGAAGACGGAGTTGATTTACTACCGGAATGGAGGTGAGAGGATGGCTCCAAGGTGACCTATGAAGGGAGATGGGAAGTTGGAGGAGTATTTGGTGGGGCAGAGGTTTGCTATACTAATAGGCACCTTGGGAGCTTGAGAACAAGCTCTAATGGAGCATTGGTAGGCTTGCTAGAGCTCGGAAGTAGGTGGGAGTAGAGTAGGTAGAGATGACTTGGAAGGAAGGGGGTGTAGGTCCCTTTATAGTGGTTGAGAAGAGGCAAAATTCGTATCTGGGTCTTTACTAACATCCACAAACGTCGCTGTTGCTGTCGCTGAAGATCTGCCCTTCAATTGTTCATGCTGGTGCACACGGGCCTTTAGTGACGTCCATAAACATCGCTGCAGCTGTTGCTGAAGATCTACCTATCAAGTCCTCTTGTTGGCGTGCGCAGACCAATAGTGATAGCCGCAAGCGTCACTAAAGGTGCATCGTTGAAGATCCGCTCCCACCCCGCTCGCACTCGCCCGGCTGGCTCGCTCTGTTGGTGCTGCACGCTTCATGCGCCCTTGCTCCCCGCTACTTACACGCGCGCGCGCGACATGCGCTGCGCTGCTGCCGCGTGCGGTGTGCTGCGTGCGGCCGCGGCGGTTGTGCGCATGCACAGCGCGCGGCTGCGGCTGTGCCCGTGTGCTGCTGCTGGCTGGCGTTGGGCTGTCCGGATGGCGCCACGTGGCGGCACCTGGGCCGTCCATTCTTCTTTCTTTTGTAGAGGGTGCCACGCTGCTCAGATCGGGATGATTCCCACGAGGCCGGACTACGATCGTCACTCCGGATCCATCCGTACGGTTGGATTTTCCATCCAAAACTCGTATGGATGTCGTATTGCCCCCTGGCCGTTGATCTTCCTCAGGCTTCATGTGATGTTACGGGACTCCGATCTAGACGATTTCAGAGGCGTTAGACTCCGATCGTCGTATTAATCAGACTCGTACAGTCCGATCGTCCATCTGAGGTCCTAAAATAAATCCTCTCCTCTCCTGACCATAAAAAGAACCTAATTAATCCAAAATATATACTACTCTAAGTGCGCAATGATGCATGTTATGCAATATTTATAACATGAAATGCAAATCTAAACCTAGGAACATGCATGAATAGGCATTTTAACCTAAATAGATGTGTCTATATCAAGTAATTAGAGAGAGGGTGTGATTATACTATGGTAAAAGTAAAATAAAACAACTAAGAAAAGGCAACTTTACTCAAGGAGAAAAAATGTTTTACAAACCCTAGTAGTGGAATGCTTCTACTA
This sequence comes from Thalassia testudinum, assembly GCA_037157565.1. Lineage (NCBI taxonomy): Eukaryota > Viridiplantae > Streptophyta > Magnoliopsida > Alismatales > Hydrocharitaceae > Thalassia > Thalassia testudinum. The sequence continues at coordinate 4,443,331 of JAZHRO010000035.1, read as the reverse complement.
CAAGATAATTGCAACAAATAAAATAAAACACAAATCCTCTTGAATTGTTGGTGAAGAAGAGGGGAAGCTCCTTGCTCCAAGCTTAGTGGCTCCTAGGCTTGAAAAGGGCTCCTCCTTCTCTTTCCTTGCTATGCTCCTCCAAGATGGTGTCCTCCAAGGTGGAAGCTACAACCTTCAATTCTCCTCCTCCAAGGGTGGACGTCCACCCTAGGTCCTTCTCCTTTGCCTGGCCATCCTCCTTGAAGTAGAATGCTCCTCCTCCTTGCCATGGCACAAGTTGAAGAAAGTGGGGAGAAGAAGGCACCAATGGGGCTGGTGATGTGCCCCCTTAATCTTCTTCTCTACTCCTTCTTCTTGGTTGTAGGTGTAGGTGGATGTAGGTGGAATTAAACACTAATGGAGGATGAAGAAAATGGTGGCAGGTGATGGGTTTTTATAGAGTGGGATGGGGGTAGGGTTGGAGTGAATAGGTGGAGGGCTAGGATGGAGTTTGGTGGTGGTTATGGGTGGTTAAGTTAATTCTAAGGTGTAGATCACTTGGCGCCACCTTAAAGGGTGCAAGGGGGGTAGTTATAGGTTGAATCCACACCTTGGTGGATGTCCAAGGTGGATGGGGTGCCTCCATTTTGGCGCCAAAATGGTGTTCGAGAAAGGGGGCAATTTTAGAGGGAAAATGGAAGGTGGAGATGGGCTTTAGGCTTAGGTGTAGGGTGTAGATTAGGGCATTTTTGGAGGGAAAAGTTGGTGCCAAAAAGGGGGTAGTTAGGGTGGTTTTGGTGCCAACTTCTTGGTGCCCATTGGTGGTGGTTGAGGGGTGAAAGGTGGTGGCGCCAACTTGGAGTGGATGGAGCTAGCTCAGGTGAGCTTTGGGTAGGGCTTAGTTGGTGGAGCTAGTTGGGTAGAGTTTTGGGGTGGTAAATGCCAAGGGAGCTGGAACCTAGCTAAGCTAAGCTAAGCTAAGCTAGCTTAACTATTAATGGAGTCGAGGAGCAGGCAATAGGAGCTAGGGTTTTGAAGAGGAGCTGGATAGAAGGAGTCTGGAGCTCAAATGGGGCTGGCAGCTGGTGAAGGGAGTGTCATGGAGCTACTCTAGCTGGCTTAGCATGCTAGTTCTTTGCTAGCTACTAAGCCAAGCTAAAGTAAGCTAGCTTCTATCATTATGAGCTGAGGTGAGCTGGGTCTAGTGCTCCCAGGGAGGATTAAGCTGGCTGAGGCAGCTAAGGTAGCTTAGCTCAACTGAGTTGAGCTAAGATAAGTCCCTAGGAGCTGGACTTGAACTTCCTGAGCTGAAATGAAGTCATCTTCAGCTGGCTGGAGTTGAGTGGAGCTGGATGTAGCTTGACCTGAGCTAGGGTGAACTCCAGTCAACTTAGCTGAGCTAGCTAGAGCTTCTTGTGAACTAATAGGAGCTAAGATGAGCTAAACTCAGCTAAGTTGATCTGGATCTGAGCTGACTTGAGCTAAGGTAAGCCAAGATGGGCTCTCTTGAGCAGCCATTCAGCTGAGATGAGCTGATGGAGCTAGGAAGACCTAACCCTAGTTCAGGTGAGCTGAATTCCAGCTATGGTGAGCTGGAACAAGCTGAGTTCCAGCTGGTGAGAGCTTCTCCTTCACCAGTTGCCTTCCTGAGTGCTAGCGTTCTAGGGATCTGGCAATCTGTATATCCCTAACACTCACAAAAACACATTAAAAAGACAATAAAAAGTGCAATACTTGCCTAACCTAGTTAATGCCTAAATGCAGGCCAAAAACCCATTTGCGGAGCAATATCCTAAGAGCTAGGTTTGTTTTAATGCATAAGAATGATGATAAACTGGTATTTATCACACCCCCATGCTTATCTTTTGCTAGTCTCTTAGCAAAACTTTAATTTTTTTGAAAATAAAATTTTTGGGAAATCAAATTTTTTTTCGACTTTTAAGGAGAAAAAGATTAAGGGACCTTGGTTGATCTAAACACAGGAGGCACGAGATTTGTTAGGGATAAACATCGAGATTTGTTTTTGGATCCAAAAATTAGACAAAATGGGATCAGTATATCCTCCAGAAAATTCACAAATTAACCCCTTGTTAATTCAGATGACTTGAAATTTCTATTTTTAGGATTTTTCTGACTCTTGAATCTAATTCGCAACTTGCAATATCCTTTAAATCCTTGTGTCCGTGCTTGTGAAAAGCCAACATTTATAAGGGCGTGTTTTTGGTTTAAAACATTTTTTTTCCCCATGCTTATTTTTAGCTTATTCTTACAACATATGTGTCGGGATCATCATTCCCGTTACCAATTCTTGAGGGGGCACTGGCGCCAGTACTTCGGGATAGCACTGTCCATGACACCACCCAGGAGATCACAACCCCAAAACACAATGCGGTGTAAAGGGGTGCTCCAAGCAAACGCAAGCTCTTGCTCCGACACTATAGGTAGAGCACCATCCAAGACACTTGAGCTGCTAAAATGTGCTTTAATGCTCCATCTAAAGATGTGAAATATAGATATGGAGCAACGCCGAGGTGGTAACATGTTGACATCACATCCTCAAAGGAGGCATTTTCCTCCTTCTCGGTGGTGAGAACTCAAACCAATGATCTGCTTCAGACTTTTACTAAGTTCAAACAAGGGAGTTTTTCTGATTTTTAGTAGTTTTTATTTGTTGGCTATTGTGTGAAATTTGACACAAGAAGTTCCGCAAGAAATGTAAGTTTTTGAATCAGAAACTAAACCAAATACTTTCCATATTACAAAAGAGGATCAAGTCACCTGAACAATCACAAGTTCAGGTGGAATTTTAGAGAAGGATATCTGATCTAGTCTAAAAATAGACCCTAAGATTCTAACAATCAGATCCGCATCCTCATCCCTAGTTTGTTAAAGATTAAATCCCATTGTACCAAAAGTGAGTTTTTCAACCTTAGTCCTGATTTCAAAATTTTTCCTTAAAAAGTTTTCAACATTTTTATTTTTTTGGGTATGCAAGCAAGAAAATAAATAACTAAAGAAAAATGCATGTTTTTACATTTTGAAAATCGTAAATCGATCGTCAAATTTTAAAAACACCCCACATGCTTAAGATATGCAATGTCCTCATGCATTAGGAGGGAAAAGGGATCACCTTAATGAAGAGTGGTCGTGTTTAGGATGGTCAAAACCTGGAAAAAGAAAGGAAAAAGGAAAGCAGGAAAAATGATGGGTTACCTCCCATCCAATGCTATCTTGTATGCCATTCAGCCAGGCGTGAAGGTATGTACGGAAGACGGAAAATCATGTAAAAAGTTAAACACTTGGATGCTCACATAAAATGTGTCTTCTTCTAGATCCCTAGAAAATTGATTAGAAGCAATATTGGGATCAAAGTTGGATGGAAAATGATAAGTGTAGCCCAAGTCTGGCCATGGGTGTAAATTAGGTTGGATTCCAAACTCGGGCGGGTCTGATGGTAGGTCCATGGGAAAGGGGTCGGGGAAGGGATGGGGAGGATATGGTGAAGTTAGTGTCGAAGGGTGGGAGGATGGAAGAGTGGGAGGGTCAAGGTAATCAGGGGGTTCATCAGGAAGGTTTTTTGGTCAAGACAAGTTTCCATATCATAGATTTCGCCGACCACTGATTTCGAATCAGAGTCTTCAAAAATATTACGGTCGGTAAGGGTATCTATCAACATTGTCTCCTCCACCATATTGGAAATTTCTGTATATGAGTCCTCAAAAAAGTTATCATCATGGAATCTCTTGGGGGATTTGAAAATATCTAAAGTGATAGTTTGGCCAGCGCAAGTGGTATCCATTTTGCCTGTGTGGCAATTGATATTTGCCTTTGCAGTGGCTAAAAAAGGTCATCCAAGGATTATTGGGGCGTCCAATAATGATTCAGGTACCTCAATGTCAAGGACCAGAAAGTCTGCAGGGAAGACACAATTCTGGACCTTGACCAAAACTTCCTCGACAATCCCACAAGGTTTGATTGTAGATCGGTCAGCTAATTATAGGGTAGCCTCGACAGGTTTTAATTCACTGATTTGAAACTCTTCAAATAAAATCGTGGGAATGATATTAACTGAGGTACCAAGATCAACGAGGGCGCGATCAAAGGTAGTATCATCATTAATCACTGAAATTAATGGCACCCCCGGATCTTTCATCTTAGGAGGTAGCTTGCTCTATATGACAGAGCTTACTGTCTTTGAAAGATGCACCTATCCTAGATTTTTGGCCTGCCTTTTAGGAGTGCAAATCTCCTTCAAAAATTTGGCATAGGCAGGTATATATTTGATGGCATCCAGGAGAGGAATATTGATTTGAACTTGCCCAAAAAGATCCATGAGTTCTTTTGTAGTGGGCTTAGATTTCTTTTTTCTGTTGGTGGTGGGTTGGAGAGCTTGTGGAAAAGGGATAGGAGTCGTGTCTTGAGATTTTTGTATTTCTTTTTCTTCTTGATGGGGAGGTGGGGAGTCAATTTGCACAGTAATGGGGATTTCACCGGGTTTGTGTGAAGGCCCAAGATAAGTGGTGGTTTTCCCATGCCTCAACATAACTGCAGGTGCAATCGAATTATTATTTGAAGGAGGTGGGGGGGCCTGCAGTTGTGGAAACCTGGGAGGCTGCTAAGGTGGTGGATTAGTAGGGGGCTGATTCGGGTACAGTGGATTTCTGGCCAGATATTGGTTCCTTTGGTGATTATGGTTGGGCATGGGTTGGAACAGAAGATGTCCTACAGGTCCTTGAGTGGGAGTAACCCCAATCTGATTGTTTAGATTTGTAGTGGTGTGGGTTACTTCCGTCATTTTTGTCTGCATGTCCTATAGGGTTCTCATCATCTGGGCATTGATGTCTTGTTGGGATGGCCCAGGATGAAAGGTTGGATTCAACCCATACCCATTAAAATGATTTGGTTGGGAAGGAACTTGATTATTCCAAGGGTAGTTCGGGTAATTTTTCCAATTTGAAGAATTTTTAAAGGGCTCCTAGATGGCAGAAATATTTTGAGTGGGGTTAAGATCTAGATAGTTGTAATTCCCCAAAGAATCATAGACAGTCCCTGAATATTGGTAATAATCAGCAGGGGTAGTGGTGAGATTGTGCAAATTTTCTCTTCGTGGAAGGTTAGGTTGGGTTAGGTGTGGATTGTGTGGAGCTTGGGTTGATGTGGCCAGTCTTTCCGCAATTTTCTTTTGATTAATTTGCATCTGGTCAAGTTTTTGAGCGATCATTTGAAGATCGTCTTGGGTGATAGGGATAGATTGAGTGCCTACTTCATGAACACCGAACTGCAGGTTTTGAGTGCTGCCAAATGTGTTCATGGAAGCTTGATTAAATGAGTTTTCACTCATTTCTTCAAAAAGATCATAGGCACTCTCAGCATCCTTATTCAAGAAGTTTTCGCCACACGAGGCGTCAACAAAGTGTCGAAGTTGATCTTCTAAACGATTATAGAAGACATGCATGAGCTGCCATAAAGGAATCTCGTGGTGTGGGCAACTTCTTAAAAGATCTTGGAATCTCTCCCAAGAGTCATGGAAACTTTCGCCAGATTTCTGTTGGAAGGTCATAATGGATCTTCATAATGAATTAGTATGACCTATGGGAGAGAATTTCTTAAGGAAGGTGCTCTTGAGCTGAGGCCAAGTTGTGATGGTTCGCCAATGGTCCTGAACCAATAAGCGGCCCTATCTTTAAGAGATAATGGAAATAGCTACATCAGCCATAGGTCTTCTTGCACATTTCGAGAATGGGTTGTTTGTGCAAGAAGAGTCAGCACTTCAAGGTGGTTGAAAGGGTCTTCCCTAGGAAGGCCATGGAAGTGCTTAATCAGGTTCAGGACTGCTGGCTTGATCTCAAAGTCCCCCTCTGGTATGACCACCCCTGGTCGTTCCTCATAATAAGACGGATCATAAAAATCTTTTAGAGAAATAACAGACTGCTGACGAGGTCGTGGGTTTGGCCTTTGATTGGCTAGGTTTTGGATGTTCCTAGTCAATGTTTGTTGATTGGAATTTAATTTAGCAATCTGCTCAGCCATCATTGTTAAAAGATCAGGCAGGGGGTCTTAATGTTGTGATTGAGGCAAATCAAGATTAGGGAGCTCCAAGTGTGGGAAGTCAAAGGTGGGGCTGTTGTGGGTGGAGGGGTCAGAATTAGGGTTATTAGTGGGGTTAGAGGTGGGATTAGAGGTGGAAGTGAAAGGGTTAGTGGACCTGTTTTGTTGATTTTCCATATTTTTTGAAGAAGAAGACAGAAAAAGTGGTCTTTTTGCGCAGGGGGCAAAATCAAATGGTCCTTCCAAGTGCGGATTTTGGGACCATCGCCTGTGCATAAAATGGAAGAATGGGAGGGGAAGAGAAGAGATGGAGATGAGAGAAGTGTGCACACAAGCAATCAAATTCTAGACCTAACTTGATTGTGACTCCGTAGAAATTAACCTAAGACTTGGTCTACCTGGGAAATAAGTAATCAATAGTAAATACCTGTTCTGTCAACAAATCTAGCCAAGTTGCTTAAGGGGAAGTTTGAGCCCAAGCGTTTCCCAAGAAAATCCCCAAGTGCTCGTACAAACACGTGCCTGGTTTTTTGACATGGCCCCTGAACCTGAACACTAGATATAGATGACAGAATTGGTATTAACTAGAGAAAACTTAAGTCCTATAATCAAACCTAAATTAATAAAACCTTAGGGGTCAAATTGCTACGAATTTTAATTAGGGCTAGGATACTAAAGTGCATACGGAATGCGGAGGGCATTGATTGGGTTGTTGCCCTATTATTTCAATTTTTTGTGTGTGTGCAAGAATTGGAAAGTGGTTCCAATTAAAAAGCAAGTTATCACACAATTTCTTATATTTTTGTCTTTTAGGACTTGATTTAATTCAATGTGTTTTAGGGTTTCTCTTTTTAAATTTTTAAACAAGTTTTGAAACTCCACAATCAAAGGAAAAATAAGTTGCATTGGTGATGGTTAATTTCCTTTAATGCGAGTCTCTAAAAAAGAAAGAAAGAAACCCTAAGCCATTTGTCCCTAAGACAGAAAATTACTACTAATGAATTATTTTTAGGCTTTTTGTATTAAGTAGCGGTCCAAACAAGTCAAATAGCACCATTACTTTGAAGAAAATCAAACAAGGATTCCAGAAACAATTTTTTTAAGATTTTAGGAATTTGTTTGATAATTGTTTTGAATTTTTATTTGTACTGGTGTCATAGTCCAGAAATGATATTCATGCCTATTTTGGACTTTTCAGTATTATCACTGACCTCAGAAAATTTTGATGATTTTATATGATGTGTAAAATTTTACAAGGATTATAGAAAGGGAAATTTCACAAAAATTGGATTGGTATAAAATTCTAAAAATTCACAGATAATAGCAAAATAGGAAGATTAGAGGGTGTGACCCCTCTGCAGTCCATGAATTTTTAAAAATTGAATACAAATCCAATTACTCTGAAATTTGGAACAGATGTTTTCAACTTGACTTGAAATCCTTGTGTAAAATTCCAAGATTTTAGGAGGCCTATTGTGATCGGAATTGATTTTTCAAATTCAGACAGAAATCTGGATCTGAAAAAGTAGAACACCAATTCTAGAAATGAGTGGTGTTAATGGTGCATACAAGCAAACAATGGATTTTTATGAGCACCACTCCACTTAATTGAAATGTTTAGGATCTTGAAATCCAAGTTTAATATTTTTTTAGTAGTCTTTTAGCCTAAATGTGACAAGAAATGGGGGACCAACCTGAAATCGTGGGAAGAAAAGGAACTTTGAGCTCTCGCTTCCAAATTCTCGCTTTCTTCCTATAGTTCCTGCACACACGAGAGAAAAGAGAGACAAGGGGATGAGATCCACTTCAAGCAAGAGAATCAATTAAAATGCAAAGCCATGCCTCCCCGGAACAGCGCCAAAAAGTGATCGCATTTTTGCGTGGTTTGTTAAATTGGGGTTTTAAGTAGTTGCAATGCACAAAAATGGATTCGCTTTTAAAATTTGTAAGACCTAGATAGTGAGGCATCAAGAGTCATCCAAGGAGGCAAGTTTGCAGAAATAAAATCTCTTGCTTGAAAAGTAAATCTCAACTTTCTTTTTGGTGCTTTAAAATATTTAATTTTTGTTTTGAAATAACTAAAGCAACATAGAATTGATGGTGGGAAGATGGCTAACACCTAAGTTTACTAAATTAGAACCTAAGTGACAAGTAATTCCTCTCTCTAAGCTCACCTAGGTAGTGTTAGTTCAACCACTCGTATATATTATTTTGATGATTTTACAAAATGAAGAAAATGAAATAAAAAATAAGGCATAGCATATTGTTTTCTCTCTATAATAACATATTTGCAGGATTTCAAAAAGTTTTCCAAGATGGGAGATTAAAAGCGTGAAGACAAGTAGCATAAGTATTAGGTTTTAGGCTTTTTCATGTAAACTTTCAAAGGTTGTAATTTTCATTTTATTTGAGTCTAGAAATGTCGTAAAGAACCCCCAAACATAACCTATAAATAGCTGACTTAGGCTCTCTACACTTAGGATAAATTAGAAACAAAAACCCAACACTTATACTTTTATCAGACGTCCAGAACAATGGTCAGACGTCTGATTTTCCACTTTAAGACGTCTAATTTCCAAGAGTTTTTCCTTTGGTTTGTCTCCTCATAAACATCAATCGACGTACTTCACTTTCAAACATCGATAACCTTACACAGATGTCTGATTCTTTACCCAGATGTCCTCAGACTAACCGTTAGAATAAGCTTAGGCAAAAATGAATTTCCAGACGTCTGGACACACTTCCAGATGTCTGCCTTTGAACCATTGGCCATGATTTACTGTGCGTATCTCTTTACGGCCACATAATCTTTTGGCAGAAGAAGTAGGGAAGAGTTTTTAGGCTTTCAGACGTCTGGTGATGTCCTCAGACATCCATAACGACGTCTGATCCTCTAAACCTAGAACCCTGTTTGAATCTGACGAAAACAGGAATGAATCCACCCTTTATTAGACGTCCAATAACCTAATCAGATGTCTTATGTAAAAATATCAGACGTCCTTCTTTTGATCCAATAGAGTCAATTAAGGATGTCCTGCAGTATTAGACGACCAGAGGTATAATCAGACGTTTGATCCTAAAATTAGACGTCTGATATTGCTGTCAGACTCATCATTGCCCTGATTTGGTGTGGATTTCGTCCTAAACTCTTGGGATTTGTCTCCAACGGCTAGAAGAGCTCTCCCAAGTGTTCTTGAAGGTTCCAAATTTGCCTATAAATAGACTACAACTCCTCTTAGTCAACACACACCTCTCAAGATACAATTCCATTATAAAAATCTCTTGCTCACTACTCTAAGCTTCATCTTGCCCTTGTGCTGTGCCAATACTCTGATCGAAGGGCAAATCCATACTCCCGGCTCACTCCATTCTGCAAACCCTCAGGAGTTCTTTTCATGCTTAGTAGATAAGAAAGCAACTAAATTATTGGGGTGCTCTATAGGTGTCATTTTACTTCTTAATTTTTGTACTTTGGGTATCCAGCCTGTCGGGTCCCCGTTTCTTCATTTTGAAGGGAGAAACCTCCGTTTAGGGATCAGACGTGGGATTTGTAATTGAGGTACACTACCCTCGTTTAAGTAGTGTGGTTAGTGGATTGATCACCTTATGATCGAAAATCCTAAGTCAAGAGATTGGCTTAGGTGGTGGTTTTCACCCATCTTGGGTTTCCACCTAAAAATAATTGTGTACATTGTGTGATTGAATTTTTTATTACAATATTCTATAGTTTCGCTATTCACCCCCCTCTAATGCAATTTCATTTGGTATCAGAGCAGGTTTTCCGCCTACAGGAGTAACATCCGCGGAAAGATCACATGAAGGGGAAGGCACAGGCAGATTGGAGGGGCAATCCACCACTTGACCACCACTCTTTGAAGGAACCAACTACACTTACTGGAAATTGAGAATGAAGATGTGGCTTCAAGCCAACGATTTCTCCATTTGGGAGAAATGCGAATCTGCATACATCATTCCCGAAAAACCAGAAACTGGATACACAGTGAGCAAATCCATCACCTTGGACTGAATGCCAAGGCAATGAACTCACTCTACTGTGCACTCAGCTCAGAGGAATTCAACCGCATCAACCAATGCAAAACCGCCCACGAGATCTGGAGAACCTTGGAGGTAACTCACGAAGGTACACCTAAAGTTAAATCCTCAAAGATAAACTTGTTATCGTAGGAATTTGAAGCTTTCTCTATAAAGGAGAATGAAAGACTTGGGGACATGTACGCCCAATTCACGTTAATCGTAAATAACCTCAAGTCTTTAGGAAAGACATTTATAAAGGGGGAGCTTCAAGGGAAGCTCGTTCGCTCCCTTGGACCTGAGTGGGAGCAAAAGGTAACGGCAATAGAAGAAGCCAACCAAGTGTAGGATCTAGACATGGAAAATCTACTTGTGAACCTCATGGCTTACGAATCAATATGGAGAAAAAGAAGAAATCAATCTCATCGGAGCTAAAGAAGAAGACCCTAGCCTTCAAAGCTACTTCAGATGATGAGGTAAGTACCGATGATGAAGAATTTGTTTTATTACCTAAAAAGTTTAAAAAGTTTCTCAGAAATAAAAGAGAGATCAAGGGAAGGAAAAGAGAGGAAGAACCTCTAATTTGCTATAATTGCAAAAAGAGAGGTCACATAAGGAAAGATTGTCCCTTACTCAAAAGGGATGAGGAGAAGAAACCCAAGAAGCCTTCCGACTACAAGCCAAAAGGATTCAAGAAGAAGGTGTTTCAAGCAACGTGGGATGACCCCACCTCCGAAGAAGAAGAGGAGGGGGAAACAAATGAAGAAACGGCATGCTTGGGATTAATGGCAACAAATGATGGTTCTGAGTCTGAATCTGAGGAACCTGAGGTAAACTCCTACTCTTTAGATGAATTACAAGATGCCTTTGATTCACTATATGTAGATCTTAAGAAAACAAAATCCCAAAGCAAGGCATTAAAAGAAGAAAACTTAGAAAATAAGAGATTAATCAATGATCTTGAAGAAAAGAATCTAATTCTTACAAAAGAAACCACTGCTTTAAATATGCAAATAAGAAATCTAATGATTGAGAAAGAGTCATTAACAAATGATTTGTTACCAGTAATGAGTGAACAAAAATTTTTAGATAGAGAAGAATTACTCGACAAAATCCATGTGCTTGAAAAATCAAACTCTTTTAAAAAGGATGAAAATAACTTACTTAGAGTAGAAATTAGGGCATTAGAAGATAAACTAGACATAATGAAAATAGAGATAAATCACCTCAAAGAAAAGTCAAACCAACTTCTTGAGGACCTAGCCAAATTTACAAAGGGGAAAGATAACTTGGACAAACTCATTGCCCATCAAAAACCTTCCTCAAGTAAATTTGGATTAGGCTTTTATGAACCTAATCAAAGTGAGCCGAAAAAGGATCCTCCTCTAAAGGAGACCACTAACAAATACGGATCCACATTAGAATGGATATCGAAAAGACAACTCTCACTTTGTTTTGTAGGGATGAAAGGACATCATAATGTCAAAAATTGGATATACAAAATGAAGGATGGACGACTCAAATTAGAAAGACCTATAGAAACACCAAGTCACCATCGAAGATCTTTTGTAGGAGGAAGAAGGTCTACAAAGAGGAAGACAAGGAGACCACCACCACCAAGGAGGCCGATGGGTGATGGACTCCGGATGCTTCAAACATATGACGAGAGACAAGTGCCTATTTTTGGACCTCCCTATGGATGGAGGAACAGTTACATTTGGCAACAACCACAAGGGCCATATTATTGGCCTTGGTAAAATAGGTAACCCTCTCTCTCCCATCTCAAATATTTCTCTAGTTAAAGGACTAAAACATAATCTTTTAAGTGTGAGTCAAATATGTGATAAGGGCTTTAAAGTAGTATTTACTTCTAAAATGTTTGAAATTATGCATGCATTAACCAATGAAACCCTTCTTAAGGGAACAAGATTTAAAGACATTTATGTCGTAGAATTTGATAAAAATGGCACTTATGAATGTCTTATAGCAAATGATGAGTTAAGTATATGGCATAGAAGACTAGGACATGTTCATATGAAGCTGGTTCAAAAACAAGCTAAACATGAACTAGTCTGAGGTCTTCCTAAAGGAAAATTTTTAAATGAGCCTGTTTGTGATTCATGTAAATTAGGTAAGATTATAAAATCTAGTTTTAAAAGCAAAGAAGTTATATCCACATCAAGACCTTTAGAACTACTTCACCTAGATCTGTTTGGACTTACAAAATATGAGAGCCTCAGTGGATGCAAATATTGCCTTGTAATTGTAGATGATTTTTCGAGGTTTTCATGGGTCTCCTTCTTGAGATCCAAAGAAGGAGTGCTTTCCATCTTTTCTATTTTTTGTAGGAAAGTTCAAACTAAAAAAGGCTACCAAATCACTCGTATCCGTAGTTATCATGGGGGCGAGTTTGAAAATCCCTTGTATGATGATTTTTGTCAAGAGCATGGTATTTCTCGTGAGTTTTCTTTTCTTCGAACACCTCAACAAAATGGGGTGGTTGAGAGAAAGAACCGTACTCTCCAAGAGTGCGCTCGAGCATTGCTCATAGACTCGGGGTTACTGAAGTACTTTTGGGCTGAGGCAGTTAACACGGCTTGTTACATGTTAAATCGCACCTTAATTCGATCCAGATTGCGAAAAACTTGTTTTGAGCTATACTATGGGAAAATACCCAAAATTAGTGATTTTAAAGTTTTTGGATGTCGATGTTTTGTCTTGAATACCCGCTCTAATTTAGATAAATTTGATGCCAAAGGTGAAGAAGCCATCTTTATTGGTTATTCCTCACGTAGTAAGGCATATCGGGTTTTTAACAAGACCACATTAATAGTGGAGGAAACCCTCCATGTTTCCTTCGATGAATCTCCTCACTCCTCCTCCATTGACCGAGTCAATATGGATGATGAAGATGATTCTACTATTGATGTGTTTAACATTCCAAACTCCAATATCCATAATCTTCCAAAAGATTGGATATATCAAAGGGATCATCTCGAAAGTCAAGTCATTGGAAGTGTTTCTAATGGCGTTAAAACCCGATCTCGTTTTAGTTGCTCCTTTGGTCTCTTAGCCTTTGTATCTCAAGTTGAACCCAAGAGTGTCGAGGAAGCGTGCTCCGAAGAACCTTGGATGATGGCCATGCAAGAGAAACTCAACCAATTCCAAAGGAATGAAGTTTGGAATCTAGTACCTAAGCCTGAAGGGCAAATGGTAATAGGTACCAAATGGGTATTTCGGAATAAGTTGAATGAATCCGGTATGGTTATTCGAAACAAAGCTCAGTTGGTAGCACAAGGGTACAACCAAGAAGAAGGAATTTATTTTGATGAGACCTACGCTCCTATAGCTCGACTCGAATCAATTCGCATGCTTCTTGCTTATGCCGCCTTTCTTGGCTTTAAACTCTTTCAAATGGACGTTAAGAGTGTGTTTCTTAACGGATTCATTAAGGAGGAAGTTTTTGTAAAACAACCTCCTGGTTTTGAGTCTCATGATAAGCTTCATTTTGTCTACAAATTAAACAAGGCACTATATGGTCTAAAGCAAGCTCCTAGAGCTTGCTATGAAAGGCTCAAAGACTACTTGTCAAATGCAAAATTCTCTATAGGGGAAGCTAATTCCACATTATTCATTAAAAGAAAAGGAAAAGACATTTTATTAGTTCAAATATATGTAGATGATATTATATTTGGTGCTACTAATGAATCTATGTGTAGAAAGTTTTCAGAAATTATGCAGGAAGAATTTGAAATGAGTTTGATGGGTGAGCTCAAGTTTTTCTTGGGCTTGCAAATCACTCAGCTCAAAATTGGAACCTTTGTGTGTCAATCAAAATACACAAAGGAGATGCTAAAAAAATTTGATATGAACAAAAGTAAAGGGAAGAACACTCCTATGAGTGTCACAACTTCCCTAGACTTGGATGAATCAGGTATGCCCATAGATCAAAAGCTCTATCGTAGCATGATTGGATCTTTACTGTATTTAACTTCCAGTAGACTTGATATTTTGTTTAGTACCTGCCTATGCGCTTGGTTTCAATCAAACTCTAAACAATCACAACTAAATGCTGTAAAATGAATATTTAGATATCTAGTTGACACATCTGATTATGGCTTATTCTACCCTAGGAGTCCACAATTCAACTTAGTTACATATAACGATGCGGACTACGCAAGTAGCCGCACCGATAGGAAGAGTACTAGTGGGACATGCCAATTCTTGGGCGAATCACAAGTCTTTTAGTTCTCAAAGAAACAATCTAGTGTAGCTCTATCAACTACAGAAGCTAAATACATAGCCGCCGCACTAGCATGTTCCCAAGTGCTTTGGATGAAAAATACTTTGAAGGATTTTAACTTGATATTTAATAAGATAAAAATATTATGTGACAATACTAGTGCTATCAACCTCTCGAAAAATCCCGTACATCACTCTCGCACAAAACATATTGATGTTCGACATCACTTCTTGAGAGATAATGTACTTAAGGGAGAAATCGAAGTTGAATTTATTTGTACTTAACTGCAATTAGCTGATATTTTCACTAAACCTTTGAATTATGATCGCTTTAATTATATACGTAGGAAACTAGGCATATGTAAGCTAAGTGATATTTGAAGAATTTAGTGATTTAATGGAACTTCCTTTGTCATGAGCATAGATGGAGCCTTGATTTTACTAAGTTAGAAGCCTTCATTCTCAGTTCAACCATCCAAATGCACATTCTGTGCAATATCAGACATCTGATTAAACCATCAGACGTCTTATACATAAAAATTCATCGTCTAAACATCTGGGACAGACGACGATTTTATCTAACAAGAGTGATAACAAAAGAGTCATCTCAAACGTCTGTCATCCTTCACAGACGTCTGGGGCGTCGTCTAGATCTGTTGATAGACGTCTATCTATGAGTCAGAACATATACTATCAGTCGAACGTCTGAATCTGTGGTTAGACGTCGCATAGGTCATCTGACAGGAAAATCAGACGACCCTGTAACTTTAGGATAAAATCCAGGAAGGTCTGTCTGCAGAAATCGAACGTCTGATTTTAGATTTAGACATCTTTTTTGTCGTCTGAGACAGAAATCAGACAACAACCTGGAGAATAAATCATTTTCCTGGGAAGGATGCCTACAAAAATCAGACGTCTAATTTTAAAATTAGTCATTAGATTTATCATCTCATGCATAAAATAGACATCGCCATCAAAAGGGCGAAAATCCCTACAGTCAAGTCCCGATGTCTAACATCATCTCCAGACGTCTGATCGGGGAAAAATCTGCGAAATGCGATTGTTCTCTGGATGGTTTGAAATGCAAATCTCTCCAACTTCAGGGGGAGACTTGCTCCATGACCTTGGGATATAAGATCCCCTTCGCAAGGTCCCACTCTCCTCTCCCAAATCCCTACCGCTCTCCCTCACACCCGACGGCCCACAACTGCAGTTGGCGAAGTTCTGCTCTCCGCCAGACGACCGTCGCGCCTCCTCGACGACTGGCGGAGTTGCTGCTCCTCTGCGCACATCCTCCCTGCCTCTCGACCATGCATTTGGAGGCCTCCCTCCTCCCGTGGGTATGCCCTCTCAACTCCTAGGGCATCTCCATGCTCTTTTACCCACGACCTTGTAGCATCTAGTAGCATCTTGTTCTCCTTCTTGATTCACTCGACCTACTTGTGCATTTCATGACATTATCAGCCCTAGAACCCTAACCCTCGGTCAAGCCAACCTTATTATCCCTAGCTGCATCTTCCATGGCAAGGGTATTACCTCACGAGATTCAAGCCGACATTTTAGTGGCTTGAATCCAAAGGTATATTGCCACAACTACATGGCAGGTTGTATTGCCTCAAGGCATACTGCCACATATTTTTTCAATGATGATTGCATTGTTTGAATCTGTGTTGTTGAAATCTTTTGGGTGAATGTTGTTTGGTTAGTTGAATGTTCTTGTATGGATGTTTTTGCAGGTATTCTATCCTCAAAACACCACCCATTTCTTCCAAAACCTAACCGCCCATTCAACCAAATATGCCTCCCCGTAGGAAGCAAGTTGAGGGATCTTCCACTTCCTCTTCCACCTATTTGGCAGATCAGCTACGGGGCAACATCGCTAGGCAGCGATTTCATCGTTTCGCGAATGCCAAAGTTAAATGCCCTCGTTTTATTGTTTGGAATGATTTTGCCCATTTGAACCTTCGGGAACACTTCCAAACTCTCCATCTCTTTCAATATTTTAACCGTCAATTCCACCCTGGTAGTGGAACTCTTGGTGTGTTCCCTGATCTTTGCCGTCTCTTTTATGCCAACATCGTTGAGGGTTTAGGGGAAATGACTTCAATGACATTCTGAGGCAATACAACCCAGAAGTCATCAATCAAGAGTTAGTCCTCCCTGAAAAATATGTTGAAAATCTTGGCACCTTACCGTGCAAAAATCTCAAACCCCTTCCACGTCTACTCTCTTGCATTTTTAGGTGGGACCTCCTAAACAAATCAGGAGGTTTTGATTACATCTCGCGCCAACACAAGGCGCTCCATTTTGCGGCCGTCCATCATATTCCTTTCAATTATTGCCGCCTCATTGTTTGTGTCATGAATGAAGACCATGGGGCATCACTTCCGTTTGGGTTTATTCTATCCAAAATCTTTTCAACCCATCGGATTTCCATAACTGACCAAGTAGTTGACAAGAAGATTGAGCCTTACAACTGGGCCACAGCTACCAAGATGCATATACTTAGGGAGCATCTTGAGCCCGCCGACGAGCCCATGGAAGAAGAGCCCCTTCCACCCTTTCTAGCCTTCCATGAACCACAGCTCCTTCAAATAGAACCTCCCCGCTCAAGCTTTGATGAAGCATGGGATCCAACCACAAATTCCCTCTCCTCCGGCATCTCCCTCCTGCTGCGTCGAACTGGCAAGATGTACACCTACATGGAAAGCATGCGCCGCGACATCGACGAACTTAGATCAGATGTTCAAACTTATAGATGGGACACGGACCCGCTCGTCACCACCGTCGCCAAGATCAAGAAGAATAGTTTAGTGCTTCTACTTTTCTATTTTTTTCCTTTCTTTTATTCCAAGTTTGTATTAAGGGGCCTTGACCCCGTACTTAATATTTTTTGGAACAAACAGCTAGTCCGTGCTTAAATATTTCTATTCCTAATCAATTTTCTTTAATGCCTTGTCATCTTTTAAACATGCAATTTTATTCATGCACTCCACTTTGTAGACATCACGCTTGTAGTTTGGATTTCAACTCCCTTTAACAACCCTTCATGATGATATTCAAAAAGGGGGAGAAGAATGTAGGTAAGAACCTAGGGAATAATATAAAAACAAACTTATTAAATAGATAGAGACTACCAAGTACAACCTTTAGGGGAGAAAATAGGAACCTACAGCTATATTTTGAAAATCATCAAAAAGGGGGAGATTGTTAGTTCAACCACTTGTATATAATATTTTGATGATTTTACAAAATGAAGAAAATGAAATAAAAAATAAAGCATAGCATATTGTTTTCTCTCTGTAATAACATATTTGCAGGATTTCAAAAAGTTTTCCAAGATGGGAGATTAAAAGCGTGAAGACAAGTGGCATAAGTATTAGGTCTTAGGCTTTTTCATGTAAACTTTCAAAGGTTGTAATTTTTATTTTATTTGAGTCTAGAAATGTTGTAAAGAGCCCCCAAACATAACCTATAAATAGCTAACTTAGGCTCTCTACACTTAGGATAAATTAGAAATAAAAACCCAACACTTATACTTTTATCAGACGTCCAGAACAGTGGTTAGACGTCTGATTTTCCACTTTAAGATGTCTGACAAGTATCTCAGATGTCTAATTTCCAAGAGTTCTTCCTTTGGTTTGTCTCCTCATAAACATCAGTCGAAGCACTTCACTTTCAGACGTCGATAACCTTACACAGACGTCTGATTCTTTACCCAGACGTCCTCAGACTAACCGTTAGACTAAGCTTAGGCAAAATTGAATTTTCAGACGTCTGGACACACTTCCAGACATCTGCCTTAGAACCGTTGGCCATGATTTTCTGTGCGTATCTCTTTACGACCACATAATCTTTTGGCAGAAGTAGGGAAGAGTTTTTAGGCTTTCATACGTTTGGTGATGTCCTCAGATGTCCATAACGACATCTGATCCTCTAAACCTAGAACCTTGTTTGGATCTAATGAAAACAGGAACGAATCCAGCCTTTATTAGACGTCCAATAACCTAATCAGACGTCTTATGTGAAAATATCAGACATCCTTCTTTTGATCCAATAGAGTCAGTTAAGGATGTCCTGCAGTATTAGACGACCAGAGGTATAATCAGACGTCCTATAAGACGTTTTATCCTAAAATTAGACGTCTGATATTGCTGTCAGACTCATCATTGCCCTGATTTGGTGTGGATTTCATCCTAAACTCTTGGGATTTGTCTCGAATGGCTAGAAGAGCTCTCCCAAGTGTTCTTGAAGGTTCCAAACTTGCTTATAAATAGACTACAACTCCTATTAGGCAACACACATCTCTTGAGATACAATTCCATTAGAAAAATCTCTTGCTCACTACTCTAAGCTCCATCTTACCCTTGCGTTGTGCCAATACTCTGATCAAAGGGCAAATCCATACTCCCAGCTTACTCCGTTCTGCAAATCCTCAAGGAGTTCTTTTCATTCTTAGTAGATAAGAAAGCAACTAAATTTTTGGGGTGCTCTATAGGTGTCGTTTTACTTCTTAATTTTTGTACTTTGGGTATCTGGCCTGTCGGGTCCCTGTCTCTTCATTTTGAAGGGAGAAACCTCTGTTTAGGGATCGGAGGTGGGATTGTAACTGAGGTACACTACCCTCATTTAAGTAGTGTGGTTAGTGGATTAATCACCTTGTGATCGAAAATCCTAAGTCAAGAGATTGGCTTAGGTGGTGGTTTTCACCCATCTTGGGTTTCCACCTAAAAATAATTGTGTACATTGTGTGATTGAATTTTTTATTACAATATTCTATAATTTCACTATTCACCCCCCCTCTAGTGCAATTTCAGGTAGGTGGGAACCTAGAGGAACTAGAGAGAGGGTGTGATTACACTAAGGTAAAAGTAAAAGAAAACAATTAAGAAAAAGCAAGTTTACTCAAGGAGAGAAAATGTTTTACAAACCTTAGTAGAGGAATGCTTTTGCTACTAGATAATTGCAACAAATAAAACAAAACACAAACCCTCCTGAATTGTTGAAGAATAGGGGAAACTCCTTGCTCCAAGATTAGTGGCTCCTAGGCTTAAAAAGGGCTCCTCCTTCTCCTTCCTTGCTATGCTCTTCCAAGATGGTGTCCTCCAAGGTGGAAGCTAGCACCTTCAATTCTCCTCCTCCAAGGGTGGACATCCACCCCAGGTCCTTCTCCTTTGCCTAGCCATCCTCCTTGAAGTAGAATGCTCCTCCTCCTTGGCGTGGCACAAGTTGAAGAAAGTGGGGAGAAGAAGGCACCAAAGGGGCTGGTGATGTGCCCCCTTAATCTTCTTCTCTACTCCTTCTTCTTGGCCGTAGGTGTAGGTGGATGTAGGTGGAATTAAACACTAATGGAGGATGAAGAAAATGGTGGTAGGTGATGCGTTTTTATAGAGTGGGATGGGGATAGGGTTGGCGTGAATAGGTGGAGGGCTAGGATGGAGTTTGGTGGTGGTTATGGGTGGTTAAGTTAATCCTAAGATGGAGATCACTTGGCACCACCTTAAAGGGTGCAGGGGGCAGTTATAGGTTGAATCTACCCCTTGGTGGACATCCATGGTGGAGGGGGTGCCTCCATTTTGGTGCCAAAGTGGTGTTCTAGAAAGGGGGCAATTTTGGAGGGAAAATGGAAGGTGGAGATCGGCTTTAGGCTTAGGGGTAGGGTGGAGATTAGGGCATTTTTGGAGGGAAAAGTTGGTGCCAAAAAGGGGGGTAGTTAGGGTGGTTTTGGTGCCAACTTCTTGGTGCCCATTGGTGGTGGTTGAGGGGTGAAAGGTGGTGGCACCAACTTGGAGTGGATGGAGCTAGCTTAGGTGAGCTTTAGGTAGGTCTTAGTTGGTGGAGCTAGTTAGGTAGAGTTTTAGAGTGGTAAATGCCAAGGGAGCTGGAACCTAGGTAAGCTAAGCTAAGCTAAGCTAGCTTAACTATTAATGGAGCAGAGGAGTAGGCAATGGGAGTTAGGGTTTTTGAAGAGGAGTTGGACAGAAGGAGTCTGGAGCTGAAATGAAGCTGGCAACTGCCGAAGGGGATGGCATGGAGCTACTCTAGCTGGCTTAACTTGCTAGTTCTTTGTTAGCTATTACACCAAGCTAAAGTAAGCTGGCTTCTACCATAATGAGCTGAGGTGAGCTGGGTCTAGTGCTCTTGGGGAGGATCAAGCTGGTTGAGGCAGCTAAGGTAGCTTAGCTCAACTGAGTTGAGCTAAGCTGAATCCCCGAGAGCTGGACTTGACCTTCCTGAGCTGAAATGAAGTCATCTTCAGCTGGTTGGAGTTGAGTGGAAATGGATGTAGCTGGACCTGAGTAGGGGTGAACTCCAGTTAACTCAGCTGAGCTCTCTAGAGCTCCCTGTGAACTAATGGGAGCTGAGATGAGCTAGACTCAGCTAAGTTGAGCTGGATTTGAGCTGACTTGAGCTAAGGTGAGCTAACATGAGCTCTCTTGAGTAGCCATTCAGCTGAGATGTGATGAATGGAGCTTAGATGAGCTAACCCTAGTTCAGGTGAGCTGAATTCCAGCTATGGTGATATGGAACAAGCTGAGTTCCAGTTGGGGAGAGCTTCTCCTTCACCAGTTGCCTTCCGGAGTGCTAGGGTTCTAGGGATCTGGCAATCTGTATATCCCTAACACTCACAAAAACACATTAAAATGATAATAAAAAGTGCAATGCTTGCCTAACCTAGTTAATGCCTAAATGCAGCCCAAAAACCCATTTGCGGAGCAAAATCCTAAGAGCTAGGGTTGTTTTAATGCATAAGAGTGATGATAAATTGGCGTTTATCAATGCCATTATAGCCACCCAGCACCGACCGCAACTCATCTTCAACCGCTCGATGCATCTATGTTGTTGGATGCTCATCCAATGGCCGATCGCACGCGCGCACAAAATCGTCAACGTGCTTCAACTGCATGCATAGCACAGCGGTTAAGGCGCTGCGAAGGTGGGAAGCGTAGGTTCAAGTTGCAAGCGCAGTGCCACTCCTCGCGTGTGGGCACGCTATCACAGCCATGCGATGGGCATCCAGCGACACAGATCAGCTGATAGCGCCCACGCGCGATCAGATGCACAGCACTAACACCCAATCACACACGGGTGCGTGGTGCTGGCGAGGGTAGTTTAAGTCGTCCGATCTCTTAATCGGACCGTTGAGTGCATGTGGTTGTGTGTAAGTGTTGAGGCAGTGAAGGCGAGGGGGCACATGCACGGCACGTGCACGTCGGCCACGTTTAAGCCTTTAGTGACGAATTTATCCGTCACTAAAGTTCCTGAATTAATTTTTTAATGCTGTAATGACCAAAATGTCCCCACTCCTTGCAACTATAAAAGGCGACCCCTACCATACGAATTTCTAATCCCTTCTTCTCTTCTCTCACCCCTTCCAAAGCTCTAAGAGCTTGTCTCGCACCCGGGATGCTCCTCTAGAGTAGAAATCTTAATTTTTTCACCTTCGTTCCCCTTCGTGGAGCATCCTACGTTGTCCTCTCTCTGCATTCGAGAAATGGATACCGTGATGACTACGACGTGCTGCTTCGTTCCTATTCCTTTCGCTTCATCCTCCTTCTTCCTACTCCGTTCCCCGTCTTCCAGGCATCGTCCCGTCCGGCTCATCCTCCAAGTGATCGTCGAGGAGGATATCTCTCTCTACATTCTCTTTACTGCTTTCTAGACTAGATTTACTACTTTCTAGTGTAATCATTTCCTGCTTTCTAGTCGTAATGAGTAGTGTAATGAACAATTTCTGATAATGAAATCCATGTTTATTGTACATCCCTTTCCCTTTTATTTGTAATATTCTCACTCTCCCTCCTATTCATTATTTGTTAAATAGATAGCTAGTTTTTGGCCAGCTAATCTATTTTGTGATAAACAAATAAAACGCGTATTTTTTCAAGCGTCCGCCTCCCTCTATTCGACCTGAAACTTCTTTACAGATTTTTCGGTATAAATTTCTACTGAATGGATTTTTTCGCGACTCGAACTATGACAGGTTTTTAAATCCAATTCTGATAGCATAGTCATTCCATCATTCAACATGCTCATCGGGAAAAGACTCATTAATCGACAAGGTAAGTCTAATGTGGTCATTGTCTAGTCTCGAGAGATGATCAGCAACAACATTCTAAGCTCCAACCTTATCGCGTATCTCAAGGTCAAATTCTTGGAGCAAAAGGATCCAACAAATCATTCTAGGATTGGCACCCTTCTTGTGCATGAGATGACGAATGGCCGTGTGGTCAGTGAATACAGTAACATGCGAGCCCAGAAGGTAAGAGCGGAATTTCGCCAACCCGAAGATGATCGCCAGTAGTTCTTTCTCAATAGTCGTATAATTACGCAAGGCCTCGTCAAACGTCTTACTGGCGTAGTATACCACGAAGGGGTGTCTATCGCATCTTTATCCCAAGATGGCTCCGACTGCAAGGTCAGAAGCGTCTCACATGAGTTCAAAGTTGAGGGGCCAATCAGGTGGCTGGAGAACAGGGTCCTTAATGAATGCTCGTATACAATCGGGGCCCATATCAAAGGGTACGTTGGTTGAAAGGAGATGAGTTAAAGGTCTAGAAATCTTGGAGAATTCTTTGATGAATCTCCTATAGAAACCGATGTGTCTTAAAAAGGAGTGGATTTGTCGGATAAAGCTAGGCATAGGTAAATCTGCAATCACCTCTAGCTTAGCTCTATCCACCTCAATACCCTATTTGGAGATGATGTGACCAAGAACAATCCTCTCGTGTACCATAAAATGACTTTTCTCCCAAGAAAGCACAAGGTTCACATCAATACATCTTCTGAGGATACGAGTTAGGTTCGCTAGACAATCATCAAATGAGGGTCCAAAGATCGAAAAGTCGTCCATGAAGACCTTAAGAAAATCACCCACCATATCATGAAATATCGCCAGCATACATCTCTGGAAAGTTGCTGGCGTGTTACAGAGTCCAAATGGCATCCTTCTAAATGCGAAGGTGCCAAAGGGGTAGATGAAGGTGGTTTTCTCTTGGTCCCGAGGGTCAATAGCCACCTGGTTATATCTAGAGAATCCATCTAGGAAATAGAAAAATTTATTCCCTGCTAACTGCTCCAGGATTTGGTTAATAAAAGGTAAAAGAAATTGTCTTTCTTTGTTGCAACATTTAGTTTCCAATAATCTACACACACTCTCCAAGATGTAGGAGTGCGTGTAGGGATGGATTCGCCCCTGCCATTGACATGGATGGTGAGTTTCGCCTTTTTGGGCACGACATGAATCGGGCTCACCCAGGGGCTGTCGCTGATCGGGTAGATTATACCTGCATCCAGCTACTTAATAATTTCCTTTTTAATGACTTCCCATGTGTTAGGGTTGAGACATCGCCGCATCTTGAGGAAAGGTCAAGTCTCCTCCTCCATGTACATACAGTGAGTGCAGTAGGAGGGGCTAATGCCAATTAAATCAGATAAGGACCATCCAATGGCTGCCTTGTGTTCCATGAGGACCTTCATTAGCTTGCACTCTTGCACCCTGGACAGTTTTGAACTAATAATTACAGGGAGCATTTCATTTGGTCCCAAAAAAGCATATTTAATCGTGTTAGGCAGCACTTTCAGCTTGGGAGTGGATGGTGAAAGATCTGGCATTTCTTAGGACGAGAGTGTCCCAAAAGGATCAGAAGAAAGAAGGGTAGGAGAAAGAAGTTGGTCCTCCGATTGGTCTAGAAGAGGGGCATCTTGGAATGATGGAACCAAGAAAGGAGAGCTCCAGTGATCACCATTTGGCTCAAGGTCCTTGTTGGGAGTCGTAGATCGTGTATTGATAGAAAGAAGCGTCGTAGTATAGTTGCGAAGTACGATCCAACAAAGATATTGTTTTGCAAAAATTACGAGACTTGAGTCCCGGTCGTTCATCTTTAGGAGGCGTTGCTTTCACTTTTGAAATTGATCTTTTTACTTCTCTACTTCGTTTAAAAATGCACGCCAGTTTCCAATTTCCTAACTAAAACTTCACCACTTCTGTTATTAACTCGGATTACGTGCACATGCATCAAATAAATTACGAAGGTGAATGTGTGAGTTTCTGTGCGCACAATTCTAGTGAGGTGGTGACTATTTATGGAGAAAGTGTCTATCGTTAGATTTTCAATATCCTCGGGAAACGACATGCTAGTGCGTAATGGATAGACAGTTAAAGAGCAGGCACTTAAATCATGCAAATATGATAATTATTGAGCTCATGGTGATTTGAAACACATAAAGAGATATATATATAAATGCATTTTCATTCATTCTATTAGAGAGTTGTTTGCACAAGAAATTTAGAGGAAAGCTTACATATAAATGCTTGAAATGGAAATCTAGCTGCCAGAAAATGACTGCATACAAGAATCAATGGGGGGATTTCACATGCATCATTGGGGGAGAAGCTAAGACTATGCTACTAAGTAGTAATAAAAGTAGTAAAAATCTTAGAGAGCATAAACTAATTCTAGCATAATAGAGGGCATTCAGGGGTGGTCCCTGATGGCCTTGTAGTGGTCGGGAGGAGAATGAGGGGCGACTAATGTAGCTTAGGCTAGCCATTGGAGAGAGGGAGGATTGATCCAGCATTCCGGCATGATGTCCTCCATGGTGGAGGTAGAGAGCTCGTGGAGGTGGAGTGGCTAGCTAAGTGGAAGTGGGCGAGAATGGCACCAACGGAGTGAATTTGCCAAGGAAGTGAATGGGGTCACTTGGCTGCCCATGGGGTCTTTTTATAGACCCAATGGCTTCTCTCTAGAGAGGTGTGGAACTCTCTAGAGAGAGCCCAAGAGTGGTCGGCCACATGAGGGTAGAGGTGGTCTTTGAGATCCAAAAATTGTGGATCTCAATTTGAATGCCTCTTGGTTGCTAAATTTGGCAACCAAGAGGTGGCACCACTTCAAGAGAGTTCTAGAGAACTCTAGAGAAGTGTGTGTGCGTGAATGGGTATGTGTGTGTGTGTGTGTGGTCATGGTCATGCTCTATGTGGCTAGGTGGCTTAGGTTAGGTCCTAAGGGGTTTGGGTAGGTGTAGGTCTTGAATTAGGGTTACAAACCCTAATTGCAAAGGTGAAAATGCAATTAAAATTAAACTAAGTTTAATTGAATGAGTGTGAACCTAATTGAGAGTGAAATAACTCAACTAGGTTGGGTTTAGGTCAATTGGACTCTCACTAAGTCCAATTGAACTTGTGTGGGTTGAGATCTAAGCTCAATTGGACTCAATGAGTCCAATTGACTTAAGTGAAGGTAATTGACTTTGATCTAAGTCAATTGGGTTTGGTGAGGACCTAATTAGGTCCTTAGGTAGGTCTACAGGTGATGTACTATGGTTAGGACACCTTAATTTAGGTTCCTATGGGGTTGGAATTAGGTCTAGGGAGCTAGGGATCCAAGATCAAGACTTGAATCTCAAAATAGGGACTGGAGACCAGCATCAGACATCCAATAATAGGATCAGGCAACTTATACTCAAAAATCAGAAGTCCAGACGTCAGTTCTGGACATCCAATTTGAGTCAAGGGAAATCAAGTTCTATTTTGGGTACTCTGCAGAAATTGGACGTCTGACAAAGTGTCTGGACGTCCAATAACATTGTAAAAGTGGGTTTGAGGTGTGCGAGAGATGGCTAAGGGTCCTGGACCTTCTATAACTTATCTAGATGTCCAGATAAGGGCTAGAACTAGGGTTTTAAGGCTTCTAAGGTTGTTGTGACCTACTCTAACAGTGGCTAAGGCTTGGGGAGGTCTCTAGGCTATCTTAAGGCTAGGATGGACTTAAGCTCTTCACATTTTACTGCTTTATTTCTACTTAATATAATAGAAAACCTTTAACCCCCTTACATTATTATTCCTACATCTAAACTAAGCCTTCTGCTCTAGTTCTGCTACAACTCCCGTTATTCCTGATCTAGCTTCAGATCCTGCTCCAGATCCAGCTCCAGATCTGCTTATTGCCTGCAATCGACATAATGCACTTAATCATCACATTATAACATTATTTTATGCATAGCTAAAGAAGAGTAGTAAAGATGCTGATAATGCGTATGTATGCATGAATAACCGTAACTTATGCTAAGTCCTAGCTTAATCTAGGTCAATTAAGACCTATGATTACTACACAATCATACCCCCATGCCTAAATCTTTCTAGTCCCTAGCAAATGCAAGACTAAATTGTTTACAGCAAGGGTCCCTAAGGGGCTGATTATTTTATCAAGTGTATGCATAGAGATTTTTCTCCTTCTTGTTTTCATCCTATGCTCTAGAAATCCAGACAATCGTGAAAGTGCAGCTATGTAGCTTTCGCAATGGATTCGAGTGAAACTAATATACCTCTAAAGCTTGTACTTGGCCCCTAGTAAAAATTCTAGCGGGATAGGAGGACTTCTTCCCTCAGGGTATTCAAAATATTCTACGAATTCCACCCCGGCTTTAGGCTTAGGTAGAGAATCTCTAAGGGAAAGGATTATATATTTAGTGGCTCATTCTCACTTGGCGCTACATAGAGACTAATACTACAGAATCTAGATTCCCGGATTACTAAGTAACTCAACTCAGAGAAAGACGAGAAAAACTATGCTCTTTTTTGATTCCTTTGTATTCATTCTCTCTTACTCTTTTTCTTTTCCTTTTCTTTTCTTCTTAGAGCTCACAACTTCCCAGATTCACGTATATGACCTGTATTTGGTGGTCTCACGAGGCATTAACACTTTAATTGAGTTCTCATAACCCTAACACTAAGTCAGAATTCCTCAGTTAGTATTCGAGTGGTCAGAAACACAAGAAAAATAGGTTAGGGCCATATTTGGTGGATTTCAATTTTATTTGGTGGTATTGCCTCGATGAAATAAACACTAAATATTCATTCTCTTCTTTGCTTTTTTTTCTTTTTCTTCTTTTTTTTAATTTTTCTCTTTTTTTTTCATCATTTTTTTTTCAACATAACACAACTAGCGCACATTCATGAACTTTATTGAGGAGGCATTATTAGGGATTGGTGATACTCAAGAGACATTGGGTGGCTTATTTGGTGGAAGTGACTACTCACAGCACTGGGAAAGATTGATAGGACGATGTATTTCTGACCTTGACATCAATACCCTCCTTCAGCTGAGGATTACGTAAAGAATGGTCATAACCATCCACCTTAGCCCTAGTTTTATGAAAACTCACTCTCCACGTATTTACCTTGTTTGGTGGCTCTCAAAATTTCGCACAAAAATGCATATGCAGGAACCGAGAGCAGAAACTATGCCTAATCTCTGAGTATCATCAGCTAATTATCTAGGATTCCTGATTCCTAGCACTAATCTTAGAGCACCGGTACACTCTACTCTTCTTCTTACACTATTTGGTGGATTTTTGGAAGAAAATCAGCCTGACTCCCAAAACACTGTCCAAGGGTTCAGGAAAAGAAGCACTGCTTCTTCTCGACAGACTGAAGACGTTTATCAGCCTTCACCGTGAATCCATTGCAAATTCTACGTGTGTGTGAAAAATTGTATTGGATTCCAGATTATAGGAATCAACTAGAGGATAAAATCCCTAATGCATTATCTTAATAAAATAATCTTATTCATGAATGAAATATGTATATATGCTATAGACATGTAACCTCGCATAATTTGTACTTCGTGAAATTCCTATATCGGGTTATAATCAGCTTGACCCTAAATTTAGAACAAAAGGTGAGCGGGTGAGTCGAAAGTGGCTATTACAAATGATTTCTAACTCCAATGTGAGAGTTGGAGGTGGAATCGGTTGTTCTTTTATTTAAGGTCCTAAAATACGTTTTACATGCAGCTCCGAGGTTTTCCTAAGTGCTGGCAAAAAATTTTTCAGTTTCTGCTGTATCTACCCCCCCATGCCTAAGTTCTTGCATGTCCTCATGCATGAATATAAAAGAAAATAAATACTATAGGAAGAGAATGGGTAGAAATCACCTGTAATTGCTCCTAAAATTATATTCAGCACCGACCAACCTGTTAATATGCAATATACAAAAGGGAAATATGCTAAAACAAAAATATGCTATGTATAAAAATGGTTATGTATAGATGATGGTGAAATGTGGGATATATGCTATCTATAAGTGCTGAGTTTAATGCCTCCAGCTGGGCGAGCACTCAATCACACGTCCTCACTAAGATGAACAGTCTCGTCAGGTGGAGGAGGTTATGGGCCAAAAATGGCTTGAGGAGCTGGCCATTTACCGTGAATATATGCCCTAATTTTAGGTCCTTGATCAAGACTGCCCCATTAGGATATGGCTGTATCACAACATACGGGCTAGTCCACTTGGACTTAAGCTTCCTCGCAACAGTTTCAGCAGTGAATCAAACAACCAGACTCGCTGGTTGGGCGTGAATACTTTCCTCCGGATGTGGCGGTCATGAAAGGCCTTGGTCTTGTCCTTGTATATTAATGCGTTCTCATAGGCCTCCCGTCGAATTTCCTCTAATTCGCTAAGCCGGAGTTTCCATTCTCGACCCCCAGCATCGAGGTCAAGGTTGCATTTTCGCACTGCCCAAAAGGCACGGTGTTCCATTTCTACAGGAAGGTGACAGGACTTACCATATACCATGTGATATGGTGACATTCCGAGTGGGGCCTTGTATGCAGTCTGATATGCCTAGAGTGCATCGATTAATTTGTTGGACCAATCCTTCCTGTCTGGTCTAACCATCTTCTGGAGAATTAGCTTGATCTGACGGTTAGACACTTCCGCCTTCCCATTGGTCTGCGAGTGATATCGGGTGGCTATATGGTGATGTACCCCGTATTTCTTTAATAACGACCTGAAATGGGCGTGGATGAAGTGGCTTCCCCCATCTCTAATCAGAGAGCGGGGTATTCCAAATCTCGCGAAAATATTCTGTCGTACGAAAGAAATGACGGTCTTGTGGTTAGCCTGTCTCGCCAGGATGGCCTCAACCCACTTCAAGACATATTCAATGGCTAGCAATATGTACTCGAAGCCACGCGAGTTGAGAAAAGGGCCCATAAAATCGATGCCCTAGATGTCGAACACTTCTACGACCATGTTGGGTTGGAGTGGCATCATGTCTCTCCTAGTCATAGAACCAACCGAGTGGCATCGTTTGCAGTGTTGGGTGTATTCGTGTGTATCTCTGAATATGGTTGGCCAGAAAAATCCCAACTGCAAAATTTTTATGGCAATTTTCTATCCCGAGAAATGGCCACCACACACATCATTGTGACAGAAAGATAACACACTGGGGATCTCGGAGTTTAGGATGCATCTTTGGATAATCTGGTCTGCTCCAATGCGGAAGAGTAGTGGGTCATCCTAGAGGTGGTATTTGGCCTCTGCAATGAATTTGAGTTTCTGGTCCTTGGATAGGTTTGCAGGAATTTTGCTTGCGGCAAGGTAGTTCGCGAAATCCGCATACGAGGGGAACTCAACAGAATGAATAGCCCAAAGAGATTCATCCAGAAATTGTTCAAGGATAGGCAGGGAGTAAGGAATGTGATCTGGGTCCAATCTGGATAGCTGATCCACCATAACATTTTGTTTTCTGTCTTTGTCGTAGATTTTGATATCAAATTCCTACAATAGAAGGATCCATCTAATGAGTCGTGGTTTGGCATCCTTCTTTGCCAACAAATGCCGGAGGGCAGAGTGGTCAATGAAAATGATAACCTTGGACCCTAATAAATATGATATGAATTTCTCCAACCCGAATACTACTACTAGCAGTTCCTTTTTGGTGATAGTGTAATTGCGCTGAGCCTCATTCAGCATCATGCTAGCATAGTATATGACGAAGGGTTGTTTTCTCCCGACGTTGGCCTAAAACAGCACCGATGGCAAAATCAGAAGCGTCGCACATCATTTCGAAATCAAGCAACCAGTCGGGTGGTTGGAGAATCGGGGAGTCAGAAACAGCGCTTTGCAAAGTCTCAAAGGCGCTGAGACACGAGGTATCAAATTCAAATGGGACATCGGAAACCAGGAGATTCGTCAAAGGCCACGTAATTTTTGAGAAATCATGTATAAATCTTTGATAGAAGCCGACATGACCCAAGAATGATCGAATCTGCTTGACTGAGCTAGGTGGTGGTAAATGGGAGATAATCTCTAATTTAGCCCGGTCGACCTCGAGTCCATTTTTAGAGATCCTGTGCCCTAGTACTATGCCATCCCTCACCATGAAATGGCTTTTCTCCTAGGATAGTACTAGGTTTACCTCAATACACCGTTTTAGGATCTTGGTGAGGTTATTAAGACAAGATTCAAAATCATCTCTGAAAACGGAGAAGTCATCCATGAATACCTCCACATAATCCCCAATCATGTCAGAGAAGATGGCCATCATACAACACTGGAATGTCGCTGGTGCATTGCAGAGGCCAAAGGGCATCCGCTTGAAGGCGAATGTTCCAAAGGGGCATGTGAATGTGGTCTTGTCTTGATCTTCTGGGTTAATCACTACCTGATTATACCCAGAGTATCCATCAAGAAAGCAAAAGAAACTATGTCCGGCTAACCTTTCCAAGATCTGATCAATGAACGGCAAAGGAAAGTGATCCTTCTGGGTAGCCGTGTTCAGTTTCCTGTAGTCAATGCAGACCCGCCAAGATGTCACTGTGCGGGCCGGGATGGATTCGCCCTTATCATTCTTCGTGATGGTGAGTCCTACTTTCTTGGGCACTATCTAAATCATACTCACCCATTGGCTATTTGAGATTGGATATACAATGCCTGCATCCAGCCATTTGATGATCTCCTTCTTAACAACCTCTAGCATATTCGAGTTTAGCCATCTTTGAGGTTGTCTCGAAGGTTTCACCCCCTCATCCGTGTAAATGTGATGAGTGCAATACGAGGGGCGAATACCGTGGAGATCAGCAATACTCCACCCGATAGCAGCCCTATGATCTTGAAGCGTAGAAATCAATTGATGCTCCTGTTCTTGGGTTAAGTGGGCATTGATAATGACTGGATATGTCTCACTTTCGCCTAAGAACACATACTTGAGTGAGTCAGGTAAGGGCTTCAATTCAATCACGGGTGGGCCAGAATCAGATATGAGAGTGGGAGGAGCAGAATCGAGGGTGGGGATTCGCTGATCCATGTGCACGTGAATTCTCACTGAGTCGCTCCCTGTAAAATCGGTTGTGACTGAGTTAACGAGAAACCCATTAGCTAAAGTCACGTCTTTTTGCAATGACAGGGGCGATTCAGTAATATATGGATCAGGATAGCTGGATTCAGGGGTGCTGTGGTTAGAAGCACACCATAAACAGTCAGATCCTTGGGGAGATATGTGTAAAGCAGTGGTTTTAGTCCCATGTGGATCGAGGTCCGAGAACCCTAATAGTGTAGACGAATGATACATTGGGTCGTCACAAAGGAGCCCAATGTTACCACAGTATGCTGCATCTTCATCTTCACCATCCTCCTCTATTCGATCACAATCGAAGTTCTTTGCTGCCCTGAATATGTCAAGTCGAAGTCGCTCATTGCCTACGGCAATCTCCATACACCCGGATGCACAATTGATGTTCGCTCAGGCTATCGCCAGAAATGGGCAACCAAAAATAATTGGTGCATCTCGGAGATTAGGAGGAACTTCCATATCGAGAACGAAAAAATCTACGGGAAAGCAGAACCCGCGGACTTTCACAATCACGTTCTCAACCACTCCCCTCGGTGTTTTGACTGATTTGTCTGCCAGCTGAATCGTGACCGAGGTGGGCTTGAACTCCCCAAATCGAAATCGATCAAATATGACTATGGGAGTTAGGTTGATGGATGAAACCAAATCTAGAAGGGCCCGATCAAATGGAGAATCCTACAAGAAGCAGGATATGAATGGGGTACCAAGGCCTTTCTTTTTAGGTGGCAAGTTGGCTAGAATCACGGTGCTAGCCTCTTTCAGCAATACTGCTTGTCGTCCAATTCTCGGCTATCGCTTCAAGGAACAGTAGTCCTTGAAGAACCTAGCGATAACGAGAATGTGATCGATTGCCTCGAGGAGGGGGACCTGAATATGTACTTCCTTAAACATCGATTTCAGGTCCTCGAAATTCCGCGTGTCCTTTTTCAGTCCTGCATTTCATGTTAGAGCCTCAGGGAAATGGATGGGAATTTCAGGGTTAAGTGGCCTCTTACCCTTATCTATTGCAGGTGGCTCCTGGGATGAAGGAGTCGAACTCGCCTGCAGTGAAGGGTGGGAAAAATCAGGACTCGCCTACCTAGGTGGTGGGTCGAATGTCTTCCTTCCACTTCGTAAAGAGACAGCATGTGCATCGGCTTGCTGTCCATGAGGTGGTGGGGGAGTGGAAGTGGCAGAATACATGGGATTCTGCAAATGAGGCTGGCCTTGCGCGTAACCGGATGGTGCAGGAGGTGCCTGTAGTATGGCGTGTGCCTGTTCCTGCAGTGCCTGAAACCTAGATGGGGCACCCTGGTTCTTCACATATCGAGGGTTCGAGACAGGTTGGGAGGGCAAGGCTCCCTGAATCCTACTCTCTTGCAATAGCTAGTTCTACGTGTTCTGTATGGTCTGAATCTGATCAGCCATCGCCTTCATAATCTACAAGCTATCTTATGTAGACTTCCTCATTGATTCTTGCAGCTCCTCTTTCAGCGCCTCCAAAGGGTCAGCTTGCTTTGGAGGGTGGTTGGCCGCTTGGTGCAGCGGTTGGTATAACGAGTGAGGTTGTTGCTGCTGAGATGGGAATGGCTACTGCCTAGGATACGTGTTTTGCACATTCCCGTATTGCCTAGTCTGGTAGTGTGGATCTTGATGTGGTCTCTGTGAATTACCAGACCAAGAGAAGTTCGGATGCTGGTGCCAACCAAGGTTATACATCTCTGAATACGGGTTATCACGCCTGCATCCTTGGATAGCGCTGACGTCCTCGTAGGCCGAAGATGCCTAAGACGTATATCCATCAAGGGGATACGCATTATTCACGGGTCGTGCGTAACCCTGGTCGTAGGGTGCCAGATCTGGATTATTCATGGGATCCTGATATGCGGCATCTCATAAATACGAAGAAGATGCATCTCGAGTGAGTAGATTAACTTGAGCAGGAGGGGCTTGGGGTGCATAAGAGGATCTTGCAGCGGCAGAGCTCAAGTCGGATTGACCCTGACTGATCTGGTCAATCTTCTTCTCAATTAGGTTTGTTCTATCCAGCTTCCTAACGATGATATCCATGTCAGCTCGAATAAACTTGGTGTGAGCCTTGTGGACACCAACCTGCTGCTGACCAGGCCACTGGAACTAGTTCATGCGGCATTCATCGAGTTCTCCGCAATGATTCGAACAGCTCAAATGCGTTGTTCTCGTCTTTTGCAAGAAAATTCCCGCCGCTAGATGCATCGGCCAGATACCGATGTGTGTCATCCAGCCCATGGTAAAAAATTTGAGCTAAGTGCCATCTGGGTATACCATGATGCGGGCATTTTCGGAGAAGGTCGTGAAATCTGTCCCATGCTTCGTGTAATTTCTCCCCAGCTCCCTGGGAGAAAGTTGTGATTGCAGGCTGCATTGCGTTTGTTCGACCGATTGGGAAGAACTTTTGCAGGAATTCACATTATAATTCCGGCTAGGTTCCAATTGGCTTCCCAATAGTCTTGAACCAGTATGAAGCCTTATCCCTCAAAGAGAATGGGAAAAGCTTCATCAGAACAATCTTGAGATAGATATTCCTTGGTTAAATCATTTCAGCGAGTCAACTCAGGTCCTCAAGGTGCTGGAACGGATCTTCACTTGAGTTCCCGTAGAAATGAGTGCTGATCAACCCAATCACATTGGGATTGAGCTCAAACGCGTCTTCGCCTGCGGGAATTCTGACTAGAGGTGCGACGATTTGTGCGGCTAGGTCGTAGAAATCCCGCACTTGTTCTCCTCATGGCAGGTGTTGCATCCTGTCAAGTGCCGTCAGAATGCGATCCATGCTCTACTGATGCCACTCCTCAGATTCGGTGGCCCAGGCTTCCAGACCAGCCATTGGGTCCAGATTCTCGATATCCTAACCCGATCTATGTCCAGGTCCAAGATTTGCCATGGTGGCTCTGGGAATGGAAGAAGTGGGGTGAGAAGATGGTCTGGGCGAGGTGACTCGCCACCTTGGGAGTGGCTCCCGAGGTCCAACCAAGTGAGGTCGAAGTGACCTCCTTCCATCCATACATCGCCCAACCCCTGGGTTGGTGTAGCCATGCAGGACAAGGCTAAGGCCTTGTCAATCAAATGGTCCTTATAGATCAAGTGACTAGATTTTTCATTGGAAATTTGAATTCCTGAAGATAAATTCGTCGTTCAACCGACTGAAAGTGATTCCCGCCTCTCAAGCTAACCCAGCCAGTCTAGTTACGGGGGGACTAAGGGGAAGGTTCTTCCTTTGGCTTACACCTCCGGTTCCATTGACCCCCGAGCCATGGTCGTTTGACACTACCCCACATACTTAGTCACCAGGTTTGGCAAGAGAGATTAAAAATACCTAGTAGTATGACAACGAACTCGGGTTGATTTCGTGTTTTAAAATTAGTTTTAACCCATTTTCATCAGAGGGGTTTGTGGTGAGTGGCCCACAAGGTGACCAAACTCACCGACTAACTAGACTTGATTAAGTCTAGGTTAGCCCAAAGTGTGGTTTCTAGTTATAACCCTAAGGATTCAACCTAAGTTACATGCACTTCTAGGGTTTTTCTTTTTCTGTTTCAGCAGACCACAAAAGTAATGTTTGTTCTCTGATAATAATTGATATCCAATTAATTTGAAAATTTGCGAGTAGATTCCTTTTTCAATTAGCTTTCCAAAGAATATTTTTTTGGAATTTTTACTTTTTCAACCGAATTTTTAGGGAATTTTGAATATCAGAGAGTCAGATCTGGAATTTTGACCCCTAGTCAATTTTTTGCTTTGAAATAGTATCAAATGACCTTCAAAAGTTCACGAAAAATATGGAAAATAAATCCAATGAGATCAGCTTTCAAACCTCACCATTTTTAGTCAAAATAGATTCGTGGATTGCCCAGAATCGCTTTTTGAAATTTGAAAAATTTTGAATCTGGGTCAGTCTGACCCCTGTACACTTCACGAATTTTTAAAAATTGTATGCTTCGAATTTTTCAAAATAATGGAGTTCGAAAGGTGGTTTGAAAATGAAGGTTTATCCTAAATTTGAAAATTTTTCACTTACTAATTTTTCAGAAATCGAATTTTTAAATGAAGCTTGAAACGTAGCTGAAAATCAGGAGATGGTGGAAAAGCTTTTTAAAGAGGTTTGAATTTGAAATCTAAGCTTTCCACCAAAAATATAATTTTTTTTTTTCAAAACTTTTGCACGTCTTTTTTTCGCAAAGAATTTTTCAAAAGATTCAACGAAAATATCTTTTTTTCTTTTTTGCTTTTTTTTTTTGAACTTACCTAAGATTCGAAAGGAAACCTAATCTAGATTTTTTCAAAATTTTTTCTTTTTGATTTTTTTATTTTTCACGAAAATGAGTAAAATCTTATTTTTTTTCTCAAAAGAGATTGCTGGAACTAGATCTAGTCCTAGGGTTTAGAAAAAGAAAACCTAATCTAAGGAGAATGATGATGTGCACCTGGATTGTTTCTTTGCCGTGCTCGTTGTGTGCGCAGATCTCATTCTGTTCCCATTTTTCCTGCACATCAAAAACAAAGTAGAGGCAAATTGGTCAGTGATGTTTTAAAGATCAAACTCAAAGAAAATGACGTTGCCTCCCCGGCAACGGCACCATTTGTTGGGAGTCGTAGATCGCGTATTGATAGAAAGAAGCATCGTAGTATGGTCGTGAAGTACGATCCAACAAAGATATTGTTTTGGAAAAATTACGAGACTTGAGTCCCAGTCGTTCGTCTCAGGGAGGCATTGCTTTCACTTTTGAAATCGATCTTTTTCCTACTCTACTTCATTTAGAAATGCATGTCGGTTTCCAATCTCCTAACTAAAACTTCACCACTTCTGTTATTAACCCAGAATACATGCACATGCGTCAAATAAATTACAAAGGTGAATGTGTGAGTTTCTGTGTGCACGATTCTAGTGAGGTGGTGACTATTTATGGAGAAAGCGTCTATCGTTAGATTTTCAATATCCTCAGGAAACAACATGCTGGTGCGTAATGGATAGACAGTTAAAGTGCAGGCACTTAAATCATGCAAATATGATAATTATTGAGCTCATGGTGATTTTAAACACATAAAGATATATAAATATATATGCATTTTCATTCATTCCATTGGAGAGTTGTTTTCACAAAAAATTTAGAGGAAAGCTTATACATAAATGCTTGAAACAGAAATCTAGCTGCCAGAAAATGACTGCATACAAGAATCAATGGGGGGATTTCGCATGCATCATTGGGGGAGAAGTTAAGACTACGCTACTAGGAAGTAACAAAAGCAGTAAAAATCATGGAGAGCATAAACTAGTTCTAGCAGAATAGAGGGCATTCAGGGGTGGTCCCTGATGGCCTTGGAGTGGTCGAGAGGAGAATGAGGGGTGGCCAATGTAGCTTAGGCCGACCCTTGGAGAGAGGGAGGATTGATCCAGCATCCCGGCATGATGTCCTCCATGGTGGTGGTAGTTAGCTCATGGATGTGGAGTGGCTAGCTAAGTGGAAGTGGGCGTGAATGGCACCAATGGAGTGAATTTGCCAAGGAAGTGAATGGGGTCACTTGGCTGCCCATGGGGTCTTTTTATAAACCCAATGGCTTCTCTCTAGCGAGGTGTGGAACCCTCTAGAGAGAGCTTAAGAGTGACTGACCACATGAGGGTAGAGGTGGTCTAGAGAACTCTAGAGAAGTGTGTGTGCGTGAATGGGTGTGTGTGTGTGTGTGGTCATGCTCTATGTGACTAGGTAGCTTAGGTTAGGTCCTAAGGGGTTTAGGTAGGTGTAGGTCTTGAATTAGGGTTACAAACCCTAATTGCTAAGGTGAAAATGCAATTAAGCTTAACCTTATTTTAATTGAATGACTGTGAACCTAATTGAGAGTGAAATAACTCAATTAGGTTGGGTTTAGGTCAATTGGACTCTCACGAAGTCCAATTAAACTTGTGTGGGTTGATATCTAAGTTCAATTGAACTCAATGAGTCCAATTGACCTAGGTGAAGGTAATTGACTTTGATCTAAGTCAATTGGGTTTGGTGAGGAACTAATTAGGTCCTTAGGTAGGTCTAGAGGTGATGTACTAGGGTTAGGACACCTCAATTTAGGTTCCTATGGGGTTGGGATTAGGTCTAAGGAGCTAGAGACCCAAGATCAAGACTTGAATCTCAAAACAGGGACTGGAGACCAGTATCAGACGTCCAATAATTGGATCAGATGACTTATACTCAAAAATCAGAAGTCCAGACTTCAATTATAGACGTCTAATTTGAGTCAGGGGAAATCAAGGTTCTATTTTGCATACTCTGCAGAAATTGGACATCTGACAAAGTGTCTGAATGTCCAATAACACTGCAGAAATGGGTTTGAGGTGTGCGGGAGATGGCTTAGGCTCCTGGGCGTCCTATAACTTATCTGGACGTACAAATAAGGGTTGGAACTAGGGTTTTAAGGCTTCCTAAGGTGTTGTGACCTAATCTAAGGGTGGTTAAGGCTTGGGGAGGTCTCTAGGCTATCCTAGGGCTAGGATGGACCTAAGCTCTTCACATTTTACTGCTTTATTTCTACTTGATAGAATAGAAAACCTTTAACCCCCTTACATTATTATTCCGACATCTAAACTAAGCCTTCTGCTTCAGCTCTGCTACAACTCCCGTTATTCCAGATCTAGCTTCAGATCCTGCTCCAGATCCAGCTCCAAATCTGCTTATTGCCTACAATCGACACAATGCACTTAATCAGCACATTATAACATTATTTTATGCATAGCTAAAGAAGAGCAGTAAAGATGCAGATAATGCATATGTATGCATGAATAACACTAACTTATGCTAAGTCCTAGCTTAATCTAGGTCAATTAAGACCTATTATTGCTGCACAATCTGTCCTAGTGTGGAGAAGCATTTCCGCTTGATTTGGCGGGAAAGAAAGGGCAATCCATTCTTCAAGAGGGTGGATCAGCGATGGGTAGCCTAGATATGACTCAGACCACGAGGTGTGAGAAGCAGAGAAAACCTCATCAAATGTCTTGTTAGGAGAAGATATGGGTAAGGGGTGGGGTGAGGAAATGCCACAATATAAGTCTGTCAAGTGATGGTCTGTGTCCAGGTGCAATCGACAGTAGTTAGAATAGGTCCCTATTAGTCCGATACACGTGCTGACGGCCATGTCCTCGTCAGACGTGTCATCCTCGATGCAATCGCAATCAAAGTTCTTGGAGGCCTTGAAAATGTTTAGCTTGAGCTTCTCAAAGCCTACGACGATCTCAATGCAGCTCGACTCACAGTCGATATGGGCATGGGTTGTGGCCAAGAAAGGTCGACCAAGGATGATCGGACAATTAGAAAGTGAGCTAGTAACTTCCATATCCAAAACAAGAAAGTCAATAGGAAAATAGAGACTGTTGATCGTAACCAGCATGTCTTCTACCACACCCTTCGATATTTTGATAGAATGATATGCCAATTACAATGTTACAGGGGTGGGTTTCAAATTTCCTAAGGTAAATTTCTCGAGCATGATGGTTGGTATAAGATTGATGGAAGATCCTAGATCAAGAAGGGCACGATTAAAATTATAGCCTTAGATGCTACATGAAATAAGCGGTGTGCCCAAATCTTTCTGCTTCGGTGGTAGATTTGAAAGTATAGCACAACTCGCATGAGGTGAGAGGACCACCGGATTCTTTGTTTTCTTTGACTGTCGCCTAGGCGTAGTGTAGTCTTTGAAGAATCGGGCGACAGTGGGTATATGGTCGATAGCCTCCAACAGGGGTACTATGATCTCAACATCCCTAAATACATTACACAGGTTATCAAAGGCCTGCATGTTCTTTTTCTTTCCTTTTGGCTCCCTCAGTAAAGCCTCAGAGAATGGGACCGATTCTGGCACCAGTTTGGGCGTATTGCCCTCACAAGAATGCGGTGCGCATCCCGAATGATAGGGTGATGAAGAACATGGGATAGGATTAGGTCGAGGTGGATCGACGATTTGCTTACCAATTCTCGTAGTAATCGCATTGGACATCGTAGGTCCAGTTAGATCATAAGGCAAAAGAGGGTTCACAATAGGGACATAAGAGTGATGTGTTGTTGCAGGATTAGCCTAAAATCCTGGTGGAGTGCTTGGAGCTTGCAGAATCTGATGAACCTACCCCTGAGAAGGTCGTACCTATGGTTGCGAACCACGAGGTGAAAAATTTCACAGATTAGGAACAGGTTGGGCTGGAAGAGTGCCCTAATATTGAGTCATCATGCGTAGTTGACTGATCTCAGCATTCTGCTGTGCCAATTGGTGTTGAAGAGAGGTCATGTTTTCTTCATGGTGCTTGGACATTTCCGTCATCATTCACATCAATTTATCAAGAGGACCTGATGCATGTTCCGTTTAAGGTACGCAAGGGCCCGACAATGGATTTTCAACAGGGTTATACTAGGCCCTTGGGATGACGGGTGCGGACGATTGCATTGGTCCACCAACTGGGTTTTGGCACTACAGGTTACTGGACCATGTGAAGTTAGGATGATTTTGCCATCCTGGGTTATAGATGGTAGAGAATGGATTGTTCCCCAAGGCACCAGCCTCTTCGAAGCCAGAAGATGAGTCCATATGTGTATATGCATTCGAGCACACGGAGGCTTGGTCCTCCATGTCAAAATACTGGCTCGTAGAAGCCAGGTCCACATTACTCACCGAATCGCTCGGTGTGATACTCGATAAGGATTGTCTCATAGGATTCTTGGGAATAAGCCTGGCATTGGAAGGATTAGGGTTGTGACGAAGTGATGGTGTGGAGGTGTTTGCCATAGAGTGGGCAGGGTTGGCCAGAAGCTCGTCCAACTTCTTATGCACGACAGAGGCTTCATTCAATTTTTGTGCAATTAAGTTAAGATCTGTGGATGAATGGGAGGGTCCCGTGTCAACTTCGTGAACATTGTGGGGCATCCTGGTACAATTAAAAGCGACAATGGAGGCATTGGTCATTGAGTTTTCACTTATGCTCTCAACAATTCAAATGCTCCATTCTCGTCTTTATTCATAAAATTTCCTCCGTAGGGAGTGTCGGCGATCTGTCGCAAAGTCTCATTTAGCCTATAATAGAAGATTTGGGCTATATGCCACTTTGGAAGACCATGGTGTGGGCACTTCCTTAGGAGGTCATTGTACCTCTCCCAAGCATCATGAAATTACTCACCATTTTGTTGCACGAATGAAATTATGGCCCGATGAAGTGCATTGGTGTGCTCGATTGGGAAGCATTTCATAAGAAATGTTGTTCGTATCTCTTCCCAGGAATGGATGGGTCTCCCAAGGGTGCGCAACCATTGCAATGCTTTGTTCTACAATGAAAACGGGAACACTTTCGTGAGGACTATTGATAACCCGATGTTTGTTGGTTTAACAGTTTCTACCAATCGGGTTAAGTCTTCCAAATGAAGGAAGGGATCTTCACTTGTAAGACCATGGAAGTCAAAATTAATTATGCCAATGACATTAGGTTTCAAATCAAAATCATCCCCACCCATGGGAACCCAAATTTGCCCAATGGTCATTGTAGCAGCGGGATTTTGATAGGAACTAAGAGACCTAGGCTCCTTTTCAGGGAAAGGGCGATTCACTTCCTCCAATGTTTTCCTCATGGCCTCGATTTGTTCATTATATAGTGCCATTTGGGCTTGGAGGCGGGTTATGGGGTCTACGGCTCGACCAACACTTGGTGGGTTTGGAGGGGACGGTTTCCTCCCTCGGGATTTCGGGATGGCCATGCAGCCTTGTTTACGGAGGAGGATGACGATTCACCAGTTTCTACCCTTCTAGAATTATTAGACAATTTAAACAATTCAGGGTTTTGTGACCTCCTCCCTAACATGCACTATCGCAGGAAGAATTGGAGAGATGAGAAGGGAAGGGGATGAGAGAAACAATGCCATAAGGATACACTTGATGAAAAATCAAAGCAATTAATTTCCTAACCTCTAAAATGTGGCGCTAGACCTAAAGATCTAAGTTACCTACTATCACAACCTATGAAACCGAATGAGAGCACCGCAAAACCACCTGGCTAGATTGAAAGGCCGTTTGCCCCAGCCTGAGACACCCAATAGCACGCAGGAACCCACACCAGCACGTAGGTGCTACACCTAGGTAGTTAGACCTCCAATCCTTAAGAAGGGCCAGGTTACTACCAGTTTTAATTTAGAGGCTTAGGATCAAGTGCTCAAGGAATGTGAAGGGCATTGTATACGACTAATGCCCAAGTGCATTGATTTTAAGAGCATGTCAAGCAAGCATGCAATGGGAATCTCTCCCCAAATTGAAGTTTTAGATGGTGAATGGCTTTCAGAGTTTAGCACTTAGGTAATATGGATTTTATGATTTCACTGAATTACCAATTCAACCAATCTCTAGGTTTTTAGAAAATACAAGTTCTTTTTGCACCTAGCAAAACCTTCTTAAATGTGTATTAGTTAATGCATGCTAAAAATGCAATGGGCTTCCCTAGATGGAAATTTCTATGTGTAGATGCGCAAGTCAATTTTAGCTTAATGTGAGAGGGAGCCAAAGCATTTCAATTCAAGTGCACCCAATCACCAAAATGAGATTCCATACAAGGGCTCAACCACCAAATGATGTAAAGAAAATGAAAATGTTGTGGTTGAAATATTCGGGATCGAATCTAAGGCAAATGTAAAGTTGTGGTGGGGTTGGAATCAACTCAATTCCAAGCCTCCCCACCAAAAATGTGATCCCAAAATGCTAATAAATGAGGTGAGGAAGGATGGCAATCAATCAATTTTTATTTTGCCTCTAAGAAGACTTCACACAACGAAATTGCCAAGAATCAAGATTCTTGGATTTTCACTATGTGAAGTTTGTAGGAAATCAACGGGCGGTGGGGATGATAGCAAACAATCAGCAAGTTGGTTTTAGTCCACTTGCCCCAAGAAATTCCCAAGAAAAGATTTTAGGGTTTTTGGAATTTTTTGATTTTTTTTATTTTGAATTGAGGGTGGCAAAAGGATCTAGTTTACTAAAGAGAACACTAACCTTTTATGCAATGGTTGCGAAGACCCAAGAGGTGATAGCAGCAACTTCACACTCCCTCCTTGGACTTGCTCTCGTCTCCCTCCTCTTTGTGCCTCCTCCCAGCAACTAGCTCACTTGCACAACACAAATAAACACACCCGTGAAGACAAGGGTGGGAAAAGAAACAAAGGAAAAGGATAGACACACTTACTCCGAATGGCGCCTCCCCAGCAATGGCGCCAGAAAAATGTCTTGCGGACTCTAATGGGCTTATTTAATATGGTGATATTACCATCAAAATTAGTTTAGTGAGTTAACCTAAATCGAGTCTACACCAATTTCACAAAAATTTTAACCTGGCCTACTTGATTTTATCTTGGTCACTTTTAGGCCTAGGGTCAATCTTAGGGAGGTGGGAATTTGAAGATTAAAAAGTTTCTATGCCTTTCCTAGAACGTATCTCTCCCTTGTCTTTATTATGTTTTTGGTTTTTTTTTGTACTTTTAATATTTTTGTGATAATGTTGTCCTTGAGGCACACCCTCAAAAGTGAAGTCCTTAGCCTCGAACCAAATGGTCCTTGGCTTGAAGCCAATTTAGGGTTCCAAAATTGATCTTGTCACTCACAAGATCGGGTACATGCAAGACAAGAATTATCTTTTCTCTTTTATACTTTTTTTTTGATCTTTTAAATAGAAAGAATAAAAGACAAATGAAAGTAAAAAAAAATGCAAGGAAAGAAATGAAAAGAGATACTTAGCTTAGTATATGTATATATATATATAGTAGATATGTAAGTGGATATAGAATAGATATAGATATATAGATACTATATATATAGGGGTGGAGATGGAAATGGGGATGGGATGTAGCACGGTGTCAAGTTGTTCCACGTATAGCACAACGCAACCAACAAGACTAAGTGCCATGTGGGGTGTGGAGCGGATGTGTGTGAGTGTGGGTGGAAGCACATGCTTTGCATGGGTATCGGGAAATATTCACAACTAGTGCGAATATTCCCATGATACGATGCACGGTGAATGGGTGAGTGCATGGGTATGTGGGTAGGAGATGTGAGGTGAATGTGTGTATGGGAGAATGTGATATGTGTATATATATAAGTATATATAACCATATAAGTGTATACAAATATATATATATATACATATTTATTTATATATAGATATATATGGTGGAGGGAATATGTGAATATATGTATGTGTATATGTCTATAGGTGTGTGTGAATGTGTGCGTAGGTGAGTATCTGTGTGTGTCAATGTGTGTGTCTGCATAAGAGGGAAAGGGTGTGTGAGTGCCTGCCTATGTGTGTAAGAGAGTGGGAGGGTGACAGAAGCCACACCCACACACGTTGGTGGGAGGGGAGAGCCTGCACGTACTCAAGGGCACGAGGAGAAGCCGCAATGCACAAGGGCTATGTGCTAAGGGGTGAGGGGTTAAGGCATCTGGAGAACTCAAGTGTCGTCTGGTGAGTGGAGGTGTGTGAGGTGCATGCACGTGCGGGGAGAGAGGGGGGGCAACTACTCACACAAGGGCATGAGGAAGAGCCTGCAGTGCACAAGGGTTGTGCGTTGAGGGGTGAGGCAGGGGCACTTGGTGAAGGTGCGGGTGACCGGTTGGAGGCAGCTGCATGGGAGGAGAGAGAACATTGTGCCATCGGATAGGTGAGAAACTCTCTGGTGGCTACAGTGTTGCACTGACTGTGGTGAACAGTGCGCTACAGTGCCACGCGGAGAGTGGTAACCGGTTGAGGCAGTGCTACGTGTGGAGGGTGCTGTGGAGCTAGAAAGCGTGCACACACGTGCGGAAGGGGAGCCTGAGGCATGCAGTGGCACGAAAAGGTGGCTAAAATGCACACAGTGGTGCGCGAGCTAGAGCTTTAGAGCTTGAAGCTCTATCAATGGCACTACAGAGTAAAACGGAGAGAACAAACTAGAAACAAAACAAATAAAACAAAATGAACCAAAACTAACGGAAACAAATAAAAAAGAATGCACCACACCCACCTGCTCATGATGGAGATGGGCGGTGGTGCTCTCTCACTGTGGTGGATGCAGCCATATAAGAGAACTCTATTCCTAACATCCCTCTCAACTTGTGAGAGGGTGCTAAGTGTGAGGAGAGGGAGAGAGGAGAGCTGGAGTGGCCGACTGGCAGATGGTGGTGAAGTGCTGTGTGTGTGCTACTGAGGGTGGAAGTGGAGGTGATCGACTATGTGTGCTGATG
The DNA here is from genome assembly GCA_037157565.1 of Thalassia testudinum. Lineage (NCBI taxonomy): Eukaryota > Viridiplantae > Streptophyta > Magnoliopsida > Alismatales > Hydrocharitaceae > Thalassia > Thalassia testudinum. The sequence continues at coordinate 4,398,656 of JAZHRO010000035.1, read as the reverse complement.
TCAGGGGATGGGCCGACCTCCTGCAAAGGTTGAGGTGAGGGTTCTTTTATAGATAATGGGAGGTAGGGTGGCGGGTGTGGGTACAGGTTGTTTGGATATTAAAAAAAAAAGGAATATTGCATGTAGGCACTTAGGTTGTTGGAAAATGAATGTAGGCTTTTATTGGATGGAATAAGTGGTGGAATTTAAATGGGAATGAGGTGGCCATGGAAGGGATGAAATGGATGAATGGATGCTCAATCTCTCTCTATCTTCCTCTCCATAAAATGCATAAATGCAAATACTTCACAAGATGCATGCATGGCTTTCTAATCTAAATGCTTAATGCTAGAAAATAGCATAAGTTGGCCTAATTAGAGGTGTGAATTGCTGCGCAATCAACCTTCAGTTTTCCCCTAACAAAGCCCTTGGTTATTATTTTGTGTTCATGATATGCTGCTTAAATTTTAGAATTAACCCTAGTTTCCTATTCTCTTCTCAAAATAGAATAAAGTGGAGTTATAACTCTCAGATGATTATGTAGGAGCATTTAACTTTTAATCTTGATTAAAAGTGGCCAGTTATGGCCTATGATGGTGTTCCCATCATGCTGCTGCTGTGAAGATTGAGAAGCTTTCGTTGTGTGCATAAAGGAGAGGGGGGCTTAATAGTCCCACCTCGCTAACCTCTAGCCACTTAACAATGCATATTTTGAATCACATGTTATATCCTTCCATGAGCCTTCATGCAGGCAGAGGCGTATGCACCTAATGAACCCTCTGAGCATACTCTTGATGACCTAATCATGTCACCCTGGTGAGTGGCCTACAGGCGTTGATGCATTGTGGTGGTGACATGTGGCACTAATGTAACTATGTTCCGGCCCATCTGGGTTGTTGATTCACTTTATGGTGCCATTTTTTTTAAAGTAGGGGTATGTGTGCCCTTGTGTTGCGAAGAAGAGCCTAACTATTATACTTAACACTTAGCGAGAATTGAAAGAGGCTGATTTGTGCCTGAGTATTACTTGTGCTTAATTGAAGATTAGATATTCATTAGTTTGTATAAACAAACCCTTTTGGCATTTCTTTTATGCAATTAATGTTTATCATTTTAATTTTTGTAATGCATGATTCTCATTCTAATGAAATTAGTTGCCATGTAACATTGTTTATTTCTTGCAATTGATTCATACGCTTAAACGTATGCCAATTACATAATTAATATATTAGTAACTTAAGTAGTCTAATTAAGCTAAGTTATGTAATGTAATTAAGTTAAATAATTTAAGTAGATTAGTAAGTAACCATATAATGTTTATAAATAAATTATTAACTATATAACTATATAGATTAGTAAGTAACTATATTAGTAATTACGTTAAATAATTAAGTTATATAATTTAAGTAACTATATAACTTAGTAGTAGGGTAAGTTAAGTAAGCTATATATGTTTATAGTTAATTAAGTAGACTAGTTATGTATGGTTTAAGTTACGTAATATATAACCTAGTAAAGTATACTAGGACTAAATTAAGTAGAGTGCTAAGTTATAAATTAGTAGTTAGTAAGTATTAAGTTAAGGTTGTATATTAAGTTATATGTTAAGTCTAAGATTAAGTAGGTAAGTTAAGTAATTATTATTTATAAGATGTAGATTAACTTAGTTTTAGTTAATAAGTTAAGTAGTTTGTAGAGTAAGTTATATATATATATTAGTAATTATGTTTAAAGTGATATAAGATATTAGAATAGAATTAGAATTATTTATATAGATGGTAAAGAATAACTTAAGTATATAAGCTTAAGTCGATATATAAGCTAACTATTAAGTATAACTTATTTATTAATAGAACTTAGTATTATTTAGTATAGATAACTTAATTAAGTGAATAAAGAATAATTAAAAGAATAATTGGTGAGTTATGCAAAATAAGCCACTTAGTGAATGACTTGGACTCATCCAGTTATAAATTTTTAAAATATGTTGGTTATCTTACTCACTATACTACGACATAAGCGACAAATATTATTAATGCGAGAAAACATAAACATAATTTGGCAACAACCACAAGAGCCATATTATTGACCTTAGTAAAATAGGTAACCCTTCTTCCCCCATTTCTAGTGTTTCTTTAGTTAAAGGGTTAAAACATAATTTGTTAAGCATTAGTCAAATATGTGATAAGGGATATAAGTTAGTTTTTTTACTTCTCAAATATTTGAAGTTGTTCATGCCTTAACAAATGAAACCCTTCTTATGGGAACTAGGTATAAAGACATTTAGATTGTTGAATTTGATGAAAATGAAACATATGAAGGTATTGTTGTAAATGATGAAGTAAATATTTGGCATAAGAGACTAGGACATGCACATATGAGGTTAGCCCACAAATTAACAAAACATGAACTTGTTCATGGTCTCCCTAAAAACAAACTTGCATAAAATTTCATTTGTGATTCATGTCAATTAAGAAAAATTATGAAATCTAACCTTAAAATTGAATAAGTAACATCAACATCTAGATTTTTAGAATTGCTTCACTTAGATTTGTTTGGACCAATAAAGTATGAGAGTCATAGTGGATGCAAATATTACCCTATTATTATAAACATTTTTTCTCGATTTTCATGGGTGTCCTTGAGGTCCAAAGATGGAGTGTTTTTTGTATTTTCCATTCTTTGTAAGAAGGTTCAAACTGAAAAAGGCTACCATATCACTCAGATTTGTAATGATCATGGGGGCGAGTTTGAAAATTTCTTATTTAAAGATTTTTTTCAAGGGCATGGTATTGCTCATGAATTCTCTTTCCCCTGGTCACCTCAACAAAATGGGGTAGTCGAGAGAAAGAACCACACTCTTCAAGAGTATGCACATTCATTGCTTGTAGATTCTAGGTTATCGAAGTATTTTTTGGCCAAGGCAATTAACACTATTTGTTACGTGTTGAATGGCTGATGCAAAAAACACGTGATTTGTTAAATGATATAATTAGTGTCATTGCAATGCGTAAATCCACAATCAAACTTTTACATTTATAATACCTAGATAATGGAGTATCTAGGGTCGTCCAAGGAGGCCAATTTGTTAGTCACGAAAAATGGGTTCTCTCTCTTGCTTCTCAAATCAACACATATATTTTTGTGATTTTTGTTTTGTTGTTTTTACAGTTTTGGAATAATCAGGATTGATGTGAAGATGAATTATGCTACAACTAACCCTAAGTGACAAAAATGAAGCCTTCCCCTCTGAGCTTGCCCTAGGAAAGTGTGCCTAGGGTAATTAGATGAGAAGGGGTGTGATGCACTAGCTAATTAAAAGCAAGAAAAGTACACTAAAATTGAAACATGAGCTTGGAAAGCAAACATGATTTGTATTACTAAACACTACAGGGAATGTAGCGGAATGCTTGTTATATGTAAATAAAAGCACCCTACCTAATGCAAGATATAAGGATAAAGAAGAAGAAGAAAGGGGGATCCTCTAGTTGAAGTTGGGATGGCCCTTGCTCCAAGTGCTGCTGCCCCGCACTTGAAAAGGAACTTCCTATCTTCTTCTTGATGTAGTCCCCCTTCGAGCTGTCCTCCTCTTGCCTGGTCGTCCCCTTAGTGTTGAAGATGACCTCATCCTTAGAGTGGGTAAGGGAGAAGAAGGAGAGCAAGATGTCACCAATGGGGTGGGTGTGTGCCCCCTTGATCTACTTCCCTTCTTCTTCCTCTTTGGCGTGAAAATGATATAGCTAAGGTAGGGTGGAACCTAAACTAATGGAAGAATATGGAACCTAACTAATGTTGAGGAGATGAAAATTATGTGGTAGTAGGGTAGGGTATTTATAGGATGGGAAGGGGGTGGTTATTGATGAGTCAATTCTTCGCTTTTAAAGTCATTTGTCAGATAAAATGACGCGTCGTTTGTAGTTCTATGTGATGGAAAAATAAACTAATCAACAATTAAAATAATCACTCGCAGAAGAGTGGATCGTGTCCACAGGGAGGCAATGACATATTTAAACTCGCACCGGTTAAAAATGTAAGGTCACAGTTAGTTTCGACGAGAATCGAGCCAAATCTGCCTTCAGATTAAGAAAGCATCAAGAGAACATGCTGAAATGGCAATTTTGAACAACTAAAGGATATATTTTACAATGCAGCTTAATAAAATAATAATAAAAGTTGACAATGGCATAGAATGTAAATATTAATAAGGCTTTTACTGTAGCAAAACAGGGGAACTTCTTTCGCTTGTCCGTGCACGAGGAGGAGGGAATGGCCGGAGGTGTGAAGCTCGGAGGAGGATCTCTAGACCGAGGGCTCCGTGATGGCGGTCGCGGCGAAGTGCAAAGTGCCCAAGGTGGCCAGACGGAGGTACGGTGGTGGTGGGTCCGGTGGCTGCTGGAGTGCCGTAGGCCGTGCAGGCATGCACGGACACGGTTGAGCTCGGCCGCAGCTGCTGCTATTGCGTACTGTTGGCTGCACGCTGCAAGCATCGACGGCACGCTGCAGGGAGTGCAACGGAAGTGTAGCGCACTCTACGCGCGTGGCTGGTGGGCGTTTGCTGTTGCAGGAGGTGCAGCAGGGGCGCATGTTGCTAGAGTGGCGCTGCTGCAGGAGGTGAGGCACGCAGAAGGGAGCTGGTGGGCGTGCGCTAATGGCTGGAGCGTGGAGGATGCTGCATGCTGACTGGCGGGAGCGTCGGCTACGTGCGTGGCTGGAGGCGCTGCGGGGTGTGCGCAGAGGTGGTGCAGGGTGCGCAGGGAAGGCATGGGGTGCTGGCGGGCTTGTGTATCTGGAGGGGTGTGGGCGTGAAGGAGAGGTCGGTTGCTGTTGTGCGTGGAGACAAAGCTTTAGACGTCCGGGAAACTTCCCGGACGTCTTAACTGACGGAGATGAAAATGCAGGGCATGGAGTTGCAGCGGCTGCGGTGGTTGTTGCTGGTGATGGCAGTGAAGGTGGTGATGTTGATTCTGGTGAGGCACAGTGATGGAAGCGTGGCCAAGGACACTCGCTCACGGTGTTGGCATGAGTCCACCAGCTTGGCACGACGAGCTGTCACCTCGTCGACCCACGGTGTGGTGGAACTCAGCCTTGGAGACCACAGTGGTGGAATGGAGTACACGGTGGTGGAGTGGGGTGGTGTCTCCTGTGAACGACAGCCATTCTTCCTCCTTTGTAGCCATCTGCATGGATTTGAATGGAGAGACGGGAGCAGATCCACATTCTCCGCTAGTCCTTGAATGCAGGTTTTAGTGCGGCAGCTGGTGGCGTTGGAGCGGCGAATTCTGCAAAGAGAAGAGAAAATGATAACAATAAAAAGATTGGTTAATTATGTTCAAACTCTCAATAAAATGTTAATGCATATAATGCATGCAATGCACCTAATTGGTTAACTAATTTAATGAATGTAATTCTAAGTTAATTCTAAATGCATTTAAATATGAATGCGATGCATGAATTATGTAATTAAATCAGAAATATGAATTAATCTATTTACATCCTAATGCATGCTAAATAAATGTTAGAATTAACTTAATGTCTAGGCACTTAAATACTTAAATTGCCCACGAATATGGGCTAATCAAATACCCCCATGCCTAGTTTTTGCTAGTCCCTAGCAAATCCAAGCAAAACCTAGCACTCCAAGTAGACTAGTCAACCCAATCGATCTTCCTTTAGAAACATATTAAATTCAGACTCTAGACCTAAGGTTCCCAAGTAGTTGCTAAGTTACAGACTAGGTCGACTAAAGACGAGCTACAGGCACAAGTTTCCCTGATTTCTGACTCTACCCTAAGGTTTATTGATCCCTAATATTAAAGCATCCACACATGTGCTTTGGTCTGAGTTATTTGAGTTAAAGGAAAAAGGTTTTTTTTTTTTTTATTCCCCTAAGTATAACCTCAGATCAACTATCAACACGGTCGGTGTCAGATTCATTGTCCCCATTATCGTACCTCGAAGGGTGCCTGGCTTTCGATGCTTCAAGAGAGCATCGCCCATAGGGACCCCAAGAACTCCTGGCAATCGACACTTCGAGATAGTATCACCCATGGATTTCTAAAGCGAATTCAGGCCTGTGTTAATCGGCACTTCAAGATAGGGTCGCCCATGGTACCTGAACCACACAATGCGCTTACATGCCCCCAGTAGGATGGATATCCTAAGAGACAAGCGTCGAGGAGGTAATATATTATCATCGCATCCTCAAGGTGAGTATATACTCCACCTCTTCTGTGGCGGGAACTCTTCCAACCAAATTGTGTTTTCAAGCCTCTCCTAAGTCAAAACTAGGAGAACCAAATCTCTTTTAAGAAAGGAATTAAGTTGATTACTTACACTAGACCAACTGTGTGAAATTTGGATGCTTGGGTTACAAGGACCCGTAAATCAAAAGGTAGAACAAGACTCCAGGTACTACCCCACCTTTTAACTCAAATACTAGCTTTCCTTCCTCAACCTCTTGAAGAATGGTCCGCAACTTAACTCCTATTTAAGATTTTAAGTCCACAAAGGACCCTAAAGGTATAAAGCTAGTAGCTCATTTAGCTTCTAAAGTTTGACCCTAGAATTAACTTAGTCTAACCTAGAGTTCTGATTTGCTTAAGAATGCAGGACCTAGCCAGTTAAGCTCGAAACTTTTTTTTTTTAATGCAAATGTATGAAATGAATGCACTATGCTATGTATATCCCCAAGTACACCCCCCCATGCCTAATATCTGCAATGTCCTCATTGCATAGAAGGGTATTACCTAGGTCAGAGATGGGCTACCGCTCTTTTGTTAGCAGCTGAGTAGCCAAAGAACCTGCAAATCAGGTTCAAGGATTGTAGAAATAGGCCCTAAAAATGAGCAAAGTAATGCTGGCCTAGAAAATAGGTAACCTAGGATGTTGACGAGCTGATGATGAGTCCTGATAGCAAATGCTCGCCCAACTAAGATGGGAATGAAATCTTCCCAGGTCACCAGAGGAGGTTCTAAAGGATAAACTGACATAACAACCTCCAAAGGGGTAGGGGAGGATGACAAGGATCCTCCAAAAGGAATGGGGAAGGAATGGTGCAGAGATAAACCTCCAGGGCAATGGACTGACTAAAGAAATCATCAATCCATACCCGATACTCCATTACAACAAATATTGGTTTGTTAAGCCCCCCGATCAGAACAAAAGTGAGATTTTCTCTAAGGCAAGGATCGTCTAGGGTGTCCAAGTTTCGAGGTTGCAGGATGTCCATAAGATCTAGGTTGGGTTTAATCAGCTCGATGTCCATCCCTAACACTCTTTCCAAATCCTGAATTGCATCCCTAGCATTCCTTGCACCATCACATGTATCTTCCTGCCCTTCATCAAGAGTCAAAATTTTGCCTTCACACATAAGCGAATCAGAGGGTGACTTCGAAAGAAATGAAGGCAGGTTGGAAGCAACAGATCTAGGGATTATCCTATCAATGTCATCCTTGGGATTTTGTTCTTTACTCAAATCTTCCCCGAAGTCTATATGTGAATCTACATAAATCTTAGAACTTGCTTCCAAATTTTCCATCATTTCATCATAAGGAGAAATATCATCAATAGGTGTGCTAAGGAAACCTAATTTGGTCAAATTTGTGACATCCTCAAGGGATAACTCTTCAAATAAGACATAATCACCCTTAATGTCACTCCAAATCTTGAATGTAGGTTCCTCATATAATTCGTCTTTCTCCTCATCATATGATTCATCATATACCCGAGGTCTAGAATCATTTAATATCTTAGCAGATCCCCTAAGGTACTCTATCTGAGGTAAATGGTTTACACTGGTAACATCAAACTCCTTAGATAGGTCAATTTCTTGAGGGTTAGGTTCCCTAAGGGTGGGGTTGAGTTCCATCTTGTGATCAGAAGGGAGGGTAGGATTAACAACTTGACTTCGACCCACATCATCAAATATCATGAAAATACTATCATCTGGGTCGAGGTCTTCCAATGGTACCATCATTACCTTCTTTTGACTCTAATATAATTCAAGTGGATACTCAACCTTATCATCATCTTCCTTGGGTTGCCACCTTTCTTCATCCAATGCATAACTACTTTCATATGTATCTTCCTCCCACTTAAGGAGTGGATCTCTCAAGGAAGTGTCATCTAATGGGGAGGTTTCAAAATCGATCCTCGAAAAGTAGCTATTGTCCACAAAATCTCCCTCCAACTTAAAGTGTAGCTCTCCCACAGGAGATGCATCTATTGTAGAGGGATGCACGTCATCCTCAATGGGGTAGATTGGGTGGCTAATTTCATCTCTTTCTTGTTGGCCTGCTCTCGAAGATTCTCCTAACAATTCAATCATTTCGTTTTGCATTTTCTGCATTTCCATCTTCAAGGAGGAGAGGTCATTTCTATCATGAGAGAAGTCAGGCTCAGGCTTATAATACCCAGGAGTGTCTGTCCAACCATTATAATTTTTCAGGGAGGGTGGGTTGGGTATTTCTATGGTGTGTGGGATATTGGGCAAAGCAAATCCCGCTCCTAGGTTCTGTTCACTGATTTGGGGCTTAACCAGGCCAATACTCCTATAATAGGAGTAAAACAGATCAAAATGTTGTCATTATTTCCATCAAGGGATGGACCATCTCGGCGTATGGGATCGAAGAGTGCAAAGTGGGGGTGAGGGTATGGGCAAGATGTGAAAGGATGAAAATCAATGTGGTCCATTCTAACTCACACCTCAATCAGAATTCCCCAAGTAAAACACAATTCAAAAAGGACTTTTTAGGTCTTTCCCAATTTAGGCTTTTGATTTTAAGTCAGATTGTAGGTGACAATACAATTTGTTCAATCAAATTACGCGCTTACTGTCGACCTACGACTCTCCTAAGAAGACCTAGTTGGAGCTTAGGTGTTCTTCCCTAAATCTCAAATGGTAGAGCAACTCCAAAGATGGAAGATCGAGGAATGCAAGTAGGCTTAAGCCTTCCTTTAAAGCTGTGCTTTCGCGGTGCTTCTCAACTACCCCAAAAATCTGTGACAGGGTATCCCCCTCTTTGGATTTACAAAACCTTTGATCTCAAGTTCCGAACACTTCAGAATCCAACGGTTGGAGGGCTCTTGTCCTAGTCGTTCCAAGACTTAGGAGTGTCTAAATGAGTGCCGTGGTGCAAAAGATATAAGTGTGCATTCACCGCAAAAAGATTTTGAATTTTGAATCACACACCACGTTTGAAAATCAAGTCCTTGATTTTTAGATGTCCCTCCTTTAATTAGTCCTTTTTCACGAATATATGTGACCACTTGTTAGATCGCTTCAAGACAAATTATGTGGTCTTCGAATTAGGTCCAAATGCAATGCGTCATCAAGAATAGGATGCAAAGTAAGAGAATGCGTACCTTGCTTCCAGCAATCAACGATGCGAGAATGCACGCAATGCAGAGAAGTAAATCTAGAGGCTACTCATACAGACCTAAATGGTTCGTCCTAGGGGCAGGTAGCTTCTAGCAGGCAGCTTGTTTTTTTTTAAAAATTTTTTTAACTACTTATGCACAAGCAAATAAAGGTAAGCAATCCACAAAATAAATTAAAAACCTAAATCTAAAGAAAAGGGAACAGGCTCCCAAAAATTATCCAACACGGGCCTAAAACAAAATCGGGGAACAAACCCCTTAAAATATACCCTAGAACAACGATTTCAAACCAAATGTGCAGTGAAAAATTAAGTCTAAAGTCTTAATCCTACTCTAATCAAATCAGAGACTAAATGTACAAAAATGATCGTCGCGTCCTCGTCCTTCCTCTCCTTTGCAAGGTAGCTCGATCAATTTCTCCTCTGTGATTGCTAGTCGTAGAATATGTGTCGCAGATCATCGCACTTGCCTCTCTTTAATTCCTCGAACAAATTTCTCGCACAGAAAAAAAAAAAATAAATGGTCAGATCACTGTGCAATGAGAAATAATCAAAAATAAAATCAGGTGAAATTATTGCATCTGTTGCCTCCCCGGCAACGGCACCATTTGACGAGTCGATTCTTCGCTTTTAAAGTCGTTTGTCACATAAAATGACGCATTGTTTATAGTTCTATGTGGTGGAAAAATCGACTAATCAACAATTAAAATAACCACTCGCAGAAGAGCGGGTCGTGTCCACAGGGAGGCAATGACATATTTAAACTCGCACCGGTTAGAAACGTAAGTTCACAGTTAGTTTCAATAAGAATCGAGCCAAATCTGCCTTCAGATTAAGAAAGCATCAAGAGAACATGCTAAAATGGCAATTTTGAACAACTAAAGGATATATTTTGCAATGCAGCTTAATAAAATAATAATAAAAGTTGACAATGGCATAGAATGTAAATATTAATAGGGCTTTTACTGTAGCAAAACAGGGGAACTTCTTCCCCTTGTCCTTACGCGAGGAGGAGGGAATGGCCAGAGGTGTGAAGCTCGGAGGAGGATCTCTAGACCAAGGGCTCCGTGATGGCAGTCGCGACGAAGTGCGAGGTGCCCTGAGGTGGCCGAATGGAGGTATGGTGGTGGTGGGTCCGGTGGCTGCTGAAGTGCCGCAGGCCGTGCGGGCGTGCGCGGACGCGGCTGAGCTCGGCCGTAGTTGCTACTGTTGCGTACTATTGGCCGCACACTGCAAGCGTCGACGGCGCGCTACAGGGAGTGCGGCAGAAGTGCAGCGCACTCTACGCGCACGACGGGAGGGTGCTTGCTGCTGCAGGAGGTGCGGCAGGGGCGCGTGTGGCTGGAGTGGCGCTGCTGTAGGAGGTGAGGCTCACCGAAGGGAGCTGGTGGGCATGCGCTAATGGCTGGAGCATGGAGGATGCTGCATGCTAGCAGGTGCAGTGGCTGCATACATGGCTGGAGGCACTGTGGGGTGCATGCGGAGGTGATGCAGGGTGCGCAGGGAAGGCACGGGGTGCTGGCGGGCTTGTGCAGCTAGAGGGGTGCGGGCATGAAGGAGAGGCCGGTTGCTGTTGTGCATGGGAACGAAGCTTCAGACGTCCGAGAAACTTCTAGGACATCTTAACTGACAGAGGAGATGAAAATGCAGGGCATGGAGTTGCGGCAGCTACGGTGGTGGTTGCTGGTGATGGCGGTGAAGGTGGTGATGTTGATTCTGGTGAGGCACAGTGATGGAAGCGTAGCCAGAGACACACGTTCACGGTGTTGGCACGATTCCACCAGCTTGGTGCGGTGACCTGTCATGTCACCGGCCCATGGTGTGGTGGTACTCAACCTTGGAGACCACAGTGGTGGAATGGAGTACACGGTGGTGGAGTGGGGCGGTGTCTCCTGTGAATGATAGCCATTCTTCCTCCTTTGTAGCTGTCTGCATGGATTTGAATGGAGAGGCGGGAGCAGATCCACATTCTCTGCTAGTCCTTGAATGCAGGTTTTAGTGCGGCAGCTAGTGGCATTGGAGCGGCGAATGCTGCAGAGAGAAGAGAAAATGATAATAATGAAAAGATTGATTAATTATGTTCAAACCCTCAATAAAATGTTAATGCATATAATGCATACAATGCACCTAATTGGTTAACTAATTTAATGAATGTAATTCTAAGTTAATTCTAAATGCATTTAAATATGAATGCAATGCATGAATTATGTAATTGAATCAGAAATATGGATTAATCTATTTACATCCTAATGCATGCTAAATAAATGTTCAAATTAACTTAATGTCTAGGAACTAAAATACTTAAATAGCCCACAAATATGGGCTAATCAGTTATGGTATTTTTTTGGATGGAAAAATAGGAGGGAAATGAAGAACTGCCTTGGTTTTCCCTCGAAAAATACCTTTTAGGAGGTGTTGATTTTGGAGGGAAAAATTGGAGGGTGGAGATGGGTTGAAGGGGTAGGTGTAGGGTTGGATTTCAAGGGTTTTGGAGGGAAAAAAGTTGGCACCATTTTTATATGGTTTTGGAGGGAATTTGGTGGTGTCTTTTGGTGGTAGAGAGAGGTGAAGGGATGTATAGGGTTGGCACCAAGATTGAGGTGGAGTGGTGGTAGCTTTGGTGGACTTAGGTAAGGTTAGTTGGTGGATAGTTAGGTGGGTTTTGGGGTTAGGTTTTATTGGCCAAGGAGGTGAACTAGCTAAGCTAAGCTATCTTAGCTAGTAGGGAGCTGGGGGGAGAGGTAGAGGGAGCTAGGGTTTTGGAAGTGATGAGCTGGAGGAAGCTGTCCGGAGCTGCATTGGAGCTGGTGGCTGCTGAAGAGAGCTGCAAGGAGATACCTTAGCTAGCTTAGCTTGCTAGTTCTTTGCTTGCTTCTATGCCAAGCTAAGATGAGCTGACTTTTTCTGATGTAAGCTAAGTTGAGCTAGGTTTGGTCTTCCCAGAGATTACTAAGCTAGCTAGAGTAGCTTGCTTAGGTCAAGTAGCTCAGCTCAACTAGGATTAGCTGAGTTAAGCCTCTAGGAGCTAGACTTGAGCTAGTTAAGGTCATCTTCAGCTGAACAAGTCTAGTTAGTAGCTAGTCCTTGTCAGGTTGAACTTCCACTGAGCTCTTTTGAGTTGCAGGAGCTGGAATGAAGCTAGGATAAACTAACTTTAGCTAGTCTAAGCTACCATCCAACTAAGGTGAGCTAAATGGAGCTAAGGTGAACTAGTAGAGCTACCAGTCAATTGAGATGAGCTAAATGGAGCTAGGGATGAGTTGATCCAGCTAGAGTGAGCTGGGATGGAGCTGGGGTGAGCCAGATCTAGCTGGAATCTAGTGAAAGGAGCTTCTTCTTCATCTTCTACGTTCTTGAGTGCTAGAGTTTTGGGGATCTGACTATCTATTTTTCCTTAACACTCAAATAAATGTGTCAAAAACACAACAAAATATGCAATGCATGCTTAACCTAATTGATGACTAATTGTAGCCCAAAAACTCGTTTGTGGAGTTAAAATCCTAAGAGCTAGGTTTGTTTTAGGGCATAAGAATAATGATAAACTGACATTTATCACATCTCGATGCTTATCTTTTGCTAGTCTCTTAGCAAAACAAATTTTTATAAAAAGGAATTTTATCGAAAACTAATTTTTCAACTTTTTTAAGGAGAAAAGGATCACAGGCCCTTGGTTGTTTTAAACATGAGAGGTAAGAGATCACAGGGCCTTGGTTGTTTTAAACATGAGAGGTATAGGATTTGTTATAGATAAACATCGGGATTCATTTTCGGATCCAAAAAATTAGACAAATCGAGATTAATATATCCTCCAAAAATTCACAAATTAACCCCTCGTTAATTCAGATGACTAGAAATTTTTGTAGTTAGGATTTCTTAGGCTCTTGAATCTAATTCGCAACTTGCAATATCCTTTAAAGCCTTGTGTCTGTGCTTGTGAAAAGCCAACATTTATAAGGTCTGCATTTGGTTTAAAACTTTTCTTTCTTTTTTTTTTGTCTCCCCCATGCTTATTCTTAGCTTAGTCTTATAACAGATGTATCGGGATCATCATTCCCATTACCAATCCTCGAGGGGGCTCAGGTGCTAGTACTTCAAAATAGTATTGTCCATGACTCCACCCAGGTGCTCATAACCCGAAAACACAATGTGGTGTAAAGGGGCTCTCCAAGTAAACTCAAGCTCTTGCTCCGACACTATGGGTACAGCACCGTCCAAGGCACTTGAGCTGCAAAAATGCGCCTTAAAGCTCTGTCTAAATATATAAAATATAGATGTGGAGCAGCATTGAGGAGGTAACATGTTGACTTCGCATCCTTAAAGGAGGCATTTTCCTCCTTCTCGGTGGTGGGAACTCAAATGAATGTTCTGCTTCGGACTTTTTCTAAGGACAAACAAAGGGTTTTTCTAATTTCTAGGTGTTTCTTGTGTTGCTTCTAACATGTTTTCAAGGTGTTTCCTGTGTGTGAATTTTGACACAAGAAATTTTCCACAAGGTGCAAGTTTTTGAATTAGAAACTAAGCCAGATAATTTCCATGTTACAAAGGGGGATCAAGTCACCTGAACTATAATGAGTTCTGAGTTTAGGTGGAATTTTAGAGAAGGATGTTTGATCTAGTCTAAAGGTAGACCCTAAAATTCTAATAATCAGATCCGTATCCTTATCCCCATTTCTTAAATATTAAATCCCAATGTACCAAAAGTGAATGTTCAACCTTAGTCCTTATTTCAAAATTTCCTCAAAGAGTTTTCAACATTTTTATTTTTTTGGGTATGCAACCAGAAAATAAAACAAGAAAATTGCATGCTTTTGTGTTTTGAAAATCCTGATTTGATTATCAAAATTTAAAAACACTCCCCATGCTTAAGATGTGGCATGTCCACAGCAATTGGAAAGGAAAAGGGATTACCTTGGTGAAGGCAGTCAAAATCAGAATAGGCAAAACCACTGAAAAAATTGAAAAACAAAAAGTGGGAAAAATGATGGTTACCTCCCATCTTGTGCTATCTTTTATGCCATTCAATTGGGCGTGAATTGCAATGCACGGAAGACAAAAAATCATGTAAATAATTAGACACTTGAATGTCCTCAAGAAAGGCGTCTTCCTTAGGATCGCTTAAAAGATGATTGGTAAACATATATGGTTCAAAATGAAATGGAAAATTAGAAGAATGACCCAAGTCTGGCCATGGTTTGAATTTATGAAGAAAGTCAAACTTTGATGGCTCGGGTGGTAGGTCTAATGCAAAGGAAGGGGGTGAGAAGTCAATGTGATGTAGGGTGGGTGAAGTTAGTGTGAATGTTTTTGGTGATAAATCAGGAAGATTAAAAGAGTAAAAGTCAAACCCTAGTTGATCTGAAAGGTCTTGGACCACAAAATCATATTTGGAATATGAATCGATAAAATTTGGATCAATGGTGGTCAAAGTAGAGTAGGAATTAGTCAATAAAGATTTCTCAATTACTGCTTCCATTTTATTATCAAGGTCCCCAAAAAATTCATGATCAATGGATCTCTTGGAAGCTTTGAAAATATCTAATGAGGTAGTCTAGTTACCGTAAGTTATATCCATTTTTCTAGAATGACAACTAACTTTTGTGGTAGCCAGAAAGGGTCTTCCAAGGATGACAAGAGCATTTTTGAGAGTCTCAGGTACCTCTATGTCAAGGACTAGAAAATCAACTGGAAATAAACAATTTCGAGCCTTGACAATAATATCCTCGAAAACTCCTCGTGGTTTAATGGTAAATCGGTCTGGCAATTGAAATTGAACCATAATAGGTTTTGATTCACCGTATCGAAATTCCTTGAATAAGATCGAGGGAATGAGATCAATAGAGGCACCTAAGTCATAAGGGGTGTGATAAAAGGTGGTGTCATTTATGACAACCGAAATGAGTGGTGCGCTTTGGTCCCTTTTCATGAAAGGCAGCTTGCTCTGTACAACTGAGCTGACTATCTCGGAAAGGACCACCCATCCTAGATTTTGACTTTGCCACTTTGGAGTACACCTGGCTTGCAAAAGTTGAGCATAGGCAGGGAAGGCATCTGGGAGGGAGTTGTTAGTCTCGACTTCCCTAAATAAGTCCAAATTTTCTTGGTGAGAGGGCTCTGATTTCTTTCTTTTAGAAGGATTGGATTGTAGTGCTTGAGGGTGGGAAATAGGATTTGAATCTTTTGTTTTTAGTGTTTCTTTTTCTTCTTCCTGATTGTGGTTAGGAGATTCAATTTGCATAGGTTGAGAGTGGGTTTCATCAATTTTATTTGAAGGCCCTAAATCAGTGGTGGTTTTCGCACTCCTCAAAGTATTTGCATATGCAGTTTGGTTATCACTGGGAGGAGGTGAGGGGGCCTGTTGGTGATAGAAACTTGGTTGGTGCTGAGGTATCGGGTTAATGGGAGGCTGATTAGTGTGATTCTGATTTTGATTTCCACCCAGGTGTCGGTTCCTTTGATTGACAGGGTTTGGTGTGGGCTGGGATCGTGAATGTCCTACAGGTCTTTGGGTTGGAGTAACCACAACTTGATCATGGAGATTGTTAATAACACAGGTTATTTCCATTGTTTTGATTTGCATTTCATGCAGGGTTTTCATCATCTAGTCATTGATGTCTTCTTGAGATGGCCCAGATTGATAACAAGTCTGATTTGAACCATACCCTCCAAATGGGTTTTGTTGTTGGTGAGGAACCAGATTGGTCCAGGTGTGAGTCGCATAATTCCTCCAATTAGAGAAATTTTTAAATTGCTCCTGGAGGGTGGAGATATTTTGAGTGGGGTGATGATTTTGATATGTGTAATTCCCCGTTGAACCATAGAAAGCCTTGGAATATTGATTATACTCAGCACGGTTAGTATGTAGATTATGCAAATTTTCTCTCTTTGGGGTGTTAGAAGGGGTGAGATGTGGAACTCATGGAGCTTGGGTAAGTTTGGCAGGTCTCCCTTGGTTTGCTAGGTTTATTATATCCCTAGTCAACTGTTGTTGATTAGCTTGTAGTTAAGCCATCATAGAGTAAGAATGCGGGCGAGGGATAAAAAAATTAGCATGTGGCTTAGAGGACCTACTTTTTTTCCATTTTTTTTTTCATTGCAAAGAAGAGGAAGAAAGCGGGAAAAGAGGTCTTTGGCGTGGGGGGCCAAAATTAAGTGATCCCTCCAAGTGTGGAGTTTAGGACCATCGCCCGTGCAAAAATTGAAAGAAACGTGGAGGAGAGGGAGAGATGAGAGAAAGTGTGCAGTCAAGCAACAAAATTCTAGACCTAACTTAAATGTGAGTCCCTAAAAGTTAACCTTAGACTTGGTCTATCTAGGAAATAAGAAATCAATAGTGGATATCTATTCTCTCAACAAATCTGGTTAGGCTGAATAAGGGGAGGGTTGGGCCCAAGCATGTCCCAGGAAATCATTAGGGGCTTGTATAAACCTGTGCTTGGTTGTTTGACAAGGCCCCTCGACCTGGCACTAGATATAGATGAAAGAATTGATACCAACTAATGAAAACTTAAAACCTAGGTACCAAGCCTAAGTCTGATGAAACCTTAGGGGTTAAATTGCTACAAAATTTTAATTAGGTCTAGGAGCTTAAAGTGCACAAGGAATGTGATGGGCATCAGTTGGGGTAATCCCGATTATTACTTTTTGGTGTGTGTGCGAATTGTGCTTGAAGTGGTGCCTAAGCCAAGTCAAAAGAGGTTTGCAAACAAGGATTTTTGGTTGAAGGATTTTAAGGCTTTAATAAAGATTTAATGTCGTTTAGGATCTCTCTTATTAAATGGTCAAACAAGGTTTTCATGTTCTACAAAATAATGGCAAACAAGTTGTAGTTAGTGGAGTTCAATTCCTTTAGAATTGATGTGACTAAGAGAGAAATTAAAACCCTAATGTGGAAATCCTATGTATGCGGCTCCTTAAAAAAATGAATCCCTTTTCAAAATCATTAAGAGTGGTGATCCAAACAATAAAATAACACCACAATGTAATGTAAAATCAACAAGGAATCCAAAAATTATTTTTTTGTGATTTTAAGAAATTGCTTGGTATTTTTTTGGAAATTTTCTTTCTAGTGGTGTCAAGAGTCAAAATTGATAGATTCAGGAAATTGATTCTGTAAAAGCCTCAAATGTTCTTAAACATTTTTGAGAATTTTATATGATATATATAATTTTTCAAGGTTTCTAGAAATATAAATTTTATTCAAATCTGATAAGTAAAAAAATTTATAAAATTCACGAATAGTAAGAAAATAATAAGAAAACAAGGTTAAACCCATGTTCAGTCTATGAATTTTTAAATTTTTTCTAATAAACAAAATTTCTTGAAAATTGGCCTCAAGGTTCTTGACTCAAAGGGACTTCCTTGGGTGACATATGATGAATTTAGGAAGATCCTAAGTGCCCAAGCCTGATTTTTGAAAGTCAAGACAAAAGTCTAGATTTTCAAAAATCAGACACCAATAAGGCAAAGGTGGTAGAAAAATGAAGCAAACAAGCAAAAAAATAATTTTTAGGGTTCCACCACCCTTAATTTTTCTTATTTTTTATTTTTCTGAAAATTTAAAGATTCTTTTAATAGATTTTGTTGATAATACAAGAGATGGCAGGGGTACTAACTTGAAGTACGCGGCAAGACAAGTACACTTGAAGTTTCCCACTCCAAGCAAATCTATATCCCACTCCTGCTCCTAATTTGCACCCTAAAACAAAACAAATAAAATTTTGTGAAGACCTAATAAAGTAAGAGAGAGATTAATTGTGTGACTAAGCCGTGCCTCCTCAGCAACGACACCAAAAAGCTATACGGAAAATACGTAATTTGTTAAAAGCAAGTTTTTGTTGTTGAGATACGTAAAATCGATCAGCTTTTAAATTTATATTCCTAGATAGTGGTGGTATCTAGGCTTGTCCAAGGAGGCCAATTTGTTAGTCAAATAAGTGATTCTCTCTCTCTCTTGTCTCTCAAATCAACACTTCTATTTTTGCATTTTGATTTTTGTAATTTTTTATGTTTGGAAATAATCGTGATTGATGCGTAGATGAATTATTCTACATCTAACCCTAAGTGACAAAAATAAAGCCTTCTCCTCTAAGCTCACCCTAGGCAAGTGTGCCTAGGGTAATTAGAAGAGAAGGGGTGCGATGCACTAGCTTATTAAAAGTAGGAAAAGTGCGCTAAAATTGAAACATGAGCTTGGAAGGCAAACATGATTTGTATTACTAGTAACTACAGGGAATGTAGCAGAATGCTTGTTATATGAAAGTAAAAGCACCCTAGCTAATACAAGATGTAGGGATAAAGAAGAAGAAAGGGGGATCCTCTAGTTGAAGTCGGGATGGCCCTTACTCCAAGTGCAGTTACCTTGCACTTGAAAAGGGACTTCCTATCTTCTTCTTGATGTAGTCCTCCTCCAAGCTATCCTTCAAGGTGGGTGTCAACCACCTTACTCCTCCTCTTGCTAGGCCATCCCCATAGTGTTGAAGATGACCTCATCCTTGGTGTGGGTAAGGGAGAATAAGGAGAGGAAGAAGGCACCAAGGGGGCAAGTGTGTGCCCCCTTGATCTTCTTCCCTTCTTCTTCCTCCATGGCGTGAAAATGATATAGCTAAGGTGGGGTGGAACCTAAACTAATGGAAGAATATGGAACCTAACTAATGGAAAGGAGATGGGAATTATGTGGTGGTAGGGTAGGGTATTTATAGGATGGGAAGGGGGGATGTTATTGTATTTTTTTGGAGGGAAAAATAGGAGGGAAATGAAGAGCTGCCTTGGTTTTCCCTCCAAAAATACCTTCTAGAAGGTGTTGATTTTGGAGGGAAAAAATGGAGGGTGGAGATGGGTTGAAGGGGTAGGTGTAGGGTTGGATTTCAAGGGTTTTGGAGGGAAAAAGTTGGCACCATTTTTAGGTGGTTTTGGAGGGAATTTGGTGGTGTCTTTTGTTTGTAGAGAAGGGTGAAGGGATGTATAGGTTTGGCACCAAGATTGAGGTGGACTAGTGGCAGCTTAGGTGGACATAGGTAAGGTTAGTTGGTGGAGCTAGTTAGGTGGGTTTTAGGGATAGGTTTTGGTGGCCAAGGAGGTGAACTAGCTAAGCTAAGCTAGCTAAGCTAGCTTAGCTAGTAGGGAGTTGGGGGGAGAGGTAGAGGGAGTTAGGGTTTTGGAGGTGATGAGTTGGAGGAAGCTGTCTTGAGCTACATTGGAGCTTGTGGCTATTGAAGAGAGCTACAAGGAGCTACCTTAGCTGGCTTAGCTTGCTAATTCTTTGCTAGCTGCTACACCAAGCTAAGATGAGCTGGCTTTTGCTGATGTAAGCTAAGGTGAGCTGGGTCTGGTCTTCCTGGACATTATTAAGCTAGCTAGAGTAGCTAGCTTAGGTCAAGTTGCTCAGCGTAACTAAGTTGAGCTGAGTTAAGCCCTCGAGAGCTAGACTTGAGCTGGTTAAGGTCATCTTCAACAGACCAAGTCTAGCTAGTAGCTAGTCCTTGGCAGGTTGAACTTCCAGTGAACTTTTTTAAGTTGGAGGAGCTGGAATGAAGTTGGAATCAACTAACTTGTTCTCATTTGAGCTACCATCCAGCTAAGGTGAGCTGAATGGAGCTAAGGTGAACTAGCTAGAGCTACCATTCAGCTAAGATGAGCTGAATGAAACTAGGAATGAGTTGATCCAACTAGAATGAACCAAGATCCAGCTAGGATGAGCTAGTTCTAGCTAGAATCCAACTGAAAGGAGCATCTTCTTCATCTTCTTCCTTCTTGAGTGCTAGGGTTTTAGGGATCTCACTATCTGTTTATCCTTAACACTCAAATAAACTTGTCAAAAATAAACAAAATATGCAATGCATGCCTAACCTAATTGATGCCTCAATGCAGCCCAAAAACCCATTTGTGGAGTTAAAATTTTAAGAGCTTGATTTGTTTTAGGGCACAAGAATGATGATAAACTTACGCTTATCACACCCCCATGCTTATCTTTTGCTAGTCTATTAGCAAAACAAATTTTTACAAATTGGAATTTTTGTGAAAACTAATTTTTTCAAATTTTTTAAGGAGAAAGAGATCATGGGAAGTATAGGATTTATTGTAGATAAACATCAGGATTCATTTTTGGATCTAAAAAATTAGATGAATGGGGATCAATATATCCTCTAAAAATTAACAAATTAACCCCTTGTTAATTCAGATGACTCAAAATTTTTGTAGTTAGGATTTCTTCGGCTCTTGAATATGATTCGCAACTTGCAATATCCTTTAAAACCTTCTATCTGTGCTTGTGGAAAGCCAACATTCATAAGGTCGTGTTTTTGGTTTAAAACTTTTATTTCTTTTTTTTTGTCTCCCCCATGCTTATTCTTAGCTTAGTCTTATAACAGATGTATCAGGATCATCATTCCCATTACCAATCCTCGAGGGGGCTCTGGCGCTAGTACTTCGAGATAGTACTATCCATGACACCTCCCACGAGCTCATAACCCCATAACACAGTGCGGTGTAAAGGGGTGCTCTAAGCAAACTCAAGCTCTTGCTCCAATGCTATGGATAGAGCACCATCCAAGACACTTGAGCTGCAAAAATCCTCCTTAATGTTCTGTCTAAAGAAATGAAATATAAATATAGAGTAGCATCGAGGTGGTAACATGTTGGCTTCGTGTCCTCAAAGGAGGCATTTTCCTCCTTCTCAACGATGGGAACTCAAACCAATGATCTGCTTCGGTCTTTTACTAAGGCGAAACAAAGGATTTTTCTAATTTCTAATTATTTTTTAGGTGTTGGCTTGTGTGTGAATTTTGACACAAGAAATTTTGCACGAGATGCAAGTTTTTGAATCGAAAAGTAAGCCAGATACTTTCCATGTTACAAAGGGGGGTCAAGTCACCTGAACTATCATGAGTTCTGAGTTCAGGTGGAATTTTAGAGAAGGATATTTGATCTAGTCTAAAGGTAGATCCTAAAATAATAATAATTAGATCTGTATCCTTATCCCTAGTTTGTTAAAGATTAAATCCCAATGTACCAAAAGTGAGTGTTCAACCTTATTCCCGATTTCAAAATTTCCTCAAAAAGTTTTCAACATTTTTATTTTTTTGGGTATGCAAGCAAAAAATAAAACAATAAAATTGCTTGTTTTCGGGTTTTGAAAATCCTTTCTGATTGTCTAATTTGGTGGAGGAAACAATGTTGATAGGTTCTCTTCTCGACCATAATTTTTTCAAGGATTCTGACTCTGAATTGCTGGTTGGCGACATCAAAGACTTGGAGCAGTGTATTCACTCAAAATCTCTTCCTGACTATTCACCAGATCCACCTACTATAATTTCACCTCACCTGCCCACTCTCACTTCAATTCAACCTCCCACCCTAACTTCACCCATGCTTCATCTCGCTAACTTTTCCCCCAGTCCCCTTCCCCTGGACCTACCATCTGATTCCCGTAAGCATGGCCTTCTTCCTAAACTGAAACCTTGTCCAGACTCGGGTCTTCCATTTTTCACACTTATTTTAGTCACCCTACTTCCACCATTTTTTTAGGGACCAAGAGGAAGATTGCATTTTATAGGGCATTCACGTGTTTAACTATCTTTACGATTGACCATCTTTCGTGCATCACTTCATGCCCGACTAAATGGCATTAAAGACAACACTGGTTGGGAGGTAACCCAACAACATATTCCTTTTCTCTTTCATTTTCTTTTTCAGGTTTTGCAAAACTTCGCCTCTATCCTAACTTCCTCTCTCAGGTGATATCTTCCCCTACTCTTTTACTTTTTCAAGGGACTTGCAAACCTTAAGCATGGGGGGGTACATCAATTTTGTTAAGCATTTCATTATTTTTCAAAACCTAAAAACTTTAAATATTTTGCATTCGCATCATCTGCATCTGCATATGCACTCTATTTGCATAACTTCTAAAAAAATATTTTAAGAACTTTTAGTGAAAGAAAGGACCAATGGTTGAACTTTAATTCAAACTAGGTAAACCTGGGGTTTAATCATTAACAAACTAAGGATGAAAATACAGATTCAGTTTTGGACGTTTCAGGTCTTGAAACCTAGACTAGATCAGGTATCCTGCAAAGAATTCCATCCTAACACTTTATGATTCATGTAACCCGACTTTGTTTAGAGATGTGGGTAGTACCTGACTTCGATCTCGATCCAAGAATTTGCTTTTCTTTTGAAAACCTGGTGTCAAACATTTCACACACAAAGCCAACACTACCCAGGCCCAAAAAATCTAAATAATTAAAAAACTCTTGCAAACTCTTAGTAAAAAATCGAGACAGATGATTGGTTTGAGTTCCCACCGCTGAGAAGGAAAATTACTTCCTTTGAGGATGCAATGTCAACATGTTACCACCTCAGCACTGCTCTATATCTATATTTCATATCTTTAGATGGAGCATTAAGGTGCATTTTGTAGCTCAGGTGTCTTGGACGATGCTCTACCAATAGTGTCGGAGCAAGAGCTTGAGTTTGCTTGGAGCGCCCCTTTACACTGCATTGTGTTTTGGGGTTGTGAGCTCTTGGGGTGTGTCTTGGATGGTACTATCTTGAAGTGCTGGAGCCAGAGCCCTCTCGAGGATTGGTAACGAAAATGACGATCTTGACACAACTATAGTAGGACTAAGCTAAGGCTAAGCATGGGGGAAATAATTAAAAAAAAAGTTTCAATAACATGACCTTATCCTAATAATGTTGGCATATTACAAAGTGTTGACGCTTGAATTTTCATCAACTTGCGAGTTACGGATCGAGTTCACGAGCCAAGGAAATCCTAACAGCAAAAACGATTTTGGGATATTTGAATTAAAAAGGAGTTAAGAGGTGAATTCTCAAAGGATACAGTGGTCCTGATTTGTTTAATCTTTGAATCCAAAGCTAAGTCCAAATGTTTTATCCTTAATAAACCTCATACCTACTGATGATACTACATTGACCTGTGTTAATTATTTAATTTAAATGTAGTTTCGAATCTTAATACAAATAATTAGCATAATAATAGAGCTAATAGCTTAATTAACACATTTGCATATAGCAAATCTAAATAGCATTAATTGTAGATATTTACATATTATTCCATATTTATTTTATGTATGCAGGTAATGCAAGTTTTAAAACCCCTATTATTGTAGTTGCGTGGAGAGAAAAAAAATCAAATCCTTTGTCTAACCTTATTTTTATTCCCTCCATCCTACCAATCCCTTATTTCATTCAAATAAAAGTATAAATAAAAAAAACACACACACACACACAACTCTCATAAGTCCCCTCTCACTCCCCTACTTCCTCGTAACTGCACCTGCCTCGACCCTCCTCTTCTCTTGCACTTCTCCAATGAAGAACTCATGTGGCACTCCTCCCTCCACTTCCCCCATCTCTCTATGCCAACACCACATCGATCACCCTCCTCCTTCCACCACCAACAGCAGCTCTACGCCGCTAGAGTTGCACCATTCTCTCACTCTCTCCATTACTCTCTCTATCCCTCTCTGTAATTCACTCACCCTCTCAAACTCCTTCCTCCTCTCCTTTTTCTTCTCCTTTCCTCTCCTTCCCTCTACGTAAACCACTACCACCCACCTTCCTCCTTCTCCCATAACAACAGCAACACCATCACCACCTTCGAAACCACTAGCATTGACCCCCTCTCCTCCTCTTATCCTTCCTTGCCGATGCCCACACAACCCACGCCGAAACTCCCTCCGCCACCAAGCTCTCTCTTTCTCCCTTGCTCTCACGCTCTTCCTCTCTCCTTCTCTACGAAGGACCTCTTCCCCATTTTGATTTTCTTTCTCCACCGAACCCCTCTCCCTCTCCCTCATAAACTCCCCCTTCTCCTTTTTCCCTCCTACAAAAAGCTTCCCCCCCTCCATCAACCCATAGCCAACACACCATCTCTCCTCTCCCCTGTGCCCTAACCCTCTCCCCCTCTCTCTAGTCTACAACCACCGCTGATGCCACAACACCTCCAATGCTGCCGGTGCCCTTGAAAGAGCGATCTTCGTTTTCAATAAAAACTTTAACATAAAATGTCGTGTCGTTATAGTTCGTTGCGTGGTAGAAAATCGCTTTTCAAAACATCTTAATTCTCAGAATCTAACCATGAAAATAGTTAGGTCATCTCCATAGGGAGGAATTAGCCTATTGAATATCTTATTTGTTCAGGAAATCTCAATGTGTATGCATACTAACTGGTGCATGTGTTTTCAACATAATTTCTTGCTTTAAATATTTAATCAAGAATACAAGTGTGCATTTGCAAAATCACCACTATATAATATCATGTAAAATAATGATCATGATACTGGTAAACATTGTAACTACTAATTTCTAGAATATGGCTTGTTCACCATAATATATATATATTACATGCACTAAATCATTCATGAGAAATATTCATCTGCAAGCAATTTTGATTAAGTAGAAGAATGGCTATGCAAATTCACCTCAATAATTTATTCAGTAAATAAGTGAATAGTATACCCGCAATGGCGAAAGTGGTAATTTTTAATTGGAGGAGAAATAGAGGATTTCTCCACTCTCCTCCTTGCGTGAAGGGTCGGGTGTTGATGGCTGCGAGAGTCGACGGAATGGTGCACCTCGACGAGTGCTTCATGATGGTGGCAGCGGCACGTCGCGAGGAGGTCAGTGACGGCCGGCTGAAGGAGATGAATCTCGCCGGTGACGAGGTCTGTTGGCGGTGAACGGCAACGGTAGGTGTCACTACCTAAGGTCGAGGTGGTCAGAGGATCAAGGCGAGATTGTTGGCATCAATGGTGTGAAACTTTGAGGCCGGGCGAGGCGACTGCAAGGAGGGGTGCACGGTCGTTGATGGGTTCTTCTGGAGAATATGAACAATGTGTGGAGAGGAGGAGCTGCTGCCGTTGCCAAGGCCACACGTGGCTATGCGATGGCGCATGCACAAGGGCGCGCGAGGGCATGCACAAGAGCACGTGAGGGGATGCGCTACCTGCAGGCATGGCTGCGGTTAGGATGTTGCACACGCACAAGGGTATGGCTGCTTGCGGGCGTGGCTACTTACGGGTGCGTGGTTGCCTGTGGGTGTGTGGCCGTACGACAGTGCGTTGCCTGCCTGTAGGTGTGGGGGGTTCGCGGTGGTGGCCGCACGATGTCACCATGAGACCGTCCAGAGGACGAAGGCAGGAGGTAGGTGCGCAGAGACCACGGTGGTCGCTGAAGTCCTCGTTGCACACCTCCTTCACGGTGGTGAATGAGAATATCCCTAACGGGGGGGAAGAAGATAATGATCATATCTCCAGCCTTCGTTTTAAACATCTCGTGTTTGTTTAGCTTTGGCCGTCGATTTCTCCAACCACCCAGCGAACATCATGAGTGGTTGGGGTGGTCGAAGAGATTAGGCCCGATTGGCAGAGTCAACGGTTTGCTTTGCGGAAAAAAAATTAAAAAAAAATAAAAAGAAAATGGGTTATTTACAGAGTTATTCCAAAATGATGTATATAATGCATACATGCCCCCATAATTTATATTTCTTTCTATTACATGTGAATGTGATGTATAAAACAAGCATGCCATCATATTTATAAACTAATCTATTTATAAATCTAATTATGCTATGTACAACTAGAAAACCTTCTAATATCTAGGTATTTATGCATTTGATTAGCCCACAAATGCGGTCTCATCAGCCCTCTCCTTCCCTCCTCTTCGGCCTTGTCAATGCCCTTCAACACCAACCACCAACCGAGCACCACGACCACCATTGGTTGTGCCACCCGATTGGACTCACTCTCTCTGCCATCCTCACCCACATCACAGCTCCTCTCATCAAAGCTCAGCACTGTCGATGCCACTCACCGCCAGCGTCGATTTCCCCCTCCTCTTCAGCCTCGTCGACCATCTACCCTAACCACCAACCGCTACGCTTTACCAACCAACTCCAATAGGCCATTGCAGCCACCAACCTCTTCATCTTCTCTCTGACCATCTCTAGTTCTTTCCCAGCCTCCTCTTCTTTCTCGGCTTTGTGCACGCCCATGGCAGGAGCTTTTTTCTCTCAAGTTCCTTTATTTTTATTTCATGTTTGATTGTAGTTCAAGTTGTATCCTGTTTGTTAAGCACATAAATGTCATGTTTTAAGTTACCATTTTATATGTCCTTAGATTAATTGAGTAGAATTTAATTTAGAAGCTTCTTAATCTTTTAATTGGAAAGGCTAAGATTTTAATCTCCAAGCAAATTATGTGTTGAACTTTTATGTCCAGAGTCTCACATATACGTTTTATAGATTTGTAAAAATAAGTGTCTAGCTATATTTTTGTCTTATAGAAATCCAAAGTTCAAGTTATTTACAATTATGCAATTTTGTTAGTAGTTCAAGATTTTATTTTAAAAGAAAAAAATAATAATCAATTCTTATTTGCTTATTCTTAGTTTATTAATTTTCTCTAAAAAGATGTTAAGTTAGTTTACAATTTTTATGTAATACTTATTTTGTGCTTGTTGAATAATCAAGAGAATTAGTTAGTATAACTTTAGGTTTTAAGCAGATTTTATGTCACAAGTTATTGCTATTTCCATCTCAAACTACACAAATTCTCTTAACCTAATTAGAAATTATTTGGAAGCCTCCAAACGAAATGACTCAGACTCACCAAATTTCTAATAATTACATATTAATTTTAAACTTAATGCTCTGATTGCGCTACAACGACATGTTTTAACTATATTGATTCGGGCATGTGACCTACCTTAACCAAAAATCAACCAAGGTCCTATCTTGAACTTTTTCCTCAAAATAGAAAAAGTTGGTTTCTTGAGGAATAATGTGGTGCAATCACAATTTTTGCTAAGGGACTAGCAAAAAGATAAGCACGGAGGTGTGGTAAGCACCAGTTTATCATCATCCTTAGCATCCATTTACATCTAGTTCCTAAGATTTTATCAACTACATTGCATTTAGCATGCATGTGCATTTAGGGTTTAGAGCATACATTAGCATTCATTTCACATTATCTCATGTAGTTTCCCTTTGATTGCCAGGGAAAAATGCATTGGAAATCAGGGAAACCCTAGCAGTATGGAAGGCACTTGGAACATTTCTGAAGACAGAAGCTCCAGCAGTTGGACCCTATCTCAACTCAGCTGGATCCAACTCAAATCCAACTCCTACCCTCCTCCCTCTCCACCATAATGGCCGTCCACCTACATTAAAACCACCAACCATTAGTGCCTAAAATACACTCCTTGGCACCATTTCACATGGCACCAAGGAACCTTCCTAACCATCCTCGGCAGCCTTTAACATGGAGCCAAGGAAGCTTCCTAACCACCCTCCTTGGCACCCTTTCACATGGTGCCAAGGAAGCTTCCTAAACACATCCATACTATCCTATAAAAAGAACCCCCATCCTACCATTCAAACCATCCTTGGCAACCAACAATTCTTCCTATCAAACATCTATAGCCACCATACATCCTACACCCAAGAAAGGAGAAGGAGAGAAGAAGATTAAGGGAGTAACCTACCCTCTCCCTTGGAGACTTCTTTCTCTGCTCTCTCCTTCTTTGGGCCACACCAAGGAGCAAGCTTCCATCTAGGGAGGACGACCAGGTAGGAGGAAAGAAGGGTGGAGGATGTCCACTCTTAAGAGGAGAAACTCAAGCAGCTAGAAGGAAGTCCTCTTCAAGTCTGGGAGCCACCATTCTTGGAGTGAAGGATGCTGATGGGAACACTATCATGAGTCATAACTAGCTCAGTTTGGTCTTATAAAGTCAATAAAAGCTCCTACATATCAGTCAGAAGGTCTCTTGAGCAAGGTGAATTATTTTGAGAAGAAAAGATGAAAAAAGGGTTATTTCTGCAATTTTACCATCTTACAAAATAACCACAAGGTGTGCCAAGGTTTTATTAAAGGTCATTTAGTTATTAATGCCTAATAAGTGGGTTCATGTAGACAAAAATAGGTTTTCACACATTTCAAGAATTAATGAACATATGAAACCCTAAAAATTGACCTGCTTAATTAATTGAGGTTTTGGTCAAGATAAAATTCACATAAACCCTCTAAAATTCATAGAAAAATATTCTCTAGGGTTTAGCCTCTTTGAATTGACCATCAGAACCTGTTTTGACCCAAAACAAAGTCACAACATACTATTGCCCTAATTTGGGTTTTTACATAAATTACCCAACCAAATGAGGTCAAAACCAAAATCCAACTTCACCATTGGATTCCTTGGGTTCAAATTAGGTTTGTTTCAAAAATTGATCCCAATCTAAGATTATTTCAACTTAGTTTGCATTTTAGCCTAAGTCTGACTCTTATTATCTCAAATAACCCCTCAGCTTTTGAAAATATTACAAAACCCCCTTACTTTGTCTTCTTCTTCTCAAAAAGGTCCTTGCCACCTCCATGTCCTATTCCTACAACTCTGCCAACCTTCAATCAGAGTTTCGTCCCTTATTTCATGCTTAATCTCTTCCAAATTTGGATGGAAGATTCCTGAGAGATTTCTCTATAATTTGAACCTATTCCTGGGTTCCAATTCTTTCCCAATCTCTCATGTGAATGCATGAGAGATGTGGGTGTCCTACTTAGGCAAACTTACCAGCTTGAAAGCTTGGTCTCCAAGCTTGAAGCCCCTCCCCATGGCCTATAAAAGGATCAGGGGCAAGAACCCTTGCTACTTGGCAAATTTTGGTCAAAGAAAAGCCCTCCTCCAGCCATCTCCGCACTTTGCTCCAGAGACATTCTTCGTTCTCCTCATCTATTCATCCAACAACCAAATTGGATTGCCTATCTTCCTTCCTTCATCGTCGCCCACCTCTCTGGACGAAGAGCAGGTGTTTCTCTCCCTTGTTCGTCGTCGCTGCCTCTCCGTGCCCCTCATCTTCTCCTACGCCAATCTACCACGACCGACCTCTTCTAGCCACTTTCTCCTCTCCTAAGTCCCTCTATCATCTTCTCTCTCTCCGTACTTCTTTTTCTTACACTTACGATACATGCATGACCACCATTTCTCCCTTAACGCCGTCATCTTCTTTCGCTCCGGCCAAGCTTCGGCGAGGTCCTAAGCACACTACACACCACCAAACACGCCTGCTCCACCTCCAAAAGCACCACCGTACTCCCCCTGTCAAAAGCCCTCTCCTATTTCACTCCATTGCTCTCCCTAGATCCCCACCGAACAAACTCATTGCCGTCCACCTTCACCGAACTTGACGCACCACCTCACGCACTCTCACACCACATGACCCCCACCACCGCACTCGTATTTGTGTTTCAGGATACTCCACTGGAGCTCCACCGCTGCGTCATCATCTCCGGCTTTGTTCGTGGTGTTCTAGCCATGATTGCTCCAGGAAACTTCTTCAGGTGATGTGATTCACCTCCAGATGCATCATCAAGCCTTCAATTGGCGAAGACAGTAGTAGCAGCACACCAATTCAACCGAGTTCCTCCTATTGCTACTGTGTGAAGGAGGGGGAAAAACATAGTCCCACCTTGTGGATAAAAAAACGACCGCACGCCCATATATTATTTTTGCTCCTCTGCTTAGTGGCCTTAGTGAGCACGAGGTGAGGTACCTCTCCACGTGGGCACGCATGTCCTCTCCCGTGGTCATGCCACGTGGGGTTTGGGCTCTGAACTGATTACCCGTATACCTGGATCTAGTTAGCTTATATCATAGGAGGAGAAAGAAAGGGAAATAAAGAAGAAAGAGAGGGGGGAGGGAGGTTTTGCTTCGCTGCCCACCTCTCGACACTTAGAGAATTCTGAGGGGCTTTCGCCTTTGCTGGTGTTGGTGTTTAGCTTTGTTGTGCCTCTCCTTGAGGCTTGAGAAAGAGAGGCCTTTGATCTTGTTGCTGGTTCTAAGTGCACTGTGCAGTTATCATACGTGGCATTTGGCTGATTAATACTATTGGGATATTTGATATTATTGTAATTAGGGTAATTGGTGATTCAAATCATCGTTTTACCCTAATCTTTTTGCACTATCAACATTTGCTCTTATATACATATCATTTGTGTTTGGAAATTTTATCATATATTGATATCTTGTGATAGAATTGCAATCTTGAGATTTATTTTGCTACTTGCTCCCAGTGACGACCATGGATTTTATTCAAGTATAAATTTTATCCATTTTCGCGCTATTACGACCCATACTACAATGCAAGTTCCTAGGCTTAGATTTGCATTTCATGTTATAAATATTGCATAGCATGCATCATTCTGCATTTACAGTTGTATATAATTTAGGTTAATTGTGTTCTTTTTATGGTTAGGAGAGAAGGATATTTATTTTGAAGCCTCTGCTTGATGAACTGATCGTACGGATCTGATCAAGACGACGATCAGAGTCCAACGCCTCTAAAATCGCCTCGATCGAAGTCCCGTAGCACCATATGCAGTCCAAGGAAGACCAACAGCAAAGGACTAGGTGACATAATTCGGAGCTTCAAATGACAAATCCGACCTCCCGGATGGATTTGAGTCAACGATCGTAGCCTAATGGCGTGATAATCAACTCAATCCGACCTCTGTAGAAACCCTTAAAACAAGAAGAAGATGGACGACCCAGACTACGCCACGTGGCATAGCCTAGGTTGCCCATGCCAAGCACGTGCCACCGCATGCACGCAGCAGTGCCGATGCGTGCGTGAGTGCAGGCATGCATGCGCACAGCGCAGCGCCATCGTGTGGGTGCGCGCGTGCCTGGCAAAGGTGGGGGAGAGCTACACCAGCTATGCATGGGTTGGACCTACAGCGACGCATGAGCTAGACTTACAGCGATGCTTCCAACCGTCGCTAATTCATAACATGGTAGCAAAGCCAACTGTGGGCGCCAGTGGGCATGAGCTACCTACAGCGACATTTCCAGCGATGGCCTAGATGTCACTAATGGTCTCATACCTATTTTTTGCCTCTTCTCCACTATAAAAGGACTTACACCCCCTCCCTTCCAAGCCATCTTTACCTACTCTACTTCCACCTACTCCCAAGCTCTAACAATCCTACCAACGCTCTATTAGAGCTTGTTCTCAAGCTTCTAAGGTAACTATTAGTGTAGCAAACCTCTGCCCCACCAAATACTCCAACTTCTCATCCCCCTTTATAGGTCGCCTTGGAGCCATCCTCCCACCTCCATTCCGGTAGCAAATCATCTCCGT
This sequence comes from Thalassia testudinum, assembly GCA_037157565.1. NCBI lineage: Eukaryota > Viridiplantae > Streptophyta > Magnoliopsida > Alismatales > Hydrocharitaceae > Thalassia > Thalassia testudinum. The sequence continues at coordinate 4,367,150 of JAZHRO010000035.1, read as the reverse complement.
CTTCTCACCTCCATTCCGGAGCCACGCTGAAGCTTTCCTCAACCCGACATCCTCTTGCATCTCATCTTCGTTGTCCCGCCCCTCACCTCCTTCGTCCGAGCTTCCACCAAGCACCGTCGTCTCGCCGAACAGCCGATTTGGGAGATTTCCTCTCACCCCCCTCTCTTTCTATTTTTATGCTTAGTTTATTGTAATTGACATTAGAAGTAATATATATCATATTTGTTCCACATCTCTATCTTGTGATTCGTTTGCTTGTTTTCTTCTTACAAAAATACAAAAAAATAACAAAACCCTAAAATACCAAAAAGAAACAAAATGAAGCGTGGTTTTCACTTAAAGTAAACGTCGCCTTCTTGTGTTCGACCCGAGACTCCCTTGGAGTTTCGGTATAAATTTTATCCGATCGACGTGTTTTGCAACTATGACGACGGGTTACTTGTAGCCCTAATTTCTACCACGCAAAACATGTGAGAGACCATTTTGGCGTTGTTGCCGGGGAGGCAACAGAATTGACTTTATTGTTTATTATGTTTCTTTGCATTTACATAGCACTAACCCTGCTTGTCTTCGATCTACTGTCTTGCAGGTACCCTAGCATGGAGATCCAAGTGCAGTAGACCAGAGTAAAGTGCGGGTGGAGTGTTTTGTAAGTGTCCCCCACACCACCCCCACCTTAGTTTTCATTTCATAACCTAATAACTCAAACCCAAATCAACTTAGGTGTTTTTTATAAACCCTAGGATTGATTTGATTGTTTGTTTGCCACCTCCACTCACCTCACCCACCCACATATATAAAAAAAAAATTCTTCTCTTGTGGGATTTACTGAAAGCTACACACTTAACACCCACAACTTATCATAAGGTGAACAATCACTTTGATTCTACCACTTAACGGGGATTTGACTTGTGGACCTGATGCACTTCAACTCAATACACATAAGTGAGTTGAAATCTGAATAAGTTAAACATTTTTGTATGCCTTAACTAAGTGGTGCAACAGACCAACTGATTGAGCTATTTGGGCCACACCACTCAATCTAAAACTGGTCAATCAAGTAGCTTGCCACTTAGGGTTGATTCTTAGGGCTAAACCAGGCACTCCACAATATTTTTATTTCTTAAAGGAACATATCATCACCCGTGCTTTCAAAACTTGGAGTGTTCTACTAAATCTTGATTGAACCAACCTAAGAATTAAATCCTAAAAGCTAGTAAACAAGGTTAAATCCTAAAAGACATATCATCAAATAACCTTGTTTGAGAACCCTAGTTGTGCACGCACACACATTTTAACTGATCATTAAGGGCACAACCCATCTAAAGGGCCCATCACATTCCAAGAGCACGATCATCCCAAGCCTAAGTAAAATTGAGTAGACGTTGGCCTTAAGGATTGATTCGCTCTTCGAGGCTCAAACTAAGATTTTTTTCAATTAATCTGCTTCTGCTAGTCCATCTGATGTCTAACTAGGGGAGTAGCATCAAACGACTGCAGCTGGGGGATACATTAGGAACCGAAGGCACAAGCCAAAGGAAGAACCTTCTTCCCAGTCCCTCCTTCTAACTAGTTGGATTGACCAGATAAAAGTAGACTAAATCATTTAAAATCTCAAGATGGGTCCTGGGAGTTTGTAGGTCTTTAGGCTACCCACATAAGGACAGGTTTGGTTGATTGTACTGCAGGGCACCTTTTTCTATTCTATTTTCCCTCCTACTCCACAATGTATCCTTCCACTTCTTACACTCATTTCCCATCCTATCCTCCTACCACCACTTATCCCCAAGATGATTATTATTCCGACTTGATTTGTAATTGCCCAACCACTAGTCGGGATGACTTTGATTGGGGATACGAATCCGAACCTCAATGTCCAAGGCCTAACCCTGGGCAACAAGACTATGATTACTATCATTCCTAAACCTACAATGATTATGGATCTCTATCCTTTGATGACAAAACCAACCCGATCTACAATCAGGAAGGATATGTTGATTATAACACCTACCCTCCCCAGTATTCCATTGAAAATAGGTCATCACCATTCTTTGAACAACCCGAGATGACCTACTATCAAGGAGGAACCTGAGAACCTCAATATCTTGACTCCCCTAGAATGAACCCAAACCCACCCAACCCTAAACCAAACTAGTCGATTCAAGTGAACCAGATCCAAGATAGGGTGTTGGCTAACTTGAGGAACACCGTACAATCTTTAGAAGCCCAGCCAACACCATGCACTAAAGCATTGGAGCCTATGATAAAAATAATCGATGAGGTGAATAGCTCTTTATTGGATTTGCTCCAAAGTGTTAGGGATAGGGACCTGGGTGAGTTTCTTCTTGGGAAATTATCAAGGTTAAGGATGAAATTTGTGGTTTCCCTAGTCAAATCTTGGGATGATTCTCAAGATGAACCCTTGTTGAAGCTACGGGTTACTACGCTATCATATTTGGTTTTGAAAAACCTGTCGTTGTAGTTTGAAAGCGAAGAACTTGTGTTCAACAATTAAAATTTATACCAGAATAGAAATCCTAGGTCAAACTCAGGGAGGCAGACGCTTGATTAAAAATACGTGTTTGTTTCATTTGTCATGAAGCAGAATAATTGATTAGAAACTATCTATCTATTTTCAATAAATAGAAGAGAGAGAGAGAATATTACAAACAAAAATCAAAAAGAGATGTAGAATGAACATGGAATTCATTATCAAAGAGATTGTTTGTTACACTACTCATTACAACTAGAAAGTAGAAAATGATTACACTAGAAAGTAGTAAATCTATTCTAGAAAGCATTAAAAAGAATGGAGAGAGAAATATCCTTCTTAACGGTCGCTTGGAGGACGAGCTGGACGGGACAACGCCTGGAAGATGGGGAACGAGGACGAAGGAGGATGAAACAGAAAGAACGAGAATGAGGTAGCACGTCGTCGTCGTCATGGGATCCACTACCGAAATGGGGGCGAAAAATTGACTTTTTCTCTTGAGAAGCATCCCAGGTGTGAGACACGCTTCTCTTGAGCTTTGGAGAGGGAGAGAAGAGAAAGAAGGGATGAGAATTTCATATGGAGGGGGTCTCCTTTTATAGTTGCAAGGAGTGAGGGCAATTTGGTCTTTTTAATTTAAAAAACATTAATTCAGGACCTTTAGTGACAGATAAATCCATCGCTAAAGGTCCAAACACGACCTTTGTGGGCAACGCTCGCATGCCTGCTCGCCTCCCACGCGTGAAACACTCATTCATGTTCATGAAATCTCGGCTATTTGATCGTGAGATCGAACGGTTGAGATGCATCTTCGCCACGCCTCAACCACGCACTCGCTCGCATTTGATCCCGCGTTACATGCAGGCGTCTGATGGAGCGTGAGCGCTATCGAGCGCCCGCAGCCGCTCGATCATGATCGAGCACTCAATTGTGCCTCCACACCGCACCTTAGCTCCCACTCCACAAGGCTCAAACGCTCGGTTCCTGATCGCGCAAGCGCGTTCGACCAACGTGCCATCAGTGCATTTGTGTCACACTTAAGATTTATGCGCATGTGCCCACAGCCGTTGGATGATCATCCAACAACGGAGAAGTGACAATCAGATCGAAGAAGAGAGGGTGCAGTGACCAGTTGGGTGGCTGAGATGGCACCACGTTGTGCCATCTTGGCCGTCCATCATATAGATGATGTAGATGGTGCCACAGTTGTCGGATTGAGTCGATTTTCACGTTGTTAGGCTACGATCATCAATCCGAATCCATCCGTGTGGTCGGATTTGTTGTTTAAAGTGCGAATTCACACCATCTTGGCCCTTGATCTTCTAGGGTTCCTCGATCTCTATCTGATGCTACAGATGTCTGATTAGGGCAATCTTGGAGTTGTTGTACTCCAATCGTCGCCCTAATCTGATCTGTATGGTTGGATCTTCGATCTAAGGCCCCGATAAATAGTCGCCCTGTCCCTAAACATAAAAGGAGACAATTAACCTCCATTTTATTCAAACTAATCTAAATGCAAGATGATGCATGCTATGCAATATTTATAGTATGTAATGCAATTCTATACTTAAGAACATGCATAAATAGACAACTTATGTAATGTAAACATGTTTACATCACACCCCCATGCCTATCTTTTGCTAATCCCTAGCAAAAACTACATGCTATTTATAAAAGAATTTGGTTGGATTATTTGAGCATAAGTTATTTTCAATGTTAAGAAAATGTTTACTTAGGATCTGAACTCTCAAAGACACAACAATGCCCGGGTATCTACCAAAATGTAGACCACCTCAAGCCCTCGCCTTATTCAAAGAAAATTTTCTTTTTCTCTTTTTCTTCTTTTCTAATTCTTTTGGATTTTCAAGTTTAGGGTTTAAGAGTGGCTTTCTACGGCCATTCAACTCACCGAAGATTTGATGAGAACCCTAGGTTCTAAACATCTTATTGTGAATGTGATAGACTCGTTGATCGGCAATTAGATCGAACTTCGGGTTTCTGCGCCTATAGGTGACCTTAAAAAGAGAGTTCTGCCTAAAGGTGTATCTTTACAGTCGGTAGCTTTCTCCCTACTTTTATTTTTATGGGGTCAACACAAGGATGAATCCAGTGTATATCTCCCCAATTTATTCTACTTGTCCGCTTCTTCCTAAGTGTTTTGGGAATTTTAAGTGCATTTCTTGAGTTGGGTTCTGGACAACAAGTCGATGAGCTGTTGCCACCGACAACTTACCAGCCATACTTGTGTGGCGAACTGTGGCTTATTTCTTTTGTTTTCTTTTGTTTTCTCCTTTTCTTTTTCTTTTCTTTTTTACTTTCTTTTCTCTTTTTTATGTAGGTGGCTTTCCTGGTCTAAGATTTACCTAAAGGAAACAAGAAGAGAATGGTCCAGGGACTAGGCTCTGGACAACCTACCTATGGGTTGTTACCCATGATAACTTGCCAGCCATATCACCCTAGAAGGTTCATTAGCTACTCAATTTCCATTAAAACCGCTGAATAACGAATCAGTGACAAGATAGTGTGCAAATGCTTTAGACTTAAGGTTCCCTCAAATTAGAAGGCAGGTTGATAAGTCGTGTACTTATCACCTAAATTTATTTACTCAAATTAAAATAGAATTCAGGTTGGTGAGGACTCGAAAAACAAATCCACATTTTAGTGGATACACAGGCTGATTAAGTCTGAAGGCCTGAAGGGTCTTCGTGTTCAGATCCTAATGTAATATTTTCTAAGATTGAAAATTTTCTTAAGCCCAAGTTCTCTTTCCTAATTCCACAATTTTTTTTAATATAAAAATAAAAGAAAATAAAACTAATCTACGGAGCTGACGAATTAATTAGAGATGAATATCCACCCCCCCATGCCTATCTAATGCAATGTCCTCATTGTATTAAAAAGACATAAAATAGAATGGAATAGAGGAGAAAGAACCTGAATTGAGTGAATGGCAGGTCCACTCTGAGATAAACAAAAACTGTATACGTGCTAAATTTAGTTCCTTCAACTAGGCACACTATACAAAGAAGAGAAATAAAGAATTCATAGGTGCAGATCAGAATCAGAATAAAAAGAAGAAACCTCTGACCTGCCAGCAGATGTCCACAAATGTGGACCAGATTGTGGTGCAGACCCATACCCCACAATCAAGAATATCTAAGGTTCTGGATAAAAATTACCCAAAACCTAAAATCAGTATGCAATTGGGGTCGGGCCTACGATTTATGAGGATGAAACCCAAGACCAAAGAGTTCGGTTACAAATAATTCGATATCAAAAGGATAATCAATGAATGTGTGCTTGGGTTGAACATCCTCAGAACAAATGTCGTAAGGGTCCTGGTTTTATGGTTTCAAATGAATTGGAACCCTTAAACTCGATCTTCTACTTCTTCCGAAGTTTGCTTCCCAAATCAAAATTTCCAAGCTCCTATCCTCCTCATTCAGAATGTCAAATTCCAGGACCTCTTGCATATTAATCACCCCGTCTGAAATTTCCAAGTCTAAAAGATGTGGCTGAATCAGAATTGACTTGGGTCTAGTTATCTCAAAAACAGAATCATCGGTAAGCTCAATGGGGTGTAACTGACAATCAGGGCATTGGATTGAATCCTCCAGAAAATGCGATTCTGGATCCATCATGTAAGCCCCAATAACATCTGTTTCCTTAGTTATTAGGCTATCAAATGATCTATCAAATTCCTCAGGTCCAATTGTCTTACAGAAATCATGTTCTGTAAACTCGTGTGAGACTTCGCAACTTGAATCTTCACCATCAGAATCAAAGAAATCAAAATCCGTATTAATGTATGTCCCAAAATCATCTGTCATTTTCTGGTCCATGGAGACATATGTTTCCTCGTACCCTGGCTCAGGGAATTCAGGTGAAGAAATCAGATCATCCTTAATCGGGTGCTCTAATTCAATCTGGTCAGCCTCGTAACATGTGTCCCCCCCAATAGGTGCCTGATCAGGTTCTGACCTTGGCTCTCCTAAAGGGGGTTCATCCTAGGAATCATACCACGATTGAACCAAAGCAACCACAAATCTCATTTTCAATTTCGTTAACTTCCCAAGTAGAAACTCACCCGGGTTCTTATCCTTAACATCCTGGAGCCAATCCAACAAATACTTGTTCAAATCATCAATCATCTCAATTAGAGGCTCCAATTTTTCAATGCAAGCTATTGGCTAAACTTCTAAAGATTGTATGATATTCCTCAAGTTAGCCAAAACCATATCTTGAACCTAGTTACCCCGAACCAAATGAGTTGGTTCAAGGTTGGGTGGGTTTGGGATCAGTGCAGAGGAGTTAACGAATTGAGATTCGTTATACCCTTCCTAATAATAGGTCATTTCGGATTGTTCAAAAGGTGGTGATGACCTAAAGGCAATGTAATAAGAGGATGGGTAAGAATCAGTGTATCCTTCTTGATTGTAGATCGTATTAGGTTGTCCATGAAAGGGTGACGATCCATAATCTATGTGGCTCTGAGAAGGATAGAAATCACAATCATAGTGTTCAAGGTTAGACCCTAAACACGGAGGTTTAGAACAGTATCCCCAATCCGAGTTATCCCAAATAACTGATGGTTGATTACAGTATGAGTCGGGATAATCGTCATGTTAAGGATAACTCATAACAAGAGAAAAAGAGCAGGAATGCATATAAAATGTGGAAGGATTCATGATAGACAAGAGGAAGAAAGGCACCCTGCAATATGAGCACTCAAACCTGTCCTTAAGTGGGCTAGCCTAAAGACCTACAGACTCCCAGAACCCATCTTGAGATAAAGAAACAATTTGATCTATTTCTGTCTATTCAATCCAACCAGTTAGGAGGGACTGGGGAGAAGGTTCTTCCTTCGGCTTGCGCCTCCGGTTCCTAGTGTACCCCCCAGCTGCGATCGTTTGATTCTGCTCTCCTAGCTAGACATCAAATTGAACAGTAAAAACAGACTAATCGAAAATAATCTCGTTCTGGGCTCCGAAGAGCGAGTCGAATCCTTAAGGCCAACGTCTACTCCGTTTTATTTAGGGCTAGGTTTGAATGTGCTTTGGAATGTGATGGGCCCTTTATGATTGATTGACGTGTGTGTGCGTACACAGCCAGTGGTTTTCAAGCAAGATTACTTTTGATGCGATGAATTTTAGGGTTCAAATCTTACTCAGTAGCTTTTAGGATTCAACTTTAGGTATTTTCAAACAAGTTTTGTTGGCACACCAGGTTTTGAAAGCACAGGTGAAGATGTTTTTCTTTGAAGCTTAAAAGAATGTGGAGTGCTTGGTAAATCCCTAATAGTTGAACCTATGCAGCAGCTACTTGATGAGTTGATTTTAATTGAAGTGGTGTGGCCTAATCAACTCAAACAATTAGCCTGTTGCACCACTTAATTAGGCACACAAGTGATTACCTAATCTGATTTCTACTCAATTATGTGTTTGGATGTGTGTACCGGTTCCCAAGATCGGTTTACTAGTTGAGTTTGAAAATCAGATGAGGTTGTGTACCTCTGTGAGATTTTTTTTTTAATTTTTTTCTTTTTAAATGTGGAGGTTGAGGCAGGTGTGGGTGTCACACAAACAAACAAAACTAACCTTAGAGTTTATAAGAACACCTAGGTTGACTGATGTTTGTGTTATTACATGGTGAAATGAAAACTAATGGCTGGGAGGTGGGGGATAACTTACAAAACCTTCAACAACACTTTGCTCCATTCTACTACTTTTGCTCATCACAAAAGAGTGCCTGCAATCACAATAAGAAAGGAGAGAAGTGAGGTAAATGATTCATAAGTTGGAAAATGCGAAAAAAAAATCAAAGAGCATCGCGTCCCCAGCAACGGCGCCAAAAATTTGAAGCTACTAGTTACTACGCTATCATATTTGATTTTGAAAAACCTATCGTTGTAGTTTGAAAGCAAAGAACTCATGTTCAACAAATAAAATTTATACTGGAATAGAAATCCTAGGTCAAACTCAGTAAGGTCGACGTTTGATTAAAAATATGCATTTGTTTTATTTGTCACGATGCAGAATAATTGATTAGAAACTATCTATTTTCAATAAATAGAAGAGAGAGAGAATATTACAAACAAAAGCAAAAAAGAGATATAGAATGAACATGGAATTAATTATCAAAAAGATTGTTCATTGCACTACTCATTACGACTAGAAAGTAGAAAATGATTATATTAGAAAGCAGTAAATCTATTCTAGAAAGCATTAAAAAGAATGGAGAGAGAAATATCCTCCTTGACGGTCACTTGGAGGACGAGTCAGACGAGACAACACCTGGAAGACGGGGAACGAAGGAGGACGAAGCGGGAAGAACGAGAATGGGGCAGCACGTCGTTGTCGTCGTGGGATCCACCTCCGAAATGGGGACGAAAATTTGACTTTATCTCTTAAGAAGCATCCCGGGTGTGGGACAAGCTTCTCTTGAGCTTTGGAGAGGAAGAGAAGAGAAAGAAGGGATGAGAATTTCATATGGGGGGGTCTACTTTTATAGTTGCAAGGGGTGAGGGCAATTTGGTCTTTTTAATTTAAAAAACATTAATTCAGGATCTTTAGTGATGGATAAATCCATCGCTAAAGGCCCGAACGTGGCCTTCGTGGGCGGGGCTCACGCGCCTTCTCGCCTCCCACACGTGAAACGCTCATTCACATTCTTGAAATCTCGGCCGTTCAATCATGAGATCGAACGGCTGAGATGCATCCTCGCCGCTCCTCAACCGCGCACTCGCCTAGGTCTGATCCCGTGTTATGCGCGAGCATCTGATGGAGCGTGAGCACTATAGAGCACCCGTAGCCACTCAATCGCGATCGAGTGCTCAATCGCTCCTCCTCGTCGCGCCTCAGCTCCCGCTCCACTTGGCTCGAACGCTCGCCTCCTGATCGCACAAGCCCATTTGACCAATGTGCTATCAGCGCGTTTATGTTACGCTTTAGATTTGTGTGCAAGTGCCCACAGTCATTGGATGATCATCCAACGGTGGAGAAGCAACGATCAGATCGAAGAAGAGAGGGTGCGGTGGGTGCTGCGGCCAGTTGGGCAGCTGAGATGGCGTCATGTGGTGCCATCTTGGCCATCCATTTTCTGGATGATGTAGATGATGCCACGATTGTCGGATTGAGCGATTTTCACACTGTCAGGCTACAATCGTCGCTCCGAATCCATCCGTGCGGTCGGATTTGTTGTCTGAAGTGCAGATTCACACCATCTTGACCCTTGATCTTCTAGGGTTCCTCGATCTCTATATGATGCTATAGATGTCAGATTAGGGCGATCTTGGAGTCGTTGAACTCCAATCATTGCCCTGATCAGGTTTGTATGGTTGGATCTTCGATCCGAGGCCCCGATAAGCAATCGTACTGTCCCTGAACATAAAAGGAGACAATTGACTTCCATTTTATTCAAACTAATCTAAATGCAAGATGATGCATGCTCTGCAATATTTATAGTATGTAATGCAATTCTATGCATAAGAAAATGCATAAATAGACATCTTATGTAATGTAAACATGTTTACATCAACCCTCTTCATTAGAGCCAATGTCTGAACCCTCACAGTCGCCTGTCGAGGGGATACATATTCTGAGATTGGAGATGACCAGGTTGGTCTACAGCAACCCTTTGAGGTTGAACCGAGTTTCTCACCCGAGATCCCCGAGCCAAAGAGCGAGGAAAAATATGTCTCTTTGAACCAGGAAATGATAATCGATTTTGAGACATATATAAACGACGATCATGGATTCTTTGATTCTGAGGGTGAGGAATCTCTTAGTGAAGTCTCACTTGAGCATAAGGAAAATGATTTTAGCGAGACAAACAGGCATGAGGAATCTGATGAACCATTTAATAGCCCGTTCATTGAAGATTTTGGTTCTATTGGGGCTAACTTAGAGGATTCGAATCCTCATTTACTTGATGATTCAATAGTGACCCCAATCCTCACCTACACCCCAAAGAGCTGACTTCTGAGATTATTATGCCCAAGTCAATCTTGATTCAGCCATGATTTCTGGACTTGGGAGAATCATATGGGGTAAATGATATTCTAGAGGTCCCAAATCCTGAGCCCTTGATGTTGGAAGATAGAATTGTTGAAATAAAATTTGGGAGGCTAATTCTGAGGGAACTTTGAATTTGGATCTAAGGGTTCCTATGGACCTGAAACTACCAACTTTCTACCAGGACCCTTACGATATCTTTCACGTGCAACCTAAGCTTGAAATAACTGATTATTTTTTTGAGCTTAATGTTAAGTGGACATCTGAAACTAGTGAACCAGATCTACCTATTGTCCGCCATTTTGGTCTTGGGTTGCATACCACTAAACCGCAGGCCCTGCCCCGCAAACACAACAACCTTCGGTTCTGGGTGATTTTCATCTAGAACCTGGGAACCACTCGACCCTGGGGCATGGGTCTGCACCATAATTTGGTCCATGTCTGTGGACATCTTCTGCAGATGGGTTTCAGGATCAACCTTTTGATTTTGATTCTGTATGTATGTTATGCGTAGCTGAAGGCATTAAACTTAGCACATGTGTATACACTCTTCTCTCTGCAGAGTTGACCAAATTTTCACGACACTCAGGTAATGTTCTGTTTACTCTACCCTTTTCATGTCTTTATTTTTACAATGAGGACATTGCATCATTTACACATCTGGGGGTGGATAATCAATTCCTGAAATCATTTTGTTAACTTCGTAGAAATTCTTTTAGTTTCTTATAAAATTTAAAAAAAATTGAAAATTTTAAAAAGATATAAAAAGAAAGAAATTAGGAAAAGAGAACATAGGCATTTGGAAGTTATTAACTTTAGGAAATGATACAAGAGGACCCAAACACTTAGACTCTTCAGGTCATCAGGCTTAATTAGCCCGGGTGTCGACTCAAATGTGGACTTAGTCTCGAGTCCTCGCCAATTCAAATTCATTTTTAATTTGGCTAATAAATTGGGATGATAAGTATGCGACTTATCAACCTGCCCTCTGATTTGGGGGGACTTTAATCCTATGCATCTACACACATTTTTTTGCACTGACTCACTTTTCAGCAGTTTCTTTGGAAATTAGGTAGCTAATGAACTATCTAGGGTGATATGGCTGGCAAGTTGTCGGTGGTAATAGCTCATCAACCGGTTGTCCAGAGCCTAGTCACATGACCATTTTCATTGTACTACCTTTAGGTAAATCTTACATTAGGAAAGCCACCTACTTAAAAAAAAAAAAGGAAGAAAAGAAAAGAAAGAAAAAAAAGAAAATATAGAGAAAAAAATAGAAAAAGGGGAAAATAGAAAAAATAAATAAAACTACACTTCACCACATAAGTATGGCTAGCAAGTTGTCCAGAACCTAACTCACAAAAAAAAAATGCACAATAATTCCCAAAACACTTAAGGAAGAAGCGGTGAAGTAGAATAAACCGGGGAGATATACATTGGGTTAGCCCTTATGTTGACCCCATAAAAAAAAGTAGGGAGAAAGCTACCATTCGAAAAGATAAACCTCTAGGCAAGGTCACCTAGGGTCGTAGAAGTCCAAAGTCCATTTTAATGGCTGCCAAGTGAGTCTTTCACTATTTTTACAAGATGCTTAGCACTTAGAGTCCTTTTCGAGTCTTGACCAGGTTTGGTAGCCGTAAAAAGTTTTCCCAGAACTCTCAAACTCCAAAAGTACAAAAAAAATTAGAAAAGAAGAAAAATAATAAAAAAAATGTATCTTCCCTTTTCAAATAAGGTGAGGAGTTGAGCAGTCTACATTCTGGCAGGCACTTGGGTACTATTGAGTTTTTGTAGTTTAAGACCTTAGTTGAAATTTTCTATTGTTAACAAACGACTTAGGCTTAAGCGATCTAATCCTAATTCTGCTTTTATACATAGCACATAGTTTAATTTTGCTAGGGACTAGTAAAAGATAGGCATGGGGGTATGATGTAAACACATTTATTGAGAGTAAAATGCCCATTCATGTATGTTCCTAGGCTTAGATTTGTATTTCTGTTATAAATATTACATAGAATGCATCTTTTTGCATTTAGAGTAGTTGTATATAATTTAGGTTAATTGCATCCTTTTTGTGGTTAGGAGAGAAGGATATTTATATCGGAGCCTCGGATTGATGATCTGACCGTACGAATCTAATCAAGACGACAATCGGAGTCCAACACCTCTGAAATTGCCTCGATCGGAGTCTTGTAGCACCATATGCAGTCTGAGGAAGATCAACGACCAAGGGACTAGGTGACATAATTCGGAGCTTCAAATGGAAAATCTGACTGCATGGATAGATTCGTGTGGACCATCACAGCCAAACGGTGCAAAAATCGACTCAATCCAACCTCCGTAGCAGCCCCTACAACAAGATCAAGATGGACGGCCTAGATTGTGCCACGTGGCGTAGCCCAGGCTGCCCATGCGCACGCACGTGCCATCACATGCATAGGCGCGCATGTGCACAGCGTATGGGTGCACGCACACGTAGCATAGGTGGGGGAGCACATCACCAGTTTTGCATGGCCTGGACCTATAGCGACGCATGAGTTGGACTTATAGCGACGCTTACAGTCGTCGCTAATTCATCGCATGCCAGTAAAGCCAACTGTGTGCACCAGCAGGCATGAGCTGCCTACAGAGACATTTCCAGCAATGGCCTGGATGTCACTAATGGTCTCATACCTATTTTTTGCCTTTTGTCCTCCACTATAAAAGGACATACACCCCCTCCCTTCCAAGTCATCTCTACCTACTCTACTCCCACCTACTCCTAAGCTCTAACAATCCTACCAACGCTCCATTAGAGCTTATTCTCAAGCTCCCAAGCCGCCTATTAGTGTAGCAAACCTCTACCCCACCAAATATTCCTCCAACTTCCCATCCCCCTTCATAGGTCACCTTGGAGCTGTCCTCCCACCTCCATTCCGGTAGCAGATCATCTCCATCTTCTCACCTCCATTCCGAAGCCATGCAAAGCTTTCCTTGACTCGATGTCCTCCTACATCTCACCTCCATCGTCCCGCTCCTCACCTCCTTCATTGGAGCTTCCGACAGGTGCCATCGTCTTACCGAATAGCTGATTCGGGAGATTTCCTCTCGCCCCCCTCTCTTTTTATGCTTTCATAGTTTATTGTAATTGACATTGGAAGTAATATATATCAAATTTGTTCCACATCTCTATCTTGTGATTCATTTTCTTATTTTCTTCTTACAAAAATACAAAAAAATAACAAAACCCTAAAATCCCAAAAAGAAACAAAACAAAGCGTGGTTTTCATTGAAAGTAAACATCGCCTCCCTATGTTCGACCCGAGACTCCCTTGGAGTTTTGGTATAAATTTTATCTGATTGATGTGTTTTGCAACTACAACGGTGGTTTACTTGGAACCTTGATTTCTAGCACACGAAACATGCGAGCGACCACCTAAAAATTTACAAAAATCAAAGGACAAAAAGTGAAGTGTTGATTTGAAAGACGAGGGAGAATCATTTATTTGACTAACAAATTAGCCTCTTTAGACAACCCTAGATACCACCACTATCTATGAATATAAATTTAAAAGCTGACCGATTTTACGTGTCTCAATGACATAAACCCGCTTTTAACAAACCACGTATTTTTTGTATCACTTTTTGAAAGATAGAAATTTCTCCTGAGTAGTTAAGGCAACCTTCGCTCCAAGAATGGAGGCTCCTAGACTTGAAGAAGACTTCCTTCTAGCTCCTTGAGTTTCTCCTCTCAAGAGTAGACGTCCTCCACCCATCTTTCCTCCCTCCTAGCCCTCTTCCTTAATGAAGAACTTGCTTTTTGGTGTAGCACAAGGAAGGAGAAAGAAGAGGAAGAAGACACCAAGGGAGTGGGTAGGTTGCTCCCTTAATTGTATTCTCTCCTCCTGTCTTGGTCGTGGTATGTATGGTGGCTATAGGTGTTTGATAGGAAGAATTGTTGGTTACCAAGGATGGTTTGAATGGTAGGATGGGGGGTCTTTTTATAGACTAGTATGGATGGTGGTTAGGAAGCTTCCTTGGCACCATGTGCAAGGGTGCCAACGAGGGTGGTTAGGAAGCTTCGTTGGCACCATGTGAAAGGGTTCCAAGGAGGATAGTTAGGAAGCTTCCTTGGTGCCATGTGAAAGGGTGCCAAGGAGTGTATTTTGGGAACCAATGGTTGGTGGTTTTAATGTAGGTGGACGGCCATTAAGGTTGAGAGGGAGTAGGGTAGGAGTTGGATTTCAGTTGGATCCAGCTGAGTTAAGCTGGGGTCCAACTACTGGAGCTTCTATCTTCACAAATGTTCCAAGTGCCTTCCATACTGCCAAGGTTTCTCTGATTTCCAATGCATTTATCCCAAGCAATCAAATGGAAACTACATGAGATAATGTGAAATGAATGCTAATGTATGCTCTAAACCCTGAATGCACATGCATGCTAAATGCAATGATATAATGCAATGCAGTTGACAAAATCTTAGGAACTAGATGTGAATGGATGCTAAGGATGATGATAAACTGGTGTTTATCAATGGCATCTTAATTCGATCTATTTTATGAAAAACTTATTTTGAACTATATTATGAGAAGGTATCCAAAATTAGTTACTTTAGTGCTTTTAGTTGTCGATGTTTTTTTTTTAAATGCTCACTCTAATTTAGATAAATTTGATGCCAAAGGTGAAGAAGCTATTTTCATTGGTTATTCTTCATGAAGTAATGCAAATCAGGTTTTCAAGAGGACCACATTGGTGGTAGAAGGGACCCTTCATACCTCTTTCGATGAATCATCCAATTCTTTTTCTATTGACCACGTGTGGAAGATGAGGATGATTCTTATATCTATGTGTGTAACATTGAAGACTCCAATGTCCATAATCTCCCAAAAGATTAAATATTCAAAAGGGATCATTCTGAAAATCAAGCCATTGGTAGTGTTTCCGGTGGCATTAAAACTTGATCTAGATTTAATTGCTCTCACGAACTTTCTGCCTTTGTATCTCAAGTTGAAGCAAAGAGTGTTGAGGAGGCATCTTCCAATGAGCCTTGTTTAATGGCTATGCAGGAGGAACTCAACCAATTCCAAAGGAATGAAGTTTGAGACTTAGTACCCAAGCCTGAACAGCAAATGGTAATAGGAACCAAATGGGTATTTTGGAATAAGTTGGATAAATCTTGTGTAGTTATTCACAATAAGGCTAGGTTGGTAGCACAAGGTTATAACCAAGAAGAAGGGATTGACATCGATGAAACCTATGCTCCCATAGCTCGACTCGAGTTGATTCGCTTACTTCTTGCTTATGCTGACTTCCTTGGCTTTAAGATCTTTCAAATGGATGTTAAGAGTGCCTTTCTTAATGGTTTCATTATAGAGGAAGCTTTTGTAAAACAACCTCTTGATTTTAAATCTAGTGATAAATAACACTTTGTCTACAAACTAGATAAGGCACCATATGTGTTAAAACAAGCTCTTAGGGATTTCTATGAAAGACTCAAAGAATACTTATTAGGAGCAAACGATTCTACATTATTTTTTAAAAGAAAAGGAATAGAAAGTCTATTAGTTCAAATATATGTAGATGATATACTATTTGGTTCTACTAATAAATTTCTTTGCAAAGAATTTTCTAAGTTAATGTAAGAAGAATTTGAGATGACTTTGATCAGTGAACTCAAGTTCTTCTTGGGTTTACAAATCACTCAACTCGAATTTGAGACCTTTGTTAACTAGTCCAAGTATATAAAAGAAATGCTCAAGAGATTCGAAATGGAAAAAAGTAAAGGTAAAAACACTCCCATGAGTGTCTCTACCTCATTAGATATGGACGAACCAGGTATGTCTATTGACCAAAAACTTTATGATGGTATGATTGGTTCACTATTGTATTTAACTGCTAGTAGGCTAGATATTTTGCTTAGTAGCTGCTTATGTGCTAGGTTTCAATCAAACCCTAAACAATCACACTTAAATGTTGTTAAAAGAATTTTTAGGTATCTAGTTGACACATCAGATTATGGTCTATTCTACCCTAAGTGTAGTGATTTTAACCTAGTTACATGTAGTGATGCAGACTACGCAGGTAGTCGCATTGATAGTAAGAGTACTAGTGGGATGTACCAATTTTTGAGTGAATCACTAGCCTCTTGGTTTTTAAAGAAACAATCTAGTGTAGCCCAATCAACCACAGAGACCGAGTATATAGCTGCTGCTTTAGCATGTTCCTAGGTTTTATGGACGAAAAATACTTTTAGAGATTTTGATTTGAGATTTAGTAGGATAAAAATATTTGTGATAATACTAGTGCTATCAACCTCTCCAAAAACCCTGTACACCACACTTGTAGAAAATACACTAATGTTCAACATCATTTTTTGAGGGACAATGTACTCAAAGAGGAAATCAAGGTTGTATTTACTTGTACTGAGTTGCAATTGGTTGATATTTTTCACTAAACCCTTGAACTATGATCGTTTTAAGTTTATCCATAGAAAGTTGGGCATATGTAAGCTCACCAATACTTGAAGCATTTAGTGAGTTAGGTGTTACTCTTGTTTATAACAAAAATTGAAGAAATGTTCACTTCATCAAGTCAGGGCTCCTTCAAACTAGTTCAGAGATCAAAATGCACAGTTTGTGCAAAATCAAACCTTTGATAAGACTCTCAGATGTCTTAAGTTTAAAAAGCAGACGTCTAATATTATTTGTAAACTTCTCATTGTCAATTTCTAGTAATTCATATTTTTTAGTATTTGTCATCTGAACATCTATCTAGACTATTCGACTTCATCTTCAAAATCAATAAAATATTGATTTCTGGTTTTCTGTATCCCAATCCAAACGTAAGGATCAGATGTCAGATCTAGTTGGTTAGATGGTTAACTAGGGTTGAGATCTAATATCAATTCTCCTTGGACTCAGAAATCAAACGTCTAATTTTTCCGTCATACGCTTGATCTATCATTTAAGGCAAAAATCAGATAACCTGTAGTTTCGGTTAAAATCTAGGAGCCCTTGGAATAAAAAATCGAACGTCTAATTTTGTTGTCAGACATCTGATATGTTGTTTGATCCAAAAATAAGACAACCTGGAAATGGCTCAAATCCCTGACTTTTGATCCCAATCATCTGAGACCTTCTCCAGATGTTTGATTTCTGCAAAATACGAGTTTTGCTCTCTTGATTTGGGGGTGGTTTGAATGGTAGAAATCCCCAACTTTGCGGGGACATTCACCCTACCTCATGGGGTATTTGAACCCCTGTCCATTCTCACACAAATCCCTCACACCACAAAACCCCCAAATCCTCCCCAAACCTACTCAACGACCTCCATCTCCTGCTACCCTAACCCAACTAATTGTTCATCGGAGCTATCCACTATCTAATTATTGCCACCAACCCCTTCCTTGTGTCAGGAGGAGCACCCTCACTTGGTATAACCCCTCATGCTCCCTCCCTCTTCCATGTTTTTATTGAATCGAGTCATGGTTTGAGAACACTCTTGATGGGTTGAGTTTTTCAAAGAAGATCCTCTTGATGAGATTTCTCAACATGATTTCTCTCTTGATGAGACCTTTTGATGAATTTTCTCATGGTTTCTCACTGCCCTTCAAAGCCACGCATTTAAGGCTCATGGTTTGCTTGACCCTCTTTGGGACTTGCCTTAATATTCTTAAGTAAAATGTGTTCTTTGGCAAATCTAACAAGATTGGTGATTATTCGAAGTCACTAAATGGCAGGGGTACTGCATTATATTATTCAAGCCTTTAATGTGATTGCTTGAATAAATAGGCATACTACCACATGTTGTTTGATGGTCTTTTTGAATTGCAGGGTTACTACCACAAAGCTCTTGACTCGATGATTTATTTGTTGACAAGCCATGATGTTTTCATGTGTAGTTGAATGATGGCAGGTGTGCTGCCAATTTATGGTAGATAATTTCTTGCAAGAATATTGAATCAAATGCCCAATTTGTTTACAGGTAGCCTATTAGCCTAATTGGTGGGTGAATTTTTGCAAGGAAAAATCAATGTTTCAGAGAACCTGTTGTCGTAGTCGCAAAAATCGCTACCAAATAAAATTTATATCTAAACTCGAAGTAAGTCCCGGGTCAAACACAGCAAAGCAAACGTTTGGTTTTGAAATCCATGCTTTGATTTTACTTATATTTGTTGTTTTTATCTTTTGCAATTTTTTTTGCTATTTTAATAAGCAAGAGATCAGATTGACAAAATGTTATCTAACTAATCTACTTGTAAAATAAGAGAGAGAGAGAGAACATCAATGTATATCGAAAAGAGTTTGATACAGATAATCAAGATAATTACATCTAGACTAGAAAGCGATAGAAGATAAAGGTGAGAAGAATCCCCCTCAACCGTCACTTGGAGGACGACTTGCTTTGACGTTGCCTAGAAGACAATGGTATGGAGCTGAATGAAGGAGAATGGTGTCGAAGGAAGGAGGACAGGGCAGGACAGCATCACGGCGAGGATTTACTTCAAGAAGGTGGTGAGAGGATGGCCACGGGATGTTCCACGAAGGGGGTGAGAAGCGGGAAAAATGTTCGATTTTCTACTCTAGAGGAGCATCCCTAGCTTGGGACAAGCTCTCTCTAGAGCCTTGGAGGTGGTGAGGAAGAGAAAGGAAGAGATAAAGAAGAATGGGAAGGGTAGGGGTTCTTTTACTGTAGAGGAGAAGAGGGTTTTCACACATTGGCAATTAGTGACGTCCATAAACGTCACTGTAGACCCACATTGGACATCGCTGAAGGTCATTACTCTCCATCGTTGGCATCTACACACGTGTGTAAGCTGGATCAGGAGTGGATGAATCACAATCGTCAAATCTCTAATGCGTGCTCCTGATCTCACATGCATCGCGCTCTTGAGATCACACCTGCATGCGTGTAGGATCATGCGTCCGCCTGCACGTCAGATCTTGTTTGTGTGAATCGCACGCTTGGGTGGTGCCATGTAGCCACTCTCTTTGCTGCTCGATTGCCATCGGACGATTCAATTTCATCTGCGCATTCATTTGCTGAGAATTGAATGCATAACGAGTCTTGAACTCGTGGCAGCAGGTTGGGAGCGCCTATCTCCACCATTGTGCCAAAGCCATGGATTGTAGCATGGAGAGATTTGGTGGCCTGAGCTCCTGACCATTGGATAGAAATCCAATGGTTAGGATTGTGTGTTGGAGATGGCAAGATGGAGAGCAAGGAGGCTGGAGTGGATTTGGGTAGTTGTGATGGCGCCACGTGGTGCCATCATGGCTGTCCATCTTCTTTGTTTTATAGATGGCACCACGAACGTCGGATTGGGTCGATTTTCACATCGTTGGGCTGCAATCGTTGATCTGGATCCATACGTTTGGTTGGATTTGTTGTTTAGAGCTTTGAATTGTGTCACCTAGCCCCTTGGCAGTTGATCTTCCTCAGACTACATAATGTGCTACGGAACATTGATCAAGATGATTTTGGAGGTGTTAGACTCTAATTGTCATCTTGATCTGATCTGTACAGTAGGATCATCAATCCGAGGCCCCAAAATAGATCTCCTTCTCTCCTGGTGTTTAATCAGACGAGAGAGGGAAGATTTAAATGATGTAATCGCCATAGCAAAGCCTCAATCGCTCAAAAACAAATAAAATTTATAACTCAGAATCTTAAATGGAGTCCAAGGTCGAACACAAGGAGCAAATATGGAATTCACAACATTAATCTCATATAGAATAAATGAGCACAATTAATTAAGCATTCAAATAGATATTCAATTAATAATAACCTGTCACATTAGTTATTCAATGAAATCCAATGTATCTAGAAACAAAATGAATAGAGAGAATCACCAATTAAATCTTTGATTAAGCATGCATCTCATATTCAATATCAACTATAGTACTTAAATTAATCAATAGTAATACACAAATAATCCTTAATCAGATGACAGGTTTGCAGCATCAGATGGCTTAACAGCAGAAGGCTTCTGAAAGCCTTCTCTCTTTATTTCTCTTCTTCTTCAACTTCTCTTCTCTCCTTCTCTTCTCCTTCTCAGGGCTTCTTTTCTCTCCTCTTCTTCTTAACTTTAGCTTCTCTTTCACAGTACAGGGGAGCCAAGGCATTCAGTGACTAAGTGTCGCACAGTGCACAAGAAAGCAAAGCCCTCCCCTACTCTCTCACAAATGTTCCTCTTCTTCTCTCTCAAACCCCAAGTCTCAAACCCCAGGAAGTGAGGTGGATTGCAGACGGAGAACCACGAACGAAGTCGGAGATGAAGATGGTGGCGATGGAGCATGACAAAGACATGAAATACAAACAATGACCTCACGACCATGTTAAAAACACTTCAAGAGCTTAGCCTGGGCTTGGCGAAGGTGGTGGTGGTAGTTTCATGGCGTGAGAGGACATATGGTGGTCGAACGAGGTCAGAAATGAAGCGCGGAGGAGGTAGTGTTTGGTGGAGCAATTGGATTGGTGGAACGATGAATAAGGATGGGGTTTTTGCTTGCGGAGGTGAGGCAGAGATTATGGAGGTGTTGGTGAGGCGTTTGGTGCGATGGAGCGTCGGGGAAGCCTTGCCAGAGGTACGACGGGGCGTGGAGAAGATGGAGGGTGAACGACGACATCGTAGGCCGAATTGTGGAATAAAGAGA
The DNA here is from genome assembly GCA_037157565.1 of Thalassia testudinum. Classification (NCBI taxonomy): domain Eukaryota; kingdom Viridiplantae; phylum Streptophyta; class Magnoliopsida; order Alismatales; family Hydrocharitaceae; genus Thalassia; species Thalassia testudinum. Next base: position 4,346,013 of record JAZHRO010000035.1, on the reverse strand, counting down.
GGGGAAAGGAAGTAGCGGGAGAGGGGAACCTAACTAACCCAACCTAACTGGAAGAAAGGTGAGGAAGGAGTCGATTGTGGTATAGCCGGCACTGGAGAAGATGAAGCCTCCAGTGGGAGAAGCGGTGACAATGAAGGGGCATGGGTGGTGCTCGGTGGTATTGCGATGCATGGAGGAACTTGAAGAAGATGATCCCTCCGACTGTAGTCTTTGGCAGCGGGCGAAGAGGGTAGGCAGAGAGGTTGCTGGAGCTCGTGGAGCATTCAAATGGAGAGGAGGGAAGAAGGGTAGAATATGGCCGAAACCAAGCTAGGGTGGTGAGGAAGTCGATGAGGGTTTCTTATAGGGCATTAGATGAGCTTCCAAGCTTGGAAACAAGCTTGAAAGCTCGAGAAATTAGGGATTGGGATTTGGATCTTCCAAGAGTTCAGATGAGCTTTAGAGTGCAAATTGGAAGGTGAGATCAGGTTCAGATTGATGGGGATTTCTTCAGAAGTTCCCCTATCAATTTTGGAAGGGTTTGGGCATGAAATCAGGGAGAAATCCTAAAGGAAAACTCGAATGCAAGGTGTGTTCACACAGCAATGGTAGTAGGGGCCTCTTGTTGAAGGTGACGATAAATGTAGTGGGCTAAATGCAATAGATTTCAAAAGCTGAAAGGTAATTTTAGAGAAAAAGAGTCATATTGGACTAAAATGCAAACTAGGTCAAGATGATCTCTACTTGGGTCAAAATTTTGGTAAAAACCTAATTTGGACCCAAGGAATCTGATGGTAAGGTTGGATTGTGGTTTTGACCAAGTTTGACTGGGCAATTGCATAGAGCCTAAATTAGGGTAACTTTTTGTCTAAAACTCTATTTTAGGTCAAAATAGGTTCAGATGGTCAAATCAAGGATACCAAACCTTATTGAATATTTTATATGAATTTTAGAAGGTTTAGATGGAATTTATTTTGACCAGAACCTATGTTAATTAAGCAGGTCTAAAATTAGGATTTCGGGTGTTGTTTTGAATCTCGAAGTGCGCAAAAACCTGATTTTGTCTGTACGGAACCTTTCATTAGACATTTATGAACATTAGACCATAGATTCACCTCTGACAAACCCGATGATTACTCTAAATTTATAATGTGCTATTAAAACTGTAGAAATAACCCTATTTTAATGCACTCTTCTCAAAAAGGATATTCACTGAATTATGACTCTACTACGATTATGTAGGAGCATTTCCCTCTTGATTGTGACTAGTTAAAACTAGTTATGGCTCATGATGACGTTATCATCAAACCCTGATCGCGAAAATACGCGGTTTGTTAATTAGGCAATTTAGTGTCGTTGCAACGCGTAAATCAGCTTTCGCTTTTAAATTTGTAAGACCTAGAAGTGGGGTATCTAGGGTCGTCCAAGGAGGCAATATGTTTGCAAAATTAATTATCTTGCTTACAAAATAGATCTCAACTTTCTTTTTGGTCTTTTTCAATATATCATTTTTATGTTTTTGAAATTAAGGCAACATGCGAAATTGTTGGTGATAAAGTGACTTACACTTAACTCAATACACTACTTCTAAAGTGGCAAGTAGAGCCTCTCCCTAAGCTCACTCTAGGAAAGTGGAGGCCTAGAATAATTAGGGAGAGGGAGTGAAGAATGCTAAAATCAAAGCAATTAAAAATGCAGCTAAGGAAATTGCAAAGAAGGCAACTAGATTAATGAGAAAGTGTTTTACAGAAAAACCTAGTAGATGAATGCTTCTACTACTAGAAAATTTCAATAAATAAAATAAAACACAAATCCTCTAGATAGATGGTGAAGAAGAGGGCTTCTTGCTCCAAGCTTGGTAGCTCCCGAGTTTGAAAAGAGTCCTCCAACTCCTTCCTTGCTATGCTCTGCCAAGGTGATGTCCTCCAAAGCAAGCCCTAAGGGGGCGTGTTCTAAGATTTTCTCCAAGGGTGGACATCCACCCTAGGTCCTTCTCCTTTGCCTGGCCATCCACCTTGAAGTAGAAAAGTCCTCCTCCTTGGCATGGCCCAAGTTGAAGAGAGTGGGGAGAAGAAGGCACCAAAGGGGCTGGTGATGTGCCCCCTTAATCTTCTTCTCTACTCCTTCTCCTTGGCTGTAGTTATAGGTGGATGTAGGTGGAATATTACACTAATGGAGGATGCCCTAAAATGGTGGTAGGTGGTGGGTTTATATAGAATAGGAAGGGGGCTAAGGTGACTCTTGAAATGGATGGCTAAGATGGGAAGATGGAGGTGGTTGGGGATCCTATGGCTAAGGGCAATTGGTGCCAATCCAAGGGACACCTAGGGGGTGGTTATGGGTGGTGGCACCCCTTGAAGTTGGTGCCAAAATGGCTTCTAGAAGGGGGGCTTAGGTGGCGCCAAGTAGGGTTCTAGAAGGAGGGATGATGTGGAGGGTGGAGATGGGTTTAAGGGGAGATGTGTGGTGGAGATGAAGGGGATTTTTGGAGGGAAAAGTGGCACCAACAAGGGGGTAGTTAGGGTGGTTTTGGTGCCACTTTTAGGTGTCTTTTGGAGGTGGTGGGTAGGCTAGGTTGGTGCCAAGTAGGGTTAGCTTATGTGGGGCTTAGGTGGAGCTAGTTGGTGGAGTTGTTAGGTAGGGTTTTTGGGTGGTACAAGCCAAGGAAGCTAGAGCATAGTTAAGCTAAGCTAAGCTAGCTTAGTTAATGGTGGAGTAGAGGAGGAGGTGTTGGAGCTAGGGTTTGAAGAGAGGAGCTGAGGAGGAGAAGTCTGGAGCAGGAATTGGAGCTGGCAGTTGCTGAAGAGGCTGGCATGGAGCTACTCTAGCTGGCTTAGCTTGCTAGTTCTTTGCTAGCTGCTAAGCCAAGCTAAAGTGAGCTGGCTTCTACCATAATGAGCTAAGGTGAGCTGGGTCTGGTGCTCCCAGGGAGGATCAAGCTGGTTGAGGCAGCTAAGCTAGCTTAGCTCAACTGAGTTGAGCTAAGCTGAGTCCCCAGGAGTTGGACTTGAGCTTCCTGAGCTTGAATGAGTTCTTCTTCAGCTGGCTGGAGTTGAGTGGAGCTAGATGTAGCTGGATCTGAGCTAGGGTGAACTCCAATCAACTCATTTGAGCTAGCTAGAGCTCCCTATGGACTTGTGGGAGCTAAAATGAGCTAGACTCAACTAGGTTGAGCTGGATCTGAGCTGACTTGAGCTAGGGTGAGCTAAGATGAACTCTCTTGAGTTGCCATTCAGCTGAGATTAGCTTAATGGAGCTGGGATGAGCTAACCCTAGTTCAAGTAAGCTAGGTTCCAGCCGTAGTGAGCTGGATCAAGTTGAGTTCCAGCTAGTCTGAGCTTCTCCTTCTCCATTTGCCTTCTTGAGTGCTAGGGTTTTAGGGATCTGTATATCTATTCATCCCTGACACTCACAAAAACATATCAAAAAGGCAATAAAAAATGCACTGCATGCCTAACCTAATTTATGCCTAAATGCAACCCAAAAACCTGTTTGCGGAGTAAAATCCAAAGAGTTAGGTTTGTTCTAATGCATAAGAATGATGATAAACTAGCGTTTATCACACCCCTATGCTTATCTTTTGCTAGTCTCTTAGCAAAACATCAATTTTTTTGGAAAACAAAATTTTTGGGAAATCTAATTTTTCTCCTTTTGAGGATAAAAAAGATTAAGGGACCTTGGTTGATCTAAACACAAGAGGTACGGGATTTGCTAAAGATGAATATTGGGATTTGTTTTGGGTCCAACCATTAGACAAAACGGGATCAATATATCCTCCAGAAAATTCACAAATTAACCCCTTGTTAATTTAGATGACTTGAAATTTTTAATTTTTGGATTTTTCTTGCTCATGAATCTAATTCGTAACTTGCAAAAATCCTTTAAAACCTTGTGTCTGTGCTTGTGAAAAGCTAACATTTATAGGGGCGTGTTAATTTATTTATTTATTCTTTTTTTTTCTCCCCCATGCTTATTTTTAGCTTAGTCTTACAACAGATGTGTCGGGATCATCATTCCTGTTACCAATCCTCGAGGGGGCTCTGGCGCCAGTGCTTCGAGATAGCACTGTCCATGACACCACCCAGAAGCTCACAACCCCAAAACACAATGCGGTGAAAAGGGGCGCTCCAAGCAAACTCCATCTCTTACTCCGCCACTATAGGTAGAGCACCGTCCAAGACACTTGAGCTGCTAAAATGCACTTTAATGCTCCATCTAAAGATATGAAATATAGATATGGAACAGCACCGAGGCGGTAACATGTTGACATCGCATTCTCAAAGGAGGCATTTTTCTCCTTCTTAGTAGTGGGAACTCAAACCAATGATCTACTTCAAACTTTTACTAAGTCCAAACACTGGAGTTTTTCAAATTTTTAGTTATTTTTAAGTGTTGGCTTGTGTGTGAAAATTGACATAAGAAGTTTCTCAAGACGTGCAAGTTTTTGAATCAGAAACTAAGCCAAATACTTTCCACATTACAAAATAGGATCAAGTCACCTGAAATATCATGAGTTTAGGTGGAATTTTTAGAGAAGGATATCTGATCTAGTCTAAAATAGACCCTGAAATTCTAATGATCAGATCCACATCCTCATCCCTAGTTTATTAAAGATTAAATCCCATTGTAACAAAAGTAAGTTTTTCGACATTAGTCCCGATTTCAAAATCTTTCCTCAAAAAGTCTCCAACAATTTTTTTTTTCGGGTATGCAAGCAGGAAATAAATTAAAGAAAAATGCATGTTTTTAGGTTTTGAAAATCCTAAATCGATCGTCAAAATTTAAAAACACACCCTCCCATGCTTAAGATATGCAATATCCTCATGCATTAGGAGGGAAAAGGGATCACCTTAGTGAAGAACGATCGGGTTTAGGATGATCAAACCTGGAAAAAGAAGAAAAATGGAAAGCAGGAGAAAAAAAAATGATGGGTTACCTCCCATCCAGTGCTATCTTTTACGCCATTCAGCCGAGCGTGAAGGTATGCATGGAAGACGAAAAATCATGTAAAAAGTTGGACACTTGAATTGCTTTAATAAAAGTGTCTTCCTCAAGATCCCTAAAAAGATAAGTGGTAAAGATAAAGGGATCAAAATAAAATAGAGAAATGGAAAAATGACCTGGATTTGGCCATGGTTTAAGTGCTTGTAAAATGCCAGACTCTGGTGGGTCAGGTGATAGGTCCAATGGAAAGGGATGGGGAATGGAGTCAATGAGATGTAAGGTGGGTGAAGTTAGTGTGGATGTTTTTGGTGCAAAATCAGGAAGATGGAAAGGGGGAAAGTTAAACCCTAGTTGATCTGGAAAGTCTTGGACCACATAATTATCCTTAGAATAAGAATCAATAAAATCTAGATCAATAGTGGTCAAAGGTGAATGAGATTTGATCAACATAGACTTCTCAAATACTGCTTCCATTTTATTATCAGTGTCCTTAAAATTTTTGTGATCAATGGACCTCTTGGAAGCTTGAAATAAATCTAATGAGAAGGTCTGGTTACTGCAACTTATATTCATTTTCCCAGAATGAGAATTGATATTAGTTGTTGCCATAATCAGAAAAGGTCTTCCAAGGATGGCATTAATGAGAGCCTTAGGTATCTCTATGTCAAGGACCAGAAAATTTACCGGAAATAGACAATTCTAGACCTTGATGATACTATCCTCAACAACTCCCCACGGTTGAATGGTAGATCGGTCTTCCAACTGAAATTGAACCTTAGTAGGTTTTAAATCACTGAATCGAAATTCCTCAAATAAGACCGGGGGGTTGAGATTACTAGAGGTACCTAAGTCAAGAGGGGCGTGAAAAAAAATGGTGTCAGTAATGACAACTGAGATGAGTGATGTGCCCTGGTCTTTTTTTGTGAAAGGCAGCGTGCTCTGAAAAACTGAGCTGGCTGTCTTTGAAAGGACCAACCTTTCTAGATTCTGATCATGCCCTTTTGAAGTAAATTTTTTAGAGGCATGGGGAGAATCTAGGAAGGGAATATTCCTCTCGACTTGCTCAAATAAGTCCAAAGGATTGTGGTGAGAGGACTCTGGTTTTGGATTGTTGGATTGCAATTTTTGAGAGTGGGAAATAGGGTTTGAATCAAGTGTTTTTGGGATTTCTTTTTCTTCTTCCTTATTGAGGTTAGGGGAGTCAATCTGCATTGGTTGAGAATCAGTTTCATCATTTGAATGTGAAGGCCTTAAATCCATGGTGGTTTCCTCACTCCTCAAAGTCTCTGCATACGCAGCTTGGTGATTACTAGGAGGAAGTGGGGGGCCTGATTTTGATAGAAACTGGGTTGGTGCTGTGATATTGGGTTAATAGGAAGCTGCACCATGTGGTTCTGATGTTGGTATCCACCTGAGTGTTGGTTCCTGGGATTAATAAAGTTTGGTGTGGGTTGGGATGGTAAGTGTCATGCAGGTTTTTGAGTCGAAATATCCCCAATTTGATGATTGAGATTGCTAATAAGATGGGTTGTTTCCTTTGTTTTTCTTTGTAACTCCTGCAGGGTTTTCATCATCCGGGCATTAATGTCTTCTTGAGATTGCCTAGATTGATAAGTCTGATTTGAACCATACCCTCCAAACGGGTTCCGTTGTTGGTGTGGAACCGGATTGGTCCAGGAGTGAGCCGGATAATTCCCCCCATTACAGGAATTTTTCAATTTCTCCTGGAAAGTAGGGACATTTTGGGTGGGGTGATGATTGGGATAAACATAATTCCCTGTTGAATCATAGAAAGCCTTAGAGTAATAATTATACTCAGCACGGGACTTATGCAGATTTTCTCTCTTGTGGGTGTTAAAAGGGGTGAGATGTGGAATGTGTGGAGATTGGGCAGGTGCGGCAGGACTCCCTTGGTTGGCTAGGTTTGTTAAATCTTTATGCAACTGTTGTTGCTTAACTTGTAGCTGAGCCATGATAGAGTAGAGATTAGGTGGAGGGGCCAGATTAAGTAGCTCCTGGGTGGAAAAATAGGGGAAAGAAAAATTAGCATGTAGGTTAAAGGACCAATTTTGATTTTCCATTTTTAAAGAAGAGGAAGAATGTAGGAAAAGTCCTTTTTTTTGGGGAGGCAAAATCAAGTGGTCCCTCCAAGTGTGGAGTTTTGGACCGCTGCTCGTGCAAAATGGAAGAAATGGTAGGGGAGGAGAAGAGATGGAGATGAGAGAAGTGTGCGCACAAGCAATCAAATTCTAGACCAAACTTAATTGTGACTCCCTAGAAATTGACCTAAGACTTGGTTTACCTAGGAAATAAGTAAGCAATAGTGAATACCTGTTTTGTCAACAAATCTAGCCAAGTTGCTTAAGGGGAGGTTTGGGCCCAAGTGTTTCCCAGGAAGGCTTGTACAAACCTGCGCCTAGTCGTTTGACACGGTCCCTCAGCTTGAACACCCGATATAAATGATAGAATTGGTATTAACTATAGAAAACTTAAGTCCTATATAGCAAGCCCAAGTTGATGAAATCCTTAGGGGTCAAATTACTACCAATTTTAATTAGGTCTAGGATACTAGTGTGCACACGGAAGGTGGAGGGCGTTAATTGGGTTGTTGCCCTGTTATTTCAATTTTTAGTGTGTGTGCAGGGATTGGAAAGTGGTTTCAATGAAAACAAGTTGTCACACAATTATTGTATTTCTATTTTTTAGGATTCAATTTAATTGAGTGTGTTTTAGGGTTTTTCTTTTTAAATGTTCAAACAAGTTTGAAACTCCATAATCAAAGGAAAAATAAGTTTTATTGGTGATGGTTAATTTCCTTTAATGTGAGTCTCTAAAAAGAAAGAAAGAAACCCTAAGCCAATTGTCCCTAAGATAGAAAATTACTACCAATGAATTATTTTTAGGCTTCTGTATTAATTAGTGGTCCAAACAAGTCAAACAACACCACTTCTTTTAATAAAATCAAACAAGGATTCCATAAAATATTTTTTTAAGATTTTAGGAATTTGTTTGATAATTGTTTTGAATTTTTATTTGTACTGATGTCAAAGTCCAGAAATGATACCTGTGGATATTTTGGACTTTTCAGTATTACAACCGACCTCAGAAAACTTTGTTGATTTTATATAATGTGTAAAATTTTACAAGGATTCTAGCAAGCTAAATTTCACAAAAATTGGATGAGTATAAAAATTCTAAAAATTCGCGGATAGTAGCAAAACAGGAAGATTGGAGGGTGTGACCCCTTGCAGTCCATGAATTTTTAAAAATTAAATACAAATCCAATTGATCTAAAATTTGGAACATATGTTCCTAACTTAGTTTGGAATCACTTTCTGAAATTTTATGATTTTAGAAGGCCTGTGATGTTAGGAATTGATTTTTCAATTCCGAACAGAAATCTGGACCCAAAAAATAGAACACCAATACTTGCAATGGAGTAGTGTTAATGAAACATTCAAGCAAACAATGAATTTTTATGGGCACCACTCCACCTAATTAAAGTGTTTAGGGTCCTGAAAGCCAAGTTTAATATTTTGTTGTTAGTCTTTTAGCCTAAATGTGACAAGAAAGGGGAACCAACCAGAATTTCGATGGAAGAAAAGGAACTTTGAGCTCTTGCTTCCAGATTCCCTCTTTCTTCCTGCAATAGTTCCTGCACACACAAAAGAAAAGAAAGAGAAGGGGATGAGATCCATTTCAAGCAAGAGAAAAATTACTAATGCAAAGCTATGCCTCCCTGGCAACGGCGCCAAAAAGTGATTGCGAAAATACCCAGTTTGTTAATTAGGCAATTTAGTGTCATTGCAACGCGTAAATTTGATTTCACTTTTAAATTTGTAAGACCTAGATAGTGGGGTATCTAGGGTCATCCAAGGAGGCAATATGTTTGCAAAATTAATTCTCTTGCTTACAAAATAGATCTCAACTTTCTTTTTGGTCTTTTTCAATATATCATTTTTATGTTTTCGAAATTAAAGCAACATGCAAAATTGTTGGCGACAAAGTGACTTACACTTAACTCAATACACTACTTCTAAAGTGGCAAGTAGAGCCTCTCCCTAATCTCACTCCAAGCAAGTGGAAGCCTAGAATAATTAGGGAGAGGGAGTAAAAAATGCTAAAAACAAAGCAATTAAAAATGCAACTAAAGAAATTGCAAAGAAGGCAACTAAATTAATGAGAAAGTGCTTTACAGAAAAACCTAGTAGATGAATGCTTCTACTACTAGAAAATTGCAATAAATAAAATAAAACACAAATCCTCTAGATAGATGGTGAAGAAGAGGGCTTCTTGCTCCAAGCTTGGTAGCTCCCGAGCTTGAAAAGAGTCCTCCAACTCCTTCCTTGCTATGCTCTGCCAAGGTGATGTCCTCCAAAGCAAGCCCTAAGGGGGCGTGCTCTAAGCTTTTCTCTAAGGGTGGACGTCCACCCTAGGTCCTTCTCCTTTTCCTGGCCATCCTCCTTGAAGTAGAAAAGTCCTCCTCCTTAGCGTGGCCCAAGTTGAAGAGAGTGGGGAGAAGAAGGCACCAAAGGGGCTGGTGATGTGCCCCCTTAATCTTCTCTACTCCTTCTCCTTGGCCGTAGGTATAGGTGGATGTAGGTGGAATAATACACTAATGGAGGATGCCCTAAAATGGTGGTAGGTGGTGGGTTTATATAGAGTAGGAAGGGGGCTGAGGTGACTCTTGAGATGGAGGGCTAAGATGGGAAGATGGAGGTGGTTGGGGATCCTATGGCTAAGGGCAATTGGCGCCAACGCAAGGGACACCTAGGGGGTGGTTATGGGTGGTGGCACCCCTTGAAGTTGGCGCCAAAATGGCTTCTAGAAGGGGGGCCTTAGGTGGCGCCAAGTAGGGTTCTAGAAGGAGGGATGATGTGGATGGTGGAGATGGGTTTAAGGGAGATGCGTGGTCGAGATGAAGGGGATTTTTGGGGGGAAAAGTGGCACCAACAAGGGGGTAGTTAGGGTGGTTTTGGCGCCACTTTTAGGTGTCTTTTTGGAGGTGGTGGGTAGGCTAGGTTGGCGCCAAGTAGGGTTAGCTTATGTGGAGCTTAGGTGGAGCTAGTTGGTGGAGTTGTTAGGTAGGGTTTTTGGGTGGTACAAGCCAAGGAAGCTAGAGCATAGCTAAGCTAAGCTAAGCTAAGCTAAGCTATCTTAGCTAATGGTGGAGTAGAGGAGGAGGTATTGGAGGTAGGGTTTGAAGAGAGGAGCTGAGGAGGAGAAGTCTGGAGCTGGAACTAGAGCTGGCAGCTGCTGAAGAGGCTAGCATAGAGCTACTCTAGTTGGCTTAGCTTGCTAGTTCTTTGCTAGCTGCTAAGCCAAGCTAAAGTGAGCTGGCTTCTACCATAATGAGCTGAGGTGAGCTGGGTCTGGTGCTCCCAGGGAGGATCAAGCTGGTTGAGGCAGCTAATAAGGTAGCTTAGCTAAACTGAGTTGAGCTAAGCTGAGTCCCCGGGAGCTAGACTTGAGCTTCCTAAGCTGGAATGAGTTCTTCTTCAGCTGGTTGGAGTTGAGTGGAGCTGGATGTAGCTGGATTTAAGCTAGGGTGAACTCCAGTCAACTCAGCTAAGCTAGCTAGAGCTCCCTATGGACTTGTGGGAGCTAAAATGAGCTAGACTCAACTAGGTTGAGCTGGATCTAAGCCGACTTGAGCTAGGGTGAGCTAAGATGAACTCTCTTGAGCTACCATTCAGCTGAGATTAGCTGAATGGAGCTGGGATGAGCTAACCCTAGTTCAAGTGAGCTAGGTTCCAGCTGTGGTGAGCTGGATCAAGCTGAGTTCCAGCTAGTCTGAGCTTCTCCTTCACCATTTGCCTTCTTGAGTGCTAGGATTTTAGGAATCTGTATATCTGTTCATCCCTAACACTCACAAAAACATATCAAAAAGATAATAAAAAATGCAATGCATGCCTAACCTAATTTATGCCTAAATGCATCCCAAAAACCTGTTTACGGAGCAAAATCCTAAGAGCTAGGTTTGTTTTAATGCATAAGAATGATGATAAACTGGCGTTTATCAAACCCCCATGCCTAACTTTTGCTAGTCCCTTAGCAAACTCTTATGGAAAGAACTGGAGTTCTAGACCTTACATTGAAGTTCAGATGCTTGATTGTTACTACCTTATTAGAAATTAGGTTTGAATGATAATTGTAGGCCTATAGGTACTCAAGTATCAATTAAGATCCTGACTTGACCAGCTTCGGCCTGAGTTTGCCGCGAAGGTTTCTAAGGCCCGCAAAAGCTAGCCAGAGGTTTGTTGAACCCAGCGGTTAAAGCACCCATGCGTAGTCGGAACATGTCCAGGTTTAGTTTGCCAGTGCATTTTTGTAAGAAAAAGATCGAAGGATTTTCATTTGGAGAGTTTTCTCTCTTTTCCTTTTATTTTTCCTTAAATCCAACCTCAAATTGGCCCTAAACACAGTATGTATCGGATTCCTTGTCCCCACCATCAATCCTCGAAGGGTCCTTGGCTTTCGATGTTTCAGGATAACATCGCCCATGGCAACCCCCAGAACTCCTGGCTTTCGACACTTCGAGATAGTGTCGCCCATGACATTCTGTAGCTAAATTCAGGCCCTGGCAATCGACATTTCGGGATAATCTCTCCTATGGCACCTAAATGAGCACAAGGAGCTTACATGCCCCCTGTAGGATATCTAGATATCTTAGGTGACAGGCACCGAGGACACAATATGTTATTACGCATCTTCGAGAGGAATTTCCTACCGCTCCGTGTCGAGAACTCGTCCAATCAGCTTGTGTTGTCAAGCCGCTCCTAAACTAGATCATTGAGATCATTTTTCAGAACAAAACACTTTTGGCAGATTTTTTCTTTATTAAGTGCACTGAACTTGACTAAGTGTATGATTTTGGGTGCTCTGGTTACTAAGTCCCGTAAACCAAAGAGCAGGCAATAGGGTCGAATAATCCCTAAGCCTTAGACCTAATACTTCAGCCTCACACTTTCCTCAACCTCTTGAGGATTAATCCGGATTTTAACAGATACATGAATGTTTAAGCCCTAAAACAAGCTTAAGAGGCCTAAGATCAGCACTCATACTAATCTCTTTATCTGTTTGTTCTCAGGACTTAATATTTTTTCTTTTGATTAGGTCTAGAGCTTAAGTAATCTCCATAATCAAGTGCTAATGACTATCAATTTTTGTTCTTGAATGTTGCTCCTTTTAGACATTTGAATTCTCCTCTCTTTTCCTCCTTATGAAAGATTTTCAATTTAGTTCACAAAATTTTCCTCCCCTTCATTTTTTTTTCTTTTTTTAATTTTTTATTTTTTTATCAATTTTTGAATATCTATATATTTTGTGAAAACCCCTCAGAGAATTAAATTTCCACATGTCTGCACTTTAACACCTCCCCATGCCTATGTTTTGCAATGTCCTCATTGTAAATTGGAGGGTATGAAATCACCTTGGTTCAAGGATTAGAACAGGATTAAAGGGTAAGTGAATGGGTCGGGATGACTGTTGCAAATGATTTCTAGCTTTGATACAAGTACCAATGGTGGAGTCTGCTGTTCTATGGTTAAACTCAGCAATGTAGTAGGAGTGTAGCTCGAAAGATGATCAGAAGGGTCTCAAGTTTTTGGAATGATGGGTTACCTCCCAATAAGCACTACATTCAATGCCTTCAGCTGAGCAAAAGGTGGGCAAGGAGAAGGGGTGGTCAAATCAGAGGAGTGTTATAGAACAAGCACCATGTTCAATAGCCTAGTTAGTCCAACCAAGTGCTTGTTCAGCTCAATAGGCTAATGATGCGGCCTAAACCCAATCAGTTTGGTGGGTTGATGGATGTCAATCAGTAGATGTGGAGCCCACCAAATGCTTTGGGGCTCAAATAGATATGAAAATGAGAATCTAGGGTTTGGCTAAGTTGACTCAGCCTGATCAGAGTAGGGATCCTTTAAAGAAAATGGAGCTGTAGAGGATGTAGGAACCCTACAGGTGTGATCAAAGAAGGATATGACATGATTAATAGTCTGATCAATATCCAAAACCCGATCAATAGATGGAGGAGAATCATATGCAACTGGATCAGAGAGAGGTGAATCAGAGTAGAAGTTTATTCCGGTGCCGGGTCGAGGGTTGAGAACGAGTTTTGGAAGGCTCTATATGTGGATCAAAAGGTGACTTCTTTGAGATTTGTGTATGTTAAGGGCTCCTTTAGAAAAGATTCAAGGGTAGGTTCATCTAGAGGGTCCTCATGATGCTTGTCAAAATCAAAGGTAAATGCCTGGAGATTGCTTATAGGATCATGGAAATATGAGTCAATAAAAGAATCAAATTATGGATTGCAAACACTCTCGGCACTTACAATTTTTGATTCCTGCAAATCATAAAAGAATGATTCAATCTTAATGCAACATGATCTTGAATCAATGATCTCGGGATTAGGGACCTCAGAGTCAGAGTCAAAGAATGGATCACGGATATTGAGGTCATAAATTGGTTCATAATTTTCAAGAAACAAAGGTTCTCTGAAATCATAGTATGATTTGAAATCTTTGGAGAATTTGCGAAGATTAATTTCTGAACCTGATTCCAGATTGAGATTTCCACCATAGAATGAATCAAGATATGTTGAATCAGCAACCTGACTTGGATCTAACCTATTTTTAAATTCTGAGCTCAAAGAGGAGTCCTTATTAGGCATGGACTCAGGTTCTTGGTTCCTAGGATAGACCTAATCAATTCCCAACTCATCCAACTCCTTGGTTTATGTATCATAGATTGGCGTGACTTCTGAAAAATCAATTTGTGTTCTTTTAGGCGGTTGGAGTGGTGTAATCATCAAATATAGGCCTACAATCATAATCTAGATTCAAAATCTGTTTCTCATCACATTGGTCCTCTTTATCATCCCAAATAGGCATGAATCTAAATTCTAGGTCAACTGTAGTTGTTGGGTCACTAGAATCTTGACTAGGTTCTATTGGGATGTAGAATCACTCTCGAGAACTACCTTAACATGATAAGGCTTGAGAATTACATTCTCGAGAAGTTCTGACTCAGGCTTATCATTACAGGTGTCAGGGGAATCTAGCCTTGTTAGACTAGCTTCAAGGCTTTCTAAGGCTGCTTTCGAATTGAGAACACCTACAATCAAATCCTCCCAACCCATCTCAAGATTAGGCATATCCTTTTGTATATAATTTGAATCAGATTCCATTTGGGTTGGGGGTCCACAATAACCTTGATTTTTGAACCCGAGATTTGGGAAATCTTATTGATCCTCAATGTTGCTCCAAGGTTTTTTTTCAATTTCGTAGGGGATGTATGGGTATTTCTGATTGATAGCTTCATACACCTTATTCAGTAATTTTCTACGTTCCCCTATGAGACCTTGGTGTTTTTCCAAAAGTGGGGTATTTGACCAACATTGTAGATACTCATTGCTATGTAACTTCTTCAATTCAATATATTCTAATAGGAGATCATCCCAGGTTGAACCATGTGTCATTTGTGTCAATATCATTCGATAATGGTTCATAATGTGGGTTGTTGTTTTTGGAACATTAACTGAAATCTCGATAATTGGATTTGAGGTTCTCTTATAATCTTCATAATGTTTAAGGGCATCCTCAATCAATCTATCCTTCATGGACCTTCGGGATTCTGGTTTCCTAATCGATCTTCCTAAATTGCCTAGTTGCATTTTCAAATTAGATGGTGGATAAGGATGTAGAATCAAACTTAGGTTCAGATTGAAGTAATCAAATCAGATCAGAAATCCCGTAGAAGATCTAATGAGGTCTCCTAGGTTAAAAACCAAATGACCTTTCCTATCTATGTGCTCTACAGAAAGGTTGAGGGATTGGATGTGGTTTGGACTCAATCAAGGTACCCAAAGATTTTTGGATGACTAAGGCTTGTTTCGAGGCAAATGATACATCTGAATCAAAAATCTGCACACCCGAGAATTACCTGGACAACCAGGAAGGGAGAGCTTCGCAAAGACCCTGCACAGTAGAGCATCCCCATGGGTTATAGGGTTTCCCCCACCCGACCTTCCTTGTCACTGCGGTTCGAAGTAGACTGGTATGTGCGAATTGAGACCTTCAGTCTACCAATTTTAGCCTACTTTGTGCCTTGGAGTTCACTTGATTAGAAGTTAATTTGTTTTGTGACCTAATTTGGAGGTTGATTAGCCTACAAAGTAGACCAACTTCACCTGACCTACCCTAAAAGATGCAGAATGAAATCTAAGTCAAGACCCAAAGATCACCCTGAATTGACTCTCATGTTATTAGGTCCACAATTTTTGGATTCAAGTGAGATTTAAAGCATGATTTTAGGGTTCTTCTGATTAAATTGTTTCAAGCAGGGGTTTGGGTAGCACATATATGCGGGAGGGTTAATTTCCTTTGATTCAGACAAGTATGAACTAACACTTCAAAACCTTAGAGTAGAGACCCTAATTGGCTCTATTAAAGTCCAATTAAATCTCAAAATGTTCTCCTTGGACTTCAAACAAGAAGTGTGTAGTCCAGGAAGATTAGAAATTAAGCATAAATCCCTAATAGGTATAGGAAATCAGGGTAGGGATCTCTAAATAGAATCATCTCAACTCCAATCTAATATTGTTTTGAAATCACAAATCAGGAAACTTGCCATTTAAATGATGATCACTAAGAAATTAAGGTAGGTGAATCCTAATTAATTTGTTTCCTTTTTATCTTCCCAAGATTTAGAGGTTGATTAGGGAAGAAGAGAGATTACCTACCCTGGGAGTGGTTGATTTCCGTGGAAGATCTTGTGATGTACCTCACAAAATCATAATCAAATCAAATAGTGAAAGTTAGTGATCAGATAAATAATCAAGAAAGATGAGATCAATGTGTGAATTGCACATTGCTCCCCGGCAACGGCGCCAAAATGCTTAATCAGGCGAGAGAGGGAAGATTTAAATGACATAATTGTCATAGTAAAGTCTCAATCGCTCGAAAACAAATAAAATTTACAACTTAGAATCTTAAATGGAGTTCGAGGTCGATCATAGGAAGCAAATATGGAATTCACAACATAAATCTCATGCAGAATAAATGAGCATAATTAATTAAGCATTCAAATAGATATTTAATGAATAATAACCTGTCACATTAGTTATTCAATGAAATCCAATGTATCTAGAGACAAAAAGAATAGAGAGAATCACCAATTAAATCCTTTGATTAAGCATGCATCTCATATTCAATATCAACTATAGTACTTAAATTACTCAATAGTAATACTCAAATAATGCTCAATCAGATGACTGGTTTGCAGCATCAAATGGCTTAAGAGAACAAGGCTTCTCAAAGCCTTCCCTCTTTATTTCTCTTCTTCTTCAACTTATCTTCTCTCCTTCTCTTCTTCTTCTACTCAAGGCTTCTTTCCTCTCCTCTTCTTCACTTTAGCTTCTCTTTCACAGCATAGGGGAGCCAAGGCCTTCAACGACTAAGTGTCGTATAGAGCACAAGAGAGGAAAACCCTCCCCTGCTCTCTCATAAATGTTCCTCCCCTTCTTCTCTCTTAAACCCCAGGTCTAATCGGATCTGGGTAATTGGGTTATTGGGTCATGAACATAAGGGACTAGGGTCACTAGCATGGAGTAGTGATCGAGGTGTGAGGCGTATGCGAGGAGGGACCCAGCCCCTTAGTGGTTGGGTGAATAGCTCAATGCACAAAATCAACTTATGGGCGAGCTCACACCCTTCACTCCATGAGGTGGGACTATCCTAGTCCCCCTCTGCACAATAGCACCAAAGGAGATGCCTTCAATTGCGGGTAAAGTAACGGGCAAGGCTTCCAATTGATGGCCAGGAGAGATGCCTGGAGCTCTTTCGCGTGTCCTGG
This sequence comes from Thalassia testudinum, assembly GCA_037157565.1. Taxonomy (NCBI): domain Eukaryota; kingdom Viridiplantae; phylum Streptophyta; class Magnoliopsida; order Alismatales; family Hydrocharitaceae; genus Thalassia; species Thalassia testudinum. Next base: position 4,329,234 of record JAZHRO010000035.1, on the reverse strand, counting down.
AAATGGAAGTGAGGTGGATTGCATACGGAGAACCGCGAACAAGATCAGAGATGAAGGCGGTGGCGGCGGAGCACCGCGAAGGCCTAAAATAAAAAGAACGGCCTCTCAGCCACATTAAAAACACTTCAAAAGCTTCGCCTGGGCTTGGAGAAGGTGGTGGTGGCAGTTTTGAGGCATGAGAGGGCGTGTGGTGGTCGGACGAGGTTGAAAATGAAGCACAGAGGAGGTGGTGCTTTCTAGAGCAATTGGATGGGTGGAATGGTGAATAAGAATGGGGTTTTGCTTGTGGAGGTGAGGTAGAGGTTATGGACGTGTTGGCAAGGCGTTTGTTGCGATGGAGTGTCAGCGAAGCCTCGCTGGAGGTGCGGCCAGACGTGGAGAAGATGGTGTGTGAATGGCGACGTCGTGGGTCAAATTGAGTGATAAAGAGAGGGAAAAGGACTAGAGGGAGAGGGGAACCTAACTAATTTAATCTAACCAGATGAAAGGGGAGGAAGGCGTCGGTTGTGGTATGGCCGGCACCGGAGATGGTGAAGCCTACAGTGGGAGAAGCGATGACAATGAAGGGGTATGGGTGTCAGTCGCTTGTATTACGATGCACAGAGGAACTTTAGGAGGATGATCTCGCTGGATGTTGTCTGTGGTGGTGGGCGAAGAGGGTAGGCAGAGAGGTCTTCGAAGCTGATGGAGCATTCGGCGAGAGAGGAGGGAAGAAGGGTAGAATCCAGCCAAAACCAATCTAGGGAGGTGAGGAACTTGATGAGGGTCTTTTATAAGGCATTATATGAGCTTCCAAGCTTGGAAACAAGCTTGAAAGCTCAAGAAACCAGGGATTGTGTTTTGGAACTTCCAAGAGTTCGCATGAGCTTTAGATCGTGAATTGGAAGGAGAGATCAGGTTCAAATTGACGGGTATTTCTTCAGGAGTTCCCCTTCCAATTTTGGAAGGGTTTGGGCGTGAAATCAGTGAGAAATCCCAGATGGGAACTCGACTGCAAAGTGTGGTGTGTTCACACGGCAATGGTGTCAGGGGCCTCTTAGTGAAGGTAATGATAAACGTAGGGTTCTAAATGTAATAGATTTCGAAAGTAGAGGGGCAATTTGAGAAAAAAAGAGTCAGACTAGACCAAAATGCAAACTAGGTCAAGATGATCTCTGATTGGGCCCAAATTTTGGTACAAACCTAATCTGGAACCAAGCAATTTGATGGTGAAGTCAAATTTTGGTTTTGACAAAGTTTGCCTGGGAAATTTGCTCAGAGAATGAAATTAGGGCAACTTTCTGTTTGGAATAATATTTTAGGTCAAAATAGGTTCGGATAGTCAAATCAAAGATACCAAACCTTATGCAATATTTCTCAGTGAATTTTAGAAGGCTTAGATGGAATTTATTTTTACCAGAACCTCTGTTAATTAAGTGGGTTTGAAATTAGGGTTTCAGGTGCTGTTTTGACTGTTGAAGTGTGTGAAAACCCATTTCTGTCTGCACGGACCCTCTTATTACACATTTATGAACATTAGACCTTAGATTAACCTCTGGGAAACCTTATGGTCACTCTACATTTATAATGTGCTGTTAAAAGTGTAGAATTAACCCTATTTTAATGCACTCTTGTCAAAAAGGATATTTCGTGAATTACGACTTCCGGCGATTATGTAGGAGCATTTGTCTCATGATGTGACTAATTAAAGCTAGTTATGGCTCATGATGACGTTATCATCATTCCCCCATGCCTAACTTTTACTAGTCCCTTAGCAAACTCTTAAGGAAAGAACTAGAGTTTTAGACCTTACATTGAAGTTCAGATGCCTGATTCTTATTACCCTTTTAGAAATTAAGTTAGAATGCTAATAGTAGGCCTAGAGGTACTTAAGTATCAATCAAGATCTAGAGCTGACCAGCTTTAGCCAGAGTCTGCCACGAAGGTTTCTAAGGCCCACAAAATCGACCCAAAGGTTCGTTGAACCCAATAGTTAAAGCACTCGTGCATAGACGGAACAAGTCCAGGTTCAGTTTGCGAGTGCATTTTTGTAAGAAAGAGATAAAAGGATTTTCATTTGGAGAGTTTTCTCTCTTTTCTTTTTATTTTTCACTAAATCCATCCTTGAATTGGCCGTAAACACGGTGTGTATTGGATTCCTTATCCCCACCATCAATATTCGAAGGATTCCTGGCTTTCAATGTTTCAGGATAACACTGCCCATGGCAACCCCCCAGAACTCCTGGCTTTCGACACTTCGAGATAGTGCCGCCCAAGGTGTTCTATGGCTAAATTCAGGCCCTAGCGATTGACATTTTAGGATAATCCTGCCCATGCCACCTGAACCAGCATAAGATGCTTGCAGGCCCCAAGTAGGATATTTAGGTATCCTAGGAGACAAGCGCTAAGGAGACGATATGTTGTTACGCATCATTGAGGGGAATTTCCCACCTCTCCGCATCAGGAACTCATCCAATCAACTTATGTTGTCAAGCCGCTCTTAAGCTAGATCTTTGAGATGATTTTTCAGAACAAAACACTTTTGACGGATTTTTTCTTTATTAAGAACATTGAACATGACTAAGTGTGTGATTTTGGGTGCTCAAGTGTTGGGAGAAATCATAGTTCGCATTTTTGATAAAAGCGTTGTAGTATAGTTGCGAAATACGATCCAACAAAGATATTGTTTTGTAAAAATAATGAGACTTTGAGTCCCGGTCATTCTTCTCTGGGAGGCATTGATTTTACTTTTGAAATCGATCTTATCCAGCTCTACTTTATTTAGAATCGCATATCGGTTCATGATTATTACGTATTTAAGTACGACATGCTTAGTTGCAGAATGGATAGACAATTAAGACAGGCAACTTGAATCACGCAAATATGATAGCAATCAATAAGCTCATTGTGATTTCATAACATGGAGATATATATATATATATATATATAACATTTTTTTTATTCATTCAGTGAGAAAGTTGTTTGCAACAGAACTATAGATGAAAGCTTATACATAAATGCTTGAAATGAAAATCTAGCTACCAGAAAATGACTGCATACAAGAATCAATGGGGGGATTTTGCATGCATCATTGGGGGAGAAGTTAAGACTACGCTACTAAGCAGTAATAAAAGCAGTAAACATACAAAATGCTAAGCTACTAATCTAACAGAAGGAAGGGCATTCGGAGGTGGTCTCCAATGGCCTTTGAGTGGCTGAGAGAAGGAGGAGCGGCTAATGGAGCTTAGACCGGCCCTTGGAGAGAGGTTAGGGAGCTGATCCAGCTTCCTGGGGTGGAGATGGTGGCCTCCATGGTGGTGCTCTACTTGTGGAGGTGGAGTGGAGATGGAAGTGGCTAGCCTAAGTGGAATGGATGCCAAGGAAGTGAATGGGTGCAAATGGACACCCATTGGGTCTTTTTATAGACTTAAGGGAAGCTCTCTAGAGAATTATGGAATTCTCTAGAGAGGCCTATGGTGGGAGCTCATGGGAGAGTGAGAGAGAGAGGGTGGATGGTGGTTTTTAGATCCACCAAATGTGGATCTAAAAATTGAATGGTTCTTAGTTGCTATTTTTGGCAACCAAGGCAACCACACATGGTAGAGAGTTCTAGAGAACTCTAGGCTAGGTATTTTCATGTGGATGGTGTGTGTGGGTGTGTGTGGGTCGAAACTTAGGTGGCTAGGTTGATTAGGTTAGGTTCTAATGGGTTTAGGTCAAGCTATGTCTCAAATTAGGGTTATAAACCCTAATTCACTAAGGTAAAGTGCAATTAAACTTAATACAAGTTTAATTGGGTGTGTGAAAACTTAATTGAGAGTAAAACAACTCAATTAATTTAGGTCTAGGTCAATTGGACTCTCACTGAGTCCAATTGGACAGTGTATGTTGAGATCAGGGCTCAATTGGACTCAATGAGTCCAATTGAATAGGCTAATGGAATTGACTAAGATCCAATTCAATTGGGTTTAGTAAGGACCTAATTAAGTCCTTAGGGAGGTCTAGAGGTGATGTACTAGGGTTAGGGCACCTTAATTTAGGTTCCTATGGGGTTGGAATTGGGTTTAGGGACCTAGAGATCCAAGATTAAGGCTTAAATCTCAAAACAGGAATTGGAGAGTAGTATCAGACGTCTTATAATAGAATCAGATGTCTTATACTAAAAAATCAGAAGTCCAGACTTGTTGTCTGGACGTCCAATTAGAGTCAGGAAGGATTTCGGGTTCTATTTTGGGTATTTTGCAGAAATTGGACGTCTGACAAAGTGTCTGGACGTCCAATAACACTGTAGAAGTGGGTTTGAAGTGTGCGGGAGTTGGCTAAGGGTCCTGGACGTCCTAAAACTTATCTAGACGTCCAGAGAAGGGTTGGAACTAGGGTTTTAAGGTTTCCTAGGGTGTGGTGACCTAATCTAAGGGTGGCTAAGGCTTGGGGAAGTTTCTAGGCTATCCTAAGACTAGGATGGACCTAAGCTCTTCACATTTTACTGCTTTATTTCTACTTAATAGAATAGAAAACCTTTAACACCCTTACATTATTATTCCTACATCTAAACTAGGCCTTCTGCTCCAGCTCTGCTGCAACTCCCATTATTCTTGATCTAGCTTCAGATCTAGCTCCTGATCAGCTTATTCCCTGCAATCGACATAATATACTTAATCAGCACATTATAACATTATTTTATGCATAGCTAAAGTAAAGCAATAAAGATGCAGATAATGCGTATGCGTGCATGAATTTCCCTAACTTATGCTAAGTCCTAGCTTAATCTAGGTCAATTAAGACCTATGATTGCTGCGCAATCATCAAGTTACCAAGTCCTGCAAACTAAAGGGCAAGAAATGGGGCCGAATAATTCCTAAGCCTTAGACCTAATACATTAGCTTCATACTTTCCTCAACCTCTTGAGGATTAATCCATATCTTAATGGATATGTGAATGTTTAAGCCCTAAAATAAGCCCAAAAGGCCTAAGATCAGTACTCATACTAATCTCTTTGTCTCTCTATTCTTAGGAAATAATATTATTTCTTTTGATTAGGTTTGGAGCTTAAGTAATCTCCGTAATCAAGTGCTAATGACTATCAATTTTTGTTCTTGAATGTTGCTTCTTTTAGACATTTGAATTCTCCTCTCTTTTCCTCCTCAAGAAAGATTTTCACTTTAGTTCACAAAATTTTCCTCCATTTTTTTTCCTTTTCCAATTTTTTAATTTTTTATCAGTTTTTTAATATGTATATTTTTCTGTGACAACCCCTCAGAGAATTGAATTTCCATATGTCTACACTTTAACACCCTGATGCCTACATTTTGCAATGTCCTCATTGTAAATCAGAGGGTATAAAATCAGCTTGGTTTAAGGCTTAGAACAGGATCAAAGGGTTGGCGAATGGGTTGGATGACTATTGCGGATGATTTCTAGCTTTGATATAAGTAGCAAAGGTGGAGTCGACTGTTCTAAGGTTGAACTTAGCAATGCAGTAGGAGTGTAGCTCAAAAGATGATCAGAAGGGTCTCGAGTTTTTGGAATGACGAGTTGCCACCCGTTAAGTACTAAATTCAACACCTTTAGCTAAGTAGAAGGTGGTCAAGGAGAAGGGGTGGTCAAATCAGAAGAGTGTTGTAAAACAAGCACCTTGATCAATAGCTTGATTAGTCCAACAAGGTGCTTGTTTAGCTCAACAAGCTGATGATGTAGCCCAAACCCAATCAGTCTGGTGGGTTGATGGATGTTAATCGGTAGTTGTGGAGCCCACCAAATGCTTTGAGGCTGAAATAGAAATGGAAATGAGAATCTGAGGTTTGGCTGAGTTGATTCAGCTTGATCAGAGTAGGGATTATCAAAAGAAAATGGAGCTGTAGAGGATGTAGGAACCCTATTGTTGTGATTAGAGAAGGATATGGTGTGATTAATAGTCTGATCACACTACAAGAAAACATATCTTTTGGGACAGATATTAGTGATGGTAAATTTTACCATCGCAAAGTTAATATCTTTTCTGACAGTATATCACAAAATTAAAAAAAAAATTGAGATACTAATATACCATTACAAAATTGAAATTATAATAAAATCAAAGAGTTCCACCCATCTAAAACCATCCCTATTTCGAGAAATTATTTTCATGAAAACATTCCCGCACACATTCCATCTTTCCGCCAACAGACCTCCACCACGAAAAAGCAAACCCTTCTCCCTCCCACCCGCAACCCCCGCCCCCTGCCCGGAAACCCATACCCCCCGAAAATGCCTATTCCTTTCTCCTCTTTCTCCCTCTCTGTCATCGTCGACTGTCTCCTCCCCATCCTCATCACCGATCACGTCCTCTCCACTTCGTCACTTGCAACCACCTCCTCACTCGCTTGCAACGTCCTCTCCTCGCCACCTGCGACCACTACCTCACACTCTTATGGTGTCCTCTCCGTGGACTAACCTACGACCTCTCCTCGCTTACCTCTGAAATCCTCAGCATCGACCTTAATCGCTCTCCTCGAGTTGCATGCATTCTTCTCCGGCATCCACCACGTCGGCCTTCCTCCAAGGTCAGCCTTCATCTCCTACTCGTACTGTCCCTTTCCTCTCCACCATCTCCTCCTCCTCAGATCAACGCAACCCTTCCCCCCCCCTGCCCATTGTCCTTTTTTTTCCCATCTTTGATTGATCTTTTCTTTCATTCTTTTATCCTTTTTTTATTGTCTTATACTTTGCTCATTCAGTAATTGAAGTCATGAATATATAAAAATAGGGAGTCGAGTAACAATGTGGAGGGTAGCAAAGGAGAGGTCATGAAATTGGGCTTACTGGTTTTGGTTTTCTATTCACTTTTTTGGGAGTTGTCCTTTGACAAGTGTTTGCTAGCTTCAAGCAATATATTTTTCTCATCTGCGGTAGCAATTCTTCTTGGATTGAAATCCACATTCCAACTCTTTAAATGAAACTATAAGGGTTGTACATCTTTCATTTTGGGCTTCTTTCTTTTATTTTTCCGCTGGTTTGTGGTACGAATCCTACTGGAGGTCTATGGATCTTTTGAGCTATTCAATGGATTCCATGCTTCAATACAACCATTTCTGTACAAGATTCTAGTAGTTGGTTGGCTTGCACAATATTCATCTTTGATTCTCAACTGCATGAAACAAAGCTAATATATGGATGCCCGTTGTTTTTTCCTGCAACTTCTGTCTTACAGTCTGATGATGGATTGTAATGGTAAATCTACTTCCAACAGAGTATCACTCCAGGTAGGATGCTTTAGTCAGTTTGTTCCAAATCAAGCCAATTATATTCATCATTTTGACTCTTCAATGGGAAATAGTTTAAAGTGAAATGGATACTAAATACAGATTGTTATGCAAAAAAATAAAATGTTAGGTGAGAGGTGGTTTGGTCGGTAGTCACTAAGATTCCAAGTTCTATTGGTCCTACTAATGAAAAGCTGATGATAGAAATCAACAAAGGGTTTCCCAACCTCATATTTGCCATGAAACTCTTCTTGCCCAGATTGGTCTCTTTTATTTTTTTAAGAATGTTTCAATCAAAATTCTTTGTTTGGTCTTGTCATTACTTTAGATTCTGCAATATTTATTTCTATCCTTTATCAATTTATTTCGTCTCTCCTCTCCTTAAGCTCTATTTTGCTTGCTTTAGTTCTCTTCTTTCTTCTTTCAGTCTATCCACCCAGGTATGTAGAACATTTGTTTAGTGGTGGATGGCAAGGAAGATTTTCATCACATCAAGTTAAAAGGAAAAGTATATTCTTCTATGTTACAAGATACTTAAAGAAGGATTTGAATCCTCTCCATTACCCCACTTAATGGTCTCTTAATTTGACCATTATGCAACCTACACTATGTGATGAAGTTTTAAAATGTAGCATATCATTGGTTCATAATATTCTCACCAATCAATGTTAGAGTATACAAAGATGATCAATGCATTAAAAGCAAAGATCATCCATAACAACGCATTAAATATATATGAGCCACTAATGCTTTTATACAATGCATGCAAGTAATTCTAGATTTGCTTTAACTATTGTTTGCCCAATCCTAATGCTCACAGATTCCCCTATGGGTTACTTGTCCCTAAATAAAGCTCACGAGGATCTACTCCGTTAATGAGGTGTTTCAAGCTATGGGGTTTGGAGGGTTGATTTGGAAATCAAATCCCTGTCAAGCTCAACTAAAATATGGATCCTAATGAATAAGAAACAATATTTAGGAATATAGCATATAATATCCAACCTTGATGACAGTCTTGAGGAAAGAAAATCTTTGCTAGCATTGATCATGCTTTTTGCAATAGCTTTTCAAGGTATAGCTGTTCTTAGCTTATATGTAGGTTATGTAAGTCTGGATGATCATATTCTTATTGTTACTAACTGGAATTTTGCTAGATGTTGTGTTGCATCCTCCAAATAGTTGATATCTATATCATCTATCTTTCAAGCCCCAACATGATTAGGTTTGGTTGACTTTGGCAAGATGGATGGGCCATGGTATAAAAAATGACCCCTTTTTGTGCAACCCAAGATCTAGAACATCACCCCCTGCCTCCACCAGTTCATATGTGAGCTTGCCTCTTTTCTGTGTCCATTGTTACTTAAACTGGTGGTGACTACATAAGGGGCCAACCGGGACTTATGTTGATATGGTTGGTTACTTATGCTCACCTCCCTTGGATTCCTTTATTAGGATATTTGCTACGTGGGAGTTTAGGAGATAGAAGGTGGCTTCACAAAAGATTGAGTAATACTATAAATGCATAAATTATTTGCATTCCAAAAATGCAAACTAGGTCCTCTTGGATGATCTTAAAGACTATGTCCCTACCACAATGAATGATACTATGTCAACATTAATTAATGTAACTATGCACACAAGTTCAACACACTATGTTCTCACTCACTACATTTTTCATTTATTTACTTACATGATTTTTGTATCGTTCACACTATTTGTTGTAATAGAGCTGGAAAAAGGCTGAATAAATGTCAAGAATTAAATGCAAGCCGTAAAATTCATCCAATCATACTAGAAATGAAGAACTAATCATGCTGAACATCCGAAAATTACTAGACACCATAATTGAACTAAAAAACTTGATCTATTCATTGGATTAATGTTCGGAGTACAATTTTCATAGAATTCAATATCCATAGCTACTAACAGAGATCTCGACAGGTTCTACATGCTCTCTTCTTCAAATCAAAATCAATTAACATTATAGAAATGCTTGTTCTACATTAAACTTCTTAAGAAACTCATCTAGTTCCTATTTACATCATGATCTGCTTTGAATTGTGATTAAAGACTTTATTGAAACCAATTGATTAGTAGCTGCTGTCAAATATGATTCAGACCATTTGAGATCTGATATATGTATTCCTCGTATCTCTCAATAAATGTAATATAGAATTAAGTACTTATCTATTTTAGAAACCTTGTTACCAACTCAAAAGCATTCAAAAGCCATGCACATTCCCCTATCAAAACTCTTTTAAAGAATATCCTGACAAGCAGCAATAGTTGCTGACAAATGATCTTTTTGAAACACCTTTCATTGGAATTCTATGATTAAAACTTCACTCACATAAATCAGATGAGTAAATCAACATTAATTTCATCCCAAAAAAATCATTGTAAACCTCGGATAAAAAATCATTGTAAATCAGCATTTAGTAATTGATCCTTTTGAATTGCAGATGGAAAATTCATTCTGTAGTGGATACTTAGAAGTGCCAACAAGGGGCACAACAAGGTAATATTGCAGGCACAAAGGTATTTACAACATGGTCAAAAATTACCTAAAACCAAGATTAGAAAAATTCAAAATCGGACCTGGATATCTATCATGTTATGAAATGAGCTCCAAAAATAACTCCATAGCTGAAACCACCCAAATATCAGGTAACCATATCCTAAATGCATCAAACTTGGATATCTATTAGATATTGATACAAATTCAGACTCGGTAGTGCCAGAAATACACATATACAGCTTTAGATTTGACTTTAGAAGAAAATTTCAAAGTAAGATAAAGATAAACGTATCCTAAAATAGTGCCTGTGAAGGAATCTAATGGACGAGTTTTGGTGAAGTAAAATCAGTATTTCGAGAACCCATCGTCGTAGTTCACAAAATACTTTATCAAAAATAATTTTTAACTGAAACCCCAAGGGAGTTCTGGGTCAAACACATGGAGGCGACATTTACTTTCATTGAAATCCGTGCTTTTTGTGCTTCTTTTTGGTGTTTTAAGGTTTTGTGATTTTTTTAGTGTTTTTGCAATAAAAAGGCAAGTAGAATAATTTCACAAAGTGGAGAAACAAATATGATATATCACAATGTCATTCAAATGTCTATTACAATATGCTAAAATATAAAAGAGATGGGGGTGAGAAGAAATTTTCTAAATCGGCTATTTGGTGAGACGATAGTGCTTGGTTGCAGCTTGGATGAAGAGGGTGAGGTGCTAGACGACGAAGGTGATTTGCAGAAGGATGCCAGGTAGAGAAATACTTTACCAAGGCTCTGGAATGGGGATGAGTAGATGGAGGTGATCTTATACCAAAATGGAGGTGGGAGGACCGCTGCGAGGCTTCCTATGAAGGTGGTGAGATGGAGGACGACTATTTGGTGGGGTATAGGAGCATTACACTAATAGGAGACCTTTGGAGCTTGGGAATAAGCTCTAAGGGAGCTTTAGTAGGCTACTAGAGCTTAGGAGTAGGTGAGAGTAAAGTAAAGATTATTTGGAAGGGAAGGGATCATGGTGTTTATATAGTGGTGGAATGGAGGTGTTTTGCATGCACTGGTCTTCAGTGACATTTAAAACATCGCTAAAGACCAGCTGGGGGTGCCACTATACATTCAAGCACCTCTATTGGCATGAGGAGGTGCGGTTGTAGCTGGTACAGTGCACGGAGATCTCCAGCTGTTGGATCAGGAGTGGATGGATGAGATCGTAAGGAGGAAGTGGGTGCTTGCTTGCATTCAAATCGCGTGCTGGTTGGCAGTCATTAGATGAACCATCACAAGGCTGGGGACACCCACAGATCACACCCTTGCGATCATTCAAATCGTGTGCCCGCTAGTCGAGGAAGAATCTCCTCCATTCAATCTTGATCGTGTGGTTGAGAAGCATGTGCGAATCGTGCCTCTTGTGAGATTTGAATCGAGCTCATTGCGTGACCGCAAAGATCAGACGACGGATAATACTCCCGATCGACTTAAATGAGTGCTCAAGATGGCATGCATCTACTTTGGCGTGTGTCTGCGCGTCGTCGAGTGGTGTCACCTCGCAACCAAGGTCGAGCGGTCCAATTTCTTTGGGCGCTGAAGTGGTCGCAGCGATTCACCGCTCGATCTCACGTCCCCTCTTTGTGAAATGGGTGCGCTGCCACTATGACAAGGGTGCCCAATTGTCATGTGGAGGGATAGGTGCAGCTGTGGCTCGACCGTTGGATGAGGATCCAGCGATCGTGATCAAACGAGTGCGCTGCCATTGTGACAAGGGTGCCGAATTATCATGTGGAGGGGTAAGTGTAGCTGTGGCTCGATCGTTGGATGAGGATACAATGATCATGATTAGATCTTCGTTGAGTTGCTTTTGGAGGAGGTTGGGTGATGTTGGGCGATTCTCATCTGTTGGATTAAGATCCAATGGTTGGGATCACTCCTTGCTTGAAGCTGGGAAGGCTATGGCTCGTGTAGGCGGCCTGGATGGCACCACCTGGCGCCATCTAGCCCGTCCATTTCTTCTTGTAGAGGATGCTTTGGAGCTCTGATTGGGGTGATTTTTGCACTGACAGACTACGATCGTCGCTCTGGATCCATCTGTACGGTTGTCTTCTTCATCTGAAGCCCGAAAGGATGTTGCACTACCTCCTAGCCATATAAAATGTTGGAATTAATGTACAGAATATACAACTATCTTAAATGCAATACAAAGAATTTTATGCAATATTTATACCATGATATGCAATGCTAGGCGTAGGAACTATCATAAATAACCATTTTATCATGAATTCATGCGTGTTTATCATACCCCCATGCTTACATTTTGCTAGTCACTAGCAAAATTAACCTAAATGCTATGTATAAAAGTAGAATTAGGATTTGATCACTTCAGGACAATTTGTTGGTTGCTTTAGAAGATTTCAACCAATGACGTAGTTACAAAAACTCAACAGTGCTCGCGTGTCTGCCAAAATGCAGACAACCCACGACCTCACCTTATTTGAAAAGGGAAGATACTTTTTTTTTTGCATTTTCTTCTTTTCTAATTTTTTTGGACTTTTGGAGTTTGAGAGTTTTGGGATAAATTTTTACGGCTACCCGACTCGCCTAAGACTCGAAAAGGATTTTAAGTGCTAAGCATCTTGTGAAAAGAGTGAAAGACTCACTAGGCGACCGTTAAAATAGATTTTGAGTTTCTACAACCTTAGGTGACCTTAAGAGTTTCTGTCTAAAGGTTTATCTTTTTGAATAGTAGCTTTCTCTATACTTTATTTTTTTATGGGGTTAACACAAGGGCGAACCTAGTGTATATCTCCCTGGTTTATTCTACTTCCCCACTTCTTTCCTAAGCGTTTTGAAAATTATTATGTATTTTTGTGAGTTGGGCTCTGGACAATCGACCAATGGCCTATTACCCACAGCAATTTGCCAGCCATACTCGTGCAGTGAAGTATGGTTGTAATTTTTTATTTCCTCCTTTTTCTATTTTTCTATTTTTTTCTTTTTTTTCTTTTTATTTTTCAGTAACATTTTTTTTTCTTTTTCTAAGTAGGTGGCTTCCTTGATCTAAGATTTACCTAAAAGCAGTAGAATGAGTATGGTCATGTAGTTAGGCTCTGGACAATCGGGCAATGGGTTGTTACCCGCAACAACTTGCCAGCCATACTACCCTAGATGGTTCATTAGCTACCCAATTTTCGTAAAAACTGTCGAAAGGTGAGTCAGCGTAAATAGTGTGCAGATGCATAGACTTAAAATCCCCTCAAATCAGAGGGGTGGTTGATAAGTCATGTACTTATCATCCTAGTTTATTTACCAAATTAAAATAAAATTGACTTTGCGAGGACTCGTGACTAAGTCCACATTCTACTAGACACTCGGGCTGATTAAGTCTGAAGACCTGAAGAGTCTAAGTGTTCAGGTTCCAAAGTATCAATTCCTAAAGTTTACAACTCCTAATGCCTAAGCTCTCTTCTCCTAATTCTATTTTTTTTTTTTTTTTTGAGTAACAGGAAATTACTATTATGGGCTAACAAAATGATCGTTCCACAAAATATCCACCCCCAATGCTTAGCTAATGCAATGTCCTCATTGTAAAGATAAAAGAATATAGGAGGGCAGAATTAGAAGAATAGCACCTGATTTCCATGAGATTCCAGTCAGCTCCAAATAGTCTTTACACATGCTGAGTTTAGTGCCTTTAGCTAGGCAATGTCCTCAATCAAAAGTAACTAACATTGAGGTTGCAATAACACAATTTCCAGGCCCCTAGATGTGGGTCCTGGAGAGTGATAATGGGCTTGCTAAAGAGATGATAAATGAAAGTGGCAAGCTAGTGGTGCAGGGAGAGCTTAAATGGTCTCCAATAGGAGTTTTGTTGATTCAGTACAGAGGAGGTGTGGGTGGATATGAAAATTGTGCAATGGTTGGGTGAACAAGGACGATGAGGGTTTCGTGATGTGTTGGCTGTTTGTGTGTACTCTAGAATACCTAATGTTTCAAGAGTTTCTCCCTAAAGTTAAATTTCATCCTCACAATCAGGGTGCTTAATCCAACCATCCTAATCCTCGTGATTCGCACCAAAAAGTTGAACCTCAAACTCTAAAAATTCAGGACGAGGACATTGCTGGGTTTTAACTTGATCATGTGAATCATCCAACAAATTTCTAATTTCATGAATATTTCCTCATCCCGGGTTGCCATAGTTGGTTGTATGTCTTCAATGTCCCTAATTATCCCTCCAACCATGTGATTTTCTTCCTGAGTTTGGGTTGAGTTAGCCCTTAAAAAGTTGTCCAAGGTATGTATGGCCATTACTTCCTCTATTCTGCCAAACTCCTCCCTCAAACCACACTTAATTTTATCCTTCTTTGTGACCTCGAAAATATTAAATCGATTTATTTTACTCCCAGAGGTCATTTCTATATTTTCCGATTCACAATCAATCATTGCCTTGGCGATAGTCAAGAAAGGTCTTTCCAAAATAATCGTGGTGTGGTTGAGTTGTTTTGGTGCTTCCATGTCTAGAACCATGAAATCAACAAAGTAATGCAAAACATTAACCTTGACTAAAACATCCTCCAAAAGACCCCTTGGCTTTGTAATGGATCTATCAGCTAATTGCAAGGTTATGTCAGTGTGTTTCAGGTAGCCTAGACCCAGTTCCATATGCAGTGAGGTGGGGATCACATTAACGGAAGCACCCAAGTTGAGGAGGGCCCGGTCAGAAGTAATGTTTCCTATTGTGCAAGAAATTAGCAGGTTTCCTGGATCGTACTTCTTAGGAGGTAACTTGTTTAAGATCAGTGTGCTTGTGTTATCAGACAAGACTACTCTCCTATTGTTTTCAGATTTTGCTTTATGCTTTTCTTTACATGAATTTAGTAAACCTTTGGCATAGGTGGGGATTGATCCAATAGCCACGAGGAGTAAAATGATTGCCAATTTGAAAGCTTCAAGTAAGGACATCCTTTCCTCCAATTTCTCCAACTTTTCTGTTTGCCCATACAACAACATAGCCCCAAATTAGATTCTGATGTTTTGTTGATGACATTCTTAGTTGGGAGTCTAGAATTCTTACTACGGGGCCTAATGGTGTTGACATGGGATTGTGTGGGTCCCTTGTGTCTACTACCACTCCTCAAGGTGATGGTATTTGCAATGGAAAAATGCTATTGGCTAGTGCCTTGGGGAGGGTTGGGCAAAATAGGAGACTCTTGGTTGATTATGGTGGGAACTTGGTTCATTTCGGGAGGGGCTGGGGTAGCCTGATAGATAGCATGAGCTTGAGCATGCGGCTCCCCACCATTACCAAACCCTTGAGGCGCAGCAACTCAATTTTGTACAATCCTTGGGTTTGGTACAAGTTGTGATGGTAGAGATCTGGGCTGTCGATTATTTGCACTAAGTCTGGATTGCAAGGTGTCCAACGAAGTTTTCATTTGTTGCATGAGCTAGAGCATTGACCCTTGTATTTCTACCATCTTCAAGTTTAAATCGACCTGCTCGGTAGGTTGTTGAGCATTCCACATGGACTGATTAACCTGATTCAAGGGAAACTGAGTATATACATGACCCTAACCCATTGGTTTTGCAGTACATAATTGTTGGGTTGATATTGGGTCTGCTGCCCCTGATCTTTCCAAGAGACATTAGGGTGATTTTTCCAATCAGGGTTGTAGGAATTCAAGTAAGGGTTGGACCTAACATTCTCTTGTACAGCATGAACATCCTCATAAGATGAGAATGAAGAAGGATTAGAAAAACTAGGATCAAAGGCCCTAGTTTGGAACCCATATGGTTCTGAGAAGAGCTGGCCTGAAGGTCGAGCCGACTCCAGCTGGTTCACAAACTCCCGTCCCGTAGGAGCTTGCGAAGAATGGAATCCCAAGCCCTAGGATTGAGTGGATCTAGAAATATTAGAGTTTCTGGACATCCACTCTTCCATTTGTTTAGCAACCAGATTCACCATATCTAATTTATTGCATATCAATTCCATATCAAATGTATGAGAATCTTCCACCTCATTGGCATTTGATCTAGTTTGTTGGGATCGGTTGAAGGTTTCCATGGAGGGGTGGTTTAAAGAGTTTTCGCTCATTTCCTCAAATAAATCATACGCTCTACCATCATTTTTGTTGAGGAAATTGCCTCCGCAAGAAGCATCCACATGATTACGGAGTTGATTATTCAACCCGTGATAAAAAATTTGCACAAGTTGCGATTTAGGCGCCTCGTGGTGTGGACACTTCCGCAACAAATTCTGGAATCTCTCCAACGCCCCATGAAATAGATCCCCCTACCATTAGGAAAAAGTGGTAATTACCCATCGCAACACATTGGTTCACCTAATTGGGAAGAATTTCTTTAGGAAGGCCAATTTCAAAGTTGTGCAGGTAGCAATCGGTCTCCAATGGTATGATACCAATCTGCGGCCTTATCCCTGAGTGAATGGGGAAAAGCCTCATGAGCATCTGTTCTTTATCCACATTCTGCGATTTGGTGGTTTGAACCAGAGTGATCAGGTCCTCCAAATGTTGGAATGGGTCCTTTGAGCCAAGCCTGTGAAAGTGTTTAATTAAACTCAAAACCTAGGGCTACATCACCGACAGGGATCACAACGTCGGGGCAATCCTCATAATTTGAAGGATCATAAAAATCCTTCAAGGGCTGAGCGCTTTGACCATTCATTTGTTGGAACCATTGCTGTATCTGCTGCAATTAGTCCAACTACCTCTAAATCAACTCCTGCTAGTTCGGGGGTGGTGGAGATGGTTGTTGATCAGCCATGGGATCTGCTTGGCTAAAATTCAACCTCTGCATCCGGGAATGGTCTATAGCCCTTCGAAGTGAGGGTTCAATAGCCTCCTTCCAAGCATACACTGGAAGGAAGTTGGAAGGATGGGAAAAAGGAGCCTTGCAGCACAAAAAAATGCAAGCTTGTCCTTAGGTTAGGTAGCCTAAGGATCTACAGACTCTCAGAAATAGTCTTAAGATTATAAACAATTTACTCTACTTTTATTCGGTCAACCCAACCAGTTAGAAGGAGCTAGGGAGAAGGTTCTTACTTTGGCTTGCGCCTCGGGTTCCTTTGATACCCCCCAATCGCAGTCGTTTGATTCTACTCCCCTAACTAGACATCAGATTGACCAGTATAAGCAGGTTAATCGAGAACAATCTGAATCTGGGTCTCGAAGAGCGAATCAATCCTTAAGGCCAATGTCTAATCAAGTTTAGTTAGGCTTGGGATTTTGGTTCTTCTAAAATGTGATGGGCCTTTAATGGGTTGTGCCCTTAATGATTCATTTGAGTGTATGTATATGCACAACAAAAAAGTTTTCAAGCAAGATTATTGATGATGAAGTGAGTTTTAGGATTCAGATATTGCTTAGTAGCTTTTAGGACTCAAGTATTAGGTATATTCAACCAAATGTTCGAGAGGCAAACCAAGTTTGAAAGCACGTGTTGAAGTATTTTCCTTTATAAACCAAGAAAATTTGGAGTGCCTAGCTTGACCTAACTATTGAATCCTACGAGGCAGCTAGAAGATGAATTTCTTTTAGATTAGGTGGTGCAGCTCAAACAATTCAATCAACTGGCCCAGATGCACCATCAATTAAGGCACACAAAAGGTGATTAACCTAGTCTAATTTCTACTCCACTGTGTGTTGATTTGTATGTGTACCGGTTCCACAGGTCAGAATCCCGGTTGAGTAGATAAAACCACAAAAGGTTATGTGCCTCAAATGTGGGTGTATGTAGTGTGTATGTTGATTTGTCCCCACAATCAGAAGAAATTTTTTTAATTTATAATTTTTTTTTTTATATGCGGGTATCAGATGAGTGTAAGTGGCAAACAAGATATTCAAATTTTATCCTAGAGTTTATGCAAACACCTAAATTGATTGGTCTTGGTTATTGGTGTGGCGAAAGTGAAACTAGTGGGGGGGAATGTGGGGGGGAACTTACAAATTTCTCTACTTGCACTTTACTCTGGTCTACCACACTTGAATCTCCTTGCTAGGGTACCTACAAGATAGTAAATCAGAGACAAGCGAGGTTAATAATAAGTAAATGCAAAGAAACATGGAAGACAAGAAAGTAAATTCCGTTGCCTCCTCGGAAATGGTGCTAAAATGATGGATGGGTTTTGGCAAAGTAAAATCAACATTTTGAGAACTCGTTATCATAGTTTGCAAAACACGTTATCAAATAAAATTTTTAACTAGAACTCCAAGAGAGTTCCGGGTCGAACACATGGAGGCGACGTTTACTTTCCTTGAAATCCACGCTTCGTGTTGTTTCCTTTTGGTGTTTTAAGTTTTTGTGATTTTTTTGGTGATTTTGTAATCAATTTGACTTTATACCAGGCAGGTCTACTATTGAGGCAATACACCTCTTGAGACGTATGATGGAGACATACAAAGTGAAGAAAAATGATTTACATATGGCTTTTATTGATTTGGAGAAGGCCTATGATTCTGTCCCAAGAGATATCTTGTGGAGAATTTTGGAGAAGAGACAAATGCCAATTATATATATCAACCTCATAAAGGATATGTACTATGGAGCTACAGCTTGTGTAAAGACTAAGGATGATTTGATAGAGTACTTTGATATCACCATTGGTCTGCATCAAGGTTCGACTTTAAGCCCTTATCTTTTTACCTTGGTTATGGATGAGTTGACGAAGCATATCCAAGTTGAGGTGCCTTGGTGTATGCTTTTTGCTGATGACATTGTGTTGGTTGATGAGACAAGAGATGGAGTGAACAGAAAACTTGAGCTTTGGAGAGAAGCCCTGGAAGATAAAAGATTACGAATAAGTAGGACGAAGACTGAGTATATGGAATGTAAGTTTAGTAGTAGAGGGAACAACGAAGGGATTGATGTAAAAATTGGAGAAAAGTGCATTCCAATGAAAGATATTTTTAAGTACTTGGGATCCATTTTCCAACATGATGATGGAATTGATGGAGATGTTACACATAGAATTAATATAGGGTGGTTGAAATGGGGGGGTGCTTCTGGTGTTCTCTGTGATAAGAGGGTTCCTTTAAAAGTCAAAGGAAAATACTATTGAGTTGTGGTAAGACCAGCATGTTGTACGGTTCTGAATGCTGGGCTATAAACTATAGGCATGTACAGAAGATGCCTGTGGCAGAAATGAAGATGTTAAGATGGATGTGTGGTCATACAAGAAAGGACCGTATTTCAAATGAATTTATTAGAAACAGGGTTAGGGTGGCATCGATAGAGGATAAAATGAGAGAGGTCCGTATAAGATGGTTTGGACATTTACAAAGAAGGCCACTAGATGCTTCAGCTAGGAGATGTGAGAAGTTGGAGGCTGAACCCGCTAAGAGGGGCAAGGAAGACCAAACAAGTGTTGGAAGGAAACTATTAAGTATGACCTCAATTACTTTAATTTAAGTCCTAAAATGGCTGAAAATCGATTTGTGTGGAGGCAAAGAATCCATATAGTCGACCCCACTTAGTGTGGGAAAAGGCTTGGTTGTTGTTGTTTGTAATAAAGAGGCAAGCAAAATAATTTCACAAAGTGGAGAAACAAATATGGTATATCACAATGTCATTCCAACGTCTATTATAATATGCTAAAATATAAAAGAGATAGAGGTGAGAAGAAATCTCCCAAATCGGGTGTTTAGCGAGATGACGATGCTTGGCAGTTGCTTGGATGAAGAGGGTGAGATGCTGGACGACGGAGGTGAGATGTAGGAGGACATCGGGTAGAGGAATGCTTCACCAAGGCTTGGGAATGGGGATGAGGATATGGAGGTGATCTTCTACCAGAATGTGGGTGGGAGGATGGCTCTGACGCTTCCTATGACGGTAGTGAGATGGAGGATGACTATTTGGTGGGGTATAGGAGCATTACACTAATAGGAGGCCTTTGGAGCTTGGGAATAAGCTCTAAGGGAGCTTTGGTAGGCTACTAGAGCTTAGGAGTAGGTGGAGTAGAGTAGGTAGAAATGGTTTAGAAGGGAAGGGGTCATGGTGTTTATATAGTGGTGGAATGGAGGTGTTTTGCCTACACAGGTCTTCAGCGACATTTAAAACGTTGCTCAAGACCAGCCAAGGATATCGCTATACATTCAAGCGCCTCTGCTTGCATGAGGAGGCGCAGCTGCAGCTGGCATAGTGCATGGAGATCTCCAACCGTTGGATTAGGCGTGGATAGCTGTGATCGTGAGGAGGAAGTGCGTGCTTGCTTGCATTCAAATTGCGCTCTCATTAGCAACCGTTGGATGAACCATCGCACGGCTGGGGACGCCCGCAGATCACGCCCTCGAGGTCATTCAAATTGCGTGCCCACTGGTCGAGGAAGCATCTCCACCATTCAATCTTGATCATGTGGCCGAGGAGCACACGCAGATCGCGCCTCTCGCGAGATTTGAATCGCGCTCATTGCGCGATCGCAAAGATCGAACGATTGATAATGCGCTTGATCGACTTAAATGAGTGCTCTAGATGGTTCACATCTAGTTTGGCATGCGTCTGCGTGTCGTTGAGCGACGTCTCCTCGCGCGTGTGCAACGTTGACAGCTCGATCAAAGATCGAGCGGTCTAATTTCTTTGGGTGTTGAAGTGGTCGCAGCGATTCGTCGCTCGATCTCATATCCCCTCTTTGCGAAACGGGTGTGCTGCCATTGTGACAAAGGTGCCCAATTGTCATGTGGAGGGATAGGTGCAGCTGCAGCTCGACCGTTGGATGTGGATCTAACAGTCTTGATCAGATCTTCCTTAAGCTGCTTTTTGAGGAGGCTAGGTGATGTTGGGCAATTCTCAACCGTTGGATTAAGATCCAACCATTTGGATCACTCCTTGCATGAAGCTTGGGAGGCTGTGGCTCATGTAGGGCAGCCTGGATGGCACCATGTGGTGCCATCTGGGCCGTCCATCTTCTTCTTCCTGTAGAGGATGCTACAAAGCCCTAATTGGGGTGATTTTTACACTGACGAATTGCAATCGTCGCTCCGGATCCATCCCTACGGTCGGACTCTTCATCCAAAGCTCATAAGTATGTCGCACTACCTCCTGGGCATATAAAATGTTGGAATTAATGTATAGAATATACAACTATCCTAAATGCAATGCAATAAATGTTATGCAATATTTATATTATGATATGTAATGCTAGGTCTAGGAACTATCATAAATAAGCATTTTATCATGAATTCATGTGTGTTTATAGGAATCATTTGGAAGCACAATATTAAGGAAGTGTAAGGCTTCACTATAAAAAAGAAGGCCTGATTCAACACCTTTATTGAAACAATAAAAAAATAGGCAAAACATACATCAAATTAGATGTGTTACAAAATTAATATCCAGAAATCCAATGACTAGGCATCTCGTCCAATCTTCATGATGTGACCCATAAAAAATGGATACACAAATTGATGGAGTAGTTAGGCTGACCAATTTAAAGCTACATACTTAATTTGAAATTGTGGAACAGAAGCTAAAGATATCTTTAACAGAAGGGATTTTGAATTAACTGTCTATAATGTAATATAGCATCCAAATTATTATTATTATTACATGAATCAATTGCCAATGCTTAAATCTTGTTCAACACTACATACCACTACAATAATTCCAATTTCTTGGAGATTTTAATGGCCAAGGGCACACACTCCAGAACAAGAATGGATTTGTCTTCAGAATATTTACAACAGGATTTTAAGTAACTGCCTATAATGTAATATAGCATCCAAATTCACCTTTCCAAGAAAGCACAGTGGAGTACTCCCTGAAACTCTTAATGGCACTCAAAATGCACAAAGAGGATGACAGTGCATTTACTATATATCAACAAAACATACTAATAGAGATGGAAAGGTTAGCTTAATGATGGTGTCTATGCTTGACAAAAAGAAACTATACAACTTATTGTGGAGCGAATGGTAGCATCCTTACTTGTCTTGGAACAGAAAGCATTTCTTCTAGTTCTTGGCCATCCATGCCATCTTTCCTCTCATTAATAATAGGTTGTTTCTTGAATTTTGCAACTTCTGGTTCCTTTGCTGAATTCTGCCAGACAAGGATCTCTTTTCTGTCCTCTTTCTTTTTGAGTTCCTTCTACACATTAAACAAGGGAATAAAAAAGGGTAACTCACATACTTTAATAATTAAAAAATGTCACATTTAGTCTTACCAGTGCTTTATTTCATAAAGCTTTCCTTTCAGCATTTACCCTATCCTCATGAGGTTATGGTTCTTGGCATTTCCTGCATTGGTATTAGTAATTAATATTATTCCTTTGTTAGTCAGTAGACATATGTCTCCTCATGAGTTGTTGCCTAGTACACACCTTGATTGCAACTTCTTTAAGGTCTTTAGCTATTATTGCTATCCAAGTAGGATCATGTTATTGGAAGATGAACTTTAAGCCTTAGCAAAGAATTAGACATGGCAACTTGTTCCTTATAACAATTATAATATCCATGCCATATTCAACTTCCATGCTTATGCATCATGGGACCTAATAATTATAATTGGTCTTGTCTACATATTATATTATATTATATTTTTTCTTTCATTCATCTATGAAATTTGAAGACCTTTTAAAATGATCTTTTTTTTTAGGTTGTAGACATGGATAAGACGTGGTATGATATTGGAGTATATCGATTTTTGGATTAGACGTTTCATGAGGTTCGATTAATGTATTGATTTGGATCTAAGAAAGATTGGATATTTTGCCCATGTAAAATTTATATGAACACAAGAAAGAGCAATTGAGATGTGCATGAGAATCTTATATTAAATGGTTGGTGGTCAAGATATACAATTTGGATGTGCATGAAAAGGAAGTTGGAGAGACATCACAACATGGTTATCATCAAATTGTGCATAATGAGGATGGTGGAAATGATGAGTTAATGGATATGCTATATGATATTGGAGGGGTTCATATGGATTCTGAAAATGATATACCAACTAATGTGGATGTTGACGATTTCTATAAAATGTTAGAAGCAGAGGAAACTATTGCTCCAGGGTTGAAGATGTCTAAATTAAATTTCATATTGAGATTATTCTAATTAAAAGTTATTCACTATTCTACATCAAAGATGTTGTTACATGTGCTTGACTTTATTGGTGAAATATTAGGTTATCCTAAAAATTGGTATCATACAAAGAAGAGCCTTCGGTCATTGGGCTTGAATTGTGAGAAGATAGATGCATGTCCTAATGATTGTATCTTATTTTGGAAGAATAATGAAAAACTTGAACATTGTCCTAAGTGTGATGCCTTGAGATATAATTTCCCAGAGACAAACCTCAATCGAAGTAAGAAAAGAAAGGCAACAAAAGTTCTTCACTATTTCCCTTTGGTTCCAAAGCTCCAACAACTTTTTATGTCATCAAAGACTGCGGAATGGATGTCATGGCATACTAATAAAAGAATATCAAATCCTGAGGGAATTATGTGTCATCCTGTAGATACGGAAGAGTGGATAAGATTAGATAACATGCATCCAGATTTTGCAAAGGAGGTTCGCAATGTTAGACTTGATCTTTCTAGTGATGGATTTAGTCCTTTTACAAATATGAACAATAATTATACTTTATGGCCAGTGATTGTTGTCACTTATAACTTTCTCACATGGATGTGCATGAAATTGTCTTTCATGATGATGTCACTACTCATACTAGGTTCTAAAGGTCCAAGCAATGCAATTGATGTATACTTGCAACTGTTAGTCCATGAGCTAAAGTTATTGTGGAATACAGAAGTAGAAACATATGATGCACATAGAAAAGAGATGTTTTCAATGCGAGCAACATTATTGTGGACATTAACGATTTTCCAACTTATGCAAATTATCTGGCTGGAGTACAAAGGGTAAATTTGCTTGTCCAGTGTGTATGGATGATACACATAGTATACGACTAGATGAAAGTGGAAAACAATGTTATTTAGGACATCATTGATTTCTTCCCCATGGCCATAGGTGGAGGAAGCATCGATTTAATAATAGATTCAATGGAAAATCTGCAGGAGAATGTCTCAGCATGTCAGGCTTTGCTGGATCCTTTATGTGGTAGCAACAACAGAATTTGGTAGACATACCCTTGGCTCGCCTTTTTAAGCAGCCAGGTGCAGGTTGCTGGAGGAAGAAGAGTATATTTTTCCAGGAGCTTAAGGATTTGCAAATTTGTCATAATTTAGATGTAATGCACATTGAGAAGAATGTGACGGAGAATATTCTTGGGATATTGAATTTATCTGGTAATCCAAAGGATACAATAAAAGCTAGACATGATCTTCAACAATTAAACATAAGGAGTGAGTTACATCCAAAGGATCTAGCTAATGACAAGTACGAATTACCTGACTCTTGTTAGACATTGTTCTTACAAAAACATCTGTCAATATTAAAATTTTTAAAGAAGATTCGAGTTCCAGATGACTATTCCTCAAACCTCTCCAAATGTGTCAATACAACAAATAAAAAAGTATCTGGGATGAAGAGTCATGATCATCATGTCTACATGCAAGTTTTACTACCATTAGCACTTCGTGGGATGTTACCGTCAAATTTGTTTGATTCATTTGTGGAATTGAGTAAATTTTTTAGGACTGTATGTTCAAAAGTTCTTGATCCACTTGTTCTGTAAAAGTGTGAGGCAGAGATTGTTGAGACATTATGTAAGATGGAGCAAATATTTTCGCCGATATTCTTTGATGTGATGGTACATCTAATAGTTCATTTAGCTGGTGAGGCAAAGATTGCTGATCTAGTACAATATCGATGGATGTAACCTGTGGAGCGATATCTCAAGAAACTTAAAGATTATATCAAAAACATGGGACAACCTGAAGGATCGATTATAGAGGCATATCTATTAGAAGAATGTGTAAACTTTTATGCAACGTATATTGACGGTCTAGATAGTCGATTTAGTAGATAGGAAAGGAGCTAGGATGGTGGTAAAATGGAACTTCAATTGAATGGCATTTTGTCCATCATATCATCAAGTGGTAAAGCAATTAATGGAATAACCAGAAAGATAATGCCAGAAGAAGATATGAACTTGGCTTACTACTACATTTTATTGCAGGTTGAAGAGTTGGATCCATTTTTTGATGAGTACAATAAATTGTTTCCATCTCGAGTATGCATGTCTTGCTGTGTAGTCAATTTTTTTCAATGGTTTAAAAGTCAGGTCCAAATAATTAAAGAAAATGAAGATAGTAGATGGACACCTAAATTAGATGTCTTAGCAGAGAAGCCTTTTACTTATGCACATTATCATTCAAGATTCATTGTAAATGGATTTAGATTTAGAATAAAATCCATGGATGTAATAAAAAAGAACACAAATGTGTGGTGCTATAGTTAAGTTTAACCTTAACTCAGGTTTAGATGGCTACTATGGAGAAATCGTTGAAATTCTTGAGATCAGTTTTACGCATAATATACGTGTTGTTCTTTTTAAGTGCGACTAATTTGATGTTCTTAACAAAGATTTAGGATTCATCAAAGACAAACATGGCTACATCAGTATAAAATAGAATCGTAGATTGGGAATAGAAGAATGATACGGATTTTACGTGGTTTGTAAAACACATCGTTGTAATGCGTAAAACTGATCAACTCTTAAACTTATAAACCTAGATAAGGAAGTATCTAGGGTTGTTCAAGGAGGCAACTTTTGTGAAATTGAATCACTTGCTTCAAAATGGAAATCAACTCTCTTTGGCTTTTTCAAATTTTTATTTTTTATGCTTTGAAATGACTGAAACACGCAAATTGTTGATAGCAAGAAAACGGTCTATACCTAATTCATTACACTACTACTAAGGTGACAAGTAGAGTCTCTCCCTAAGCTCACCCTAGGCATGTGGAGGCCTAGAGTAATTAGGGAGGAGTGAAGAAATGCTTGACAAAAATTCCAAAAGACTATGCAACAAAAAGATAACTGAAGGCAACTTGAATTAAAGGAAATTATTTACACAAAACCTATAGAGGAATGCTTCTACTCTACTTGAAAATATAAGAAAAGAAAAATGCAAATCCTCTATATTAAATGGTGAATAAGAGGGGGCTTCTTTCTCTAAGTCGAGTAGCTCCTTGACTTGAAAAGAGGGCTCCTTCTCCTTCCTTGAAAGGCTCCTCCAGGAAGGTGTCCTCCAAGATGGTTGCAAGCACAAGGGGGGGCATGCACTTGCTTCTCCCAAGGGTGGACGTCCACCCTAAAAAGTCCTTTGCATGGCCATCCTCTTAGTGATGGAATGCTCCTCCTCCTTGGCATGGCACATGGTGAAGGAATGAGAAGAAGGCACCAAGGGGGTGGGTGAGGTGCCCCCTTAATCTTCTTTTCTCTTCCTTCTCCTTGGGCATGAGTATTGATGGAAGTAGGGTGGAATTAAACTAAGAGAGGATGGGAAAAATGGTGGTGGTTAAGGGTCTTTTTATAGAGTAGGATGGGGGATATAGGGGGCTCTTGGAATGGATGGCTAGGATGGGATTTATGGGTAGTTAATAGATCCTAGGGCTAAGGATGATTGGTGCCAACCCAAGGGTCACATAGGTGGTAGTCATGCATGGTTGTGTCCCTTGAAGTTGGTGCCAAAATGGCCTTCTAGAAGGGGGATTAGGTGGCATTGAGGTAGGGTTCTAGAAGGGGGTATGTGGATGGTGGATGTGGCTTGGAGGGGATAGGTGTAGGGCCATGATGTGAGGGTATTTTGGTGCCAAAAGGGAGGGGTGGTTAGGGTAGTTTTCGGTGCCAAAATTGGTGCCTTTTTGTGGTGGTGATGGGGTGAAAAGGTGGCTAGGTGGTGGTGCCAAAAGGAGTAGGGTGGAGATAGCTTAGGTGAGCTTAGGTAGGGTTTAGTTGGTGGAGCTAGTTAGGTAGGGTATTAGGGTGGAGGATGGCCAAGGGAGCTGTAGCTTAGCTAGTAGTAGAGTAGAGGAGGAGGTAATTGGAACTAGGGTTTGAGGAGAGGAGCTGGGAAGAAGTTTGGAGCTGAACTGGAGTTGGCAGCTGCAGAAGAGGGTGTCATGGAGCTACTTTAGCTGGCTTAGCTTGCTAGTTCTTTGCTAGCTGCTAAGCCAAGCTAAAGCAAGCTGGCTTCTACTGAAAGGAACTGAGATAAGATGGGTCTAATGCTCCCAGGGAGGACTTAGCTAGTTGGTGCAGCTAAGGTAGCTTTGCTCAACTACGTTGAGCTAAGCTGAGTTCTCGGGAGCTAGACTTGAGCTTCCTGACTAAGATGAAGTCATCTTCAGCTGGTTGGAGTTGAGTGGAGTTGGATATAGCTGGTCTTAAGCTGAGGTGAACTCTAGTCATCTCGGCTAAGCTAGCTAGAGCTCCAAGTGAACTAATGGTAGCTGAGATGTGCTAGACTCAACTAAGTTGAGCTAGATTTAAGCTAACTTGAGCTAAGGTAAGCTAAGATGAGCTCTCTTGAGCTGCTATTCAATTGAGATGAGCTGAATGGAGCTAGGAGGAGCTAACCATAGTTTAGGTGAGCTAGATTTCAACTATGGTGAGTTTGATCAAGTTGAGTTCCACCTAGTTTGAGCTTTTCCTTCACCAGTTGCCTCCCTGAGTGCTAGGGTTCTAGGGATCTGGCAATCTGTTTATTCCTAACACTCACAAAAACACATGAAAAATACAATAAAAATGCAATGCATGCCTAACCTAATTATTGCCTAAATACAACCCAAAAACCTATTTGCGGAGCAAAATCCTAAGAGCTAAGTTTGTTTTAATGCATAAGAATGATGATAAACTGGAATTTATCACACACCCATGTAAAACTTTATTTTTTACAAAGTAGAATTTTAAGGAAATCTAATTTTTTTGACTTTCGAGGATCCAAACACAGGAGGTACGGGATTTGTTAAGATAAACATCGAGATTTGTTTTCGAATCCAAAAATTAGATAAAAATGGGATCAATATATCCTCTAAACAATTTCATATATTAACCCCTTATTAATTTAGATGACTTGAAATTATTGTTTTTAGGATTTTTCTTACTCTTGAATCTAATTCGCAACTTGCAATAACCTTTAAAACCTTGTGTCCGTGCTTGTGAAAAGCCAACATTTATAAGGGCTTGTTTTTGGTTTAAAACATTTTTTTCTCCCCTATGCTTATTTTTAGCTTAGTCGTACGACAGATGTGCTAGGATCATCATTCCTGTTACTAATCTTCGAGGGGGCTCTGGCACTAGTACTTCGAGATAGCACTATCCATGGCACCACCCAAGAACTCACAACCCCAAAACACAATGCAGTGCAAAGGGGCGCTCCAAGTAAACTCAAGCTCTTGCTTTGACACTATAGGTAGAGCACCATCCAAGACACTTGCGCTGCAAAAATGCACTTTAATATTTCGTCTAAAGATATAAAATAAAGATATGGAGCAGCACCGAGGCGATTACATGTTAACATTATTGATGTAAACACGTTTACATTACTTAAGATGTCTATTTATGCATGTTAAGCATAGGATTGCATTGCGTGCTATAAATAGTGCATAACATGCATCATCTTGCATTTATAGTAGTTTAAATAAAATGGAGGTTAATTGTCTCCTTTTATGTGCTTGAACAGGGCAAACATTTTATCAGGGCCTCG
The DNA here is from genome assembly GCA_037157565.1 of Thalassia testudinum. Taxonomy (NCBI): domain Eukaryota; kingdom Viridiplantae; phylum Streptophyta; class Magnoliopsida; order Alismatales; family Hydrocharitaceae; genus Thalassia; species Thalassia testudinum. The sequence goes on along the minus strand of JAZHRO010000035.1, from coordinate 4,300,887 downwards.
GATCGAAGATACAACCGTATAGATGTGATCAGGGCGACGATTGGAGTTCAACGACTCCAAGATTGCCCTAATCAGGCATCTGTAGCATTTGATAGTGACTGGGGAACTTTAGAAGATCAAGGGCCAAGATGGTGTAAATACGCAATTCAAACGACAAATCTGACCGCACAGATGGATTCAGATCGACGATTGCAGCCTAACGATGCAAAAATCGAGTCAATCCGACACTCGTGGCACCATCTACAACATCTAGAAGATGGACGGCAAAGATGGTGCCACGTGGCGCCATCCCGGTAGCCCGAATGCCTGCACGCACCCGCTGAAGTTTCCGCATCTGCCCCTCCCCACCGTTGGATCAAGATCCAATGGCTGTGGATGCGACACCTTGAAATCGACCGCACGACCATTTGGGCGAGGCAGCGGAGTGGTCCAGCACCTTAACGTGAGGTGCGGACGCGAGTTCGAGTCGGGCGAAGCGGGCAAGCGGCGCGGAATCGAGCGAGCGGGCGAGCGTCAGATCTTGATCGAGCAACCGTTTGCGCTCAATAGCGTCGACGCGCTATCGCACGCCTGTGCCTCATGCGGCATCGCACGTGGGCGGGCGCGCATTGAGGAGCGGGGGAGGTGCATCTTAAGCTGAGATTCGTTGAACGTGTGGCATGCGTTGAGCGCGCATGGAAGCTAGTAGCTGCGCGTTCAATGCCCACTGCGCCCAAATGGGCTTTAGCGACGGTTTTATCCGTCACTAAAGACCCCTTATTTAATGTTTTAAAGATGTAATAACCAATTTGCCCTCACTCTTTGCAACTATAAAAGGAGACCCCCTCCACACGAAATTCCCATCCCTTCTCTTCTCTACCTCTCCAAAGCTTAAGAGAAGCTTGTCCTACACCCGGGATGCTTCTCGCGAGATAAAGTCCAATTTTTGTTCCCCTTCGGAAGTGGATCTCGTGACGACGACGATGTGCTGCCCTGTTCCCGTTTTACTTCGTCCCACTTCGTCCTCCTTCGTCCAGGCATCATCCCGTCTGATTCATCCTCCAAGCGATCGTCGAGGAGGATATCTCCCTCCCTATTCTTTTTACTGCTTTTTAGTATAGATTTACTGCTTTCTAGAGTAGTTCTGCTCGTCCTCCAAGCGACCGTTAAGGAGGATATTTCTCCCTCTATTCTTCTAATGCTTTCTAGAGTAGATTTATTGCTTTCTAGTGTAATCATTTTACCGCTTTCTAGTGTAATGAACAATCGTCTAATGATGAAATTCTATGTTTATTCTACATCATATTTTGATTTCTGTTTGTAATACTCTCTTACTCTCTCTCTTTTCTATTTATTGTAAATAGTTAGTTTTAAATTGAATTACTTCGTGACAAATAAAAACAAACGCGTAGTTTTTAAATCAAACGTCCGCCTCCCTGTGTTCGACCCAGAATTTTCATTTTGGTATAGATTTTATTTGTTGAACACGAGTTCTTCACTTTCAAGGTACAATGATAAGGTTTTAAAACCAAACACGTTAGCGTAGCAAGTTGTACGTTCAACATTTTGGCACCGTTGCTGGGGAGGTGACGCTCTTTGATTTTTTCTTCACGTTTTCTATCTTACAAATCATTTACCTCACTTCTCTCCTTTCTTATTGTGATTGCATGTACTCTTTCGAGACAGGAAAAAGTGGTATATTGGAGTAAAGTGTTGTAGAAGGTTTTGTAAGTTATCCCCCACTTCCCACCCATTAGATTTTATTTCATCACATAATAACACAAACATCAATCATCCTAAGTATTCTTATAAACTCTAAGGTTAGATTGTTTGTTATTTGACACCCACACTCGCCCCAACCCCCACTTTAAAAAAAAAAAAAACTCACAGAGGTACACAACCTCATCTAATTTTCAAACTCAACTGGTAAACCGATCTTTGGAATCGGTACACACATTCAAACACATAATTGAGTAGAAATAGATTAGGTAATCACTTGTATGCCTAATTAAGTGGTGCAACAGGCCAATTGTTTGAGTTGATTGGGTCGCACTACTTCAATTAAAATTAACTCATCAAGTAGCTACCACTTATGTTCAACTCTTAGGGATTTACAAGGCACTCTACATTCTTTTTAAGTTTTAAAGGAAAATATCTTCACCTGTGCTTTTAAAAACCTGGCGTGCCAATAAAATTTGTTTAAAAACACCTAAAGAAGAATCCTAGAAGCTACTAAGTAAGATTTGAACCCTAAAATTCACTGCATCAAAAAAATAATCTTACTTGAAAACAACTGGTTGTGCACACACACACAAATCAATCAATCATTAAAGCACAACCCATTTAAAGAACCCATCACATTCCAAAGCACATTCAAACCTAGACCTAAATAAAACAGAGTAGACGTTGGCTTTAAGGATTGGTCTTGCTCTTCAGAGCTCAGAACGAGATTATTTTCGATTAGTCTGTTTCTACTGTTTAATCTGATGTCTAGCTAGGGGAGCAGAATCAAACGATCACGGCTGGGGGGTACACTAGGAACCGTAGGCACAAGCCGAAGGAAGAACCTTTTCCCTAGTCCCTCCTTCTAACTGGTTGGATTGAACAGATAGAAGTAGATCAAATCGTTCCTTTATCTCAAGACGGGTTTTGGGAGTCGGTAGGTCTTTAAGCTAACCCACTTAAGGACAAGTTTGATTGTTTGTATTGCAGGACGCCTTTCTTCCTCCCATTTCTCATGAATCCTTTCACATATTACACGCATTCCCGCTCTTTCCCTCCCGTTTTGAATTATCCTCAACATGGCAATTATCCCGACTCGTACTGTAAACAACCATCAGTTAGTTGGGATAACTCAGATTGGGGATACAGTTCCTGACCCTCGTGTTTAGGATCTAACCTTGAACACTTTGATTGTGATTTCTATCCTTCTCAGAGCCACATCGATTATAGATCGTCATCCTTTCATGAACAACCTAATACGATCTATAATCAGTAAGGATACACTGATCCTTACACATCCTCCGATTACACTGCCTTTAGGTCATCACCACCTTTTGAACAATCTGAAATGACCTATTATCAGGAAAGGTATAACAAATCTCAATTCGTTAATTCCCCTACATTGACCCCAAACCCGCCCAACCCTGAACCAACTCATTTGGTTCAGGTTAACCAGGTTTAAGATAAGGTTCTGGCTAACTTGAGGAATATCATTCAATCTTTAGAAGTTTAGCCAATACCTTGCATTGAGAGATTGGAGCCTCTGATTGAAATGATTGATGATTTGAACTAGTCTTTGTTGGATTAGCTTCAGGATGTTAAGGATAAGAACCCAGGTGAGTTTCTACTTGGGAAATTAGCGAAATTGAGAATGAGATTCGTGGTTGCTTTGATTTAATCATGGGATGATTCACAGGATGAACTTCCTTTAGGAAAGCCAATGACAGAACCCGCTTAGGCACCTGTTGGGGGGGACACATGTTACGAGGCTGACCAGATTGAATTAAATTAACCAATTAAGGATGATTTGATTTCTTCACCTGAGATCTTTGAGTTGGGGTACGAAGAAATGTATGTCTCCCTGGATCAGAAAGTGACAGATGTTTTTGGGACATACATTGATACGAATCCTGATTTCTTTGATGGTGAAGGTTCAAGTTGCAAAGTCTCACACGAGCTTTCAGAACACGATTTTTGTGAGACGATTGGGCCTGAGGAATCGAATAGATAATTTGACAGCCCAATAATTGGGGAAACTGATCCTATTAGGGCACATTACTGATCCAGAATCGCATTTTCTTGAGGATTCAATTCAATTCCTTGATTGTCAGTTACACCCCGTTGAGCTTATCGATGATTCTATTTCTGAGATAATTAGACCCAAGTCAATTTTGATTCAGCCACATCATTTAGACTTGGAGATTTTAGATGGGGTGATTAATATACAAGAGGTCCTGGAATTTGACATGCTGAATGAGGAGGATAGGAGCCAGGAAGTTCTGATTTGGGAAGTTAGTTTTGGAGGAAGTACAAGAATGAGTCGAAGGGTGCCTATTAAGCTGAAACCATCAAACCAGGACCCTTACGACATCTGTTTTGAGGATGTTCAACCCAAGTACGCATTCAATGATTATCCTTTTGAGCTTCAATTCTCTGTAACCCGACTTTTTGGTCTTGGGTTGCATCTTCATAAATCGCAGGCCTGACTCCGCTTGCATACTGATTTTAGGTTTTGGGTAATTTTTATCCAGAACTTAAGATATTCTCGATTATGGGGTATGGGTCTGCACCACAATTTGGTCCACATTTATGGACATCTACTGGCAGGTCAGAGGATTCTTATGTTTATTCTGATTCTGACCTACACTTATGAATTCTTCATTTCTCTTCTTTGTATAGTGTGCCTAACTAAAGGCATTAAACTCAACACATATATAGTTCTTTTTAGTTTTCATCTCGGAGCAGACCTGACATTCACGTAATTCAGGTACTTGCTATGCTATTCCAATCTGTTTTGTCTTTTTAATATAATGAGGACATTGCATTAGATAGGCATGGGGGTTGGATATTTATCTCTGAATTCATTCGTTAGCTCCGTAGATTTATTTTATTTTCTTTTATTAAAAAATTCTTTTTTGAATTAAGAAAGAGAACTTGGGTTTAAGAAAATTTTCAATCTTAGGAAATACTACATTATGATTTAAACACAAAGACCCTTCAGGTCTTTGGACTTAACCAGCCCGTGTATCCACTAAAATGTGGATTTGTTTTCGAGTCCTCGCTAACATAAATTCTATTTTAATTGGAGTAAATAAGTTTGGGTGATAAATACATGACTTATCAACCTGTCCTTTGATTTGAGGGAATTTTGAGTTTCTAGCATCTATACACTATCTTGTCATTGACTCATTGTTCGGCGATTTTAGCGGAAATTGGGTAGCTAATGAACCTTCTAAGGTGATATGGCTGACAAGTTATCATGGGTAACAACTCATAGGTAGGTTGTCCAGAGCCCAGTCACTGGACCTTTCTCTTTTTGCTACTTTTAGGTAAATTTTAGACCAGGGAAGTCACCTACTTAAGAAATATATATATATATCAAAAAGAAAAGGAGAAAAGAAAAAAAAAGAAATAAGCTACTTCGTCGCATGAGTATTGCTGGCAAGTTGTCGGTGGTAACAGCTCATCGACCGGTTGTCCAGAACCCAGCTCAATAAATGCACTAAAAATGTCTAAAACACTTAGGAAGAAGCGGAGAAGTATAATAAATCAGGGAGATATACACTGGATTCACCCTTGTGTTAACCCCGTAAAAAATAAAAGCAGGGAGAAAGCTACCGGTTGTAAAGATACTTTTAGGTAGAATTCTTTTTTAGGTCACCTAGAGGCATAGAAATCCGAAGTCTGTTTTAACTACCGGTCAACGAGTCTATCACATTCACAATAAGATACTTAGAACATAGAGTTCTCACCAAATCTTGGGTGAATTGAATGGTCGTAGAAAGCTACTCTTTAACCCTAAAACTTGAAAATCCAAAAAAATTAGAAAAGAGAAAAAAGAGAAAGAAAATTTTCTTTGAATAAGGCGAGGGCTTAAGGCAGTCTGCATTTTGGCAGATACTCAGGCACTGTTGTGTCTTTGAAAGTTCAGATCCAAAGTAGACAATTTCTTAATGATTGAGAATAACTCAAGCCCAAATAATCCAACCTAATTCTTTTATAAATAGCATATAGTTTTTGCTAGGGATTAGCACAAGATAGGCATAGGGGTATGATGTAAACATGTTTACACTACTTAAGATGTTTATTTATGCATGTTCTTAAGCATAGGATTGCATTGCATGCTATAAATATTGCATAACATGCATCATCTTGCATTTATAGTAGTTTGAATAAAATGGAGGTTAATTGTCTCCTTTTTTGTTCTTGGACAGGGCAAACATTTTATCAGGGCCTCGAATCGAAGATACAACCGTATAGATGTGATCAGGGCGATGATTGGAGTTCAACGACTCCAAGATTGCCCTAATCAGGCATCTGTAGCATCTGATAGTGATCGGGGAATCCTAGAAAATCAAGGGTCAAGATGGTGTAAATCCACACTTTAAATGACAAATCCTACCGCACGGATGGCTTCGGATCGACGGTCGCAGCCTAACGACGTAAAAATTGAGTCAATTCGACACCCGTGGCACCATATACAACATCCAGAAGATGGACGGCTATGATGGCGCCACGTGGTGCCATCTCGGTCGCCCAAACGCTCGCACGCACCCGCTGAAGCTCCCGCATCCGCCCCTCCTCGCCGTTGGCTCAAGATCCAACGGCTGTGGATGTAGCACCTTGAAATCGACCGCACGACCATTTGGGCGAGGCAGCGCAGTGAACCAGCGCCTTAACATGAGGTGCGGACACGAGTTCGAGTCGCGGCAAGCGAACGAGCAGCGCGGAATCACACGAGTGGGCGAGCATCAGATCTTGATCGGGCGGCCGTCCACGCTCAATAGCGTCAACGCGCTATCATACGCTCGCGCCTCACGCAGCATCGCACGCGGGCGGGCGCGTGTTGAGGAACGGGGGAGGCGCATCTTAAGCCGTTCGATGTTGCGATCGGATGACTGAGATTCGTTGAACGTGTGGCATGCGTTGAGCGTGCGTGGAAGCCAGCAGCCGCACGTTCAACGCCCACTATGCCCACGATGGGGCTTTACGACAGTTTTATCCGTCACTAAAGACCCCTTATTTAATGCTTTAAAGATGTAATTACCAATTTTCCCCCACTCCTTGCAATTATAAAAGGAGACTCCCTTCACACAAAATTCTCATCCCTTCCTTCTCTTCTCTACCTTTCCAAAGCTCAAGAGAAGCTTGTCCCACACCCGGGATGCTTCTCGCGAGATAAAGTCCAATTTTCATCCCCCTTCGGATGTGGATCCTGCGGCGACGACGATGTGCTACCCCGTTCCCGTTCTTTCGCTTCATCCTCCTTCGTCCTACTCCGTCCTCCTTTGTCTAGGCATCGTCCCGTCCGGCTCGTCCTCCAAGCGACCGTCGAGGAGGATATCTCTCTCCCTATTATTTTTACTGCTTTCTAGTATAGATTTATTGCTTTCTAGAGTAGTTCTGTTGATCCTCTAAGCGACCGTCGAGGAGGATATTTCTCCCTCTATTCTTTTAATGCTTTCTAGAGTAGATTTATTGCTTTCTTGTGTAATGAACAATCGTTCTAGTGGTGAAATTCTATGTTTATTCTACATCTCATTTTGATTTCTTTTTGTAATATTCTCTCTTACTCTCTCTCTTCTATTTATTGTAAATAGTTAGTTTTAAATTGAATTACTTTGTGATAAATAAAAAAAAACACGTAGTTTTTAAATCGAACGTCTGCCTCCCTGTGTTCGACTCGGAATTTTCATTTTGGTATAAATTTTATTTGTTGAACATGAGTTCTTCACTTTCAAGCTACAACGAAAAGGTTTTAAAACCAAACACGTTAGCGTAGCAATTCGTACGTTCAACAATCACGTCATCAAAGGAGGCATTTTCCTCCTCGGTAGTGGGAACTCAAACCAATGATATACTTCAGAATTTTACTAAGGCCAAACAAAGGGGTTTTTTCAATTTTTAGTTGTTTTTAGGTGTAGGCTTGTGTGTGAAATATGACACAGGAAGTTTTGCTTGAAATATAAGTTTTTGAATCAGAAGCTAAGCTAGGTACTTTCCATATTACAAAAGAGGATCAAGCCACCTGAACTATCATGAGTTCAGGTGGAATTTTAGAGAAGGATATCTTATTTAGTCTAAAGGTAGACCCTAAAATTCTAATGATCGGATTTGTATCCTCATGCCTTGTTTGTTAAAGATTTAATCCCATTGTACCAAAAGTGAATTTTAAAGTTTAGTCCCGATTTCAAAATTTTCCTCAAAATGTTTTCAAAGTTTTTATTTTATTTTTATTTTTTTGGGTATGCATGCAGGAAAATAAAATGACAAAAGAAAATTGCATATTTTTAGGTTTTGAAAATCTTAAATCGATTGACAAAATTTTCAAAAGACATCCCCATGCTTAAGATATGTGATGTCCTCATGCATTAGGAGCGAGACGGGATCACCTTAGTGGAAGGCAGTCAGGTTTAGGATGGCCAAAACCTAGAAAAAGAAAGAGAAAAAGAAAGCAGGAAAATGATGGGTTACCTTCTATCCAGTGTTATCTTTTACACCATTCAGCTGGGCGTGAAGGTATGCACAGAAAATGGATGGTCATGTAAGTAATTAGGCACTTGAATGTCCTCAATAAATGCATTTTTCCCAAGATCCCTAAAAAGATGAGTGGTAAAGAATAGGGATTGAAATAAAATAGAAAGGTGGAAGAATAACCTAAATCTGGTCATGGTTTAAGTTCATGTAAAATGCCAGACTCGGGTGGGTTGGGTGGTAGGTCCAGTGGAAAGGGAGGGAGAAAATAGTTGGTAAGATGTTGGGTGGGTGAAGTTAGTGTGGATGTTTTTGGTGAAAAATCAGGAAGATTGAAAGAGTAAAAGTCAAACCCTAATTGATATGAAAAGTTTTGGACCACAAAATCATCCTAAGAATAGGAATCAATAAAATCTTAATCCATGGTGGTCAGAGTTGAGTAGGATTTGATCAACAAAGATTTCTCAAATACTACTTCCATTGTATAATCAGTGTACTCCAAAATTTCATGATCAATGGACCTCTTGGAAACTTGAAATAAATCTAATGAGAAAATCTAGTTACCGCAACTTATATTCATTTTCCCAGAATGAGAGTTGTTATTAGCTATTGTAGTAATCAAAAAGGGTTTTCCAAGGATGGCATTAATGAGAGCCTCAGGTACCTCTATGTCAAGGACCAGAAAATTAACCAGAAATAGATAATTCTTGACCTTAACCATACTATCCTAAAAAATTCCTCACAGTTGAATGATAGATTGGTCTTCCAATTGAAATTGAACCTTAATAGGTTTAAAATCACCGAATTTAGATTCCTTGATTAAGATCGGGGGAATGATATTAATGGAGGTACCTAAGTCGAGAGGGGCGCAAAAAGAAGTGTCATTTATGACAACCAAGGTGGGTGATGTGCCCAGGTCCTTTTTTGTGAAAGGCTTGCTCTGAGAAAGTGAGCTGGTTGTCTTTGAAAGGACCAACCATCCAAGATTCTGAGCCTGCCCTCTTGGAGTAAACCTTTCATTCAAACATTTAGCAAAGGTAGGGGTGGCATCTAGGAGGGGGATATTCTTCTTTACTTGCACAAATAAGTCTGAAAGATCTTAGTGAGAGGGCTTTAATTTTTTATTAGAAAGATTGGATTGCAGTGTTTGAGAGTGAGATGTAGGATTTGAATCAAGTGTTTTTAGGATTTTTTTTTCTTCTTCCCAATTGAGGTTAGGAGAGTCAATCTGCATAGGTTAAGAGTGGGTTTCATTTGTTTGATGTAAAGGCCCTAAATCCATGGTGGTTTTCCCACTCAATTTTTTGCATACGTAGTTTGGTTGTCACTCAGAGGAGGTGGGGGGGCCTATTGTTGATAGAAACCGGGTTGGTACTGAGATATCAGGTTAATAGGAAGCTTAACAGTGTGGTTTTGATGCTGGTGTCCACCCAGGTGCTGGTTCCTGTGATTGAAAATATTTGGTGTGGGTTGGGAGGGTGAGTGTCCTGTAGGGCTTTGGTTTGAAATGACCCCAAACTGATCATTGAGATTACTAATAGCATGGGTTATTTTCGTAGTTTTCCTTTGCATCTCCTGCAAGGATTTCATCATCTAGGCATTGATGTCTTCTTGAGATGGCCCAGATTGATAAGTTCGATTTGTACCATGCCCTCCAAATGGGTTTTGTTGTTGGTGAGGAACCAGATTGGTCCAGGAGTGAGTCGGATAATTCCTCCAATTAGAGGAAATTTCCAATTGCTCCTGGAAGGTGGAGACATTTTGGGTGGGGTGATGATTGGGATAAATATAATTCCCTATTGAACCATAGAAAGCCTCAGAATAGTAATTACACTTAGTATAGGAATTATGTAGATCTTCTCCCTTTGTGGTGTTGAAGGGGTGAAATGTGAAATTTGCGGAGCTTGGGTAGGTGTGGCAGTCTCCCTTGGTTGGGTAGGTTTGTTAAATCCTTATGTAACAGTTGTTGCTTAACTTGTAGCTGAGCCATGATAGAGTAGAAATTAGGTGGGGGGGGCTTGATTAAGAAGCTCCTGGGTGGAAAGATTAGGGAAAGAATAATTAGCATATAGGTTACATGATCAATTTTGATTTTCCATTTTTAAGGAAGAGGGAAAATGCAGGAAATATCTTTCTGGGGAGGCAAAATCAAGTGGTCCCTCCAAGTGTGGAGTTTTGGACCGCCACCCATGGGGGGACCACTTGATTTTGCCCCTCTAAGTGATCCCTCCAAGGAAGAAATGGCAGGGGAGGAGAAGAGATGGAGATGGGAGAAAGTGTGCAATCAATCAATCAAAATTGTAGACCTAACTTAAATGTGACTCCCTAAAATTAACCTAAGACTTCATCTACCTAGGAAATAAGAAATCAATAGTGAATACCCGTTCTATCAACAAATCTGGCCAAGTTACATAAGGGAAGGGTTGGGCCCAAGCATATCCCAGAAAAATCCCCAGGGGCTTGTGTAAACCTGCACCTGGTCGTTTAACATGGCTCCTCAGCCTGACACTAGATATAGATGATAGAATTGATATTAACTAAAGAAAACTTAAGACCTAGATAACAAGCCTCAGTTGATGAAACCTTAGGGGTCAAATTGGTACAATTTTTAATTAGGTCTAGGCAACTATAGTGCACATGAAATGTAGAGGGTGCTGATTGTGGTATTACTGATTGCGCAGCAATCATAGGTCTTAATTGACCTAGATTAAGCTAGGACTTAGCATAAGTTAGGGTTATTCATGCATGCATACGCATTATCTGCATCTTTACTGCTTTCCTTTAGCTATGCATAAAATAATGTTATAATGTGCTGATTAAGTGCATTATGTCGATTGCAGGGAATAAGTTGATCAGGAGCTGGATTTGAAGCTGGATCAGGAATAACGGGAGTTGTAGCAGAGTTGGAGTAGAAGGCTTAGATTAGATGTAGGAATAATAACGTAAGGGAGTTAAAGGTGTTCTATTCTACTAAGTAGAAATAAAGCAGTAAAATGTGAAGAGCTTAGGTCCATCCTAGACCTAGGATAGCCTAGAGACTTCCCCAAGCCTTAGCCACCCTTAGATTAGGTCACAACACCCTAGGAAGCCTTAAAACCCTAGTTCCAGCCCTTATTTGGACGTCCAGATAAGTTATAGGATGTCCAGGACCCTTAGCCATCTCCCACACACCTCAAACCCACTTCTGCAGTGTTATTGGACATCCAGACATTTTGTCAGACATCTAATTTTTGCAGAGTATCCAAAACAGAACCTGATTTCCCCCTGACTCAAATTGGACATCCAGAACTGAAGTCTGGACTTCTGATTTTTTAGTATAAGTTGTCTGATCCCATTATTGGACGTCTGATACTGGTCTCCAGTCCTTGTTTTGAGATTCAAGTCTTAATCTTGGATCTCTAGCTCCCTAGACCTAATCCCAACCCCATAGGAACCTAAATTAAGGTATCCTAACCCTAGTACATCACCTCTAGACCTACCTAAGGACCTAATTAGGTCCTCACCGAACCCAATTGACTTAGATCAAAGTCAATTACCTTCACCTAAGTCAATTCGACTCATTGAGTCCAATTGAGTTTAGATCTCAACCCACACAAGTTCAATTGGACTTAGTGAGAGTCCAATTAACCTAAACCTAACCTAATTGAGTTATTTTACTCTTAATTAAGTTCACACTCATTCAATTAAACTTAGGTTAAGTTTAATTGCATTTTCCCCTTAGCAATTAGGGTTTGTAACCCTAATTCAAGACCTACACCTACCCAAACCCCTTAGGACCTAACCTAAGCCACCTAGCCACATAGAGCACGACCACACACACACACACACACACACTCATTCATGCACACACTTCTCTAGAATTCTCTAGAGATCTCTTGAGATGGCGCCACCTCTTAGTTGCTAAATTTAGCAACCAAGAGGCATTCAAATTGAGATTCACAATTTTTGGATCTCAGAAACCACCTCCAACCCCATGGGTTGCCATTTACATTCATTCACTTCCTTGACAAATTCACTTCATTGGTACCATTCACACCACCTCCACTTAGCTAGCCACTCCACCTCCACGAGCTCACTACCACCACCATGGAGGACATCATGCCGGGATGCTGGATCACTCCTCCCTCTCTAAGGGTCGGCCTAAGCTACATTGGCCGCCCCTCATTCTCCTCCCGACCACTCCAAGGCCATCGTAGACCACCCCTGAATGCCCTCTATTCTTCTGGATTCATTTCATGCTCTTCATAATTTTATTGCTTTTATTATTGCTTAATAGCGTAGTCTTCTCCCCTAATGATGCATGCAAAATCTCCCCGTAGATTCTTATATGCGATCATTTTTTGGTAGCTAGATTTACATTTTTAAGCATTCATGTACAAGCTTTCTTCTATTTTCTATGTTGCAAACACTCTCTTGAATGAATAGAAGATATATTTTTATATATATGTTATGTGTTGAGAATCACCATGAGCTTATTGCAATATCTTTTGAGTGATTAATGTTGCCTATTTTTAATTCCTGATATACTTGCAACTAAGCATGTCGTACTTGAATATGTAATAATTATAAACCGGCGTGTGATTTTAAATGAAGTAGAGTGGCAAAAAGATTGATTTCAAAAGTAAATCAAATGCCTCCCAGACACGAATGACCGGGACTCAAGTCTCGTAATCTTTATAAACTTAATTTTTCACGAACGTTTTTGTGTGACTATACTACGATTTCCGACGACTTTCAAAACCTGTGAAAATGGTTCCTATCAATTACCCTGTTATTTCAATTTTTTTTGTGTGTATAGGAATTAGAAGGTGTTTCCAATGTAATTCAAGTTGTCACACAATTTGATGTATTTTTGTATTTTAGGATTTGATTCAGGTTAATGTGTTTTAGGGTTTCCTTTTTAAGGTTTCAAATAAGTTTTGAAATCCACAATAAAAAGAAAATCAAGTTGTATGGGTGAAAATATATTTCCTTTTTAAATTAGGTTTCTAGAAATGGAAAGAAAAACCCTAATTCAATTGATCCTAATGATAGAAAATTAACTAACAATTAATTTATTTTAGGCTTTCTTTGTTAAGTAGTGGTCCAAACTAATCAAACAAAACTATTACATTTTGTCAAATCAAACAAGGATTCCAGCAAATATTTTTTTAGGATTTTAGGAATTTGTTTGATATTTTTAAGGAATTTTTCTTTGTGCTTGTGTCAGTCCATAAATGATATCCATGGGTATTTTGGACTTTGAGTACCACACTGGCCATCAAAATTTTTTGTGATTTTATATGATGTGTAAAATTTCACAAGGATTCCATAAGGTTAAATTTCAAAAAAATTGGATAAGTATAAAAATTTCTAAAATTCACGGACAATAGTAAAATAGGAAGATTAGAGGAGATGACCTCTCTGCAGTCCATGAATTTTTTAAAATTAAATACAAATCCAATTTATCTGAAATTTGGCACATATATTTCTCACTTCATTTGAAATCATTGGGTGAAATTTCAAGATTTTTAAAGCCTTTTGGTGCTGGGAATTGATTTTTGAAGTCCAGATAGAAGTCTGGACCCGTAAATCAGAACACCAACATTTGAAGTGGAGTGGTGTTAATTTGTGCAAACAAGCAACTAATGGGTTTTAATTTGCACTACTCCACTTAATTAGGTTATTTAGGATCCTGAAAGCCTGGTTTAGTTTTTTTTTTTTTGTAGTTTTTTTTAGAATTGTGACCAATTTTGGAATCACTAACATGGAATTCCATGGGAAGACAAGGCACTTCAAGCTTCAAAATCCCACATCCTTCCAGCAACGCCTGCACACATGAAAGAGAAATAGACAAAGGGATGAGACCCACTTATCAAGCAAGAGACTAAATGAATGCAAAGCCATGCCTCCTCGGCAACGGTGCTAAAAAGTGATACGGATTTTACGTGGTTTGTAAAATACGTCGTTGTAATACGTAAAATCGATCAAATCTTAAATTTGTAATCCTAGATAGGGAAGTATCTAGGGTTATCCAAGGAGGCAACTTTTGCGAAATTGAATCTCTTGCTTCAAAATGGAAATCAACTTTCTTTTTGGCCTTTTCAAATTTATATTTTTTATATTTTGAAATGATTGGAAACACGTGAATTGTTGATAGCAAGAAAATGGTCTACACCTAATTCACTACACTACTACTAAGGTGACAAGTAGAGCCTCTCCCTAAGCTCACCCTAGGCACGTGGAGGCCTAGACTAATTAGGGAGAGGGAGTGAAGAAAATGCTAGAAAAAAATTCTAAAAGACTATGCAACGAAAAGATAACTGAAGGTAACTTGAATTAAAGGAGGTTGTTTACACAAAACCAATAGAGGAATGCTTCTACTCTACTTGAAAATACAAGAAAAGAAAACCACAAATCCTCTATATTAAATGATGAAGAAGAGGGGGCTTCTTGCTCGAAGCTGAGTAGCTCCTTGACTTGAAAAGAGGACTCCTTCCTTGAAAGGCTCCTCCAAGAAGGTGTCCTCCAAGATGGTTGCAAGCCCAAGGGGGGGTGTGCACTTGCTTCTCCCAAGGGTGCATGTTCACTGTAAAGACTCCTCCTTTGCCTGGATGTCTTCCTAGTAATGGAATGCTCCTCCTCTTTGGCATGGCACAAGGTGAAGGAATGAGAAGAAGAAGGAACCAAGGGGGTGAGTGATGTGCCCCGTTGATCTTCACTCTTCCTTCTCCTTGGGCATGAGTATGGACAGAAGTAGGGTGGAATTAAACTAAGGGAGGATGGGAAAAATGGTGGTGGCTAAGGGTCTTTTTATAAAGTAGGATGGGGGGTATAGGTGGCACTTGGAATGGATAGGATGAGATTTAAGGGTAGTTAGTAGATCTTAGGGATAAGGATGATTGGCGCCAACCCAATGGTCACATAGGTGGTTGTGTCCCTTGAAGTTGGGTCCAAAATGGCCTTCTAGAAGGGGGATTAGGTGGTGCCAAGGTAGGGTTCTTGAAGGGGGTATGTGGATGGTGGATGTGGCTTGGAGGGGGTAGGTGTAGGGCCATGATGTGAGGGTATTTTGGCGCCAAAAGGGAGGGGTGGTTAGGGTAGTTTTTGGTGCTAAAATTGGTGCCTTTTGGTGGTGGTGATGGGGTGAAAAGGTGGCTAGGTGGTGCACCGAAAGGTGTAGGGTGGAGCTATCTTAGGTCAGCTTAGGTAGGGTTTAGTTGGTGGAGCTAGTTGGGTAGGGTATTAGGGTGGTGGATGTCCAAGGAAGCTGGTGCTTAGCTAATCTAAGCTAGCTTAGCTTGTAGTAGAGTAGAGGAGGAGGCAATTGGAGCTACAATTTGAAGACAGGAGTTGGACAGAAGATGTCTGGAGCTAAACTGGAGTTGGCAGTTGGTAAAGAGGGTGAAATGGAGCTACTTTAGATGGCTTAGCTTTCTAGTTCTTTGGTAGCTACTAAGCCAAGCTAAAGCAAGCTGGCTTCTACTGAAACAAGCTGAGGTGTGCTGGGTCTGATGCTCCCAGGGAGGACATAGCTAGTTGGGGTAGCTAAGGTAGCTTAGCTTAATTAAGTTGAGCTAAGCTGAGTCCCTATGAACTAGAGTTGAGCTTCCTGAGCTATGATGAAGTCATCTTCAGCTGACTGGAGTTGAGTGGAGCTAGATGCAACTAGTCCCGAGCTGAGCTGAACTCTAGTCAACTCATCTGAGCTAGCCAGATTTCCCAGTGAACTAATGGGAGCTGAGATGAGCTAGGCTCAGCTAAGTTAAGCAAGATTTGAGTTGACTTCAGCTAAGGTAAGCTAAGATGAGCTCTCTTGAAATGCTATTCAACTGAGATGAGCTGAATGGAGCTAGGATGAGCTAACCCTAGTTTAGGTGAGATGGATTTTGGCTATGGTGAACTAGATCAAGCTAAGTTCCAGCTGGTTTGAGCTTCTCCTTCAGCAGTTTCCTTCCTGAGTGCTAAGGTTCTAGAAATCTGGCAATTTGTTTATCTCTAACACTCATAAAAACACATAAAAAATACAATAAAAAATGCAATGCATGCCTAACCTAATTATTTCCTAAATGCAACCCAAAAACCCATTTTCAGAGTAAAATCCTAAGAGCTAGGTTTGTTTTAATTCAAAAGAATGATGATAAACTGGCATTTATCAAAGAACCATTTACCCTCACATGTCAAGTTGAGTAGGTGTTCTTTGTTTCAGATAATTCCCGAAATGGATGGATTGTACCTATAAGAATAATGCCGAGAGAATATTATGATGTTTTAGAAGGATCTACAACTTCTGACAATAACGATGTAGCCTACTAAGAAGTTTCAAATGAAAATGATCCTTTACATTAAAAAATTATTCTAAAGGTATAATAAATTTCTCTTGTTATGTTTATAATTTTGTTATAATGCATATTCTATTTAATTTATTTTTACATGATAATTTGGTTGGCTTTTATATGAAAATAATTTATTTCATTGCACAATAGTTGATTATTTTATAATATTTGATTTGTTTGATTTTTGTTTATCACTGATATGTTTTTCTTTGTTAATTTTTAATGTAGATGGCTCCAAAATATCCACCTCATCGACGTACAGGACATACTTGTCGTCAAGCATGTCCCAATCATGGGACTTCTAATTATACTGCTGGTGCAATGGCTTTTCATTGAGAAGAAGATAACGAGGTGATATACATTTTTTTTTGGTCAGTGATTTATTTATTATGCTTTATATTTTACAACTTTTTGATGTACTATATTTTATTCTAAATTTTTATGTAGCCGATGCCTAATTACTTGACTCGTCAGCGTTCTGTTAATATTCCTTATCGTTCGGAGACATTTGAGTATCATGAAGATGAAGAGGTAATGGTATATAGTAGTCTTTCAGAATTTAAAAAGTTTCCCAAGCCTGCATATATCACTTGGATCACTTGAATCATTAAGTCGAATTTAGCTCATATAATCATTTTTCTAGTTTATTTTTTCTCAATGTTGCTAACGAATATCTATAACCACACTTTTGGAGAAAAAAAAAAGAAAAGACTGCATATGGTAGTCTACTAACTAATATGGGTCAAGAAATCCTTCATTGCTATGGTAATTACATATACAAAAATAGCAAGTATATTGAGATGGTGCAACACATACGACAAATTGATAAGTCTTGTAGTTTTGGTTCAGAAGCTCCTATATCTATATCTGATAATCATAGTTTCCTACAATAGCAGATAAACCTCCTATTTTAGATATGATAAGAAGTGTAAATCGTATGAAAGTTTCTTGATTAGAATCAAGTTCAAGATTGGTTGTTTTTATGCTTTTCTACCATGGACATTCTAGAGTCATAATTCCCAAATCATGACTAAAGCATGTAATGGATGCATCATCCTTTGTAACCAACACATTAACATCCTTACATTGGTACTCTTGTGCCTTTGTAATTGATGCATAAACATCGAAAAAGAAAAGCATTCTATTCATTGTTATCTACAAACAGGAGGCAAAATATAATAACATGATAAAGCACCACATACTAACCAATTCAATTGGATAATATGGCAGGAAAAAAGAGAAGAAATGAGGTTATGGTAGTAGAGTGAGAGCTCAATTGACAAAGGAAATTTACATGCCAATGTGGTCAAGCAAAAACCAATGATAACTGTCTCATCTAATAATAGATGCCAAAGGTTAGAGAGCCCTCGAATGACATCTCAATAAACACAAGTGATGCACCTCTACAAAGGCCTCTTGATAATAAAAAGAAAAGTCTCTTACATCTGATACTCAATGTCATGACGCTATAGCAGACAATGTAGCAAAATCAAAGATTTCCATGAAATAAATGTTAAACAATTTGCAACAACCAACTCCACTATTCTAATACAAATGAAACCAGCTCAACTTATTTATGGCTTTAGGCTAAGATAGCCACGTAATTTAGGCATCTACTGGAGGTAATAATTATAATTCAACCATTTAACAATTACAGGAAATTAATTTACATAATAGTTGTGATAGGAAATTAGTAATAGCTATTGTTTGCTTGGAACTAGGACCTTCACTATTTGCCCAACTGGGGTGTCAATTCTAGATGATGTTGATAGGCATAATTACCTTTACCACTAAAGTAGTACCAAACTGCCATTTAAAACAATCTTATGTTGTGCACTCAAACACACTTGATATTTAAGAATAAAGATAAAATTAGGTTGCATGCTGCTAATGATTTGTAAAATCCATGTAGATGAAGACCTTGGTTCATATGCTTAGACCATCAATCTATCTTCTCTAGCTCAAGGCTACCTTTTCTTTAATTCTTATTGTGATGAGATCTAGCTGGATGCCATTGAGATGTTGGCACTCCTGCTGATTCAAAAGAATATATCCCATGTCACTACTTATCACATAGGAGAAAATTAGTGGTTCTCTATGCAGATCTATCCAAAATATGGATGCTAAACAAATAGTTGTCTTATGAGGCTAATGTTATTTTTAAGGAGAAAGATATTAATTATGTGCATAATGTTGTGTACGAGGTTGATTTCCTTTTGGAGTAGTGGTCAAATTTAATAGGGGACGACGTTTTATCTCTTGTAAACCTCCTGGCCCTGTTAATGAAAGTGGAAAGTCACTAGTTTATGATGACCCTCTAGCTTCTACACCACTACCATGGTGGGAAACAACAATTCCAATAGAATCCGAACCACGTTAAAAGAACAAGATGCCACAAATGGTGAGGTCGCACAATCAACTAACATCGTAGATCTGTAGCTAAATTTTAAATTTCCATTGTACCTTCATCCCAAGCATCTGCACCCACTTGACAACAATTCCAGTTGCCTTGGCAAGGAACTCTGCCAAGGTCTCCTCAGCAATTCCAGCAATTCCTATTCCAGTTCCAATTGCTTGATCTTGGGTCCCTACAACATCGGTTTGGCATGAATAAGGCTATAACTGCTTGAAAGCATAGATGCCTGAATTACTAGGGTGATTATAAAACTGTCAAGCATAGATTAAAACATCGATCAAACTATAACTATCAAGCATAGATTAAAACCCATGTTGATAGGGTGATTAATGAAATATTCTTACTAGCATGGAAACTCTTTCCACTAGCAGTTCCTATTGTTGCTATTACCACTAGCGTGAAATATTCTTACTACCCTCTTTACCTTACTAACATATGCTCTTACTAGCATGAAATATTCTTACTACCCTCTTTACCTTACTAGTAGTTTCTACTGCTGCTCTTACCACTTTGTTTTGTATCATTATCTTCATAACAATGTGATCTCTTTGTTTCTCTTTTTTATATGGGTGCTTTTTTGATAAATATGGGTTGGGAAATTGTTTACATAACATTTGTTCCTTTCTAGTTGGGAATCATTTGGAAGCACAATGTTGAGGAAGTGTGTGTATCCTCATGACCTCATTAGTCACCAGCATCTTTCTTCCAGTTGACTAGCAATCTAGGCATACTCTGGCCTAGAAATGGAAAGCCCATCAGGCAACCAATTATATCTTCCTCAAACAAAATCCATGCATCATCAGTTACACTTGAACATTCAAGATCTTTTCATTATCTCATGTTTGCCTATTAGATGACCCTTTTATAGCTTGTTTGTTTTAGCCTAATCTACTCCTCTACAAAAATAGACCAGGTGATAAACTAATTCCAAAAAGTACAAAAGGCACTCAAGTTGTACAATATTCTTAATCAAATATATTCAAGATCAATTGTTTCATTATCACTATTATACGTTTTGAGCTAATAATATTTCTCTTATTTACTAGATATTTCTGGTAAGAAGTTGCACTTTGGCATTAATATTTCTGATATTTATACACCTATTTATAATATTTTAGATGGTTTTCGAACATTCGCATTCTCAACATTCAAGAGATACTCATCATCAAGCACGTCTTAGTGCTAGAGCTCCTAATCATACCACTGGTATAATAGCCTTCCAAAAAGACGATGACGAGGTGACATTTTATTTGTTAATGATTTTTAAGTGTGATGCAATTTGATGCATTCTATTTTATTGTAAATCTTCATGTAGCTGATCTTTGATTGCATAACTCAGACGTTCAATAGCTACTACTCATAACACAAGAGCATTTGAGTAGAATGAAGATGACATTATATAGAACTAAATTATTTTATTATCATTGTAGATTGTGCTTTAATAATAATTGATTAAGTTGAATTTTGTATATTGATTAATTTGTTTCATATATTTTTTTAGATGGTCCCCGAAAAAGCTGAAGATGAGGTGAGACTTTAATAATCAATTGGTTGCTTGTAATAGTTATTTGTTTTATAATGGTAATAACAAATTTTTTTTAAACGTTAATTTTTTTCTAGATGACTTTTACACATCTCAAAAGAAAATGAGGAGAAGCACGTTGCAATTTTATTCATTATTTTGCACCTTGAGAGACAATGTTTGTTGACATTAAGGAAGGCGTTAGTGTTGGATTAGTAAAGTGGTAAAATTAGCTCGTGCTATTATACCAATCACCTGTAGATATTTTAGACTTGATGCGATGAAGGAGATGAAGATGGAACTCTTAAAGTGCCTATAGGTATAATTTCTTTTATTTAATAATTATTTTAAAATAAATTTTTTATTATAAATGTTTATAAGTTATAGATGATTTATTTTGTAGGAAATTTTTTGTTGGGAAAATAGTCCTTACGTCGAACCACAAATTATGAAATAGGTGGCCAAACTCCATCGGAATTATCGATACAGGTTGAAGAAAAAGGTAAGTTAAATTTAGAAAATAATTATAATTTTTACATTTATATTTTTTATGTAATAAATGATTTTTGATGTTTTTCGTAGTATTTTAATAAAGATGCTCCTATCTCGGAGATGTTTGCTAAAATACTTGATGTACATCCCGATGATTGGCGTAAATTCATAGATCATTGGACGGATGACAAGTATCAAGTAATTATTTGGATTGATTTTAAGTATTAGTAATTGTAATTTTGTACCTTAAGTTTGCATCTTAATTCTTAATTTTTTTATTTAGTTTAAAGTCTCTAGTAAAGAGAAACAAGTTGAATAGAGCTAAGGGACAACGTGTTACCCATCATATGGGTAGACAAAATTTACATCAGTTACATCATAAGCTTGTAAGTATTAATTAATTTTTTCTTAACTTTTTTATTTATCCTTATAATCTATTAGATTACTTGATATAGGTAAAATAGGGGAATTAAGCTTCATGGAAAGATCTTTTTAAGTATTCCAAAAGTCAAGAAGGTCTGAATGGGTCAAGAGTTTGGTATGATGAGTACAAAAAATAATATATAAGTTTGTTGAATTAATTCCTTTATTAGTTATGTGCATAAATAGCTTAAAATATAAAACAAATTTTGCTTAATTAATTAAGATTTTATGTTAATTAGGAACATATGGAAGATCTTACAATGCGGTCAGAGGGACATAATTCTACTTCAATGTTGTTAGATGATGATGCTTATTTGCAGGTCACCGGGAAAGAACATCCTGGTTTTGTACGTGGTATTGGTCCTGGTGTTAGCCCATCTACTTATTTTGGAAGAGGTGCTTATTCTTCCAATAAAGCTCTTTAGACTTGAATGGATAAGATGGAAAAGATAATGGATAAAGTTTTGGATATGCCAACTAAGCAACAAGATGCTTCTTCGTCTCAGCATCGTCTTAGTAGTGTTGGAAGTGGAGCAAGTAGGGATATTGAAGATGATGGCCTTGAGAATGGAAATGATCTTGACTATGAAGATGATTACTTCCTTGACGAGTAGGATCATGTGTTGAATGAGTTAAATTTTGTAGGAATGACTTTTAGTTTCATCTACATATGTTTACTCTTTTGTAATTGAGAACATGAATATTGGGTTGAAAGTGAATGAAATATTTTTTTTTTGGTATGTGTAAATGTTATTATAATGAGTACTATTAATATTATACGCAAAATAATACTGATGAAAGAAAGGTAAATCATAAGAGCTTAAAATTTTTTAAATAGGGAAATAAATTTCGGTACCATATTATTTTCCTCAAATGACTTCAAAGAATTTGAGATGGTAAATTATTGTCGCAAATTTATCATAGTTTTTAACTGTCACATAAAGTCTTTCATGATAGTTTTTAAATGTCACTTAAGGTCTTTCGTGATGGTTTCTAACCGTTGCAAAGGTCTCTCGCGATGGTTTATAACCATTGCGTAAGGTCTTTTGTGATGGCTTTTAAGCATCACGTATGGTCTTTCGTGATGATTTTTAAACGTCACGTACAATCTTTTGTGATGGTTTTAAATCGCCATGTAAAGTTTTTCGTGATGGTTGTTAAACGTCACATAAGGTCTTTTATGATGGTTTTTAACTCACTTAAAATCTTTTGTGACGGTTGTTAAATGTCACGTAAGGACTTTTGTAATGGTCCTTAACTATCACAAATGATACATCATTTGTGACTGTAATTCTTTTTGGGATGCCCCTTTTTGTGATGGTTCATGTTACCATCCTAAAAATCCTTTTGTGACGGTAATGAATGTTTTTACGATAGTAATATTTTGTTGCAATTGACATATTTTCTTGTAGTGTCAATATCCGAAACCCAATCAACAGATGGAGGAGAATTATATGCAACTGAATCAGAGAGGTGAATCAGAGTAGAAGTTGATTCTGATGGCAGGTCGGGGTTGAGAACAGGTTTTGAAGGCTCTGTATGTGGATCAGAAGGTGTGGCTTCGTAGAGATCTGTGTGTGTTAAGGGCTCCTCTAGAAAAGATTCAGAGGTAGGTTCATCTAGAGGGTCCTCATGATGCTCGTCAAAATAAAAGGTAAATGCCTAGAGAGTGCTTATAGGATCATGGAAATCTGAGTCAATAAAAGATTCGAATTCTGGATTGCAGACACACTCAACACTTACTGTTTCTGATTCCTGCAGATCATAAAGAACGATTCCATCTCATTGGTACATGATTTTGAATCAATGATCTCAAGATTATGGATCTCAAAGTTAGAGTCAAAGAATGGATCATGGATACTGAGGTCGTAAATTGGTTGATAATCGTCAGGAAACAAAGGCTCTTCGAAATCAAAGTATGATTTGAAATCATCGGAGAATTTGCAAAGATCAGTTTCTGAACCTGATTCTAGATCAGGATTTCCACCCTAGAATGAATCAAGATACGTAGAATTGGCAACCTTACTTGGATCTAACCTAATTTTAAATTCTGAGCTCAAAGAGGTGTCCTTATTAGGCATGGGCTTAGGTTCTTGGTTCCTAGGATAGACCCAATCAATTCCCAACTCATCCAACTCCTTGGTTTCTGTATCATAGATCGACGTGACTTTTGAAAAGTCAATTTGTATCTCTGAGACGGCTGGAGACGTGTAGTCATCAAATATAGGCCCACAATCATAATCTAGATTCAAAATTTGATTCTCATCACATTAGGCCTCTTTATCATCCCAAATAGGCTTGAATCTAGATTCTAGGTCAACTGTAGGTGTTGGGTCACTAGAATGTTGACTAGGTTCTATTGGGATGCTAAAATCATTCTTGAGAACTACCTTAACAGGATAAGGCTTAGGAATTACATTCTTGAGAAGTTCTGACTTAGGCTTATCATTACATGTGTTTGGGGAATCTAGGCTTGATGGGCCAGCTTCAAGGCCTTCTAAGGCTGGTTCAGAATTGAGAAAACCCGTAATCTGATCCTCCCAACCCATCTCACAATCAGGCATATCCTTCTGTATATAATTTGAATCAGATTCCATTTGGGTTGGGGAACCACAATAACCTTGATTTTTGAACTCGGGATTTGGGAAATCATATTGATCATCAATGTTGCTCCAAGGTTTTTTATCAATTTCCTAGGGGATGTATGGGTATTTTTGATTGATAGCTCCATATACCATATTCAGTAATTTTCTATGTTCCTCCATGTGACCTTGGTGTTTGTCCAAAAGTGGGGGATTTGACTAACAATGTAGATACTCATTGCTATGTAATTTCTTCATTTCAATATATTCTAATAAGAAATCATCCCTAGTTGAACCATGTGTCATTTGTGTTAATATCATTTGAACACGATTCATAATGTGGGTTGTTGTTTTTGGAACATTAACTGAAATCCCGATAATTGGATTTGAGGTTCTCTCATAATCTGCATAATGTTTAAGGGCATCCTCAACCATTCTATCTTTCATGGACCTTCAGGATTCAGGTTTCCTAATTGGTCTTCCTAAATTTCCAGGTTGCATTTTCAAAGTAGGTGGTGAATTAGGATGTAGAATCAAACTCAGGTTCAGATTGAAGTAATTAGATCAGATCAGAAATCCCGAAGAAGATCTAATGAGGTCTCTTTGGTTGAAAACCTAATGAGCTTTCCTATGTGCTTTACATAAAGGATGAGGGACTGGATGTGGGTTGGACCTAATCAAGGCACCCAAAGATTTTTGGATGACTAAGGCTTGTTTCGAGGTGGATGATACATCTAAATCAAAAATCGTACACTTGAGAATTACCTGGGTAGCTAGGAAGGGAGAGCCCCTCAAAGGCCTCAGCATGGTAGAGCGTCCCCATAGGTTACAGGGTTTCCCCAATGATTGCGCAGTAATCATAGGTCTTAATTGGCCTAGATTAAGCTAGGACTTAGCATTAGTTAGGGTTATTCATGCATACATATGTATTGTCTGCATCTTTACTGCTTTCCTTTAGCTATGCATGAAATAATGTTATAATGTGCTGATTAAGTGCATTATGTCAATTGCAGGCAATAAGCTGATCAGGAGCTGGATCTGAAGCTGGATCAGGAATAATAGGAGTTGTAGCAGAGCTGGAGCAGAAGGCCTAGTTTAGATGTAGGAATAATAATGTAAGGGGGCTAAAAGTTTGCTATTCTATTAAGTAGAAATAAAGCAGTAAAATGTGAAGAGCTTAGGTCCATCCTAGCCCTAGGATAGCTTAGAGACTTCCCCAAGCCTTAGCCACCCTTAGATTAGGTCACAACACCCTAGGAAGCCCTAAAACCCTAGTTCCAACCCTTCTCTGGATGTCCAGATAAGTTTTAAGACATCCAGGACCCTTAGCCAACTCTCGCACACTTCAAACCCACTTCTACAGTGTTATTGGACGTCCAGACACTTTGTCAGACGTCTAATTTCTGCAGAATACCCAAAACAGAACCCGAAATCCTTCCTGACTCTGATTGGACGTCCAGACAAGAAGTCTAAACTTCTGATTTTTGAGTATAAGACGTCTGATTCTATTATTAGACGTCTGATACTGCTCTCCAATTCCTGTTTTGAGATTTAAGTCTTGTTCTTGGATCTCTAGGTCCCTAAACCCAATTCCAACCCCATAGGAACCTAAATTAAAGTGCCCTAACCCTAGTACATCACCTCTAGACCTCCCTAAGAACCTAATTAGGTCCTCACTAAACCTAATTGACTTGGATCTTAGTCAATTCCATCAGCCTATTCAATTGGACTCATTGAGTCCAATTGAGCCCTGATCTCAGCACACACTGTCCAATTGGACTCAGTGAGAGTCCAATTGACCTAGACTTGACTTAATTGAGTTGTTTTACTCTCAATTAAGTTTCCACACACCTAATTAGACTTGTATTAAGTTTAATTGCACTTTACTTTAGTGAATTAGGGTTTATAACCCTAATTTGAGACCTACCTTGACCTAAACCCACTAGAACTCAACCTAATCAACCTAGCCACCTAAGTTTTGACCCAAACACACCCACACACACCCACACACACCATCCACACGAAAATATCTAGCCTAGAGTTCTCTAGAACTCGCTACCATGTGTGGTTGCCTTGGTTGCCAAAAATAGCAACCAAGAGCCATTCAATTTTTAGATCCACATTTGGTGGATCTAAAAACCACCATCCACCCTCTCTCTCTCACTCTCCCACAAGCTCCCACCATAGGCCTTCTAGAGAATTCCATAATTCTCTAGAGAGCTTCCCTTAGGTCTATAAAAAGACCCCTTGGGTGGCCATTGGCACCCATTCACTCCCTTGGCAATTACTCTCCATTGGTGCCATTCACGCCACCTCCACTTAGCCACTCACTCCACCTCCATGAGCTCACTACTACCACCATGGAGGTCACCATGCCGGGATGCTGGATCAACCCTACTTCTCTCCAAGGGTCGGCTTAAGCTACATTGGCCGCCCCTCATTCTCTTCTCGACCACTCCAAGGCCATCGGGGACCACCCCTGAATGCCCTCTATTATTCTAGCTCTAGATCATGCTCTTCATAATTTTTATTGCTTTCATTTACTGCTTAGTAAAGTAGTCTCACTTCTCCCCCAATGAAGCATGCGAAATCCCCCCATTGATTCTTGTATGCAATCGTTTTCTGGTAGTTAGATTTAATTTTAAGCATTCATGTATAAGCTTTCCTCTAGATTTCCTTGTGGAACAACTCTCCCACGATGAATTAAATTTCATTTTATATATATATATATCTCTTATGTGTTTGAAATCACCTTGAGCTAAATGATTATCATATTTGCGTGATTTAAGTGCCTGTTCTTTAACCGCCTATATATTACGCCCCAGCATGTCGTTTAAATAAAGTAGAGCGGCTTTAAGATCGATTTCAAAAACAAAAACAACGCCTCTCAGAGACGAACGACCGGGACTCAAAGTCTCGTTATTTTCAAAACAATATCTTTGTTGGATCGTATTTCGCAACTATACTACGACGCTTTTATCAAAATGCGATCTACGACCCCCCAACACCCAACCCGACCTTCCTTATCACTGCGGTTCCAAGTAGACCGGTATGTGCGAATTGAGACCTTAAGTCTACAAATTTTATCCCAGTTTATGCCTTGGATTTCACTTGATTAGAAATTAATTTTATTTGTGACCTGATTTGGAGGCTGATTAGCCTACAAAGTAGACCAACTTCACCTGATCTACCCTAAAGATGCAAAATAAAATCTGAGTCAAGACCCAAAGATTACCCCGAATTGACTCTCAGGTTATTAGGTCCACAATTTTAGGATTCAAGTGAGATTTAGAGCATGATTTTAGAGTTCTTCTGATTAGATTGTTTTAGGCAAGGGTTTGGGTAGCACACAAATGCTGGAGGGTTAATTTCCTTTGATTCTGACAAGTGTGAACTAACACTTCAAAACCCTACAGTAGAAATCCTAATTGGCTCTATTCAATTCCAATTGAATCTCAAAATGTTGTCCTTGGACTTCAAACATGAAGTGCGTAGTCTAGGAAGATTAGAAATTGAGTATAAACCCCTAATAGGTACAGGAAATCAAGGTAGGGATCTCTAAATAGAATCATCTCAACTTGAATCTGATAATGTTTTGAAATCGCAAATTAGGAAACTTGTTGTTTAAATGATGATCACTAGGAAATTATGGCAGGTGAATCCTAATTGATTTGTTTCCTTTTTTTCTTCCCAAGGTTTAGAGGTTGATTAGGGAAGAAGAGAGATTACTTGCCTTGGGAGTGGTTGACTTGCATGGAAGATCTCCTCATGATGTACCTTGCAAAATCACAATCAATTCAAACAGGGCAAGTTAGTACTCAGATAAACAATCAAGAAAGATTAGATCAATGTGTGAATTGCATGTTGCTCCCCAACAACGGCGCCAAAATATTTAATCGGGCAAGAGAGGGAAGATTTAAATGATGTAATCATCATAGCAAAGCCTCAATCACTCGTAAATAAATAAAAATTATAACTCAGAATCTTAAATGGAGTTTGAGGTCAAACACAGGGAGCAAATATGGAATTCACAACATAAATCTCATGTAGAATAAATGAGCATAATTAATTGAGCATTCAAATAGATATTCAATGAATAATAACCTGTTACATTAGTTATTTAATGAAATCGAATGTATCTAGAGGCAAAAAAATAGAGAGAATCACCAATTAAATCCGTTGATTAAGCATGCATTTCATATTCAATAACAACTATAGTACTTAGATTACTCAACAGTAATACTCAAATAATACTCAATTAGATGATAGGTTTGCAGCATCAGATGGCTTAACAACACAAGGCTTCTCGAAGCCTTCTCTCTTTATTTCTCGTCTTCTTCAGCTTCTCTTCTCTCCTTTTCTTCTTCTCAGGGTTTCTTTTCTCTCCTCTTCTTCACTTTAGCTTCTCTTTCACAGCACAAGGGAGCCAAGGCCTTTAGCGACTAAGTGTCACAGAGCACAAGATAGCAAAACCCTCTCCAACTCTCTCTCAAATGTTCCTCCTCTTCTTCTCTCTGAAACCTAAGTCTAATCGGATTTGGGCTATTCGTTCATAAGCAAAAAGGACCAGGGTCGCTAGCATTGGGTAGTGACCGAGGTGTGAGACATATGTGAGGAGGGACTCGACCCCTCAGTGCTTAGGAGAATAACACAATGCACAAAATCAACTTATGGGCGAGCATACGCCCTTTACTCCACGAGGTGAGACTATCCTAGTCCCCCTCCTTCTCACAGCAGTAGCAGAGGAGATGCCTTCAATTGTTGGTGAAGTCACAGGCGAGGCTTCCAATTGATGGTCTAGAGAGATTCCTAGAGCTCTTTCGCGTGTTTGGGAAACAGAAATGAGGTTGATTGCATAAGGAGAACCGCGAATGAGGTCGGAGATGAAGGCGGCTGCGATGGAGCACGACGAAGACCTGAAATACAACGAATGGCATCTTGGCCATGTTAAAAACACTTCAAGAGCTTCACCTACACTTGGCGAAGGTGGTAGTGGCAGTTTCGTGGCGTGAGAGGGCGTGTGGTGGTCGGACGAGGTCAAAAATAAAGTGCGGAGGAGGTGGTGTTTAGTGGAGCAATTGGATGGGCGGAACAGTGAATAAGGATGGGGGTTTTGCTTGTGGAGGTGAGGCGGAGGTTATGGAGGTGTTGGTGAGGCATTTGGTGCGATGGAGCATTGGCGAAGCCTCGTAGGAGGTGCGGCCAGATGTGGAGAAGATGGAGGGCGAACAGCGGTGTCGTGGGTCGAATTGAGGGATAAAGAGAGGGAAAAGGAGTAGAGTTAGGGGGGAGCCTAACTAACCTAACATATCCAGATGAAAGGGTAGGAAAGAGTCAGCTGTGGTATGGCTGACGTCGGAGAAGGTGAAGCCTCTAGTGGGAGAAGCGGCGATGTTGAAGGGGCATGGGTGGCGCTCGCTGGTATTGCGATGCGCAGAGGAACTTGAGGAAGATGATCCTATCGACTATTGTCTGTGGCGGCAGGTGAAGAGGGCAGGTAGAGAGATCATCGGAGCTTGTGGAGAATTCGGCTGGAGAGGAGGAAAGAAGGGTAGAATTCGGCCAAAACAAAGCTAAGGAGGTGAGGAAGTCGATGAGGGTCTTTTATAGGGCATGAGACAAGCTTCCATGCTTGGAAACAAGCTTGAAAGCTCGAGAAATTAGGGATTGTGTTTTGGAACTTCCAAGAGTTCGCATGAGCTTTAGAGCGTGAATTGGAAGGTGAGATCTGGTTCAGATTCATGGGGATTTCTTCAGGAGTTTGGGCATGAAATCAGGGAGAAATCCCAAATGGAAACTCAGCTGCAAGGTGTGTTCACATGGAAATGGTAGCAGGGGCCTCTTGGTGAAGGTGATGATAAACGTATGGGGCTAAATGCAATACATTTCGAAAGCTGAGGGGCAATTTGAGAGAAAGAGTCATACTAGACTAAAATGCAAGCTAAGTCAAGGTAATCTCTGATTGAGCCCAAATTTTGGTAAAAACCTAATTTGAACCCAAGAAATCTGATGGTGAAGTAGGATTTTGGTTTTGACCAAGTTTGATTGGGCAATTTACGTAGAGACCCAAATTAGGGTAACTTTCTATCTGAGACTATTTTAGGTCAAAATAGGTTCAGATGGTCAAATCAAGGATACCAAATCTTATGGAATATTTTTCTATGAATTTTAGAAAGTTTAGATGGAATTTATTCTGGCGAAGACCTCTATTAACTAAGTAGGTCTGAAATTAGGGTTTCGGGTGTTGTTTTAACTCTCGAAGTGTGTGAAAACCCGTTTCTGTCTGTACGGACCCTTTTATTAGACATTTATGAACATTTGACCTTAGATTAACCTCTGGGAAACCCTGTCATTACTCTACATTTATAATGTGCTATTAAAAATGCAGAATTAACCCTATTTTAATGCACTCTTCTCAGAAAAGGTATTCAGTGAATTACGACTCTTTGACGATTATGTAGGAGCATTTGTCTCTTGATTGTGACTAATTAAAGCTAGTTATGGCTCATGATAACATTATCATCACCTAGCCATACAAGGACACGAATTAACCCAAACTTTGTACAAACTATTCTAAATGCAGAATGATGCATGCTATGCGATATTTATATTATGGAATGCATATCTAAGCCTAGAAACATGCATAAATAAGCATTTTAACCTAAATGGATGTGTATACATCATACTCACATTCCTATCTTTTGCTACTCCCTAGAAAAACTAAACTATATGCCATGTATAAAAACAAAATTAGGACTCGATCATTTAAGTCATTAGTTGTTTAAAAAGGAAATTTCAACTAATGTCCTAAACTATGAAGACTGAATAGTGCTCTTGTGCCTGCCAAAATGCAAACCTCCCAAGTCCTCACCTTATTTTGAAAAGGGAAGATACATTTTCTTCTATTTTTTATCTTCTTTTCTATTTTTTTTGGATTTTTGAGTTTAGAGTTTCGAGGCAGCTTTCTATTGCTACACAACCCACCCAAGACTCGACAAGAACTTCAAGTTCTAAGCATCTTAATGTGAAAAAGTGATAGACTCAGTAGACAACTGTAAAAATGGACTTCAGGCTTCTAGGACCCTAGGTGACCTTAAGAGTTTCTACCTAACGGTTTATCTTTCTAATCGATAGCTTTCTCCATACCTTTTCTATTTTTTATGGAGTCAACACAATGGTGAACCTAGTGTATACCTCCCGATTTATTCTACTTCTCCACTTCTTCCCTAAGTGTTTTGGAAATTATTTGTGCATTTTTGTGAGTTGGGCTCTAGGCAACCATCCAATGGGTTGTTACCCATGGCAACTTGCCAGCCATGCTTGTGTGGTGCAGTTTGGTTTATTTTAATTTTTCTCCTTTTTCTATATATATATATTTTTTCTTTTTTTTTTTAGTATGTATTTTTTTCTTTTTCTGAGTAGGTGGCTTCCTTGATCTAAGATTTACCTAAAGATAGTAGAATGAGTATGGTTATGTAGCTGGGCTCTGAACAATCGGTCAATAGGCTGTTACCCACGACAACCTGCCAACCATACTATCATAAAAAGTTCATTAGCTATCTAATTTTCGTAAAAATCATCGAAAAGTGAGTTAGTACAAATAGTATGTAGATGTTTGACTTAAAGTTCCCTCAAATTAGAGGGTGGATTGATAAGTCGTGTACTTATCACCATAATTTATTGGCCAAATTAAAATAAAATTACCGTGGCGAGGACTCGAGACCAAGTCCACATTTTAGTGGATATCCAGGCTGATTAAGCCTGAAGACCAAAAGAGTCTAAGTATTCAGGTCCTATCATATCATTTCCTAAAGTTAATAACTCCTAATGCCTAAGTTCTCTTCTCCTAATTCCTTTCTTTGTCTTTTTAATTTTAATTTTTTTTAAAGAAAATAAAAGAAGTTCCATGGAGCTAACAAAATAATTTCAGGATTAAGTATCCACCCCCTCATGACTAAGTGATGCAATGCCCTCATTGTAAAAATCAAGACATGGAAAGGGTGGAATAAATAGAAAATCACTTGAATTTCATGAAAATCCAGTTAGCTCTGCAGAGAACATGGAATATACACACATGCTAAGTTTATTGCCTTTAGCTAGGCATAATATACATATAAGGAAGAAATAGAGAATTCACAAGTGTAAGTTACGATCAGAATTAAAAGATTGATCCTTAAGCTCGCCAGTAGAAGATGTCCACAGATGTGGACGAGATTGTTATGTAAGCCCATGCCCCAAGGTCGAGTAGTTCTAAGGTTTTGGATGAAAATCACCCAGAACCTAAGATTGTTGAGCTTGCGGGGATAAGCCTGCGATTTTGTGGTGTGCAACCGAAGTCTAAAGTGGCGGACAATAGGCAAGCCTGGTTCACTAGATTCGAATGTCGACTTAGAGTTTGACTTGGAAAGATAGTCAATTGTTCTGTACTTGGGTTGCACGTTAAAGATATCCTAATGGTCTTGGTAAAAGGTTGGTGGTTTTAGGTCAATAAGAACCCTTAAATCAAGAACTCTATTTCCCTCGGAATTCACTTCCCATAATTTAACATCCAAACTCCTCTCTTCTAAAATGAATGTTTCCGGAACCTCCAGATCGTTGTACACCCCATCAAAGATATCCAAGTTAAATAATTGTGGCTAAATCAGAATTGACTTGGATTCAATAATTTCCAAATCAAAATCATTCATCTCTTTGGGGTGTGTTTGAAGATTAGGGCTACCGATTGGATCATCTGTTATAATAGGATCAGAATCCTCCATGTCAGCCCCAATTAGATCAAAGTCCTCAGTTATCGAGCTATCAAATGGTTCATCATGCTCCTCGAGCCTGTTTATCTCGCTAAAATCATTTTTCTTAACTTCAAGTGAGACTTCACCAAGAGATTCCTCACCCTTTGAATTAAAGAATTCTTGATCCTCACTTATATATGTCAAAAATGTCAAATGTTGTTCCTTGGTCTATAGAGACATTTTTGCTCGCTCCCTAGCTCAGGGATCTCGGGTTAGAAAATCACATCATCCTTGATTGGTTGCTCTAACCCAACTTGGTCATCCTCGATCTTAGAAAATGTGTCCCCCCTGACAACCTCCTGAACGGGTTCAGACATTGGCTCTCCAGAAGAGGGTTCGTCTTGGGAATCATCCTAGGATTAGACTAAAGAAACCACGAATTTTATCCTCAATCTTGATAATTTCCCAAGTAAAAACTCATCCAAGCCCCTATCCTTGACATCTTGGAGCCAATCCAATAAAGAACTATTAACCTCATCAATCATTTTGATCATAGGCTCCAATGCTTTAGTATAGTGTTCCTCAAGTTAGACAACATCCTATCCTGGACCTGGTTCACCTGAACCAAATGGTTCGATTCAGGGTTGGGTGGGTTTGGGTTAAATCTAGGGGAGTCAAGAAATTGAGGTTCTTGGGTCCCTCCCTAATAGTAGGTTGTTTCGGGTTGTTCAAAGAAGGGTGATGATCTATATTCAGTATAATCCTGGGGAGGGTAAGTGTTATAACCATCATATCCTTCCTGATTATAGATTGGGTTGGTTTGTTCAAAAGAGGGCGGCAATCTATAATCAGTGTAGCTCTGGGAAGGATAATAATCATGATCATGATGTCCAGGGTTAGGTCCTGGACATCGAGGGCCAGAATCATATCCCCAATCAAAGTTATCCTGGCTAGTGGATGGATAATTATAAGTCGAGTTGGGATAGTAATCATCTTGAGGATAAGTAGTGGTAGGAGGGTAGGATTTGAAATGTGTGTAGGATGTGGAAGCATACATGGTGAAGTAGGAGGGAAAGTAGAGGAAAGAAAGATGGGTTAGCCTAAAGACTTATAGAGTCCCAAGACCCATCTTGAGATGAGATAAACGATTTGGTCTATTTCTATCTGGTCAATCCAACCAGTTAGAGGGAGGGGTTAGGGAGAAGGTTCTTCCTTTAGCTTTCACCTCAGGCTCCTTTGATACCCCCTAATTGCGGTTGTTTGATGCTACTACCCTAACTAGACATCAGATGGACAGGTAGAAGTAGATTAATTGAAAAAAATCTCAGTTGAAGTCCCAAAAAGCGAGTTAATCCTTAAGGGCAACATCTACTCAATTTTAATTAGGCTTGGGATGATTGTGCTCTTGGAATGTGATGGACCCTTTAAATGGGTTGTGCCCTTAATGATTAGCTTAAAAATGTGTGTGTGTGCATAACCAGTGTTTTCAAACAAGGTTATTATGATGTTTCTTTTATGGTTTAACTTTGTTTAGTAGCTTTTATGGTTTAATCTTTAGGTTTGTTCGATTAGGTTTAGTAGAACACTCCAAGTTTTTGCAAACATAGGTGTAGATATATTCGTTTAAAACTCAAAAATAATGTGGAGTGCCTGGTTCAGCCCTAAAAATCAACCCTATGGGGCAAGCTACTAATTAATCGCTTTTATCTTAATTGGTGTGACCGAAACAGCTCAATCAATTGGCGTGACCGAAACAGCTCAATCAATTGGCTTGTTACACCACTTAGTTAAGGCACACAATAATGTTTAGCCTATTCAGATTGCTACTCACTTATGTGTATTGAGTTGAAGTGTACCGAGTCCATAGGTCAGATCTCGGTTAAGTGATAGAATCAAAGTGATTGTGCACCTTAGGATGAGAATTTGTGGGTGTTAAGTGTCTTTTAATTAAATCCCACAAGAGAAAATTATTATTTTTTTAATTTTTTAATTTATGCAGGTGGGTGAGATGAGGTGAAGTGACAATCAAACAACCAAGACTAACCTATGGCTTATGCAAGCATCTAAGTTAGTTTGGGTTTGATTTATTAGTGTAGCGAAATGAAATCTAGAGTGGGGGTGGAAGGGATTCTCCAATCTACCTGGTCTGGCCTACCTCAGAAGGGTACCTACAATCATAGTAAGATCAGAGAAAAGGTGAGATAAAACTTAAGGTGGAAAACGTGAGAAAAACCAAAGAGTGTTGCCTCCCCAGCAATGATGCCAAAATGGTGAATGAGATCCCTAGCAACGATGCCAAAATGATGGTGTGTTCTCGTGAGAAAAGTTAGGGTTTCGGAGAACCCGTCGTCCTAGTCGCAAAATTGCTACCAAATAAAATTTATACCAAAACTCAAAGTGAGTCCCAGGTCAAACATAAGGAGGCGAACGTTTGGTTTTCAAATCCACACTTCAAATTTATTTATTTTTGTTTATCTTTTGCAATTTTTTTTGCTATTTTAATAGGCATGAGATCAGATTGACAAAACTTTATCTAACTAATCTACTTGTAAAATAAGAGAGAGAGAGAACATCAATGTATATCGAAAAGAGTTTGATACAGATGATCAAGATAATTATAACTAGACTAGAAAGCGATAAAAGATAAAGGTGAGAAGGATCCCCCTTGACGGTCACTTGGAGGATGACTCACTTTGACATCGCCTGGAAGATGGTGGTGAGGAGATGGACAAAGGAGAATGGCATCGGAGGAAGGAGGATGGAGTAGGACATCGTCGTGGTGAGGATCTACTTCTCGAAGGTGGTGAGAGGACGGCCATAGCATGCTCCATGAAGGGGGTGAGAAGCAGGAAAAGTGTTTGATTTTCTACTCTAGAGGAGAATCCTGGGTTTAGGACAAGCTCTATCTAGAGCCTTAGAGGTGGTGAAGGAGAGAAAAGAAGAGATGAGGAAGAATGGGAGGGGTTCCTTTTATAGTGGAGAAGAGGTTTTTCCCACATGGGCAATTAGTGACGTCCATAAATGTTGCTGTAGACCCACCTTGGACGTCGCTGAAGGTCATTACTATCCATCGCTGGTGTCTGCACACACATGCAAGCTGGATCAAGGGTGGATGAATCACGGTCGTCCGATATCTAATGGACGCCCCAGATCTTGTGTGCATCGCGCGTTTGAGATCACACCTGCCTATGTGATCGATCGCACATCCACTTGCACGTAGATCCCGCTTGTGTGAATCGCATGCTCAGGTGGCACCACGTAGCCACTCTCTTCACCGCCCGATCGCCATAGGACGCTTCAATGTCATCTGCGCGCTCATCTGCTGAGAATTGAATGTGTAGCAGGTCTCGAACTCGCTGTAACAGGTTGGGAGTGACTATCTCCACCATTGTGCCAAGCCACAGATTCTCGCGTGGAGAGATTTGGCGGCCCAATCTTGTAGCCATTGGTTGGAAATCCAACAGTTAGGATCGTGTGCTAGTGATGGCAAGATGGAGAGCAAGGAGGCCTGAGTGGATTTAGGTGGCTGTGATGGTGCCACGTGGCGCCATCATGGCATTCCATCTTCTTTGCTTTGTATGTGGCACCATAGACATCAGATTAGGTCAATTTTCGCACTATTGGGTTGTGATCATCAATCCGGATCCATCCATGCAGTTGGATTTGTTATTTGAAGCTTTGAATTGTATCACCTAGCCTCTTGGCTGTTGATCTTCCTTAGACTGCATAATGTGCTAGGGACTTCGATCAAGATGACTTTGGAGGCATTAGACTTCGATTGTCGTCTTCATCAGATCCGTACAGTCGGATCATCAATTCGAGGCCTCAAAAGAGATCTCCTTCTCTCCTAGCCATAGAAGGACACAAATTAACCTAAGCTTTATACAAACCATTCTAAATGCAAAATGATGCATGCTTTGTGATATTTATACTATGGAATGCATATCTAAGTGTAAAAATATGCATTAATAGGCATTTTAACCTAAATGGATATGTATACATCACTAACCCATAACACACACACACCCACCCACCCTAGCCCCAATGCCTCCCCATTGAAAAACAACCAAGGGGTCTTCCTCATCTCAGTCATAATCCACCTATTAAGTGGATCAACTTAGGAGCGACAGTACTAGGGCTCACTTTCGTAGGTTCGCAAATGCTTGGGTAAAACTGCCTCGTTGTATCTTATGGATCAACTTTTGCGACCTCAACCTACGTGAGCATTTTGAAACCCTCCATCTCTTCAGATACTTTGATCGCCAATTTCATTTTGGGTTCGGATGGCATGGGGTATTTCTCATTCTCATTCACCTATTTTATATCAACATAGTCGAGGACTATAATAACGACCAACTTGAGCTATTCTCCACCATCTTTGGCAAACGTATCACCAACACCTATGATTATATCTCCGAACTTCTTGGCATTCCCAACTTTGGGAATGATTATGATGATATCCTCCGGGAGTATGACTCTAAGGTTATCAACCAAGAATTGGTTCTCCACGACAAATATGAACCAAATCATGGTACCCTCCCTTGCAAAAAATCTCAAGCCTCTTCCCCATCTTCTTTCTTACATTTTTGGATGGGATCTCCTTAATAAGTCGGGAGGATTTGATTATATATCCCGCCAACACAAGGCACTCTTGTTTGCAACCATTTGACACATTCCAATCAGCTATTGCTGCCTTGTTGTTTGAGTCATGAATGAGGACCATTCGGCCTCACTTCCCTTTGGCTTCCTCCTATCTAAAATCTTTGATAATTACAAGATTCCCACACATGACCAAGAAATTGACAAGAAGGTGGAGCCCTATAATCAAGCTATCACCACTAAAATGAGAATACTTTCCAAAAACCTCAACGAAGAAGCTGAAGAAGAAGAACTTCCATCTCAATAGGATCTCTACATTCAACATCCCATTTAGATTGAGGCCTCATGTACCAACTTTGATGGGACATGGGATCCCAACACAGATTTCATCTCCGATGGCATCTCCCTACTCATGCGCTGCACCAATGACATGCATTCATATCTAGGCCATATGCGCTCAGGTATTAATCAAATGAGGGAGGACATCTGCAACTTGCAAATGGGCTAGGGTCATCCTTGTCACCGCTGCAAGGATCTCCAGCAGTAATAGCTCTCGCCAGACTTTTTTCTCTTTGTTTATCTTTTTCTTTTCTAGGATGTTTAGATTTCTGGCTATTTTCCTTGTATGTCTTGTATTAAGGGGCTTCGACCCCGTACTAGCTATTTAGATGGGAACTATGCTGGTATTTGATTAGGGCATATACAATTTCATCTTGATGTTATCCTTTCAGCACTTACATATATATCATGCTTTTGATGTTATCGATTCTAGAAATTTGTCTCTTAGCCATGCTTCTTATTCCCTTTCTTTCATATTAGTTATTATGAAAATTTTTAGTGCCTAGTATATTCTTTGTAAATATTGATATTCTTACATTTCTCACTTGATCAATAATGTCACACTTAATGATAACTTTAGTAGTATTACTTAGTTTAACTAATTTCACTTAGTTTTGATGATATTCAAAAAGGGGGAGATCTTAGGATGTTTGAAACTATCTTAAGTTGATTTTCATTAACTATTGTTGTTGCGCGAAATACAATCTCTTTCATAAAAATCGATTCCTCACAAACCATCGACTAAATCTAAAAATTCAAGAAATAGTGCTTATAGTACAATAATAAGGGGGAGGAAATGAACTCGAATAATAGATTTTGAAAATCATCAAAAAGGAAGAGATTGTTAGTTTAACCACTCCTAATATATGTTTTGATGATTTTACAAAATACCAAAAAGAAAAATAAATTTGAATGAACCATTATTTCTACCTCTATCATAACCCCATTGTAGGTCTTAATTTCATCTCATCATCTTAAAGAGAAGGACCAGAGGATGAAGATGTCAAATGTCTAGGTTTTAGGACTACTTGCATATTTAGAAAAAGGGTTGTATTTCTATTTTTATTGAGTTTAGAGGAGTTCTAAAGAGCCCCCATCTAGATATAGGATCTCTAGACATAGGCTGACAACACTTAGGAAAAAAGTAGAAAAAAAATCCTAATCTAAAACTAGCACAAACCATAGTATCAAACATTTGATAGTTTATCCAGACATCTGATATGAAAAGTTAAGCCATTTGATACATAGATCAGATGATCAATTACCATATATAGTGCCTTAGGGACCTGAACACTTAGACTTTAGATGATTATACACAGGTCCAGACATCCATAGCTCACTTTAAACATCTGGACACACACTAAGTCATCCAAAGACACTACCATTAAGCCTAATCAAACCCAAATCTCCTTTTGTTAGATATCATATCAACTTATCCAACCGCTGCAGATTTTTTATGCTTATTCCAGACATTTGGACATGACTCCAGATTTTCGATATTGGAACATTAGGGTAAAATTAACTTAACAAAAGATTTGTCAGAATTAATCTTGATCCCTGGATTTGCAAGAAATTAAAGTCCAAGGTCATTATGACCATCAAATGTCCAGTAAGATGTTTGACCACTACACACTAGATCCCCAATTGGTTCTGAACCAATCCAAGAACAAACCTGCATCTTTTAGACATCCAAAAATTCCATCAGACATCTTAAAATAGATAATCAAATGTCTGACTCTTAGTAACAAGAACACTATTTAGATCCAATTAAATCTAGGAACACTGATCCTTTTGTTTAGATGTCTAGAACTTCCATTAGACGTTTGATTCTGCTGTAAGAGAAATTAAATGCCTGATTTGATTTGGATTTTGACCAAATCAATTGGCATATGCCCCTAATGGCTAGGAGAGCCCCCCAAGCCTTCTTGAAGGTTCCTTTAAGGCCTATCTATACCCCTTAACCCTCCTTAGGATAAACACAACAATTATAGATACAATCCAAGCCATATACTAGTTCTATTAACATGCTCTATTTCCTTATTACTGTGTACTCTGATCCATGGGCAATTCTTCAACTCCCGAACCATTGTGCTGCTACCATTGCTTTCAGGGAGTTTTCTATTCACCCTTATAAGCTAGATCATCATTATATCTATTTTGGGGAGCTCTATAGGGTGTCATTTATTTTCAGTTATTTCTTATTTCTTATACTTGGGTGTCTGACCTATCGAATCCCCATCTCTTCCTTAGGAAGGGAGAAACCTTTGTTTAGGGATTAAAGGTAGGAATTGTATTAAGGTACACCACCCTTGTTGTTAAGTGGTGTGGTTAATGGATTGATCACATTGTGATCTTAAATCCTAAGTCAAGGTTGACTTAGGTGGTGATTTTCTCTTAGATTGGATTTTCACCTAAAAGTTTTAGTGTTTATTTTGTGATTGAATTTTTATTTCTATATTATATTACAATTTCACTATTCCCCTCCCCTCTAGTGTAATTTCAATTCGAGTATACAATGATATGTTAACCCAAGATGTAGGATTGAAATTTTTTGAGTCAAAAAACTATTGCTAGCAACTCTTTCACTGTAATTGAATAATTGTGTTGTGCTCCGATCAATGTTCTGCTAGCATAGTAGATAATAATGGGTTTCTTGTTGATGAAGGCATTTCGCGTGTTAGAAATCGGGGTTTGGGGGAACCCGTCATCGTAGTCGTAAAACATGTTATGAAATACAATTTTACCAAAACTCCAAGGGAGTCCCAGGTCTAACACAGGGAGGCGACATTTACTTTAGTTGAAAACCGCGCTTCGTTTTGTTTCTTTTGGTATTTTGAGGTTTTTTTATTTTTTTTATTTTTTTGAAATAAAAAGATAAACAGAATAAATTCATAATAGAGATGGAACAAATATGATATATATCATTCCAATGTTCATTACAATGATCTATGAAAGCATAAAAGAGATAAGGATGAGAGGAAATCTCCCGAATTGGCTGTTCTACGAGACGACGGTGCCTGGCGGAAGCTTGGATGAAGGAGTTGAGATGTATGATGACAGAGGTGAGATGCAGGAGGATGTCGGGTAGAGGAATGCTTCACCGAGGCTCTGAAATGGATGTGAGGAGGCGGAGGTGATTTGCTATCGAAATGGAGGTGGGAGGATGGCTCCAAGTTGACCTATGAAGGTGATGGGATGAGGGACGAATATTTGGTGGATAAAGGAATCTACACAATAGGAGGCCTTTGGAGCTTGAGAGTAAGCTCTAATGGAGCTTTGGTAGGCTACTAGAGCTTAGGAGTAGGTGGGAGTAGAGTAGGTACGGATAATGGGGAATCGCGGGTGTAGGGGTGTTTATACAGTGGAGGGAAGAAGAAGAAATTTGTGTAGTGGGTTGTAGTGACAGCTGCAAGCGTCACTAAAGACACCTACAGCTGTTGTTCAAGATCGTGCCCCCACTGCTCATGCCTGCAGCTGGCCTTTCGCCCACGAGCAATTAGTGATGGTTGTAAGCATCACTAAAGGACTGCCCAAGCTGTCGCTGTTGCTTTCATCTCACTCTCACGCACGCTCATGGCTGGGTCAGGTGTGAACCAATGGAAGCCATTGGATCAAAAGTGGATGGTTGAGATGGCGTGGGATCGTGCGTTCAGATAGCATGATCGTTGGCACGTTAGATTGGGCATTGGTCGACGTGTGATTGAATGCGCGCAGATCGCGCAGGTCAGATTGTGCCACGTTACCTCCCTCTCTACTGCTGGATGGCCATCCAATGGGCGCAATTCAATTGCACCCACGCTCGAGAGATCACCTTCTTGAATTGCACCCACACTGGTGAGATTGCCTTCCCCCACAGCGGCTTGAACTTGCGCTCACGGTTTGTGAGCGTTTGTCTTCACCATTGCGCCAATGCCGCGGTTTGTCAAGTGGAGGGTGGTGCGGTTACGTGGTGTAGAGCGCCCCTCAACCATTCCGTTGAGATCCAACGGCTAAGATCTCTCCATGCGTGAGGCTGGGGCAGCCATGGTTCATGTTGGGTGGTCTAGATGGTGCCACATGGCACCATCTGGACCGTCCATCTTCTTCTTGTAGAGGGTGCTATGGAGCTCTGATCGGGGTGATTTTCGCGTTGACAAACTACGATCGTCGCTCTGGATTCATCTATACGGTCAGATTCTTCATCTGAAGCCTGTAAAAGATGTCGCACTACCTCCTGGCCATTTAAAATGTAAGAATTAATGTATATAATGCACAACTAACCTAAATGCCATGCACTGGATGTTATGTAGTATTTATAACATGATATGCAATGCTAAGCTTAGGAACTATCATAAATAGGCATTTTATTATGAATTCATGTGTGTTTATCATACCCCCATGCTTACTTTGT
Organism: Thalassia testudinum; assembly: GCA_037157565.1. Lineage (NCBI taxonomy): Eukaryota > Viridiplantae > Streptophyta > Magnoliopsida > Alismatales > Hydrocharitaceae > Thalassia > Thalassia testudinum. The sequence goes on along the minus strand of JAZHRO010000035.1, from coordinate 4,258,905 downwards.
GCTTGTCCCTAGCAAACCTAAATGCTATGTATAAAAGTAGAATCAGGATTTGATTACTTAGGCACAATTTGTCAATTGCTTTAGAAAATCTCAACCCCAAGACCTAATTACGAAAACTCAATAGTGCCTAGGTGTCTACTAGAATGCAGACCGCCCAACCCCGCACCTTATTTGAAATGGGAAGAAACATAATTTTTTGTTTTTCTCCATTTCTAATTTTTTTGTACTTTTGGAGTTTGAGAGTTTCGAGATAACTTTTTACAGCTACCCGACTCACGCAAGACTCAAAAAGGACTCTAAGTGCTAAGCATCTAGTGAAAAGAGGGAAAGACTCACTAGGCGACCGTTAAAACGAACTTCAAGTTTCTACGACCCTAGGTGACCTTGCCTAAAGGTTTATCTTTTGGATTAGTAGCTTTCTCCTTCTTTTATTTATGGGGTCAACACAAGGGCGAACCTAGTGTATATCTCCCCAAGTTATTCTACTTCCCCACTTCTTCCCAAAATGTTTTGGGAGTTATTGTGCATTTCTATGAGCTGGGCTCTGGACAATAGGCTAATGGGCTATTACCCATAGCAACTTGCAAGTCATACTCATGCGGTGAAGTGTGGTTTTATTTGTTTATTTTTTTATTCTCTCCTTTTTCTATTTTTTTTTCTTTTCTTTTCTTTTTAAGTAATTGGCTTCCTTGATCTAAGATTTACCTAAAGGTAGTACAAAGAAAATGGTCTTATGGCTAGGCTCTAGACAACAGGCCAATGAGCTGTTACCACCAACTTGCCAGCCATACCACCCTAAACGGTTTAGTAGCTACCCAATTTACGAAGAAACCGTCAAAAAATGAGTCTGTGCAAAAAAGTGTGTAGATGCTCAGGCTTAAAGTCGCAACAAATCAGAGGGCGGGTTGATAAGTCGTATACTTATCACCCTAATTTATTGACTTGTTTAAAATAGAATTACTTGGTGAGGACTTGAGACTAAGTCCACATTCAGGTGGACACCCAGGCTAATTAAGCCCAAAGACTTGAAGAATCTAAGTATTCAGGTCCCAAAGTATCAATTCCTAAAAGTTGCAACTCCTAATGCCTAATTTCTCATCTCCTAATTTTTTTTTTAAGATGAAAAATAGGAAATTACTGTTACGTCTGACAAAAAGATTCATAAGAAATATCCACCCCCTATGCTTAGCTAATGCAGTGTCCTCATTTTTAAAAATGAAAGCATGTAGGAGAGTAGTAGTGGAAGAATAGCACCTGGTTTCCATGAGATTTTGGTCAGCTCGGAACAGTCTTTACACATGCTGAGTTTAGTGCCTTCAGCTAGGCAAGGTCCTCAATAAAAAATAACTAACATTGACACTGCCATAACACAATTTCTGAGCCCCTAAATATGGGTCCCGGAGAGTAAAAATGGGCTTGCCAAAGAGATGATCAATGAAAGTGGCAAGCTGGTGGTGCAAGGAGAGCCCAAATGGTCTCCAATAGGAACTTTTTTGATTTAGTATAGAGGAGGTCTGGGTGGATATAGAATTTGTGCAATGGTTGGGTGAAAAAGGATGATGAGGGTTTGGTGATGAGCTAGGGGTTTATAGGTACTCTAGAATATCTAACATTTCAAGACTTTCTCCCCAAAGTTCAATTTCATCCTCATAATTTGGATGCTTAATCCAACCATCCTGATCTTCATGATTCCCACCCAAACATTGAACCTCAAACTCTAAAAATTCTGGATGAGGACATTGTTGGGTTTAACTTGATCATATGAATCATCCAACAAATTTCCAAATTCATAAATATCTTCGTCATCCTGGGTTGCCACAGTTTGTTCTATGTCTTTATTGTCCTCAATTATCCCTACAACTATTTGATTTTCTTCTTGAGTTTGGGTTGAGTTGGTCCTTGAAAGGTTGTCTTAGTTATGTATGACCATTACCTCCTCTATTCTGCCAAGCTCCTCCATCAAACCACACTTAATTTTATCCTTCTTTGAGACCTCAAAAATATTAAATCGATTTGTTTTATTCTCAGAGGCCATTTCTATATTTCATAATTCACAATCAATCCTTGCCTTGGCGGTAGCCAAGAAAGGTCTTCCTAAAACAATTAGGGTGTGGTTGAGCTGTTTAGGTGCTTTCATGTCCAAGACCATAAAATCAGCAAGGTAGTGCAAATCATTAACCTTGACTAAAACATCCTCCAAAATACCCCTTGGTTTTGTAATGGATCTATTAGCTAACTGCAAAATTATGTAAGTATGTTTCAGGTAGCCTAGACCTAATTCCATGTGCAGTGAGGTGGGGATCACATTAATGGAAGCGCCCAAGTTGAGAAGGGCCCGGTCAGAAGTGATGTTTCCTATTGTGTAGGAAATCAATGGGGCTCTCGAGTTCTGCTTCTTAGTAGGTAGCTTGTTTAAGATCAGTGTGCTTGTGTTATCAGACAAGACTACTCTCCTAATGTTTTCAGATTCCGCTCTATGCTTTGCTTTATATGAATTCAGTAAACCTATGATGATCTGATAGCCGCAAGGAGTAAAATGATTGTCAACTTGAAAGCCTAAAGTAAGGACATCCTTTCCTCCAATTTCTTCTTTGACTTTTTCTATTTGCCCATACAACAACAACATACTCCCAAATCAAACTCTGATGTTTTGTTGATCTCATTCTTAATTAGGAGTCTAGAATTCTTACCTCGGGGCCTAATGGTATTGCCATGGGGTTGGGTAGGTCCCTTGTGCCTACTACCACTCCTCAAGGTGATGGTATTTGCTGTGGCAAAATTCTGTTGGTTAGTGCTTTGGGGATGGTTGGGCAAAGCAGGAGGCTCTTGGTTGATTATGGTAGGAACTTGGTTCACTTCGGGTGGGGCTGGGGTATCCTGATAGATAGCATGAGCTTGAACATGCAACTCCCCATCATTACCAAACCCTTGAGGCCCAGCACCTCAGTTCTGTATATTCCATGGGTTTGATATAGCTTGTGATGGTAGAGATCCTGGCTGCAGTTGTTTGCACCAAGTTTGGATTGCAAGGTGTCCAGCGAAGTTTTCATTTATTGTAGGAGATAGAGCATTGACCCTTGCATTTCTACCATCTTCAGGTTTAAATCAGCCTGCTCGGTGGGTTGTTGAGATTCCACAAGGACTAATTAACCTGATTCAAGGGCAACTAACTATATACATGACCCTAACCCATTGGCTTTTGTGGTAGATGATTGTTGGGTCGATATTGGGTCTGCTACCTCTGATCTTTCCAAGAGACGTTAGGGTGATTTTTCCAACCAGAATTGTACGAATTCGAGTAAGGGTTGGCCTTAACATTCTCCTGCACAGCATGAACATCCTCATAAGATGAGGATGAAGAAGGATCAGAAAAACTGGGATCAAAGGCCCTTGTTTGGAACCCATAAGGTTCCGAGAAGAGCTGGCCCAAAGGTCTAGCTGACTCCAGCTGGTTCCCAAACTCCCGTCTCGTAGGAGCTTGCGAAGAATGGAATCCCGATCCTTGGGATTGAGTGGATCTAGAAAAATTAGAGTTCCCAAACATCCACTCCTTACGTTTAGCAACCAGATCCAGTTTATTCAATTTATTTCATATCAATTCCATATCAAATGTATGAGAATCTTGGACCTCATTAGCATTTGATCTAATTTGTTGGGATCGGTTGAAGGATTTCATGGAGGCTGAAAGAGCGATCTTCGTTTTCATTGAAAACTGTAACATGAAATGACGTGTCGTATGTAATCACCTAATAGAAAATCGCTTTTCAAAACATTTTAACTCTCAGAATCTAACCACGAAAATAGTTAGGTCATCTCTACAAGGAGGAATTAGCCAATTAAAATCACAACTTTGTGGAAATTGAGTTCGTAGAAGTAATCGTTAAATCAAATAATGCATATGCTGCTCTGAATGTAAACCCCAAATTTAAGGAGAATTCAATGGCTATTGAAGTAAATTTCACATAAGAAAATAGTTCATGTGCGGGGGTATATTTTGTACTTTTACTTGCATGCGGACTAAAGTGTAAATCAGAATTCCAATGTGATGTATATTGAGATGGATTGTAAGGGCTGAACAAATATGTGGAAGAATACGCATAGGGTTGGAATTTCACCTCAATTTAATTAATAAAAAAAATCAGAAAAATGAATCTTTGATAGTGGCAATGCTTGTAAATTTTAATGGCATGCTTACTATTCCAAAACAGAGCATTTGCTCTTCTTTGCACACATGAGGAGGGCCCACGACTGAAGGAGAGAAGCCTAGGAGAGGTTGGCCACGATGAGAGGATCACGATGACGGTGGTGGCGTCGACTATTGTGGTCTGAGGTCGCCGACCGGCGAGGAGGAACCCACTGATGGTGGGTTACTTCGTGAGTGCGCGTGGGTCTTGGTGGGCATGTCTGAGGGTGTGGGAGTGCTCGTGAGGTTGAGGCAAGCTTAACGGAGGCGACGACATGGAGAATGGCGGTCCGTGACAGTAGCTGCACATGGAGATGGACGGCTGGCGATGGGTTCCTTCGGGGAGGAAAGATGAACAGTGCGTTGTTCCTGTGCGTTGAGTTGAAGGAGGAGAAGTTGGCTTGCCTTTGTTGTGGTTGCACGTGCGCGTAGGCTAGATGTGCATGCACAAGGGTGTGTAACTTCTGGCCTTGAGGGGCGTGAAAGTATTGCTGGCTACGTGGTGTGTGAGGGCACTACACGGTGAGGGGCGTGCTTGGTGAAGGCAGCAGCTGGCGGGCGGCACTGCGCGCGTGATCTGGCTTATGCACAGGGCTTAGCACGCGATGAGGCAGGCTGGAGGCATGCCTTCAGAGCGCACGTGTGCAGTGGGAGAAGATGGAGCTTGCGCTTGCAGGGTGCATGGTGGGAGAAGATGAGGTACGCTCTTGCAGTTTCTGCGGTGGGCAGGCTGGAGAGGACGGAGGTGCACACAAGGGTTGCGGCTGTGCACAAGGGCACAGTTGCAGCACAAGGGAGAAGATGGAAGCGCCGCTGCTGATGGAGAGGGTGAAAGGGTCCACAGTGCATGCCTTCTTCACGGTGCACGCAGGATCTTTGCCAGTTGTTCTCGTTGGTTCCATAGTGTATGCCTTCTCCACGGTGGGGAAGGTGGAGATGATCCCCGTAGGGGGGAAGGAAGACGGCCCCTTCCTCTCGCCAAGAGCACATTCTTTTATCTCCTCCCCCCCATCCTCAAGTCAAGGGATTTTCAAATCCCTTACTAAACTTGGTCGGCAGCTGTTGAATTTGTTGAGGCTGGTAGCTGTTGGGGGAGGGGGAGATTCTTTTCACCCCCTGGTCTCTTGGAAAATTATTCCTACAATAATGAAACATAAAATAATTACATAGTAAGTTATAGAATGTAATAGAATAGATGTAAACTTAAGTAATGATGCATGCAATCATTTTATGACCTAATGTGGTCATTAACAAACATAAAATGTAAGAATAGAGTTAACTTAGCTGTAACAGTAGTCCATTAAAATGGACTCATCAAATGCACCCATGCCTAAGATTTGCTAGTCCCTAGCAAAAATGAAAAATAATAGAAGCAATAAGAAGATTTTTTCTTTTTTTATCTCAAAAATTTAGAGATCCAGATAACTGTGAAGTGATAATAGCCTAGACAACAGATCCATGTGAAAAGTCAATTCGCATTGGGAGTTCGTACTTCACCCTTGGTAAGTATTTCTATCGGGATAGGTAACTACTTCCCTCGAGGATAAAGTAGAATATAATATGTAATTTGACCATGGCTTATGGCTTAGGTAGGAGATATTGAGTTAAATGGATTTGTATTTGGTGGCACACACTCATCTGGTGCTACATGTAATCTAGTACTATAGACTCTAGATCTCTAGACTATTAAACAAGTCAACTCGGATAGAGGCTAAACAACTGCACTCTCTTGATGTTCCTTGGTGCTCACTCTTTCCTTTCTTTTCTTTTTGAGATCACAAATCTCACCAGATTTAGTAAGTGCACTTACTGTTTGGTGGTCTCACATGGCATTCACACTTCAATTAAAGTCCTAATAACTCTACAACTAAGTTAGAGTCCTCAGCCAGTATTCGGGCAATCAAAAAGACTAAAAGGTAGGTATCGGTCATATTTGGTGGATTGCGATGGGTGTTTTTGATGCCTCAGAAACAACGTCACGAAGATAAAACTATAAACTTGGACTCGTTTCTTTTTCTTTTCTCTCTTTTTTTCTTCTTCTTTTTTAATATAATTGTTTCTTTTTTCCTTTTTTTTCTTTCTTTATAAATCAACATAACAGATGCAAACTTTTATTTACGAGACATTATTAGGGATGATGATAGTCAAGAGGATATTGTGTGGCTTATTTAGTGGAAGTGCCTATTCTCAGCACCGAGAAGGAATGGATAGGACAAACGTATTTCTGATCTTTGACACTATTACCCTCCTTCAGCTAAGGACTCTATGAAGGACGTTCGTAACCATCCACTAAAGTCATAGCTTTATTAAGACTCAATCCCTATGTATCTACTTTATTTGGTGACTCAGGAATTCACACAAAGTACGCACACAGGAACAGAGAGTAAAAACTATGCCAACTCTGAAGTATCAACATCTAATTGTCCAAAACTTAAGAGTCCTTGCACTAGATATAGTGCACCAGTAATCTCTCTACTTTCTTCTCACAAATATGAGGTGGATCCACTAGAAGATAGTATGCCTGACTCCCTATTAACTGTCCAAGGGTTCAGTAGACTAAAAATTCTTATTGGTTTTCTTCAAAGATCCATAACCCAGTCTACGTGCACGTGAAGTAAATGTATTATTGCATTCTAAACTTAAGAAATAATTCAAGAAGAAAAACCTCCATGACAAAGATGTTTTGCTAGGGACTAACCGATTCAGCTCAAGAAAAGAGAATTTTTTATTTTTATATATGCTAACCTAAATGCATGAATACTTCCTAAAATGCAAAATGCACCCCCCCATGCCTAAATCCTACAATGTCCTCATTATAAAATTTAAAACAGGGGGAGAAAGGAAGGAAATTACCTGATGATGGTGTTATTCAGAACTTTGGGTTGCCTCCCAACAAGCACTGCATTTTTTGTCAGCAGCCAGACTTATAAGGAACCTGTAAGTCTGGTTCTAGACAGAAAAAGCTAGTCCCTAAAAATATGCGTAACAGCGCAGGCCTAGAAAACAAGTAGCCAAGGATGTTGGCGAGCTGATGATGCAACGTAATCCCAAATTCTCGCCAGAAGATTTGAAAGTAGAAAACCTTGTTGGTTACTTCGGAAGGTCTAGGAATAACAAAAGGAATATGAAAAGGGACCTCTCGAAATGGAATAAGTGGAGGATAACAAGGATCCTCCAAAGCAGGATGAGTTTTAAAAGATATAAACATTATTATTTCGAACCCTTGAATGGCGAGACTAAAAGTACAAGCATTAATCCACACTCGCCATTTTACTCGAGGATGTATTGGCCTGATATGTTCTCCAGAAAGAATGTAAATGAGCAGAGATCTGAGCCAAGAATTAGGTAAGGAATCTACTGGTTGCTTGAGTGATTGGGTGGTAATTATTAAGTCCAAAGAGGGCTTAGACTGTTTAGGTTTCATTCCCAATAAGAATTCGTATTTCACATCCTTACCTAGCTTCAATTTTTTGTGAATTTCCAACTGCTCCTCTACACTAGATGAGTAATGAATAGAATTCAATATCTCATTAGTAGACTCATGAACAACATGCATAGACGATAGTTGGGTTTCTTGGGATGTAGCGAGATCAGAATTATCAGCAAATCCATTCCTGGGTTCTTTCTAGTCAATTACATCCTTTCCAGGGACTTTGTGTGCTACTTCATTATCCTTAATATCTTTAGGAGGATTATCATCTTTAATGTTATGGGGGAAGCCTATATCACTAAATTCGTTACTCTTCTCGGGGTATAAATCCTCAATTGATGTATATTGTCCCCAAGAGTCTCCCCTAGGCTTCTCGCTATTTTGTTTGCCTTCCTCCAATATCAACTTCTGATTTTGCAGAGGATGACGATCAAAATCGAAAGAAGGGAGGAATCCAGATTTCACCAGATGATTTATATCCTTAGGGGGCAAGTCCTCAAATAACACAAAATCTCCCCGTGATTCATTCTAGATTTTCAGTCCGGGGTCCTCCATTGGGGCGTCCTCATCCTCTGAAATAGATTGTTTATATCCCTGAGACTGTTTGCTAGTCGTAGAGTGTGTTTTTGAAAGGAAAATGTCGTAGTATAGTGTGCAATATGATCAAACAAAGATATTTAATAAAAGATAACGAGACTTGAGTCCCGGTCGTTCGTCTCTGGGAGGCATTTGTTTAGTTCTGAAATCGATCTTTATCGCTCTACTTTATTTAGAATCACATGTCGGTTTATGATTATTATGTATTGAAGTACGACATGCTTAGTTTCAGGTATATCAGGAATTAAAAGCAGGCAACATTAATCACACAAAAGATATTGCAATGAGCTCATGGTGATTCTCAACACATAGACATATATATATATATAGAAAATATATTTTTCATTCATTCAGTTGCAGAGTGTTTGCAACATGAACTTGTAGAGGAAAGCTCGTACATGAATTCTTAAAAATGTAAAGTTAGCTATCAGAAACCGATCGCATACAAGAGTCTACAGGGGGATTTTGCATGCATCATTTGGGGAGAGTAAGGACTACACTACTAAGTAGAAATTAAAAGCAGTAAATGTAAAGAACTAGCTACTAATCTATCAAAAGTGAGGGCATTCGGAGGTGGTCTCTAATGGCCTTAGAGTGGTAAAGAGGAGAATGAGGAGCGGCCAATGGAGCTTAGGTTGGCCCTTGGAGAGAGGTTGGAGGAGTGATCCAGCATCTTAGCATGGTGTCCTTCACGGTGGTGCTCAGCTCATGGAGATGGAGTGGAGATGGTGGTGGCTAGCCTAAGTGGAGGTGGATGGAGCCAAGCAAGTATGGCCAAAAAGTGGATGGGTGCAAATGGCCACCCCTTAGGTCTTTTTATTGACCTAAGGGAAGCTCTCTATAGAATTATGGAATTCTCTAGAGAGGCCTATGGTGGGAGCACATGGGAGAGAGAGGATGGATGGTGGTTTTTAGATCCACTAAATGTGGATCTAAAAATTGAATGTCTCTTGGTTGCTAATTTTAGCAACCAAGGCAACCACTCATGGTAGAGAGTTCTAGAGAACTCTAGGCTAGGTATTTTCGTGTGAAAGGTGTGTGTGGGTGTGTGTGGGTCAAAACTTAGGTGGCTAGGTTGATTAGGTTAGGTTCTAGTGGGTTTAGGTCAAGGTATGTCTCAAATTAGGGTTATAAACCCTAATTCACTAAGGTAAAGTGCAATTAAACTTAATAAAAGTTTAATTGGGTGTGCGGAAACTTAATTGAGAGTAAAATAACTCAATTAATTTAGGTCTAAGTCAATTGGACTCTCATTGAGTCCAATTGGACAGTGTGTGCTGAGATCAGGGCTCAATTGTACTCGATGAGTCCAATTGAATAGGCTAATGGAATTGACTAAGATCCAAGTCAATTAGGTTTAGTGAGGACCTAATTAGGTCCTTAGGGAGGTCTAGAGGTGGTGTATTAGGGTTAGGGCACCTTAATTTAGGTTCCTATGGAGTTGGAATTGGGTTTAGGGGCCTACAGATCCAAGATCAAGGCTTGAATATCAAAACAGGAACTAGAGAGCAGTATCAGATGTCTAGTAATAGTTTCTGATGTCTTATACTCAAAAATCAAAAGTCTAAACTTGTTGTCTACACTTCCAATCAGAGTTGGGAAGGATTCAAGGTTCTGTCTTGGGTATTCTGCAGAAATTGAACGTCTGACCAAGTGTCTAGACGCCCAATAACACTGCAGAAGTGGGTTTAAGGTATGCGGGAGTTGGCTAAGGGTTTTGGATGTCCTATAATTCATCTGAACATCTAGATAAGGGTTGAAACTACGGTTTTGGGCCTTCCTAGGGTGTTGTGACCTAATCTAAGGGTGGCTAAGGCTTGGGGTAGTCTCTAGGGTATCCTAGGGCTAGGATGGACCTAAGCTCTTCACATTTTACTGCTTTATTCCTACTTAATATAATAGAAAACCTTAACTCCCTTACATCATTATTCCTACATCTAATCTAAGTCTTCTGCTTCAGCTCTGCTACAACACCCGTTATTCCTGATCTAGCTTCAAATCCTACTCCAGATCCAGCTCCAGATCTAGCTCCTGATCAGCTTGTTGCGTGCAATCGACATAATGCACTTAATCAGCACATTATAACATTATTTTATGCATTGCTAAAGTAAAGCAGTAAAGATGCAGATAATGCTTATGCATGCATTAATTATCCTAACTTATGCTAAGTCGTAGCCTAATTTAGGTCAATTAAGACCTATGATTGCTGCGCAATCATACCCCATGCCTAAATCTTGCTAATCCCTAGCAAATGTAGGACTAAATTATTTACAGCAAGGGTCCCCAAGGGACTGATTATTTTATCAAGTGTATGCCTAGAGATTTTTCTCCTATTTGTTTTCATCCTATGCTCTAGAAATCCAGACAATCGTGAAAGTGTAGCTATGAAGCTTTTGCAACAGATTCGTGTGCAATACTAATACACCTCTAAAGCTTGTACTTGACCCCTAGTGAAAATTTTAGCAGGATAGGCGGACTTCTTCCCTCGGGGTATTCAAAATATTCTATGAATTCCACCCCGGCTTTAGGCCTAGGTGGAGAATCTCTAAGGGAAAGATTATATATTTGGTGGCTCACTCTCACTTGGTGCTACATAGAAACTAATACTACAGAATCTAGATTCCCAGACTACTAAGTAACTCAACTCAGAGAAACCGCAGGGACCCTTCTGTATGACTGCAAGGCCCTTCAAGTTATAGTTCTTTTCACTTTTGGACCTGCACGTTATTCTTCTACCCCTTCGTTCAAGGGTCTTCCTGCAAGTTTTCCCTCATTTCAGAGAGAAGCCTATGTTCTTCACGCGCACTGTAGCACGTGAAGAACACAGCCATTCTCGACCGTCCATCGCACTTTTGATCTCGATCTGCGGCTGGAATCAAATGGAACCTTCGCGCGATTCGGTGCGTGCGTTCACCTCTCTTCCAAGATCTCATCTGACGGTCAGATCTGTCTCTTGACTCGCCGCGCGCTCTACCCATCTCATCCTCACCGCCGGCTTAATTTTGATTAACCTCACCCTTGCGGTGATTCCAATCATTGAGCTGCTACTTAAGCACCTCAGTGGTGTCGTGCGCAAGGGATCGCTCCCTCTTACATCTCTTAGCGATCAGTTCATCCACTCCAGTCTCTCCTCCTCATCTAGACCCTGATTTCACAGCCACCGGCTGTGGAATCATCGCCTGCTCTCGACCCTCCTCGTCGCTAAGGACCTCGTAGCACCTGAGGACGACCCTGGAGTCTCACTAGCAGACTCTTCCCTCCGCTGGAGTCACCTTCCTCCTTTCTTCTTCCTTAGCCGCTGGCTAAGGACCCATAGGTTCCATTCTTCCTTTTAGTTTAGGTTTTTAATTCTGCACAAGTAGTGTTAGATTTAGTTTGCAGTAGTTTAGAATAGATTTAGTTTTAGTTGTTAGTGTTTAATGTTAGCTGTAGTTAGATTAGTCTTAGGAGTAGAATTAGTATTAGATCCCCTCCCTCACCTCCTCTGATCAGTCCAGATCAGAGGGGAAGAATCATCTGTTCATTGTTCAATTTATCTCCCTCTTCATGTTTTGTTTTTCCATCATCCAAATTCTGATTCTTGTTTTTCCTTTTAACGACGAATTTTTCATCAATCACCCATACATCCTGACCCAATTTCAGATCTGATGGTGCACTGCCTCAGATCTGAAAGTGGCGTCACAAGCACCATTTGGGGCTTCTCACTCACCCCATTTGTGTTCACAAAAGCCCCTTTTATTTTAGATTGATTGCCTCAGTTTGTCAGAGCACTTTTGATTTGGATTTTAAAGGATTTTTACTCTCTGAAATGTTTTGACAGATCTGACAAATTGAAGGGATTTTTGGTTTTCATTGTGGGGCAAGGACTCTGAGAAGTTCTCTGGTGACAGAGAACAACTCAGAAGAGCCTTTCATGAATCTGTTTCTACCTTGATCTGAATGCATTCGCAAGCTTTTATAAATTCCTTTAATGCATTCTTAGTCTGTTTTGCCATTTCAGAACTGCCATACACCACCTGTTTTGATGATTATTTTTGTATGGTGATTTCCTAACCTAAGGAGTTCTCCATACTCCTTAAGGTTGCAAGAAACTGGGATGGTATGTTTTTTGGTTTTAATTGATTGAGTTAAGTTCTCCTTCATGCTGTCTATGGCATTAGGAAGACTAACTCAATGCCATTTGAGTTTTGATCTGAAAGGATTCTTCTGATAAGGTTTTTCCTTGTGGGTATTTGAACTGAATTCTTATGAGATTTTCGTGGGATTTAAACCCCTATCAGATTTGGATTTCAACTCTTTAATGTTTAGTTTGTTTTGAATTTTATCTTACTCCCAGTTACACAGCAACATGCTGCATCTAGCAGCTACATTTCCCTCCATCTCTAAATTCTCCTCTTCTCTACAATTCCCCTCTCATCTGTGAATACATCCCCCTCTTCAAATGGACTAACTGCAGCAGCAGTCAGCCCATTTGACAGTGGCTTAAGCCACTGCTGATGCTAAACAAAACACCCTGAACAACACACCTTCTCATCCCTCTCCATCTTCTCTGACAGTAGCTTAGCTGCTGTTTAAATTGAAATCAAAACTTAATTAACCCTTCTTCCCTCATTTCCTAACTTCCTACTAAAACCTAATTATACATACTTATTTTAAAATTGTAAATATACCTATCCATAGTATTATAACTATAACATATAGCCTAATTATGTAAGATACATAGTTATATTGTAAATATGTATAAAACCTGTACATAAATCCATATACATAAGTAATCTATGTAAATATATGTATATATACTAAACTATTATGTATGTATCTACTTAATAATGTATATATATATATAAACAGATCCCTATTTACATATTTAATAGCTAAATTATAGAGTAACTTAGCTAAATTAATAATTTAGAGCTATAATTAAATTAAATAAATCTATAAAATTAGGATAATATATATAGTAAGTAATTTAAGCTAATTAAAGTGTATTTATACCTAGTACAGCTTACTGTAACTTAGTTTTAATTATAAACTACACAGAATTGCTATTTTAGCCTAAATAAAACATAAATAAATTCATAAAAATACAATAAAAATATGTATTAAATACTTAAGTATGTAAATTAAAACTGTTTAAGGTCAATTAGACCATTTACTAATTATTTTATAAGTAATTAACTATTTAATCACCTAAATCAACCTGTATAATTAGCCTAGTTTAGCGAATTTATTTGTATAGTAAAAATATTTAAAATTCAAAATTAATTAATCAATTATGTAGTATTATGTAAATATTTTATTTACCATATTTTATTTTATTTTTTTTAATAATTTATGGCCCCCAAATCGAGCGCCAAAAACGTGCCCAGACGAAGCTGCGCCTGATTTCCAGCGCACGATGTGGCGCTGGAATAGCACCACATCGTGTGCTGCAAGTCAAGCGCAACCACATATAGGTTAATTATGCTATAGGTTCACCAGTCATCACGGCGCCGGGCGCCCGAAACAGCATCCTATTCCATTCGATCCGATTACCCGTTAACCATATACCGTCTGATTTGCGATGAATGTGTGATGTGTGTGTGGGGGCCGGGGGCCCGAGCGTGCGAGCATGTGGCGTGTTGGGCTGAGGCCTTGCGCTGATATGAAAACGTAATTAAGCCACCTAATATGAGATTAGGGCGCGCTTAGGAGAGGTCTGATCCCACCGAAAGGGTGTATCCCTTGGAAAGCGCTCCCGCAAACTAAGCACGTTTTGAACTAATGACATTAGCCTAACCCCCTCCCCACCGCAGGCTCTGAAGTATCTTAAGACAGAAGAATAGAACAGACGAGTTAAGTTAACACAAAGAAGAAAAAGAGAGAACACAAGAGATAACAAGAACAAAAAGACTTACTGTACACATAGTAGTAGAATAAGTAATGTACATACGTATAAGTAAATCTATATAATTACTAACAGAATAAAGTGACACTATAAACGTCGCTAAAGACCTCAGTTTTGCCTTTCAGGTTGTATATAGTGTTTTCTGAGATTTAGCGACGCTTATATCTGTCACTGAAACTTCTGTATATGTTACTATAGATAACAAACTGATAAGTTAAGCCTCTACACCATTGCATCCTAAGGTATTATATACTATTATGTTAGTACTAATAGGATAACTTGTAAATACATAGTTTAGAGTATAATAATAGATTGCTTGATTCTTGTTCATTGTTAGTATTTTTGCAAGTATTTCTTAGTAATTAGGTAAATAAAACACACGTTCATTCATTCTTTAATAAGATGTAAAGTTTCTTTTTGTAATTAGAGGATAATTTTGAGATCAAAGAGTGACCGAATTAAATTCAATAAATTGCCTCCCAGTGAACGACCTGGAACAAAACCAGTAAAAATTAAATAAATAAGCAAATGATAATAATGGTTGTAATGACTGGTACTCACCCATACTCACCACTATACGACATTCTTAATGTTATATTATACACCCTATACTACAATGACATGATCATAACAATAATCATTCATTGTCATACAACCATTGTGTTATATACACATTGTACACAACATCATTTTTGGCACCGTTGCCGGGGAGGCAACGCTCTTTACGCCAAAATTACCCTTTAATTCATTTGTATATAGAAATTCTTCATTTCATTTCATTCATTGATTGTAATTGCTTTCTTCCATTGATTTATTTATGTATACATTCCTTTATTCTTTTACTAATCATTTATTTTTCCACAGCACTTGAGGAGGAGAAGCAGTATCATCATCCAGGTAGAGGTCGTCTTCCTGGTGGAGTTGCTGCTCTCCTGACCTGTCTTCCTGGTGGAGTTTTGCCTCGTAGTAGCTGTAGGAGTAGTGGTAGTATTAGTTTTAGTGTAGATAGTTTTAGGTTTATTAATTAGGAACAATTGTTAGTCATAAGTTGTGAGAGCTTGTTCTCACATAATTTCTGTAATAATTTTGGACGGTCTGGACTTTATTTCTTTATCTTCTTAATTTCTTTCCTTACTTTTGAATTGCGTATAAAAATATTTTTCAAAAAAATCAAAAAAATCAAAAGATCAAAAAGACCTCATACTTATCTAGCAGCAGCAAAACTTTAGGCATCCATTTTAGGATTGCATTTCATTCCTGCTAGATTTTTATTCAAGTCAAATCTGCATTCGAAGATTGCTGGAGTCAGGTACGCATTTTCTACTTTACTCTAACTCCTGCCATATTTGCATTTGACTTAAAGTTAAGAAGACCACTACTTGTTCTGAATTTATTAAAAAGTGAAACGAGCAGCATAGAAAACACATTTTAATCACTTCAATCAAATCAAAAGGAGATATTCAAAATTGGGTGAAACCATGTTTGAGATTTTAATCGCCTTGTGTTGAATGTTATCGTGCACACAGCATGATCACTTAAGGCCACAATACACGGGTTTCTACCTCATCTTTCTGCAACCACAGGATCTGGATTCGCACGCTCAGTCTTATCCAGATTCCCAGTGGATTTTAGAGGTCTGCACATCGCTAGGTTTATCTTAGGATGCGTACAATTGTTTGAAACAATTGCTTGCGTACAACATAATTTTGCGTAGCAGCCTCTACGAAAAATTTCTCCGATTTGTTTCGATTGATTGGTCTTCTTGAATTGAGATTTTGTTGGGATTCTTCTGTTTTTATTGTGAACATTATTAAAATTTTCCCATTGAGTTGGATCGAATTAGAGTAAACGTGATTTCAAAAACCAACTTAATGGAAGGTAGGAGATCCCAAAACCCAGAACTTGTACTCCCCTTGGGTACTGCTACCCAAGCTACTACATCTTTCTCTTTGCCCTCCACTTCTAATCCTTTACCTCCCGAGTCTCAAAATCCTATTCATAATCCCATTCACCAAGAGGATGATCTTGAGTTGTCGCAATTTGAGGATTTTGAAGAACTTCCTCCAGACTTAGTTGCACATCCTCTACCACAGCAACCACCTATCCCTAGGTTCCAACCTCCACCTTATCCTAATCATCCTAATCCACCCCCGGAGAGAGGACCTATGCCTCATCTTCAGCACCTTTTCGATACACAACTACAAATGAATACCTTAACCCAACAGGTGCAACAGCTTGCTCAAGCTGTAAATCTTTTAGCTAACCCCCAACCACAACCACTTCAACCTAGAAATCCTCAGGCACCACCCCAACCTCGTAGACCTCAACTACGGGATTATTATAATCCCGCAGTTGCCCAACCAATGCCTGTGGTACGTTATCCCAATGGGGGTCGTGCTGCTGAACTGAAGCCGAACATTATAGCACTCATTCCTTACTTCCATGGACTTGCTTCTGAGGACCCTTTTCAGCATTTAGAAGAGCTAAAGAATCTTGCCCAAACTTTGGATCCGCAAGGACATGATCAGCACACGCTTTTGATGAAAATGTTCTCCTTTTCATTAAAAGATAAGACAGCCTTTTGGTTTAGAACACTTGCACGGACTACACCTATAGATTCCTGGGCTTCTTTAGAACATGAGTTCTTAAAGAAGTACTTTCCTGTAGGCTGCACTAATGCCTTAAGGCGTGCCATCACCACCTTCACCCAGAATTCAGGAGAACCTATGCACGAGGCTTGGGAGAGATTCCACGAGCTTCTGAGAAAATGTCCCCACCATGGTGTCCCACGCTGGCAACAGGTCCAGATCTTCTACCATGGGCTCCATGATGACACACGGAATTTTGTAGATGCCGCTTGTGGAGGCAATTTCCTGTGTCGGGACGAGGACTCAGCCTTTGAGCTCTTTGAAGGCATGGCCGAAAACTCTATTAATAATGCTTCAACGAGCGTGTTTAATAGAAAGTCTTCACATTCTCACTCACACACGGGGGTACATGAAGCCCAATCCAGTAGCAAAGACTTAGAGATAGTGGCTAGTCAATTGGATTAAGTGGGCTTAATCGAGAAGAAAGTAGATGAAGTATGGAAATTTCTCTCAAAACACCCATCTTCTTCTTCTCAGTCATCAGCACAAAACACTTCTTCTCAGTTTCCCACAGGGAGAGAAACTGTGAATAATCTTTCTGTGACACAAACTGCATTACCGGATTTTCCATTTCTATATCCTTCACCGGTTGGAGGAACCTTTGTTCCTCCCTTCACTGACTTCCCTGCACCTTCTGGAGCTTCGGAGGAGCTCCATGCCATTCACAATGATCCTTTCACACAAACCTATAACCCTGGATGGCGCAATCATCCAAATTTCTCATGGTCGGGAAATTCACAGAGACCTCCTTTTCAACAACCTTCTGCACCACCACTGCACAACCCGATTCGAGCACCACCTCCATAATCACACGGATATCCACCGCGTACCTACCAGCAACCCCAACCCAGGCCCACCCAATACTCTCAATCTGGGCCTACACGAGATGACCAGTTGGGGTCTATCATGAAAGCTCTTGCTGATATGCAACAACAGAATATTGCTATGCAGCAGAGACAGGACGCGGCCTTAGCTGAGATGAGAGCCCAGCTATCACACTTGATGGAGTCCCGTCAACCACATTCACTCCCATCACAAGCACAACCCAACCCTAGGAACATACCTGCTCAAAGGTATGTCCAACCTAGACCAGCACGGCAAGACCAAACACATGACATTTCACAACCAGTGCACAACACTGAATTCTTCACTGACTCAAATTCTTCTCTTGCACAAACACAACCACCTCTGCTACCTAACAATGATTTACCATCTACCTCTAGAGCTGAACTAAATGCCATAGTCACTAGGAGTGGTAAATGCACACTAGATCCACCTCTTCCAACACCTACCACTTCTAGTTCTGCTCCTCCACTTCCTACTTCTCCTCTACCTATGACTGAACCTCTCACAACTACAGTACCTTTTCCTGAAGCTTTAAAGAAGAAGGAGAAAGGAAAGAAAAAGACCTGTGTGGCACCTGAGGAGGATTTGCTTAAGCTCTTTGAGCAAGTCCACATAAACATCCCCTTGTTGGATGCAATCCGCCACATCCCTCTTTACGCTAAGTTTTTAAAAGACCTATGTACACCTAAGCGTAAAGCAAGAATTCAAAAAGGGAGTAGTCCAATCATTCTCTCGGAACAAGCTAGTTCCATCATCTCTAGTACCCTCCCAACTAGGATGAAAGACCCAGGCACCCCTCTCTTATCCTGCATGATAGGTAACACCACATTCAATAGAGCACTACTTGACCTAGGTGCTTCCATCAATCTTATCCCAACCTCTCTACTGACACATTTTGAGGTTGGCAATCTGACGCCAACTGAGGTGTCCCTGCAATTAGCTGACAGATCAGTTAAGACACCTCAGGGAGTGTTGGAAGATGTCATAGTGCGGGTCAAGGATTTTTACTTCCCTGTAGACTTTATAGTCCTTGACATGGAAGTACCTGAAGATATCCAGAATACACCTATCATTTTAGGAAGACCTTTCTTGGCTACGGCCAAGGCAAACATCAATTGTGAGGAGGGCCTTATAGAATTAAAGTTTGGAGATCAGAAAATAAAAATTGATATTTTCAGGCCCAAAGAGGACCAACCTGTAGTTTAATTGAAGAAATCTTCTCCCTAGATTCATTGGATCAGTTGGTTGAGGACACGTTGATCAATTCATTAAATTTAGAACCTCAACACTCTTTGGACTCTGACTTGACTTCCACTGAGATACCAAATTTAGAGACTGAGGACCTTCCTCCTATTCCATTAGTATCTCTAGGATCTCCTGAAACTTTCACACCTGCTCCTTCTGATCCTGTGCCTGTTGAACTCAAACCTCTTCCTGACTCTCTCAAATATGTTTTCTTAGGACCTGATCAGACCTATCCGGTGATTGTTAACTCTTCCCTTTCTTCTGATCAAGAGTCACGACTCTTATCTGTCCTAAGAGCGCATAGGCAGGCTATAGGATGGAGCCTTTCTGACCTTACTGGCATCAGTCCTTCTTATTGCACACATAGGATTTTCACTGAAGAAGGATCTAGACCTACTAGACAGCCCCAGCGTAGATTAAACCCTACATTACAAGAGGTGGTAAAAAGTGAAATGATTAAATGGCTGGACAATGGAATTATCTACCCAATTTCTGACAGTAGATGGGTAAGTCCTGTTCAGGTTGTGCCAAAGAAGGTCAGACTTACCATCGTCACCACTGATTCTGGAGAAGTCATCCCTACACGCATTGCTAGTTCGTGGCGAGTATGTATAGATTACCGAAAACTCAACCAAGCCACCAAGAAAGATCATTTCCCTTTTCCCTTCATTGATCAAATACTGGAAAGATTGGCAGGGAATAGATTTTTCTGCTTTTTGGATGGCTATTCAGGATATAATCAGGTGGCAATTCACCCTGATGATCAGGAAAAAACGACATTCACCTGCACCTACGGAACCTTTGCATTCTGTAGGATGCCTTTTGGATTGTGCAATGCACCTGCTACATTCCAGCGGTGTATGTTTGCAATCTTTTCCGACTTAGTAGGCGATTGTTTAGAAGTCTTCATGGATGACTTCTCGGTCTTCGGGAGCACATTCGATGCATGTCTAGACCACCTGACCAAGGTCCTGCAAAGATGCATTAATGTGAATCTGGTACTTTCCTGGGAGAAATCTCATTTCATGGTAACTGAAGGACTTGTATTAGGTCACCTTATTTCTGAGAGAGGAATTGAGGTTGACCGCGCGAAGGTAAAGTTGATTTCTGATTTACCACTACCTTCGTCGGTTAAGCAAATTCGATCTTTCCTCGGGCATGTTGGTTTTTATCGCCGCTTTATAGCGGATTTCTCGAAAATAGCCCGACCTCTCACTACTCTCCTCTCTAAAGACGTAGACTTCCAGATCTCTAACGATTGTGTTCATGCCTATACGACACTTCGTGATCTAATTACCAAGGCACCCATACTGCAACCCCCGAATTGGTCTCACCCTTTTGAGATCATGTGTGATGCCTCTAATTATGCAGTAGGAGCTGTCCTTGGTCAAAAATTGGACGGGAAACCCACAGTCATCTATTACGCTAGCAAGACCTTAGATGAAGCTCAGAGGAAGTACACCGTCACGGAAAAGGAATTGCTAGCTGTAGTATATGCACTGGAAAAATTCAGACCTTATCTTTTAGGTTCCCACATTATAGTCTACACTGACCACATGGCAGTTCGATATCTTCTCGCCAAGAAGGACGCGAAATCTCGTCTGATTAGATGGATCCTACTTTTACAGGAATTTGATTTAGAGATTCGTGTTAAGGCTGGAAAGCAGAATGTGGTAGCTGACCACTTATCCCGCCTTCCTTCTGAAGCGATTTCTCCTTCTTTACCCATCTTTGACCACTTCCCTGACGAGCAATTGCTGGTCATTCATTCTGATCTTCCCTGGTATGCTAACATTGTCAACTACCTGGCTTTTGGACTCATCCTCACTGATTGGGTCCGACATCAAAAAGACAGACTTAGATCCGAGGCCAAGCACTATTACTGGGAAGAACCTTGGCTTTTCAAGCATTGTAAAGACCAGATCTTTAGGAAGTGTGTCCCTGATAAGGAGATTAGAAGCGTCTTATCATTCTGCCACGACCAGGCGTGCGGCGGTCACTTCTCTAGCAAAAAGACCGCTGCAAAGATTTTGCAGAGTGGTTTCTATTGGCCCACAATCTTCAAGGATGCACACGAATATAGCAGGGCATGTTCACGCTATCAGTCTCTCGGTAGTATTGGCCGCCGAGACATGATGCCCTTGAATCCGATCATGGTGTGCGAAATCTTTGACATTTGGGGCATTGACTTCATGGGACCTTTTCCTAAATCTTATTGCTTCGAGTACATATTGTTGGCAGTTGAGTATGTTTCAAAATGGATTGAAGCCATCCCCTCAAGGACTAATGATCATAGAGTTGTGACACAATTTGTTCAAGATTTCATCTTCTCTAGATTCGGGGTACCTAAAGCCATCATTAGTGATGGAGGGTCTCATTTTAGAAACACACATTTTCAGTCCCTACTTCAAAAGTATGGGGTGTCACATAGGATTGCTACATCTTATCACCCTCAAACCATTGGACTTGCTGAATTATCTAATCGGGAGATCAAAAAGATTTTACAGACTACCATCCGACCTGATAGAAAGGATTGGTCTTCCCGCCTTTCTGATGCGTTGTGGGCATATAGGACAGCCCACAAAACCCCTTTAGGCATGTCTCCTTTTAGACTTGTGTATGGGAAACACTGTCATCTTCCTGTAGAATTAGAGCACAAAGCCTATTGGGCCATCAGAAAGTGTAACTTAGACTTAGAGAAGGCCGGTGATCTTAGGAAATTACAAATGTCTGAGCTCGATGAATTAAGGAATGAATCTTATGAAAGCTCAAGGATGTATAAGGACAAACTTAAGGCCTTCCATGACCATCACATTCTTAGGAAATCTTTTCACCCTGGTAAAAAAGTCCTCTTCGACTCTAGACTGAAACTCTTTCCTGGGAAGTTAAGATCAAAATGGATTGGACCTTTCAAAATCTTAAGATTATTTGATACTGGAGCCGTTGAGATCACTGAACTTGACAAATCTGAACCCTTTATTGTTAATGGACAAAGACTGAAACCTTTCATTGAGCTGCATGATCTCAGACTTGTCAATTCCACCATTTCGCTCCTACATTTTGAGCTACCAACTAAGTTTTCGCCTAGCTGAAGGCGTTAAACTTAGCAAACACCTACCCTTGTATATAGCAGTTTTACACCTTTCTTACTCTTGCCTTTATTTGCATATAGTGTCTACTCTTGCATTCTGAGCATACATTCATTGACACACATGTCATGCATTTCACTTCCTAGCCCGACTATTCACTCTGATCCTAGATCAGACTTAAAATCGTCCGCACAGAGATTTTATCTCCTCATTCCGACTTTCTTCCATCACCCAGTCTAGGATAGTGAAAAGCAGAGCATGCATTTGCATCCACCCTTTCATTCAATGAGGACATTGAAACATTTAAGCATGGGGGGTGTAAATGGTAAATCATTTAAACCAAAATGCAATTGTTGACACAACTATAGTATATATAGTATTATCAAAAAATTATATACTTCAAAAAAATTGAAAAATTTTGAAAAATTTTTTAAAAAAATTACAAAGCTAAAAATATAAAAAAATAACAAATCAGAAAAATTCCAAAAACACAATAAGGGACATGTACTTTATTTGAAGGAGGACATTCATTTCAAGAAGGGAGGGAGAAAAAGAAAAGATAAGTGTTTAAATATGATCTTATAGCTGAAAAAAAAAAATATAGAATAAGTGTCTATGGACATTCAACCATTACTGGTTTGACCTGCCGGGCCACAGGAGCTTGATACAAGCTTAGGCTTAATACACTTCGAGCCTTGACAAGATAGACCACAGTCTCTCCTAACTTTAGGACAATTCTTGTACCTGAGTCACCAGTACAGGATTCGTTGGTTTGCTTTGACTTAGGAGTCTAAGTAACCTTGGCTTACACTACACAGTGTCAGGAAAGACCACTTGAACCTAAACCTCAACCCTTGTGTTCATTAGGGAAGGTGGAGTCCTTACCTGTGCGTGCAGGTAGATTCTTTGTCCTAATCTTTAGTTTTGTGTCTAGGAGAAGCTCTTTCCACAAAAAAAAGGAAATCCACCCACCAAATACAGTGCGCTCTACCAAATAAGTTCCGGAGACATACTGTTCAAAAAAAAAAAAAAAAAAAAAAAAGAAAAGAAAGTCAAGTATGTTCTCCAAAAACCTCAGAAAAACAACTCTTCCACCAAAAATGTTTTCAGGGTTCAAAACAATACCCTGTTTGTCCACAAAAAAAATTCTTCTCTGAGCCAGAAATACAATAAGGGTTGGGTATGAATACCATCAATTTTTGAGAGTCATCCGAAAGCATGAGCTGAAGTTAGGACCAACCTGGACTTAAAAAGAAGTGAAACCCCGGGATTGAGCCTTAGAATTCACCTGGATAGTCCTGACTTATGACAAAGCACAGCCATAACTTCATAGCGTTCTGAGTCTCTGTAAAACCCTCTGAGTCCTGGAATTCGACTTAAGGTTTAAATATCAAGAGTCCTTGTTGGTTGAGAGATGGTCTATGTCATTTAAGCCTCGAGTTCTGGTAGGTTATCCTCAGTAACCAGGTTCTCACAATGTCCAAAAACACAGTTGGTATTAGAAAATTTTTCAGCTTGAAGATCACCATCATAAACACTTAAAAATTTTTGAAAGAAGAAAAAGATATCTTTACACACTTACCTTGCTGATACTTAAATTGCCTTACACTTCAACAGATTGTTTGCTAAGGGACTAGCAAAACGTAAGCATGGGGGTATGATGAGTGGCTACTCATCATGGCTAAAAGGCCTAAATTAAACGAGACACTAAGCAAAACAATATCAAATTAACATATAAAAATGGTTAAGTGTGGGAATTAAAGAAAAGACCTAAAACTTTTAATGTGTGTTAAAACCTCCTAATTAGGTCACAAAAATGAGATATTCTGAAAACTAAAGAACAAATGATGATCCATGCATCAATTGAACACATAAACAAGTTTGAAAAGACAAATCAGAAGTAAAATCAATGTCTTAAATGTTCAATTAAGCACATGTAAAAATTTGAAAGCAATTGGACATCATTTAGGCTTAGAAATAAATAGATTACAATTAGGTCCTTCATGCATTACATTTCTACCCTTCAAAACTCCTTCTTGGACCTTTTTCCAAGCCGCAGGGACCCTTCTGTATGACTGCAAGGCCCTTCAAGTTATAGTTCTTTTCACTTTTGGACCTGCACGCTATTCTTCTACCCCTTCGTTCAAGGGTCTTCCTGCAAGTTTTCCCTCATTTCAGAGAGAAGCCCGTGTTCTTCACGCGCACTGTAGCACGCGAAGAACACAGCCATTCTCGACCGTCCATCGCACTTTTGATCTCGATCTGCGGCTGGAATCAAATGGAACCTTCGCGCGATTCGGTGCGTGCGTTCACCTCTCTTCCCAGATCTCATCTGACGGTCAGATCTGTCTCTTGACTCGCCGCGCGCTCTACCCATCTCATCCCCACCGCCGGCTTAATTTTGATTAACCTCACCCTTGCGGTGATTCCAATCACTGAGCTGCTACTTAAGCACCTCAGTGGTGTCGTGCGCAAGGGATCGCTCCCTCCTACATCTCTTAGTGATCAGTTCATCCACTCCAGTCTCTCCTCCTCATCTAGACCCTGATTTCACAGCCACCGGCTGTGGAATCATCGCCTGCTCTCGACCCTCCTCGTCGCTAAGGACCTCGTAGCACCTGAGGACGACCCTGGAGTCTCACTAGCAGACTCTTCCCTCCGCTGGAGTCACCTTCCTCCTTTCTTCTTCCTTAGCCGCCGGCTAAGGACCCATAGGTTCCATTCTTCCTTTTAGTTTAGGTTTTTAATTCTGCACAAGTAGTGTTAGATTTAGTTTGCAGTAGTTTAGAATAGATTTAGTTTTAGTTGTTAGTGTTTAATGTTAGCTGTAGTTAGATTAGTCTTAGGAGTAGAATTAGTGTTAGATCCCCTCCCTCACCTCCTTTGATCAGTCCAGATCAGAGGGGAAGAATCATCTGTTCATTGTTCAATTTATCTCCCTCTTCATGTTTTGTTTTTCCATCATCCAAATTCTGATTCTTGTTTTTCCTTTTAACGACAAATTTTTCATCAATCACCCACATATCCTGACCCAATTTCAGATCTGATGGTGCACTGCCTCAGATCTGAAAGTGGCGTCACAAGCACCATTTGGGGCTTCTCACTCACCCCATTTGTGTTCACAAAAGCCCCTTTTATTTTAGATTGATTGCCTTAGTTTGTCAGAGCACTTTTGATTTGGATTTTAAAGGATTTTTACTCTCTGAAATGTTTTGACAGATCTGACAAATTGAAGGGATTTTTGATTTTCATTGTGGGCAAGGACTCTGAGAAGTTCTCTGGTGACAGAGAACAACTCAGAAGAGCCTTTCATGAATCTGTTTCTACCTTGATCTGAATGCATTCGCAAGCTTTTATAAATTCCTTTAATGCATTCTTAGTCTGTTTTTCCATTTCAGAACTGCCATACACCACCTGTTTTGATGATTATTTTTGTATGGTGATTTCCTAACCTAAGGAGTTCTCCATACTCCTTAAGGTTGCAAGAAACTGGGATGGTATGTTTTTTGGTTTTAATTGATTGAGTTAAGTTCTCCTTCATGCTGTCTATGGCATTAGGAAGACTAACTCAATGCCATTTGAGTTTTGATCTGAAAGGATTCTTCTGATAAGGTTTTTCCTTGTGGGTATTTGAACTGAATTCTTATGAGATTTTCGTGGGATTTAAACCCCTATCAGATTTGGATTTCAACTCTTTAATGTTTAGTTTGTTTTGAATTTTATCTTACTCCCAGTTACACAGCAACATGCTGCATCTAGCAGCTACATTTCCCTCCATCTCTAAATTCTCCTCTTCTCTACAATTCCCCTCTCATCTGTGAATACATCCCCCTCTTCAAATGGACTAACTGCAGCAGCAGTCAGCCCATTTGACAGTGGCTTAAGCCACTGCTGATGCTAAACAAAACACCCTGAACAGCACACCTTCTCATCCCTCTCCATCTTCTCTGACAGTAGCTTAGCTGCTGTTTAAATTGAAATCAAAACTTAATTAACCCTTCTTCCCTCATTTCCTAACTTCCTACTAAAACCTAATTATACATACTTATTTTAAAATTGTAAATATACCTATCCATAGTATTATAACTATAACATATAGCCTAATTATGTAAGTAAGATACATAGTTATATTGTAAATATGTATAAAACCTGTACATAAATCCATATACATAAGTAATCTATGTAAATATATGTATATATACTAAACTATTATGTATGTATCTACTTAATAATGTATATATATATATAAACAGATCCCTATTTACATATTTAATAGCTAAATTATAGAGTAACTTAGCTAAATTAATAATTTAGAGCTATAATTAAATTAAATAAATCTATAAAATTAGGATAATATATATAGTAAGTAATTTAAGCTAATTAAAGTGTATTTATACCTAGTACAGCTTACTGTAACTTAGTTTTAATTATAAACTACACAGAATTGCTATTTTAGCCTAAATAAAACATAAATAAATTCATAAAAATACAATAAAAATATGTATTAAATACTTAAGTATGTAAATTAAAACTGTTTAAGGTCAATTAGACCATTTACTAATTATTTTATAAGTAATTAACTATTTAATCACCTAAATCAACCTGTATAATTAGCCTAGTTTAGCGAATTTATTTGTATAGTAAAAATATTTAAAATTCAAAATTAATTAATCAATTATGTAGTATTATGTAAATATTTTATTTACCATATTTTATTTTATTTTTTTTAATAATTTATGGCCCCCAAATCGAGCGCCAAAAACGTGCCCAGACGAAGCTGCGCCTGATTTCCAGCGCACGATGTGGCGCTGGAATAGCACCACATCGTGTGCTGCAAGTCAAGCGCAACCACATATAGGTTAATTATGCTATAGGTTCACCAGTCATCACGGCGCCGGGCGCCCGAAACAGCATCCTATTCCATTCGATCCGATTACCCGTTAACCATATACCGTCTGATTTGCGATGAATGTGTGATGTGTGTGTGGGGGCCGGGGGCCCGAGCGTGCGAGCATGTGGCGTGTTGGGCTGAGGCCTTGTGCTGATATGAAAACGTAATTAAGCCACCTAATATGAGATTAGGACGTGCTTAGGAGAGGTCTGATCCCACCGAAAGGGTGTTGTGTATCCCTCGGAAAGCGTGCCCGCAAACTAAGCACGTTTTGAACTAATGACATTAGCCTAACCCCCTCCCCACCGCAGCCTCTGAAGTATCTTAAGACAGAAGAAAAGAACAGACGAGTTAAGTTAACACAAAGAGAAGAAAAAGAGAGAACACAAGAGATAACAAGAACAGAAAGACTTACTGTACATATAGTAGTAGAATAAGTAATGTACATACGTATAAGTAAATCTATATAATTACTAACAGAATAAAGTGACACTATAAACGTCGCTAAAGACCTCAGTTTTGCCTTTTAGGCTGTGTACAATGTGTCACAACCATTGTATCCCATGAGCTCCCACTATAGTATCATCCACCCTCTCTCTCTCACTATCCCATGAGCTCCCACTATAGGCCTCTCTAGAGAATTCCATAATTCTCTAGAGAGCTTCCCTTGGGTCTATAAAAGGATCCAATGGGTGGCCATTTGCACCCATTCACTTCCTTGGCATTCATTCCACCTGGGCTAGCCACTTCCATCTTCACTCCACCTCCACGAGTTGAGCACCACCATGGAGGCCACCATCTCCACGCCAGGAAGCTGGATCAGCTCCCCAACCTCTCTCCAAGGGCCGGCCGAAGCTCCATTGGCCGCCCCTCCTCTCAACCACTCAAAGGCCATCAGAGAGCACCTCTGGATGCCCTTCCTTCTGCTAGATTAATAGCTTAGCATTTCATATATTTATTTCTTTTATTTATTGCTTAGTAGTATATTCTTACTTCTCCCCCAATGATGCATGCGAAATCCCCCCATCGATTCTTGTATGCAATTGTTTTCTGGTAGTTAGGTTTAATTTTTAAGCGTTCATGTATAAGCTTTCCTCTAGATTTCCTTGTGTAGCAACTCTCCAATGATGAATGAAATTGCATTATATATATATCTCTTATGTGTTTGAAATCACCACGAGCTGAATGACTATCATATTTGTGTGATTCAAGTTGCCTGTCTTAATTGTCTATTCATTCTGCAACTAAGCATGTCGTACTTAAATACGTAATAATCACAAACTGACATGCGATTCTAAATAAAGTAGAGCTGGATAAGATCAATTTCAAAAGGAAAAGCAATGCCACCCAAGGTCGAACAACCAGGACTCAAAGTCTCGTTATTTTTACAAAATAATATCTTTGTTGGATCGTATTTCGCAACTATACTACGACGCTTTTATCAAAAACGCGAGCTATGATTTTTCTATCAACAAAATGGCACTGTTGTCGGGGAGGCAACATCATTTTTCTTGATTTTGATCTTTTAATTTATCACTGACAAATCTGCCTCTACTTCATTTTTGTTGTGCAGGACGACATGAACGAAAATGGGATCTGCGCACAACTGAGCGCGGTGAAGAAAAATCAAGTGCACATCATCTATCATAGATTATGTTTCTTTTTCTGAACCCTAGGAGTAGATTTACTTGCTGCAATTTCCTTTGAAAAATTCTTTGTGAAAAAATAAAGATTTTTCTCATTTTCGTGAAAAACAAAAAGAAAGCAAAACGAAAAATTTTGAAAAAAAATCTAGATTATGTTTCCTTTCGAATCTAGGTTATTTTGAAAAAAAAGAAAAAAAAATATATTTTCTATGAATCTTTTGAAAAATTCTTTTTGAAAAAAAAAAGTGCAAAAGTTTTAAAAAAGAAAAAAAAATCTTTTTGGTGGAAGGCTTGAATTTCAAGTTCAAACCTCTTTAAAAGCTTTTCCACCATCATCTGATTTCTGGCCGGATTTCGAATCTAATTTAAAAATTCGATTGCCAAAAAATTCATTAGCGAAAAATGCTGAAATTCGGGCTGAACCTTCATTTTTAAACCATCTTTCAAATACCACCATTACTTTCAAAAAATTTCAAGTATAATATTTTTAAAAACTCGTGAATTGCACAAGGGTCAGATTGACCCAGATTCAAAAATTTTCAATTTTCAAAAAGTGATTTTGAGTAATCCGCGAATTTGTTTTGACTAAAAATGGTGGGGTTTGAAAGATGATCTCATTAGCCTTATTTTCAGTATTTTTTCCAAATTTTTTAACATGATTTTGATACTGTTTTAAAGCGAAAAATCGACCAAGGGTCAAAATTCCAAATCTGATCCCCTGACATTCAAAATTCCATAAAAAATTGGTTGAAATAGTAAAAATTCCAAAAAAATATTCTCTGAAAAACTAATTGGAAAAGGAATCTACTCGTAAAATTTCAAATTAATTTGATTCCAATTATTATCAGAAAATCATCATTATTTTTTTGGTTTGCTAAAATAGAGAAAAATCCTAGAAGTGCATGCAACTTAGGTTAAATCCTTAGGGTTACAACTAGAGACCACACATTGGGATAACTTAGACTTAATCAAGTCTAGTTAGCCGGTGAGCTTGGTCATCTTGTGGGCCACTCACCACAAACCCCACTGAAGAAAACGGGTTAAAATTAACTTTAAAATACGAAATTAACCCGAGTTCATTGTCGTACTACTGGGTGAGTTTAATCTCTCTTGCCAAATCTGGTGATTAAGTTTATGGGGTAGTGTCAAGCGACTTGCTCAGGGGTCAATTGAACCGGAGGCATAAGCCAAAGGAATAACTTTCCCCGTAGTCCCCTCGTAACCAGTCTCATTGGGTTAGCTTGAGAGGCGGGATTCACTTTTAGTCGGTTGTACGACGAACTTATCTTCAGGAATTCAAATTTCTAATGAAAAATCTGGTCACCTGATCCATAAGGACCATTTGATTGACATGGCCTTAGCCTTGTCCTGCTTGGCTACACCGACCTAGGGGTTGGGTGGTGTATGCAAGGAAGGAGGTCACTTAGACCTCACTTGGTTGAACTTTGGGAGCCACTCCCAAGGAGGCGAGCCATTTCTACAATCTACTGAGCCGCAATGGCTAACATTGAATCTGGACCTAATCAAGATCCAGAAGAGCTGGACCCACGAGCTTATCTAAGAGCTCGGGTCACTAAATCAGCTCAACCTTGGGATCAAAACCCAAGGTGGTGAAGATGACTTTTCGCTTTGCCTAATCCTTCTTCTCAAGTTACCGAAATGGTTAACCCATATCCTAACCCTGGATATTATGACCCATACCAATCAGTCCCTCAAAGGACCGCATCTTATAACCCATGATATGGATTTCATACTCCTGCTTCTCACCCATGGAACATGGGTAGACCTGATTCACCCCTAGAACCCCTTAAAAGCTACCGGTGCATATGCGGCCGCATTACAGAATACAGAGAGCTATAGCGAGCGCTAAGGAAAAGGCCGCATCCAATCTACACAAAATCCAGGCTATCATTGAGCCGAACCAAAGACAAAGCTGGATTCCGCATCAATAAGCTGTGACGGAGCTTCTTCGGGAAACAACAGAGATAACAAGGCTAATGAGACAAAATTGGGAAACTCAAGAACTACTACTTTTGAGATATCAAGTGGAAAATAGCCATGAAGACCTTGAGGAATCTAAAACGATTACGTCGGAAGGACATACAGAAGATTCTTAGGAGGAGATACTGGAGGATCACTCAGGGGAAAAAGAATCTAGCGTGGATATGAGACAGGATCAGGAAGTATGCCAAATGGGTTCATCTGAAATTGAGGAGGAAAGGACTGATATCTCCAGGACTGAGCTGCAATCAGATTATCCTGAATCCTGGGAGACACCTCTCGGGTTAGATAACCCAATCGAGACAAGGGAAGTAGATCCAATTGAGGATGTGGATCTTGAGGCAAGCATTACATGCAACACTACTGATTAGCCTAAGCCACTTCCCATTGTAGGTGAACCTGTGCTAGAGCCAACATCTTCTGATCTGCACTCTTCTTTCACCTACATCCCTAATTCGGATGCTAAAGATTCTGAGATGACACTTTATATCCCCAAGCATGACATCCGAAGACCAGGAATAGTTATGGATGCCGGAATTACTGAGAAACTAATGCATATGAGGGTGAAGCATCGAGCAGAATGAGCTGGGGACGCACCTATCATTCTAGTCAATCTAATAGATGGCTCGACCCCGAGCCTGAAGAGTTAGCCTCCAATGAATCAGAGATGAATACTGATGAGGACGAAGTAATTTCTGACGAGGATTTCAATGACCTCCCCCCAGATTTTCTACTTTCACGAATACCCCCATATGACCTAGAGCCTGGAGAGGGAATGATCTTTGATCATTATGAGGATCTCTATGACTTAGATTCTGGTTCTGAGATACATTCTGATCTACTCCCTCAGCAACTTCCTGTTGAATTGTGTGACATGATAAATCAGCTGAATCAACATCATGATCCCCCCTCTGATTATCCTCTATTTTTCACCACCACTCCACACTTTCTTATAGCTAGACTTTTGGGAGTAGGGTGCATAATCAGCTGGTTCGCATCTCCGGATCACTGATCTTAGGAGCATATGAGCACATCTTTCTCTTAATCTTAGCCGGCTCCTATGCTAGAAATGACACATCGATTGAGTTTTCGCTCAGTTGGAGGCATTAAACTTAGCACATATAAATACCTTTCGCCCCACATTCCACCATCATTATATATAACCATTTTATACATAGCATATTTTTCCTTTAGCATATTTCCTTTGCATAGTGCATGCTGACAGGTTGCCTGGTGCTGAATGTATAGTTTCAGGAGCAATTCCAGGTGACTTCTACCCACTCATCCTCTGTCAGATTTATTTTCTTTTATAGTCATGTATGAGGACATGCAAGAACTTAGGCATGGGGGGGTAGATACATCAAAACTGAAAATTTTTTTATGCCAACATTTAGGAAAAACCTCGGAGCTGCATGTAAAACGTACTTTAGGACCTTAAATAAAAGAACAACCAACTCCACCTCTAGTGCTCGCATTGGAGCTAGAAATCGTCCGCAACGGCCACTTCCGACTCACCCGCTCACCTATTGTTCTAAATTTAGGGTCAAGCTGAATGTAACCCGATACAGGAAATTCACGAAGTACAAATTATATGAGGTTACATGTTTATAGCATATATACATATTACATTCATGAATATGATTATTTTATTAAGAGAATGCATTAGGGATTTTATCTTCTAGTTTATTCCTGTAATCTGGAATCCAGTACAACTTTTCACACACACGTAGAATTTGCAATGGATTCACGGTGAAGGCTGATAAACATCTTCAGTCTATCGAGAAGAAGCAGTGCTTCTTTTCCTGAACCCTTGGACAGTGTTTTGGGAGTCAGGTAGATTTTCCTCTAAAAATCCACCAAATAGTGTGAGATGAGAGTAGAGTGTACTGGTGCTCTAAGATTAGTGCAAGGAATCTGGAATCCTAGATAATTAGGTGATGATACTTTGAGTTTAGACAGTTTTCGCTCTCAGTTCCTGCGTATACATTGTGCGAAATTTTGAGAGCCACCAAATAAGGCAAATACACGGAGAGCGAGTTTTCATAAAACTAGGGCTAAGGTGAATGGGTATGACCATTCTTTACGGAATCCTCGGCTGAAGGAGGGTATTGATGTCAAGGTCAGACATACATCGTCCTATCCATCTCTCCTAGTGTTGTGAGTAGGCACTTCCACCAAGTAAGCCACCTAATATCTCTTGAGTACCACCCTAATAATGCCTCCTTAATAAAGTTCATGGATGTGTGCTGGTTGTGTTATGTTGTGAAAAAGAAAAAAAAAAAGAAAGAAAAAAAAATTGAAATGAAAAAAAAATGATGAAAAGAAAGAAAAATTGAAAAAAAAAACTTAGAAAAAGAAGAAAAAGCAAAGAAAAAAAAGAAAGAATATTTAGTGTTTATTTCATTGAGGCAAGACCACCAAATTGAGCTCCACCAAATATGGCCTTAACCTATTTTTCTTGTGTTTCTAACCGCCCGAATACTGGCTGAGGAATTCCAACTTAGTGTTAGGGTTATGAGAACTCAATTAAAGTGTTAATGCCTAGTGAGACCACCAAATACAGAACATACGTGTGAATCTGGTGAGGTTGTGAGCTCTAAGAAAAAGAAAGAAAAAGAGTAAGAGAGAATGAATACAAAGGAATCAAAAGGGAGCATAGTTTTTCTCGTCTTTCTCTAAGTTGAGTTACTTAGTAATCCGGGAATCTGGACTCTGTAGTACTAGTCTCTATGTAGCACCAAGTGAGAATGAGCCACCAAATATATAATCCTTTCCCTCAGAGATTCTCTACCTAAGCCTAAAGTCGGGGTGGAATTCATAAAATATCTTGAATACCCCGAGGGAAGAAGTCCGCCTATCCCACTAGAATTTTTACTAGGGGTCGAGTACATGCTTTAGAGGTGAATCGGTTTTTCACTCGAATCCGTTGCAAAAGTTACGTAGCTGCACTTTCACATTTGTCTGGATTTCTAGAATATAGGATGAAAACAAAAAGGAGAAAAATCTCTACGCATACACTTGATAAAATAATCAGTCCTGTAGGGACCCTTGCTGTAAATAATTTAGTCTTACATTTGCTAGGGACTAGCAAGATTTAGTCATGGGGTTATGATTGCTCAGCAATCATAGGTCTTAATTGACCTAGATTAGGCTAGAACTGAGCATAAGTTAGGGCTATTTATGCATACATATGCATTATCTGCATCTTTATTTCCCTTTTTTAGTTATGCATGAAATAATGTTATAATGTGCTAATTAAGTGCATTATGTTGATTGCAGGCAAAAAGTAGATCTGGAGTTGGATCTGGAGCAGGATATAGAATAACGAGAGTTGCAGCAGAGCTGGAGCAGAAGGCCTAGTTTAGATGTAGGAATAATAATGTAAGGGGGTTAAAGGTTTTCTATTCTATTAACTAGAAATAAAGCAGTAAAATGTGAAGAG